>CM070604.1:11342567-12581569 GCA_036346395.1 Hsuehochloa calcarea | reverse complement strand
CTACCTCAGGCGTACTTCTTCGCCGGAGGATCATTGGAATACCATCGCCACCAGAACCCATACACCGCTGCTGCCAAACCACCTCGCCGCTGACCACTCTGTTGTGCTCTGCCGTCGTAAGGTATCACATAAGGTTCAACGTCTTCTCCTCTTTGTTTTGTGCAAATTCACGTAGCATGCTGTGGCACGTAGCACCGACGAGCTGTAGTCGAGCGCCATCGCTGCTGCCTCAGATAGTCGTAGTTTTCGTTGACTAGGTAGTCGTAGTTTTTTCAACTAGATAGTCGTAACTTTCATCCCACTAGGTAGTCGTAGTTTTTCTTTCGACCAGTATTGTCGAAATGTCTTTCGACCAGCGTTGTCAAAATCTCTTCTGACCAGTGCAATCGAAACCTCTCTTCCGACCAGCGTTGTCGAAATCTCTTCCGACCAGTGTTGTCGAAATCCCTTCCGACCAGTGTAGTCGTAATCTCTTTCGACCACTGTTGTCGCAACTCCTTCTACCCACGCGAGATGAACAGTATTCAGAAGATGAACAGTGCTCAGAGGAAGAACAATACTTGGATTCAATCTTTTCTTGTGATATCCAAACTTCTAGATGTTCGTTCTCGTTCATACGAACTCCAAATCCGTTGATTCTTGTTCCTAAATTTCTATAAATTCAATATCTACCTTTTAGAACTAAAATTATTTAATTTAGAGTTTATTTGTATTTTCATTTGATTTCTTTTGTATCTATTTGGTTTTGTCGTATTTTCGCATATAGATTTCAACGACTCCTGGGAATTCAAGGTAAAGGAATAAGTATTTGAGCAAGGCAAGTTATATTCTTGTCCATGTTGCACCTATTATTTCAAATTATATAATTCTTTTTTCAAGTTATTATTGCACGCATATTTCTATCTAGTTATTTTAAAATCATGTTTTTAAATTCCTAGTTAATCTATTTCTTTTGTATGGCCAATGTTGTTATTGGAATAGTCATTCCCATGCCACCCTAGTTAAAATGAATTAGAAAAATTATATGCTTTGACAATACTTGGACCGAAATGTTGATTTTGGAGAATTTTAGACAGAAATGTTGATTTTGGAGAATTTTAGCCAATTGACAAATATGATTTGATTTGAAGACTATGGTATTGCTTTTACCATAAAAGCTTTTTAAAATATTTTAACCTGAAAAATAAACCGATTTGGACCTGGGTGAATTGGACCGTTGGTGGATGGAAGTTTATGCATAGGCTCAATTCGGGAATGGTTGAGGCCTAGGGTTTGTTATGGAAGTCACCCAATCATATTTGGGCCGGTATGCGAGCTGCCGATTTTAAACCAAAATCGTACCACCACAAGTCTAGAGTGAGACAGACTTGACTAAGTAACCTACTTTATTTAATAGTGGTGGTGTCACCTTAAGGTGTGGGTGTCTGAGTGAATTACTGTTATTCCCACTTGGCGCAAGAGGTGTCTGGGTAAAGGCCTCGTGATATCTGCTTAGTCGCACGCCTTCGAAGCGTGTCTTGGCCGACATTGAAAGCAAACTATCTCTTGTGGGTAAAACTGTACAGACTCTGCAGAGTATTAATCTATTTGAATAGCCGCGTCCGTGGTCATGGACATACTAAGCAAAACATTTCGTGGATCAGACTTGATTTTGTTTTTAAATAAATTTCAAACTTAGATGTTTTTGGATAGTTTATCCAATTGGGAAATTTAGAAAGAATGCTTGGTGTAAGGGGTTTAGTCCTTCACCATTAGTGTATGTTTATCCTACACTTGAGGATTGATGAATCAAAAATAAAACTTTGACTTTTTGCTATACCTTAGAAATTTGCCTTGATGTAGTAAAAGTATTTAAAACTGAAATTGTGGTTTTATGCAAAATGAACATTATCAGCATCTCTTGTTGTGGATATCATGGGGATATGCTCATGATCTTAGGATTATGATTCAATTGGCAATAGCGTTGATGGTTTGTCGAATCACGCATTTTCTGAAAAGTTCTCATGCTGTCAGGTCTCTGGCAGTCAGACCTGCTAGGTGGCGGTCCGACCGGCCAGGCTTTGGGTCGAGAGGCAGGCGGTCCGACCGGCCAGACTAGTTGGATGAGTTTGGAGCTAGGTCAAAAATAGAGTGTGTAGGTAAGAGAGGGGATTCTGCTACACCTAGTCTCATATTTTTTGGAGCTTCCAGTCAAAAGATATATTCGTTTGAAATTTCCAGAGAGCTCTCTGATTTTTAGTGTGAAATTTTGGCTAAGTCCCAGGTTGGGCGGTCCGACCAGCCTAGTTGCGGTCTGACCGGCCAGAGGGCGGTCAGACCAGCTCATGTGTGGCGGTCTGACCGATTCTCACTTATTCATCGGCCATATTGGCAGCATTGTGTGTTGGTTAAGACAAGTCCATAAGGTTCAATGTGTTTATGTTGCATAATGCATGTTTTGACTAACGTGGGCCAAGTTGTGAAGAACTTATTCCCAGAATCGATTTCTTGTCTATGGTTGTGCAGGACGCTTGGTGGTCAACGACGGTCAACAGCGAGTATGATTGGAACTAAGCTAGGAGAGCTGAGGTTCAGAGCGATCGAGTATGCCGGGTGAAGTCATTGGACTCAAGTATGGCGCAGAATGGACAAGGATGACCGAATGGGCAGTTTGGTGCGACGGGTTGGATCAAGCGGCGCGGGGGTCGGTGCAAGTGCCATGGAGGGTTCGGTGTGAGCCAGACGGGAGAGACTTGCCAACATATTGAGAGCCATTGATCAAACCTACTGTTGGAAATATGCCCTAGAGGCAATCATAGAGATGATGATATTTCATTATGTTCATGTTTTTGATAATATGTTATCATGTTCCTTGAATGAATCATTTGTTATAGATCAATAAGTATTTGACTTGTTGGTGAAACTCTTTAAATTATATGTTGTCATTCTAAATGTATCCCTGGTCGGAGGTCACTGGTCAGAACACCAGTGACTCTATGACTAGCACATGTATTGATTGATGACCTGGTTTCACCGGTCATGGATATGGGGATATCAAATCAATAATGTGAGCACATGTTAGAGAACATGGGGTTGGATAGACCCATCATTGAGACACTATTGAGATTGTTATGAATCTTTGTGTCATTAGTTGGTCTCAAGTATTGATGATGTATAATACTTAGACCTGAGATCAGCATGGTTCCCTACATGTGTAATAGCACTCTTAGGGGTTGCCAAACGCTACTTGTAACTTGGTAGTTATAAAGGTATCTTTCGGGTATAACGGGTCGAGATGGGATTTTCCCTCCTAACATAACAGGAGAGATGTCTCTGGACCCCTCATGGTGATCGAATAAAGAAAGTGCATGGCCATGCCACTAGTGGTCGAAGTGTCGACCACATGATGTTATTCGACACTCGATCGAGAAAGTATTGAACAGTCCATGGATGACACTACATCTCACCTGGAGTTCAACCAGGCATCGTGAGGCAATGGGAGAATGCATGAGTAGGTTGCTTAGTTCGATCAGTTACGGACTAGTCGTATGGAGATACGAGCTGGTCGTAAATTGGTCGAATGTAATCACAGAATGGTAAGAACCTGGTCGTAAGGAGTTACGAACTGGTCGTGACCAAATACAACCTGGTCGTATAGAGATACGAACTGGTCGTAAGTGATGAGGACCTGATCATAGATCATATTACATCAAAGTTCGTCCGATATATTCTATGTGTCTTTGGGAATGGTTGTGGGCTGCTAGGTACCGCTGACGACTAGTGGTCGAAAAAGAGTTTTCGAGTCATAACCGATTACACATGAACCAGTGGGGTCGCGCACTTAAAGGGCAAGGATCTGTTTTGGATGGTGATCCGAATTCGTATAGGCCAAGAGTTCCTAATGGGTCTCCAGGTCGAGACCCATCATGGATGCCTATATAAAGAGGGGCGGTGGCATGGGGTGAGAGGGACGAGAGGATAATCTTTGGAAGAACTCCCAAAACCCTAATAGCCACGCCTTCTCAACCACGCTGCTGGTGCTAGCACCCCAGCGCGTGGTGATCCTGCCCCGTACGTGTGGATACCTCGGAGGTGTTGTTGCGAAGCATCAGCACTGGGACGATCCGCAACTTGTGACTTTCACCGGAGTCGGAGGAGAAGTCACGCGACGAGTACGACCACTCGAAGAAGCAGACGCACGACGAGTATGACCACTCGAAGGAGGAGACGCGTCGTGAGTACGACTACGACTGCATCAACTCGCTACAACGACTCTACTTCCGCTACGAGTCGGCGCGTCTAGTGGTAATCTCGTGATCTATTACTTGCGGTGGTTCCTTGGTTGAGCGGTAAAATTTTGTTTGTGCTATCGTAACCTTGCCGCGTTACCCTTCGCCTACACGTGGCGAAGCAGGTGCTTGCTTCACCAAGATTGGACTCGGTCTACGGAGAAGGATCGAGAAGGGGTATTTTGGTGATTTCACCAAATACCGCCTCGGTGACCTCTTGGCTAAACCACGACGCAAAACAACGCAAAGGACAGCGGTTTAGGTCAAGAAAGGATGATTTCGGCGCTTTAAAATGCGTGCGTGAGTTAAACCCATTTGTGGGTGGGCTTAACGGGTGCTCAATGGGTATAGTCTTCTAGAAGCCTTGGCCTCCTTATAAATAGAGGGTGTGCTGTCCAGCAGCCCCCAAGCCTCTTATTTTGCAAAACCCTAACTTGTGTTGTTAGACCTAGGAGAGGAAGGAGAGGGTCTAGGGTTCTAGAGTTGAAGTGGTTGTATGCTCTTTGTTTGAGTTGTGTTCTCCAAGATGGAGAGGCTGTAAACATCACTTGATCATGAATCAATCCAAGCAAGGTTCTCTATGATAAGTTTGTTCATGTTCTTACTCTCTTTTGATGATTTCATGTTTTTGATATCTTGTTGGTTTTCCCTCGAATCCTCGTGGTGATCTGGGTTGCTATGACATGTGGGAGTGTATCCAAGACCATCTTGGTCATCTTTTACCCACGAGCAAGATTGGATCATGTTTTACCTTTTGACTTAGTTTTGAACCGAACTTCGCTCAAATTGAAAAAGATTGAAACTTTGACGTGGATCTTCTAAATCTTTGATTGGAATAGGTTCTTAACCTTCTAGGGAAGTTGTATTTCAAGTTTCGTAGTGTTTGGCCAAGCGAATCAAAAGTTGTGCGAAATTTAGTTTTTGTTGTCAAGCTGTTCCAGGATAATAGGTAGTTCCGCCCTTTTACCTGCGGTAGTTCCGATTATAGGTAGTTCCACATGTTTGCCTGCGGTATTTCCGATTGTCCTGATTCTTCACCACAACTGTGTGATTTCTGGTTTTTGCTTTGAGGGGTTGGAGTAGATTCAAAGTAAGTCTTACGTTGTGCTTATCTATTGATCTTCATAGCTCTCATAGCTATTGGAGTGAGATTTGTGTTGAATCTAATCTCTTAAGCGAAAAAGTATTTGAGCTCCTATTCACCCCCCCTCTAGTCGCCTTTTCGATCCTACAAGTGTTATCAGAGCCCGGTTAGCTCGTATCATTGATCTTAACAGATCTAAGGAGCTATGGCGTCTGATAAGTATTCCACCAAACCACCTATTTTTGATGGAGTCGATTTTTCTTACTGGAAGGCTTGGATGCATGCCTACATCGAGGCTCAAAGGCACACAATTTGGCTTAAGGTAAAAAATCCTTATGTAGTGCCGGCCAATGACGATGTGATCTCTCCTGATGTAGAGGCAAATAGCAAGGCTCGAAACTTCTTGATTCAAGGGCTTAGTCGATCTGAGTTTGAGCGTGTCGCTCATTTGAAGTCTGCTCATGAGATCTGGAAGACCCTTTCTGACTACCATGAAGGCTTTACCGCGATCAAGGAAGTGAGACAGAACCAACTTAAGAAAGAATACTCAAAGATTGAAACAAAGGCCCGGTGAATCCTTGGATGAGTTGTGGGGAAGATTTTCCAAAATCATTCATGATTTGCGTGTTGTGGATCTTGTGTTTACTGAGTCTGAAAATGCACGCCAGCTCTTGGGTGCTCTTGATGTGAGAGTTTGGGGGATGAAGATCACTTCCATCAATGACAACACTGTCATGAGTGAGCTTACAATGGATAAGCTCTACTTGAGGTTGAAGACGCATGAGATTAACTTCATCTCACGTCTCCCCAAGACAGAGTCGATGGCTCTAGTGGTTGACCCTTCTAAGAATAGCTCTTCTGATTCTTTGGATTTTGGCACTTCTGGATTTTCTTTGTCTGCATTGCATTCCTTGAGCGATGAGCAGCTAGAGAGGATACCTGAGGATGACTTAGCCCTACTAACCACAAACTTCTCTAGAGTTTACAACAAAGTGAGGAACAAGAGGAGAAGTGGTCCTGTTAAGTGCTTTGAGTGTGGTGAGCCAAACCACATTCGGGCTAATTGCCCCAAACTGAAGGGTAAGGAGGAGAAGGACTTTCGGAGGCGTCCTCAAGCTCGCGATGCGAAAGCTAAGAAGCCCAGCTACCGGATGTTCGTCAATCGGGTCCTTGCCGCTCTTGATAGTGTTGATATGAGCGATGTGGACTCGGGGACGGAGGACAACGATAATGATTCTCATGGCAAGAAGAAGGCCCAAGTCTTCACCGGTATGTGCTTTATGGCCAAGGATAGTCTCGACGTCGTCTCCTCCAACGACGACGATCCCTTCAGTGATCTCGATGAGGTACGCCCCTCACTCAATGAGACGAAACGTGCTTTGGTTGTTGCTGAATGAAACTTGACTAAGAAAGATAAAATGATTAAGAGTCAGGATATCATGATTGACAACTTGGACCTAGAAGTGGTTAGGCTCAAATCCATTAATTCTATCGATGATTGTGATTCCTGCTCTAGTTTACATGATGAATTGTCTAATATGAAATCTGCTCATTCCTACATTGTAAATCAACTTAAAGATGCTCTAGACGAATTAGAATCTCTTAAATCTAGTCCTAGTCATGTTTGCTTGGATGCTATTTCTCTTGATGTGACTCCAGTAGATGCTATTCCTTCACCTTGCTCAAATTGTGCATTGCTCGAATTAAAACTGGATAGTGCTACTAAGGAATTGCTGAAATTTAATGCTAGTCACACTTGCTCTCATTGTGTGGATAGTAAGATTAAAATGAATGAAATGACTGAAATAGTTCTTTATTCTAAGACTGCTTCATGTGAAAACTTTCATAAACTCACAATTGAGAATGATTCTCTAAATAAGATTCTAGAGGAGAAATCTAAAATTAAACAATCCATGTCCTTTACTGCATCCAAGAAATTAGTTGATTCTAATTCTTGTGCTTTTTGTATTGAGGTTGGGCAAAATCTAGATAAGATACAAGAGGCATTTAGGGTCAAGTTCAAAGAGAAAATGAGTAGGATTGAGAAAGCCTCTTGTGTGTCTTGTGAGGCTTTAAAGGTTGACGTAGCTCTTTATAAAGAAAGACATGCTAGGGAAATCAAGTCAAATAGGTGTGTCTCATGCAAGGAACTAGCCAAAAAAATGACTACCTCAAGAAGACTTTTGAGAGATTTTCTTGCGGGAAAAAGAACCTTAACATGATCCTCGATCAATCTAAGGTGAGTGTGAAGAAGAGTGGCCTAGGATTTAATTCCCTAGAGTATTTCAAGAACCATCCACCTAAGGTTGTGAGAGTTGTTGATAGTGGCAAGTTTGAGGTAAACCCCCTGAGCCATTCACGGTAGGTTTTAAATCTGCAGGTTTTGCTCAAACCCCTTCAAGCAAGATAGATGTTTCTATTTCAACAGATCAGACCTCTCAAAAGGTCAAGTATCATTGCATCTTCTGCAAGAAGGATGGCCACTTAGTTGAGTTCTGCTTCCGTAGAGCTAAGAGTGAGAGGAAAGAGAGAATGTATGCTTTGAGGTCCATTAGAGGAGTTTCTTCACCTGCGAGTGTCTCTAGAGCCAGGCAGTCTGTCTTTCCTACTAGACATAGGCCTAGGTTTGTAGAAAGCTTCTTTGGCTCTTTTGATGGCTCTAGGCAGCATTTTGGGTTAGGATATCATGAGGATAGACCTCGGGTAGCATCTAGACAGGGGGAGTACCGACCTTTTGGTAGGTCAATTCGGAGAGGTCTAGGTGTTTCTCGTGTGTATTCTTATGATTATCCTTCTAACCATGTTATTGCTGCTTCTACTACTGTTCCTAAGCATCGTGGGGCTCGGTACTAGATTCCTAAGTCTTTTATCACTAACCCCAGTACTGAGGCACATATGTTCCCTGCTTATGCCCTATAGGTCCATCGTGCGAGGAAGGAGGACATATGGCTTGTTGACTTTGGATGTTCTCGACACATGACTAGAGATTCTAGATGGTTCTCCTCCCTCACACGTGCATCCGACAACGAGTTGATCACATTTGGGGATACTTCTACCGGGACCGTAACTGCCAAGGGCACAGTGCGCGTCAACAACAACTTCATGCTTAAGAACGTCGCTTTGGTAAGTAAGCTGAGGTATAATCTGCTATCTGTCTCGCAACTTCTTGATGAGGGTCTAGAAGTGAGGTTCAAGAGTGGTGAGTGTAGAGTTCTAGACTCCTCGGGTAAGCTTGTCTTTGGGATCACTAGGTTTGAGAGGATCTTTAGTGCTAATTTTAGTATGTCGTCTTCTTCCAGCCCTAGGTGTCTTGTGGCTTCTGACTCTCATGACTTAATGTTGTGGCATCGCAGGCTTGGTCACATTGGTTTTGACCATTTGACCAAGGTCAGTAGCAAGAACTTGATTAGAGGCTTGCCTGTGCTTAAGAATGTTAGAGACCTAGTGTGCTCACCCTGTAGACATGGTATGTTGGTTTCTGCTTCTCATCCTCCTATCTCTTCAGTGATGACCGATGGACCTGGTCAGCTCTTGCACTTAGACACAGTTGGCCCTTCTAGAGTCCAGTCTGTAGGATGGAAGTGGTATGTGCTTGTCATTGTGGATGACTTCTCCAGGCATTCATGGGTATATTTTCTGGTTTCTAAGGATGAGGCTTTTGGTTGTTTTAGGGAATTGACCCTTAGACTAGCTATTGACCTCCCTAGAGCTTTGAGAACCATTAGTAGTGACAATGGAACAGAATTCAAGAACTCTTCCTTTTCCACCTTCTGCACTGAGAAGGGATTGGAGCACCAGTTCTCTTCACCTAGAGTTCCCCAGCAGAATAGGGTTGTAGAGAGGAAGAACAGGACCATTGTAGAGATGGCTAGGACATGCTGGATGAGCATAGCACTCCTAGGAGGTTTTGGGCTGAGGCGATCTCTACTGCTTGTTATGTGTCCAATAGGGTGTTCTTGAGATCTGTCATCGGCAAGACTTCTTTTGAGCTTAGATTTGGACATAGGTTTAAAGTCTCTCATTTCAAGATTTTCAGTTGCAAGTGCTTTATTCTTAAACATGGCAATTTGGATAAATTTGAATCAAGATGTTATGATGGTATTTTCCTTGTATAACCTGCTCATTCTCGTGGCTATCGTGTATTTAATTTGGATACTAACAAAATTGTTGAGACATGTGAAGTCACTTTTGATGAGGCTAGTCCTGGTACTAGACCCGATGGTGTAGGTACACATGTCATTAGTGACCAAGAAAGTATTTTCATCGACGACGACTCTCAGGATGAGGACCCAATCCATCCTCTAGGCGCTCCTGAGATGGTTGGAGAGTCTGCTTCTACTTCTTTAGCTCCAGGAGAGCAGCATTCAAAATGGGACTGGTAAATAAAACCTTGTTCACTCTCAGGCATGGCAGTGATTTCTTACTGGTTCATATTTATGTACATGACATCATATTCGGTGGTTCTTCTCATGCTTTGGTATCCAGATTTTCAGATTAAATGAGTAGGGAATTCAAAATGAGTATGATGGGCGAGCTGACCTTCTTCCTTGGTTTTCAAGTCAAGCAACTCAAAGAAGGTACCTTTATTCATCAAAGCAAGTACACAAAGGACCTTCTTCGACGCTTTGGCATGGGAAGCAGCAAGCCGATGTTTACTCCCATTGCCACTTCTACCGTGCTGGATCCTGATGAGGATGGAGAGTCCGTGGACCAGAAAGAGTATCGCAGCATGATTGGCTCTCTCCTCTACCTCACGGCGTCAAGGCCGGACATACAGTTTGCTGTATGTCTGTACGCTCGATTTCAGGCTTCCCCGCGTGCCTCACACCGTCAAGCAGTGCGTCGCATTTTTAGGTACCTTCATGACACTCTTGATTTTGGACTCTGGTATTCTTCTGATTCTGCTATCTCCATCCGGGTTTTTTCTGATGCTGATTTTGTGGGGTGTAGAGTACATAGGAAGAGTACTTCTGGCACTTGTCATTTCTTAGGCACATCTCTTATCTCTTGGTCATCTAGGAAGCAGTCCTCTGTTGTACAATCCACTGCCGAGACAGAGTATGTGGCTGCAGCTAGTAGTTGCTCTCAGTTTTTTTGGCTCTTGTCTACTCTGCAGGACTATGGGTTGTCCTTAGCTAGTATTCCTCTTTTCTGTGACAACACTAGTGCCATAAACATTGCCAAAAATCCAGTGCAACACTCTAGGACCAAGCACATTGACATCATATAGCACTTCCTTAGAGACCATGTAGATAAGGGTGATGTTGTGCTTCATTTTGTAAAGTCCGAGCAGGTTGCGGATATTTTCACTAAGGCTCTTGATTCCTCTCGATTTGCTTTTTTGCGGGGAGAATTGGGGGTTGTTAGTACTCTTGGCATGTTTTGAGAGAAAGTTTGATCTTTTGCATTCATTGTATCATATTGCATTTTAATATCAGCAACTTGCATTGTAATATAAGATCACGGAGCTTTGATCATTATCCTTGTGTGACATGAATTCCTGCGTTATACCTTGCCATGTTTTGTGCTAGTTTGCTAAATTTATCATGGCTTTTCATGTATAGCTTAGCTTTTGCCATGCTAGTGCTATTAAATGGGAGAAACTTGAAGTAAATCATGACTTGTTTGATCTTTGTCAAACCCGGGAACGAAGGATCCCGAATTCACTGCGTTCACACACTAGTCTAGGATTTCCAGTGTGCACAGTCTCACAAAAAGCGTTATGACAAACATATCAAGCGCTTTATTAATAAGTAACAGAGTTTATTACAGCATGGGCCCGAGGCCAAATAAAAACATAGCGGAAGCCAAAAAGGTAGTAAGCCACACGATACACCACAGGCAATCGTCTGGAGTCGTAGCCTAAACATTTGGATCCTCACCTTCTGGGTGATAATCTTCCCCTGAATAATAATATTCAGCAAGGATGAGCACAACTACCGTGTTCACAAATTACACCCAATAACAGAGTTAAGAATGCATGCATAAGTACACAAAGGAAGTTTGTAGGGGTTTATTTGCATAAATCAACATTTCCAAGTTTAAATAATTATACTAAGTTCCAAGGCACATTTTTAATACTTATTTTAGAATCAAATCTTAAATTGACAATTTTATAGTGGATAACCTCCATATGAAACACGGTGATGGATACCCTCCTATCACATGGCTACCCGCCCAATTTTACCCTAAGTATTAACCATCCCGAAATCCTGCACAAGAATCATTTTTAAAACCAAAAACAAAGTCTAACTTAGAGTGGCTTTGCTCAGCATGTCCATGACCGTGGACACGGCTATTCGAATAGTTTTACACTCTGCAGAGGGGGTACAACTTTACCCACACAAGATAATTTGTCCGTTATGTCAACCAATGCACGCTTCCTTAGGCGTGTGACTAAGCAATTATCACAAGGCGTTTCCGATGTTCTACCTCACTACTATTATGCCCGCTAAGGTTTCACTTCTATTAGGCTAACCACCTGCCGGAAGTCCCCTCTTGCACCCAGTGGGAATAACGTTTAACCAACACCCACACAACAAATATGGCACATATATTAGTATGGTATGACAAGTTAATATGTCTAGTTCCGCCCATACAGAACATGTGGTAGTACCGTGGAGCTTTGCAAGATGCGGCTCAGAGTCTGGTTCTTAACTGACTTGGGCAACTTTCAACAACAAACACTGTGCCTCAGCCCTAACCAGATTGAGCCCGTGCATAAAACTGCACCCACCAACGGTCCATCTTGCCCAAGTACAAAACTATTTTTCATTTTTTTTATTTTCCAGAGACATTTGCAAAAGTTCACCATGACAAAACAATGTCATATGCTTTTAATCATATTTTGCTATTTTGGCTAAATTCTCCCAAAATTAAATGTTTGTGATCTAAGCAGTTTCTAAGCATATCTTTATTTTTTAATTTTATTTGACTAAGGTAACAAGGGAATGACGATCCAATATTCAAAATTGGCTATACAAAGGAATTGGATTAACTAAGAATTTAAAATAGGAATAAAAAATCATTGAATAAAATTATGCATGTAATAGTAATAAAAAATAGAATTAAATAATTTAAAATACTGGGGTCAAAATGATCAATGGTGTAACTTGCCTTCCTCAAAATCTTGATATTTTACCTCTTCAACATGATCAAGCTCTCCGAAGTCGTCAAAATCTATACGCGAAAATAATCCAAATTCAAACAGAATTCAAATAAACACAAATAAATTCAAATGAAAATTCAAATTAACTCCAAATAAAATAATTTTGGTTTAGTTAGCTAGATCTTGATTTTATACAAATTTAGAAATTTGATTAATCTAAATCGGAGTTCGTATGAAGAAACAACGGCGGCGAGGGGTTTGGCGACGGTGCGGTCGAGCTTGTGGCGGCGATGGGGCTCCCGAGGTCCTCCGGCGAAGAAGCGTGCAAGTGGTAGGCGGGATCGCGACGATGTCGATGGCGAGGTTGGGGTCGCCGGGGTGGTCTTGACGTTGCTGGAGAGGACGAGGAACAAAGCTTCAGTTGCCGCCAGAGAAGCTCAAAATTCCAGCGATTGGAGGAAGGAGAGGAGTGGAGCCTTGGTGCGTTGGATTGCGGGGTGGATGGCGCACCCGACGCTCGCTTAAATAGAGCCGGGGCGTGGTCGGGGTGGCGTGGAGCGTACGAAGGTCCGAGCAGTAGCCGGCGAAGTTACGGAGATTTGCGATGATGAAAACAGAAGGCAATGCCAATTTCGAATGCGGAATTGATTCGGCAATTTAATGCCTCAGAAATCTCAAAAATCGGGGTTGTTTTGGCCGAGTTTGGAAACTCCAGTGCGGCGTCAATGGCGGAGCCGAGCAGGATTCGCGTGAAGAAGAAATGGAAGGAGGGAGGCGATGATGTGGCTCGGGTGGGACCCGCATGGAAGCGAGGCGGAGAGAGAGCGCGTGGGGTGAGGGCACGGCTGACGTGTGGGTCCCGCTGGCCAGTGAGAGAGAGGGTGGCGGGTCGGCTGTCGTGCGTGGGTCGACGTGGGTCGCGTGCATAAGAAATTGGATCGGGCCGGAGATGTTCGGCCCGACACTATTCTAGTGATTTAGATTTGATTTTTCCAATTAAATTAATTCCAGAAATTCATTTAAGCTATAAACACTAGCAAATAAAATCAAAAAATTATGGGAAAATTCACAGAAATTCTCTAAGGCATTTTGGATTTAAATAAAATATTTACAACTTATACTTGAATATATATTTTGCAAATAAATTACTTTAGCTTTAAAATAATTCAGGAAAGTTTTTAAAATTACAAAAAATCCACAAACATAATTGAAGTTTTATTTTCAACTGAAATTTAAAATTTGGGCTGTTACAATCTTATGACTAGTTTTGATCTAATGATCCTTCTCTGATTCATGCCATGTCAAATATGCTAAGTTGAGTCTTGAACCTGATTTGAGCTTTTAATCAAGCTATGTTAGTTCTATTTGAGCAAAGTCAAGAAAATAAAAAATGATTTCTTCTGTGTGAAAAAACTGATCTCACTAATTCTTCTTCATGAGACGGCTTGCCATTGTACTAGGCATGAACTCAAGGGGAGTTTTGGATGATCTAGATCACTCCTTTAAGCTCATTGCTTGGGATGGTCGCGGCAAGGCTTGAGATCTAGTACAAAGCTAAGAAAACAAATTTTGAGAAATGGTTGAAGCTTAGGAGGCAGTTGTGGATGACTCCTAGTCCAGGACTTGCTTTACTAAGATAAAACCAAGAATTAAATTCTTAGCAAATGCTACATGTGCTAAAAATTCCAAGTGCAACCTCATAGCACTCTAAATTGACTCATTTATAGCTTCTTGGCTCCATTTTGATTATTGCCATGGCGTGACTCATTTTTTCGACACTCGCAAAATTTAACCCATAATCCTTAAGAGTGGTTACCATCCACAATATCTAACTACAACAACTAGCAGCAGCTACATATTCAGCTTCAGCCGTGGATTATGCAACAGAAGACTGCTTCCTAGAAGACCAAGAAACAAGAGAAGTGCCTAGAAAGTGACAAGTGCCTGAGGTACTCTTCTTATCTGGCCGACAGCCCGCAAAATCAGAATCTGAAAACCCCCGAATAGACAAAGATGATGAGCAGGAATACCAAATGCCAAACAGAAGGGTAGAGTGTAAATACCTGAATATGGGCTTAACGGCTTGGCGATGGGAAGATCTCGGAGACGCCTGAAACCTCACACAGAGGCAGACCGTGAAGTGGATGCCCGGTCTCGAGGCCATCAGGTACAGAAGGGAACCGATCATGCTACGGTACTCGCGTTGATCCACGGCTTCTCCTTCCTCATCTGGATTCAAAACAGTCGAAGTTGCCATGGGAGTGGAGATTGGCTTGCAGTCACCCATGTCGAAGCGTTTGAGCAAATCCTTAGTGTACTTCGTCTGATGGATGAAGATCCCTTCCTTGCATTGCTTCATTTGAAGCCCCAAAAAGTAATTGAGCTCTCCCATCATATTCATCTCAAATTCCCTGGACATAGTCTCAGAAAAGCTGGAAACAAGAGCATTAGAAGAACCACCAAGTATAATATCATCAACGTATATTTGAGCAAGCAGGAAGTCATTACCACGCCTAAGAATGAACAAAGTCTTGTCTACCTTACCCATCTCAAAGTCATTCTTAAGCAAGAAGGTCTTAAGTCTATCATACCAGGCTCTAGGGACTTGCTTAAGACCATATAAGGCTTTGGATAGCTTGAACACATGATTTGGGTACTTGGGATTCTCAAAGCCTGGGGGTTACTTAACATAAACTTCCTCCTCTATGAAACCTTTTAAAAAGGCACTTTTAACATCCATCTGATATAATCTAAAACCCTTAGATGCAGCAAATGTAAGGAGAATATGAATGGCTTCTAGTCTAGCAACAGGAGCAAAGGTCTCATCAAAGTCTAACCTCTCAACTTGGCTAAAGCCCTGAGCTACCAACCTAGCATGGTTTCTAATCACAGAACTATCCTCATTTTATTTATTTTTGAAGACCCAACGGGTTCCTATAACATTATGGCTACTATGAGGTTCTACTAGGTTCCAAACTTTATTCCTCTCAAAATTCTCTAACTCCTCATGTATGGCATTAACCCAGCTAGAATCTGATAAAGCATGTGATATATCGCGGGGTTCAAAAGAAGCAACAAAAGCAGAATGAGAGTAGAGGTTTGGATCATTATACCTGGAGCGAGTGACTCGCTCATGGAGATTACCTATTATCTGATCCGGAGGGTGCTGCCTTTGAATGTGAAGTGGTGCACCCGGAGAGGAAAACATCTCTTCGACCTCCGCAGGTACTGCTGATGATGAAGATGCAGCAGGAGCATCATCTGAAGGAGAAGTAGTCACAGCAGGGTCTTGTGCTGAAATAGGAGCGTCAACAGCAGCAGGTGGAAGAACATCATCGAGTCCTTCATCATCTTCCTCTATAAATATGCTCTCTGTCACCTGTGTATCACCTGAAATATCTGATCTAGCTCTAGGGCTAGTCTCATCAAAAGTGACATTGCATGTCTCCTGAACAACGTTAGTTTCAGCATTAAAAATTCGAAAACCCCTCGAATGTGCAGGATAACCCAGAAATAAACCATCAAAAGTTCTAGACTCAAATTTATCTAGGTTACTTGTCTTGAGAATAAAACACTTGGATCCAAAGACTCGAAAGTGTGAGACAGAGGGTTTTCTACCAAATCGAAGCTTATAAGAAGTCTTGCCCAAAGAAGGTCTCACAAAGACACGATTAGCAATATGGAAAGCGGTAGCAACAGTGTCGGTGTATTAGCACCGATCTTACGTAAAGATTATTTGATTCGGGGGGTCTCCTAGAGATGAAATCACGCAGAGTGGTTGACACGGGATGTTTAGACAGGTTCAGGCCTTCTCCGGGGAGAATAACAACCCTACTCCTGTGTGTGTATGGTATTGATCAGATTCTCGATGATCAAGCAAGAAACTAAGACTATTACAGAGAACAGTACTTGTGTTTCTCCTTGACTTGCTCTGTTTTTCGCCCCTCCTGCTCCCTCTGATTGATGTCTTTATATAGTCATGAAGAAGTAGCCGTTTTGTCCTGCGGAAGAGGCGCCTTAATTAAGCCAGTAATGGGCGCATGATGGCAGTAATTACCGGCGCATTGGCTTCTTCATGCCGTCTGGCAGTTATCATTCAGAGGTAATGGGGTATTTAAGTACTATTACTACGCAGAATAATAGTGCGTATGGACCGTTCAGATTCCTTAATCAATTGGACCCACTCGCTTGTAGGTTTGATTATAAGGTGGTCGTGGTTTACTTGGTCGTAGTATGACTTACGACTGGTTATAAGTCGTAGTAGAGCTTACGACTGTGCAATAGTCGTAGAAGGACTTACGACTGGGTAATGGTCGTAGAAGAACTTACGACTAGGTAGTGGTCGTAGAAAGACTTACGACCAGGTAGTGGTCGTAGAAGGACTTACGACCATGACATAGTCGTAGTAAGACTTACGACTATGGGGGTGATTGTAGAAGATCTTACAAGCACTTGGTAGGTCTCCCCCTTATAAATATAAGGGGTACTTCTGGGGACTATGTGACATCATATTTACCCATAATAAGAATTATAGATAAAAGATAAAATGAGGATTATTAGATCCTCGTCATCTATCCCCCCAGCTTCAAGTGAAAGTAACTTACTTGGTGAAGGATTTGCAAATGGACTTACGACTATGAAAATATCGTAGAATAATGGTCGAAGGAAAAACTCTTCGACATTTGAGTGCTATTTTGACCAGGAATTTACTTGGTCAAGAAGGTTGCTTACGACTATCAAAAAGTCATGAAAAACCCCTACGACTGTGAAGTGGTCGTAGTAGGATGATCGGAGAAAAAACCCTTCCGATTGATACTTCCTTCGACCAGAAAGACTTGGTCAAGAAAGTGATTTCGCTTGGAGGTGACAAAACGAACTTAATTTTCCCGAATGCACCGTGCTGGGAATTGCAAACGACTCCCCCAGATCTGTTGATGAGACGATTCCCGAAGCGGTTGCAATCGTGAAGATTGCTTACGACTATCAAAAAGTCGTAAAGACCCCTACGACCGTGAAGTGGTCGTAGTAGTGGGATCGGAGAAAAAACCCTTCCGATTGATACTTCTTTCGACCAGAAAGACTTGGTCAAGAAAGTAATTTCGCTTGGGGGTGACAATACGCACCTAATTTTCTCGAACGGACCATCTGGGGAATTGCAAACGACTCTCACAGACCTGTCCGATGAGGCGGTTCCCGAAGCGGTGCAACCAACTCCCATAGACCTATAGATGAGATGGTTTCCGAAGCGGTGGCAATCGTGCGGTTATAAAAACTCACTAGGAGTTAGACTTGGATTTTTACCTTTTCCTCCAATCGCTCCGCTGTTCTTCGAAATCTTGCTTTCTCCGTCTTCGACTAGGTTTTATCTTCTCCGCCGCCAACCCAATAAAAAAACTTCTTGTTTCTGAGCGAAATGGCCAAGAGAGTTTCCGAATGGGAAGAATCGGAGATGGATGCGGCCAAGATCAAAATCTTGGTCGACGCCGGAAAGATTCCAGAGAAAGCTCTGGTGAAGTGGATTCCGGCTATTGGGCAGCACTGGCCGTCGGGGGAAAATGGGCAAATCCCTGTCTTCCAAGCGTATTGTGAGTGCGGCCTCCGACTGCCTGCTCACCCTTTTCTTACAGTGGTACTCGAGCACTTTGGGGTGGAATTGGTGGACTTAGGTCCTAATTCCATTACCATGTTGAGTGTCTTCGTACTACTGGCGAGGCGTACACAGGGATTCCTGGACCTCGAGCTATTCCAATATTATTATGGGATGGCTCGGCAAACCGGAATCGCCGGAAGATGCGGTCTGAAACTCCACGACTCGAAGTCGAAGGAGTATATTCAGAGTTTTACCCGGTCTTCATAGCCGGGATGGAGGAAGAGGTGGTTTTACTGGAAAGTCACCTCTGAAGACAGCCTCTCTTTTGCGGGGAGGGCTGCCGAGAAGAAATCTTCATGGGATTCGACTCCTGAAGATATCAGCCGGATTGCTCCCTATATTCAAGCCATCAAGGACTTGAAAGAAGAGGGGCTGACCGGATGGCATGTGGTGAAAGATTTCATCACACGCCGAATTAGTCCCTTGAAGAAGCGAGCATCTCCTATGTGGAGATACTCGGGGAGAGGAGACCCAACCAGAGACTACGACGAGGGTAAGTAACTGTCGACTTAGCTCTCGGTTTGGTCCTTCTCAACATTGTCTAATATTCTTATCTGTTTACACAGATCTTTCACAGGCCGAGGTTGACTCTAGAGTCAGACTCATCTGTGAGAAATCTCCGCCACCTCGAGTGGCGGTTCCTCAAATCATTGCGGCTTTGCCCGCAGATGAAAAGATAGAGCGCCTAAAGGTAATAAAAAAAGTTGATTTTCTCTTTAGGACTTTATAGTCGTAGAAGAAACTTACGACTAATGGTGATCGAGAAAACTAGCGATCAAGACAAAGGTCGTGAAAAACTTACGACTTGGCACTGGTCGTAGAAAAACTTGCGACTAGTTAGTGACTCTTCTTTTTCTGTTTTGCTTTACAGAAAGTAGGCATGGAAAATCGTCAGGACGACGAGGAAGTCGTCTCGATGACTATTGGCCTTGAGGTTGTCGAAGACGAGGCTCGGCTCCTCCATCTAAGAGACGTCGACTTGTAAAATCCACCGACAAGGAGGAGCAAGTTCGAGCTCGGTCTCTCGACTGACACTCTACAAGGCTGCGGCGAACATAGCCATAATCGAAGCCGAGGTCGCAGCCTATCGGGCCAAGGAGGTTGAATCGATCAATCTCTTAAGCGCAAACCTCGCAAGGCTAAGGTACCCTTCTATTATGACAAGGAATCTTTCGATTCTTGCCACTCCTAGTTTTGTTAAGCAAGCGAAAAGGAGATCCGGAAAGATTTTATGTCTTTTGTGAAGGACGATCTTGCTCGGCAGACAACTGCAATGAGGGTAGTCTTTGCTTTGGAATGGTCGAGGCCGATCTCGGCCATCCAGAGAACCAGAGACCGAGCCACGTTCTGTTCAAACTCTACGACTGGCGTGGTCGTAGCCGGACCATTGTTGACCCTCGACTGCACGTGGTCGTGGAGAAGAAGAAATCCTCCGCTGGGAGGATTGCTCCTAAATTCTGGTCAAGACCGAGTGCAGATGTATGTGAAATGTAATAAAGTGTAAGAAGAACATTTACCTTTTCCTTTTCACAACTCGATTTGCTTTTATTTATTTCATCCGACTCCTTCAAATTTCCTCAGAATGCTTAGTTGAGAAGCCCATGTCACCTCTTCGATTCTTTGTAGAGGTAACAATGGAAGTGGTTGAAAAATCTTCCTTGATCCAGATGGCTCCCGAAGTGGTTTCTCTAACTGCTGAGGTTGAGGCTATGACTACTGAAGTCATAGCTACGGCCACTGAGAGGGCAACCGCGACTACCGAGGTCGTAGCTACGACCACTGAAAGGGTAGCTACGACCTCTGAAGTGGTTGTAGAGACCACGAGGCACCGTGTAAAGCCTCTGGTCAAGGTGAGGACGACTCTGTACACCGTGCTGGAAAGGAAGTCGTGGCAGACATTCCTTCCGGTGTCCAAAGAGAAAGTGCAGCCACAGAATCAGAGGATGAAGAATATTTCAACTTCTGTATTGACTTCTTTGGGCCTGCTTCCATCATAGGGTCTGCTGCTTACAGATCTCGTGACCGAGTCCCCCATCCTAGAGATATTCCAAATAGAGGAGATACCTTCGACAATGAGCGTCTTGAGAAGGTGTGGTGGGATAAAGTCGCGAGGATAGACAAGCTGCAGAACCCGGAGTTGGTGTACTCGATCTTCGCTAGGTCGACCATGAATGTAAGTATTTTTAGAATACTTATATATGTGGCTTTCCTTTTCTTCTCATTGTCTTCTTTTTGCAGAAATCTCTGGAGCAAATTGCCGTTGTCGGTGAGTATCATCGACAACTTTTAGAGCTACGACAAGAGAAAGAAGAACTCTGCATACAGGCAGAGAGATGGTAAGTTACTGTTATTCATAGTCGTTTTCGATTTGACTACTCGTATAGTGTTTTACGAGAATAGTCATGGAAAAAACTTATGACAAAGTACCGGTCGTAAAGAGTTTACGACTACTTACGACCAGGTGGTGGTCATAGAAAGACTTACGACCATGACATAGTCGTAGAAAAACTTACGACTAGGTCGGTGGTTGTAGAAGGACTTGCAACCAATCGGCTGAGTTTTATCTCTATTTTTGTCCTTTATAGGCTAAAAAGCGACACGAAGACCTTAGCTGACTCTCTCGATTATGAAAAAGAGGAGTCGAGAAAGCTAAGGGAGGAAGTAATAGTCCTCTCGGATAGACTTCGAGAAACCATCTCTGCATCTAGAAGATTACAGGAAAAAATAAACAGTAAGTGCTGAACTTAAGACTGCTTTTGAGTTTGACCTTTACCTAACTCTCATTTCTTTTCCAGAAAAAGAAGATGACATGAGGAAGCTCCGGACCGAAGTTGGAGAAAAGGCTTTGGTCATTCAGGAGATTTCTCGCATTACCAAGAACAAGGATCAGGAACTCGAGGGTCTGAGAACTCGAGTAACAGGTAAGCAATTCTTTACCTGTTGTCCTTTTCGAGTATTTTCCCTTTTCTAATGCTAATTTCTTGTTCAGAAATTGCTGCCGAATTGAGAAGTCTCGAGGCTGAAATCCAAGAGAAGACCTTGATCTACAATGAGTCCGTCCGCATTGCTAAGATGAATGCAGAGGACATCAGATCATGGGAGAAAAAGCACGCTGAAACCATTGCTTCCCATGAAGAAGAGGTCAAGAAATTGGATTCTCAACTAGTAGGTAAGAAAAGCTTTTACCTACAATTATCTTTGTGTTATCTTCCTCGAGAAGTTTATTTTTGTTTGACCGGTTTTATTATTTTCAGAACAAGTGGTCGAAAACAAGAAACTTCAAGAGGCTTCGACTCGTACCCAACAGGAGATGGAGTCGATGAAGACTAGTCTTCAAGGCAACATCACACTCCTGAACAATGTACTTGGTGAGCTACATTCTGAGGGAAAAACTCCTCGAGAAGATCATCAGAGCTACTCACATAAGTACCATTGGGGAACAAGTCGAAACTTGCAAGAAATGGTGACCACTCTGAAGGCTAATCAAGTGAATCAATAAGGAGGCAATGTCGAGGCTGCGATAAGTTACGCTTTGGCGAAACTTAAAGCTCAAGACCCCCGCCTTAATGTGCAACCAATCGAAGCCGACTTCGACTGTCCTGAATCAGAGGCAAGTCGTCTGATTGAGGAAATGCAGTCAGTTGGCAAAAAGGTGGCGGAGGAAATGCAGCTAGGCACTCCCCCTTCAGAGTAATCTTGTAACTACTTTGTAAGGCGAGCATACTTTACATTCTTTGAGAATTATATGATCCAACTCGTTTCCTGCAAATCATCTTGTCGAGTAGTTAGCAACCCGAAAGATAACTAACGAATGAATTTCCTGCAAATCTTCTTGTCGAGTAGTTAGTAACTCAAAAGATGATAAACGAATGAAAGACTAAGAATTGAAGTCAAATTAATAACTTTATCCTAGGCCATCTTGTTTCCTGCAAATCATCTTGTCGAGTAATTAGTAACTCAAAAGATAATAAACGAATGAAAGACTAAGAATTGAAGTCAAATTAATAACAATATCCTAGCCCCCGACTATTTGCTTAGTTTGTTTGGACAATCTAAGTAAATAGTGTGTGAAATGGGGTTTCTGAAAACAAAGAGATGTTTATTTAACTTATAGTTTTTGTTATGGTTGTCAAGCACTGGTCGAAAGAGTAGAAACGACTCGACACTAGGAAGTTGCTTCTAGTGGGCAGGACCACGTGCAGAGAGGAAAGGCTTCGACTAGGTGATGTTACCATCTCCGACTGGTTTAATCGAACCAAAAGCAACAACAGAGTTAAACAAGCGTCTTAGAGGACTTTAATAATTCGTTCGCCCTTTTTGGTGGACTCGATAAGTCTTTTCGATAGCAAAAGTGGGAGGCGAGCGACGCTAGGAAGTTCCTTCTAGTGGGCAGGACCACATGCAGAGAGGAATGGCTTCGACTAGGTGTGTCTCTTCCTTCGACCAGTTAAAACGAATCGAGTACACCAAAGGTGGTCGAATAAATATAAGAAAGTGCACTCTGCTTAGAATATTTTTCAAAATTACTGAAAAAATAAACTAAGATGGGAAGAGTTGGCTTTAAGAATATTTCGACTAGATATAACCCGAGCTCTCTGTATTGGCGACAAAAGTGAGTAACAAGTCGATGCTAGGAATTTCCTTCTAGTGGGCGGGACCACATGCGAGAGGAGAGACTTGACTAGATGATGTTACTTTCCTTTCGACTCAGTAGGGAAACTGGGTGTTTTGGATCATAGTCGAAAGATTACAAAAGCACTACTCAAAAATAAGACAAAAAGGTAGAAGGAACACGGACCTTTATTGCACGAGGGTTAGTCACACATAGAACTTGTGTAATCGGTCAATGTTCCAAGAATTTGAGAGAACTCGCCCATCTTCCATTGCTAGTCGTCACCGACCACGCCGAGTGACCGACCAGCGTGTAAGGACCTTCCCACTTGGGAGAAAGTTTATTCGATTAGACTTGGATTGTGAGCCTCAATACCAAGTCACCTATAGCAAGGTCGCGAGGTGGACCTTACGATCGTAGTATCTGCGTAGGGCTTGTTGGTAGGCTGCGAGCGGATTAGGGCCATGTTTCTCCTTTCTTGAGTAGGTTAATATCATCTGCGCGAAGTTGTTCTGGTCGGAGTTGTTGAAGGTTTCAACTCGTGTCGACCGCAATTTTAGCTCCGGGAAGCATGGCTTCGACTCGAACACTAAAAGAATGGTGTTTCTCCGTCGCTCGACTAGTGGTCGTCTGTTGCCCATATCTGAAGGTAATTCTTGTACCCAAGCCCCGAGCGCTTAACAAGGTGGTAGAAGACTCGGTTTTAATTCCTCGCATTATTTGGCCGTTTGCACGTTCGACCGCCTTGCTTTGGGGATGTGCAGCGAAGCATAGCATAACTTGGTACCCAACTCGTCATAAAATTCTTGAAATTTTGCACTTGCGATTGTTTACCATTATGCGTAATTATCCGACGGAACTCCAAATCGGCTAATTCGCATCTCATCATGAACCTTTTTGTTGCTTCCGTTGTTATCGATTCTGTGTTCGGCTTGATCCATTTTGTGAGCGTGTCAATGGCCACAAAAGGAATTGAAACCTCCCGGTGCTTTGGGAAGCGGTCCTAGGATATCGAGACCCTAGGTCGCAAAAGGCCAAGAAAGAGGTATTATGCGTAATGCTTGAGCTGGTTGGTGTATCTGCCTACCATGAAACCGGCATTGGACACACTTTTTAACCACCTCTTTGGCATCGTGACAGAGTCAGAGGCGAAGAGAAACCTTGTCGAAAGGCTTTACAGACCAATGTTACAGTAGGAAGCATCGTCCCACGGATGCCATTTGTGTATATCATGAAGGAGTGTTATTCCTTCGTTTTGCGGAATGCATCGCATGAGTATCCCTTGGGTTCCTCGTTTGTAGAGGACTCCTTCACCAAAGTATACATTTTGGCTTTTGGGATAAATGATCGCGCTCAAGATCATCTTGGTCTGGAACCCTTGTGAAGATACTCGTAGATGGGAGTCATCCGGTATCCTCGTAATCTAATGAGGCCATCTCAATTGGAGGTGTCTCGGTTCTTCGACCGAGACGGCTTTTGAGTTGCTCAAGAAAACTCCTTTTAGTGCTGGCGATCGGGAAGAAGCCATCCGAGCAAGTTGGTCTGCATGAGAAATTATCCTTCGAGGATGAATTGTACCTCGAAACCTAAAAATTATTTTCTAGCTTACGTACTTCTGATAAGTACCGAGCCATTGTCGAGCTAGAGCACTGGTACTCTTTCCCGATTTGATTCACGACTAGTTGAGAGTCTCCTCTCACAAGTAGTCGACGAATCGAGAGTGCTTTCGCATCTCGTATGCCAGCTAGCAAACCTTCGTACTCTGCCACATTGTTAGTGGCCTGAAAGTTTAATTGTATGGCATACCAGGACCACCCCAGCCCCCGAGCCACTTAGAGTAAGTGACCCGTCAAAGTACATCATCCACTGGTCGTGGGAATCATCTCGGGGATCTGAGCAGTTCGAGATTTGTCCATTCGGCGACAAAGTGCGCCAAGATCGGGATTTTATGGCCGTTCGGGACACGAAATGGAGGTCGAACTCCCCAAGTTCGACTGACCATTTTTCCATGCGTCCCGCTGTTTCCTTATTATGTAGGATTGCTCCCAAAGGAAACTCAGACGGCACAGCTATTTTGTGCGCCTGAAAATAATGCCGCAGTTTCCTCAAAGACATGAGGAGGGCATATAGAAGTTCTTGGACCTGAGGGTAACGCTCCTTAGGCCCGTGTAAAACTTCACTGATGTAGTAAACCGGTCGTTATGCGCTTTCTTCTACGACCCGATCTTTGCGCTTCTTTGCTCGTGGCGTGGCAGCTAGGTAAATTAAGAGCGTCTCTTCTGGCTTTGGAGAAACCAGAACAGGAGCACTCGAAAGATACCTCTTGACATCCTCGAAGGCAGCGTTTGCCTCGTTCGACCACTCAAAACCTTCATGTCTCCTGAGAAGTCTAAAGAAAGGTAGTCCTTTTTCTCCTAGTCGTGCGATGAAACGACTTAAAGCCGCCATGCACCCAGTGAGTTTCTGGACTTCCTTTTTTGTGGTCGGAGGACGCATCTGGAGGATGGCCTTTATTTTTTCGGGATTTTTTTCGATTCCTCGTTCAGATACTAGGAATCCAAGCAATTTTCCTGAAGAAATTCCAAACACACACTTCTCGGGATTAAGTTTTAAGCGGTGCTTTCTGAGATTGTCGAATGTTTCTTGTAGGTCGGTGATATGATTAAATTTCTTAACGCTTTTTACGACTAGATCGTCAACATAGGCTTCCAGATTCCGGCCTAATTGAGATGAAAAAGTCGATTGCATTAAGCATTGAAAAGAAGCACCAGCATTCTTTAGACCAAATGGTATTTTGACATAGCAAAAGGTACCAAATGGTGTAATGAATGCGGTCTTTTCTTCATCGTTCAGACACATATTGATCTGGTGATATCCAGAATATGCATCTAAAAAACTTAATATTTCACAACCTGCAGTGGAATCAACCAACTGATCGATACGAGGTAAAGGAAAATCATCTTTTGGATAAGCTTTATTAAGATCGGTAAAGTCTCGCACATCGCCATTTGCCGTTTGACTTTTTGACCATTCTGAGGTTAGCCAACCACTCGGGTGGTTGACTTCTCTTATAAAGCACCTTTAAGTAGCTTATCAATTACGATTTAATAGCATCTCGTCGATCGAGGCAAATCTCGTAATTTTTGTTTCTGGTACTTTATCATGCCGTAAAGCTAGCACGTGCTCGATCACCTCCACAGGGACTCGGGCATGTCGGATGCTTGCCACGCGAAGACATCTGCGTTAGCTCGGAGGAAGGTAATGAGGCGTCTTCCTATTTGGGGTCGGAAGTCTCCCGTCACGAACAATCTTGAGGGTTTCTCTGCGTCGGAGGAACCTCTTTGACTGGGTCGTTCGGCTTTAGTGCGACTTTGAGGCCCGACTTGCTAGTCGGTGACTTTCGTCTCGAGTTGGTATTTGACCAACCATCTCGAGGATCGGCGGTCGCAGATTATCGCCATCTTCTTGTCACAATGAATTGTGATCACTCCTTTGGGACTGGCATCTTAAGACATTGATACCCATAATGAGTAGCCATTAAGAATTTTGCCAAAGTTAGTCGTCCGAGTATGGCGTTATATGCCGTATCGAAATCGACCACATCAAAGGAGACTTTCTCTGTCCTGAAATTATTTGGTGAGCCAAATGTTAAAGGAAGAGAAACTTGGCCAATGGGTTTGGCCGAAGACCCCGGTACGATTCCATGAAAAGAGTATCGTACCGGTCTTACCTTTGTCCTGGGTACTTGCATCTCGTCCAGGGCATTAGTAAATAGTATGTTCAAGGAACGCCACCATCAACCAACACTTGATTGACCGACGATTGTTGATGGTGGGTTCGACCTGTCGGATATCGACTGATCGATTCAAGTGATCGGGCAATCACCCTTCTCGAAAGAAATGGTAACTTCCACCACTTGGTAGGTTATTGACAAGAGGAGCATCTATAGAGTTTACCTCTCGTCCGTGACTTTGAGTTGTCGTTTAGACTCGTATATCGATGATCCTCCGTAGATGTGCTTTACGGTATGTTGCGGATCTTGGAACGGCATCTCTTCATCATCCGATGATTTTTGGCCACTCGTATTCCCTACCTGTTCGAGAGTGGGGAGTGGCTCTTTGCCGTTGTAGTAGTCCTCGAGCTTTCTTTGGAAAACTTCGGCGATTCATGAAGTCATGTCCTTCCTTTTATGAAAAGGACACCACCTTGGTTTGTCGTTCCTCGATCGAGGCGCTTACCTTTGCCTTGATCAGGGTACGACTTGGTGGTTCGGGGCTCTTTATCTTTCAAGGCCAAGACCTCCTTGAAACCACTGGTTTGTGGTTTTTGATTCTTTATTTTCTTCTTGGACTTCTTTGCTTTCTTGTCCTTGCCAACTTCACCTGGCTCTCGAGGAGTGTACGTTTCTCGATCAATAGTGTTGTTCCACTCGACAGCCTCAGAAGCAGTCGCATATCGATCGGCCATCTCGAAGAGCTCGACAACAGTGTTGGGAGGATTCAAAGCAATATCCTCTGTTATCCTTCTACTACGGACTCCTTGCTTAAAAGCCCTGATCACAGATGAGTCAGAAATTTCGGAATTGAGTTACGAACCTGACTAAAGCGTTTGATGAATTGACGCAAAGTCTCGTTGTTGTTCTGTTTTATCCGGTGCAAGTCGTCTTCCTTTCCAGGGCGGTTGTATGTGCCTTGGAAATTCGCCTGTAGAAGATCGCAGAGGTGTTGCCAAGAGTAGATCGACTCGAGTGGTTGGTTTAATAACCACGATCGAGCGGATCCTTCAAGCACAGTCGGAAGGTAATTCGCCATTACATGCTCTCCTCCTCCTGCTGCTCGGACGGCTGTTGTATAGATCTGAAGAAATTCGATGGGATTTTGAGATCCATCAAACTTCTCCATGTTCACTGGTCGAAAATGAGGGGGCCAGCGAACTGCTCAAAGGTCAGGCGAAAATGCCCGGCATCCGGTAATTACTTATTGACGCCTTCTTTGCAGGAAAGAAGGGTTAATGTCACCAGGTGATCGTATACGACGATACCCGATGTGGTGACTGTCTGTAGTATGTCTCGACTCTCGAGGAATACTCCTCGTATTCCATCCGTTGCGGATTTCTTTGTTGAAGTGGTGAATGATCACCTCTCCGAGGGGCTTCTTGATCATCAGCCAATCGAAATGTATTTCTCAGAGTAGGGATCGATCGACTTATGGCGTGTCGATTTCTACGTGGTGAAATATTTGATTGATCGTAGTCGAGGAAGTCGTATTACTACGACTACGAATGATGTCGACGAGGTACTTCGGTCTTGTCATCACGGTTCAAGCCTTTGCGCAATCTCTTGACAAAGAGATCGTACCACTGGCGTTCGAGCAAGCTCTTGATTAGGATTTTCGGCGAGTTGTTGATGTCACGGAGTTCTTGTACCTCCTTCGATGATGTTGAATGCGCCGGCAGATTCTTACGGCTGCAATCTTCTTCGTCGGATGGCCTCAAAATTCCCCTCATCGATCTTTGAGGCCTTCTCGGTGGAGTGCGAGAATGTCGAGGATTTCCCTCGCGTTCATCAGTGTTGGTTACGTCTGTCACCGGTGGTGCCCTTACCATTACCACGAGGCGCGGTGTGTGATCTTGAAGTGTTCAGATCTCGGCCTCCATGAGGTGACCACGATTTGTGGGAAGGGCGAAGACCTCCGTTGATGATTCTCACTTGCGCTCGAGGCCTCCCCGCTTGAGGAGTACTCGAGAGACACCATCTGGCGACTTGGAGCAATCCCCTCCAGGTAGGGGAACTTTGGGTCATAACTGTCTCCGTCCGCAAATGAGATCTGCGGAGAGACGGTCGAATTTGCAGGAAAAGCATGTTTGATCCCACCCTCTCTGGAGTTACCCTGAGGGAGAGGATCACCAGATGTTGGTGGAGTCTTGGAATGGTGGCTCTCAGAACTTCTCTCACCAGGTCGGACCGCCTGAGGGGGACTTGGACACTTGGAGGAAAAACTCTCGTCGTGTCGTGAGTTCTCACAGGTGCTGATTACAGTCGATTGACCCTTGTCCTTTGAGGGAATTGGCTCCTCTGTTGGACGTATTGTTGTGGGGGATAAGGATCCCTCCTCAACTCCATTGATGGGATGGTTTCCTGGAGAATGATCTCCGGAGGCAACATCACCATCAGCGGATGCATCACTCGGCTCGTAGTCGAAACCGGCATCCATGTCGACGTCTGCGTAATCTGCCAAGTCAAACCAGTTCTCCTCGTTCCATTCTCCTGCCATGATTGCATGAGATTGGAAAAAGAGAGTATGTTGACAAGACATTACCGGAAACTCCCCACGGTCGACGCCAACTGTCGGTGTATTAGAACCGATCTTACGTAAAGATTATTTGATTCGGGGGGTCTCCTAGAGATGAAATCACGCAGAGTGGTTGACACGGGATGTTTAGACAGGTTCAGGCCTTCTCCAGGGAGAATAACAACCCTACTCCTGTGTGTGTATGGTATTTACTGTATTCTCGATGATCAAGCAAGAAACTAAGACTATTACAGAGAACAGTACTTGTGTTTCTCCTTGACTTGCTCTGTTTTTCGCCCCTCCTGCTCCCTCTGATTGATGTCTTTATATAGTCGTGAAGAAGTAGCCGTTTTGTCCTGCAGAAGAGGCGCCTTAATTAAGCCAGTAATGGGCGCATGATGGCAGTAATTACCGGCGCATTGGCTTCTTCACGCCGTCTGGCAGTTATCATTCAGAGGTAATGGGGTATTTAAGCACTATTACTACGCAAAATAATAGTGCGTATGGACCGTTCGGATTCCTTAATTAATTGGACCCACTTGCTTGTAGGTTTGATTATAAGGTGGTCGTGGTTTACTTGGTCGTAGTATGACTTACGACTGGGTATAAGTCGTAGTAGAGCTTACGACTGTGCAATAGTCGTAGAAGGACTTACGACTGGGTAATGGTCGTAGAAGGACTTACGACTAGGTAGTGGTCGTAGAAAGACTTACGACCAGGTAGTGGTCGTAGAAAGACTTACGACCATGATATAGTCGTAGTAAGACTTACGACTATGGGGGTGATTGTAGAAGATCTTACAATCACTTGGTAGGTCTCCCCCTTATAAATATAAGGGGTACTTCTGGGGACTATGTGACATCATATTTACCCATAATAAGAATTATAGATAAAAGATAAAATGAGGATTATTAGATCCTCGTCAAACAGCTTCGGTTGAAAATCTCCTCGGTGTGCTATACTCATCTAGCATCGTCCTAGCCATCTCGACTAGGGTTCTATTCTTACTTTCCACAACGTCATTTTGTTGAGGGACGTGTGGAGAAGAGAACTGATGCTCAATACCACACTCAGCACAAAAAGAAGCAAATGAGACATTCTTGAACTCCGTGCCATTGTTCCAAAGCACCCGGAAGTTCAGAAGCCAAACGAATAACCAGATCATGATAAAACTCAAAAGCTTCATCCTTCCAAGCAAGAAAGAACACCCAAGTGTATCTAGAAAAATCATCGACTATGACAAGAATGTACCATTTTCCACCAACTGAACGAACCCTAGTAGGACCAACAGTATCCATATGAAGCAACTGTCCCGGTCCGTCAGTCATGCCTACAGGGCGCACATACAACATCTTTGACGGTTTTGAGTTTGGGCAAACCTCTCATAAGCTCAAGGTTGCTAACTCACGTCAGATGATCAAAACCAATGTGCCCCAAACGATGGTGCCAAAGCCAGAACTCATAAGAAGATGATGAAATCAAGCATTTGAGAGAACCAGCAAGAGATTCAGAAAAGTCAGCTCCAAAAATCCTAGCAACTCTAGTAATTCCAAAAACAAGCTCACCAGTTGAATCAAGCACCCGACAAGCATTTTTCTTAAATATAGTCTCATAGCCATCATCAAGAAGTTGAGACGCAGAAAGCAAATTAAATCTTAGCTTGTCCACAAGGGCGACGTTCTTGAGAATGAAACTGTCGTTCACCCTGATCGATCTCGTTCGTTCAATTCACCCTTGTTTATCATCTCCAAAGGTGATGAAATCATCACCTTCGACCGCGTGAAAGAGGTGAACCATCTTGAGTATCCAGTCATGTGTCGTGAACATCCGGAGTCGACGAACCACGTGTCCTTTCTCTTTTCGCAGAAATCTTGAAAATCAAGGAACAGAAGAATGATGTGTCTCAATACTGGGGTTAGTTAAACAAGACTTAGGAACCCAGTACTGAGACACACGTCTGCGAGTAGTATGCAAAGCAGAAGTGCTATTCTTGATTTTATCAGAAGTTCTAGCATGAGCAATGGTCACACGAACAAAAGAAGCATCCTGTCTAGGAACATGATGATGACTAGTATGTGAAACAAATCCTAAACTAGGTTTATTATTTTCAAATTGACCATGTCTCATAAAAGCTCTAGGTTGATGAGATGAATTTCTAACAAAATTTTTCTTATCATTTTTCAACCTACACCAACAAAACTCAACCAAATGTCCATCCTTCTTGCAATAGGTGCAATGGTACTTGATACCACCGGAAGAAGCACCCTGTGACTTAACAGAAGGTTGGGCAACACCTGCAGATTTAAAGATAGTTTTTGCAGGTTGTGTTTTGAATTCAATTAACCCATTTTTCAAGACTTGAGTAGCTTTTGGGTTAGAATTATTTTGAACATGATTGTATCCTAATCCTTGCTTCCTATAAGGAGTTTTAGACTTGTCCAGAATCATGTTTAATTATTTCTTACCTTTAGAGAATTTTTCTAGGGTATCCTTAAGATGAGCATTTTCATTTTTAAGATTAACACATGATTCACATGTTTTACCTTTAATGGTTCTAGCATATTTCTCCTTATATAAATCAGTTTCAAGTTTAAGAGCTGGACATAAAGCACATGTAGAAGACTCAATACTATCCTTAAGTTTGGCATATTTAGCTCTAGCTGCTTCTAAGATATCTTTGACTTCATGTTCACGTTCTAAGCAAAAAGTGCAAAGACTAGAATCAACAGCACTAGAAGCAACTAATTTGCTAGAATCTAAGTATTTTTCACATGGAGCAGATTTAACCTCAACTAGCTCAGTCCTAGTATTTTCAAGTTGTTGCAATGCAATATTATGAGCAGATTGCAGTTTAGCAAATTCTGAATGCAAAGCATGGCAAGATGAACATTCATCAAATTCAAGACTATTAGCATTCTCAAGTTCTAGAGTCAACTTACCTATTTGAGACTCTAAATCTTTGTTCCTAGCCATGACATATTCTAAAACCTTATCCTGACTGATAAGTTACTCAAACATAGATTCACATCTATCAGAAAGGACATCATAGGAAGAAGATACCTCATTGTTGTCGTCATCAACGAAGTCGGCTATGAAGCACAAGCCGGTGAAGTTCTTAGCCTTCCCTTTCTTTTTGTCTTGAGGGATCTCCTCCTCCTTGTCCTCCTCGCTCCCGGAGTCCACATCGCTTAAGGATTGATCCTCAAAAGCGGTAAGTACCCGGTGAGCGGCCTTTGTCAGCTTGGCAACATCAAATCTTGGTTTGTTCCATTGAGGCTTCTTCCAAGCTAGCTTTCCCTCCTTGTGGTTGCTCTTACCTTTCAGCTTGGGGTAATTTGCTCGGATATGATTAAGCTAACCACACTCATAGCAAGTCACGGGACCTCCTCGATTTCTGTTTCTCATATTGTTATAGGCCCGTGTGACCTTTCTGACTATGAGGGCTAACTCAGCCCCAGGAAGACTCTCAAACTCTTTTTTCTAAATTACAGATAAACCAGCAAGCGAAAATCCAGAGGAAGACTCAAAAGACCCATCAAAAGCTTTCTTGAGCGGGTCTGCACCAAAGCCCTGTTTATCTTTTTGGGATGATCAATCCTCTTGATCTCATGAGTCTTAAGCTTGCTATAGAGCAGCTCCAAAGTTAGATAAGAAAGATTAACATTCTCATCTATGGCGGTAGTCTTTATCTCCCACTCTTTGGTGTTGATTGCAGCCAAGAGGTGGGTGGCATTTTCAGATTGAGAATATTCAATACCAACAGCTTTCATCTGATTAATTACTTTAGCAAAGCGATTGAAAATGTCATCGATGCACTCTGCAAGACGCATCTCGAATTTGTTGCATTCACGCTTATAGACTGTCTGACGTATATTCTTGACCTGGGACGAACCCTCATGGTAAGTTTTGAGAGTGTTCCAAATCTCATGCACAGTCTGAAGATTGCAAATCCGATCATACTCCTATCTCCCAAGCCCACCATACAAGAGGTTTTTAGCCTTATTGTTGTTAGCCAAAAGTGCTTCTGAAGCCGGCGTAGCAACTTCGGGCACAATGAGCGGGACTCGAACAACCTCCCATATAGCATGTCCTTCGCTCTCAAGGAAGACTCTCATGCGATTATTCCAATAGGCATAGTCGTGCCCATCGAAGATATGCGGCTTTGTGGAGTATCTATCCATCGCCAAGTTCAGTAACCGGTTAAGATCAAGATTGAACTAACCGGGCTCTGATACCACTTGTTGGACCGAAAAGGCGACTAGAGGGGGCGTGAATATGAGCACGCTCACTTTTTCACAAATAATGGATTTAATAATATTTTACTCCAGTAGCTATAGAAGCTATGAAGATCAGTATATTAGTACAGCGGAAGACTAATATTGAATCCAATATAAACCCCTAAGCAAAACGACAAAAACAACAAAGATTAAAGCACATCAGTGCACTGTCGGTCGGATCGCTGGTCTTGGGCGGTCGGACCGATTTCCGGCCGGTGTGACCGGTGGCCACGTGCGGTCTGACCGCCGGCCTCCAGAACAGATTGAAAAACCCGATGACGAAGATGCAAATAGATGAAACTTTTAATCTACTAATCCAAACTGGATGAAACTTGGAACACACCTTCTCTATGATATCAGGGACCTATTCCACTTGAAGATTATCATAATTCTTGGAGGAATCAAGATCCTTTTCCGTCTGATCAAAGAAGGGTTCAAAACCGGGTCAAAACGAAAACTTGATCTAAGATCTTGCTCGTGGATAATTGATGATCAAGATGATCCTAGATAGGTTCCCACACGTCACAGCAAGCTAGATCACATGAAGAATTCAATCAAAAACTCGCGGATCAAAGAAAGACCCAAAATTATCAAATAGAGAGAACAAACGCAATGAGACAAAACATTGATCAAACTTTCCTTTGATTGATTGATATGATCTGGGCTTACAGCCACTACATCAATGCAGGACAATGCTCAATCCAAGAGCACGAAAATCATATCAAAACATCAAGAACCCTAGCCTCCACAAAAGCTCTTCCTAAGAAAACTAGGGTTTGCAAAAATAGCAAAAGAGACGAAACAGTGGTGCAGCCACCACCCTCTCCTATTTATAGTGGAGGCTTAGAGCTTCTAGAAGTTTGATCCTATTGGGCTCCCGTTAAGGCCCAAAATAAATGGGACGCATACGCACGCATTTTAAAGCGCCCTCTTTATCTCCTCTTGACCTAACTGGCTACACCTTGCGCCATCTTGCGCCTCGGATTAGCTAATAGATCATCCTTGTCCATCTTGCACCTCGCTTGAGTACTTTGACCTCACCTGGCATCGTCGATCGTTCTGGACCTCAGCTCTCCAAGCCTAGTCCCGATCATCCTCGCCGTTGACTGTCGTTGACAACCAAGCAACCTGCACAACAATAGACAAGTAAACCGAATTTGGGAACAAGTTCTTCACAACTTGACCCATGTTAGTCAAAACGTACATCATGCAACATATATGCCCTGAAACTCATGACTTTGACCTAACAACCGAATATCGCCGCCACGACGGGCGACGAACAAGTGAAAACCGATCAGACCGCTCCTAGGGCCGGTCTGACCGCCCACCCTGGCCGGTCTGACCGCCACCTATGGGCCGGTCAGACCGCCAGCTGGGACTTAGCCGATTTTCAACCTATGAAAACCGAAACCTACTGGAAATTTTAAATCAATAGAACTTTTGACTGGAGACTCCAAAAATTATAAGACCAAGTGTAATAGAATCCCCTCTCTTGCCTACACACTCTATTTTTGGCCCAGCTCAATTCACCACTTTTGAAGTTTTCCAGTCCGACCGCCGCCAAGGCCAGTCAGATCGATTTGGGACCGGTCTGACCGCCACCCTGGCCGGTCAGACCGGTTCAGTCCTGACATAATTGAACTTGTGCCAAAAACCCGTGAAATGACAAACCGTAAACGCCGTTGCCAATTGTCACATCATCCTAAGATCTGGAGTATATCCCCATGATATCCACACTAACATAACAGGAGAGATATCTTTGGGCCCCTCGATGTGGTCGGATAAAGAAAGTGCTTGATCATGCCACTGGTGGTCGAAGAGTTCGACCACATGAAGTTATCCGACACTCGATCGATAAAGTATTGAACAGTTCATGGATGACATAACATCTCACCTGGAATTCAACCAGATATCACGGGGTAAAGGGAGAATACATGAGATAGTCTTTCAGTTTGATCAAATATGGACTAGTCGTATAGGGATACAAGCTGGTCGTAGGCTGGTTGAACATGATCACTAAGTGGTCGAAAACCTGGTTATAAGAGTTACGAACTGGTCGAGACCAAATATGAACTAGTCGTATAGAGATACGAGTTGGTCGTTAGTGATAAGGACCTGCTTGTAGATCATATTGCATTATGGTTCGTCCGATATAATTCGTGTGTATTCGGAAATCGTTATGTTCTGTTAGGATCCGCCGACGACTCGTGATCGGAAAGGAGTTTCCGAGTCACAACCGATTACGCATGAACCTACAGGGTCACACACTTAATGGGATGGAACAAACCAGTATGTATACAATTCGTCAAACGTATTCGGATAGGATCCGTCACGGGTACTATATAAGGAGATACTTGAGGCTGGTGGGAGGAGATAGAGGATATACGAGACACATGACAAGAGTTGTCGTGAGTTGCTCCAAACCCTAGTCACCATCTTCTTGAGAGCCCTACCGTATGAGTTGGTTCCTTTTAAAAAATTTATTTTAAAGTTAACCTCGTACGAACTTTATTTCCAATTCTGATTCCTTTGATCACGCCACCACCCGTAGCGTGAAAAAATAACATTGCCACGACATAGGATAAGTATGCTAAAATAGCACTTTTTATCACATCAGTGGTGGTGGCGTGACAAGAGTTTGCCTAGATACAGCCTGACGTGACAGTGTTGTTTTGTTACGCCACGGGTGGTGGCGTGACTAAAGAGGTCAAAATTGAAAATAAAGTTGGCGGACGTTAACTTTAAAATAAAATTTTAAAAAGAGTTAATTAATAATAAAAATTCCGCATGAGAAGGAAGCAACAAAAAAAATTCATTTATTAACCTTTTTAATTTTATTTTAAAGTTAGCCCCGCGAACTTTATTTTCAATTCTGACATCTTTGGTCACGCAACTACCCGTGACGTGACAAAATAACATTGTCACGTCAGTCTATATCTGGGCAAACTCTTATCATGCCACCACCCGTAGCGTGAGTGTTGTTTGGTCGCGCCACCACAGTGGTGTGATAAAAAGTGCTATTTTAGTGAATTTATCTTACAGCGTGACCATATTAGAATTGAAAATAAAGATTGCGGAGGTTAACTTTAAAATAAAATTTTAAAAAAAGTTAATTAATAAAAAAAAAGTTCGGAAACAGCTTATATATCAAGCCTTTAGTTGTACAGTTCTCTTCATCGAATTTTATGGGAGAGCCAGCATCAAAATTTTCTGTTGCTAGCTATCACGGTTGAGTGTTCAAAATTGTAGGCGTGGTATCTATTGCCACAATTTCACACGACTACGTTTAATTGCCTGAAACACTATGCTGTTTTGTTTGGATAGTGTTTTGTTTGGTCGTTCAGATGTGTGTGTGGTGTTGAACGTGAGTATCACGTACGTCCGCCACAACATATTTATATGTATCCTTGGGCCGGGGATTAGTGGCGGATATATGTAGGAAAACGAGTCACCGGAGTCACCATATTATATTCTCCTTAGAACCATTAGATCATCATTTACATATAAAGAGTATTACCATTGGTTATACCCAAGATCGGCAGGGCCACGATTACACCCTGGGTCCACCCCTACTCCAGATAAGTTAGGAACAGGTAGCCGGATCTTATCGAGGCTACCATGGCTGCAGCGGCTTCTTGTTTCCAAGCACGTTTTGTGTGGCCAATTAGTTTTCGGCTATGCCCGAGAATGGGAAGAAGATAAACGCAAAGGGTGGTTCAGCGGCGGAGCTACACTTATAATTTTTTGAACTTCGGTGTAAGTTTATAAAGACCGCTAAACCTGAGAATGGTGAGCGATTTCCTCGAGTATTCGTATGTGATCTGAATTGCATTGATTTTGCAAGGTGCTGTTTGGTTTGCTACCATTACAAACCAAACTCAATATTGGTAACACCAACAAAAATTGATTGATTTAGTTTGCTACCAAAATTTAGTAACATCTATAAAAAAAAAAAATCGGTAGTACCGAAATCTTCTTTCCTGTTTGAACGGGTCCACCAAAAGCTATGGGGTGAGAGACCCCACAGCTTCTACTTGCATCCGCTACTGGGTGGGGTGGAATTCGTGAGGCCATTCTGGACGGATCTTCTTTTCTAGTGGCGCTCCTCGATCTCCCTAATCAAGACAGGACCTAGACTTCGTTATTCCTCGGTGTGGTCTTTCCTTTTTACACACTTGTTTCTTTGTTTTCCATGTGCGATAACGAAGAAGTAAAATGTTTGGTAGAATATGTACTCCGAATGTGTAGGGAGAAATGGGATGTAAAAAAACGTTGATAAATCAAATAGCAGATCCAATGTCACACACGTGCATTTCAAGGACGATGAAATCATTCACCAAAATGTTGGAAAGCCAAATTTTGGTTTAATCACGATCCAAACAACATTTCTCTTGCCAGTATTTGGCTTTCTCTAGGTTTTGATTATACTAAAATTTTAGCTTAGCCCATTTGGCTACTAACCAAACAACCCCTAAATTTTCATGGATATTACTAAATTTTGATAGCTCGTTGGCGTTAACAATATTTGGTTAGGTAAACCAAATTAAACAACCTCGTAGTCATCGAGCATGTACTCTTCTTCCCTAGAATAAAAGAAGCTTGGATCGGGTCGGGTCAGATTAATTAAACCCAATATAAAACGACATGCTTAATTTCCTGTTAGCGTGCAATATACAAGTGAATGATCTATACGGGGCCATGCATGAGCTGAGGAACCCTTATCTAATTAAGTTGGCATGGATTAGATGCCAACTTTATCTTAGGAATAAGGTTCTCACAGGCAGTTTCTCCCCACATGCTCCCTCTTTCAATTTCCTCTCGATCGACTGATGATGACCGGTGGCTGCCAGCAGTCTACTGCATCTCCCTGATTGGTAGAAGCTAGTACCACCAAAGCATTCTTACTTGCACGAGCAGCTATTTTCGTGTAAAATGTTGCGGTTCGAGTCCCACTAACTACGTAAACACTTAGCGTTATACAGAGTTAATTTTCTCGTTAAATGTTACGGTTCGAGTCCCACAAACTACGTAAGCAACCGGCGCTAACAAGGAAAAGCAACACCGTGGAAGGCGCGCAACAGCGTGATGTCGCGCGAGTATTAATTTCTCAGTGGTCGCAAATTCATATCATGCGAGAAACATCAAGCCTGCACAGTTCGGTCGGTGCACGTACATATATCCATAGGTGTTGGGAGATCAACGGTGCCTTGAGCTTTCCAGCGACGGTGGCGCCTCCTTGAACACACTGCACTGCTCTTTTGTTTTCTTCTTTCCAAAGACGTGTGTTGAAATAGCCTGAAAATTTGGAAATTTTTGAATCTTTCGATTTATTTTGAAATCTTTCCGTTTTCGAAAACTTCTGCCGATTTTCCGCTTTCCGTTTTCGGAAATCCGTCTTCCCTTTCCGGAAGCGCCTTCTTCCCCGGCGCCTTTCTTCCTTCTTCCTCCCCCTTCCTTCTTTCTCGGCGTCACCCGGCCTTCGTCACCGCCGCCTCCCCGCACTGCCGTCAACCACCACCTCCCGCACCACCTCGCGTCGTCCGCAGCTTCTACTGCCTTCGCCGCCTCCACCTGGCCCGCCCATGCCGCCACCTCCCACTTCTAGCGCCGCCCAGAAGCCTCCCCCGCCGCCACCTCGCCGCCAGTGCTGCAGCTCGCACTGGCGCCACTGCCTCTCCCCGGGCTATAAAATCCGCCCCAAGGCAAACTCTTCTCTTCATCTCCACTTCCAGCTCCTCACTTTCCTCCTCCGTTCCCGGCGCTGGCCGAATTCGAAGAAACCGCCGCCGCCTCCTTTTCTTCCCCGTCGTGCTCTTCGGTAAATTCGCCGCCCTCCCTCCTCCCTTTCCCTCCCACCTCCGGCGGTAACACCCCCTCGCCGCCGCCAATCGTTCCCCCACCTCCTCCCTCAGCGGAGCTCGCCGGCACCGAGCTCCACCACTGCCATCTCCACGGCCACCGTCGCCATCCAGCCTCAGGCTACCCCACCGCCACCCCTAGAATCCCCTCACCTCACTGATACTCCACCGCCCTTCGTCGGAGCGCCGCCGCATCGCCGCCGGCCCCGTCCCCTGCTCCGGCTTTGCGCCTCCGCCGTCACCGCCCCATCTCCGCACCCCCTCCACCCCTGCAAGTCCCCAAATCAGGTTTATCACACTTCTGTGATGCTCCCGGTACCCTCCCCTGCTGTCGGCGGCCACCACCGCTGCCGCAAACGCCGTCGCCGCCAGGTCGGGCTCGGGCGAGCGCGCGAGCCTTTCGACCACGCGGCTCAAGCCTGAGCACGGGACAGCTGGGCCTTAAAAGGCCTGGCCGAAACGGGCCTCAGGCCACACAGTAGTTGGGTGGGGGCCTATACTGTTCATTTCATTTTAGATTTTACTGTTCACTGTACAGTAAAAATAGTTATTGTTCATCTACCGAAAAATACTATTTGTCTACCGAAAATCCACTTTTTACTATTCACTACCATGAACAGTAATCCTAGTTACTGTTCACCGCTATATTTTCACACATGAATAGTAAAATATCACTATTCATCATCTAGTACAATTCATCCACAAAACTATAATTTGGCATTATATATCCATTTCGTCTGTTTCGAGTCCAGAAATCCATTTCTCCACTCCATTCAGTCTAATTAAACACCAGATAAATTCCCACCCTCCCGCACCACCTTCTTTGTGTTTCTTTTCTGATTGTTTTTGCTTGTATGTTGTTCCCAGCTCATTCCTTGTCGATCCAGATTTTACTTGGTTGTTTTATTGTTTTGCTTCTCGTTAGATCACGATCTTAGCGACCAGACTCCAAAAGACATCAGACAAGACCATGATCTACAGGACTTTGTGCAAGAAGGCAAGCCACATTCTTTGATCATTTTGAACCTACAATTCATATATTTAATATTACTTTCATTATTGTATTTGTGTCAATTACTTTAAATATTAAAATAATACTTTTGAATGCCATGATGTATAGATAAATCCTATTACCCCACATACAAACCCACCTAGTACGTGTAGGCTATATTCACCTTGACAATGTTAAGATTTCTTGTAAGCCATATTCACATTGATAAGTTCACATAAAATATTATCTATGCAAATAGCTTTGTCACCCAAATTATGGTTATCAATCAAAAGAGAGTGTTGGCGGTTCGCCAATGGTTTTGGTGTGAAGTTGAGAGTTGTGTTCAGGAAGTTGGGCAACCCAATAGACTTGTGTTGGAAAAAGTGAGTCGCGGGTGAGGCCCGGAGGATAGACAGCCACGTGGTGGTGTTGGTCTATCGCTTCACTGTGAGACTAGTAAGGACAAGAACCTTATGCGAAAGTAACCGACATAGAAAACCGCTCAACCATAGGTGTGGTCATTACTCCCTAGCTTAGTACACTGCTCTTCTGATTGAATATCTACAGGGAAAGGTGTGTGCTCTTGAGTGGTAGAACAGCGCGGAACTGGGGTTGGATAGGAGTGGGCCTGTAGGGACACTCGGTAGTCTAAACAACGGTATGGTCTCATCAGCATCGGGGTAAAAGAACCATAGCGGCGGCCGGTGGAGTCTCCCGAGGGCTGTATGGGATAGATCCTACCGGGTAGAGGCTAGAAAGGTTGAGCAGTGAAAAAGCTTTATTATCTCAGCTCAGTCGCACGCTAACATGTTGCGTGTCTATATTATGAAAGCACAAGCATGAGATATTTTGTGGGTAAAGCTGAGCAACTCTGCAGAGTGTATCAAATAGTATTCGAATACGCCGTGCTTCCGGTTAATGAAGCTGTGTTCATGGGTGATTCCAATACATGAGGCAGAAGTAGAGTTTTTGAGATGTGAATCTGGTTTGTGCATTTGTTGAGAAACCCATGTTGTTATTATTTATTATTGTTTTACTGTTTTAAAGTTAAACTGCTTTAAATTGCAAAATGAATCCACAAATGCTTGTTAAGATAAACCTAACCATCCATTGAACTTCTTGCATGTAATTATTTAACTTTTCCATGTGGCTTGTTAAGTACGCTAGTAGACTCTAAGCATTTTTCAAATGGAGCATATTTAACCTCAACAAGATCAGTCCTAATATTTTCAAGTTGTTGCAAAGTAATATCATGAGCAGATTGCAGTTTAGCAAATTCTGAGTGCAGAGCATGGCAAGATGAACATTCATCAGATTCAAGAGTCTTAACATTTGTAGGTTCTAAAGTCAAACTATCTACTTGTGACTCTAAGTCCTTGTTCTTGGCCATGACAAACTCTAAAACCTTATCCTGACTCATGAGTTGCTCAAATATAGTTTCACATCTATCAGCAAGGACATCATAGGAAGGAGGTACCTCATCGTTGTCGTCGTCAATGGAGTCAGCCACGAAGCACAAGTCGGTGAAGTTCTTAGCCTTCCCCTTCTTCTTGTTTTGAGGGATCTCCACCTCCCTGTCCTCCTCGCTCCCGGAGTCAACATCGCTTAAGGATTGTTCCCCAAAAGCGGCAAGAACTCGGTGAGCGGCCTTCATCAATTGGGCAACATCATACCTTGAGTTGTTCCATTGAGGCTTCTTCCAAGCTGGCTTTCCCTCCTTATGGTTGCTCTCACCTTTCAGCTTGGGGTAATTTGCCCGGATATGATTGAGCTCACCACACTCATAGCAAGTCACGGAACCTCCTCTATTTCTGTTTCTCATATTATTATAGGCCTGTGTGACCTTTTTGACTATGAGGGCCAACTCAGCCTCAGGGAGACTCTCAAACTCCTCTTCACGGATTGCAGATAAACCAGCAAGCGAAAATCCAGAAGAAGACTCAAAAAACCCATCAGATGCTCTCTTGAACGGGTCTGCTACCAAAGCTATGTTTTCCTTCTTGGGATGATCAATCCTCTTAATCGCATGAGTCTTGAGCTTGCTATAGAGCAACTCCAAAGTCAGATCAGAGAGGTTGATATTCTCCTCAATGGCGGTAGTCTTTATCTCCCACTACTTGTTGTTGATTGTAGCGAAGAGGTGGGTGGTATTTACAGACTGAGAATATTCAATACCAACAGCTTTCATCTGATTAATCACTCTATTAAAGTGACTGAAAATATGATGCTCTCTCCAGGACGCATCTCAAATTTGTTATATTCACGCTTATAAACTGTTTGGCGTACTTTCTTGACTTGGGACGAACCCTCATGATAGGTTTCGAGGGTGTTCCAAGTCTCATGCGCAGTCTCAAGATTGCAAATCCGATCATACTCCTGTCTACCAAGCCCACCATACAAGAGGTTTTTAGCCTTATTGTTGTTAGCCAAGAGGATTTCCGAAGCCGGCGTAGCAACTTCGGGCACAACGAGCGGGACCCAAACAACCTCCCATATAGCGTGTCCTTCGCTCTCAAGGAAGACTCGCATACGATTCTTGCAATAGGCATAGTCGTGCCCATCGAAGATATGCGGCTTCGTGGAGTATCTATCCATCGCCAAGTTCAGTGACCGGTTAAGATCAAGATTGAATTAACTGGGCTTTGATACCACTTGTTGGACCGAAAAGGCAACTAGAGGCGGGTGAATAGGAGCACGCTCACTTTTTCACAAATAATTGATTCAATAATATTACTCCAGAAGCTATGGAAGCTATGGAGATCTGTATATCAGTGTAGCGGAAGACTAATATTGAATCCAATTTAAACCCCTAAACAATATGATAAAATCAACAAAGACTAAAGCAATTCAATGCATTAGCGGTCGGACCGCTGGGTCATAACCGGTCTGACCGATTACCTGGCGGTTTGACCGGTGGCCTTGGGTGGTCTGACTGCTAGCCTTCAGAACAGATCAAAACAGCCCGATGACAAAGGTGCAAATTGATGAAACTTTTGATCTACAACTCCAAACTTGATAAAACTTGGAACACACCTTATCTATGATGTCAGGAACATATTTCAATCGAATATTGTGATAATTCTTGGAAGAATAAGGATCATTTTCCGTTTAATTGAAGAAGGGTTCAAAACCGGGTCAAAACGAAAACTTGATCCAAAATCTTGCTCGTGGATGATTGATGATCAAGATGATCCTATATATGTTTCTACATGTCACAGCAAACTAGATCACATGAAGAATTCAATCAAAAACTCGCGGATCAAAGAAAGACTCAAAAACATCAAATAAAGAGAAAGAACGCAATGAAATAAAACATTGATAAAACTTTCCTTTGATTGATTTGATATGATATGGGCTTACAGCCACTCTATCAATGGAGGACAATGCTCAATCTAAGAGCACGAAAATCACATCAAAATATCTAGAACCCTAGCCTCCACAAAAACTCACCCTAAGAAAATTAGGGTTTCAAATAGCAAAAGAGACGAAGCGGAGGTGCAGCCACCTCCCTCCCCTATTTATAGTGGAGGCTTAGACCTTCTAGAAGTTTCACTCAATTGGGCTCTCGTTAAGGCCCAAAACAAACGGGACACATACGCACGCATTTTAATGCGCCGCCTATAACACCTCTTGACCTAATTATCTACACTTTATGCCTCGGATTAACCAATAGGTCACCCTTGTCCATCTTGCACTATGCTTGAGTACATTGACCTCACCCGACATCGTCGATCGTTCTGGACCTCAGCTCTCCAAGCCTAGTCCCGATCATCCTCGCCGTTGACCGTCGTTGACCACCAAGCAACCTGCACAACAATAGACAAGTAAACCGAATTTGGGAACAAGTTCTTCACAATTTGACCCACGTTAGTCAAAATATGCATCATGCAACATATATGCCCTGAAACTTATGATTTTGACCTAACAACTGAATATCGTCGCCACGACGGGCGACGATCCAAGTGAAAACCGGTCAAACCACCCCTAGGGCTAGTCTGACCGCCACCTATTGGTCGGTCAGACCGCCAGTTATGACTTAGCCGATTTCAACCTCTAAAATTCTGAAACCTACTGGAATTTTCAATCCAATAGAACTTTTGACTGAAGACTTCAAAAATTATGGGACCAAATGTAATAGAATCTCCTCTCTTGCCTACACCCTCTATTTTTGGCCCAGCTCAATCCACACTTTCTAAAGTTGGCTGGTCCGACCGCCGCTATGGCTGGTCGGACCGCCGCATGGATCAGTCTGACCGTCGCTTAGGCCGGTCAGACCGCCTGAAGCTTGACAGCACTGTAACTTTACCGAAAATACGTGAAACGACAAACCGTTATCGTCATTGCCAATTGTCACATCATCCTAAGATCTGGAGTATATCCCCATGATATCCACAGGTTTTGTTGTAATCGAAAACTTGTATGAGACACTGCTTACTTCGCAACTGCACATCCTTGGCGGTTGTGAAGAGTTTGACGACCCCAAATTTTGGGGTTGTTACATATGTTGTGTGTCGCACGCGTCCCTGTTCAGGGTTCATGCACCGTGTACTCAGAGGTTGTGGTCATGGAAAATCATACCGATATAAAAAAAATTATTGGATTGTAGCGATAGAATTGGTTTTCGCCAGTTAACAGAAATTTCTGCAAAAATTTTGGACGAAAATTTTAAATTGAAATTTGATTTTTTTGTATATAAAGATGGAATTTGTCTAAATTTTGAATTTGGATGAACAATCAATAAATCTGAAACTTTTTGTTTTGGTATAAAAAATTATCAATCCCCATTTCGACTTTCGTAGTCGTGGTCGAAAAAGATTTGAGTGAGACGAAGAGAGCGTGACACGCATGGGGAAGCTAGATGATCACGACAAGATTCTTTATACAATGGACATGCTATTGGATGACACGTATATCATTCAACAGTACTGTATACTGTTTAGTAGTTATATATCATTATATTGTATTAATGTGTAGCCATCGGAAGCATGCTTAGTTCACTGGTTACTGACAAGATCGATCCAAAGTAATATTCTACCAGTATATATAGCTAGACTTTGTTTGTTCATAAGTTCAAATGGTTGATTTGAATTTTGAATGGAATATATACATTTCTTGACAAAACCTGGCTGTTAGCTAGTACGTATAGCAGTCGCCCGCGTGCATTGACTTCATATACTACTTAAGTCGTCACTAATACACGTGTTAACCATTCGACATCTCTAACCATTCGACATCTCTATCCGCTAGTTCAAGCCAAAAATAAGGGAAGACTACTGCACTACGTTACGCTGAATATATATATTATATAGTAAGTACAAGTGCAAGCTAGTAGCCAAACATTGAATTTTTTCCTCCTAAATGATACTATTTAAAATAGGATTAACAAAAATAACACATTTACAGTTGCAATTGTAAAAATAACACTTTCATCTAGCCGGTCCGGCCAGCCACGAAACGGACAAGCCCTATCACGCCACTGCTTGTCCGTTCCGTGACTGGGCGGACGAGAGCGCCACGTGTCGCGCCACGGCTTGTCCGTCCTGTGACCGGATGAATGAGAACGTTATTTTTGCAATTGCACTTGCGAGAGCACCATTTTTGCTAATTCTACCTTAAATACTATCGTTTAGGAAAAAAACTCACATAAACAGCCTTGACTTTACATGCATCCATGTATATATGTGTACCATCTCAAGGATGCCGCATCAAAATCTATACGTTTGCATTTGTGAAACTGGCCATCCTGTGGTGTGCCATACGCAACCCTTTCCTGCCATTGTTACCCTTGATGTAAGATAGAACACTACTACATAAAGGGTCATCACGTAGACGGTTTGAAACCGTTATCACATACAGTTTTTGAACCGTCTGAATTTCTATGTCTGTGATGATATGAGGTCTTTTAATCGTCTGTGAAAAAGCTATCACAGACAGTTCTTGTTTAGAACCGTCTGTGAAAAAATTAATCACAGATGGTTTTGAACAAGAACTGTCTATGATAATTAATTACCACAGACGGTTCTTGTTCAGAACCATCTATGATAGCTTTTTCTATTGCAAAACAACAAAAATAGGTGCCAAAATTTTGGAGGCTGTTTTGAGGCCCTAAACGACCTTTTTTGGGAGTTTAACTTCGTATGGAGCCTCCCGAGCCTCGCGAATGAATCTAATACTGATATGGACTTATGGATTTTCGAATTGAACTTTTCATTAGCTTTCCAACGAGCCAAAGAACGTCGTGGTCCGAGTACGTATGCAAAAGTTATGACGGTTTTACTAGACAGTACGCGATCTGCCATCTATATTTTTGCCGAAACTAAATAACTTATCATGGACTACACATACATAGAGAGCTTTCCACAATAGCCACATCATCACCCACATCACAGTAGCATCAAGTCAATTCATTCACAGAGTACTAACACTAACTCTTAGTAATCAACATCATAGAAGTGAGGTCGTGGGAGGCTAGGACGACGAGGTCATGGGAGTCTGGCGACGACGAGCTCAGGGGAGAACGGGGCGACGAAGTAGAGGAAGCCGGGGGTGACGAGGTCGTAGGAGGCCGGCGACGACGAGGCTTGGGCGAGGTGGAGGAGGCCGCGGGCGACGAGCTCGGGGGAGGCCGGAGCGCAAGGTCATGGCGAGACGGCGACACTCGGTTAGAGGAGAGATGGCAGAGGAGGAGATGGAGGTGTAAGGGAGACTCTGTTAATATAAAGCGAGTTTCGGCAGTCCGCCCATTAAGTCCAAATTTTTGTTTTCCCACCCAACAAAACAAAAGTATCATAGACAATACGTTTTATCTACAAACCGTCTGTGATATGATTATAATCACAGACTCACAGATGATTCTATTCATGAACCGTCTGTGATAGTTACGTATCACAGACGGTTCTAGCATCTAGTATATCATGTTTTGTAGTAGTGTTCTTAATATCACAGACGGTTCTAGCATCTAGTATAGCATATTTTGTAGTAGTGTTCTTAACTTACAAGCACATAAACAGTATATATACTACTTGTTAAGCCAGTCAGCTAGTAGCTAGCTAGTCAGGTAATTAACAGTCACCCGCGTGCAAATGTGGTGTTACACATGAGCCGATCGACATGCTAACTTTTCAAAGAAAGATAGGGACCAGCAAGTCAAAAGAGAGAACACATGCACAAGACTCTTGCTTAGTCAATTTTTACTAATTTTACTACAGAATAGTGTTATTTTAGGGAGAAAAAAAACTCGGCTTTCTTCCACGTACGTACACATCTTGTGACTATAGTAAGTTATAACAAACTTAATTTTCTTTGGAAGGTTCGTTATTTTCCTGGACTATTCCATGTAGAATGGGACTTCTATGACCTCGCATGCATGCATGGTAGTTGTTTTACGCTATGAAGGTAAAGTTATCTCTCGATCAGTGATTAATTCATTTCGTCCAAGAAAAGCCAACTCTCACGAAAGATACAGCCGAGCCAAATTAACTTTCTTCGAGGGTATTATTCACTCGTGGAGTGTGCACCGGAAAACCTATAAACTAAATCTCTTTCAAGAGCCTTGCAATGCACGTTCTGGGGTGGCTAAGCAGGTTCAGAAATCAACAAATCAAAATATGCGGTTTTCAACTGAATTCAAGTGTTTCTGGGAATATATAATTGACTTCCATGGTATTGCTAATAAGCAACGGCTGGGAGTCTAATTAACATTGTACAACAACACAAATTAGCTAAGTCCATACGCATACATGATGTTATATATGCTCGATGTTCTTGACGTTTGCCAACTCAGTGCTGTGGCTTCCTCACTAACCACGGTGACCTCCTATCTCCATTGATGCCAACATGTCTGCTTTAGTCGTTGTCTAAAGATACGAAGAATCTTCTCGGCATCGCCAGTGACGTTGTGCCCCTCACTAGTGATGGCACGCTTCTAGCTGCCGATGGTCCCATATCGTCCATACCTCATCTTCAATACAAAGCTTCATCTCCTCTCTGCTAGGATTTTTCCATCATCGAGCTTCTTCAACCACTAACTTCTTCAACAACATCGACGCTTACCACTTGTCATCGCGACACTGGACTTTGTTTTCAATGGTTCTAGCGAGCAGCACGATATTGTGCTCGTTGAATGGCTAAGGTGATCAGCATGACATTGTACTCATCTCTGTCACCGTCGTCTCAGCTCTTTACTTCCCCGTAGGTCAATGTATTCTTACAGGATAGACCGATGTGATCGTACTTTTTCATTTTCTCCTCCAACACCATTCGTGCTATCCTTTTATAACCTTAATTTTTATTCAAAATTTTAGTTATTTTTATTAGAGTTCGTATACAAATCAAATTGCTAATTTTATTAAATTGTTTACTTTGGAGTTCGTATGGAAATCAAATTGCAAAATTTCTGTTATTTATTATTCCGAATTTTAGTTATTTTTTCTTGATATTCGTATACAAATCTAATTGTTATATATATATATATATATATATATATATATATATATATATATATATATATATATATATATGTATATATATATATATATCGAATTACAATTATTAAAGGATTTTACCTAGGAATTTGTATCAAAATCAAATTGTTATTTTTATTTTATTTTTTATTTCGAATTTCAATTACTTTTTGGTTGGATTTGTATACAAATCTAACTGCCAATTTTTGTTTAATTTGTATTCTGAATTATAATTATTTTGTGTTTTTTTACTTGGTAATTCTTATAGAAATCAAATTGCTATTTTTTCTTCTGAATTTCGGTTTTATTGTACATGGCATAAACGGCTTCTTTTAAGCTAGGACGTATAATCTGGCCCCACTAGGATCATTGGTGAAAATCTTTATCTTTTTTTTCTCCTATTAATATGGGAATTTCTAGCCCTTCAGATCGAACGTGGTGACTTTTTTGTGTCTCATCCGACACCATTAAGGTTATCCTCGTTATAATTTTTATTTTTATTCAACATATCATCTTTTTTATTGGAGTTCATATACAAATCAAATTGTTAAATTTATTTAATTTATTTCAAATTTTATTATTTAGGTATTTTACTTAGAAATTCGTATGGAATTCAAATTGCAATGTTTTTTAAAAATTTATTCCGAATTCCAATTATTTGTTTTCTTGAATTTATATATCAATCCAATTGCTACCTTTTCTTTAATTGTACTCCGAATTACAATTATTTTTTGGTTGGATTTTGTATACAAATCTAATTGGCGTTTTTGTTAAATTATTTTTGAATTATAATAGTTGAAATTCATATCAAAATCAAATTGCCAATTTTATTTTTTATTCCAAATCTAATTGAAAATTATTATTTAGTTTTAATTCTGAATTTTTGGTTGGATTTCGTATACTAATCTAATTGTCAATTATTGTTTAATTTTAATTCCGAATTTGAATGATTGGAATTTGTGTTGAAATCAAATTGTTAAATTTTGTTAATTCTGAAATTTATTTTTTGTTGGATTTCGTATACAAATATAATTGCCATTTAAAAAATATATATTTCCAAATTTCGATTTGATTGTACTTGAACTGTTTTACTTAGGAATTCGTATGGAAATCAAATTTCTATTATTTTTTTACGAATTTCATTTTTGTGTATGTGGCATTAGCTCTTTCTTTGAATATAGGTCGTTATAATATAGACCCATCACGATCAATGGTATATATCTTTCTTTGCACCCATTAACGTGAGAATTTCTAGCCCTGAGAGTAAACATGGTGGTTTATTTTGACTCTGCTTTAGGTTTTATTGCACTTCATGAGCCCATTTTATAATCTAGACCGTTATAATATGGACCCCATTATGATCGATGGTGCAGATCTTTTTGTGTTTCTACTGATTAACGTGAAAATTTCTAGTCTTTGAGAGGGAATGTGGTGGTTCCTTTTGAGTTGCTTTAATAAGATAATAGATAGATTATTTTTGTGAATTAAATAGCTTTATATACACTGACTCGATGGAGATGTTACATGTACGTTGATACGGCCAGTAAAAATATTCGAACGGCTTGCTGCCCTTTGCTCTCTTCTGTACAATCAAGAGAGCAAAGGGCAGCACACTAGCTAGTGAACAATTACAAGATCGACGCATGTGACTATGGAGTTCAGTTCCACCCAAGTGCATGTGCTGACCGTTGACGGCCCCGTCAAAAGCTACGCATGCGCGGGTCTCGTGCGCACACACGCCGGTCAACCAGCTGGTTCGGTCGGTCGGTCCGTACATGGAATCTGGCTCGACGCGTACTAGCTAAGCTACACGTGTACGTACGCGTCTACGCCTTTCGGTGATCGGTCGAATCACACCGAACGCGCGATTCCGCTCCTGTAGTCATGCCGCGTCCCTGTGTTCCCCAGGTGGCGCTCGATCGATGCCGAGACAAACTTAAGGTAAGTGCTTAATTTATATTTACGTAACTACTATTTAAATATTTAAAAAACGTACATATTGGAAATGACGATAGAAGTACGAAAGAAAATACAAATTGAGTTTATTAATTAGAATATGAGTTTTGATGGAAAAAAGTTATTGAGCATAATAAGTTGTTGGCGTTCTAAAAAACGTAAGCATTCTCCATCGTGTATGGATTATATATGTAGCTGCATAGTCCTATTCTTTCTCCATTAGTTAGTCTTTTTCAAAATGTATATATGTGCATATACCTCTATTTAATCTCGATCAATATATTGATTATGTGTCTAGAAAATTATCTTGTTAGTTTATACGGTATAAAAGTACTTTGTTCATGCATACAAGGATGCACTATGAGTTTCTTCACACGCCGCTGCTCTACCGAACTATGCGTCTTCTATCTCCTCTCGCCACCACAACTTTTCTGCTTCAACCTCCAACAACAAGCCCTATTCTTGATCTATTTCTCAACTGCTACCCATCCAATGCAATACTCTACCACATAGTTATCTTCTACTTCTCTCTAATTATTGCTTAATATCGACCATCGCGACATCAACACATATAAACGTGCAACCGTAGTCACACTACTACAGAAAAGGTCTTTACAGATGGTTCAAAAATATCATCACAGATGGTTTCGTGAGCCGTCTGAGTTTATGGATCAGTAATGACATGACAGTTATTAACTCAAAACCGTCTTTGATAGTTGACTATCAGAGATGATTTGTAGCCAAACCGTCTGTGATAGTAGACTATCACAGACAGTTTGTAGATTAAATTGTCTGTGATAGATGATGTATCATAAACAGTTTGTAGATGAAATCGTCTGTGAGAGCTGATGTATCACAGACGGTTTGTCCTAAGGAACCGTCTATGGTATTCTTTTGTATTACTAAATCTATTTTTGTTTATTGGCTAGCATCAGAAAATGCTAATCATGCCATCTGAAACAAGATGAAACACGACAAGTACATATATACATCCAATTCACATTCATTTTAGAAACAAGCACATCTAATTCACATTCATTTCAGAAACAAGCACATCTAATTCACAAATCAATTAACTAAAATTAACCATACATGTACATTTTTACACATGTACTATTAAGTTCAATCTACATTGTGGAACTTCCCATTTGGATTTATGACCTCACAGTTCAAGAATAACGCAAATTGTCCTCTAATGTTTATGAGGTAGCCATGTTCCAACGCAGTTGTATCGATGCTCGCAACCTGTTGCTAGGAAGATTAAATTCGTGCATATATAAACTGATAAGTATGAAATAATTATTGCTAGATTAACAAACCTGAGAATCACTGGTCATCGCGAAACCGACGAGGAGTTCTATGTTGCGGCAAACATAGTATCCACAGATATTGCAGGCCAGTGGCTACTAATGGCACTACAAAAATGGAATTAGTTAGTTCGAGAGGAATTACTACGAAGTGTTATATAGGATTAATGTGTACTATCAAATACCGAGAAATTTAGATCGTGTCGCAGAATATTTCACTCGTTTTTCCCTCCTTTAGCATAGTACACGTCGAACGACCTACGTGATTCCAAGGTTAGCTTTAGCCATTGCAAATGAAGGAAAGACTACAATAGAGTAATCTACGGAGGAAATGTGTTTACCTACCGATTAATTATCGGACAATTGTGAAGTCGTATTCGGCCCTCTTTAGGGAATCTACGAAAATTACTCTGTTCCGTTTGGTATAATTACAATTAGAATCCACTGAAACCAACATAGGTATGCAGCCATGGTCATTAAATCTAAGTTTGTGTTGCTTATAAAGTACAAATCAACAAGTATAGCTACTAGTGCAATGCTTACTCCTGGTTGTAGGGCAAAAGTATGAATTCCTTGTCGCGGTGAGCCAGCAATGACTCTGTCATGTAATCATCGATGAATTTTGCATTCTCCTTGATGGTTTGCAAGGAGACCAAGTGTGGGTTGAGGAAACCTACCGATGAATTTCTTAATTCCGCTTCAGAAATCATGTATATATATAAGTAAGGAGTTAAATATAAAATTTATCGGTATTACACGAACGTTGACCATTATTGTACACACTTACAGTGTCCAGCATCGCATGAGTGAGTCGTCGAGGGCATCAAGGTTGAAGAGAAAGAATAAGTCCTCGAAGGTCCCCGTGAAGACACAGTCTTGAACCACGTGGTTAAGATTATCCTTCTTGAACTTGACGTTGACACCCGAGCATCGTTGTCCACCGGTCTTGTTGGCCTGTTTCATGTACCATACATGCAATCTCGTGCAAGCGAATCCTAGGGTACGGTCGCCTAGCATGAATTTTTGAGCCAATGGAAAGAAGGGGATATCCAAACAAGAGTCGACCATCTTGGATTTGCCCTTGCTGCCTCGCTTTTTAGAGGTCGACTTCACAAGAGTCGACCGAGCATGAGGTGTAAATGCAACTGATGCACCGGGTCCTTGCCGCTTCGGTGCAGGTAGCTTATGTGGATTTGACACCGTTGTAGGACATTCCCATGAAGTTGACTCCGGAGCAGGAAGCTCTAGGCAGATGTCACTCTTAGGTCACTGGATGAATGTAACAATGGCTTGCCCTAGAGTCACCACCTCGCCGTTTGGGGGAATGTGCAATGGGACGACTGCGAAATTGGCATGAACACCATCCACATTCACTTTTACGAAACCCAACGCTAGATTTACACCGTGCACCAAAGCCCCATCACCGGATAGATACACTGCCCCAAGCAGCATCTAGGGCAACAGAGGCATATCTCACTTGGAGCTTGCACTTCGTAGCCATCTATGTAACGATAAAAAGTTAGCTACTCCAACAGGCCTATCAATCGATCAAGCATTTTAGAGATAATAATTATTACCAGGATGTCATCAATAGGAAATCTGTCATCACCTTTTGGGGTAGGGTTAGGGTTGGACGCACATCTACTTGGAAGTTTGGGGGCTAGCTAGCAAAATAGGGGCATGGGCTTGCAACAGATTTCACCTAAGCCTTTCTTTAAGGCTATCCATCTGTTGTCATATCTCATCTCTGACGCGATCATTGATCTCATCTCTGATGGAATCAGTGATCTCATCTTTGAGGGATTCACGAATCTCCTCTCATAGCCGTGCATCGCTCTCGGCTTTGGCCCTCTTCCTACTCCAGTACGCTTCAGAGTCCACTGGGAATCCATGTTTCATGGAATATAAAGAGCAAGACCTCTCGTGCGACCCGGGTGCTCATCGTTTCCCAAGGCCACAGAGAGTATATCATATCTCATCTCTGACGCGATCAGTGATCTCATCTCTGATGGAATCAGTGATCTCATCTTTGAGGGATTCACGAATCTCCTCTCATAGTCGTGCATCGCGCTCGGCTTTGGCCCTCTTCCTACTCCAGTACGCTTCAGGGTCCACTGGGAATCCATGTTTCATGGAATATAAAGAGCAAGACCTCTCGTGCGACCTGGATGCTCATCGTTTCCCAAGGCCACAGAGTATATCTTTCTCCCTGAATGCCTGTAAGAGCCTTGCGAAGAATGTGTGCTCGCATTTCTGCAGTAGCCTGACATGTCATTTCACTTTCTATAAAGTTATGAAGTAATTACAAACTAGGTAGTTTGATATCTTACCGGGCGCTGGGACACTTCCTTATCTGTGGAGTTTGGAAAAGAGATGACCCCCGAAGACAGGGTAGATAACCCCGCTCTTAGCCAGTTTTGGGCGCAGTCATCGGGATATCGGCAAATAGCGGGGAGGCATTCGAAATATTTGTCTGCCAGTCCTGATCCCTCCATTGTGGGATTTAACCCGCATACCCAGCGGTGCCGAGTCTGCGGGGGTGCGTGCTTTTTGATTGGAGGGCCCTGTGTGCCGCACTTTCACTCCTAAAATCATCTGTCATCTTCTTCGCCACAAATTCTTCCCAGTACTTTTCCAAGAACTGATACTTGTGGAGGTATCAGATCCTTCTCCACGTAGTTCTTAACAAGCGTGCTCTTAAAGCTCTTCCACGCTTTGCATGCCTATAGTAACACGTGTCATTGCACATAGTTCTGGTGTTGTTTTGGGATCTCGAACGATTGAAAAATATCCATCAGCAGCTCACCTTTCTGAGTTTTGGTCAACTCCTTCCACGAATCGTAGGTGATGTTGACCCATTCCCATGCAACTATTCCGACCATTCTCCAGAATGCGGACGCTGCTCGGGGAGGATTGATAGTGGTCTCATACTCGTTGACCTCTGTGATAGTAAATCGACCCTTAGGCCTTTTCAATATTCCTCTTCTTCTACCACGCTTGGATATTCCAGAGGACGATGCACCAAACGCATGAGGTGACAATGTCGAAGAATGAGCGGAAGACATCTTCGCAAGAAATAGAAGTTTTGAAACATAAACATATTATCATAAGATTCGATCTCTATGTGTATGGGTATACACACCAATTAATAAATAATTAGGATATGTAGGGAAGAAATTAGGACCAATACAATGACATTAGTGACATATAAACATGTAAATCCTCCAAGTCATTTAAAAGGAATAATATGCTCAACACAAACATCATGTGAACAAATAAAATCAACATAAAGCTAAGATTTAATATTTTGATATTGCTCTCAGATATAGAGTAAGTATTCCAATTAGAGCTCAAGTTCAAACCCGATTATCAAAATAATTTTAGTAAAAGACTATTATCGTTACATAGCATTCATCTCAAGCCCACCACACCACATTACAATATATTCCAATAGCAGTATCAAAACAAATACTATCTGAATAACTGACTAGAACAAATACATAATCCTAAAACAAGTACAACACCTCATACTACTCAGTGTTTGAACCGATGCATGAGTCCATCAGGACCATGACAACATTATAGATTATTGATAGAAAGAGTGTGGGAAAGGGGCGTCGGGGTCAGCAACTCGACATCGGTTACCTTTGGGCATCGAGGAGAAGGGCGAGTAGGGAGCATTACCGGAGCAGCAGAGTGGCATCGAAGGGGAGGCGCGCTGGGCTCAGGGGAGGAGGAGGAGGCAGTGAGCTCGGGGGAGGGGAGAAGGCGGCGGGCTTTGGGGAGAGGAGGCAACACATGCTCGTGCTCGGGAGGAAGAGGTGGGCTTGGGGAAGGAGGCACGCAGGGCTCGAAGAGGAGGCGGCATCGAGGACGGCGGTGACAAGCTCGGGGAGCAGTCGCGCCGGGCTCGAAGAGGAGGCGGCGTCGAGGACGGTGGTGACTGGCTTGGGTGAAAGATCTAGACCCGCCATTATGAGTTAATGGAGTGTTTTGGTGATTAATGACAAATCTAATTGTGAGACTAACTCTCTTGTCAAGTATCATCTTGTGTAGTCTCATTTGGATATAAAGGTGAAATTCAACGAGGTATGCATTCGACTCATACTCTTATATATTGTTGCATTCATCGGATCCAAAATATAGGATGAACTCAACCATAAGTTTAACTTTAATATGTGCATATGATCTTATTACATATTTGTGTATGCACACCTTTATCTAAATTCAATTTATGTGTAATTGAAGTGGTTATCATTAATTACCAATAAGGGAAAGATTGATGTATCTTGTCCCACCATTATGTGATAATGGTTTGTTGTGGTAACTAATGGTAATCACATTGTGGAACTAATATTTTCCATGAGTTGGATGAATAGGTTATGTTCCAGGATGATGAAGACTTGGGATGATCATGAGTTGATCATCAAGTCAAGAGCTTGGTGTAAATGATACATCATGAGTTGATGCTTATCAAGAAAAGATGATCATGAGTTGATCGTCAAGACAAGAGAAGACTCATCATATGTTGATGGAGGCCAAGCAAAGGATCATCATGCGTTGATAATTATCAAGTTAATGACCCGGATTTGAAGTGATGATGTGCGTCATCAAGCTTTAAGAAGATGCAAGGCAAAGGTATGACTAGCTAGAGCTAAGAATGTGTTCCTAGTCTTTTACCGGTCTTGGTGTTTGATTGGAAGACCGGATTGCTAGTATAGGTTGCCGTACTATTAAGAGGGGTCTTAACTAGTAGTTTGAATTATTCATGTGTTGATAGCTCATTATGGTTGCTCTAGCTCATCTAGGCATGATGTTATTTATTTACGAATGTGTTTTGCAAATAGTCGAGGCTCATGCGTAACCCTTGTAGCATGTGACTTAAGTTTGCAAATGTGTTTTGTAAATGGTGTAAGTCCATGTACCCTATTACTTGTGATGAGTATTCTAAAGGTTGGCAAATGTGTTTTGTAACCTACTGAGAATATCATCTTTGAAACCTTGTTGGAATTGCACGCGAATGGGCGAATGTGTTTCGCCATCTGAAGTGAAGCCAATGTGTTTGGCTCAGAGCTTTGGCATCGACCACTAGGGGTCACTCGGATCGGTACAATCGGTCGAACCAGCCATCTGTTGGCGGTCGGACCGATTTTCCTTTGAGTTGATTCTCAGTCCGGAAGTTCCGCCGTTATGAAAATGAAACTTCCGATGTGAGGAAGTTCCGGGGTCCGTGCGGAACGTTTATTCCAGAGAGCTCCCTTTGTGGGACTTAGCCGAATTTCCATCGGGCGGTCGAACCGCCAAGATTAGCGATCGACCGATTGACAATGTTCGCATCGCCATTTGTTGGCGGTCCGACCGGCCGAAGGCCCAACGGCTAGTTTTCTAGCCATTGGCGCATGGGGCGGTCCGACCGGCCATTAGTTGGTGATCAGACCGGCCTACACTGTTTTGGGTGAATCTTTCCTCCAACGGCTAGTTTTTGGGTGTGGGCTATAAATACCCACCTTGGCTGGTTGGAGAAGGTTGTTGCTGCCAGTGTAAAGTGTTCTAGTGTTATTAGACACTCTCTTGAGTTAAGAGCAAGCCTCTCCTCTCTTGTGTGCATGTGTTGCACTTGGTGAGCTTGGAGAGTAAACCCTAAGTGCATGTGTTGCCTTAGGTAGTGGATTGTGTATCCACTTGAGCGTTGACACTTAATTAGTTCAAGTGAACGTCGAGTCTTGTTACTCTTGATGTTTGCCGACACCTAGACGGTGTGGAGGCGTCGTGCCCGGTGATCTTCTCAAGAAGCTTGTGAGAAGGCCCAGCGTGGTTGTGAGTGGTTTGGTGCTCGCCATCTCCGGAGTGGAGGAAGAGCAACCATAGTGGAGCGAGGTGTTGGTTCGTGTTAGAACCGGTCCAAGTGGTTGGACTTACCTCGAAGGTGTTGGCTTAATTAGTGGAGCTGGTCCAACGTGGTTGGGCTTACCTCAACGTGGATTAGGGGAGACCGGCAAGTCTCCGAACACCACGATAAAACATAATCGTGTCATCTTGTTTTTACTTGTGCTTTACTTTGAGCAATTTACATTACATGCTTTAATTGCTAATATATCATTCTGTGATTGCTCTCATTGTATTGTGTTCATATTGTCGGTGCACTTAGTTGAGCCTAGTTGATTTAGGTTTTAATTGTGCAAAACTAATTCGTTATTAGCTTCCACATTATATATTGATTTTAGAGCCGAAAGATTTTTAAAACCGCCTATTCACCCCCTCTAGTCGGCCACCTCGATCTTACATCGGGGGAGGAGGGTGAGTTGATAAACTTAACCGTTTGAGTGGAGCGAGCAAACCCTAGAGTTCGAATATAAATACGGTTGGACATCACAGACGGTTTCAATAAATAACTATCAACGATAGATTGCGTATCAAAGATGGTTTGTAGATGAAACCGTCCGTGATATCTGATGTATCACAGACGGCTTATCCTAAGGAACCGTCTGTGACAGACGGCAAGCCTCCAATTGATGTTTCTACACTGGGTAGAATCAACAGGGTGTCTTAACTTTTGTCATTCTTACGCTCCTCTGAGTGCCAATGCAGCAGTTTTGCATCCTTTGGGTTCAAAAACCCATTTCAAATGGTGAATTACATGAAGATATCATGCTACCTTAGTAGGAGGTCCCTTCTTCACCTCGATTCCATTGTGGTCATCTGCTTGATTCTTACGCCTATATCGGGATGCGTTGCACACCAGACATACATGTATGTTTGCATACTCGTTACTCATTACGGTAAAAGATACAGTCGTTCGGACATGCATGTATTCTTTCTACTTCAATTCCCAATAGACAAAGAACCTTCTTGGCTTTGTAGGTGGTTTTGAGCAACTTGTTTCCCTCCGAAATCTTGTTCGCTAAGGAACCTAACAGCGCCATGAAACTCTTGTCGGACCAACCGTTGCTTGCCTTCAATTTCAGAAGTTCAAGCACGGATGACAACCTTGTGTATTCCGCTTATAGCCCGGGAACAAAGGTTTCTCTGAGTCCTCCATCAAGCTCCAGAATTTAAAATACTCCCTCTCATCATAGTTTCCTTCTACATCACGAAGCATCTGATCCAGATTTTCATCGTGCAACCTATTCAAATCGGAATCACAATCGACATCATCCTGCAGCATATCGTTCACTTCGTCGGCGATGTCGTTATTACAACCTTCCTGTATAATATGCTCTTCACTGTGACTGGTCCAGCGTGTATAACCCTTTTTGAAACCCCTTTGAATCAAGTGTGCTTTGATCTGCGCTCGGTTCTTAAACATCTACATATTCTCGCAGTCAATGCATGGACGGTACATATATTCCACCCCTTATTCAACATATCCCCATCGGCAGCTCTTGTAAGTAGACACGCTATTAATGTACTCTTCACTCACATGGTTGCCAGCGTACATCCAGCTTCGATCCATCTACACGACACATATAACAATTTGGTGTTAAATATCAAATTAATTAATTGGTATACTATAGATGCAACTTTTGATGTCTTTTGTAATATGTATTTCTAATGAACTGACAAAACAGCAATGCACTTTACAGTTAGGTTGTTCATCACAAACACACTATAGATAGCCCATGCCCAACTTCAGATGGCAAGAAGTAAACATTTGCCAAACAACGCAAAACGATAGATCTAAACCATCTTCAATTACCTCTTTACCGATCTAAAACATCTTCAATTCTCTCTCTTTATCAAGCTAGATCTAGAATACAATATGCAAGAAAGAATTTGCGTACTAACCATCCATAATCAAGAACAAATTACAAAATCTACGGTCTCCTTTCACTAAATCGCCTCAAAGTCCCACCTGGCCAGCAGCAGCAGCGAGAGAATAGAGCTGGCACAGATTGATCTGTGAGCGTCGGCTCTGCAATAAATGAGATTATCATAGATTGTTTGTATACAAATCGCCTGTGATGAGGATGGGAAGTCGCAAACGGTTCATGTTGAAAACCGTCTGTGAAGTATCACAGAATAAGAACCGTGTGTGATATTTAGCAATATCACACACGGTTCTTGTTCTGTGATATTACTAAATATCACAGACGGTTCTTGTTCTGTGATACTTCGCATACGGTTTTCAACACGAACCGTCTGTGATATTATCTCTTCACAGACAGTTTTTCCGCAGAAAGTAACACAGACAGTCGCTAAACCAGTCTGTGATTGTATTTAATATAGACGGTAAGCATCCAGTATTAGCCTTTTTGTAGTAGTGTCAATCCCTACCGGGGACACCCGTCACGCTCTGTCCGGTGACCCCAAGCGTATTCCATACAACTACATCATCTCTACTTCGAGCTCTTTGCTCCTATGCTTCTGTACGTATGTGCTTCTATTCGTATGGATGCATGCATGTATATACACATGCACAATCTTATGCGTGCTTGATGCTCTCTTCTAACATCTCGGTCGCTCCTCTCCTTCGACGTTAGCCAACTTAGCGTTGTGAGTTCCTCACTAACAACGCATTGACCTCTCATCTTCACAACTCGCCGTCACGGCCCTTGGCTCCATTGACTCTAGCCTTTTTCTTCAACGGCTTCGATGAGCAGCACAACATTATCCTCATCGAACGGCTAAGGTGAGCATCGCAACATTATCCTCATCTTTATCGTCGCCGCCACGTCTCATCGCATCCCTGTGGGTCAGTGTCTTCTTGACAGACATATCGATGCTATTCAACTCTTTCGTGGTCTCTTCTAACACCATTTGTGATAGCCTCGTTATAACTTATATTTTTATTGAAATTTTTAGTTATTTTTTATTGCAGTTTATATACAAATCAAATAACTAACTTTATTTAATACATTCTGAATTTTAGTTATTTAGGCTTTTTACTTTGGAATTCGTATGGAAATCAAATAGCAAATTTTGTTTGATTTTTATCCCGAATTTCAATTATTTTTTGTTGAAATTCATATACTTATCCATTTGCTAATTTTTCTTTAATTTTTATTACATATTACACTTATTTAGGGATTTGCCTTAGAACTTGTATCACAATCATATTGCTAATTTTATTTTATATCATATTCTCAATTTAAGTTATTTTTTGTTGGAATTCGTATACAAATTTAATTGCTAATTTTTTGTTAAATTTTTATTCTGAATTATATTTGTTTAGGGATGTTACTTGGGATTTCAGGTGGAAATCAAATTTATAATTTTATTTGTTTAAGTTTTTATTTCAAATTTCAGTTATTTATGATTTGTACTCGACATGGACTCTTTCTATTAATCTGGACTGTTATAATATGGATCTGCCATAATTGACGCTTTAGATCTTTATTTTTTTAGCGATTAATATGATAATTTCTAGCTCTTGTGTACGAATGTGGTGGCTTTCTTCTCTATTGCATTCATAACACAATAGATTAATCGATTACAAGTTGGTAATTTCAATCTATTGTGGCGGTTGACCAATTGTCGAGTGCAACATGTACCACTACTACAAAAATACTAATAATAGATGCCACATCACAGACGGTTGACCAAAACTGTCAGTATTAAATACAATCACAGACGGTTTTGGTTTAGCAACCGTCTGTGTTACTAGCTGCGCTAAAAACCATCTGTGAAGAGGTAAAATCACAGACGGTTCGTGTTGAAAACTGCCTGTGAAGTATCACAGACGATTTTGAACAATAACCGTCTGTGATACTTCATAGACAGTTTTCAACATGAACCGTCTGTGACTGCCCGTCCTCGTCGTATACGGTTTGTATTAAAAATCGTTTGTCATAACCTCATTTATTGCAGACCCAACCCTCGTAGATCGATCTGTCTTAAATTCCTGCTCTGTTCTCGCTGCTGCTGCTAGAGGTGGGACTTTGAGGCGATTTGGTGAAAGGAAACCGCGGATTTGGGAAGAGAGATAGTAGATCTAGCTAGGTAATTTATTGTTGACTATCGATGGTTAGTAATTTGTTCCTTGTATTATATTATAGATCTAGCTTGGTAAAGAGAGAATTGAAGATGGTTTAGATCGGTATAGTGAGAATTGAAGATGGTTTAGATCTAGCTTTTTGTGTTGTTTTGCAATTAGAAGTATTTTGCCGATCAAGGTCCGAGAGACAATCATGAGGCTTTGTTATTTCTTTAACACAATTGCTCAGAAGGTCATCGATCCTAAAGGACTAGATGCTCTGCAGGACGAGGTGGTGACGATCGTGTGATCTTGAGATGTATTTCCCTCTATTGTTTTCTGATATCATGGTCCATCATATTGTTCACATTGTGAGGGAAATAAAGATGCATGGCCCGTGTTCCTACGTAGCATGTACCCGTTCGAGAGGTTTATGGGAATTCTCAAGTCCTATGTACGGAATCGATCTCGCCAGAGGGCAACATCGTCAAAGGTTATGCAACCGAAGAAGTCATTGAGTTCTGCGTCGATTGAATGGCTCAGGTCGAACCGATAAGTGTGCCTTGATCTCGCTATGAGGGGAGGCTCAAGGGTATCGGGACCATCAGAAGGAAAGCAATCACTTCAGATAAGGATGCATAAGCTCAAGTCTATTTCATGGTCTTGCAACACATGACTGAAGTGTCTCCGTATATCGACCAGCACAAGAACATGCTTCAGCAACAGAATTCAGAGCGGCCGAATGATTGAATCACGAGACAACACAACAGTCGGTTCAACCCGACGAGGATCCAATAATCCTCATTTTATCTTTTATCTATAATTCTCATTATGGGTAAATATGACGTCACGTAATTCCCAGAAGTACCCCTTATATTTACAAGGGAGAGGCCTACCAAGTGATTGTAAGTTCTCGTACAGTCACCCCCATAGTCGTAGGTCTTACTACGACTATGTCCTGGTCGTAAGTTCTTCTACGACCACTACCTGGTCGTAAGTCCTTCTACGACCATTACCCAGTCGTAAGTTCTACTACGACTTGTATCTAGTCGTAAGTCCTTCTACGACTATTACCCACTCGTAAGTTCTACTACAACTTATACCTAGTCGTAAGTCCTGCTACGACCAAGTCAGCTACGATCACCTTATAATCAATAGAACCTACAAGCGGGTGGGTCCAATTGATTAAGGAATCCGGACGATCCACATGCACTGTTATCTCACGCAGTAATAGTGCTTAAATACCCCATTACCTCTGAAAGATAACGGTCAAACGACGTGAAGGAGCCATTACGCCGGTAATTACTGCCATCATGCACCCATTACTGGCTTGATTAGGCGCCTCTTCAGCAGGGGAAAACGGTTACTCCTTCACGACTATATAAAGACATCAATCAGAAGGAAAAAGGGGCAAGCGAACAGAGATTGAGGCAGAGACAACCAATAGAAAACAAGTACTCTTCCTTGTAATAGTCTTAGTTTCTGGCTCGATTGCGAAGAATACAGTCAATACCACACACACACAGGAGTAGGGTTGTTATTCTCTCCAGAGAAGGCCCGAACCTGTATAAAAATCCCGTGTCGATCTCTCTTCGTGATTTCATCTCTAGGAGACCCCTCGAATCAAACAATCTTTACATAAGATCGGTTCTAAAACACCGACACAACCAATGGTTGAAGGAGCGACTCGCTAGGAGCTCGTCGAGAGATATGCTGACATGGTTGGCAAAAGGGCCAATATTTATAGTTGTGACATGGTAAGAATACGACATAAATGGGTACACATTCTATACACAGCCTCATGATATAATTAGCACTAACCAGAATAGTGGTGTCTGCATAGATGCATTCAGTACTGATGGGCTGAGGAGCTCCTACTATAGGATCATAGAGGAGATTTGAGAGCTTGACTACGTGCTTTTCAAGATCTCCATGTTTCGGTGCCGTTGGGTCCATCTCCCACAGGTGAAGGTCAACAAGTACGGCATCACTACTGTGGACCTCAAACATGTTGGATACAAATATGAATCATTCGTACTTGCTAACCAAGTTGTTCAAATCTTCTATGTAACCGACCAACCAAATAAGAAGCGCCACGTAGTTCTTCATGGAAAAAGAAGGATTGTCAGTGTTGAGAATGTAGTGGACGAGGAAGAATACAATCTGACGAGGATCTAGAAATCCTCATTTAATTATTTATCAGTAATCCATATTATGGATTATGGCGCCATTACATGGTTCTTGAGTATACCACTTAATGTTCATAAGAGAGAAGCTGGAGTCATAAGATCTTCTACGACTACCTTATGATCGTAAGTTCTTCTACAATCACTTCATTGCCATAAGTCCTTCTACAACCAGGTCAGCTACAACCACCCCATAGTCATAAGTTCTTCTATGACTAGCACTGTTGGGGAACGCGGCAAGGCTACGATAGCACAAACAAAAATTTACCACGCAACCAAGGAACCACCGCTAGAAATAGATCACGAGATTACCGCTAGACGCGCCGACTCGTAGCGGAAGTAGAGTCGTCATAGCGAGTTGATGCAGTCATAGTCGTACTCACGACGCGTCTCCTCCTTCGAGTGGTCGTGCTCGCCGCACGTCTGCTCGTTCGAGTGGTCGTACTCACCACGTGACTTCTCCTCTGACTCCGGTGATCGTCACGAGTTGCGGATCGTCCTAGTGCTGATGCTTCGCAACAACACCTCCGAGGTATCCACACGTCCGAGGCAGGATCACCACACGTGGGAGTGCTAGCACCGGCAGTGTGGTTGAGAAGGCGTGGCTATTAGGGTTTCGGAAGTTCTTTCAAAGATCACCCTCTGCTCTCACCCCATGCCACCGCCCCTCTTTATATAGGCATCCATGATGGGTCTCGAACTTGAGGCCCATTAGGAACTCGTGGCCTATACGAATTCAGATTACTATCCAAAAACAAATCCTAGCCCTTTAAGTGTGCGACCCTACATGTTCATGTGTAATTGGTTATGACTCAGAAACTCTTTTTCGACCACTAGTCGTTAGCGGTACCTAGCAGCACATAACGATTCCCAAAGACACATAGAATATATCGGACGAACCTTGATATAATATGATCTATGATCAGGTCCTCATCACTAACGATTAGTTCGTATCTCCATACAACCATATCGTATTTGGTCCCGACCACCAGTAACTCCTTACGACACTGTGTTCTTACCATTCTGTGATTACGTTCGACCAGTCTACGACCAGCATGTATCTCCATACGACTGGTCCGTAACTGATCGAACTAAGCGACCTACTCATGCATTCTCCCTTTGCCTCACGATGTCTGGTTGAACTCCAAGTGAGATGATGTGTCATCCATGGACTGTTCAATATTTTCTCGATCGAGTGTCGGATAACTTCATGTGGTTGACACTTCGACCAATAGTGGCATGGCCATGCACTTTCTTTATCTGATCACCACGAGGGGCCCAGAGACATCTCTCCTGTTATGTAAGGAGGGGCAAATCCCATCTCGACCAGTCACATATCTCCAGTTAGCCCCATAAAGGGTGGGATTGAACACGCTTTTTCTGCGAGTTCGACCATCCCATCGCAGGGCTCATTTGCGGATGGAGACGGTTATAACCCAGAATTCCCCTTCCTAGAGGGGTTTGCTCCAAGTCGCCAGACGGTATCTTTCGACTACTCCTCAAGCGAGGAGGCTTCGAGCGCAAGTGGAAGTCATCAATGGGAGGAGGTCTTCGTCCTTCCCTTAGGTAATGATCACTCTTCTAGAGACAGGACTGGGGACACTCCCCGGCAATCACACATCGCGACCCCTCGTGGCAATGGTAAGAACTCCTCCGGTGATGAACAGGGTCAACACTCTGATGAGCGTGCGAGAAATCCGCGAGATAATCACACTTCATTGAGGCAAACTCAAGGATCAGACATGGACGATCCTGAGACAACTCGATAGAGAAGAATAGCAGCTCAGAGAAATCTGCCTGAACGCTTTCAGTATCAGTTAGAGGAAGCTCAGAAACTCCAACATATCAGTGATCTACTCGAGAACCCAACTCGAGAGCTTGCTCGAGCGCCTGGCTACGACCTCTTCACGCAAGAGATCACACGAAGGCTTTGAAGAGCGATGACCAGACTCGAGCACCCTCGCCGTCATCGTTTCAGAAGTCATAGCAGTATGACTCCATCAGCTTCCAGTCGTTTGAACAACTCACCGCACAGAGATCGACGCGACAACAGGATATGTCGTTCTCCTAACTAGAGAAAGGTTCTTCGAACGCCTGAAGATAAACAAACTCACAGGAGAGATGATCGTTCACCACTCCGACACAGAGGTCTGCAGCAGATGATAAGATACGAGGAGTATTACCCTCGTAGAATCAAGACTTATCATAAGCCGGGTTCACCCAATGCCGGGCATCGTCGTACGATCACCTGATGATGACAACCCTTCTTTTCTACAAAGGAGGCGTTACGAAGTAATTACATGATGTAAGGCATTCTCGCCTAACATCCGAGCAGTTCGTTAGCCGTCGCAGTTTCGACTAGTGAACATGGAGAAATTCGATGGGCCTCATAATCCCATCGAGTTCCTCCAAATCTACACGACCACTGCCAGAGCAGGAGGAGGAGGAGAGTGCATCATGGTGAATTACCTTCCGACTGTGCTTGAAGGGTCTGCTCAATCGTGGTTACTAAATCAATCACTCAAGTTGATCTACTCGTGGAAACACCTTTGTGACCTTCTGCTGGCTAACTTCTAGGGTACCTACAATCGCCCTGGAAAGGAGGACGACCTGCACAGGATGAGACAAAATAACCACGAGGCCTTGTGTCAATTCATCAGGCGCTTTAGTCAGGTTCACAATTCAATTCCTGAGGTTTATGACTCATCTGTTATCAGAGCCTTCAAGCAGGAAGTCCACAGCAGAAAAATTACAGAGGACATCACTTTAAATCCTCTAGCTACCGTCGCTAAACTCTTCGAGATGGCCAATTGATATGCGACTGCTGCAGAAGCAGTCAAGTGGAACAAAACCATCGATCGAGATGACAAGAATTGTCAAGAAGTAGGTGGAGGTAGCAAGAAGGACAAAAGGGCCAAGAAATCCAAGATAAAGGTGAAGGGCCAAAAACCTCAAGCCAACAGTTCTAAGGAGGTCTTGGCCGTAAGCGACAAGGAACCATGAAGTTTCAAGCAATATCCCGATCAAGGCAAAGGTAAGCGCCCCGAGCGGATGAACGACAAGCCTAAGTGGTGCCCTTTCCATAAAAAGGAAGGACATGACCTTCACGACTGTCAGGTTTTCCAATGAAAACTCGAAGACTACTACAACGGCAAAGGACCACTTCCTACCCTTGAAGAGGTAGGGCAAGCGTGTGGTCATATGCAGTCGAATGAAAACAAGGAGATGCCATTCCAAGATCCCGACCATACCATCGAACATATCTATAAGGGGTCATCGGCATACGAGTCAAAACGACAGCTTAAGCTCGAGATAAACTCCATTGATCTTGTCAATAAGTTGCCAAAGTGGTCAAAAGTCACTATCTCATTCGAGAAGAGTAACTGCCAATCCCTTCCACTTGACTAAGTCGTTTTTCGATCGTGGTCGAACCCACCATCAACAACTGTCGATAAATCAAGTGTTAGTTGATGGTGGAAGCTCATTAAACATCTTGTTTACGAGAAACCTAGACGAGATGCAAGTACCCAGGACCAAGGTAAGACCTGTACGATACTCTTTTTATGGTATTGTACTGGGGTCTTCGGCCAAACCTATTGGCCAAGTTTCTCTTCTTTTAATATTTGGTTCACCAAGTAATTTTAGGACAGAGAAGATCTACTTTGATGTGGTCGATTTCGATACAACATATAACGCCATACTCGGACGACCAACTTTGGCAAAATTCTTAATGGCTACTTATTATGGGTATCATTGCCTTAAGATTCCAGGTCCCAAAGGAGTAATCACAATTCACTGTGATAAGAGGATGGCGCATACGTGCGACCGTCGATCCCTCGAGATGGTTAGCCAGATACCAACTAAGGAAGAAAACAATGAGTAGCCTTCGACCAAGCAGTCGAAGTCGAAAGCTGCACCAAAGCCGAACGACCAGGTCAAAGAGGTTCCTCTGGATCCAGAGGGGCCCTCGAAGACTGTTCGCATCGGGGATACTTCCGAACCCAAATAGGAAGACGCCCTCATCACTTTCCTCTGAGCAAACATAGATGTCTTTGCGTGGCAAGCATCCGATATGTCCGGAGTCCCTAGGGAAGTGATCGAGCACAGGCTAGGTTTACGACCTGACAAAGTACTCGTAAAATAAAAATTACGGAGATTTGCCCCTGATCGACGAGATGCTATCAAATTTGAATTGGACAAGCTACTTAAAGCAGACTTTATAAGAGAAGTCGGCCAACCAGAGTGGTTGGTCAACCCTGTAATGGTCAAGAAGTCTAACGGTAAGTGGTGAATGTGTGTAGACTTCACTGATCTCAATAAAGCTTGTCCAAAAGATTATTTTCCTCTTCCTCGTATCGATCAGTTGGTTGATTCTATTGCGGTTGCCAAACATTATGTTTTCTAGATGTATATTCTGTCTACCATCATATTAATATGCGTCTAGAAGATGAAGAAAAGACCATATTTATTATTCTATTTGGAATATTTTGCTATGTCAAAATGTCATTTGGTCTAAAAAATATTGGCGCTTCTTTTCAACCCTTGATACGATCAACTTTTTCACCTCAGCTAGGCCAAAGTTTAGAAGCCTATGTTGACGATCTAGTCAGAAAAAGCATCAAGTGGTTTAATCATGTTTCCGACTTGCAAGAAACGTTCGATAACCTCATAAAACACCGGCTGAAACTCAATCCTGAGAAGTGTGTGTTCGAGTCTCTTCAGGGAAGCTGCTTAGATTTCTTGTCTCTGTATGAGGAATCGGAGCAAACCCCAAAAGGTAAAGGCTATCGTGCAAATGCACCCTCCGACCACGAAGAAAGAAGTCCAGAAACTTACATGATGCATGATGGCTTTAAGTCATTTTATCGCACGACTGGGAGAAAAAAGACTACTTTTTCAAACTTCTAAGGAAGCACGGGGATTTCGAGTGGTCAAAAGAGGGTTATGTTTTAATTCCGCTTCCGATGTTGTTTTTTAAAATTATTTGGCCTGGACGGCTGTTCTGTAAGTTAAAAGTCGTAAGTTATATTTACGCTTTTGTTAATTATTATGCCATAGCTTTACATTTACGATATATATATTTTATATTCAATGATATAACTGTGGAGTCCATGGACTAGTGCTGTCAACACGGAGGGTTCCAGATTACACATTCGGGTCCCCACAAATTACGACCATGCAAACGAGATAGACAAAAAAGCTACATATTCGCTTTGAAGGGTTATAAATTACCCTGTTAACCAGTGATAAACGAGAAGAATATATATCGTTTATTCTGTGGATCCAAATTATAATGATCAAGATTTGTTGTTAAATTTAGTGCTCTCAAACCCAATTTGTATAGGAAATATTCAAATACTTGTATAATTATCGTGCCAAGCTATCCTGATCATAATTCCGTACGGATTAGATTGTACAACTGATAATTCAATAGGATGCTACGAGTGAGATGAGGGGATGAGAGGAGACAGGGCAGCCTTAGCGGTGGGCCCATCCCACTCGGGTTAGGCTGAGCTATAAATACGAGTGCACGTTGCGATATAGATTATTGATAGCTTTTTACATATTAATTACATATATCTCGTACTTGAAGCAGTAAAAAATATATATTTTTTGTAGTAAATCGCGATGTGTAGCACAGCTTCCGCGACATCTTTTCCCCACCTCTGGCAGAATTATTATGCTTAATATAAGAGAGTAAAAGATACACAATCGTCACACCTCTTGTTTGTTTTTGTCAGCCGAAGAATATCTATTTGATACTCAAAAGTACTTGATGTGCAATAATAAGCTATCAAAATAGGATTGGAGAGCCATGGTATATTAATCAGGCGAGAGCGGATTCTTTAATAGAAAGGGAGCCAGTCATGAATAAGATAATATATATCAAGGAGGTAGCTAGTTTTTTGCTTGCCTGAAAGAGTTATTTTTAGCACATTTTTCTGAAGGAGGTAGCTTAATCATCTGGCTAATTCCAACATTTAGGAACCCTAACTAGCTGACAAAGTAAGCTACAACTCTATGTATACAACAAAATATTGCATTGTCCTCTTAGTGTGGGTATTCTTGTTGATCTGAAGTCTCCATTATTGTGCTCATGGTTGTACTCAATCAGAGTTAGAACAGTAGAGAAACCATGGATCTTGTTGGAAATAGATCCTCCGCATTGTTGGATTTAGTACATTTAGTACAGATGATCTACAGTGCGTGACATTACGAAACGATCTTTATCATCCGATCAAAACTCAAAGGCAGAGATCAATAACTACAGTGTTGCTACAGTAATTACTGCAGTAAATATTTCTCTACTAGAGTACCCTACAGAATACTGTTCACACACCGAATCTTTTACAGCAATGCAAGGAATCCGGATCTGATCTTGTTCCCTTATCCATACATAGGAGGAATATAATCTTTCAGGGAAGCCTGTAAATGGAATGAACAGAAGCATAGGGTTCTATTCCCACATACTCTTTCGAGGATTACCATCCACATGTAGAAATGGACAGTACTATGGGTAGAGCACTATACCATCTGCAGGCCTCTCCTGCTATACTTTCTTTCTGCCGATTTCGACTGTTCATGTTGACTACTTACGATCTCCAACTTGCGTGTCACCCGATTTCTTTGCTAAAGGATTACTTGATTTGATAGAATGACCTCTTGCTGCCAAGTCCCAAGATAGCTCTCCGGACCAATTTATCTCTTTCGCGGAAAAAAAAAAGGTTGAATACAAATTATGAATAATTAATATATTTTGGCGATTTTCTTTTCAAAGACGTATTATTGAGACTAAAGTGCATGCTCGGAATGAGTTAATGTTGAGAATTTCTAACTTATAATTAAGCTCGCAAAAGGATGTTTCCAGGTGGAATTTGAATAAATCTAGAATTTTATCGATACAGTCTTTATATGCAATACTAATTGGCAATTATCAAGCTCCTATTCGAAATTTTTTTGGCTGATTAAAATTCCATGAAAAGTGAAAATATTTCTATAATATCTCAAAAGAGGGGTAGTATTAACTAAAGATGACCTTCTTAAAAGAAATTAGAGAGGAAGCAAAAAGTGTTATTTTTGTATTAAAGATGAAACAATTCAACATCTTTTTATTGACTACCCCTTTGCACGACTTGCATAGTGGATTATTCAATATACGTTTAATTTATCTCCCCCTACGAGCATAACAAACATGTTCAAAAATTGGCTAGTCGGCATTACAAAAAAGTTTAAAGTGGTGGGAGCTAGTGCTTTATATTGGTCTATTTAGTTATGTCGGAATGATGTTGTGTTTGACAAAAAGATTATCACTAACCCCTTACCGGTTATCTTATTGAGTGGACACTGGCTGAGTGCTTAGGCAAATATGCAGAGAGCAGCCCAAAAGGAGTACATGTTGGCTGGAAGCCAAAGATTGGAGTTTGTAGCGAAGCAAATCTTCAATCTGCATGGTTGGCGGCTTAGTCATAGGATTTGCAATGATTGAGTTTACTTTTCAATCGTCTTTTAGTTGTAACGCTTTAAGCCACTTTTAACAGTTTTTGCTCTTTTGATACTTTAAACTCTTTAATAAAATGAGCTGTGTGCATCCTTGATGCAGAGGCCGGGGGAGATGTTTGATCTCTTCTATTATCTAAAAAAAATATTTTGGTGATTTTTTACAAACATTTTCTGATAGGTGGGCTCGAGGACTACATGGAAATCAGAGTTCCCATCTATCTATTGACAATTTTTCAAATTCTTTTACTGTCTGTTGAACTATAAATGCGAGCAATTATTTGTTGGAAAAAAAAACTTTTTAATAGGTAGAGCAGAATATTTGATCATGCGTGGAATCTAGTCTATGTCATTAATTGAAGAGAATCTTATGTGTTGTTCCTCATTTTGGAACTATGTATGAAATCACCTGTCTGATCTGTTTTGTCCAAGTATAATCCCAGTTATGACTTTTGAGGATATATGGTGAATGCTTTTCCTTCCACTCATCGATTCACCCTTTTTTAATCATCCTTTTACAGGAAACTGCCTTATAGTTGAAAAGTATTGTAGCCGCAAGCAATTGAACTAACTGTTGCATTTGCATCAGGGGAGGCACCAACAAGTGCTGGAATTGATATCGCAACATATCGTTTGGATAACTAGTCTTGGCTGATCCATTTCCTTTAACCTTGATTGCAAGCAGCCACAACAATATGCTACTGCACTTCCTAATTTGCTTGTAGGACGCAGCAAGGAGGAACTAGTGATAGGTTTGTCCTACATCTAGAGTTGGGACTTGGGCTGTACTTTTTGGGTCAGCCCGAAGCACGATCGACACGACACGGTCTAAGCGCGGCACGGCACAGCACGACACGTGGTGGGTCGGACCGGCACAGCACGAATAGCGGGCTGAATCGGGTCTGAGAATACGATTCGTTGGGCGACACGGCACAGCAAGGCACGATGGCTGATCCATTTCCTTTAACCTTGATTGCAAGCAGCCACAACAATATGCTACTGCACTTCCTAATTTGCTCGTAGGACGGAGCAAGGAGGAACTAGTGATAGGTTTGTCCTACATCTAAATGGCAAGTTGCCTTCGGAATAAACAAACATAAAGACTCTTCTTGGGAGAGGCGGCCAACCATGCCATGATTGTTAGTAGTGGCATCCAATGCACACACAACAAGATGTCCTGGAATTGCTTTCATGAGCATTAGATGAGTGGAGAAGCATAGCTTTTTATGCTATTGGCTAGAGGAGCTTAAGGCAGAAGTTTTCAGAAGTCACGTAAGTATCCTTGTTTCTTTTTCTTGAAAGCTACGTGACACTGATGAGATCATGAGTTGGTGAGACAGAATTAGTACTACAGATGCCAGTTGGTGTTCTAAAAACAACTCCAGCAATGACACGAATTAGTTCATCGTTATGTTCAGATTAAGTAACTAAAGAAAGCAGTTGATCGGTATATTGTTTAAGAAACGTGCTTCCATGATGTCCCAAATAAAAATAAGCAGAACTTGTAAAATCCAACTACAGTTACTGTCAGTTGACTTGTCGAGACGACGCCTATTTCATTTGGTCCAATGTTTCTATTACTGTCAGTTGACTTGTCAAGACGACGCCTATTTCATTTGGTCCAATGTTTCTATCTAAACGTAACTTTAAACTATAGAAATTTCATAGTACATTCTACTAGTAAGTATATAGTGTTAACATAAATCAAATTTAACTATTGGTTTGTTAAAAGTATAATAGAGTTTTCTTTGTATTCATATTTTTTATGATGATATTATAGATTTTTCAACTAGGATTAAAAATATTACTCTTGTGATATGTGACCCCCCCACATGGATAATTACAATTCTACCCTCTCAGAATTCTACTACTTATACTACCAGATGTAGTATAACTAATATGAACCATTAGATCAAAGAGAATGAACGACCCATATTAAATTAAAAGAGCTCTAAAACTATTGGCACTCAACTTATGTTTATAAATGGTAGGGCATGTTCAGGTCGGCTCCAAAAATTTATGTCTCCTGAACTAACGGCAACGCACGAGTAATCACCTTAGATGTTGCATCATGAAGGGAATATATAAGAAAAATGTATAGAAGGAACTAGGTGCATGACTGTGATAGAAGTTGCAAATGAAGCATTATGGCTTGCATGATTAGTAAAGGAACTAAATGTTGAGTAAAGTAGAGTTCAGGTGCATTGTGATAGCCAAAGTGCAATTTATTTGATCAAGAATCAAGTGTATCATGCCATAACAAACCACATTCATGCAAGGTATCACATGATCAGGGAGTTAATTAACTCTGGAGAGATTGATCTGATGAAAGTGCATATAGATTATAATGATGCGGATATGTTCCCCAAGCCTATTATCGCCAATAAATTTGAGTATTGCCTCGACTTATTGGGAGTCACAAGATGTTGAGCAAGGAGGTAACCCCGAGCTCACGAATGCGCGAGGAGTGTCAAAGTGTTCTGTTATATTTCTTCAAGGTAGTGTATTTTCCAAGGTAGAGATTTATTGCGTATGACTCATATATGACAAGGTGAAAGAAAGTGATTTACTCACATAAGAGCACATAAACATCAATTGATCAATGGTAAGGTGATTCATTTACTTGAGAGTTCTTTATTGCGTGAAAGAACAATGATGTTGTTTAATTGCTTAATTAATTATAGTAGGAATGTTAGAAGTATCCATGGTGTCAAGCGGGAGGTGAGGGAGGAAGGCACCACAAAAGAAGACATTGAAGTGCTTGCATTCACTTTGGCAAAAAAAAAAAACAAGCAAAAAAAAGAAGAAATCATGTTACATCCAAGAGAGAAAGCAAGATGGGATTTTAACCAAGCTAACAACAGCATGGGCCAAGGAGACCAAGCCAAGCACCAGCATGTGCCTTAGTCCACGTCCAAGGAGGACGAATTAGCTCCATGGGCCAAGGTGGGCTTCCATGGGTGCATGGGCCAACCAAGGGAGAGCAAAAGGGGGTGCATGGGCCCAAGGAGGGAGGAAAATGGCCAAAGGTGGCATTTTTCCATGCCTATAGAGGATGGCTATTGAACTCCAATACAAAGTAAAAATTCGAATATGAGAACTCTCCCAATTTCAGTCCAAAGACAATTCCAAATTTGAAGGGGATTTCAATCCAAATTGGGCCCAATGAGTTAAGGAATTGTGTGAGCTTGCATGCCACGTATTTAGGACTAATTATACTCATAATTCGGCCATGTATTATTTTTTCATTCAGAACAGTAGAGTTCGAATCGTTTGTGTTTAGGAGTTGAATTCGGCCTCTAGAGCCCAACTTGGTGTGTGGGGCGTGTTGACCCATATGTGGCCGAACCAAGGGAGTGGGAAATCTCTATTTAATGTTGGTGGCTGGCCCTAGGAACCCCAACCACGATTTTTGATGATTTTGTTCAGATTGAACTAATAGATTGAAACCATTCTTGAGAAGAACCGTGTGTTCTTGCTTCCTTTGTTCTTACAAGTTCTTGAAGTTTTCTTAGGTTGATCTGTTGTGGTCAACCTCTCTGTGCATTAGCCTACGTGCTGGTTGTGTGGATTGGATCATTGTAGAGTTGTGGTGTGATTGCCATTGAGGAGATTTTGTGCTTAACGCATGGTTGCCCCATTTTCATATTGGATTGTTGTTCTTGATTTATTATCATGCTACGTGTATCTAAGATTCTAAGTCGTGAAGATCGAGTACCCCGTATCAAAGCTTGTCACCACCAACAAATTTGAGCATTGCCTCAACTAGTTGGGAGTCACTAGTTGCTGAGTAAGGAGGTAACCCCCAGCTCAGAAATGTATGAGTGTCAAAGCATTCTCTTATTTTTCTTCCAGGTAGTGTATTCGCCAAGGTAGAGATTTGTTACGTATGACTCATACATGACAAGGTGGAAAAAAAGTTTGTGTTCGGAAAGCGGGTCATCGCTTTTCAGACACAACCTTACAGGTGTTGGAGACACAGTTGTGTGGGGCTACAAAATATTGTGGGCTCGTATGAATTGTACATGTAACCGGGGTATAAATATATACCATCGACCTCTTGTAAACCAAATCATGAAAAACGAAATGCCATCGGACCCCTTGGTTGTTGCTTTGTAGTTGGGCTTACGGCTATAGCGGTCCGACGACCTAGGGCTGGGACGTTGTTTTAGCGGGCTTGAAATCGGACACTGGTTTAACGGTCTGATGACGCTGCACAACAATTGGCAATGTTTTAAAAGGCGAGCGCCTAGACAGTGTCTAGGCCCTAGGCGACACCCTTTCGCCTAGCCGCCTAACTGATTTATCCAGCCTAGACGGCCACCTAGTCCTTCCTAATCTATGATTAGGCGCTAGGCGCTAGTCCAATATCCGACTAGCTCCTAACGCCTTGGTGAACATTGACAATTAGTATTAGAGCCCATGTATTCTGGATGTACATATCAAGCCTTACGGTTACCGGGAGCACACCTGATGTGTGAGGAGAAGAATTTGTTGGGATAGTTCCTCAGCAAGCTAGTCTTGGAGTGTGATGACCTAAAAATCTCTTAGTTGTTGATTTGTAGTTAGGCTTACGGGGACAGTGATCCGATGACCTGAGACAGCGACGTTGGTTCAGCGCAATAATTGAAGATCGGCCATGACACAGCACTGCAGCCTATCCAGTGTCGTTTCTACACGGAGAATACGTCCGAAATGCTTATATTTTCATGCTTCAGAAGTGCAGTAAAACTGAAGCCCATTATACGTCAGCCTCTTTTTCTTTTTTGCGTAAACATTATACGTCAGCCTCGCAGCCCACAGGACAGGAGTGGCCAAAGCAGAGCAGCCATGGGGGCATGAGATCAGCAGAGCCTCCGGCGCTGCCATGCCGGCCGTCTAGCGGCATCGGGACGCTGCTCGATCCCTTGACCTTCGCGACGAGCAATCAAGGTGGGATTCAAGAAACGTGCGGGAAAACGTAGTGGATGCTGCAAGGACGAGAGATCCGAGACGCTCGTCAGGTCGTAATGAATTGGCAGGGGCTGCTAGAGATTGGGCTGGCTGGCCGACCATTCTCTGTTGTTGCTGCAACGTCGTCTTGTTAGTTACTGACACAAAGTATAACAATGAATTAAACACATATATATAAAGGGACTTCAGGCTTCGCTTTATTACTCTTCAATAATCATGTTACAATGGTTGAATGTCACTCTATTTATAGCCTCTCGATCCTGCTAGGGTTTCCAATGGGCTGCCCATATATGGGCCAGCTTCTGGGAAAAAGAGTACAATCCACCCAATTTCATTTATTCTCCAGAATTTATTATTTGGGTACTCGATCTTCGTGATCAAGTTTTAATAAAGAGTTCATAAAGATTCTCCCCCTGAATTATGCACTTCTCTAAGTCTCATCATTCCAATTCCACGTATGCATATTTCAAAGCTAGATGCTGGAAGTGACTTAGTGAATAAATTTGCCACATTTTCACATGTGTTAGTATGCAGTACTTTAATTTCGTCCATCTTTTGCAATTTGTGAGCATAGAAGAATTTGGGGTTGATATGCTTAGTGAAAGAACTCTTCACATAACCCATTTGTACTTGTGCAACACAAGCTGCATTATCTTCATAGAAAGTCGCTCAAGCGATTATACCATATTCTGCCTGATTGCTTCAGTCCATACAGTGACTTTCTGAGCTGCACACTGTACAGATTTATATTTGCTCTGTCTTGGTTCGAAACAGGGATACCTTTAGGTACCTTTATGTAAATGTCTAAATCCAAGTTCCCATAAAGGTATGCAGTTACTACATCCATCAATTTCCTTTCTAAATTCAAGTTTATTGCAATTGAGACTAAATATCTAAAGGTAGTTCCGCCCATGACCGGGGAATAAGTTTCTTCATAATCGACTCCTAATCGTTGAGTGAAACCTTGTGCAACAAGCCTTGCTTTATGTCTTACAACTTCATTGTTTTCATTTCTCTTTCGAACAAATACTCATTTATGCCTTACTAGGTGCACATGGGGAGGTGTGCGGTTTACAGGCCTAAATATCTCTCTTTTATTCAGAGATAATAATTCTACTTCTATTGCCTTCTTCCAATCTTTCCAATTTGATCTTTTCTTACATTCAGCGAGTGATGCAGGCTCTGAATCAAGATCGATGATTGTGATAATTTTTCTATTCATAGATTCTCCCGTGGTCACATAATTTATAACTATTTCTTCATGGAGCGATACTTCTAATGCTTCTACTTACTTACCGTTGTTTTTAATTGCGGGGGCAAGTCCCTTTAGTTTTTCAGCTCCTATGTGTGCGCACACATCCATGCTGATGTCTTCCTCCGTGGGAATATTCAAATTCGGTATGCATTTTACTGAAGGTTCCATACTGGTGCCAGGTCTCAATTGGTTCCCCTTCTGGTTGTGGGGAGCTTCAGTGATCGGCTGTATCAAGTCCTTCTTATCCTTTTTCGTCAGGCGTCCCCGATTACTTAGGATTCGAGGGGCCGGAGTTCTCGTCCTTTTGTTATAAGGCCTTTGGACAGGATTAGAGATACCTTCAATTTTCTTTGGTATTTCAACCCTCTCCGGCGCATTGCGTGCAGACACATGCGACTTGGTCATGCTCTTCAAATCACTAAAGTGGTCAGGCAGTTGATTCGTTAATGCTTGCAAATTAATTATCTTCTGGACTTCTCTATTTGTTTTACTAGTGCGCGGATCATGTGCATGGATTCCCGTGGCTTGCCACATCAATTCCCGAATTTTTTTTATCAAAATGGTTTATTTCCTCCCCCTAGGGATGTCAATTGTGCCCGATTACCCGCGTGCCCGCGGGCGAATACCCTAATGGAAGCGGGTATGGGTGTCTTTCTTTGCACATAGGCATAAAAACGGACACAATTTCTTACCCATCGAGTAAATGGGCATGGTCATGGGTAAGCTCCACCCGTACCCGCTTCGCTCGATTACCCATAATCTACCCATATGTGTAAGAAACTATGTCAATTTGTATTTGTTTTTTATTTGTTGAACTTGATTAGTTGTCTTGTCGAATATGATATGTGAATTGTGATAAACTTTATTAGTTGTTGAATGTGTGATGCACCATTGATGTGTGAATTATAATGAACTTGATGTATGCATTGCTCGCGGGTAACGAGTATGTCCGCAGGCAATAGGTACCCACAGGCGACAATGCACTATTCATGGGTAAACGGGCATGCCCGCGGGCGACGGGTATGGATGAGGTTTTTCGCCCGTTGTCCTTTGCGGGTACGCCCGTGGGGGGAATTCGGGGTCGCGGGTATGCGTATGGACGAGCACTACCCGTACCCACTGCGCCCGATTGCCATCCCTACCTCCCCCTAATGACGGGAAACTATCCTCATCAAATATGTTGTCAGCGAAGCGGGTTGTATGCAAATCTCTAGTCATGGGGTCCAGATACTTGATTATGGATGTTGTCTCATAACCAACGTATATCCCAGACTTTCGAAGGGGGCCCATTGCAGTTCGCTGCGGTGGTGGTATATGTATGTAAACCTTACAACAAAACCTTCAAAGATGGGAGATTTTTGTGCTGACCCTTGCGCTAGTTGCATAGTTGAATGGATGTTATATGCTGATGGTCGAAAATTGATGAGAGTTGCTGCGTGTAGGACTGTGTGTCCCCAACACGTAGTTGGTAAATTACAATTCTGCAAGAGCGGTAGGGCAATAAATTTAATTCTTTATTTAATGCCTCTGCTAGTCCATTCTGGGTATGGACATGTGGTACAGAATGCTCAACGATAATTCCCATTGCCATACAATAATCATCAAGTGCCTTTGAAGTAAATTCTCCGGCGTTGTCTATCCTGATGGACTTCACATGATGATCAGGGAAATTACTCTTAATCTTAATTATCTGCGAGATCAGCTTTGCAAAAGCGTGGTTTCTCGTAGACAATAAGCATATATGCGACCATTTCGATGAAGTATCGATGAGCACCATAAACTACCTAAATGGTCCTGATAGGGGCTGTATAGGACCGCAAATGTCTCCCTGGATATGGTCCAGAAATGCAGATTTCATCCTTTACTTTTAGATTAGAGGGTCTAGTAATCATTTTCCCGGTAGCACATGCAGGGCACACAAAATCTTCTGGATTCGGGAAATTCTTTACATTGACATTATGTCCCTGAGAATTAGTAATTATATTTTTTTATCATTCTAAGACCTGGATGGCCTAATCTATCATGCTAGAGACAGAAAAGTTCAGAGTTTCTAAAAGTTGTTTTCAGGACAGTATAGACTGCAGGTGCCTTAATGTGAGTGTAGTATAGCCCAGATTCATACGAAGGAAGTCTTTCTAATACCTTTTTTTCATTTTCTTCGCACTTTGTAATGAGCAGGTATTCCTTACCAAACTCTTCTTCAGTCTCTACATGGAGACCGTTAGCGTAAATATCTTTAAAACTTAAGGGAGTCATAGTCGATTCTAGGTACAACAAGACTTCTTCAATGGTCAATGTTGTGCCCATCGGGAGTATAATTGTGGCTTTTCCTGATCCTATTATACAAGTATCGCTGCCTGCAATTGTCGTAAGACTACCAGCATTCTTGTTGATTGACTGAAATTTTTTTTGTCTCTCTTAATATGGTATTTGTTGTGCCGCTATCTGCTAAGCACACTTTCTCTATAGGGCACCACATGCGTTCTTTTGATGCGAGGAGAGTCGATCGTGCTGATAACGTGCTGAATAACCATCGTTGGCGAGTCCAATCCGAGCGATTACATCGTAAACAATATTCAGAATCGTAAGAATCAAAGCAAGAACACAAAGCACAACAATGGATTGAACACAGAGATATGAGAGAACTTCAGGCTTCGCTTTATTGCTCTTCAATAATCGTATTACAATGGTTGGGGTCCCCTCTATTTATAGCATCTTGACACTGCTAGAGTTTCTAATGGACTGCTCATATATGGGCCGGCTTCTGGGCCGGACCCATGAGTTTCTTAACACCCTGAATGCCCTCGTGGCTAGGGGTGTAAGCGGCGGTGGTTGGCCCGCGAGCCCGCTTATTCCGCCCGCAAAAAACAACCATGTGGCTATTGCAGCGAACCGCAACAACTAAGTGGTTTAAGTGGGCCGAAATGCCGTAACTCACGAAGAGCCACGAAGACCCGCATAGCTCCCACCACCTCCAGTTCGCTGTGTCGCGTCCGGTAGCTCCTTAGGCTTAGGAACTCGAGCAGCCAGCAACAGGAGACCACGCCCCGAACCGCCTAGTCGGTAACATCAATGTGGCGGAAGATCGATGTCAAGCTGGCGAGCCTATGCCTTGTGACCACCCACTAGGCGCGTGGCGGCGATCTCTGCCGGCAGCTTGCTGGAGACGAAGTCGTTGGAGAAGTCCGAGGATGGCGGAGGCAACGAGCGCGTGGATCCACAGGCGCACCCACCTCCTCGAGAGCGTGCTCGTGCGGGTGGCTTGCTTGAGCAGGAGCTTGCCAAGGATGGAGTGGAGGACATCATCGGGGAGGCCGCCCAGCCTTTAATTAATATTATTTTAAAATAAAATTATAAAAATAAATAGTCAGTCCAAAAAATTACAAAATAAATTTCTATCGCCGATTGAACTGGCAATAGATACCCTGTCACCCCCCGTCGTCGATCCAACTCCCTGTCACCAGAACGACCAAGTAGTCGAAACCTCCCGACCAGTCGAATCTCCTTTGACCAGGTAGTCGAACCATCTTCGACTCGGTAGTCGAAACCTGCTTCCGACAACGTGAAGTCGAAACATCCTTCCGACTACGTGAGTCGAAACCACAAGAAGTTGGACTGCCATCAATCCAACTCCAGGGGGTGACAAGGTACTTGTCGCCAGTTTAACCGGCGACAGAAGCCTATTTTTGTAATTTTTTAGGTCGGCTATTTATTTTTATAATTTTATTTTGAAATAATATTATTAAAAAACCTCCTTGTTCGACTCCGTTGCCTTTTGGTGTGGTTAAGCTTGTTTGTAGTCTTAATTAGGAGTGATGTATGGCAAATTAATCTGTTTTATTAGTATTTAGTCCTTTTGGTGTGCTGTATACATGACGAAGCGGCTGTCCACCAAGCCCACTTGGCCCACAAAAGCAGACAGCTAACTAGGGTAAACACCATGGCAGTGGATCTCAAACTTAATTGTTTGTCAGCCTTACTCGTGTCCTTGAACATGAGTGCTATAGTTTGGCGGAGCTAATGAATCTGATTGTGTCACTACTTAGGTTTATCTGTGGGTTGAACGTCGACATAAGGCATCACAAACCATGGTGAAAGACCACAAGGCTCATTGACTTGCCTGATTGTTCCACTTATCCGTGCCATATCACTATTACCGTGTAGCTACAAGGAGCAGGTACTAAATAAACTTCAATGAAACACAGAACATATACTATTATCTTGTATGAGTTGGTTGTCTATGTAGAAAAGCAACATTGCTGTATTATTTACTCCTTGAGGGAGATTATGGGAAATTTAGTCAAAATTAGGATATGTTATATGAAAAAAATGTGACGCTGCTTGAAAAGAGAGAATTTTCCCAGATTTTCACAGAATTGAACTGTTTTCTTCTGGAAATACTTTGCCCTTTTTCAAAATGCCGGGCACATAATTTCTAGCAGACACACAGGATGGCCTTCAAATTTATTCTGCAGATTCTGGAGCCAAAAAAACAAGAACAAAAACGAGGCCTGTTTGTTTGATGCGGTCGAACAGGCCAACACACCATTTTTCTCCGTAGAGCCCAATTCATCGCCAGCCTCCCAATGGGCCAAACTGTCACTTTTGTGAAGGAATCAGGTCGTCGCCGGCGCGCGATGCTCGTCCGGGCAATCCGTCTTCTACCCACGGCCACGTCTCGATCCGTCGACCCACTCGCCGACATCGCCGGAATCCGGCGGTAGCCGCCGGCGACCACCTCTCCTCCCCTCGCGAGCCTGTATTCAAATGCGACCTCCACGCCTTCCCAAGTCGCAAACGGCGGCGGTGTGTACGCCCTACGTGGCCTCGCCTCCGCCTTCTCTTCCGCCACCCCGACGTGTCAGCTTCCCATCCACACTACACCCCCTTGGACAACTCCGGAACTCCCCCTATTTGCTTGGCTTAAGCACAAATATTCCCCCCAAATTCGTGTCCTCTTCGTCTCGCAGTAAGCTCGTAGCGCGACCATGGCGGCGTCGGGAACCCTAGTCGTGTACAGGGTGGTGTTCGCGGCGCTGGGCGTGCTCATGGTGGGCACCCTGGTGTACACCTGCATCACCGACGGCCCGCCTTTTCGCCCTGAGCTGCTCACGCCGTGAGTACCATGTACTTTTTCCCTCTATGGAAGAGGATTAGATTGGGCTGTGTGTATTCGGACAGAGGCCGGGGAGGTTTTCTCTTTCATTATCTAAAAAATGAAGAGGATTAGATGCCAATTACTGCGGTGAAATCTGGCGAGGTTGCTTGTTTCTGGTGTGTTTCCTTGTATATTGGTAGCAAGCTGCTGCGAACTTTATGAATTGGATCCTTGTATATTCTAGTAGCCTTTTTTAGGCTTGTAGATTTTACTATAGGTGTAACATGCCTTGCTAATGATCACCAAATGCTAGGAGTCACTCGTATTATCTTAAGTACTCTTCCAATTTTATTGGTGCTGACCTGCATAGTGATGGAGTTTACCCTTTATCTTGTCCTAATGCTAGAGCCTAGAGATGTGATGTACATGTACTAGGAACACTGTAGCACATGCGAAACCATCTATGCTCAATTGTGAAGTACAGTTTGTTCATTGAAGTTTAGCTACTATTAGAGTTTATGTACAGTCTTACACAAGAAATTCAGGAGTTTTCTTTCTTTTATGCTTTACAAGCCTGTGGGTGTAAATTGTTGCTTATATCTGGATTTGTCTGTGGTTATCTTGGATTGATAAGGTGGTGTTAGCTATATTGTAACATGAAAACTTAGATTTGCTCAAATTGCTGCAGGAAGTATAGGTAGCTCCCTAGAGATGCTACTTTTAAAATTCAGTGCTCAATTATGCTACAGGTAGTAGTATAGTTTGTTCTTGAGAGAATTGGTACTTTCTTAAATCTTAACCAGTGAACGACGTGTTGCTTCAGAGGAGGCATATCATAACTCTTGTCCAAGCTTACATGTTTTCAAGTGACCTTCAACTGGAAGATGTAATTCTTCTATGTGTGTAGGTGGATGGTGGCAACACTGGCTGATTTTTATGTGAATCTGGTTGTTATCTTGGTAATTCATTTAACTTTTATACTTTACTTCTACTTCCTCATTGCTAAGCAGCCAATTTGTTAAGATGGTTTGTACAGAAAACTTGTGATGTTTAGCATATTTGGAAGGAAAGTGTTTTCTGGAGTGTGAAGTGAAAGCAGCAACTAGTCTATTTTTTCTGTGAACCCACAACATGCTTGCAAGCACTGTACAAGTGTGGACTATATAGCTACCAGTTTTTTTACATTCTATTTTTGAATAATTCAACTACTGACAAGTGTTGATAAAATTCTTAGTGTTCTTGGTGTCAGACTTGTATTTTTGCATACATAATTTCCTTATATCATTTCATTGTCTTTTCCTTTGCATCTGTTTGAAGGAATTCATTGAATTTCTCAAATTTGATGCCATATATCTAACCGCGTTATCTCTTTTTCTGCTGAAGCAGTAATGATTGTACATGGGTTGCATCTCAGAGATGAGAATCAAATAACTGTCTACAGGATAGAAATAATATAATATAAAATAAAATACATAAATATAACAATTCCTGGCTCATGTATTGAGATCCAATTTAAAAACATCATTTCCAGCTTGACTTGAGCTAGAGGTGTTTCTTTCTTTTATGGTGTTTCAGACTTGGGTTATCTACAAGGAAGTAAATTGGATCAGTTCTGTCTTCTGGGTAGTTCTGTTGTTTTGTTTCGGCAGGTACTTGATTCCTTCTTGCTAGTATTCTATGTTTGAATGGAGGTGTTCTATTCCACTAGATGCAATCAACCTTTTTTCTTTTATTTTTTCAGTGCTGCTACATGTGCTTATATTGTTAAGAAGCTTTTTGAAATAACACCTTCAGGGCCTTCCCAAGATCCACTTGATCTTTTATTGCTCAGGTATAGAATCAATTCTTCCCATTGTATGCAGGATATTAATTGATTTGAGTCTAGCAAATTGAGGCTTTAATAACTGCACCTCCTGAAAAGAAGTGTGTCATTCATATTTCTCTAATATTTTTTTCTCAATGAGCTTTCATGATTAGACTTAATGGTATTGCTTCGTCTCATTAATTGTTGATACTTATTCTGTTTATTATGCTTGCGTCAATTAATTCTTATGCCATTACAATTCACAATACACTGGGACTGATAAATTCAAAGTTGTTGGTACTAACTTATTCTGAACTTTTAGTTCCTTGGGGTTGGACATTGAGAAATATAGTAATAAATTATGTAAAGAAGAGGGCTTTGACGATATTAAATAAGTACTTATATGTTATTTTAACAAAATGATCATTTGGAGTCGCCTTGATGGTACAATGCCAATAAGATGCTAGCATGCCACAGTTAGCAATCACTTTTTTCTCCTCAATATGCTTCCTAGGGGTGGACCATGGAGATGATTGCACTATGGCACATCAAGATGAAGTGAAAAGAAACAAATTTATTTATTTATTTACTGATACTGAAAACTGAAATGGATTATGCATGTTTCTCTCTCTTGAGGATTCTCATTGGACTAATAGGCAGCTTACATTTCTTATGGTATGGTCTCCTTTAAACTGTTTAGGGACTGGTGAAATATATTATCCTGCAGATTTCTACACCTGCAACAATAAACTTTTTGCTGCATACATTTTTTTTAGGGTTGCATCCCACATATTGCTCCCATTCCTTAGTGCACACTGCATGCTGTGACCCCATATGGTGACCTTGTTGTATTACATTTCAAATGTCGAAGGAATGATATTTTGCATACATCAATTGTTAGTTGTATCTTCTATAATTTATATTGATGTTAATTTGTCATGGGATGTATATCAACTTCTTTCAGGCAAGACAATCTATCCCAAAGAAAGTGCTCTTTTGTCATAATTGGGAGAATTGTTTTCAGCATTTTGGGGGTACTCATGGCTGTAGTCGTCATATATACTGTCATCACAGATGGACTACCTTTTAGGAAGGATTTGTTGACACCGTAAGTGAATACAATATACATTCATAATTCATACTTGTCAATTTCTGAGAACTATTTTTTGATGTATTGTACGTCCAACCGAATGTAGCAGATAAAAGAGTAAAAATAAGTGACTATGTTCAAGATTACAGCAGCTTAGAACAGACATATGGCCCAAGGTGTTTTCAAAATATAAAGTAAGAATGAGATGGCAATCCTGCTAGAAGTGCCCTATGCTGAAGATACAATCAAGAGTCAATTTTCAACTATTATGTTTGGAGGTCTGAGACTCTGAGCACTCACCATATTTGTGTACATGTCCATCCAGAGTTGATACTTGGAAGCCCTAAGTAAATCTTGTTAGTTGACATTTATGAGAATGTTGTGTATGTTCCATTGATTTAACAATTTAGGCTATTAACTTTTTTTTGGAGGGAAATGTAGGCTATTAACTAAATAGATTTTCTTATTCATTATGCAAATTATAAAAAGTGTTCTGATTTATTTGGTTGGCTTATCCCAATTTTACTTGTGCTACCAATTACAAATCTTGACTTTACTATTCTCTTGTGCGCTCAGGTGGATGGCTGCAACCTTAATTGACTTCTATATAAATGTCTTTGCAATATCGGTAAAACATCTTCTTAACTTTTAGTAATTGTTCAAAATAATTATATGCAGCACACAAGATTGTTTGCATGAATGCACCTTGAAAATTTACTATTCATGTTTTTGTTTGTGCAAAGGATGGAAAACATGTTTTTCTTGCTAAAACTACTGGTACATGAATTTGTTGTTATTAAACTCAGTTCTGTTCATGTCATGGTACTCACAGTTTATATTAATCGTAAATAATAATTGTATTCTCTAAGAAAACATATTCCATTAAAGTTATCTATAGGAACTGAGCTTTAGCTCAGTTATTGGGAGGTGTGGGTGTACACTCCCACCACCTAGGTTCAAGTCCTCTTCGTTTTCAATTTGGGTGCCTATTTTCTTCTTAATTAAAAGAAGACATAGTTCCTCCTAGGTATGCTCGTTTTTTATTAAAGTTATCTATAATATTTCCAGCGGACACCACCATTCGCAGTTTACTTCTATCTCTGTTAGCTCCTCTTTGAAAATGTGCGAAGACAGATTTTTAATTTACGTTGATGGTGGTTGTATTTGGTTTTTCCAGTAATTTCCGTAGTACTATCGGATGAAGATCTTTCTAGTTAGGAATGGACATTCTTGATATTTTACTCCCTGATAGGCAACAGAATGCCAAATGGTTAATCTTTGATTACATGTCCACAGGTATGGGTTGCTCACAAGGAGTCGAATTGGATATCATCAGTCATTTGGATATGCTTGTTGATATGCTTTGGAAGGTATAAAATTCTTTTTGGAGGCTTTAAACATCCAGCATCTTAGCATATTACTACATAACATTTGGGTTCTTCTGGTTCTTTCGTCTTCGATTTTACTGCATTACTTGTCACAACACTTCCTGCATGTACATGTAACAAAAGGTGTAATTAGTAATTATTACTGCCGCCTATCAAATACTGTAATAACCTTGTTATCTGCTAACCAACCAATGAATCTTGCCCATGCTGATAAATTATTACCACCAGATGTTTGTTGTAATTTATGCAAGCATGATTTGTAGCTTGTAGTGCTTCATGTTAGGTATAAGATGAATACATTTTCCTATTGTATATATAGGAATATTATTTAATGCTTCACTCTAAGAGTAGCTTCCCCCAGGATTATGTTTGATTCATACGTGGGAGGCACTTTCCTGCTCGAGCGAATAGATACTATCTTAGTCTTAAGTAATATGATTTACAATTATAGTTTATGTAAAGCTGTAGTAAACTCGTCAATGAAGTATACGCATCATGAAGTATTTGTTTATGTAAGGAACTTATTGACCCTTATCCTTTTTTCCTTTGTTTTAGCATCACAACATGTGGCTACATCGTTGTTCAACTTTTCCAAGTGTCATACCAAGACCCAATCTACCATGTGCTATTGAACTCTCATAGCAAGTATGGAATTGCACCCTCCCAGTAATCCTTGATCCTCTACGAGCCTGGTTAGCATACAGTTGTCTAAACTTTGCTCGACACATTCGTTTATCTGGTATTCACCTGTTTGAAATGTAGGAAGATTTGAAAGTTCATTGAAGTGCTATGTTCTGCTTGGTACACAATAATATTCCCTCTATACATATGGTGCCACAATAAAGGGTATATCACAATAGCAATTAGAGAAGTTTTTTTTCCTTGGTGGAATGGCATAACTTCTTTGGCAATTTCTTTCACAAAATGAACAGCAGTATTTATGAAGCTGAAGCTCCTTCACTTGTGTTCTCTTAGTCTTTATTTGTACATCTGATTTAATTTCTTGGTAAACGATCTTATTTTATTGTAGCTCTTGTCATAATTCTAAACCATTGAACAAAAACAGTTTCTAAAATCAAGTAAAAAGCAATAGACACTTTCTTGATATGTTAGGCTACTCTAAATGCTAAATAACCTTTTTATTTGATGCATCTCGCTCTTGAGTGTGTAAAGGAGCCTCAACTCAGGGAAGAGAAGTCAACTCAGGGAAGAGAAGACCTGCAAGCACTTAGATGATTTCATGTTCCTCACTTAAAAGATGTTTGCTATACTTCTCTCTTATTCTCCTTAGATGATTTCATGTTCCTCACTTAAAAGATGTTTGCTATACTTCTCTCTTATTCTCCATATTCTCCATAGCACTGTCAAAGCATCACCAATCTGCATGCGATCTGTTGGCAGTTCCTTCGCACGCAAAAGTCCAATCTGCAGAATTGAAGTGATGCATACAGTTTTCATTTCGTTGGTGCTGTTGGAGTACCTTCGGCATATTCCATTGCCGACCGTAACTGTTGGTCAACGACATTGATGGCTTGGTCTCGCAGTGCTATCTCCATGTCACCACCTGCACCCGATCTCAGCGTATACGAGTGGGAAACTGGCGGCTTTGGCCCCGGACGCTGCTTTCCGGGCGCCGTAGCGACAAGTGTATATGGGGAACAGTGTAATACGAAGATACAACAATGCAAGATAGATATAAACTAGAGGACAGGGACCAGAAGATGTTGGATATTAGCACATATGCCTTTTCTTAAATATACTTAGTGCTTACAATAGATTCATATACAACTCAGTATACGAATCAAACACTACTAGCCTATCGTATCCTAAACAGACTCGCTTACCAATTCTTCCCTAAACCAACAATAGAAACTAATAAGCCGAACTTGCCATTGCTAGTTTTCTTGCTGGTCTGCAGCGTCACGCTTTGATGGTCTCTGGTGCCGAGTATAGACTGTGCCCCACATGACATCTCTTCCCACCTTGGCAAACAGCCTGTCCTCGAGCTGGAATAGGGGATACTTTTGACGAAACTCTGCTACCGGAACCCATGTGGCTTCGGATTCCGATAATCCTGCTCTGTGCACCAAAATTTGATTAACACCACGGCACAAACGAGATCATACCACCCGTAGAGTTGGAATTACCGACCTTGCTGCAAGTCCGGTAGTGGCAATAGTACTGACGGCGGTTCACCATGATAAAGCTTCAACAAACTCACATGAAAGACATGGATACGACGCCCGCGGTGGTAATTGTAAACGATATGCTACCTCACCAATTTTCACCAAAACTTGATATGGTCTATAGTAGCGAGGGGTGAGCTTACGATTGATAGTATGTGCTAATGACAGAGCTTGCCGGTGATGAAGCCTAAGCCATACCCACTACCCAACTGAGAATTGCAACTCGCGGCGTTTACTGAAATAATGAAGCTTATGGTGCTGTTGAGCCAACAGAAGGCGATCTCGCACATCTGTCAAAAGTTCATCTTGTCCCAGAAGGAGTTGTTTGACTGTTGGCATCCAAGTATCTAGCGCAGTGAATGGTCGAAGAGAAGGAGGGTCCCTGCCATATACCACCTTGAAAGGCGTTTCCCGAAGAGAAGTTTTAAAAGAAGTATTATAGCAATACTCTGCCCACGGAAGCCAACGAATCCATTGCCGAGGCCGGTCACCAGTAATGCATCAAAGATACATTGCAATTGGTCACCTCGGTTTGACCGTCGGACTGAGGATGAAAGGCTGAATTGAGGTTGAGTTTGGTGCCAGACAGACGGAAAAGTTCAGACCAGAAGTTACTCGTGAAAACTGGATCTCAATCGTTCACAATAGAACAGGGAATCCTATGTAAACGTACTATCTCGTCAAAGAACACACGAGCCACGGATGGTGCCGTATACGAATGAGCGAGAGGTATAAAATGCGCATACTTGGAAAAGCGATCCACGACCGTTAAAATGACCGACTTCCCATGAACACGTGGTAATCCTTCCACAAAATCCATGTCAATATCCTCCCAAACTCGTAAAGTAACAGTCAAAAGCTGAAGCAAACCGGCAGGGTGCATATTTTCAGACTTTTGAGTTGACATATGGCACATGCACGGACAAATTCCTGGACCAACTTGCGATCATTGGGGACATGGAAACCAGCACGGAGGCGGTGTAAAGTTTTTTGAACTCCCTCGTGACCCATCGAATGAGATGAACGCAAAATTGTTGGTAGCACTGGCGAGGAGGTCGGAACATGCACACGTTAGTTGTGAAGGACCAACCCATCAACCATTGTCCTTTTATTTTAAGGTCTCTAGACGAGATTAGGGATACCTTCATTTTTCTTTGGTATTTCAACCCTATTCGGTTCATTGCGTGCAGGCACATGCGATTTGGTCACACTCTTCAAATCACTAAAGTGGTCAAGCAGTTGATTCGCTAATGCTTACAAATCAATTATCTTTTGGACTTCTCTGTTTGTTTCACTAGTGCGTGGGTGATGTGCATGGATTCCCGTGGCTTGCCACATCATTTCCCAATATTTTTTATAAAGGGGTTGATTTCCTACCCCTAATGACGGGAAACTATCCTCATCAAATATGCTATCAGCGAAGCAGACTGTATGCAAATCTCCAGTCATGGGGTCCAGATACCTGACTATGGATGTTGTCTCATAACCAACATATATCCCAGACTTTCAGAAGGGGTCCATTGCAGTTCGTTGCGGTGATGGTATAGGTACATAAACCTTACAACCAAACCTTCGTAGATAAGATATTTTTTGTGCTGATCCTTGCGCTAGTTGCATAAGTGAATGGATATTATATGCTGACGGTCTAAAATTGATGAGAGTTGATGCGTGTAGGACTGCGTGTCCCCAACATGTGGTTGATAAATTACAATTATGCAAGAGCGGTCGAGCAATAAATTTATTTCTTTTAATTAATACCTCTACTAGTCCATTCTGGGTGTGGACATGTGGTACAGAATACTCAACGGTAATTTCTATTGCCATACAATAGTCATGAAATGCCTTTGAAGTAAATTCTATAGTGTTGTTCATTCTGATAGACTTCACATGATGATCAGGGAAAGTGTCGGGACCTAAATATGCAAATCTGGACCCTCTGTGTATTCTGCACTAGTGCAGGATCAAACTAGTACACACAGTGTCAACATCGATGAAATATCACATCCATACAACGAATATCAGAATAAACGAGTACCTTTAAATAACAAATAATTGTCGGCACCTTACGGTCGAGTTTTACATTTATTAAGCCATGCAAGGCTGACAATAAAGAAATAAACTGCAGCGGAAACGAAATAAACTCCAGTGGGCTCCCATCAATTTACCACATGCAACTGACTGGGATCAAGACCCTAACGATCAACCTTCGTAGAACTCTTCTTCAAAAGCAGGCGACTACTCCTCCACTTCTATTGATTTGTTTAGCAAGAGTGAGTACACACCGTACTCGCAAGTCATACCACAGAATGCATTTATACATGATGGCTTATTCCAAAAGAATGGCTTCTGTGGTTATTTTGCAGAAATGCAACATTTGCAATTGAATACAAATAATAGATTGAAAGCATAATTCAAAACAAATTAACAATAATAAATTAACAATTGATTTCACAAAGAACACACAGTCTAATCAAGTTATTCACACAGCTGCACAAGTTATCTCACACAGCTGACCCATCCCATTTGTTTTATGAAAATCTACCCCTCGTGTGAAATTCCTGAGCATGTCCATAACCGAGGACGTGGCTATTCGAATAGATTGATTTAACACTCTGTAGAGGTTGTACACTTTACCCACACGATACAATCAGTGTAGCTAGCACTGACCATAACAAAACCTTTTAGAGACTTCATCTCAAACAATGACACTCCCGATGTGCTTTACCGCCGTCCAATTTGTACACACAGCCCTTGGAACGACACACACCGTTGGACGGGGATGCAATGAATCGTCCGCGATGTGACATATCACACCTCCAGCCCATCACACAGCTTAAATACAACCTGAGTTGTTAATGTCAAGACTCCATAACTTACTAAGTTAGGCCCAGCCCATACTAGGCATGTGGTCGTACAGTAAGGCCCAGTTCAATGGCGCACAAAGTTAAGTCCTTAATTGACCAAGGCAAGACTTTCAGTTTTAACCCAAATCACAAAGTTTATAGCACACAGCTCCACCATTCACACAGATCCACCACTTGCCTCAGTCCAAATCTTTTCCCACCCTGTTGATTAAGTGCAACACATGCCATCAACGAGTAATAGCACACAGCACACACAGTTTCATCACACAGTTCCATAATCACTTAGTCAAGTTTATAATTGCAACTCACATGAAATGATGACTCGTGGCATGGCTAAGCAGTCTAATCGTATCTAACCAACCTACGTTGGTGCTACGATAATACCAACTAATAATGAACCAATCTAGGGTGACAAAAGATCGTGGCATACAAATTAACAAGGTGGATATAACAATTTGGATTAATAACTACACCCAAAAGCATTTAAATAAATATTTAAATTAGAATGCAGTAATTTAAAATAAAGTAATTTGTAAACTGGGTTCAACATGATCAAAGGTATAACTTGCCTTGGAATAGATCTAGATATTGGTCGTGGTCTTGAGGTGCTCCTTCTTCTGAAAAATTCCCCGAAGTACCGACGTCTACTCGCAAACGAGACAAAAGAAACAAAAACAAATAAATAACAGAGGCAAAACAAACTCCAAAAATCAAATAAAATTCACCATTAAATATATCTTGATTTTACATGAATTTATAAATTTGAATGGGCTCAATCGGAGGTCGGATGCAAAAGATATGGGCTTTGAAAGTTTGAAAATTAAATAAAACCCTAATTTGGATTTTATTGAATTTCCCGAATTATTTTTATAAAGGAAAATCGGATTATTGTGCAATGCTTGCGTCAGCCGAGAATTTCTGGAAAAATAAATATATTTAAAAAGAAATTTGACATATGGGCCCCACATGTCAGTCTCGGGGTTCACGGTGGACCAAGTGCACCGAACCGAGGGAGCTCTGGCGCGGTGGACTGAGCCACGCACGCATGTGCTGGCGCTGATCTGGCGCCACGCGGCTACCACACCAGCACCGAAGCTGACGCTGGCGCTGAGCTGGACGACAACGGCGGCGGTGGCGCTCGGGACCCGATGGTCACTAGCGAACGGCGGCGACTCGCCAGCAGTGGAGGGTACCAGATTGTTCCCGTGCTATTGCGCACTCAGGGGTGCCCTTACCGGTAGCTGGCAACGACGGTGGCGACCGGCGGCGAGGAAGAAGCGGCGGTGGAGCTTCGGGTTTTGTCGGAAGGTTGCTCCGGCGATGAGGAGGGGCGCACGGGGTAGTCCGGGACTTGCTGATCACGATGGTGCAGTCGGTGGAGCAAGGGCGACGACGACGGTGGCGCAATTCACCGGAGAAGCAGCTCGGTCGAAAACCCTAAATCTTAGATTGCGGCGGCGCTAGAGCGATCGGGGCGACGAGGGTGGCGGCTCTGGGTTGCGGCGGACTAGGCGATCCTAAGGGGGGTATTTATAGGCTCGAGGGACGCCATAATTGGTAATCCCCAATTCGGGTCCGAAACGGCCGGATTTTGAAATCCTTGATTCTCGGAGATTGAGAGAGATTCGGTAGCCGATTTGGTTAGAGATGAGTACGGGACAGATACGACTACAAATTGGCGGGGTCGGCGCGAAGAATCAGCAACCGAATTGGTTTTGTCGGACGAAGCTCGGAGCTCCAGCAATGGCGGCGAAGCGCGAGCGCGAGGAAGAAGAAGGCGCGGAGACGACGACCTTGTGGCGGTCCCATCTGGTAGCGGCAGCGAGGCGCGGGCGAGCGAGCGAGCGAGATCAGCGGGCGAAGCCACGCGGCGAACATCCAACGGAGGAAGGCGGGGTTGAGCGCGTGCGTCCGATCGAAAACGAGGGGCACGCGTCAAGCATCCAACGGACGAGGGCGCGGCCGGGCGAGATAAATTTGGCCGGGTGGAATAGTGTTAGGCTTCGCCCAAAGATCGTTCAAAGGATTTTTTTAAAAAAATTCTTTTTAATAAATCCATAAAATACAAATAGCAATTAGAAAATAGCAAATGATCTTGGAAAAATTCTAGAAAATTCTATAAAATATATCCAAGCATATAGAATCTAAATAAAATAGTTTTGATAATTGTTGATATTGGAATTAAGCACATTAAATTAGTTTGTACTTAAAGTCCATATTAAGCTTTTTAAATTAATATTCAAATAAATCCAAATGATGAATTTTCTCACTACAACTATTTAAAAGAATTTTAAAACTCTGAAAATTAGGATGTTACAGAAAGTATTCTTAATTTTAATTATCTGCGAGATCAACTTTGCAAAAGCATGATTTCTCGTAGATAATAAGCATATATGCGACCATTTTGAGGAAGCATCAATAAGCACCATAAAGTACCTAAATGGTCATGACAGAGGCTGTATAGGACCACAAATGTCTCCCTAGATACGGTCCAGTAATGCAGAGATTTCATCCTATACTTTCAGAGTAGAGGGTCTAGTAATCATTTTCTCGGTGGCACATGCGGGGCACAGAAAATCTTCCTAATCTTGGAAATTATTTATATTGACATTGTGTCCCTGAGAATTAGTAGTTATATTTCTCATCATTCTAAGACCGGGTGGCCTAATCTATCTTGCCAGAGATAGAAATATTTATAGCTTCTAAAAGTGGTTTTGAGGATAGTATAGGCTGCATGTGCCTTAATGTGAGTGTAGTATATCCCAGATTCATATGAAGAAAATCATTCTAATACCCTTTTTTCATTTTTCTTCGCGCTTTGTAATGAGCAGGTATTTCTTACCATACTCTTCTTCAGTTTCTACGTGGAGATCGTTAGCGCGAATATCTTTAAAGGTTAAGAGAGTTCTAGTTGATTCTGGGTACAACAAAGCTTTTTCAATGATCAATATTGTGCTCATCGGGAGTATAATTGTGGCTCTTCTTGAGCCTATTATACAAGTATCGCTGCCTGCGATTGTCGTAAGACTACCAATATTCTTGATGATCGATCGAATTTTTTCTCTCTCAATATGGTATTCGTTGTGCCACTATCTGCTAAGAACACTTCCTCCATAGAGCGTCACACGCGTTCTGATATATAAAGTATTTATTAATATGGGGTAGGAAGCAATCCACACATATAAGTAAAATACTTCAAAACAGAACACAACTTGCTATTATTAATACGGGAAAAATCTTGCAGGACTCATCATAAGAATTTATTGCTTTGCTCTCCTAGCGCTTACAACCATTGTTCAAAATTCAATATTCTATCATAGCCATAAACTGCAAATGACTATAAAATATAAGTGCAATGCGTGCACTAAATTGAATCAGAGAAGTAGGAAGAATCTTATGCCTGAATCTACTCTATGTCCAACTTCTCTTCTTCGGCAACAACAACTACTATCATTGTGATGTCCAAAGAAGGTATGATGGGGGCTTCTACTGAGATATCCATATCCATGGATGCATCCTGTTTGACCGAAACAGCGACTAGATGGGGGTGAATAGGAGCACGCTCACTTTTTCGACCAAGATCGGATTCAATAATATTTTACACCAATAGCTATGGAAGCTATGAAGATCAATATACCAGTACAGCGGAAGACTAGTATTGAATCCAATCTAACCCCCGAAGCAAAACAACCAAAATCAACACAGGCTAAAATTTTAAGTGTTGGGCGGTTTGACCTCTATGCAATGGCGATCGGACCAGTCACCTTGGGCGGTCGGACCGGTCACCTTGGGCGGTCTGACCTCCAGCCTGATGAACAGTGAAATCAGCCTGAAAAACGAAGTTACAAATAGATGTAACTTTTGATCTACAACTCCAAACTCGATGAAACTTGGCACACACCTTCTCTAGGATATCAGGAACCTATTCCAAGTGAAGATCGTGAAGATCCTTGGAAAAGTTACCATCTTTCTCCGTTTTAACGAAGAGTGCTCCAAAACCGAGTCAAATACGAAATATAATCTAGAGACTTCCTCGTGGGTGATTGATGATCAAGATGATTCTAGATGTGTTCCCACATGTCACAGCAAGCTAGATCACGTGAAGAAATCAAGCAAAAACTCGCGGATCAAGAAAGACTCAAAATCATCAAATAGAGAGAAGGAAAGCAAAGAGACACATCTTTGAGCAAACTTTCCTTGGATTGATTTGATATGATTTGGGTTTACATCACTCCATCAATGGAGGACAAAGCTCAATTCAAGAGCACAAAATCAAATCAAAACTTCTCTAGAACTCTAACCTCCACTAATCCTCTCCCTAAGCAAATTAGGGTTTCAAACACAATGAAATGGTTGAAGGGGGTGCAGCCACCTCCCTCCTCTATTTATAGTAGAGGCTTAGACCTTCTAGAAGATTGACTTAAATGGGCTTCCGTTAAGGCCCAACACAAACGGATCACACACGCACGCATTTTAAAGCGCCGTCTTCATCTTCTCTTGACCTAAACCGCTTGTCATTGCGTCGTCTTGCGTCGCGGTTTAGCCAAAAGCAAACAAGGTGATATTTTAGTGATATTACCAAAATACCCCTTCTCGATCCTTCTCCGAAGACTGAGTCAAATCTTCGCGAAAGCAGTTCCATGCTCCGCCATTTGTAGGTTGATCAACGGCTCTCAACATGTCGTCAAGTCTCTCCCATCCGCCCCCCACCGAAACCACCATGGAACTTGCACGGACCCTCGCGCCACTTGATCAAACTAGTCGCACCAAACTGTCCGTTCGGTCACCCTTGTCCATTCTGCACCACGCTTGAGTTCATTGACCTCACCCGGCATCGTCGATCGTTCTGGACCTCAGCTCTCCAATCCTAGTCCCGATCATCCTCGCTGTTGACCGTCGTTGACCACCAAGCAACCAGCATAATAATAGACAAGCAAATCGAATCAGGAACAAGTTCTTTACAACTTGACCCACGTTAGTCAAAACATGCATCATGCAACACATATGCACTGAAACTCATGACTTTGACCTAACAACCAGACATCGCCGCCACGAAGGACGACGAAACAAGTGAAATCCGGTCAGGCCGCCACCATGGCCGGTCTGACCACCCCCTGGCCGGTCTGACCGCCACCTGTGGGCCGGTCGGACCGCCCAACTTGGACTTAGCCAAATTTTCTCCCTGAAAATCCGAAACCTACTGGAATTTTCAAACCAATAGAACTTTTGCCTGGAGACTCCAAAAATTATGGGACCAGGTGCAATAGAATCTCCTCTCTTACCTACACCCTCTATTTTTGGCCCAGCTCAAAACTCCAACCTTTGTATCCGGCGGTCATCGCCTGTGGTGGTGGCCGATCGGACTCCTCTGCCCACGTCACCGGCCAGATCCGGTCGAGACCTTTGAGACAAAGATGGCAACATTGCTGAAAACGAGCGTTTCGACAAACCTTCAACGCCATTGCCAATTGTCACATCATCCTAAGATCATGAGCATATCTCCATGATATCTACACAACCCATGATTGTAGATCCTCTGTGTCTGCAACAACGAGGTGTGTCCCATGCTGTCCTTTTCCCTCTTCTTAGCCTTGAAAGCATCAATCACGTGTTGCGGCTCACGGCAAACACGTGACCAATGTCCCCAACTACCACATTTGTAGCAATTTTGGTCCTGCTGACCATAGGGCTTCTTATCGCGCTTCTTCTGTTCACCTTTCTTGGCTTGAGCATTCTGCTTAGTTTTGTGACCCATGACCTTACCCTTCTTGCCTCTTTCTTTTGAGTGAGGCTTCCACACCTTGTAACTGCTTGCATTGACTTCATGACCAACTTTGCTACTAGACGGCTATGAGATGTAGTTCTTTCTGAGAACATCATCTTGAACTTCCGCAACTTGCATGATGTCAATCAGTTCGGCATACTCCTCGTAGCCGTCCCGAGTATAGTTGCGTGCGGATTGCACCACGTTTGGGTGAAAGGTAGATAGAGTTTTCTCGATCTTCTGCTCATCTGTGGTTACCTTATCACAGAGTTGAAGACTTATACAAATTCTGTGTAATACAGAATTTTACCCCCCACGGTCTTGTAGTCAACAAAACGTAGTCAGTTCCATTCTTGCTCTGCCAGAAAAAGAATGGTATACTTCAGCTTCTCGAACCACTTCTTTAGTGCAGTCCATAAAGCTAGTGCGTTCTTTTCTGCCATATACTCATTCTTGAGCGTTAGACAAAGATGGTGTCTGAGGAATGAAGCGCTTGATCATTGAACTCAGCAGTTGGAGTGGCGTCCTTCAAGGTGCCAAGTCCAATAGCAGCACTGAGCTTCTTGGTTCCAAGTATGATTTCGACATCTCATGCCCAAGTCAGGTAATTGTGGTCATGCTGGGCCAGCTCTTCGTACTCCTGATTCATAATGCCAGTTATCTGCATATTCATGCAAAAAGTGCAAAAGATTACTGCTAGTAACTTGTATAAAATGGTTGAAAAATTCTCATAATGTTCCCGTATTTTTCTATGCATTTGTCAAGATTTACTGCTATTTTCAGTGATTAAAAGCAATATAAATAATCAAAAACAGTAAATACAATACATAAATTACATAGAAATAATAATAACAAAGTTAAATATGGTTTAAATGCAAAAGACAATTCAAAATTTGAATTCCCGAGAACTTTTTCTGCTGGAAAATGATTTTTCAGCAAATTCTGCAATTTCCAGAAGTTAAAACATGAAATTTCAGTTTTGAGAAAATTTTGCATGTAATTTTTAGATTTTCCAAGGGGTTTTCTGTAAAATTTCATTATTCGCGAAAGAATCTCGCAATTTTTTAGAATTTCGGGAGCCTTTTTGCAAAATCACCCTTTTTTTCTTCTTCCCGGGCCGAGCCAGTCCGGCCCAATCGGTTTGGCTCAAAACGGCGCTGGGGATTAGGGTTCCGGGTTCCCCCCATCGTGCTTTTTGTCGACGACGACGGCTCTGTGGGAGAGTCGGCGGGGCTGGAGGCGACGCTCGTGCGGGAGCGGCGCAGGAGTCCGGCGATGGAGGGGGCGAGGGTTGGGGCGTGCGACCGGATGCGCGGTATCGCGCGGGGCGGTGTAGGGCCATGATGGCGGCTTCAGGCCATCCCACGTCAGCGCGGTGGTGCTTCAAGCGGCACGGGGCAGCGCTCCAAGCGGCGCCGGTTGTTGTCCATTTCTTCACCCCACCTTTTTCTCTTTCTTTCGGGCTTCGTCGTGGCGGCCACGGTCGTCGGGCTCGGCGGTGGTATCTTGCGCGACGCGGGCGGGACGGTGAGCTGCGTCTGCGGCGGCCGTGGCGAGCCGTCGCATGCGGCGGTATCTTCAAGGTGGCCGGGGCGGCGCATGTGGGGCAATCATGGCGGTGCCGTGCACCTGCAACGATGGATTCAAGGTGTCCGGAGGCTGCGCTGTGCAGGGCGGCCAACCATGGCCTAGTTGCAAGCCAGCTCAAGGCGGGCGCGGCTGCGGGCCGAGGCCATCCCCCCTCCTTTCTTGTTTTTTTTTTCTGTGATGCTTGGGTGATCGGCGGCGGTTTCTGGCCGGGGAGGGCCCGTGCAGGGGCGGCGCCGGTCGGCGGATGTCGGCGGCGGCGCACTGCTCCAGGCTGTGCGTTGACTGAATTTTTTTTCGTTTTAAGGAGTTACTGTTCATATCATGCAATGTATTGTTATCCACAAATACGTTAGATTACTGCTCACGCGATGCAATTGTCATTCATGCAATTACCGATTAGCTTGGCCGGCGACTTCAAGTCGGCTCGCGGTAGATTATAACGTATTTGTGATTTTCAATCTACGGTACAATGACAACCACCTTATCAAGCAATCTACCGATCAATATTGTGTCAGCGAATTCAAGTCGGCTCGAAGTAGATTAGAGCGGATTTGCACCGTCGGTTAAAATCTAGAAAACCAAATTTGCAGACTTGAAAGCAATCTCGAGAAACGATTCGATCTACAAGTGTCGTTCATCAACGGTTATCTTTCGATCCAAGGAGAGTCGATCGTGCTGATAACGTGTTGAGGAACCGTCGCTGGTGAGTCCCGTCCAAGCGATTACCTCGTAGACAAACTGATTATCGTAAGAATAATGCAAGAACGTAAGAATGAAATAGTAGATTTAACACAGAGATATGACGGAATTTCATGCTTCCCTTTATTGCTCTTCTGGAACGGTATACAATGTTGAGGAGCCCATCTCCTCCGATCCTTTATATAAATCACGGGATTTTGCCAATTGGATAAATGAGGCCCGGCCCATCTAAAATTTTTCTACCCGGCAGCAAAATTTTCTGCAGACTGCGCGGTCAACGTCCACAGTAAACTTAGCAAAATCTTATTACCTTTGACAAAACTAAAAAAAAAAAACCACACTTCCGAGCATCAATTTCACAGAACCATGCTTATTTCTACGAAACGCCTCAAAAAATCGTACTTTTAAGTTATATTGCCATATGCAACAGGATTGATATCCCGGTCCACTCGTCGTACTAACAAAATCATCCCGTTTTGTGCCACTTCTTCACACAGCATCTCGCTTTCCCCCGGTTCTACATGCTCAGCCCCTACCTGTCCCTAGGCGCACCTCCCAGAATCTGTTGATGGCTTCAAGGAGAAAGAGCCCAAGCACTTCGGTCACCACGACACGACACGCAATCATACTGATGAACGAAGGAATCTTGTATCTTTTTCTTGGCTCATAACCACACAAGGATTTTAAACATCAATCGAAAGTCGCTTAAAAAACAAATGAGATGTACAGTATGAATGGTGCAGATGTGGTTGTTGTATGCGGGTGGCAAAGGTCTAGACGAACATACTTATTTTCTATGAAAATTAGGAGCTGACACGTTATAGCACATAAGGAAAATATGCGCAATAAAAAAGATGAATATACAAAAAAAAAAAAAACAATCCACATTTGTGTGAGAACTCATCATCCTTCGCTCTAACTTGATATAAAGAAAAGCTATAAACAAGTGGACCGGTGTGAGAACTCAAAGCATCCTCCACTATTTCTAGGCAAATTAAGTAGGGAAAAAATATAGATCCTTTGCTTATACAAAGATAGAAATAGTGAAAACGTTGTCTTGACAACTGGATCAATCGTATCTTTGTTTGACAACATTTTTAGATAGAGTCCTCCTTCAAAGATCCACTGTAGGTGGTGCATAAATATTTATAACCAACTTTTAAAAACACAACGCTAGTGGAGGATAATCCTCTTCAGCGACGCGTCAAAAAATGTTAAGCCTCGCAAGCCTAGGTATGGCCAATGAAGCGTTGTTCGAATTTAAAGATACTCTAAAAGGATGGATGATGCCTACATACTTGAGTAAACGTAGAGATGGAAGGCATATGTAAAGGAGTAGTTAAAAAGGAAAGCATGAATAGGTCATTATATATAGCGGAAGGACCAAGCTATAAAAGTGTACATATTAATTAGGTAGCAGGATCGCTTATATTTCAACGCGCTATAGTTGAGCTACTGATGCTTGAGATGAGACAAACTGAACCACGGTATTGAGTAAATGCATTGCAAAAATAACGACCCAAAGGGCTAAAGACGGACAGCTACTACATCTATACTTACTACTCGAAGCAAGTTTTGAGGTAATGATATTTAACTACATGGATTAAAATGGCTACTGGACCTGGACTTCACGCACACACTATGGACATTTTTTTTTGTACTACTGCTTATAGAAGATGGCTGCTTGAGTTTACTATGTATTGTGCAATTCAGGTTTTTTTTTCAGCCTGTCAAGATAAACATTTTAGAAATTGAAATATTGGCTTATAAGTGGCACCTATACAAACCTTTAGCTCTGCTGTTGATGCTTCGTTCATCTTCTCAACAAGCTTTTCCAGATCAATGATGCGCATCAAGTTCATTTTTCTTGAGTGAATCTTAAAGATAACAAAGCGGTACTGAAAAGGGGGGAAAATAGGTAAGTAATGCAAAATTAGCACTGTTCTAATCGAGAAGTATGACATTGACCTGTTGTTCAAAATTTACACTACCATGGTGAGTACTGCATCGCTTACATCTTCATTAGGGTTTGGGAGTTTAATCTTCCTATCAATGTGGCCAGGCTCTAGGAGTGTTTGATCCAATATATCTATCCTATTTGTCGCCATAAGAAATGTAATTTTGTTTGATGCTTCAAAACCACAAAGTTGGTTAAGAAGCTCAAGCATTGTCTGTTGAACCTCACTATCACCATTGCAAGTTCCTTACTCCATTGTAGCAGATACAATGGAGTCTATTTCATCCATAAATATAACGGATGGTGCATGATCCCTGTCGAAATTCAAACAAAATACATTAGATTCTCGAACTATATAAAGTCTGCAAGAATCCTTTCCACAGAAGGAATTCAGAATCCCGTAGTCGGTGTGATGAGCAACTGCACGAGCAGGAGCAAGTATTTTTTTTACCCATACCTGGAGGGCCATAGAGGAGGACACCCTGAAAAAAGGACGGGTAAATATGATCCACCTGAAAAACGATTCAATAGATGTCAAACAAAATGCACACTGGTAAACAAATTCTAACCTTTGGTCGTGCAATTCCAAGACACTCAAAACAGGGCAGGATGACTAATTGGAAGCTGATTAATCAGCGGAAAATCGAATTGTTAAGACAGAGCTAATAATACAAAAAATGTAATGTGCATTAAGTTGTTTACAAACCTCTTTGATCTATTTAATTTGCTGATCAAGACCGACAATCATATCATAAGCACAATCAGGAACCTTCTCAACCTTCATAAGATTAACCAACGGATCGACTTTGCTAGGCAGGATAAGATGAAACAAAAAAGTAGGAGCTGGAAGGAGGTCCGACCTGAGATCATCGGGCGGCGGCGGCGGCGGCACCACCTCCCCACCCTACGACTCTGCTGCAGCCGCTCCATCCCCGGACAACGCAGGAGGCGGGGTGAACCGGCGGCAGCAGGGACGTGCCAAACCGGTGGCAGGATGCGCGCATGAGCGCGGCGCAGGAGGGGGCGAGGGAGGAGCGCGGGTGGCGGCTGGCCGAGCCAGCGGGTGGCGCCACAGGCGGCGAAGGCCGACGCCGGGCCGAGCCATGCGGGTGGTGGCGCGGGCTTGCAGTGGCGGCGTCGGGGTCGAGCCAGGGCCAAGCCTGGCGGCTGCGGTAGCACCAGGGGGGAGGCGGCGCCCGGGGGGGAGGCCGGGGAGGAGGCGCCATGGAGCTCTATTCGGCCATAGCAAAGCACCAAGAGGGAGATGAATGGAGGAGTCGGGAAAGGAACAAGAGGAATGTGGAAGAGAATGACCGAGGGGTGGGGAGGGGGGAGGAAGAGGGAGGGAGCAGCAGCGGTGGGGAAGGGAAATCGAGTGGGCAACAGGGGAGAAAGAGCGAGGGACGGCTCCGACGCAGCGACTGGGTCGGGAGCCCGAGGGGGCGGGACGGAGGAAGAGGGAGGGCGTTGCGGTGGTGGGTGAGAGAGACCAGGGACGGCATGGGAGGAAGAGGAAAGGGCCCCAAAAAAAATATCAGTTATGCCTACTATTAATAGGTGTGCTACTAAAGAGCCCTCTCTGTATTAACTCAACTGCATGCTCAACGACTTCCTAACCACTGCATTTGTGCAAAAATGCATATCCTTTTTTTGGTACTGTAGTAATAACAGTGGTAATCTAAGGTCAACTAAGACAGTGTAAGGAGACATGGAAAAGCCATATCCCTTCTCTATATCTGCATAAACATGTCATAGTTGACATAAAAGACATCATTCATCATATTATTCGTCAGTGGACACATTTATGGTAGCAGACGATTGTAAATAATGTGGTTGGTTAGCATATAGGGGTTAATAAGAGCCTGTTAACGATATCCTCTTAAATATGTAGATTAAAGAACACGGGCCAGTAACTACAATCGAATGAAGATTGAAGGGGATCAAAGTTAGAAGAACAATATTTTTGAGAAATAATGTATCAATGCCATTAGCAGCATTGAAATATCATGTTACAGTTTCATCTTCAGGCCCAACTCCCAACATATAAAAAGACACAAATATGTATTTAAAATGCTGGGGGGCATATCATCTCACTAGAAGGTTACAGGTGCGTAAGTAAGCATTTTTCTCAAGCCCCTTGACTGATGGAAGACTGATGCTGTAAATAACACAGCCGTCCGTGCTTTTAATTATCGAGGACCTACTATTAATAGGTTAACCGACCATATCCGCGCGGCCTCATTAGTTGGTTACAGATGGTATTCTGTAACCAACTTAGGTAATCAGGAAACCTACGTCCACTGGCGCATGGCCCGATGGTTCCGATTCTAAGTAAATTCAAGCCCACTTGTAATTTCACTCCAAACAATTTGGGTTATTAACTCTTAGTCCCATACCTGAGCGGCAATATAAATGGAAATGACTGATTCTAATGAAAACAGATATTCATGGGTTGTAAGGAAAACTGACAAAAGTGAAAAACATGTTGATACCTAACAGAGCATAACTGATAGAGTAATTTTAGATATACTGTTATGCTGGAGAAGCACACATGCTTCCTATTTTAGGGGCACAAAATCTACATTTAACAAAAGAAGATAACTAACATATAAAATTTAGATGTAGGGACATACTGGACCATCATATACACCTCTCATTTTAGGGATACAAAGCTAGCACAGAAATAACTCTCTCAATAGGTATATTATACAATTATTATCATAGACAATAGTTCCTTTTGTACCTGTTTTGCTATCCTTATATGTAGATAATTCTTTGTGATTTTGAGTCTTTCGATAGCAAGGATGAAAGATGTATTTGCATAGTCAAAGCATTCAAGATAAAATTAAGCAATCACCGATATGTTGTTCTTAGTGATTCAATGAAAAGCCAAAACCTACCAAACAAACAGGCTCAGTTCTATCATCACCAGTCTGGTAATACATGCCACAAAGCTATCACAGAAATAACTTTCTCGATAGGTATATTCTACAACAATTATTATCATAGACAATGCGGGTGGTGGCGCAGGCTTGCGATGTGGCGTGGGTGTAGAATATACCCATGTCCTACTATTAATAGGTTAACCATGGCTAAGCATGAGGATGCCGCATGCTTATTATCATAGACAATGGTCATTACAATTATTATCATAGACAATGGTCATTACATATTTTGAGTAAACGAAAGTATTCTCGTGTGTTAATAATATAAAATGTTACAAAGACACGTAATTAGGAGCACACCTATTAATATAACAACTCAAGAGTAATTAACTCGCAACTATGACGACTTATAGGAAACAATCATGTAAGCATGTAAATTTAGCGCGTCGGACGAATAGGAACTTATTCTTCACTCGAGGAAGCCTTATCGTAGATCATTCTTTGTGATGGCGATCCGAGGGCACACGGATGGCCTCCTCACCCCGCGATCTAGGAGCCCAAATAAAATCCGAGGTGTCAAAGTGAAGCATGAACATATTCATTGTAATGTTAAATGGACCGAAAAGGAAAATAACGTTCCTGAAATACAAAGATGATAATAAGCTCAAATTAAAGTCCATGGAATAAGTATTAATGCTAATAAAAGGAAGCATCAATACACATCTAATTCGAAATAGTAATACATTCTCAATATATTTCTTTTTGTCGTAACGCGTTTTGTTGGATCTAATCTTAGTTGCATGTCCATTTGTTGCAAAGCACGGAAAGTACCAATTTGACATTGCTTTCCATTGTACTTTACAGCAAAGACTCCAACACCTGCAAATCCTTGGGTAGTACATTGTACACAGAGATACAAAACCAGCTAATATTCTGGTATGTGCTCGCATTTCTCTTTTATCTGTATCTCAGGATCTTGAGTTACATACTTTGAACGCACAATGGATATTTTTCTTTGTTTCATACATCGACAAAATCTTGTAATTATGTACTGACTAGATAAAGATCTCCAATCCACATCTAGCGATTTTACCGCCATGTATCAGAAGGATACTAAATGTGTTTCAGTTGAAAACTGGATATCATCTGGCAAGCCTACTTGTGGTCTGTATAAAAAGAATATGATTGGGACGTTAATCTACTTGGCACCAGATTTTTTGAGAAAGGACTTACATATAGAAAAATCAGATGTATATAGCTTTGCAATATTTATTAAGTAAGATATGTCTCTTTTGGGCTCATCGATGCAGCGTGGCAAGAAGACATTGGTAGACGAAACGCAGGAACACATAAAGACGGAGGACGCATTTTTAGTCCGAAAGTAGGAAAGGTGTACCAGAGACGGCGCACCATAAGCGCAAAACGCGACAGATCATCCACCGATGACGGATCGGCCTTAGAAGCGGTACATACATCGATGTATTGAACAACCGTACATCCACGCACACATACGCAGGATTAGCCGAACCATATTTTTCTGGACGGAGAGCAGTAGCAATACAAGCGTAGAGAGGAACGGGAACCACCGGATTCCATGGCATGGACCTTAGAGCGAGCCTAACGGATGCGCGCGGAAGAGCCGGCGGCGGCGGTGCAAGGGATCTAGGGAAGGAAGGGGTCCGCAAGACGCAGCGCAGGGCGCTCACCAAATCGAGTGGCGGCGACGAAAGGGATTCGGGGGAGGAAGCGAATGAGCGTGCACGAGCGCGGAATCGAGGTATGTGCGAGAAGAAGGCGGACGGAACGAAGCCGGCGACGGCGTCACAAGGATTCCGGGGGAGAAAGCGAGGAACGCGAGCGGGCTCCGTAAGCGCGGGAGTAAGCTATTATCCACTATGGTAATTACCTCACGTCAGCAAATAGAAATGGAATAATCTTGTTAGTCTGACGAGTGGATCCGAAATGTTAAACCTATTGCATATAACAGTAACATTTATAAAGTGCAGTTTTGTAAAATGTTACCCAGGAGCTAGTGTAATTATGTGAAACTGATGCTTTAAAGTGCAATTTAGTGATAATTTTGTCCAAGGTAGTGTGATTTTGCGAATTTTACTCCGATTTATTTTGGCACTCAGAGGCATGCTAATTTGGCATTGTCTATGCATGAGGAGTCAGCCTAGGTACGTGTTACGCTAGATAACTTTGTTCGTACTAGGTTGCACACATGTGCTTTCTCCCCCTTGAACCACGGACGAGAGCAACGATGGTACCATTCTCATTCTGCTGCTGCTAGAAATTTAGTAGTGGAGCAAATACCTTTTTTGTGGATATTATAGAGATATACTTATAATCTTAGAATGATGTTACAATTGACAATGGCATTGAAGATTTGTCGAATCATGCGTTTTCGGCAAAGATTAGGTGCTGTCAGGATAGTGGCGGTCAGACCGGCCAAGGTGGAAGTCTGACCGGCCACCTCTGACGGTCAGACCGGCCAGGCCTCAGGCTTAGAAGCTGGCGGTCAGACCAGTCATGAGAGGCGGTCTGACTAGCCATAAGTAACTTTGATTTTAGAGCTGGGCCAAAAATAGAGAGTGTAGGCAAGAGTGGGATTCTTCTACACTTGGTCTCATAATTTTTGGAGCTTCCAGTCAAAAGATCTATTCGTTTGAAATTTTCAGAGAGGTCTCGGATTTTCAGGGTGGAAAATTGGCTAAGTCCCTTCTGGCCCATCTGACCGGCCAGGCGGTCAGACCGGCCATTAAGTGGCAGTCTGACTGGTTTTCACTTGATCGCCGCCATCTTGGCGGCGATGTTTGTTGGTTAGGTCAAGTTCATTAGTTTCAATGCATATGTGTTGCATGATGCATGTTTTGACTAATGTGGGTCAAGTTGCGAAGAATTTGTTCCGGAATCGATTTCTTGGTCTATTGTCGTGCAGGTGGCTTGGAGGTCAACGACGGTCAAACGGTGAGGATGATCGGGACTAAGGTTGGAGAGATGAGGTTCAGAACGATCGAGGATGCCGGTGAAATCTATGGATTCAAGCATCGCGCAAAAAGGACAAGGATGACCGAACGGGGAGTTTGGTGCGACAGGTTGCATCAAGTGGCGTAGGGTCGGTGCAAGTGCCATGGTGGTTTCGGTGGGAGCCGAATGAGAGAGACTTGCCGACATGAAGAGAGTCGTTGATCAACCTACACGTTTCGAAGCATGGGATTGATTCATGAAGATTGGGCTCGGTCTTTGGAGAAGGATCGAGAAGGGGTATTTTGGTAATTTCATCAAGATACCGCCTTGATTGCTTTTGGCTAAACCGCAGCGCAAGATGGCGCAAGGAGAAGTGGTTTAGGTCAAGAGAAGATGAAGGGAACGCTTTGACATGCGTGCGTGAGTAAAACCTGTTTGTGTGTGGGCTTAACGGGTGCCCATTAGGGAATACCTTATAGAAGCTAGCCTCCACTATAAATAAAGGAGGGTGCTGGTTGCTCCTCCCTTGAATCTCTTGTTTTCATTGTTGAAACCCTAGTTTTGGTGCTTAGGGAGAATAGCGGAGAGGTTAGGTTTCTAGAGGTTGGATTGATTGTGTGCTCAAGTATTGAGTATTCGTCCTTCATGATGGAGTGACTGTAAACCAACATCTATCTCGAATCAATCCATGCAAGATTCCTCAAAGTTGAGTATGTTTATGTTCTTGCTCTCTATTTTATGATTTTGAGGCTTTCTTTGATCCACGTATTTTCTTTTGGTTTCTGGCCTGGATCTTGCTTGCTGTGACATGTGGGAACTCATCTAAGATCATCTTGATCATCTCTAATCCACGAGCAAGTTTTTGGATCATGTTTTCGTTTTGAATTGGTTTTGAAGCAACCTTCACTCAAACGAAAAAAAGGTCATAACTTTGACAAAGATCTTCACGATCTTTGATTGGAATAGGTTCCTGACATCCTAGAGAAGGTGTGTTTCAAATTTGGTGGAGTTTGGAGTTATAGATCAAAAGTTAGGCCAATTTATGATTTTGAGTTCACGCTGATTTTACTGTTCTTCGAGCTGGAGGTCATACTGCCCATCTGAGAGGTCAGACCGCCCCATGTAAAAGTCAACCCGCCAATCTGAGAGGTCAGACAGCCCAATTTATTTCAGATGGAGTTTTCATGATTTTTGGTTGTTTTGCTTCGTGGTTTTTATTAGATTCAATACAAGTCTTCCGCTATGCTTGTACATTGATCTTCATAGCTCTCATAGCTATTGGAGTAAAAATCGTGTTGAATCCGATTTTGGTGACATCTTTACTCGCTTCAATAAGGTGTTTAACTAGTTGAGAGCGATTGATATTGAGTATTCTCAATCTGAGAATGCCACCCACGTCTTTGTTGCAATTAACACCAAGGAGTGGGAGATGAAGGCTATCGCCATTGAGGAGAATGTCAATCCCTCTACTCTCACTTTGGAGTTGCTATATAGCAAGCTCAAGACTCATGAGATCAAGAGAGTTGATCATCGTAAGAAGGAGAACATGACTTTGGTAGCAGACCCTCTTAAGAAATCTTCTGATGATTTTTCTGAGTCTTCTTCTGGATTTTGTTTTGCTTGTTTATCTGCTATCCATGAAGAGGAACTTGAGAGTATCCCTGAGGCTGAATTAGCCCTTCTAACCAGAAAGTTCACACAAACCTATAACAATATGAGAAACAAAAAGAGAGGCGGCCCTGTGACTTGCTATGAGTGTAGAGAGCACAACCATATTCGGGCAAACTGCCCAAGCTGAAAGAGAAAGGCAACCACAAGGAGGTAAGGCGCCTTGGAGGAAGCCTCATGGGAACAAGCCCAAGTTTGATGCTGCCAAGCTCATAAAGGCAGCTCACCGGGTCCTTACTGCTTTTAGATAGCAATCCATGAGTGATGTGGACTCCGGAGCGAAGAGGACAAGGGGGAGGAGCTCCCTCGAGACAAGAAGAAAGGGAAGGCAAAGGACTTCACCGGCATGTGCTTCATGGCCGACTCCGTCGACATCGACGATATTGATGAGGTACCTCCATCCTATGACATTCTCTCTGCTAGATGTGATTCCATCTTTGAGCAACTGCATAGCCAAGATAAAGCGTGGTGCTCTATTTATAGAGGGAGGAGGGGGCATCAAGATGGAGCGGCGTGGCAGAGACAACGGCATTTAATGTGCAGACAACATTTAATGCACACAGCGTGGCAGAGACAATGACACTTAATGCACGTGTCGCTGTAGAAAAAGAGAGAGAAAAAAGCGCCGAGGCGATGGTGGTCGAAAACGAGAGGGTGGTCGACACCAAGAGGGTGGTAGCGACTGGGAGGGTGGTCGAAACTAAGAGGCGGTCGAAACCAAGGGTGTGGTCTAAACCAAGATGCTGGTCGAAATCAAGGGCTGGTCGACAGCGAGAGGTTGGTCGACAGCGAGAGGGTGTCGATAATGAGAGGGTGATCGCAGCCGAAAAGATGGTCGCAACGGGAAGGGTGGTCACAGAGGGCGCCAGGCGGGGACAAAGCGCATAGGGCCGCGGCAGAGCAGGCATGTAGTCGAAAGAAGGTTTTCGACCAAATGGTTGGACGAAAAGAAAGGGGCAGGGGGAAGGAGAGGGGCCAAATGGGCTGAGCCCAACCTAGAGGATTCAAATTGAAACCAAGATTCAAGCTGAAACTACCCCGAAATTTTGAAAAGAGGCATAAACCAGAGAATTTTGCTAATACACAAAATTTGAAATAGATTTTGAAAACCAAGAAGACAAACGGAAAGAAACTAATCAACATCCGAAAACCAGATGTTACAGAAGGATACGCGAAGTTCAGGCTGTCGGTGTGTTGATTCCAATACGGTAGCATATACCAGCACATTGATACGGTTGCCTGCTTCTAGCTCGTAAAATGGCGTCATAGGAGGTCAGTCCAATCCTGTGGACTTTGGTTGTTTTCGCATGCCTAGTTCGTGTACTATGCTGCTTCTTAGGAAATGCTTAAAAGTGGATTAAATGCTTTTTTAAAATGGTAAGGAATAGCAGAAGCTATGCTATTTAAACTTTTAGTAGGAGAAAAAAGTATGTATAGGGTCCAAAATAAAATGAAAAATCAAGGGAAGTAAAGCAAAGATAGAGCTAATAGCAAGCTAGACTTGCACTACGAGGCAATAAGTAGCTGAAGCCCAGAGACTAAGTTACATCAATGTTATTTCCCCTCGGAATTAATTCACTTAACCTCCTTGCACCTGCGGCGATCCTGGCTCTCGCCTCATCATTTATGATTGTTATACTTCGGAAACACTAAAAACTGGATGCTGCAGTGATTTAATCAAAACCTTGCTAAAGGTATTTGAAAATGTTCTGCAAAAATGTTGCAATACAAAATTACAGAGTGCATCATTTATACATAACTACTACAACATCATGTGTCCGGCGATCATACATTTGATGGCTAATGGTCTCCTATCTGTTTTCATTTAAGCGAAGATATATCTTGCGACGCATTCACATATGGAGGATTTACGAGGTTCAGTTGCTAAATTGCATTTGAAACTCTAAAGATCATCCCCTAGTTAGCCACACAAAAACTCTGAAGTTCGGAAAAGTTCTTAATATACACTCCATTTATTGGTTGCTGCCCAAATTAGTCCAATCGAACTTATGCTATAATTTGGTTATATGATTGATCACCCACGATTTGCCAAGTTTTGTTACGAAAATGAACCAGCATGTCAGCGAAACATAGCTGAATAAATTCTTCGCAGAAAATCAAACACACGCAAAAATCATGTCAACACGACTAAATTTAGAAATTGGCTACAGGGCGTAGTTCATTGTCTACCTTTTTCAACGGACACCCAAAATACGTGGTTTAGCCAGAACGCACTGACAAAAGCTGTAATTTTACCGTAAGACACCGAGCCCCATATTTTATCATTTCTCGGCCGGAGGGAGAGAGAAAATTTCCAAAAAGACTGGGGTGCCCCTGGCAAACCCGATGCGATCGAACCCTAAAGCAACGGTTCTTCTCCCCCAAATCTCTCCCCGTCGCCACCTTTTGGAATTAGCTGGAGCATGTGCTGCTGAGGGCTAAGGGCTATCGGAGATGAAGGTGCCGGGGTTGAAAATGCGGCACCTCAGGAGCACAGACTCCCCGTCTAAGCCTGTGCAACTTTCATGGGTCCCCGACGGGTAAGGTTCTTCCTCATGCTTTTACTTCGAGATTTTATTTCACTTGTTGTGCCGATTTGGTGTTGATATCGTGTGTGTAGTTTAGATCTGGGTTGATGTGTGTCGATTTAGGTTTGTGCTCTGATGTTGCTATCCTCATTCCATTGTAATGTGCGTCAATTTAGGGTTGTGCTCTGATGTTGCTATCCTCGTTCCATTGTAATGTGCGTCGATTTAGGGTTGTGCTCTGATGTTGCTATCTTCATTCCATTCTAATGTGTGTAGGATGGATTCGGGATTGACATGCAGAGTAGCTGTTTGTGTTGGTTCTTATGTCGAGGTCACTGACGACTGTAGGCAAGATTACCATGTTAGTCGGGACATTAACTTGGTTTTAGACCGGGATACTAGTTGTTTCCTTGACTTACTGAAAGATCTTGACGATGAGATGCAACATGGAAGCAACCAAACATTTGTTGTCACCATTTGGAACAAAAACTGCAGTAGATACACCGAGGTTGTTTCTGACTCAGCACTGCTTGATGCGTTTGACATGTACTGGGACACGAGGAGACTCCCTCTACTTGTTTGTGTATCTAGTTCCAATGCATGTAGGCAGGCAAGTACTAGCAACCTGTCTTGTGTCCAGCAGGCCACCTCCTCATAGAAGACATTGCCATCTACCCCTGATTTGCCAACACAAGAAAGCACAGCTTGCCCAGACAATGAGTGACAGCTCACTGGACTACCCTGCACTCATGCTATTTGCCTCATCTTGTTCAAGAGAAATGAAGAACTTGAGAGATATGTGCATGAATACTATAGTGTGGACAAATTCAAGGTAGTATATTCAGGTTTAGTGATGCCAATGATAGACAAGCATCAGTGGCCTAGGGTTGACTTAGGATTCATGCTATGGCCACCTATACACAAGAGGGCAGTAGGAAGGCCAAGGAAAAGAAGGTACAAAGGATGTGAGGAAGGAGGTTCTGGCAAAAGGAGAACCAGGTGCAAGAGGTGTGGATAGTTTGGGCACATGATGAAGACATGCAATGAGCCTGTTGATGACCCAGATGCTCCTCAACCTGCACCCCCAAAGCCAAAGAGAAAGAGTCGCAGAGTAACTAAGAAAATAGTCGCTAGCAATGCATCAGATGCTCCTCCAATTCTCTGTCATGAATACCACAAAAGCCCCTGGTCCACTAACAAGGAGGTAAATCTTGTGTCCTCCAATTTTGTAAGGTTCTTACTAGTTTGTACATGTCTATATTGCATTGTAACATTTTGTTCATCAACAGCCATAGCAGTCCTGGGAGGCTAGGCAAGTGAATCTGAAGAGGCAATGTATGAGAATGCTAGGCATGGATGAGAGAAGAAGGAAGACTTTTGTTTAGTAGAATGTTATGGACATGTAATCCACTAAGTTCTAGCGGCTTTTGTAATGGCAGCTAGTGCATGTACTTTTGGAGTTAAACCTATAATCCAGTACTTCTGGAGTTGAACATGAATTCCGGACATCTCAGTATCTCACGTAATCCAGTACTTTTGGTATGGAATATCTTAATGTTTAGTTCTGGCATAGTTCTAGCATGGTTCTGGCATGTCAATATTGAAGTTTTGCCATTACAAGCCAGAATATTGCCAACAAAATACATATTGGGTTCCTCATTGTATAGACTATTTCAGCATTACAAGCCAGAATATTGTCAACAAAATACATAATGGGTTCCTCATTACATAGACCATTTCAGCAGACACCATATTATCAACAAGATAGAGTGTCATGACTAACATCTACATTACGATATTCCTAACAATGACATCTAAATCTACTTCTTAAGAGACACTACCAGGATAGCCACAAGGAGGAAGCCAATCGACCAGCCAAGCATCATCATCCTCTCACACAGGCGACAGTTCTTGTTCACAATAGCCACATTGCCAGCAATCCCAAACCTCAGTCCCTTCATCTCACCATACATTCCATTCATGGTATTCCTCATCGCAGTCAAAACGGGAGGAATTGCAACAATGGAACCCTTCATTTCTTCCATGATCTCCTAGACCTCAGGAGGGCTTCCATAGAGGTCGCCGCCGCCGGCACTTAGGTCATAGCATCATCAGGACTCCCAATGTCAAAAGGGAACAAACCATTATCAACCAAATAGGCTTCGTACTTATCTTCCCACATGAAAAACTTGCTATGGTTCGGGAGTTGAAAATCAACCAATGTACAAAACGAAGCATTTGAATCCGTCAAATTCCAACACAAATGCATAACCAAGTATAAACAAAACACCAAATACTACCCACATTTTCATTCTTTGGGCACTAGTAGAACTTCTTGCCCGGATTGGAGCTCATTCGGGAGTTGCGCTCCACCACCAATGTCTGGCAAAGGGGGCACTGCACCAGGGGGAGTCTACCACTTCACGAGTGCGCGTCAGGCCTCACGCGCGGCGAGAAAGAAGACCCAGAGAATGAACCACCCGCCATGCCCGCCGCCGAGCAACACCCAGTCGCCGCCGCTGCCAGCACGAGAGAGAGAGAGAGAGTCAAAAGCACGACTGACGAGAGAGAGAGAGAGAGAGAGAGAGAGAGAGAGAGAGTCTGGTCGGGTAAGGAGTGGCCTAAATGGTTTGTCTCAACCAAGTCCGACCAAAGGGCAAAAAGGACAATTTGCATGCTTTCTCTCTCCCCTTCGGCCCAAAAATGATAAAATATGGGGCTCGGTGTCTTACGGTAAAATTACAGCTTTTATCAATGTGTTCTGGCTAAACCACGTATTTTGGGTGTCCGTTGGCAAAGATAGACAATGGACAATGTCTTGTAGCCAATTTCGCCAATAAATACATTTAACATGCATATATTCAGTTGAAATAGTGAAAACAACATGTAACGCCCCAGCTCCAAATAGGCTTAGGTGTACTCGCACGCCGGATAAACCACACACTCGCATCAATCTCACTTACGCTTCCATCCTCGCTAACGCTTAGTAGTTAACCTAGAGTTAGTGGTTTGAACTCAAGTAGCTTTATATGTTGGTGGTTCTCAAACTAGACTAACAAGGTGGTACTAAACACCACACTCGTGCAAACACACTCATGGGTCACATCACATGGAATAGGCAACGAACATGTAGCAACACATTTGCATTTTTCGAAATAAACTCATGCAAAATGCTTAACTCATGACTACTACCATTGAACACCCAAGGTTTATATCTTGGTGCTGATGCTTCTCAAGCTAGACTAGCAAGGTGGTACTAAACACCACACTCATAGGCCATATCACATGGGATCAATTCAACTCATCTTGGGCCAGGTCATCACAGTATCACATAACACATCCCAAATACGACCAACATTTGGTCTCAAAAAATCTAACCAGCTTTTTTTTCCCATAAAAAGGAGGGAGTTTATTTCACACCCTTGTCAAAGTACATCAAAAATGAAATATGGCTGATGGCCGATACCAACCACGCTATGGTCATCTTTCTGGGTATGTCATTCAAAAGCGCATGAGCGACCTTATACACGCTAGGAGTGTAGAACTATGTGGCACTCGTACCGCCATGGTCATCAGCTTTGCCACACTACTCCCCTGATCATTGCTTCAGAATTAACCGCACGAGAATGTTTGACATTTGGGGCATCAAATGCTACCACTTTGCCTTTCATATCCTCTATCTCGTAATTTTGTCGGATATTGAACAGTGAATTCAAGAACAAAATTTCAGGAATCTGGTTGTGTAGACAACAGACCACGGAACATGGATCCACATCCTTTGTTGTGCCGTTTAAAAGGCACGAACAGCACGACATGGATGGGCGTTGGATGTGATTTCGACGGTTTGGGTCAACATAGCCAAGATTTCGATGCTTTCCCATTTCTCACGAGATAATCACTATTTCTCTTCCACATCAATCCTAACCATCCAAATCCGGATCCAACGGTTGAAATGCCCCAAACCTGTGCCAATGGTAAAATGTTCTTGCAAGATTGTATATGTTTACCCCTATGTTTACACGTAGGAAAATACACTTGCAGTACTGCTTTTTCCATTTTTGGAGAGAGGAACCAGGACTGCATTTTGTACTCGTGACCACTAGGCCCATGGCCCAGCCCAATGGCAACCGCATCTCACAGCCCAGTCCAACACCACGCTATACACAGAGGGCTAGAGGAGTAAATGACAACATCCTAGCATAATAACTTCAAAAGAGAAAATTTGCTGGTGAGCCGAAGATTATGTCACTGACACCCGTTTTCTCCATTTGATCATCCAAATTCCAGACGTTGTGCACATACATTATGTAACCTTTCAGGACACGAATTAATAGCAGTCTTTGAGATAATCCTCCACGGAAAGTATACCCTGGTCGTATGAAAGTTTCTGTCAGACGCATGTGCTCTCCTTGCATGTGAGTTTCAGATGGTGTGTTTGACGTCGGCGATTGATGTTGTTTGCACAATTTTCTCAACCTTGACCATTGTATAGAAAATAATTTAAAAGTTAGAACGGCCACGTAAAATGCAATATGATTAAGAGAGATGAAGACCAATCATTTATCAGTTAGAATGTTACGCAGGACAAAATTAAAAAAAAAAAAGTTGAATTAAGTTCCAATTCATCAATAAACTTGCATTGTGCAAATAATATTTTCCAATGAAATGGACTACAACTGGGAAACATAGGGAGCACTAATACTCCTAACCAACTATGAGACCGTCCCCAAAGTACCCAGGGATGGGAAGAGAGGACAGTTAACACCAAAACGAAAGACTTCGCCTAGCTATACATTGCTAAGTCACACGCGCCAGAATGTCATCTTCGTCGAGAGCACTGCTTGATGGATCCAGAATGTATTGGGTAACTACATCAATACCTCTACAGCCGCTGGGGTTAAATTATGGCTAAAATGGCATGATGAATCCACCATCATTTGCGTCGAAATCACAAATGTAGTGCGCCAAAACACCACCAGTTCCATAGACATACATATCATCATGGATTCTGGTGGATAACTTTGAGACAGTCCTGGCTAGTCTACCGTCACTGAACTTGCACAACAGAATCAATGGACTACAGATGGCAGAAGTTACTAAGTTACGGTAGGCGATCATGGTTTCTGATGCATCGTTGATTGGTCCTGCAATTTGTTTGAGCCCTCTGGTTCAACTTTCAGAGCACCTGGCTCGTCTATGGCCATTGAACTTGCATCAGTAGGCTACAGACGGCAATCACCAAACAAAAAAGGGCAGCTATGGTTAGTGTACGATCTAGGACCGTACTACGTGCATGTCTACTGGAGCACTTCCAATATTCTATGTTAATATAAACAAAAGACACTTACAAGGGTTTGTTTTGAGGAACCAACACCATCAGCCACAGGTTCTGTGTCCATCACATGTTCCGCAGCTCCTTTATTACCATCCTGCAGCACCAATAAGCAACAAGAATATTACAAACAGAGAATGACACAGTATCTATAAAAAGTTCAGAAAAGTTGGTAAATGAATGACGCTCTTGCTAAAATTGAACCAACAAGCAAGAGCCTTCTCAGAAAAATATATAATACAGAATTTTGACAAGCCCACAGAAAGAAAGTATTTGATATACATGGCCACATGGGAATTGCTAAATTACATTAACATACACAGGCAAGTGGCATTTTGAAAAAAAGAAAATTATACTTGCCAAGATAACATTTCAGAAATTTAACTTGCCAAGAACGGCAGTCAGTCTCAAGCATCACACCAGAGATTACTGGGCCCTACATAGCCCCATTAGTGTAACAGTTTAATAAGCATTAAGGACTAACGTTCCTCCAGCACTTATACCAGATAGTGATACAGCCATACAGGTATGGTACTAATACTTTCCCCAAAAAAGGAAGAAAAAAAACACTAACATAGCTAGACATTATATACAGTGGTGACATAATACTTTTTTTTTACTTCACTTCAGCTATTCTGATTCCTGGTGTTTAATTTGACAAATCGAATATATAAGATTCAGAAGTGTCAGTGCAACCAAGATTTAAATTCAAAATGCTGCACATCACAAGACATTAACTCTACATGGATGTCTTTGACAGCCCAAAACTATATAACATATTCTCTTTGAAGAACGCATAAGATATAATGGTCATTCAGTAAGAGATAAACAGCAGTGTGTATTAAATAAGATAAGTATCGCTGCTTACATGCCTTCTAGCATATATTATATACCAAAAGTATCATGACTTCGTGCGTATATCATTACATCAATATGAATTAAAATAAAAAAGAACCTGATCTGTGGCCTCAGTTTCAGCAAATTCTGTCTTGACTCTCCCACTCTGAATACTGCTCCTCCTACAAGTGAAAATGGCATATGTCAGAACTCAGAACTCAGAACACAAAATATGATCATCTGAAGTGATTGATATAATCATCTGAATGATTTGAGGAAGCAAATATAGCAAATACCTTCCCGGGCCCTGCAAAGTCTTGGCATCATCCATTTCCACATCAGAATCAGCATGGTGTCTTCCATCAGGATCCTCTTGATCTTCATCTTGCTGCAGCGAACATAAATGTAACTTAGCCAAAATATGATTATTTTTTTCCTTGTCTTAGGCTCTTTGCCAAATATGACAAATTTTCTCGCCTTGTCTTAGACCATTTGCCAAAATATGATGAATTCTTGTTTCGTCACTACCAAAACTACAACTATAGTCAATAAGCATTGGTGATCACATCTAAACCTACTACTTCCTAAAACTCGATATGTTGGATGACAGCACATGGCTTGACTGTTTTGCTCAGGTTAACATGGTAGCAAGACACAAATACAATAGCTCATAGCTATGTATCCCTTGATCTTTAGCCAACCCAACAAGTGAACAGAGATACAGTCTTGATGTGGATATTTGACAAGATTACTAGGTTTTAAGGCTATTAATTGAATCACATCAGACAATTCACGATTGATTCCTCTGTAAGGAATTTATTTAAATGATATACATTCAACCTGACAAATTCGAAAGTTGATTTGAACATTATGGAGAGAATGCAAAGTGTTAGTATACAGTATAAAAGATGGATTACTTTAAACATGATCCAACCAAACACAACAAAGAACAAACTCTGCAGAGTTCTTACCATGACGCCTATCAAGCTTTAGCTGGTTGCGTGAAACTGTCTTGAAATGGGCATAAAACTTTTTTGGATTCTCACATGCGTGTAACTAATGACTTATTATTCCCTGACATACCAATGAACCTAATACAGACCATATACACAACAAACTGAAAGGAAATAAACAGAGAGGGCAATAACAAAATACAATTCACTACTTTCAAGGCGCATGCATGCCACGCTGAATGCATGAGCAGGCCAGGATTACCAGGGATGGTATTTTGGTCATTTTCAAAAACAAAAAGGCAGTGGGCAGTGTTAAGTCTCCAGCTACTATCATCTTTGTGATGCTGGTGTTATATATCAGTCACAACTTTCAAGTGTCATTTCTAATATTACCAGTTTTTCAGGTTTCTATTCTAATCATCCCAAACAAAGGATATCAAAGTTCCATCACCCTTCCAGCTTCTCTTATTAGAAGATAGTATAAAATAATTATACCATCTACTAGCTTTTGCTAATTACTACACTTGTATTAATAACAGAATTTTGCATCTGTGTTTCTTACTGTTTCCAGTGAAGAACAATTACCATAAAAAGAGACAGCATACAGCTAATTTCTTGCTTATAATGGAATGCTCACCTCAGGTAACTCAGCCTCAGGAGGTCGCTCTTGAAAGTGGACACTGGGAGCATGTCGGAGTTTTGAAAGATTATCGAGAAGTTTTGATCTTATATCATTCAATTGCTTGTGTGTGTTTTTGTTCTCCATGTTACTTGGTGCAACATGAAGAGTATAATCTGGACCAAAATACTCATAATACTCATTTGGAGGCATCTTGTCAGTGAGCTCATGACCAAGTGCAACCCCTGTCTGCTCAAACATAGGGAAAAAAGACAGCAAAAAAAATAAAAAAGGACATAATTATTTGAATGGGTAGATTCAAAAACATATCTATAAATATAAAAAGCAATAGAAGCCCCAAGCACTTAAAAAATTCTGGGATAATCAAAATTTATATATTAATTGTCCAATTTAGGTGATTAAAAGTATAATCAATTGTCCATCGTAACAGGTTGAGTCCTGCCTAATATGATGGCTGGATCTGTTGGAAAATGCAAAGCAGCTAATATTTGAAGGAAAAAACGATAGTTGTTTCATACATAACTAAAAAAATGCAATGTTCTAAAAAGCGGCGCATAAGCACTGGGCAGTAGGCACCCCCTTGCCTCCACAATTCTGCCATTGTCGGCAGGTTGGGCACCAGGCGGTGACTAGGATGCCCTAGGCGGTGACCGGGTGGTCAAAGGTGCAGCAACATAATTTAAATTGCTCATTACGAAGAATTGGAGATATAGGAACATGCATTTTGGATGTTTTCTCTCTTGGAAAATAAGGTATATCTAAACACTATTTGTTGAAACATGCAATTTGCACTGTCTGCTAGGCGGCGCCCAGGCACCCTGCTGCCACCTGCCTAGCGCTTTCTATAGCACTGAAAATATGAAGAGCCTATTTATTGTCTAACAATGAATAACAATAATTAAGTTTGTGTGGCATCTAATAAACTCAAAACACATTATGAGCATTTATCCCAAATTAGGAAGACATAAACCAACATAAGTGAGTAACTACAATCAACAAAAACAGACAGCAACATGGTACTACCGAAATTTTTATATCACGGTCATTGTGGCATTGTGGCAATGGGTGTGGGGGGTTGGGGGAACTATTCTACTTTGCAGTTCAGTTTAAGATTTTCAGTTCTATTATTTCAAATATTTCTTTGAAATAGCATGAATTCAATAACAAATTAATAAATCAAAACATAGTTAGGTTATGTCAGAATTTCAATTATGTTACAATTCTAATAAACATAGTTCGCACAACAGAGTTGAAATTTTTGAGTTTTGAACAGAAGCCTGGTAGACGGACTATGAAGATTTAGTAATTACTGTTTTTTTGTTTTTTACTTTTAGCTTGGGCATGATGGCTTTGAACTAATGATCAAGCCAAGAACAGTAATGATGTGTAGCAACTGCTATTTCCATTACAACAGGCAGCTATTACCCCTATTGCAGCTGTAGCTGTATAGCATGCATTTCTTTTATAATGCACCATGTTGAGGAGTAAAACACTGAAACCACGATAGTGCCACACTGGAACTGCGATAGTGAAACATCATGTGGTGTGGCAACAAAAACGGACAATGCGTGCTATTTAGAAAGAACTGGTGTTTCTAACAGTTGCCATTCTTGTTCCCAACATGTCATAGTGGTGGGAACACCATAAGTAACTGATGTTTTAAAGGTTTGGTTTCAAACCCAGCTGTAGGCCATTTAGCTGATAGCTTTTCTTCTTAGAAAAAAAGGCCCATAGCGAGAACATATATGTACTTGAATGGGTATGAAGGGACATTAGACATTTCTTAACATAACAACAGTTGTGAAGAATCTCCACATGTAAACGAAATAACAATGTACTTTCTTTGAACTACCAGCATATGTAGAAGAAAAGGCAATTGTACATAACATATTATTTTTACATAAGTACTCATAAATGCCAATCACTTTGCCAAGCCAGTGTGTAACTGATGAATCATATACATGTTAGGCACAGTTTTCGACTTAATTAATTAGACAGGGCTATTAAAATAAATAGATTAATGCACAGCACAATGGAAGCGAAACGGCCCCAATAAAACATGTTTTTTTTTCCATGAAATTCCCCTGTTACATACCTCGTAGCACCAACATCGTGCGACGTTTCTTATGGTATACCCGCCACCACCAAGCAGCAACAGCGGGACATTGAAGGACCTCATGAACCTCGCACACTCGGCATGTCCCCTAATGGATAGGTTGAAGCAGCCCAATCTGTCACCTGACAAGGAATCAGCGCCGCACTGGAGCACCACCGCACCAGGACGGAAGACCTCCATCACCTTGCCCATGATCGGCTTGAACAATGACTGGTAGCTCTCGTCATCGATACCATCATCCAAAGGGACATTCAAGGAGTAATACTTTCCCTTGGAGTGCCCGACATCACGAATGTCCCCCGTACCCGGGAAATAATCCCCAAACTTGTGGAATGAGACTGTCATCACCCTGTCCGTCGTGTAAAATGCCTCCTCAACGCCGTCCCCATGGTGGATATCGATATCCACATAAAGAACACGCTGCAAATGCAAAACATTAACAGATTAGAAAAACAAAATTTTGAAAAATTGAAGCAAACAAGGGTGACAGATAACATGATACAGCACGTACCTGGTGGTATTTGAGGAGCTCGAGGATGGCGAGGACGATGTCGTTCACGTAGCAGAAGCCCGAGGCCTCGCACTTCTTGGCGTGGTGGAGGCCGCCGGCCCAGTTGATGGCGATGTCGTGGCCATGGTTCAGCTTGACGGCGCCGCCGACGGAGCCCCCCGCGTAGGTCTGGCAGAAGCTGTAGAGTCCGTCGAAGACGGGGCAGTCCTCGCCGACGTTGAAGCGCTTGAGCGCGCGGATCTGGTCCTGCTGCGTCTCGGGGGTGACGGAACGGAGGAAGGCGACGTAGTCGTCGGCGTGGAAGCGGCAGAGGTCGCGGTCGCGGGCGAGGTGCGGCTTGAGCACCTGCATCTGGTCGAGGAGGCCGTAGTGGGCGAGCAGCGCGTGGGTCATGCGGATGCGATGCGGCTTCATCGGGTGGCCCTGGCCGTAGTAGTAGTTGCCCACCTCCGCGTCGTAGAAGTAGCAGACGCGGCGCTTCGCGCCGTCCGCGCCGGAGGTGGGCAGGGAGTTGCCACCGCCGCCGGCCGAGGCGTCCATCGCTCTCTCTGAGTGTTTGGGTTTGGGATTCGGCTTTTCGGCTCTCGGCGCCGCCGACCGACTAGGGAGTGGAGAGGTCGATATGGGACGGGGTATTTGGAGGTGTAGAAAGGCTTTTAGATTTTGCTATTCTGCGGCCGTTGGATCACGGTGAGACTCAACACAAGCCGTTGGATGCAATGAGATGGAAGCCCACGCAAGTAGCAAGTCCACTACTTTGGCATTAGGTTGAGTAGCGGTGAAAACGGATCAAATACGAATTCGAATATGCTCGAACACAAATACAAATCGAATGCCATAACAAATACAAATGTGAATATAATAACTACTCAATTTGGTAGGATCTTGATATTCTCATAACTTATGTAATGTGAAGATATTAGTGTTGTTTTATCCTTGTACAACCACACTTAATTATTTTAATCTAGTTATTTCACCTAAAGGAACATAGATTCACATTAAATTAGAAAAAATCATCCAACTAATTAGGCATACTACATTAACACACTTATATTGCTTCAACGAATTCAAATATGAATAGGATAAATAACAATTCGGATGGGAAAAATTATATTCATATCCACATTTTTATGTAAATTCAAATACAAATATGAATAGGAGAGAAATTATGAATCGAATGAAAAAATTATACTGTATTTATATCCTATCAAATACTGCAATCGAATAATATGAATAATTCATATCCATTTTTCAATCCTAGCTGAGGAGAGTGATGCCCTCCTAATCTCCTAGTGCTGCTCCTTGTCTCGTCGTGACTTGAAACACCACAACCACATGCACCACCCCTACCAGGTTGGAACCTTTAAACGTGAACGCCACCTAGCCGAAGAAAGCTCCAAGCAACCAGGGAGAAACCTCTCAAAATCCAAGTGCTGTTCAAATTGTTGCCAGGTTAAAAAGGCTAATTTTCGGGATAAAAGTACCAGCTTTCATTCCATCAAAGATCACGGGTTGACACGAGCTATCATAAATTCCGGGGGAACTTCTATCGGAGAATACCATGTGTTCATTTGTCTTTCTAGAATAGGATAGTTTCTCTATTGCCCACCCGACCAGCTGCCAAACCTCTAAAAACATCGCTGACAACGGTAACATCTTTCCACTAGAAAGAGCCTCTAGGAGCAGGGATAAATCCACTAGGTGGCCTTGAGCCCACCCTTTGCTGGCGTCGGAACCCCCTCTTTCCCGAACCCCGACCAATCGAGTTATCAAAGTTGCACCTACGCACCCTCAACTAAGGGAGCAAGACATGATGCAATACGGGTCAACTAGGTAATATGCTCACACATCGACCCACAACTACAAGGCCCAATTGGCAACTAAGGCCCACTCCACAAGATGCAATCCACTAAATCAAGGAAAGAAGAGGAGGATCGAGGAAGTGGGAGGAGAGGAGCGCACACACCTGATATTGAGAAGTGAGGAGAAAAACCCTAGGTGGCCGGTGGCGATGTAGCGCCATGAGGCTCTTAGGTGCGGCGACATGTAGAAGTAGGGGCGGCGGGCAGCGAACCGACGCAACGGAGGAACGGATGGAGGAGGGGCATTGGATTGCATCTGCATCAGGCATCGTCGGATTGCTAGATTTGGCCATTTGGGGAAAGTGCCGAGTCGGTTGGTTGGTAACTTGGGTCATCATCGAGCAAGAAGATTTGGTATATATTCTTTTCCTTACTCAATTACTCTTGACACTTGTTGATGTTGTATAGTGATGGTTGATGAAATTGGTATTTGGCAATTGTCTAATTGATAATTTTCGATGAAGTGGTGAAATTTACAATTTATTCATAGATTTACAATAGTGAAGAAATGAAATTTATGTAACTATTTCAAGAGTAATTCAAGTAGCACTCCCTAACGATGAGAACATAACTCAAACAAAGAGCTATCGACTAGAATTTAATCCTAATAAAATTATTGCCGATTCGGCTCATCGAATCCCAATAGAAGATTATAGCAATGAAAACTTGCTCAAACGATGGTTGAAACAAAAAGAAAAAGATAGAACTTTCCCATTGGTATATTGCCTCATCGAGTTGACATTAATCATTATGGTGAACACCGTCTGTTGAGAGAATATTTTTGGCAATAAATATTATTAAAACAGATTTGTGCAACAAGGTAGTGGGTGGGTGGCTCAATGACTTGACAGTGTACTGCATCGAGCGAAAGATATTTATAAGTATTGAAGATGACAGAATTATAAGATGCTTCCAAGGCATGAAGTCTCCCAGAATGAATTTTCCTTGTGATTCAAGCTAACGCCTTAGTGGTATGTTTTATTTATTTTGAATGTTCACAACCATTTATAATTTACTATTATGTCACTAATTTTGTTAATTTTGATATACAGATCGCTACTCACTGGATTCATATTTATACGTATTGGAGATTCCTCTCCATTAGAGAGGTACCTTGATTGTATCTTCCTTTCTTACTTTGCTTCTCTTTTATTCATGTTTGCTATGTTTATCTCAATTTATCTTAGTCCTTTGAGCCAACCCTCTATTTTTATCCTGGATTCACCACTAGTTGGGAGAAAGAGAGTGAGGAGGGCTTGAGCCTGCTGAATCAATCTCACCAAAAGACCTTCTTGGTTATTGTAGAAATCATGAAGATGCTTGGGGAGATCGAAGAGCATCATTCTGAACTCTTAGATTTATGATTCCCAATACTCCCTGGTTTTTAGGTCTGCAAACATGTTTGCACGCTGCCAAACAACCTCCCTTTCTATTAATATCTGAACCCCTCCATAAGCATTGTTGATCACTGCAATACTTGAAAGTCTTTTCTCAGTCCTGCCTATTAGAGGCATATAATAATCCACTCTCGGCTTAGTGGTTCCCAACGGCATGCCGAGATAGGTGAAGGGGAGGAGGCTACCTGAATGCCTGCTAACTGAACTGCTCTTTCTGGGGGGACATTGATGCGGACCAAATTGGACTTATGATTGTTGATTTTAAGCCCAATTGAATAAGAGTGTGTGTAGAATTGGCATATGATTTCCTTGTTGATTGCTGGAAGAATCAGAAGTGTGTTATCTCTGTACTGGACAGTTGGGAAGTCCTGACCAAAACTATTGTCCTAGTACTACTGTACTAGATAGCACTGCTACTGTATGCATGTATCTAGTGTATATATGTACAGACCCGAATAGCTAGACATAGCAGCGATGGAGGAATGCATGTCATTGGCAGATCGACAAGTACTAACTAGGGCTACTTGGATAATTAGTTAGTAGTACTGACCAATATGCCCTACACAAGCGGTACTGGAATACGTACTACTCACTCACTTAATTTCAATCTTCCTTTTGGGGTTAATTTGCAAGCCCAGGGGCTATTTGAAACACAGAAAACTAAAAACACAGGATTGGAACATCATGACTTGTTTGAATCCCATAAGAAAAAAAATAATAGGAATCACTCAATACAAACGTTTCGATGCATCACAGGAAAAAAGCAGGAATTTTGAGATAGATGTTACTTGATTTGAGAGAGATAGGAGAGAGAAAGAGAGAAGGTGCACTGGAACTCTAAGGACTTTTGGGAAACTCGTTTCCGACCGAAATCCATGTGGATAGGTCGGCAATTTGAACTAAAATCCCAACCCATCCATGTGGATGGGCAAAGATTTTCACCCAACCAGAAAGCCCTAAAAGGAAATTGTGACATGAGGTCAGACCTCTTGTTAAATGTGTATGAAATTTTCCTATCCTTCGAAGCTCATTTGAAGCAATCCTACAATCCTTTGTCCAAATGCACGTCATATGATTTTTCCCCTTTAGATTCGATCCTCTATTTTTCCTCTCAAAATAAGCCCTGAACTGCTTATGCTGGAGCAGTACGTAGTACAGAACAATGCCTAAAGTCCTAGGCACATATATATCGATCGGGAAAGGAAAAGGTAATTCGTTAGAATGCAATGCAATATACATGTCCTCTTATCAGTCTGTCACTCGAGCTTGTCTTAACCGATGAACATGCATGCCTCCGAAATGATAATTTTTGGTTCTTTTCACACTACTTCATGATAAAATAGTAAATTTAGCTCTCTCTCTCTCTCCAGCGTTTTGGCAAAAAATAGCACCACAGACGGAGTGATAGACGACATGTGTCGCCTACAGTGCTCTCATAGCGCGGCGCAGGGCTGTGGCTCAACCGGTGCGTGGCATGCAACGTGCTGCACCTCGGGTGTGCCGCACTAGCCTGCCGTGCTCCCAAGGAGCTATAGGCGGCCTGCCGCGGCCCCGGTGAGCTGCAGGCTGCTACCATGCGCGCTCGAGCCAGCATGCCCGTCGTTGCAACCCTGTCGCTCCCCTTGTGCACTGCACCGGGTTTGTAGCACGCCCGGCGCACTGCACTGCACTATCTCGTGCCTGGAGAGAGGACTGTGTTGAATTAGGACTTGCACCTGCGCTGTTGTTACGAGTGTAGAGTTTGTACAACCAATTTCTTTTGAAAAAGAGAGTGAAATATTAAATAGTCAATAATTTGGGAATTAAATTTAAAAGATGAGATTTCAACTCAGATAATAAGACTTTGTAATGTAAATGTGAATTACACGGCGTGCAGGGTTTAGTTACGTGCATTTGTTTGTCCCACTACTCGTACGGTAGAAATGACAACATGCATGAATCATCAAACCAATCTACACGTAAGACACACCTGTGCCTTTTGCGATAAGAAAAATTGGTGGATCGAAAAGAAGTCAGTCTTGAGAGTCCATTGATGTCTTTCCCTTGTCTCCTGCAGACCTGTGGGCATGGCTTGTCTCAAAGGCAACTTAGTACCGGGCTTCTAGGATCTCCTCGAAAGTATCCACCTGCTTAGCAGGAGCATCGAGGACTATGGCTGCCTTTGCCTTGTCTTCCCCGCTCTTGGCAAAGTGAGGTTTCCAGCGGGTGAAGTTCTCGGGTGGCACCGCGTATTTAAACATGCACTCCTGTTGGATGAATGCTCTGTCACACTTGTCCGAGCCATCGATCCATTGAAAGAAATAGCAATGCTCAGACGGCTGCCATTATGCATAGATAAAGCTAACGATATGTGAAGTGTAGTATGCAATGTGAAAAAATCAATGTGTTTGGCATTCTCTTAAATGGATATCCGAGCACATGTAGTACGCTTGGGCGGCGGCCTTCGGGTGTTCGACTAAGTGATATGTGCCAAGTTACAGCAATCACACTACGAGCGTGAAAACTCTGTTGGTACAGGTGAATCCCCGGATTATAACGATTGAGTTATTAGCGATTGAAGAAACGATGAATATCGATGGGCATTTTAAAGGGGGTAGCTGAATACAGAGATATTGAATCATTACAAATACGTACAATTATAATTTGGTGATGTAACAACTTCTATTAAAGAAAATCAGACAAACCAGGAGGATACACAAGCTAAAAATTTTGGTGGTAACGTCGATTATAAGATCAGCCTAGAGTTTAACTTATGGAAATTAGTAGGCTAACAGGGAATAATTGGATTCTAGTAGGGAAAATAGGACATGATGATCGGGATATAGTTATTACATCAGCATCTCCAAGGTTAGCTATTCCTTTGGATATGGACAATTACCGTCAATCCATCACAAGAAATTTGTGGCTGTCATGAAGAAAACAGAAGACAACAACACTGAGAAGCCACATCAGGAGCCGGCAGAGCAACTAAGAGCACGTTAGCATCCTCCGCTACATCTCTCTTCCTCACTCTATCTTCCTTCCGTTCTACCGTAATCTCGGGTTGAGATTATTTTAAGGGGGTAGGGTTTGTGACATCCCAAAAATGTCTAAATGCAAAAATATGGGATTTTAAAACTTTTGTGTATTACATGTTGCCGTTCTTTTTGCCTACACTTTTGAAGAATTATTTGAATGTTGTTTTCTTTTTTGCCGGCACAAATGGTGTAAGACAAAAACCTAAAATTGTGAACCCTAGAATCATAAATTGTGAAAGCAAAATAAACTTAAGGCATGGCCCTTTCAAATATTGCATGAAGTAGAAATCCAAAACTCAAAATCGCAGTCAAAACCTAATTCTCTGATTAAACAAAAGCCGAATCAGAATCCTTTAGCAAAAATTAGAATTTATCTATCGCCAAGTGAGAATTTCCTAAAGTAAGTACCAGAATTTTAGCGACCCTCAAATTCTACCTCATTCCATATTTCTCAAGTTTTCCATGATCTTTTCTCTCCCTTCTACTATTCATCTGCTCAATCAGCTTGAATCACCTTGAGTCATCTATGTTGCAACCGGACTAGGTCATGGCCCAAGCTTTGCCACTGCGTTCCTTCTTCTGCCCAGTCCCACCTGTAGCCTCTACTCCTCTGCTCTCTTCACTGCCACTCGACAGCACCAGTGCCACCACAGCCCTGCGCCCACGCCGGCCGAACTCGATCGCCATGCGCCCCATCCTGTCACCTCAGCCATCACTCGCCATCGCTAAACCTGTCACACCCTCAGCACTGTGTTTCCGACCCTATCGAAGTCATCAACCACTCCTCTGTACTAAGCCTCGCCGAATGGATCGCAGGATCTCGAGCGACCTTCGCCCAAGTAGCTATAAATAGCAACCCCGAGCCCCTCACTATCTTTGCTCGCCACACCATTGCTAGTCCCACCTCCTCCATCCTTCAAACGAGCTTGAGCTCCAGGTAAGGCTTGAGTGTTCGCTTCAGCCGAGCGTCACCACAATGCCACCATCACCATTAACACCCATTAGTGAAGATCTTCCCTCATTATATGTGTCAGCTCATATTCTATAACCCAAGAGGTGTTTCAACACAGTTGATTCCACTCTTTGTTCACAAGAACCGCCGTCGGCCTCCTTCTTCCTTCCCTTCGACCAGAATAGCCCAAGCGGTCGAATCGACCTCTCAGGCCATTACCGCCGCCTAGAGTTTCTCTCGCCATCACTGACCACCGTCACCAGACCATCTCCAGTTAGCTCGTCCCCTCTATGTCATACCAGTATGTTCCTAGTAGCCACTAGATGCTCATGCTCACTCTAGTGGCGCAGAAGCATTGCCGGAGAAACGAATACATGGGAGATGTAGTCTTCACGTGTAGTCGAACCCCCTTCGACTACAGGTAGTCGAATCTCCTTCCGATCACGTGATCATGTGGTCTTCACGTGTACCTCCTTCGACTACACGTAGTCGAATCTCCTTCCGACCACATGATCGTGTGGTCTTCGGTGTAGGCGAACCTCCTTCGACTACACATAGTCAAACCTCCTTCTGACCACGTGATCGTGTGGTCTTCATGTGTAGACGAACTGTAACATCCCAAAGTTCTGTTACCAAAATAAAAATAAATAAAGTTATTATTTTGAATTTTCTCGATGTTAAAGATTTTTCTCGATTTTTTGTAACCTAAAAAGAGTTTACAATGTTAAAAGAAAAAAAAAATTATTTTTTGGTTTTAAAGTCAAAAATGAAATTTATTTAATTTTCTGGGTTTTTATTGGATTTAAAGTGAAAAATAAAATTTTAATTAATTTCAGGAATTTTTAGGTATTTAAAAAGGTTTTCTATTTTTTAGAAAATAAAATTTAAAATAAACACCAACTTTAAGTTGGAATTATTTTTATTAAGTTTAAAATAATTCTAGAAATCTTTATGATTTTTTCTAGAATTTTTGGACTCTATTTACTATATTCTAAAAATGTATTCGATATTTGGTTCAATATCTAATTTTGAAAATAAATAAAAAAAAAGCAAAACTCAGATTTCCCGATCGGTCACCCATCTAACCAGTGCACACTTAGGGCCTGTTTGGTATGGCTACGCTCTAAGTTTTTACAACTCCAACTCCAGTTTCACTCTTGGATCCACTCCTTTGAGAAGTTGAGCGATCTGAGGAGGTGTTTGGTTAGAAAGTTAGCTCCAACTCCAGGAATGAGAAAGATATTTGTAAAAAGACTGTATTACCCCTTGTTTTGTGACTTGTAATCTTTTTTCGTATTACTTAACTTATAACAGTTTAATAAGTTGATTTCAGTCATGTTATGCTTTTGTTTATTATTTTTGTTGTCATATTGAGTCATGTTGTGCCATCATTTTCACCTACATTCGAAATTTTTACTCCAATTTGCATTTCTATTCGGAATTTTTACTCTAGTTTTTACTTTTTTTCACCTACATTCGAATTTTTTTACTCCAGTTTTTTTTATTTTATTTTTTGTCATGTTGATTTTGCCACTTCCATTTCCATTCAAAAATATGCATTGCTTTGAATCTTCAATAACCAATTTACAGGATTTTCATAGAAAGCTTTCAAAGAAGTTAATTTTGCATTCAACAATTCGAGCAACATATTAGCATTGAACAATATGCTTTGCATTGAACTCAACATATTGGCATTGAATAATTTTCTTAGGAAATATTCATACAAGATGAAACCCGGTACTGTTTTATTCAACAATCTGACACAATTGAGGTACAATTTTGGAGGATTCAACACTAGAGGATATTCTCAAAAAACATTCATACAAGTTAATTTTATTGCATTCAATAGTTCAAGTTGCTACAAAGCAACATCAGCACCAATGGCGGCTCTCCCCAGTAGAAGAAGACGACGAGGACGAGTGCACGCGCACAAACCCAGTGTGCCCATTCAGGATCTCAACATCACAAAATATGCTTACCTGTTGCCCTCACTAAAATCATGCCCAACCTCATCTTGAATATGAACTTTCTATAAGTTACTGGACCATAATGCATCAGGGTCATCAGGATTTCTTTCAATTGCACTTACGTATCTGCATAACAGATCTATAAGACTTGACAGTAACAAGTAATTACAAATGAGATTCATTGAAAGTGTGAGCAAATTAGAATATTATCAAGTTCATGGCTAAATCATCATGGGATGAAAACTGCTGCATACTCAAGGCTGAAATGGATTGATCAAATTAATAAACTCTTACCTGAAAACTGCTGCATACTCTCTAGGCTGAAATGGATTGATCAAATTAATAAAACTCTTACCATTATTAACACATTTACCATTGGGTGCATTTTCACTAGAACACTCTGGGTAAGTCAAGAGAATACATAGTCAAGTAGTTCATTCATGGCAGTAGAGACAACCCGGCGTCTATGATTAATATTTTCTAAACAGGCTTCCGTCAAAATGCACATCAGCATCATCAGCCACTAAGGACCCAGAATGCTTAGAGTTGCCCTTGGCTTACCCAGAATCCTGCTAGATTCACATGGCCGTAATAAAAAAGTTGATGCAATAGGTTTACTTGGGGAAAAAATAGATGGAACTATGGCAAGGACGGTCTATGCAAGTCACAATGGCCATTACATTGTGATGAACTGCCTGAAGTAATCAAACAAAAGTCTGGATCTTATGCTAGAAGAACTCTTACAATGCATCCATTGACTACAGTGAATATCAAATAAGAAGAGCTTAGGATCTTACGTATTACAGTCATCTGAGGCTAGAATAAGAATGTACATTGAAACCAGAATAGGAATTAAAAGGAAGAGCTTATTTGAAGCACTATTTCATCGAACAATGCATCAGTTTGAGGCTATATTCAAATGAGACAATCTGACTATCGCACATCAACGACTTACAGTGATACTTATCTGGCCCGGGCATAAGTAAAAATAGACCATGCACGGACATGGAGGGCATATGCCCATATGCCACCGACATGGGGTTTCGGATGGCAAATGGTAACTCTGAGAACAACATTACAAGATATCCGAACAAGCTATTTTGTCTATTCCTCTTCAACCACCAATGTCAAAAGTCAAGATAAACACCTCTTGAAACATCCTACCACCGATCTCTGGGAACTAGATGAGTTGGCCTCTTGGCCGTCAAAATCGATGATCAAACTCACAATGCAAGTACTAGCGTTACTACAACAGTTTTGACAAACAATAACATGGGGATCCCTCTGACCTGCAAATAATAGCCTATTGTGCAATCTACTCATCAGAATGTTATACAAGAAATTCTTCGATCTGCACAAAATACGAAAAGCATAGCTAGATCTGCTGCTTCAGCACGCCCAACACAACGCATTACACCGAACGACCCAATCAGATCAAACACCCCCACTTACCAAAACAAACCCAATTTCCAGCAAATTTTAGAACAATTGTGTGGAACCCGCGCACCGCTAGGAGAGCGACGTCGGCGACGGTGTGCGCTTTGGGGTGCGCACAGGGGACGAACTGATTGGCGAAGGCGAGGAAGATGGAGAAGGTGGGGGAGGGCTCGGCGGCGTCGTCGTCGTCGGATGAGGAGTCCAATAGGGGGGTGAGGGAGTACTCGGCGCAGCGGTAGGGACCACTGAGCACCTCGTCCTCGGGCTCCGACAGCGTCAGCTCCTCGCGGGCGGAGGAGTACTCGGTCGCCTCGGCCTCGTCGGCGAGCTGCTCGGGGCAGGAGAGGTTGGACTCGAGGACGGAGCCAAGGCACGACGACTCGGAGACCGAGACCTCCGCAGCGTGCGCCCTCGCGCCGCCGATCACCTCGGAGCACTCGGAGGCCGCGGGCGGCCCCTCGTCCTCGTCCTGGCGCCGAGGCCTCTTCTCCGGGCACTGCGCTGCGGCGAGGGAGGTGGAGGAGGTGGCGGAGATGACCTCGCTGTGGAAGCAGGAGGAGGACGAGGTGGACGGCTCAGCAGGCCGCTTCACCGCCGCCGTCGTCGCGATGTGACCTGGGAGCAGAGGAGCAGCCCCTCAACGCCGGCGGAATGGGTTGGAGCTCGGCCTCGTGGGCACCGGTGCGAGCATGGCGGGAGGCATGGTGTGTGCGTGCGCGTGTAGGGCAAGCAGCGTACGAGGGAGAGGCGGTGGCGACAGAGGAGGAAGCAGCCGAGCTGCGGCGGCGAGTGTGAGAGAAGCGGGCGTAGAGGAAGCCGAGGAGGGGAGGCGAGCGAGGGAAGGGGAAGCGGCGGAGGCGAATGGGGGGATAGGATCGGGATGGATGGCGTGATGGCGGTTTTGTTCGATGGCATTTAGTGGGTAATTTAATCTTAGCTCTAGGGGTATTTTTGTAACTGGATGACTGCTCCATGCGGGGAGCAACATTCTCGCCGCTCTGAGAAAATACACTACGGCTTGCTCCAGATTCTCAAACTCCACATTCAATTTTTTGTTGGAGTTGTACCGTTTGGTATGGCTCCACCTACTTCAACCACGAAGTTGGGAGTTGGAGCCATGCCAAACAGGGCCTTAACTTCCATGAACACTACCATCCTTCCCTTCTTCTTTTCATTCACTAATGCCTCCCTTCTTTCTTTTATGCCTTTCTTCTTTCTCCTTTGTAAAATAAATCAAAAATCCAATTTCCCGATCGGTCACCCATCCGACCAGTGCTCCATGACCAGCTTGCTTAACCTCCCCGCACTACCAACTCCCCCTTTTCTTTCTTGTGACTAAAGCCTCCATCCTTCCTTTTATTCCTTCCTCCCTCCTTTCTTCTTCCTCTAGCCAAGACTGTGCCTCTCTGTATTCCTCCCGTGGACTTCAATGGAAGCGCCTATTACCACCACCCTTTGCAGCCGGCCACCGCCGACCTGACCACCAGCCGCCCCTCACCCCGCCTCCCCCTTCCCCATCTCTGGCCACCTCTCCCCTTGCTCCCTGCTGCCATGCAACCGAAAAACCGAGTTTGAGCTCCATTAATGGCTGCCACCACCTCTCTCCTCTTTTCTCTACACTCAAAGCATCAAATTCAATTCCGTCTAAAGCAAAACATCTACACTAACCTTACCTATGTTACCATACCATCAATTGGATGTTTCTTCCTGTGCATTCAACCCAGTTTTCAGTTTTCTCTCGCTCTTTATTGCACCCGAAATTGAAGCTTTTGCTATGGATTCAAGCACCTCCTCCCCTATATAAAGTGAGCACTAGGAGCTCCTCTCCATCCTCAACCCACCCCCAAAATCTCTCCTCCCATCTCCCGGTAGTTTGGCTGAGTTTTCGATTTGAAGTTCGTCGGCCGATCGCCGTTCTTCCTCTCTAGTGCCGCCTCCGGTGGAGCTCCGCCACCTTCGTCACCACCGCCGGCATCGCGATGTCATGCTCTACGCGTGCACACCTTCACATCATTGAAACCTCGCTGGAGCGCCCGACTGGTCGCCACCACCGTGCGCCGCCACCGCCGGTCGTCCCCGACCACGCCGCCACCTCCTTTGGCTCCGTCTCAACATCAGCAATCCATTTTGGTAATTTTTCGGCCACCATTCCTCCTCCTTCACCGGCGCCAGCCATTTTCTCCTTGGCGCAGTGTTCTCTGGAAGCATGGAGAAGATGAACAGTACACATGCATTATTAGTCATTCAAGTTGCATACCCATGTAATTCCTTCCAAAAATTATTTCTCTCTAATACAAACTCCGAATCCATTGATTCTTCCTCCTAAATTCATCTAAATTCATCTTTTATTTTCAAGTATTTATTTTATAATTTTATTTTATTTTTGCTATTTATTCCAATTGCGCGTTGTCGCCGCCACCACTCGTCGTTGGCCGAACCGCCACTACCATCGGGTAGAGTACCTCGTCGGGGTTCCATTTTTGTTGTTCGCTGGTCAACTCTCCCTTCCTCTCGTCGGCATGGCCAATTCTTCCATGTCTTTCACAATTCACGTGCATGAAGTGCACAGTAGCATGCAATCCATTATACGTACCCATTGCACCAAACTTCTCCACCTTCGTTATCCCTCCTCGGTCATTCTTTCCCCGAGTCTACTGTGTCGCCGCGTGCCCCTCAACTTCCCCTTCCTATCCCTGGAATTCACCGCTCTCTTTTTGCCGCAACCAAAAAAATTTCAGCTGGTAGGCCGTAGTCGAGTGTCGTCGTTGCTGCATTAGATGGTCGTAGCTTTCTTCGACTAGATAGTCGTAGTTTTCTTCGACTAGGTAGTCGTAGCTATCTTCGACCTGATAGTCATAGTTTTCTTCGACCTGGTAGTCGTAGCTTCTGCCAACTAGGAAGTCGTAGCTTTTCTTTCGACCAGTGTTGTCGAAATCTCTTTTGATCAATACAGTCGAAACCTTTCTTTCGACCAGTGTTGTCGAAATCTCTTTTGACCGATGCAGTCGAAACCTTTCTTTTGACTAGTACAGTTGAAATCTCTTTCAACCAGTGCTGTCGAAACCTTTCTTTCGACCAGTGTTGTCGAAACCATCGTTCGACCAGTGTTGTCGAAACCTTCCTTCGATCAGTGTAGTCGTAATCTCATTTGACCAGCGTTCTTGAAAGTGAATAGTACTCAAGGATGAACAGTACCCGAAGATGACCAGTGCTCGGAATGAACAGTTCTCAGAAGAAGAACAGTACTCGGATTCCATCTTTTCTTGTGCTATGCAAACTTTTGGATGTTCGTTCTCCTTCATACCAACTCCAATTCTGTTGATTCAAATTCCTAAATTCATATAAAGTCGATATCTTCCTTGTAGTATTTATTTTATAATTTTTATATTTTATTTGAATTTGGATCGTTTACGCGTATAGATTTCGACGACTTCGGACAACCGGATTTCGACGCCGTTTGAGAACATCATTTAACCAAGCAAGACAAGTTATACATTTGATCATATTTGATCCCATTATTTCAAATTATTTATATTCTATTTTAAATTATTATTGCATGCGTATTTATATTCAAGTAATTTAAATTCCTGTTTTAAAGTTATAGCTATTCCCAATTCCATTGTATAGCTTGAATCAATCATACCTTGACACCTTAGATGAAAATCTAGTTTATGCAATAGTATGAACTAGAATATTTTGGAAAAATTATGCTTAGACAAAAATTGTTTAGTTTCGGGAATTTAGCCAAATAATCAACTATTGTTTAAAACCCTATATCATTGGTTTGTCATGGAAGATTTTGCAAATGACTTTGAAAAGAAAAAAGAAAAAAAATGAAAAGTTGATCTGTACTTGGGCGAAATGGATGCTTGGTGGGTGCAGGTTTATGCACGGGCTCAATCTGGGTAGGATTGAGGCCCAGGGGTTATTTTGGAAGTCGTCTAAGTCAGTTAAGGTCCGGTCTTCGAGCCGCATCTTGCTAAGCCACATCGTACTTCCACATGTCTCGAATGAGAGGGACCTGGCTAACTAATTTGTAACATTCCACCATAGTTGTGCCATGTTGATATGTGGGTGTCAGGATGACCTACTCTTTATATATATTCCCACATGGCGCAAGAGGGGCTTGAGTCCGTCGGGTGGTTAGCCCGATGGAAGTGAAACCTTAGCGAGGCGGGACTACGATGGGATGGCGCATTGTAAATGCCTTGACACGTGCTCTAGACTGCTTACCTAAGGTAGTGAGCAGTGGTATCGACGGATGCCAAACAAACTAGAGAATTCATGTCTTGTGGGTAAAATTGTACAACCTCTGCAGAGTGTAAAACTATTCGAATAGCAGTGTCCACGGTCATGGACATGCTGGGCAAAGCCACTCAAAGTTAGACTTTGATTTTGTTTTCAAAAGACTTTATCAAATGGTTTCGGATTTCTATCCAAATGGGAAGTTTGGGCAGGAAGCCATGTGATAGGAGGGTATCCATCACCATATTTCATATGGAGGTTATCCTACTATAAAACTTGAGAATTTATAAAATGAATTTTAGTTATAAAATAACTGCTTTGGAACTTAGTACAAATATTTAAAGAAAGCATTGCTTTATGCAATTCAACCAATAAGTCTTCCTTTGATATATCCATGCATGCATTAACTCTGTTATGGGGTGTAACTTGTGAGCACGGTAGTTGTGCTCACCCTTGCTTCATGCAAATAAATTTCAGAGCAGAAGGACTTCGGATCTCGACGACTAGGCCGCTACCCCAGTCGATTGCCTGTGGCAGATCAGCCGGACTCCACTACTTCTTCGTCTTCCGCTGTGTTTGTTTATTGTTGGCTTGTAAGACTCTTTTGTAATAAACTATATTGATTATTAATAAAGTTATGCGAATTATGGATGTTACTATATTTGTTTACTGTGTGAACTAGCTATTGATCATTGGACTAGTTCAGAAATGCATAGAGGATTTGGGGGTGTTACTCCTGGGTCTGACAACTTCCTTCGACTACACGTGGTCGAAACTCCTTTCGACCAGGTAGTCGAGCCTACACGTAGTCGAAACTCTTTTCGACAAGGTAGTTGAACCTCTAGGTAGTCGAGCCTCCAGCTAGTCGAACCTCCTTTTGCCTGGAATATAGTCGATCCTCCTTCCGACCAGGTAGTCGAACCACCAGGTAGTCAAACCTCTATGTAGTCGAACCTCCTTCTGTTTGGAATATAGTCGAACCTCCTTTTGCTGAGAATGTAGTCGAACCTCCTTCCAACTAGGTAGACAAATCTCCTTCCACTGGGAATGTAGTCGAGCCTCCTTCTGACCAGGTAGTCGAACCTCCTTCTGCCAGGAATGATGTCGATCCTCCTTCCGCTTGGAATGTAGTTGAACCTCTTTCTAACTAGGTTGTCGAGTCTCCGGGTAGTCGAACCTCCTTCTGCCTGGAATATAGTCGAACCTCCTTCCGACCAGATAGTCGAAACCCCTTCCGACCAGATAGCCGAAACTCCTTCTGACTAGATAGCCGAAACTCCTTCTGACCAGATAGTCCAAACCCCTTCCGACTAGGTAGTCGAACTCCTTCCGACCAAATAGTCGAAACCCCTTCCGACCAGATAGTCGAAACCCATTTCGACTAGATGCTCAAAACTCCTTCCGCCCAGGTAGTCGAAACCCCTTCCGACTAAATATTCAAAATGCCTTTCGGTCAGGTAGTCGAAACCCCTTTTGACTAGATAGTCGAAACGCCTATAGTCGAAACACCTTCCAACTAGATAGTCGAAATGCCTTCTGGCCAGATGGTCGAACCACCTTCCGACTAGATAGTAGAAACGCCTTCCTACCAGGTAGTCGAAACCCCTTCTGACCAGATAGTTGAACCCAAGTAGTCAAAACGGTGAACAGTACTCGAAACAATAAACAGTACTTGAAACCCCTTTCGGGCAGTTAGCTGAAACAATGAACAGTACTCGAAACCCCTTTCGACCACTGAGTTTCGACCACTGAGATTCGACCACTCAGTTTTGACCACTCAGTTTCGATCATTGAGTTTCGACCAGTCAGTTTCGACCACAAAGATTCGACCACTCAGTTTTGACCACTGAGTTTTGACCACTCATTTTCGACCACTGAGTTTCGATCAATGAGTTTAGACCACTGAGTTTTGACCACTCAGTTGTGACCATTCATTTTCGACTACTGAGTTTGGACCACTGAGTTTTGACCACTCATTTTAGACCACTGAGTTTCGACCACTCAGATTCGACCACTCAGTTTTGACCACTCATTTTCGACCACTGAGTTTCAACCACTCAGTTTTGACTACTCTGTTTTGACCACTGAGTTGCGACCAATCATTTTCGACCACTGAGTTTTGACCAATCATTTTCGACCACCCAGTTTCGACCACTCAATTTTGTGATCCAAAAGCTGATCTGAGATTCATACCTAACCAGGTATTTTTCCCATTCAAGTAACCCTTTAAGAATATTCCTTGGACATTCTCTCCCTCTCTGTTGGAGTTATCAACTTCTTTGTTTATACTTCATGTGAAGTATTTCCTCCATCACCTCTAGATGAATATGTTTTAGTCTCATATGAAGTACTCAGTTTTTTTTCAAGTTATCGTTAGATAGGTTTGCTTTCATTCGAAGTATTTTTGTTTGTTTGAATGTATTTGGATTCATTGGATTTATTTAGGTCATTTTCAGTCATCCTGGAGTTCAGTCGTATTCTGCAGAGTTATAATATGAAGATATGATGAAACAACAACCCCAACAAGGACGAGGTCCACATCAAGATAGAATATTGAATAGGATGGTTATCAGTACATTAAACGAGATTATTATCAGAATATTGAGCAAGAACCAGACCGAGGTTATCAGGATATTGAGTGAGGCGAGTCAACAATTTGATCATATAACACCTAATTTTTGCAATTATTTTGCTTTAAATTGCATTGCTATGTTTGATACAATTATATTGGTCTAGCTCATAGTTAATGCATTAATACTAATTGTGTATAAACTTTCAATCATTGAATTTGGACACTATCCTTGTCACTCTAGATTAATAATTAACATACTAGTTAATAAGTCTATATCCAAGTGTCATGCTTAGCCTTTCTTAGATACATTGTCATTCGGGTAGTAAATTGCCCGACATCATTAAAAACATTTGAAAATGATATTGGGCAGTCGAGGTTGGGTGTTTGGCTAGTATGTTGGACTCAAGGTTATGTTCAAAAATAAATAAAAACCTGAAAAACCGATTTCGACTTGGGCGGATAGAAAGAGTAGCTGGTGCCGGGTGCACGAGAGGATGTTGGTATGTGGATGTACCGCCCAAGTTAATTAAGAACTGAATCTTGTAATGATCTCTCATATAAAAATAGTGCAACTACAAGTCTATAATGTGTACGACCTGGCTAACTACTTTGTTCGCCTCGGAGTGGCTTTGCCGTTGGTGGATGCGGGTGGATAGTCATGGGAGAACGAAGCCATGGGAATGGCATGGAACTAAAGGGAGATCTTCGGGTGGCACAGGGAGAGTCCGGAGGAGGTGATACCTAGCGGTGTGGAGTTGCAAGGAGGTGGGACATTGTAAAGGCCTTTTGATAATCAACTTAGTCGCACACCTATGGAAGTGTGTATGAGACATTATAAGTTGAATATCTCTTGTAGGTAAAGTGCGCAAACTCTGCAGAGTAAGAAAACTATCTGGATAGCTGTGCTCGCTATTTACATTCTTTTAGCTAGTAGCATAAAAGAAGGCTACATGGACAATTATGAGTATTGATCAAGGCTGAAGATCAAGAAGACCAAGAACTAGGTCGCGAGCCCACAGTCGATTGCTAGGCTCATGGAGAAAATGCTCCATCGTGTACTTGATGGTGAAACCCATTGGGCGTTGTATCCTCGTCTTGTTGGTCCTTCCTATGTACCACACATGCAAACTAGCGGCACCCATTCCAAGGCTGGCTAAGGGCGTATCTGGGACCAACGGCTTTCCTAGCGATAATGACCAGCGCTTTTGAGATGCCTTGATTTTCTTCGATTTGATCTTGATGACACGCTGGTATGTGTTCTTCATGGGAGATGAATGGGCACTCTGTTCGTATATGCTCGTTTTGGTCTTCATGGGAGCTGATATGGTGGCTTGCCGATGCGGATCAGGTGCACATGGGGACATTGAAGGGAGGGTTGGAGAGGCTACAAGCTATAGATGGTTGTGTTGAGAGGCCAATTGTTCATGCTGGGTAGATGCCGGCAAGGAAGGGCCTAGGGCGATGTCCCTCTTGGACCACTAGAAGAATGTGTGGACAACATCCCCTAGTGTCATGATCTCGTCGTGTGGGGGCTTCTCAAGTGGGATGGCCTAGAAAATGTCATATGCCATGTCTACCTGGACCTTCACAAAACCGGTCCCTAGCTGGGCACTGTGCACCAGTGTCCCTGGCGGGATGGCAACGAGAATGGAGCCAATAAGCCTGACTCTAAGGTTGCACGGTGTGGGCTCCTACATAACGATACACGGTTAGCTAGGCGTCCAACAGGTCTATCCATGTAGCATTCCAGAAATGTACATTACCTAGAGGTCATCAATAGGTAATTGGACGTTGCTTTGTTCAAAAAGTGGCATGGACACGCAGCTACTCCGACGTTGAGTGGGACTAGCTCCCAAAATAACGGGGGCAGCTTGCGACTGGTTGGGGACTTGGTTCAGTTTTTCCTCCAATGAGGCTATATGCTCTCAAAAGTCTACGTGAATCTCCTCTTTCAACCATTCCTCGTGCTCGGACTTGGATATCTTCCTACTCCTATACGCCTCTAAGGTACGTAAACCCCAAGGCCCCGCATGCGCCTCGGGTGCTCCTTATTTCCCAGGGCTGTGGATAGTATATCCCTCTGCCAGACTACTTTGAAGGAGCCTTGGGATGATTCGATATTCAATGTTTGCTGCAAGAGGTTATCATGTTATTTTAGACCTTGCGAAGTTATGGACTTATTAACAACTAAGTAATTCCACATATCTTACTAGACGTTGGGACACTTCCTCGTCTGCCGGGTTTATGAAAGAGATGGCACCCGAAGACGTGGTTGATGACCTTGGTCTTAACCAGTTTCGGGTGCACTCGTTTGTGATCATCGCAAATGGCGGGGAGGCCTCCGACCGGATGGCCTCCTTGTCCTCCCTCCTCCATTGAAGGATTTTACCCACATACCCAATGGTGCTGAGTCCGTGGGGTGAGTGTTTTGTGTCTGGATAGACTTGTGCGCTGCACTTTGCTTCTAAAATTCGGCTGTCGTCTTCATCCGCACAAAGGCATCCCACGTATCCGGTGACACAAAAGGATACTTCGTAGCGGGTGTCCAATCCTTGTCACGTACTCCGTGACAAGCGTGCTCTTGATGGTCTTCCACTCATTTCCCATCGCGAGGAACACCTGTCGTCGCATGAGTCCGTGTACTTCTACTGGGATCTCAAACGACCTTGAAATTTCATCCCACAACTGCTCTTTCTCTTCTCTTGTCAGAGACTTTCATCTTGGTGTGGTGATAGGGATCCGTTCCCTTGCAACTATCCCATAGGTGGTTTGGAATACTGTTGTTGCTTTCTTGGGGTGCAGAGGGACCCCAACGGGAGTGAACTCCATGATGGTCATTCTGCTCTCAGGCCTTTTCGATATTCCTTTACCATAACGCTTAGGTACCCCTTTCATCAGAGCGCCAGACGCATCCGGAGACGTCGGTGACGGCAGTGAAGACTGTGCGGATGCCATCTCGCTTACCTGCTATCTATGGAAAGTTTTCAGTAAAAGAGAAAACAAAATTTTCTTGATTGAAAATTTTCTTGTCTAAAACTAGGAATGTAATGCAACTCAACATAGGAAGATAACAACAGATGGCCTCCCCACAATAAACTTTGTAACAAAAAATTGAAGTGATCATGTCTTTAAGAAAAATTTGAAATGATCATCATTCATCACTGGACCAGCATATCAAAATGTTACAAATGCATCAAGTATTTTTGCAGAATAATTGCACTAACCTAATTCCATGAACCTAGTTTGCATAGAAATAAGTTGCCCTGTAGTGCAACATCCAAAAGTGATTAACAAACAACCATGCCACATGAATCATCACTTCAAGAGACTTTTTCAATTAATAAAGAACCAAGCAAAAAAAACTAAATCCAAAGCTCACATCAAGTAATTAACCAATCAGCTGATGAAAATTCCTGAAGCTCACCACCATCCACTTATTCAAAGTTCCAATTTTACAATGTTATTCTACTTACTTTCTCGACCAAAACCACAAGAAGAGATTGTGAATGAATCAAATAGCACATTATTGTCTCCCTAAATCCAAAGTCTTAGTTACACCTCTGTTTAACTTGACCTAAGCTACTATCAACGGAAAATGATACATAGCAAAGTGAGGAATTAAAATATTCAAACTTTTGTGGTTTGTACTCAATACTCAGCATCAATATCCCCACTCCTTCCTCCACCGATCAAAATAATCCACATAGAAAAGCAATCAGCCAACCCCAGCACTAAGCTACAACAAAAGCAAAGTTCTAGTTCTCCATGTGATGTATCCAGGGTCGGGGGCGCTCGGGTGGGGAGGTGGACGTGCGAGATCGGAGTAAGGAGCAAACTCTAGCTGGACCTTACCAATAAAGGGATATCACATACGATCTGTGGTATTCTATATCACATACAGTTCTATTCCAGAATTGTTTGTGATATACTACCATCTCACAGATGGTTCTATTTAAAAAATAGTATATCATATACGACCATATCACAAATGGTTCTATTTTTGAAACGTCTGTGATACATATCATAGATAGTTTATTCCACTAAATTGCCTATGATAGTTTCAGCTAAAAAATATTCTATTTTTTGCTAGCCTCGGGAAATGCTAGCAATGTCCTCTGAAAACAAGAAAGTAGATACAATCTCAGATGGAATAATTTCTTAATTACTGAATCAATTACAATGGAATAATTTCTTAATTACATACCAAGTTTCTTAATTATAATAGAACAATTTCCAAATAGGTGTGCACTCTGTGGGATCATTCCACTTGGCTATTTCCTTTTTAAAAAAGAGCCCTTCACAATGATTGATGCCCATATAGCTAGCTTCCTCACTGGGTTCTTCCTCGAGCCTGATGTCGTCTCCGAAAGGAGGCAACTCGTCAAATTGATTGTACTCTTCATCATCCACCACATTCTCTACTCCGGTAATCCTTCTTTTTCCATGAAGAACTATGTGGCGGTTCTTATTTGCCGAACGTGTCACATAAAAAACTTGAACAACATGCTTAGCGACTACGAATGGTTCATTCTTGTATCTATCACATTTGAGGTCCACAGTAGTGATGTCGTACTTGTCGACCTTCACACCTGGTGGAAGTTTGACCCAGTGGCATCAAAACAAAGTAATCTTGAAAAGTATGCAGTCGAGCCCTCAAATCTCCTCTACGAACCTATAGTAGGAGCTCAACCTATGTTTCATTATGTTTGGCCAACCGGTATTGATCTGTACGTAAAACGTATCTATGCGGTTGTTCTGGACTGTGCTCTTGCTATCCCGAGTTGTTGTATAAAATGTGTACCTATTTATGTCGTATCCTTGCCATGTCACAATTATAAATTTTGGCCTTTTTGCCAACCATCACAGTATATTATCACTTGATGACCTCCTAGTGAATCACACCTTTAACCATTCGTTGAACCGATAGTTGTACTCTCTCGTGATCCAAACCTCCGATCGGTCTGGATTCTGTTGGCGTACCATGTCTTTGTGCTTGTGGATTCTGTTGAGCGTACGTATCTAGATCAAGAGTGATTGCTTTCCTTCCGATGGTCCTGATACCCTCTAGCCTCCCCTCATGACGAGATAGAGGCACACCTATCGGTTCCACCTGAGCTAGTCAACGCAAAACTCAATGATCTCTTAGGTTGCATAAGCTTTAATGATGCTACCCTCCGACCGAGATCAATTCCGTACATAGGACTTGAGAATTTCCATGTACCTCTTGAACATGTATATATGACGTAGGAACACCGGGCCGCATATCTTTATCTCTTTCACAAGGTGAACAATGAGATGGACCATGATATCGAAAAATAATAGAGGGAAATACATCTCAAGATGACATAGAGTCGTCACCACCTCGTCCTGCAGAGCATCTAGTCCATCGGGATCCATGACCTTCTGAGCAATTGAGTTAAAGAAATAACATAGCCTCATGATTGCCACTCGGACCTTGTTCGAGAGAAAGTACTTATAATTGCAACAGGAAGTATTTGTGTCATCAGCACCTGACAATCATGAGACTTTATGCTAATTAATTTCAAATCTTCCATAGAAATAAGTTCCTTCATGCTGGCGGAGTAACCAGACGAAACTTTCATACCATATAAGCTCTGGCATAGTTCATTTCTCTCTGCCTTGGACAGAGTGTAGCAAGCTGGAGGAAGGTACGTTCGGCCTTTATTGGTCTCTTTTGGTGCTTTCTTGGTCCTTATGTTCATATCAACCAAGTCACGTCGTGCATTGACACCATCCTTTGTTTTGTTATGAATGTTAAGTAAGAGACCAATCAAGCTATCACATACATTCTTCTTCACATGCATGACATCGATGCAGCGGTGAACTTCTAAGTGCTCTCAATAAGGTAAGTCCAAAAAAATGATCGCTTCTTCTAGATGTTCTTCTGACGGGTCCTCAATTTACATCATTTTCATGCAAAACATTGATATCCTTAACCGCATCATAGACCTCTTTCCCTCAAAAAGCCCTTAGAGTTGAACTGTTCTCCTTATTTCTGTTGAATTATTTCTTCATATTGCGGTATAGGTGATACTTAGGAAGGAACCTACGGTGACGCATGTACACAGTTTTGCGCGAGTTGTTCAGCCACAAACTCTCAGTATCATCTAAGCAGTGCAGACATGCATTGGCTCCTTTTGTACTGAACCCCAACAGCTTACCAAGGGCAGAAAAATCATTGATGGTGCAGAACAACATGGTGCGTAAAGTGAAGTTCTCTCGTTTGTACACATCCTATACCTATACCCCTTCGTTCCAAAGTGTCACAAGATTTTCCCACAATGGTGCTAGGTACACATCAATCACATCAATATCGTTACCAGGTTGCTTTAGCCCTTGGATAAGTAGTGATATCAAAATGTACTTCTGCTTCATACACAACCAAGGAGGAAGGTTGTACATACTTAGATTCATGGGCCAGGTGCTATGTCGGCTGCTCATGCTACCGAAAGGATTCATTCCATCTGTACTCAACCCAAACCTTATATTCCTCAGTTCTGCACCGAAGTCTTTGAAGCTCCTATTGAAGTTTCTCCACTGGGCAGAATCAGCAGTGTGTCTTAACTTTCCATCTTTCTTACACTCCTCCAAGTGCCAACGCAACAATCTTGCCTCCTTTCAGTTCGCAAATAAACGCTTCAAATGGGGAATTACAGTCAGATACCATTACACCTTAGCAGGAGGTCCTTGCTTCACCTTGATACCCTCGCCGCCATCAGAGTGATTCTTACATTTGTATCGGGATGCTTTGCACACCGGACATACATGCATGTTTGCATACTCTTTACGGTAAAGGATACAATCGTCCGGACATGCATGTATTCTTTCTACATCAATTCCCAATAGACAAAGAACCTTATTGGCTTGGTAGGTGGTTCTAGGCAACACATTTCCCTCTGGAAGGATGTCCACTAGGAGACTTAACAACACCGTGAAACTCTTGTCGAACAAACCATTGCTTTCTTTTAATTTCAGCAATTCAAGCACGGATAACAACCTTGTGTATTCCGGCTAGCAGCCTGGGAACAAAAGTTTTTCCAAGTCCTCCATCAAGACCTCGAATTTACCAAACTCTCTCTCACTATAGTCCCTTTCTGCATCGTGTAGCATCTGATCCAGATTGTCATCGTGCGATCTATCCTCATCAAAATCACACTCCACGTCTGGCATATCATTGTCTCCCTCTACGATATTACTACCTTCCTGTAAAATCTACTCTTCACCGTGACTGATCCAACATGTCTACCCCTTTTTGTAACCCCTTCGAATCAAGTGTGCTTTGATCCGCGCTGAGGTGGTAAACATTGTCAGATTATCGCAATCAATGCATGGACAGTACATAAATTTCATTCCCTTCTCAACATATCTTACTCGGCAGCTCTTCTAAAAGCAGACACGCCATCAATGTATTCTTCACTCATACGGTTCTCAACGTGCATCCAGCTCCGGTCCATCTACGCTACGCAGGTAATAAATTAGTGTTAAATTAGATTAATGCTCCTATAGCTAGCAAGCCATTACACTTACACATATCATGGACCTTAAATTGTCCATCTAAATTAGCTAGCTATATACTATTCATGAACAAATATATATATTAAGCAAGAATATATTGAAGTAGATTAGGAGTAGTGAGACCTATTCTTAAATTGGAGCGAACTACCAAGCTAGATCTAAATCTTGATCTAAACCTAGCTATCATCTCTCTTGATTATAATGCATATAATTAGAAGCAAATACTAACCTTAGATCACAAAAATAAATAGATCCGCAAGCACACTTACAAATCTGCGGTATTCCTTCACCAAATGCCCTAAATCTAATGGAGAGGGAGGAGGAAGAAACAGAGCTCGAGAAACAGAGCCGCTCGGGATGTATCACTCACTACAGATAGATCTATTTGGATGGACCAGATATTTAATAACAGAGTACATATCACAGACACTGCCAACCATAAACCGTTTGTGATACAAAATTATCACAGACGGTGTTTGTTAAGAACCGTCTATGCATTATCACATACGGTTCTTATTAAAAATCGTCTGTGATAATTATATATCACAGACGGTTCTAGACATCGCTAGTAACATAGATAGTCATGCTTGTAAAACCATCTGTGATAATTACAACACTCACGGATTCTAGGGAACCGTCTGTGATGAGGCGTCCAATATAGCCTTCTATATCACATAAGGTTTTTTTTTTCTCTAGAACAGTCTGTGATATGCGACCATATCACAAACGGTTTGGTCCACTAAACCACATGTGATTGTCCCTTTCGGCTAGCCTCAGGAGTAAATATGTATGATTTGTTTTTCACTAGTTAGTAATGTCGTCATGTCATAATAGTGAGTTCGTTTACATAGAAGACAGTAAGACAAATTGGATTTTTTTTTGTATTTATATATGGTCAAACAGCATGGACAGTCGCTTCTTACAATATATTTTTAAAAAGTAGAAAAAATCATGTTTTTCTAGTGGCCCAAGTAGCCTGCTATCTCGTCTTCAAAACTATATGGCGACTTCGTCGGCATCGGAGGTAGCCCAAAACACGTCCACCTGTTGGCGCGATTGCTCGAGAGTCACCCAAAGACACTCTGACTAAAGGACCAAGTCAAAATTCACCCAGAGGCTCTCTTCCCTTGCTCGAGGTGTCTCACCTTGGTAGACCCGATTAGCTGTTGCCTCGATGTAGGAGTCAAATTGATGGTAAGCCTCTTGGAGACATGCAACATCGTCCTGGAGGACCACGTCGATGGCGAGGTTAGCTCGCTGGAAGAGGGAGACCACCCGGAAGACACGATAGAGGAGGTTATCAAGATGGCGAAGGTGGCTATCATGTGCCCCGACATAACCTTGGGCGATGGAGGTAGGATACCATTGGCACAATGTCCATTTGTAGCATCCGCCAACGTACGGTCGGAGAAGTGTTCGTATAGGATGGCTAGGTAGGCCTTCAATGCCAGCGACAAGGATGAGTAGGGAGCCATTTCTTTAAAATTATATTCGTTCGCGCTTGAGAGTAGAATGATGTGGGGATTCATCTTTGGTGGCGGATGATCAATTTTACAAAACAAGGAATAAATTCGGTGTGTGAGACGAAGAGACGCATCGGGGAGCCGAAGCGGCATTGATGCATTTAAGAGATACATATCACAGACACTGCCATCGCAAGCCATCTGTGATACTTACAACCCTGACAGTTCAGATTAAAACCTGACTGTGACATCTGCAATTATTACAGACGGTGCTCGTTAAGAACAGTCCATGAATTATCACAGATGGATATAATTAAAAACCATCTGTGACGTGTGCAATTATCACATACGGTTCTTATTAAAAACCATCAATAAAAATTGCGTATCATAGATGGTTCTAACCATCGCTAGTAACATAGACCGTCGCGCTTGTAAAACCGTCTGTGATAATTACAACATTGACGGATTATGAAGAACTATCTGTGATGAGGCGTTCAGTATAGCCTTCTCTGTAATAGTATTTCTTCATTGTTGTCTTTGTGTCGAACTACCTTTGGATGCAGCTACTCAACTCGTGAAAACTCATCTCATTCAGGTCCTCGGATGACCTTAAACTAGCATCTTCACATGTGCAACCCACCTGCCTCCCCATACGTAACCTTTATGAAAAAACACAAGCAAGTCTAGTATGTGTTGGACATTACCTATGACCACAACAACCCAATACACTTAATATTTATGTTTATAGTACTTCAACGTTTTTTTTCCTGCCTATGAATAAAACTAGCTACCCATTAATTCACATATTTTTCTTACATAGCCAACAATCGTACATAAAACATTCGCAACATTTACCATAATTTTTGTCGGACGCACTGCAATGTAAATTTCACACAATATGTGCTGCACATTTTATTTGTACACAATCAGCTAAACAGTTTGCACTATTTAATATACATTTCCCGACATCGCCAAAGCAGCTACGATTTGGTAATCCTTATCCAAAAATATAACCTGATCAGTGGCTGATTAACAAACTACTAAATTTCTACAAAATATGTGCGAAACATTTTATTCATAGACAATCACCTGAATAGTTTGCACTACTTAATCTACATTTTCCTACATCTCCAAAGAAACTAAACTTTGGTAATCCAGACCAAATTATGTTAATTAATCGATATGTTTACTAGTAAATTTTTGTCAGCCATATTACAAATCACACAAGCCCAAAAATGCCACAACCAAACTATAGCTTCCCACTTGCTGATCCAACACCACCACCACCAAGCTGTGACACCCATTGAAGCCCCATCACCACCTTCACGCCTCCGCCTTCCTCTCCGGCATCCATACTGCCATTCACTACTCCTTGTGTAGCAGTTGCACCACCGATTATTGCCTGATCAGCAGTACCACCAAGCCCATGTTGTTGCGTCATCAGATTGAGATCTGCACCAACACAAAATGTTGACGATGGTGGCATCACCATGACATTTCCATCGGTAGTCCCATAGTAGTCGTAGCTCCGATGATTACCATCAAGAAGCCCACCTCTAAGTGTGTCCAAAAACGTCCCACCGGAAGCCAATGTTGTCACCAGGATGGACGGTGACAAACCGTAGGCCAAAAAGAGGTGGTCTCTAGGGAGCTCGAAGCCTATGGAGCTAAATGTGGGGAGCACATTGGGAAAGTCTATGCTGGATAGGGGCACCATGGGTTTTGGCATGAGCTTGTTCATCTTGGAGGCCACCGCTGCCGTCGACAGAAGGGAGGCCAACGAGGAGGAGCAAGTGGAGTAGCTCACATTCTTGTAGCACCACCGTCGGTGTGGATGTTGCGGAGGGAGCCGTCGTGGGTCTAGTAGCGGCAGCATTCCTTGCAGAAGTAATGGGGCTGCGACATGTTGTAGTTGTTGTAGTAGCAGAACACAGGCATTTGATCACCTTGTCTGGGTGAGGCCGTCCACTAGACCACCACCGCTTTCACCCTGGGGTGTGTCCTCCTTGCAACCATCCGAGATGAGTTGACCTCCTCATAGGACTCTGACTCATTCAGCTGATTCGACAGAAACTCATAGCAGTCAATGTGGGCCAACCACCATTCTCCCAGCCCCTTATTTTGAATGAAATTCTCCGCAACTCTTCTACCAGAGTCTTCCCCGAAAATAGCACACTATGTGCTCTCGTCTTCATGCACCACTTGCGCTTTCCCACTCCCACTAGCACCAGCATCATCAATGTTTTCTACCACCCTATGTACGAACTACATATACACCATCGGCCTCCCGTATATCGCCACCTGAGCATTTTGTAGCAATTTGCATGGACCGGCCCCATGAAACACTACCATTAACCTTGTGTAACTCCCATACTCCTTGCACTCTCCTATTTGTGCAGGTTACCACCTCGATGACAAGTTTCTTCATTGTTGTCTTCGTGCCAGACTACTTCCAGATGCAGCTCCTCAACTCGTGAATACCCATCTCATTCAGGCTCTCCGGTTGGACCACCTTAAACTGGCATCTTCACATATCCAACCCACCCACCTCCCCATACGTAACATTTATGAAAAAACACAAGCAAGTCTAGCATGTGTTGGACATTACCTACGGCCATAATAACCCAATACACTTAATATTCATGTTTCTAGCAATTCAACGTTTTTTACTGCCTATGAACAAAATTAGCTACCTACTAATTCACATATTTTTCCTACATAGCCAACAATTGTACCTAACACATTCACAACATTTACCATATTTTTTGTCAGACGCACCGCACTGTTAATTTTACACAAGATGTGCTACACATTTTATTTTTACACAATCAGCTAAAAAGTTTACACAATTTAATATACATTTCCCGAGATCCCCAAAGCAGATACACTTTGGTAATCCTTCTCTAAAATATAACCTAATCGGTGGTTAATTAACAAATTACTAAATTTCTACAAAATATGTGCTAAACATTTTACTCATAGACAATCACATAAATAGTTTGCACTACCTATTCTAGATTTTACTACATCTCGAAAGAATCTAAACTTTGGTTATCCAGACCAAATTACGTTAATTAATCAGTACGTTAACTAGTAATTTTTCATCAGCCATCTTCCAAATAACACACGGCAAAAATGCCATAACCAAATTGCAGCTGCCCACATGCTGATACAACACGACCACCACCAAGCTGTGACGCCAACTGAAGCCCCATCAGCACCTTCAGATCTCCGCCCTCCTCTCTGGCATCCATACTACCATTCTCTACTCCTGGTGTAGCAGTTGCAATACCGATTATTGCAAGATCGGTAGTACCACCAAACCCATGTCGCTGCATCATTAGGATTGAAATCTGCACCAACACCAATTATTAACGACGGCAGCATCACCATCACAAATTCGTTGGTAGGCCCATAGAAGTCGTTGCTATAATGATTACCATGAAGAAGCCCTCCTCTAAGTATGTCCTACAATGCCCCACCGGGAGCTAATGTTGTCGCCGGGTTGGATGGTGATTAACCGAAGGACATGGAGAGGTGGTCTGTGGGGAGCTCGAAGCCTATTGAGCTAAATGTGGGGAGCACGTAGGGGAAATCTGCGTAGGACGGAGCATCATGGGTTATGGCATGAGCTTGTTCATCTTGGAGGCCGTCGCCGCCGTTGACGGAAAGGGAGGCCAACGAGGAGGAAGTGGAGGAGCGCGTGTTCTTGTGGCACCACTGTCGGTGTGGACATTGTGGAGGAATCCGCCCTGGGCCCAATAGCGGCAACATTCCTTGCAGAAGTAGTGGGGCTGCGACATGTTGTAGTTGTTGTAGTAGCAGAACAAGTGCATTTGATTGCCTTGTCTAGGTGAGGCCGTCCACTGGACCACCACCCCCTGCAGCCGGGGGTGTGTCCTCCTTACTACGATCTGAGCTGGGTCGGTGTCCTCATCGAACTCTGACTTATCCAACTGATTCAGCAGAAGCTCATGGTAGTCAATGCGGGCCGACCACCATTCTCCCAGCCCCAATTTTAAATGAAATTCTCTGCAACTCTTCTACCAAAGTCTTCCTCGAGAATATCACACAATGTGATGCCGTCTTCATGCACCGCTTGCACTTCCCCACTCCAACTCGCACTGGCATCATCAATGTTTCCTAGCACCCTATGTACGAACTACACATAAACCATGGGTCTCCCGTATATAGCCACCTCGGGATTTATAGAAATCTTCATGGACTGGTGCCTTGCAACACTATCATTAACCTTGTGTAACTCCCATACTCCCTGCCCTCTCCTATTCGTGCAGGTTACCACCTCGATGACAAGTTTCTTCGTTGTTGTCTCCGTATCGAACTACTTCTGGATGCAGCTCCTCAACTTGTGAGTACTCATCTCATTCAGGCCCTTCTCTGCCTAGACCACCTTAAACGTGCATCTTCACATGTCCAACTCACCCGCCTCCCCATACGTGGCCTTTATGAAAAAAAAACACAAGCAAGTCTAGCATGTGTTGGACATTACCTATGACAATAACAACCCAATACACTTAATATTCATGTTTCTAGCAATTCAACATTTTTTACTGCCTATATATAAAACTAGCTACCCAGTAATTCAAATATTTTTCCAACATAGCCAACAATCATACTAAACACATTTACAACATTTACCATATTTTTTGTTAGACGCACCGCACTGTTAATTTTACACAATATGTGCTACACATTTTATTTGTACACAATCAGCTAAATAGTTTGCACTATTTAGTATACATTTGCTGACATCCCCAAAACTACTACACTTTGGTAATCCTTATGTAAAAATATAACAAAATCAGTGGCTAATTAACAAACTACTAAATGTCTACAAAATATGTGTTAAACATTTTATTCGTGGACAATCACCTGAATAGTTTGCGCTACTCAATCTACATTTTCCTACATCTCCAATGCAACTAAAATTTTGGTACTCCAGACAAAATTATGTTAATTAATCAGCACGTTAACTAGTAAATTTTTGAAAGTCGTCTTCCAAATCACACGGGCCCAAAAATGCCATAACCAAACTATAGCTGCCCACTTGATGATCCAACACCACCACCACCAAGCTGTGATGCCCATTGAGGCCCCATCACCGCATTCACGTCTCCGCCTTCCTCTCCAGCATCCATACTACCATTCTCTACTCCCTGTGTAGCAGTTGTAACACCAATTATTGCCTGATCAGCAGTACCACCAAACCCATGCTGCTGCGTCATCAGAATGACATCTGGACCAACACCAAATGTTGAAACGGTAGCATCACCATCACATTTCCATTGGTAGGCCCATAGCAGTCGTTGCTATGATGATTACCATCCAGAAGCCTTCCTCTAAGTATGTCCAACAATGTCCCACCGAGAGCGAGTGTTGTCGCCGGGTTGGACGGTGACAAATCCATGGCCAAGGAGAGGTGGTCTCGAGAGCTTGAAGCCTATGGAGCAAAATGTGGGGACCACATTGGGGAAGTCCGTGCAGGACAGGGGCACCATCAGTTCTGGCATGAGCTTGTTCATCTTGTAGGCCGCCGCCACCGTCGACAGAAGGGAGGCCAACGAGGAGAAGGAAGTGGAGGAGCTCATGTTCTCGCAACACCACCATCGGTGTGGACATTGCGGAGGGAGCCGCCCTAGGTCCAGTAGCGGTAGCATTCCTAGCAGAAGTAGTGGGGCTGTGACATGTTGTAGTTGTTGTAGTAGTAGAACACAGGCATTTGATCGCCTTTTCTGGGTGAGGCCGTCCACTAGACCACCACCGCTTGCACCCTAGGGTGTGTCCTCCATGCTACCATTCGAGTTGGGTCAGTGTCCTCATCGAACTCTGACTCATCGGGCTGATTCGGCAGAAACTCGTGGCAGTCAATGCGGGCCGACCACCATTCTCCTAGCCCCCTATTTGAATGAAATTCTCTGCAACTGTTCTACTAGAGTCTTCCTTGAAAATAGCACACTATGTGCTCCCGTCTTCACGCACCGCTTGCGGTTCTCCACTCCCACTATAACTAGCATCATCAATGTTTCCTAGCACCCTATGTACCAACTACACATACACCATCGGTCTCCTGTATATCACCACCTAGGGATTTGTAGCAATCTGTATGGACTGGCCAAAAGTAACACTACCCTTAACCTTGTGTAACTCCCATACTCCCTACGCCTCCTATTCTTGTAGGTTACCACCTTGATGACAAGTTTCTTCGTTGTTGTCTCCATATCGAACTACGTCCGGATGTAGCTCCTCAACTTGTGAATACTCATCTCATTCAGGCCCTTCGATTGGACCACCTTAAACTGGCATCTTCACATGTCCAATCCACCCACCTCCCCATACGTGAACTTTACAAAAAAAACACAAGCAAGTCTAGCATGTGTTGGACATTACCTAAGACCACAACAACCCAATACACTTAATATTCATGTTTATAGCAATTCAACGTTTTTGACTACCTATGAATAAAACAAGCTACCCAGTAATTCTCATATTTTTCCTACGTAGACAACAATCATACTAAAGACATTCGCAACATTTACCATAATTTTTGTCGAACGCACCGCACTGATAGTTTAACACAATATGTGCTACACATTTTATTTGTACTCAATCAGCTAAACAGTTTGCACTATTTAATATACATTTCACGACATCCCCAAAGTAGCTACACTTTGGTAATCCTTGTCTAAAAATATAACCTAATCAGTGGCTAATTAACAAACTACTAAATTTCTGCAAAATATGTGCTAAACATTTTATTCATAAACAATCACCTAAATAGTTTGCACTACTTAATCGATATTTTCCTACATCTCCAAACCTACTAAAATTTGGTATTCTAGACCAAATTACGTTAATTAATCAGTATGTTAACTAGTAAATTTTTGTGAGCCATCTTCCAAATCACACGTGCCCAAAAATGCCATTATAAAAAGTAGGCCCCGCTGCTATAGCCTTTCTTCCACCTCCGCACTCCCTTGCCAGCGCACGCTCGTGAGCTCTTCGCCCACTAGCCCATGGATTCACCGCGCCGCCCACCATTTTGGACCCCAACCACTCCCATCACCTCTGCTGGTCTTCACCTACCCCATCAACTTCATTAATGGCCGATGTTCCTGCCCGCACGAAGAATGTCGCGAGAAAACCCGAGATGGTCACCTTGGCCTCATCGCCAATCTCGTCTTCTTCTCACTATTTAAAGCCTCCTCCTTCGTGTCAAAATGTTTCCTTTACACTGCCGCTTCCATTCCTCCCCTCTTTGGTGAGTTTCATCCACTCAATCACCCCGAATGCTTCATCGTCTCGAGCTCTGGTGTGCGTGCTCTGCCAAAGCTCCTAGTGCCCTAAATCCTCAACGTGCACGTCATCCTGTGCCATTTTTTCACTCTTTCATCGCCTCACTTCTATTTTCTTTGATTGTAGTGTAGCACTGCAATTGGGTCATCGTCTTTATCTCTGTCACTGAGGAAGTCGCAGGATATCTCTAAGACCGATGAGACTTGATCAACTATGTTCCTGGTTTGGTCATCGCCTCACCTCACTGGATCTTGTTGCATCACTCATTTCAGCTATTGTCACCCACATGGAGCTGCCACCATAAGCTCATCTACCTCCACCGCCGACGATACCTCTCCGGTGAGCCCTTGACCTCACCGAGGCAGTTTCCTCCATCTTTGGTCCTTCCTGAAGCTATGCATGTGCTTCATTTCAGTTGATTTCTACCAGAGCACTTTGTCATCGTCAAGCATGTCGTCGTTGCCACTAATCATCGCCGCCAAACCATCTCAGCCCTTCTCTGACCTCGTCCTCGGGTTCTTCAGGATCATGGTGAGCTACTAGAGCATAAGCAACATCTAATTTGAATAATATAGCGCGTTTGTGCCAGAATCGTCGGTGAGGCCTATAGCGTTGCTGCAAGACATTGCCGCCGACTCGCCTCAGTTGACCATAGGGTCTCGAGCCATGTCTAAAGCAGTTGCAACAAACCCTAGAAGCCAATGTGTGCACTCACTTGCCGCCGATTGGGATCAAACACGAAAGCCATTTTTGAGCCGAGGAGCTCCGCCGCACTTCTCTGGTGTAGCGTCGTCTCCGCTCATCTCTCCAGCCTCCACCACCACCCGGTGGTAGTGCTGTCGAGAGAGCAACCTATTTTGGCCATGTCCCAAACCTCCTCGTGCCTGCATCACCAGTGACGAGTAGCTCCTCTGTTATTCTGCTTGTCCGAGAGCCGACCGCCACTCTAGCTCGGTCATTAAGACCAAATCCCGATCGTTTAAAACCAACCAATTATTAGGATTGAGTTAATGACGTACCTGTTAGATTGACATGTGGGATCGAGCCAAAAGAATAAAGAAAATCTAATACGAAATGTTATGAATAGTTGAGTCACTGACATGTAGGCCCCATATGTTAGATTAATGGAATTCGGACGGAAAATAGAAAAAGGGCGCTTTTAGTTATGAGGAAACATGCTTACTCTGTTACAAAGCGTAAACCTCAATGAGTTCAGAGGATAATATGTTTTCTTTACTGGAAAGCGTAAATCTCAATAGAACATAGAATAGAGCATGATTTCTCTACTGGAAAGCGTAAAACCTAGAAAATATGCCGTCGATGTCATCTTTCCTTTTTCATGATTTTTCAAACCGAACTAAATTGAAACCTTAATAACTTTTGCATAAAAATTCCAAATGATATGATTATTTTTGCTAAATTGCTCTAAAATCATGATCTACCAGAATATATAAAATATTTAGATTTGGTTACTGTTCAAATTATTATTATTATCTAATTTGTTTCTGGCTCTTTTTGATTAGACGTCAATTGTTCGAACAATATTTTCAATGACCAACCATCCTCCTATTCAGAACAACCAGAGCAAAGCAAGAGCCCCTTAGAACATGTTGATCCTGCTAATTTAATTATTGTATTTCTTTTTTCATAATATATTATGCATGTGTGTATGTTTGATATGAAATTACTATGTTTGGGTTAGCGGTAGCTGTAGATCGTATTCGATGCATGAATCTCCTTAAAATATTGACGCTCTTACTTTTTTTAGCCATTAGGATATAGGTTAGGTAATATATAATGTCAAATTGGGAGTTTTAAGTGTGATTTATCGCACAAATGCTTAATAGAGCGATAGTTTTTTTCTCATAAAAGCTATAAAAGAACAATATGATAAACATGAAATTGGGAGATTTATGAAAAATGTCCAGAGGGGTGTACCTCTGTTATTTTGTATTAAAAAATACAAAACCTAGTTTTCGATGCGGGTGAGTTATATTATATTCCGAGAAGAGTGAGGGGGTGTACCTCACTAGTAGACAGGGAGGATTCTCACCCAGATCAATTAAGGACCGAACGCCGGTGCCATCAATATAAGCCTAAGTGTACAACCACATGTGCTGGTACAAGACGATATTAGCTAATTAAGTCATTGGAAACTAGCCTTGCACGTTGATAGGCCGCAGTAGTGCGGGTATGGTTGGATGTAGGCATGTCCAAAGGGGTTCCCTTCACCGAGGCGTTGGGAACAAAGCCTTTCGACACAACGGAGAATGTCTTACTGAGATGGGGGTGTACCCGGGTGAAGTGAGGGTATTCATTCGTTTTGCTAGTGCAAGGATAGGACTAGATGATGTAAATACTTCGACACATACTCTAGACTGCTTACGTATGGTAGTGAGCAGTAGTATCGATGGATGCAAAACAAACTAGAGAATTTGTGTGCTATGGGAAAAGTTGTGCCCCTCTATAGAGTGTAAATCTATTTAAATAGCCGTGCTCGTGGTCACGAGCAGGCTAAGTGCGGTCACATCGGGTATAGACTTGATTTTCTCAAAAATGTTTTCGTCGAAAAACATGGGAATTATTTTGTTGGTTTATAATTGAGTTAAGTGCCATGTTTTTGGCTAAAAATGAAATGTTGCTCGCAGTCGAGGAGGGTTGCGAGTAGTTGAGTTTATTCATTCAGTTACTTATTTACTATCTTGTATCTATTTAACTTCTCTTTCCAATTCCGTTGCAAAATACTATGTAATTATGTTGCAAACAAAATCTGATTAACGCAAAATAACTTGTAGCATAGAGCCTCACCTCTTGTTAGCCTTGCATCTATATAAATTTTGCGATACACTACAGGTCTTGCTGAGTACGCATTGTACTCACTCTTGCTTTAATTGTTGTTCAGAGTATGAGGATGAGCCTACGCTAGACGACATTTTCTTCGCATCCAGAACTAAAGGGTTCGGTGATGGGTCTATCTGTCGGACCCCGGGTGTCACACAACCCCGAGACCCTCTGTGCATACCAAGCTAGTCCCATGATCAGTAGCTAGCTTGCACAGTTGCAACAATGATGTAATCATGACCATTCACAACGAACTAATGAAGCAGACAAAGTAATATTATTTAAAACAACAAAGACCTTATGGTCAAGTTCTTACAAAAGTCGCCTCACAGGGCTTAGCAACAACAGAGTATCTGGCAGCGGAAATCTCAAAATACGTGGAGCCCAATCGACATGCCCATAGGAAATCGAGTGGAGGACGTGACCTAGTTCGCGAAGTCTTCAAAGTAACCTTCTTCGTAGAACTCAACCTGTCCTGATTCTTCTGCTGGGACTGATCAACAAAGGGCATAAAGCCGTGAGTACGTAAAGTACTCAAAGAAGTCGTAGAAAATGTATGCACATAGTATTCATGTCGCTTAAGCAAGGATGGTTTTATGGTTAATTTGCGTAAAGCAAGTTTAACAAGAAATACAATAATTAGATTGCAAAGCGTGATTTTAAAAGAATAATACATAGATAACCAAGTTCTTTTGAATCAAACAAAGGAACATCCCGCTCACTTCCCAACCATTCCAACCAAACGCTTCTATCGAACCAAACCACATTTTTGAAAATACTACCCTTGCGCGAAATCACTGTGCATGTCCGTAGAATCGGGACACGGCTATTCAATAGATTTTGACACTCGCAGAGGTTGTACACTTTACCCACAAGACACGAATTCTCTAGTTTGTTTGGCATCCGCTGATACCACCGCCACTTCCTTAGGTAAGTAGTCTAGAGCATGTGACAAGGCTTTTACAAAGTTCCATTTTGCCTCGGTTCGCTTCGCTAAGGTTTCGCCATCACACCCCTCTTGCGCCAATAAATGCACCACAACAGAACCGACTCAAAACTTTCCTAATTAATTGGCCAGTCCGTCCCATACCGGACTTATGGTTGCACGAGGTGACCTGGATCAATGACTTGCAAAGTTAAGTCCTTAGTTGGTCGCCGCACAAGTCTACCACAACCCAATGTGCATTAGCACCCACTCTAGCTTCCTACCTCAAGCCCGAGCATAAATCATTTTTGTTCATTCCCGACCAAATGGCAATCCCTGCCATGGCACAACATCTTTTAATAAAAGTGGCCTCACACCACTGTTCCATAGTTCCATTAGTCAAATTTCATTCATCAACGAACATGTGATCGAAAGTCTCGCGGGTAACTAAAGCATGTCTAAGCAATAATACGCACCCAAGTTGGTAATACAATTATGTCCAACTAGTATTAACCATCCTAAGGTGTCCAAGGATATATGTCATTCAAAGAGACATTTCATTTTCAATTTATCAAGGAGGCATAATGGCAATTTGGTAATTATCTACTCCCAAAACCATTTTTAATAAAACTAGCCATGCATGATAATTTAATACAATATACATTTGTAAAATGGGTTCAACATGGTCAAAGGCCTACGACTTGCCTTCGTTGGCGAGGAGCGAGTCTTCGGTCGTCGGGTCGAAGAAATCTTCCAAACGCCTAATCTACACGCATGAGAATAGCAACAAATAAATAAAACAGCACCAAATGAACTCCAAAAATTACAAAACCAGTACCAAATGAAAGAGGATGAATTTATATGAATTTAGAAATTTGGATCACCCAAATCGGAGTTCGGATGTGAAAGTTATGGCCAAAAGAAGTTTCAAATCACATAAAATGATGGAATTAGGGTTTTTCGGGTTTTCGGAATTATTTTTCTATTGAAAAATCGGACTTTGACCTCAGCGCACACGCGCGCTTACGTGGCGTACCACGCGGCAAAATCACGACGCGGCCGACGTGGCGCCACGTGGTGGCCACGTGGGCTCGGGCCCGCGGGTCGAGAGAGAGAGAGAGAGAGAGAAAGAGACGGGCGCGCAGCGCGGCATGCGGCGGCCGGAGCCGAGGGGATGGTGGCGGCGCGGTTACGGAGACGGCGATGGAGAGGCGACGGAGGCGGGAAGAATGGAGGAGCGGCGGCGAAATCGGCGAGAGAGAGGAGGAGAGAGAATGCGGAGACGAACGGGCGCAGATTTATAGAGCTCGCGCGGGCGAGCAATGGAGCGGCGGCGCGGGCGAGGCGGACGGACGGCACGGCCTGCGGCGCGACGGAGGCGGACGGGCGGCGCGGCGTGGCGGGATTCGGGCGGCGGAATCGCGCGCGACGTGGGAGAGAGAACGGCGGCGCGACGAAGACGACGACGGACGCCGTCCGATTTCGACGGACGGTGGGAGCGAGGGAGACGCGCGACGAAGGCCGTCCGATTCGACGGACGGTGGAGAAGTCCAACGGCGCGGAGGAAGACGACGCGCCGTCCGATTTCGACGGACGGTGGGAGTCAAGAGGCGCGGCGAAGGATGCGCCGGATGAAGATCCGACGGCCAAAAGCAAGGGCGACGCGCGGCGAGAGCCACACGATGAGGATCCAACTACCGAGGTGAAGGGGAGGCGCGGAGCGGCCGGCGGAGCGAGGCGGGCATGGGAGGGGCCGAGGCGGGAATAGGGATTGGGCCGAGAGATTCGCCCACGCACAGTAAAAGGATTTAAAATCCATTTTTGATTTTAGAAATTCAAATAAATCAAAAAGCAATTTAGAAAATAGCAAATAGACTCCAAAAATTCTAGAAAAATTCACAGAAATTCCTTGAATTATTCTTGACTTAATAAAAATACTTTTAACTTTAAATTTTCTTTTTCTTTTGCAATTAAAATAATTTTTAATTTCGGGAAAAAGGAAAAACCCTTTTTAAAATCCAATAAATCTAGGAAAATTCTTAAAATAATAATTTTGATTTTAAATTCCAGAAAACTCAATTAAACTAACTTTAATTTAATTGAAATTTGATTAATTCATATTAAACTGCAATTGAATTTTGAAATTTCCAAATTAAGCTTTTGGCAAAAAGAAACAAATGGTTCTCTTTTTAAAATTTTCAAAAACTCCGAAAAAAAGGGACGCTACAAACCTACCCCTCTTAAAGGGAATATCGACCCCGAGATTCAGGCTGACTAGGGAATAGGTGGGGAAACTCGGCCTTCAGGTCATCTTCTTGTTCCCAAGTGGCTTCTTCTTCGGTGTGGTTGCTCCACTGGACCTTGCAGAAACGGATGATCTTGCTTCTTGTCACTTGTTCTGCTACTTCCAAAATCTTGATGGGATGCTCCTTGTAGGTGAGGTCTTCTTGCAGGGCAATTGCTTCCATTGGCATCGCTTCTTCTGCACACGCAAACACTTTTTCACCGTGACACGTGGAAGACATTATGCACCTCCGATACCGAGGCGGAGCTCCAACCGTAAGCGACTTCTCCTCTTCTGCTAGAACTAGGAAAGGTCCGATGTACCTTGGTGCAAGCTTTCCACTTACTCAAACGACGATCCCTTTGAGAGGCGACACCTTCAGTACACATGATCACCAGTGCAAAAGCTAGATCTCGGCGACGGCTATCGCATAACTCTTCTCGCTCGGTCTCAGGCTGTTTCACCTTTCTCGATTGATCGAACTTGCTCTTCGGCTTTTTCCAAAATATCCGCCCAAACACTTGTCTTTCGCCTACTTCATTCCAATACAATGGTGTCTCGCATTTTCTTCCGTAAAGAGCTTCAAATGGAGACATCCGAGGCTTGACTGTAATCATGTTATAAGAAAACTCGCATAAGGTAGCGTTTGATCCCAATCGGTCTCGATTTGCTAAGGCACAAGCCCTTAACATATCTTCTAGGATTTGATTTACTCTTTCTCGTCATCCATCCGTCTGGGATGATAAGTCAGATCAAATTTAGATTAGTACCCAAAACATCATGCAACTTCGCCAAAATCTTGAGGTGAATCGGTTCCTCGATCCGACACGATCTTCTTCGCACTCCATGCCGCACACTATCTTTGCCATGTACAATTCGATCACCATCTCCGAGTAAGTAGTCTTGATCGAGAAAGTGAGCGACTTTGGTTAGACGATCCATAATTACCCAGATAGAATCATATCCCGACCTTGTCCTTGGCAAACCAAAGGATAAAATCCATGCCAATTTCTTCCCACTTCCATTCGGCACTTTCAAGGGTTGCAGGAGTCCAGCAGGTCTTTGATGCTCGGCTTTTACTCACGATGCACATCACACCGAGCTACATACTCGGCAATCTCACGCTTCATGCTAGGCCACCAATACATTCCTTAAGGTCTTGGTACATCTTTGTGCTTCCAGGTGAATGGAGTACAAAGTTTCATGGGCTTCCTTGAGTATCACCGCTAAGCTCTTTCTCGATCTGGAACACGATTCGCTTGTCAAACCAAATGGTGCCTTGCTCATCTTCGAAAATCTCGTGGCTTTACCCTTCTTCATGTTGCTCTTGATTTCCTTAATATTGGCATCTTCAATTTGAGCTTCCTTGATCTGATTCCGCAAAGTGGGTTGAACTTCTAGGGCAGCTAGGTAACCTTCTTCAACCAACTCTAACTTGAGCTTCAGAATTCTTCATGCAGGTCGGTGATTTTCCTTGATCGACGTGGTATTGCAAGAGACTTTTCTCGCCAAGGCATCCGCCACAACATTAGCTTTGCCTAGGTGGTAATGGATTCCAATATCATAATCCTTGATTAACTCTAACCACCTTCTTTGCCTCATATTAAGATCACCGAGTGAAAATGTACTTCAAGCTCTTATGGTCCAGATAGACTTCACAAATGATTACCAATAAGGTAATGACGCCATATCTTTAGAGCATGCACTACTACAGCTAACTCCAAGTCATGAGTGGGGTAATTCACTTCATGAGGCCTCAATTGACGGAAGCATAAGCTACTACCTTCCTTTCTTGCATCAGACACAACCAAGTCCTTGCCGGATGCATCACGTAAAATCTCAAAATCCTTCCTGACATCCGCAAAATCAACACCGAGTCAGCCAAACACTTCTTCAACTCTTGAAAACTTTGCTCACAATCCGTTGTCCAAGCAAATTTCTTTTCTTTCTTCAACAGCTGAGTGAGGGGTCTTGCTATCTTGGAGAATCCTTCTATGAATCGACGATAGTATCCTGCCATTCTAAGAAAACTTCTGACCTGAGGCACCGACTTGGGTGACTCCCAATTAAGCACATCCTTAACCTTGTCAAGGTTAACAGATACTCCTTCCGCAGACATGACGTGTCCCAAGAAAGTAACTTCTTCCATCCAAAACTCACACTTGCTGAATTTAGCATAGAGTTGATGATCTCTAAGCTTATTCAGGACCAAACGAGGTGTTCTTCTTCACTCTTGGAATACACCAAAATATCGTCAATGAAGACAATGACGAACTTATCCAAATACTCCATGAATACTTTATTCATCAAGTTCATAAAGTAAGCAGGGCATTGGTCAATCCAAAAGACATGACCGTGAACTCATACACCCATACCGGGTTGAGAAAGTCGTCTTGGGATGTCTTCGACGAATCTTCACCGTGGTATCCTCGACCTCAAGTCTATTTTGGAGAACACTCGGCTCCTTTTAACCGATCAAACAAATCATCGATCCCGGGCAGAGGGTACTTGTTCTTGATGGTGACCTCATTGAGGGCTCAGAATCCACACACATCCGTTGGGTGCCATCCTTCTTGCAACAAAGATCACTGGGCTCCCCAAGGTGAAGAACTTGGCCTGACAAAACCTTTCTCTTGCATTTCTTCAATTTGCTTCTTCAGCTCAACCAAATCATTGGCAGGCAATCTGTAGGGTCTCTTGAAAATAGGTGGAGTTCCTGGAACAAGATTGATGACAAACTCCAAGTCTCGGGTCAGCGGCATTCCGTAGGTCATCGTGAAAGACATCCAAAACTCTCTCGACCATCGGCACTTCCTCCATAGATACAACACTGGCACTGCAGACTAAAGCTCCAGCTAGCTTCTCAGGGGAGGCTTCAAACTTTACCTTGGTTCCATTCGGACTGACCAAAGTGATGCTTCTACCACCACAATCCAAGAGGGCTTGGTGATTGGCAAGCCAATCCATTCCCAAAATCACATCAAGAGACTTGGTGTCTATGATGATGAGATTGGCAAGGAATTCTACCCTTCTATGGTCACTTTAACCTTAGGGCAACCTTGGTTCGTACTCAATTCAACCGAGATCGAACCAACAAAACACTTTTAAGAGGCAAAACTTCCAACCGGTGCCTTTCAAAGAAACTCCGAGAAACAAATGAATGCGAAGCTCCGTAATCAAACAAAACAAGGGTGTGCCGAATTGACAAGGAACTTACCCAAAGACGACGTCCGGCCGTCTCGGGCTTCCTCCACAAGGTGTGGTTCACACGACCTCTTCCAAAAGGCCGAGGAGTCTTGATCGTGCGCTTGGAGTCCGAGGGCTCCACGCGACTCTCGGAGTGGGGTCCCGGCCTGGAGTGGCTCCCATGTTGAAACAAACCGAGAAGGGCCTTGCCTCGCGGGCGCCATCGCGGCGGCGCCCCACCGATGACACTTAAAGCGTGTGATCCCGGCCGCAGGTTGCCATTCCTTGGTTGCCGTTGCCGGAGCCGTTGAAGCCGCGGTTACCGGACTCGCCGGGCGAGGTGTCGCACAGGCTCAATGTGACAGTGGAGCAACACGGCAGAGGCGCACATTCATTCGACTCTCGGGAGTGAGACCGATGGGCACCGTGATGCATCATCTTTCTCTTGCGATTCTTCAAGTTCACGGCGGATTCCTCGATGAGCATGGCCTTGTTCACCAAGTGCCGGAAATCGCATAATCATTCCCAATGACTTGCACCTTCAAACCGGGTTGAGTCCTCTCTTGAAGCGCTTTTGGCGGGCATCATCTGTGGCAACGCCTTCGGGCATAACGAGACAACCGAGTGAATCATAAGGTATTCACCACCGACATGTTGCCTTGCCGCACTCACGGAACTCATTCTTCTTCATTTCCACCTTTCCATCGTGGATATGGGAGTGGCGGAAAGCTCCTCAAAACTCGCCCAAGTGATACTCTCGTGGTTTCCATGGGCGGCACAATAGTTCTCCCACCATTCTCGCAAATGTACCTTCAAGCCGGTGAGTGGCATATGTAACCTTCTCGCGATCATCACAACGGGTGATAGCGAGCTTCTTTCCATGGAACGTAACTACCATTCATACCCAATGGCTCCGAGGAGCTAGAGAAAGTGGGTGGATGGGTCCTCAAAACTCGCCACTGGACCGAGGAAACACCGGGTGGAGCAGCGGAGGTGTGGCACCGCTGATGCTCGATTCATCATTGCGGCGAGGCGCAAGCGGTCTGGTTCTACTGATTCATCATCTGAGTCATATTCGCATCAAAGAGCTCATCACCGCGTCTGGCTGCCATGAACCGACTCAAACCCGGATCCGCACCGCGGCTGGGAAGACGGGCATCGGCGCTTGAGTCTCATCCTCGCTTATGAGTTATGGTCCGAACCATCTCGCGACAAAGCTTCACCGTTTAATAGACGAAAGAAGAAAGCAATTTAGATGAGAGGGAAAGCGCTTAGATAAGCGAGAAACAAGGGAGATAGATGGATCAACCTAATGCGGACAAAATTGGTTTTACCCAACGAACGGATAGCCAGAAAGCTATCAAGAAGCAAACAAGAAAGGGACACTTAAGCACAAAAGCCCTATTACGCCACCTAAACGAATCTAAAACTAGGGAGGCAGCTACCAATCTAATCTTTACGGAGGGTCAACTTGGATCAAACGGTGGACCTTGAGCCTCCAAAGCTTCCGTTGCGTGATCTTGAAGGGCTCGATCCTAGGGATAATTCCAGAGATGAGGGAGTCAAATTTAAATTTGAAAACCAAGTTCTAGAAAAGATAAGATGAAAGAACTCAAGAATGATATAAGAGGGTAAGATGATAAGAAAATAATAGAATAAGATAAGAAAGAATAGAATAAGATGAGAGAAGAATATCTAGTCAGGTTAATTGCTTGGTTTGATTTAGAAAATATATTTTGAATTTTTGACTAAGACGACCAATCTAACTAAAGGTTACGCCCCATAATGATATGGCTCTGATACCATCTCTTGTCGGACCCCGGGTGTCACACAACCCCGAGACCCTCTGTGCATACCAAGCTAGTCCCATGATCAGTAGCTAGCTTGCACAGTTGCAACAATGATGTAATCATGACCATTCACAACGAACTAATGAAGGCATAAACTAATATTATTTAAAACAACAAAGACCTTATGGTCAAGTTCTTACAAAAGTCGCCTCACGTGGCTTAGCAACAACAGAGTATCCGCAATGAAATCTCAAAATACGTGGAGCCCAATCGACATGCCCACAGCAATCGAGTGGAGGACGTGACCTAGTTCGCAAGTCTTCAAAGTAACCTTCTTCGAGAACTCAACCTTCCCGATTCTTCTGTGGACCGATCAACAAAGGGCATAAAGCCGTGAGTACGTAAAGTACTCAAAGAAGTCGTAGAGAAATGTATGCACATAGTATTCATGTCGCTTAAGCAAGGATGGTTTTATGGTTAATTTGCGTAAAGCAAGTTTAACAAGAATACAATAATTAGATTGCAAAGCGTGATTTTAAAAGAATAATACATAGATAACCAAGTTCTTTTGAATCAAACAAAGGAACATCCCGCTCACTTCCCAACCATTCCAACCAAACGCTTCTATCGAACCAAACCACATTTTTGAAAATACTACCTTGCGCGAAATCACTGTGCATGTCCGTGAATCGGGACACGGCTATTCGAATAGATTTTGACACTCGCAGAGGTTGTACGCTTTACCCACAAAACACGAATTCTCTAGTTTGTTTGGCATCCGTCGATACCACCGCCACTTCCTTAGGTGAGTAGTCTAGAGCACGTGACAAGGCTTTTACAAAGTTCCATTTTGCCTCTGTTACGCCGCTAAGGTTTCGCCATCACACCCTCTTGCGCCAATAAATGTACCACAATGTAACCGACTCAAAACTTTCCTAATTAATTGGCCAGTCCGTCCCATACCGGACTTATGGTTGCACGAGGTGACCTGATCAATGACTTGCAAAGTTAAGTCCTTAGTTGGTCGCTCGCATAAGTCTACCACAACCCAATGTGCATTACACACCCACTCTAGCTTCCTACCTCAAGCCCGAGCATAAATCATTTTTGTTCATTCCCACCAAATGGCAATCCTCGCCATGGCACAACATCTTTTAATAAAAGTGGCCTCACACCACTGCTCCATAGTTCCATTAGTCAAATTTCATTCATCAACGAACATGTGATCGAAAGTCTCATGTAACTAAAGCATGTCTAAGCAATAATACGCACCCAAGTTGGTAATACAATTATGTCCAACTAGTATTAACCATCCTAAGGTGTCCAAGGATATATGTCATTCAAAGAGACATTTCATTTTCAATTTATCAAGGAGGCATAATGGCAATTTGGTAATTATCTACTCCCAAAACTATTTTTAATAAAACTAGCCATGCATGATAATTAAATACAATATACATTTGTAAAATGGGTTCAACATGGTCAAAGGCCTACGACTTGCCTTCGTTGGCGAGGAGCGAGTCTTGATCGTCGGTCAAGAAATCTTCCAAACGCCTAATCTACACGCAAGCGAGAATAGCAACAAATAAATAAAACAGCACCAAATGAACTCCAAAATTACAAAACCAGTACCAAATGAAAGAGGATGAATTTATATGAATTTAGAAATTTGGATCACCCAAATCGGAGTTCGGATGTGAAAGTTATGGCCAAAAGAAGTTTCAAATCACATAAAATGATGGAATTAGGGTTTTTCGGATTTTCAGAATTATTTTCTATTGAAAAATCGGACTTTGACGCCGGCAAGACACGCGCGCGCTTACGTGCGCAGCCACGCGGCAAAACCACCGACGCGGCCCGACGTGGCGCCACGTGGTGGCCACGTGGGCTCGGGCCCGCGGTCGAGAGAGAGAGGAGAGAGAAAGAGACGGGCGCGGCGCGCGCGGCGCGGCCGAGCCGAGGGGATGGTGGCGCGGCGCTACGGAGACGGCGGCGGAGGCGACGGAGGCGGGAAGAATGGAGGAGCGCGCGAAAATCGGCCGAGAGAGAGGAGGAGAGAGAACGCGGAGACGAACGCGCGATTTATAGAGCTCGCGGCGGGCGGAGCAATGGAGCGGCGCGCGCGGCGAGGCGGGATGGGACGGCACGGCCGCGGCGCGACGGAGGCGGGACGGACGGCGCGGTGGCGGGATTCGCGGCGGCGGAATCGCGCGACGTGGGAGAGAAACGGCGCGCGACGAAGACGACGACGGACGCCGTCCGATTTCGACGGACGGTGGGAGCGAGGGAGACGTGGCGACGGAAGGCCGTCCGATTGACGGACGGTGGAGAAGTCCAACGCGCGGAGGAAGACGATCGGCGCCGTCCGATTTCGATCGGACGGTGGGGAGCTGAAGAGGCGCGGGCGAAAGGATGCGGCCGGATGAAGATCCGACGGCCAAAAGCAAGGGGCGACGCGGCGAAGGCGAGAGCCACACGATGAGGATCCAACCACCGAGGTGACGGAGGCGCGGAGCGGCCGGCGGAGCGAGGGCGTCATGGAGTGGGCGGAGGCGGGAATAGGGATTGGGCCGGGAGAGATTCGGCCCACGCACAGTAAAAGGATTTAAAATCCATTTTTGATTTTAGAAATTCAAATAAATCAAAAAGCAATTTAGAAAATAGCAAATAGACTCCAAAAATTCTATAAAAATTCACAGAAATTCCTTGAATTATTCTTGACTTAATAAAAATACTTTTAACTTTAAATTTTCTTTTTCTTTTGCAATTAAAATAATTTTTAATTTCGGGAAAAAGGAAAAACCCTTTTTAAAATCCAATAAATCCAGGAAAATTCTTAAAATAATAATTTTGATTTTAAATTCCAGAAAACTCAATTAAACCAACTTTAATTTAATTGAAGTTTGATTAATTCATATTAAACTGCAATTGAATTTTGAAATTTCCAAATTAAGCTTTTGGCAAAAAGAAACAAATGGTTCTCTTTTTAAAATTTTCAAAAACTCCGAAAAAAAGGGACGCTACACTATCTAGGCTTTGTCTCTTGTCATTTGCGTGAGGATTTGGATGGGCATACTGCTGGAATTTATTTACTTTCAACTCTTTTGCTTCTACTGCTACTTTTGTTACTCTGTTGATATTTGTTTTTATTTGACCGGTCGGTCAGTGAAGTAATAACTTTAACTGCTTAATTTAAGTACCATTTTTCTTTACTTTGTATATGTGAATGTAAGGATGTGATTGACAATGTTGTGATTGTGTGTACTAGCCACTGTTCATGGAACTAGTACAGTATACACATGAGGGCTTTGGGTACTGAACACCTAGGGTCCGACAACCATAGCCAAACTACAGCTACCCACTTGCTAATCCAACACCACCACCACAAAGTTGTGATGCCTACTGAAGCCCCATCACTGCCTTGAGTACTCCTCCGCCTTGCTATCCGGCATCTCGACTACCATTCACTACTCTCTGTGTAGCAATTGCACCACTGATTATTACCTGATCAGCAGTACCACCAAGCCCATGTTGTTGCGTCATCAGATTGAGATCTGCACCAACCAATATATTGACAACGGCGGCATCACCATCACATTGCCATTGGTAGGACCATAGTAGCCGTTGCTCTAAATATGTCCAACAACGTCCCACTGGGAGCCAATGTTGTCGCCGGGTTGGACAGTGACAAACTGAAGGCCAAGGAGAGGTGGCCTCTAGGGAGCTCAAAACCTATGGAGCTAAATGTGGGGAGCACGTTGGGGAAGTCCATGCAGGACGGGGGCACCACGGGTTCTGGCATGAGCTTGTTCATCTTGGAGGCCACCGCCGCCGTCGATGGAAGGGAGGCCAAAGAGGTGGAGAAGGAAGTGGAGGAGCGCATGTTATTGCGGCACCACTGCTGGTGTGGACGTTGCGGAGGGAGTCATCCTGGGTCCAGTAGCGGCAGCATTCATTGCAGAGGTAGTGGGGCTGAAACATGTTGTAGTTGTTGTAGTAGCAGAGCACGTGCATTTGATCGCCTTGTTTGCCTATGAATAAAACTAGCTACCAGTAATTCACATATTTTTCCTACATATCCTACAATCATACTAAATACATTCACAACATTTACCATAATTTTTTTCGGACACCTCGTGCCATTCAATTTGCACAATATGTGCTGCACATTTTATTTGTACACAATCAGCTAAACAGTTTGCACTATTTAATATACATTTCCCGACATCTCCAAAGAAGCTACACTTTGGTAATCCTTTTCTAAAAATATAACCTAATCAGCGGATAATTAACAAACTACTAAATTTCTACAAAATATATGCTAAACATTTTATTCATAAACAACCACCTGAATAGTTTGGACTACTTAATCTACATTTTTCTACATCTCCAAAGCAACTAAACTTTGGTAATCCAGACCAAATTATGTTAATTAATCAGAACATTAACTAGTAAAATTTTGCCATCCATCTTTGAAAAGCACACGGGCCCAAAAATGCCATAACCAAACTACAGCTGCCCACTAGCTGATCCAACTCCACCACAACCAAGTCTGTGATGCCCATTGAAGCCCCATCACCACCTTCATGCGCCCGCCTTCCTCTCTGGCATCCAGAATACCATTCACTACTCCTTGTGTAGTAGTTGCACCATCGATTAATGCCTGATCAGTAGTACCACCAAGCCCATGCTGCTGCGTCATCAGTTTGAGATCTGCACCAATGTACACCAAATGTTGATGATGGCGGCAACACAATCACATTGCCGCTCGTAGGCCCTTAGTAGTCATTGCTCTTATGATTACCTTCAAGAAGCCCTCCTCTAAGTATGTCCAACAACATCCCACCGGGAGCCACTGTACGTCATCGCCGGGTTAGACGGTGACAAACCGAAGGCCAAGGAGAGGTGGTCTCTGGGGAGCTCAAAGCCTATGGAGCTAAATGTGGGGAGCACGTTGGAGAAGTCCATGTAGGACGGGGTATCATGGGTTCTGGCATGAGCTTGTTCATCTTGGAGGCCGCCGCCGCTGTTGACGGAAGGGAGGCCGACGAGGAGGAAGTGGATGAGTCCATGTTCTTGTGGCACCACCGCCGGTGTAGTGGACGTTGTGGAGGGAGCCGCCCTGGGTTCAGTGGCGGCAGCATTCCTTGTAGAAGTAGTGGGGCTTCGACATGTTGTAGTCGTTGTAGTAGCACAACACAAGCATTTGATCGCCTTGTTTGAGTCCGGCCGCGCCTTCTGGTCCACCGTCGCTTCCGTCTCATTTGACGCCGGCGATTGTCGTCGTGGCTTGGAGTTGCATGACACCACTTCCTCCATCTTGTACGACGCACCGGCCGCCATCAGCTTCTGCGTGCACAATTGAAACAAGACACATACATGGCTATATCATCAAGAGAATGGCCATTAGGAAGTGTATAATTCACACCATGGTAATTGTACACAATAAAAAAAAAGTGAAAGCCATAATTGCAAGAATACGCTTTTGTACTGTTTGTGGGCACTCACATTTGAGGGAGTTGGTACAATTTTGATGACCCAATGCTAGCTTATTGCTGCACTTTTTGTAATCAAGGCTAAAAATGACACTTTACATTTTCTCTGGGAAATTAACTTGAGAAAATGCATAATTTGGTATGTGACAGAATTTGAATTAGGGAGCTTGACATCACGTATTGTTGTTTGTTTGTACTGTTTCGTACGTCAACACAAATTCGTCGTACATACCTACACTCAAAATTCACGTGATAACTAAGAGTTCCTAATAAACCTCTTTTGACATCTATTCCACTTTCAACTCCATCACTACTGCAGACGGGCTCTTTGCCGAGTGCTTAGGGCACTCGGTAAAGCCCCTATTGCACTCGGCAAAGGCTTTGTCGAGTGCCGCACTCGGCAAAGAGCAGTCGGCAAAGAACCCGTCGGCAAAGGTTTCTTTGCCGAGTGCCACATATCGGGCACTCGGTAAAGCCTTTGCCGAGTGTCACATCAAGACTCGGCAAAAAAAATCCGACGCCAACTCGACGGCCTTTTGCCGAAAGTGCCACCTCGCAGACTTCGCAAAGAATTTTTCTCTTTTTTTGAAAATTCTTTGCCGAGTGCCATACTCTTGCACTCGGCAAAGAAATTTTTTCTTTTTTTTTAAACAAATTTTTGCCGAGTGCCATGGCTATGGCACTCGGCAAAGCTGGGAAATTGGGTTTCTGCTTCCCAGCTTTGCCGAGTGTCATGGTCACGGCACTCGGCAAAGTCCTCTTTGCCGAGTGTGGCACTCGGCAAAGAGGGGAAAAATGCTATTTTTTTGGTTTTTGCTTTCCATCAGCACAAACAAAGAAATCACATATATATCAACACACAGCACAGGATATATCACATACACATCCATATTCCATCACATACACATCCATAACCCATCACATACACATCCACCATCCATAATACATCACATACAAATCCATTGTCCATAATCCATCACATACATTCGCATCATCCATGACAATATCCATCACAATATATATATGTCTCTAGTAGTAGTCCAACATAAGACTAAGTCTAACACAAGTCCATGCAACATGGAAAGAAACAAATAAACGGTACCTACTGCCAGCCTCCCCACCCGGAGTGTGAACTGCCACCTTGAGGAGGGCCAGTTGGCCACCCGGCCTGTGGAGAAGGGCCACCTTGAGGAGTCGGGTTCGAACCCGCCGACTGTGGCTGCACAAAGGAGAAGCGAATTCATGAGTATCTACAGGAGGGCCGCACAAGCTAAAGGAATAAACAACCATATATACTCACCGGAGTCCCTACAGGAGGAGGAGGAGCCACAACTGGAGCGAGCAGCGACTGGGGCACGACCACACCTGGCAAGGCCTGAAGGCTCGCCATGAAGCTGAACATGTCCTGCAGCCTCTGCGACTCGGCCGCCCTCTGGGCTTGTACAACCTCCATCTCCAGCCGATGGGCCTCCGCCTGGGCCGCCTGCTGGGCCTCCAACCTCCGCAAGTCGGCCTGCAACATTCCACCCGCAATATTTAAACAATGCAAAGGCAAGGTAGATGTGTAAAAGCAATGAACGCATTTAATAAAACAAGATTAACTCGAGTTCCGCCATCTCTCATCGTGAGCTCTGCTGCCGAGAGAGTATGGGGAGGGAGGAGCTCGTGCTCCTTGCTCGAATCTCGGTGAGGATGGGAACAGAGGCGGAGTCGATCTGGCCGTCCCGCCATCCAAGATCGACCGTCTTGCTTCCTCCTCCCACCTCATCAGAGGTGCAGTGTCCGTGGGTGGGTGGCGGATCGAAGTCCTCCCCATGGCGCTCGTGGGCCGCCGAGGTGTACTCGCTAAGCTTGCTGTGGACGCCGCGTTGGTGTGCGCCGCCCGTCCGCCGGGTTGTAGGTGACTTCCGGCCGCCGCTTGCCCTTGTGTGCTGTAGGCGACGCTTATGAACTCATTGCATTCCTCGGCCTTGTGCGCTGGGGATCGCGAGGAAAACACAAAGATGATTACAAGTAATGAGAATTGAGCGTTAGAATAAATAAATAAAGATAAAACACAAAGAAGATTACCCATGTCCAGGCGTGACGCTGAGGCTCCGGCTGCCTTGGTGGTGTGGCGCCCACCCATCTCGCAGCGGCAGCCCGACGGATGTTGTGCTTCTCCGCCCACCTCCGAGAGCCACTGCCCACAATGGCCTCCCAAAGCCAGGCGGTGCTCGGCGCACTAATCGAGACATTGCCGCATGCCATCAAGTTATTGATATGTCGAAGATGAAATGAAGCCTACCTATTCTTCATGGAAGGAGTCAGATAATGTTTCAGACTTACCGAGAGTATCGCTCCTTGGTGAGCGCCCCGGTCCCGGCATCGGCCTTCCTCACCACTCGACCAAGGACGCCGGCCAGTAGTTGATGATGCACTGGAGCCGCGTCTCGTGGTACAGTCCGAGAGTCGGGACCTCTGGACCTTGTCTCGCACTCGCGCCGCCCGGTCCTCAAACCCTTCGTCGCACTGAAGAAGTCACGCATACGACATCATGTATCGCTTCATTATTTCAAGAACGACCAATGAATGCGTAGTATTGACCAATTTAGTGCGATGAAGACTCACCCGTAACTCGGCCTTGATCCGCGCCGCAACGGTGCCGAACTCGCCGCCCCTCGGGGCGTAGAAGTGGTCCCACGCCCGGCCGGCGAAGTCACCGAGGCGAGGTGAACATGCCGTAGTAGTGCCGCCAATCGAAGGCCCGGTGGCATTGATGTGCCGCCCGTTCGGACACAACTTCCCGATTCTTGTGCAAGAGTCATTAAGAAGAATTGTTAGTCTCCAGTTCGATTTTCAACATGTCATATGAAATAGTAGTGAAATAATACTTACTTGTCGCCGCTGGGTCGAATCACCGGCCGGTGAAGTGGATCGGCCGCCGAGTCGCGAGGGCCCGCAAGTAGACTCCCGACGAGGTAGAGCCGAGGCGGTGCAAGTGGAACCCCCTCATTGCCGATATCGCCGCCTCCCCGTGGTCCGACGAGTCAGAGGAAGTGCCACCCCCTCCTATGTGCAGGCCCACCGCCTGGTCGTCCTCGTCCACCGACGGGGTGGCAGCCGGCTGCACCCTCGTCCTCGGACGGCCGCAGGGCGGCCGCCTCGCCCTCCTCGTCGGCGGCTCCGGCAAGGGGTCGCCCTCGGCCAGGTGGTGAGCGCCCTCATGTAGAGGGAGTTGACCCCGACGGCCCGCCCGCCTTGCATTTTGTCGAGTGCCTGCAATTTCAAAGAGTAAACCAATTATCACGCTTAAATTACAAGTACTTATAAAGAGATGCAAAATGAACGAAACATAATTGCAATAATAATAATAATAATAATAATAATAATATAGTATTACATGAATTAGAAATATTCTTCACGATCGCGCATACCGGATCATAGGTGTCGCCATCACTATCAATATTGTCGAGTAAATCGGCTCATCTCCATCGTTGTCATCATTGTCATCGCCAATCAGTAATCGCCAAGCATTTGTAAGTCCTTAGCATTTTGCACCTCTTCTCCGCGTCCTCATCTCCACCGTCTGATCAATGTCATTGTCTACTTCCATGCCCATCAACAAAACATGTCTATGTCAAACCTCCTTCTAGCCCCTCTCGTTGATAGAACTCCCGTGTGTTTGGGTCAAAGTTGTAATCCTCATCGTTTGGGACAGTAGCCATACCGTCTTGGCGATACCAATCGCACAAGGTACCAATCGATAAGATTGGGGTCTTTTAGCACGCCCATGGGAGATAATAAACTTATGCGTGGCTGTTGAGCCACAATATAGACATCCTCTCCTTGATAGATGTAATCCTCGTCAATTTCGATTTGTCCAATCTCGAGGGCGTTCTCGTGACATTAGGATCGAACCAATGGCATTTGAATACGATCGATTAGGAGCTTTGCGACACTCAAAATTGAGCTCAGATATTTCTTCTACTATGCCGTAGTAGTCGCTACCATCGGTCTTGGCGCATTTAACTCCGGTATTCGTGGTTTTCCGATTGAGCCGACTCCGCTCGTAGTTTCTTGTGTGAGCGATAGCCATTCACATCATAAACGGTGAATGACTTGACCTTGTAGGCGAAGCCTTTGGCGAGCCCTTTCAACTCAACATCCATTTCCGCATCCTTGCGGGCTTTGCAAGGTGAGGCCGATAGATCGTTACATTACTCGCTCGTAGGAGCAAAGTGGGATGTCAAAGATTGAACGAGGTAAATTGGACTGGTACCTTCAGATCGAACGAGGATATGAAATCGGGCACACCATCTTTGAGAAGACTATCTTCTTCTTGAGGGAAGGAGCCTATTCTCTCTCTGTATTTATTCGAAAATTCTGAAAAACAAGAGATAAGGGGTTGGATAGATGGAGGATAGTGACAAGGGCGTATGTAACAAGCTCATTGAGAACTTCTCGCACATAAGGCTTCACTTCGTCAAGTTTCAACAACACATACTGACATGATAGTGCGCCACTCATCATGCCGCAAGGTCTTGGTGCCCGATGTGCTTGCCTTCCGAGTTGCCCTTTGAAAAGGCCGAGGTTCGATGAACTCGTCCGCGTTGTAACGAGGGGACGATTGTGCACGCTGAAGGCCATCCTTATAGCGCGCCATCGCGATGATGCTCACAAACCAGGAGATCTCCTGTGGATACGTGTGATCACATGTGGAGATCTCCTGGTTTGTGAGCATCATCGTGACAAACAACGTCTAAACTTTTTCAAATTTTTTCCACGGCATACGCATATGATACGGCGACAACTCGACAAGTTTCATGATTTTCGGAATTCGTTCACATTTTATACAATTAAAAAACCACTCCCACGCAAGTTGGCGGCGTTGCCTCGTGAGCACGTTGATCGAAATTTCGAGACAGTTCCTGGATTTAGCCTAAATTTACACTAAGAAACAAGGATAACATTTTTTGAACGAATGTAATCCATTATTCGATGCACCTGCAGTTCAAACTTACATTTTCTGGAAAAATTCAATAAAACAAAATAAACTATAGAAATATGCCAAAATGCAATGAAAATATCCCAAATTTAAACATGTTGTTTGTGGTAGTGTACTAAAGCTTCAAAAAAAAATTGGTGGCAAAAAACCAAAAAAAAAATTAGCTTGCCGAGTGCCAAGTTTTGGCACTCGGCAAAATAAATTCTTTGCCGAGTGGCAAACGGGGGGCACTCGGCAAAGAGGACACCGCTGGATGCCGTTAGGCCCCTACCAATCTTTGCCGAGTGTCTACCTTTGCCGAGTGCCTGGCACTTGGCAAAGACAGTCTTTGCCGAGTGCAGGGATTTGCCGAGTGCCATATTTTGCCGAGTGCGGCGCTCGGCAAAGCAGGTCTTTGCCGAGTGCCCGAAATTTGACACTCGGCAAAGATTGTTGCACTCGGCAAATCACGTGTTTCCCGTAGTGCATCCAATACATTTCACCGACCAGCTGCTTGTAAAGGATTACATACCTTATGTATTGTAGTACCTACACTCGAAATTCACGTGATAAGACTTCACCTCATTTGAAATCTCTATTACTTTCAGCTCCAATATATTATAATTAAGAAACTAGGACTATGTTTGGAACGACTCTACTATATATGCGCGATGAACTAGCTAGAACTTTTGTGTGTACATGATCGTACTTGGGATAATGAGGGTTTTATTTAAGTTGTTGCAGTAGCCTACTATTACTTCAAGGCAAGAATTAAGAAATTTAGGTTTTCAAAAACTAAATTTAAGGAAATATTGAATCACTTGGTTTCTATTTATTTTGAAATTGTAGGACGTAACTAATTAAACTAGACAGGGAAATTAAATATTAATTGTGCAAATGGAATTTTGGCTATGACCATATTTTCCAATTTTGGGCATATGCGATTCATAAAAGAAGGAATTGGTGACGGTCCGTCCTTCCACCATCAATCACGTCCGTCGATCAATTATAAACTAACAGTCCGGATTAACTCACAGTAAGCACTAAACCCTTAAAGTGTTAACTTATGAATGACACTAGAGAGATTGATGAGCTGTAACAACATATTTTATACCAAAAATAATTTTTTGTTACAACGCACGGGCACATAACTAGTATATATATTAAAATACCAAGGAAAAGGAGCGATGCTCGGTTCGTAGGGAGTGGGATCGCCCACCCCGCCTACCCGGGTTTGAAACCCGACAACCACTCTTTTTTACTTTGATTGCTGGACCTCCTAAACGAATTTCAAAAATAAATAAATAAATCCCTAGATCTTAATTATGTTAGATTTCCCCAATCAATACGATTGACTTAATTGCTCCTAATCGACTGATGCAGCTTTGAATCAAAGGATGATATATAGTTAACTGAAAGCTGAATTTTTGGACGCACAATCGGAAGTTCCGCTTTTCGTATGGAAGTTCCGATGAGCGGTACTTCGCTTTCCTGTATGCGGAAGTTCCGCGATAAGACAAAATCAAAACAAAAGAAAGACAACAATGATGAACCAAATCACAAACTTTTCAACAAAAGTGTCAAATACTCATCACTCGCATGGGGACACCTCTCACATGGTCTCTCATCAACACATGGTATTTTTTTTGCTTCATGATCTTGTCTTGATCCTCATTAACACATGATGACATCATAAGTTTTCATCATCATGGGACCCAACCTGCTTCATCGCCTCATGGAAAAAGTTAGTCCACGTGACAATTGTCATTAATTACCAAAATACTCTATTAACACATAATAACGAGTTTAGATTCTTCATCGGCCTAGGCCCCTTCCACCATGGCCTACAAGAGAGTAAATGCTGAGTCAATTTGCAACAGTAAGAATGCAACAATACATGCAAAGGAAGCATTAAAACAAAATGAAGTATAAAATGAACATACACAATAATAGAACCAACAACCATTAAAGGTGCAAATATTACAACACTACCCATTATCATAACATTACGACATTACAAAGCTTAGAAGGATTCGCGTACAAATATCATTGTAAGTGGAAAGTTTAGAATTAGAACATTACCACATGGAAACAGTTAAACTAACATGTTACAAATATGCACGGAGGTGAAGTCCTCACAACATATGAACTAGGGGCGCCTAAACGAGCTTGGCGTGTTGGGGCAACCCTTCATGGAGTGCCCTAGGGTGTTGCATATCCTGCACTTCTTCGAGCTGGTCTGTTTCCCACACTGGTTATCATCCATGTCATTTCAGAAACACAAGTTTCACTATATGTGGACAAAGATCCCTGTAGTTCATGTCCACACCATGCGAGTTGAACTCAGCGCTTCATGTCTCGAAAAGATGGCGCATGTCATAGTACCCGAGGATGTACAACATAGATATCTGCTTAACTTGTGTGCACTCCCTATACACATGCGAGTATGGCTTGTGCAGAACCTTCGGCTTATTGCAGGTGCAGGTGTCCAGATCAATGGGGTGCAAGCATACTTCCTATCACTCTAGCTTGGCTATTCACATATTTCTACCTGAGACGGATGTCTTAATTCCTCCTTGGGCCATCAATCGCCCGGATGTCGGCGTATGAGTCTTATGCATCTTTTGTCCATGTACATCTGCATGTTCTCAGACTACTGTTTCCCTTCATCCAGCTGTCACTTTGCTAAGGTGCCTCTATCACCAAAATAACTGATTGTGTGAGTCCCTATCTCATCAATGATCATGGTAATAGGGAGGAACCACACACCTTTCAACACACTGTTTTACACCCCGGACTTGTTGGTTGTCATAATGTCATACCTCTCACTGTTAGTGTTGTACAACTATGACTGTTTCTCCAACTTAGGATCATGGAGATTTATCCACTTGGAGAAATTGATGAGGCTCCAGGATGCCCCTCTAGTGCCCTGTTGTCCCTCCTATGGGTCCAGAGGGGACTCCCTGGTATGCCTTGTAGTATTCTATTGAAGCTCACTCTAGATGGTCTCAAACTTCCGCCTCTGGTTTTGCATACACAGCTACTTGAATGTCTTCATTAGGTCCTTACTCTAGAACTTGCTGTAGAAGTTTAATGCAAGATCCCTCGTGCACCACGGGGTTTCCATATCATTCCATTGGAGGGTGGGTTGTGTCCCATTTTTCATGGTGTTGAGCGCGGACAACAACGTGGTCTGTGGTAAGGCAGACATTAGGCTGGTCTCCAACAATGGCACACTTGATGTTTGTGAGGAACCACAACCAACTTCAATGTTCTCATTCTCTACGATAGCAAATGTAATTGAAAGATGCTGGTCATTTGCATCTGTCACCACCGTAGTGATAATGGACCCCTTGTACTTCCCGGTAAGGAAAGTGCGACCTATTGTGAGCACCAGACGATAGAAATTGAAACCGGTTGTGCGGTCATTAAACAATTGAAGCCCTCTACAAGGATAACCGGTACACATGGCTGATAGACATGACATACCATGTTATAGTTTCTTGCATGACCGCCTTGACTGGAAAATGCATCCCAACTAATAGGGTGTCATCATCAAACGCCCATTCGGACCCATTGTCATGTGGCAGTACAAGTGACCGCTCTCTAATATCATCCAGTCTAAATAACATATAAGCCACCTTCAATGACGCAATTCCATCCACTGGACTACCATCCCCTGCACCTTGGGGTGTGTCCTCCTTGCTACCATTCGAATCTAGGTCGGCGTCCTCATCAGACTCCAACACATCCGGCTGGTTCGGCAGAAATTCATAGCAGTCAGTGCGGTTAGACCACCATTCTCTTGCCCATCATTTTGAACAAAATTCTCTGCAAGAATTCTATCACAGTCTTCCTTGAAAATAGCACACTATGTGCTAGCGTCTTCACAGACCACCTGCGTTTCCCCACTCTCACTCGCACCAAAGATCATCAATGTTTGCTAGCACCCTATGTATGAACTACACATAAACCATCGGTCTCCCGTATATCGCCACCTCAGGATTTGTAGCAATCTGTATGTACTGGCCTCATGCAATGCTACCATTCAGTGCAGCTTACTGCCTCGATGACAAGCTTCTTCGTTGTTCTCTCCGTGTCAAACTCCTTCCGAATGCAGCTCCTTAGCTCGTGAATACTCATCTCATCTAGGCTCTCCACACGGACCACCTTAAATGAGCATCTTCTCAGGTCCAACCAATCCGCCCACACCATGTACGAGACCGTCATCAAAAAATGCAAGCAACTCTTGCATGATGGACATTACCTACGACCACAACAATACACTCAATATCCTTGTTTCTATTAATTCAATGTTTTTTACTCCCTATGAAGAAAACTAACCACCCAGCGATTCATATATTTTTCCTAGATAGCCAACAATTGTGCTAAACACATTCGCAACATTTACGATATTTTTTTTGGACGAACCACACCGTTTATTTTGCACAATATGTGCTACACATTTTATTTGTACACAATCAGCTAAATAGTTTGCACTGTTTATCTAAATTTCCCTACATCCCCAAAGCAGCTACACTTTGGTAACACTTATCTAAAAATGTAACATAATCAGTGGCTAATTAGCAAACTACTAGATTTCTGCAAAATATGTACTAAACATTTTATTCGTAGACAATCACATGAATACTTAACCTACTTTTTCCTACATCTTCAAAGCAACTAAACTTTGGTAATCCAGACCAAATTGTGTTAATTAATCAGTACGTTAACCAATAAATTTGTGTCAGCCATCTTCCAAATCACGCCTGCCCAAAAATGCCATAACCAAACTGCAGCTGCCCACCAACTGATCTAACACCACCACCGCCAAGCTGTGACGGCCACTGAAGCCCCATCATCGCCTTCACGCCTCCGCCTTCCCCTTCGACATCCATACTGTCATTCACTACTCCATGTGTAGCAGTTACACAACCAATTATTGCGTGATCAGCCATACCACCAAGCCCATGCTGCTACAACATCAGATTGAGACCTACACCAACACGGCAACACCAAATGGTGTCAATGGCGGCATCACCATCATATTGTCGTTGGTAGGCCCATAGTAGTCGTTGCTCTGATGATTACCATCAAGAAGCCCTCCTCTCAGTATGTCCAACAATGTCCCACCGGGAGGCAATGTTGTCGCCGGGTTGGATGGCGACGAACCGAGGGCCAAGGAGGAGTTTCTCTAGGGAGCTCGAAGCCTATGGAGCTAAATGTGGGGAGCACGTTTGGGAAGTTCGTGCGGGACGGGGGCACCATGGGTTCCTACAAGAGCTTGTTGATCTCGGAGGCCGCCGCCGTCGGTGATGGAAGGGATGACGACGAGGAGGAGGAGGAAGTGGAGGAGCGCCTGTTCTTGCGGCAGCCCCTGCTGGTGTGGATTTGGCGGAGGGAGCTGCCCTAGGTCTAGTAGCGGCGACATTTCTTGCAGAAGTAGCGGGGCTGCGACATGTTGTGTTGTTTTAGAAGCAGAACTTGGTGTTGGTGAGGGGCACCGCGGGCATTTGATCGCCTTGCCTGGGTGAGGCTGTGGCTTTTGGTCCACCATCACGTGCGTCGTTCGCAACCGGCGATTGTTGTCGTGGGTTGGAGTTGCAGGACACCACTTCCTCCATCTGGGATGATGCACCAAGCTTGTGAGTGCAGAACTGAAACAAGACACATACATGGCTATATCACCAGGGGAATTGCCATGAGGATGCATGTGTGTATAATTCACAACGTGATAATTGTACTCAATAAAAAAAATGTGAATGCCATAATTGTAAGAATGTGCTTTTGTACTGTTTATGGGCTGATCATATTTGAGGGATCGTTGGTACAATTTTGATGGCCCAATGCTACCGCACGTTTTTTTTATCAGAGCTAAAAATGACACTTTGCATCTTCTCAAGGAAATTAACTTAAGAAATTATCAAGCACAAGGTCCGTCTCGTGGCAAAGGGCTATATGCAGCGCCAGGGCATCGACTACGAGGAGGTGTTCGCGCCGGTGGCCCATCTTGAGTTCGTGCACCTGCTGATCGCGCTCGCCGCACATGAGGGATGGACAGTACACCACATGGATGTCAAATCGGTATTCCTCAACGGCGAGCTAGACGAGGAGGTCTACGTCACCCAACCTCCCAGCTTTGAGGTGAAGTACATCAATTCCGATGAGCAGCTAGCTGGTATTTTGACGAAGGCATTGGGCCGTGTCAAGTTTCAAGAGCTGCGCATAAGGATCGATATCGTCAAGATCAAGAAGGCGCGTCAAGGATATTAGGAGTGTTTGTTGAATAATCTTGTGCGCGTTTAGTATCTCTAAGTCTCGTAATTTTCTTTGCTTTCGGTTTCTTTGTTTTGCACAACTGAAGCAGTCGTATGCATTAGTGTGTACTAAATGCTAGTTACGAAGCTAGTTGTGGTGCATGAAAACCAGTATATATAGTTTAGTGGGTCATCATTGCATTGTAACGGCTCGTGTGTTAGTGGCTGCATGTAAACGGCTTAGTGTCTCATCAGTAGGTTTTTGGTCAGAATAAGAGAGGAAGAAAAATCTGAAAAGGAGTAGAGAGTTGAGCTGCACAAATTCGTATCACTGGTTAGCAGCTGGCTCTTGGCCAACAACATTGTCGTTGGTAGGCCCTTAGTAGCCTTTGCTCTGATGATTGCCATCAAGAAGCCTCCTCTTACTATGTCCAACAATGTCCCGCCGGGAGGCAATGTCGCCGCCGGGTTGGACGGCGACGAACCGAAGGCCAAGGAGGAGTTTCTCTAGGGAGCTCGAAGCCGGTGGAGCTAAATGTGGGGAGCACGTTTGGGAAGTTGGTGCAGGACGGGGGCACCATGGGCTCCTACACGAGCTTGTTGATCTCGGAGACCGCCGCTGTGGCTTTTGGTCCACCGTCACTTGTGTGTCGCTCGCAGCCGGCGATTGTTGCCGTGGCTTGGAGTTGCAAGACACCACTTCCTCCTTCTGGGATGACGCACCGAGCATGTGAGTGCACAATTGAAACAAGACACATACATGGCTATATCACCAGGAGAATTGCCATGAGGATGTGTATAATTGCACTCAATTAAAAAAAAAGTGAAAGCCATAATTGTAAGAATGTGCTTTTGTACTGTTTATGGGCTGACCATATTCGAGGGAGTTGGTACAATTTTGATGACCCAAATGCTACTGCACGTTTTTTTTAAATCAAAGCTAAAAATGACACTTTTACATTTCCTCAACGAATATATATACCTACACTCAAAACTGACGTGATAACTAAGAGTTCGTAACAAACCTCTTTTGAAATCTATTGCACTTTCAACTGGATCCTATGCATTTCACTGACTAGGTACTAGTAAAGGATTACATGTGTAATGTATTGTTCGCTTGGACGGTTCTGTAATGACATATTTTTGTAGTATCTACACACGAAATTCACGTGATAAGACTTCACCTCATTTGAAATCTTTATTACTTTCTGCTCCAATGTATTATAATTAAGAAACTGTGTTTATGTTTGGAACGACTGTACTATATATATATATATATATGTGAGATGAACTAGCTAGAATTTTTGCGTGTAGATGAGTGTACATGGGATAATGAGGGTTTTATTTATTTTGTTGCAGCAGCCTACTGTTAATTCAAGGCAAGAATTAAGAAAGTTAGGTTTACAAAAACCAAATTTAAGGAAATATTGAATCACTTGGTTGTTATTTATTTTGAAATTGTAGGACGTAACTAATTAAACTAGGCAGGGAAAATATTAATTGTGCTAATGGACTTTTGGCTATGACCATATTATCCTATTTTGGGCATTTGCGATTCATAAAATGCAAAAAATAATTTTAAAAATAATACCTATGGAACCGAGCAATGCTCAGTTGGCAGGGAGTGGAATCGACCACCCCGTCCACCCTATTCGAACCCTGGCACCCACTCTTTTTTACTTTAATTGCTAAACCTCCTAGCCGATTTTTTTTTTAAAAAAAATTCCCAGATCTTAATTATGTTAGATTTCTCCAATCAATACGATTTACTCAAGCTCCATAATCGACTGATGCAGCTTTGAATCGAAGGATGATATATAGTTAACTGAAAGCTTAATTTTTTTGAAGAACCTTTGGTGGACATAGTCAAAGGAAAGAAAATAAAAGAAAAGAGAAGTTGAGACAAAAAAAAAAAAAGAACCACTCCCTACAACCATGGGTGTTCTCCTTGATACAATCCGAGAGTAGGTCGGTGTCCTCATTAGACTCCGATCCATCTGGCTTGTTTGACAGAAACTCGTGGTAGTCAATGTGGGCCAACCACCATTCTCCCCCTCATTTTGAACAAAATTCTCCATAAGTCTTTTCTCCGAGTTTTCCTCAAAAATATCACACTATCTGCTCCCATATTCATATACTGCATGCGCTTCCCTACTCCCACTGGCACTAGCATCATCAATGTATGCTAGAACCCTATGTACAAATTGCACATACACTATCAGTCTCCCGCATATTGCTGCATCAAGATTTGTGGCAATCTGCATGTACTGACCCCATGCAACACTACCATTCACTTTGGGTAATTCCCATACTCCCTGCCTTCCGCTATTCGTGCAAGTTACCACCTCGATGACAAGCTTCTTCGTTTCTCTCTGTATCGAACTCCCTCCAGGTGCAACTTCTTAGCTCGTGAATATTCTTCTCATTCGGGCCCTCCGCCCGAATGACCTTAAAATGGCATCTTCACATGCCCAACCTGTCCGTTCCGCCCACATACAAGACCGTAATGAAAAAACACAAGCAAGTCTTCCATGTTGGACATTACCTACGACCACAACAACCCAATACACTTAATATCCATATTTCTAGCAATTCAGTATTTTTTATTGCCTATGAATAAAACTAGCAACCCAGCAATTTACATATTTTTCCTACATAGCCAACAATTGTGCTAAACACATTCGCAACATTTACCATAATTTTTTTCTGACGCACTGCATCGTTAATTTTACACAATATGTGCTACACATTTTATTTGTACACAATCAGCTAGACATTTTGCACTATTTAATCTATATTTTCCTACACTCCCAAAGAAGCAACACTTTGGTAATCGTTATCTAAAAATGTAACCTAATCAGTGGCTAATTAACAAACTACTAAATTTCTACAATATATGTGCTAAATATTCTATTAATAGAAAATCACCTGAATAGTATGTACTATTTAATCTACATTTTCCTGCATCGCCAAAACGAGTAAACTTTTATAATCTAGACAAAATTACATTAATTAATCAGTAAGTTAACTAGTACATTTTTTGAGCCACCATCCAAATCACGCATGCCCAAAAATACCATCGAACTGTAGCTGCCCACCTGCTCATATCCAGCACCACGGACACGAAGCTATGACGGCCACTGGAGCCCTTACGCCTCCGCCTTCCTCTCTGGCATCCATACAGCCCTTCGCTACTCCCTACACCGCTGTTGCACCACCGATTATTACGTGATTAGATTGAGACCTGCACCAACAACAAATTTGATCGCCTTGCCTGGGTGAGGCTGTGGCTTCCAGTCCACTGTCACTTGCATCTCGTTCGCCGCCGGCGATTGTTGCTATGGCTTGGAGTTGCATGACACCACCTCCTCCATCTGGGACGACGCAGTGTGTGCACAATTCAAGCAAGACACGTACATGACAATATCACCAGGAGAATTGCCATTAGGAAGTGTATAATTCACAACGTGATCATAATTGTACTCAATAAAAAAAATGTGAAAGCCATAATTGTAAGAATATGCTTTTGTACTGTTTATGGGCTGATCATATTTGAGGGAGTTTGTACAATTTTGATGACCCAATGCTAGCTTATTTCTGCACTTTTTCTCTGCGAAATTAACTTGAGAAAATGCATAATTTGATATGTGACAGAATTTGAATTAGTGAGCTTGACATCACATATTGGTGTTTGTTTGTACTGTTCTGTATGTCAACACAAATTCATGTTACGTACCTACAATCAAAATTCATGTGTGTTGTAGCAAATAAAGACTAAACAGTAAGAGAAAAGGGACCTCCGCTACTCTCGCGAACCGAAGGATTCTCGAAAAGGGGATCAGCAGTTAGTGGATATGTATTGATTGCTTCCTTCTGAAAAACCGAAAAATCTCCCTTTTACATGGGGGTGCTTCCCTATTTATAGCCTTATGTTTACATTATCATTCTACTCCTACAAGAATGAGGTACGCATAGGGGCTGTAGGGACTTTTCCTCCCCCTACACGTAGGTCTTGGTTCACGGTAGGTCTTCCTGCGCTTTGTCCACCTGGCTAGTGCACCTAGTCTACCAGCGCCCGGAGTGCTCCGTTGCTTCGAGGCGCTAAGGACCCTCCGGAGGTGGCTTTGACTGGCCGTTGGGGCTAGTGGGGCCGCCCCTACGACAATATGATAATTAAGAGTTCCGAATACCCCTCTTTTGAAATATATATATATTCCACATTCAACTCGACCCAATGCATTTCACTTGTAAAGGATTACGTACATTATGTATTTGTAGTACCTACACTCGAAATTTACATGATAAGACTTTACCTCATTTGAAATCTTTAATACTTTCAGCTCCAATTTATTTATTTATATAAGCGCGGTGAACTAGCTAGAATTTCTGTGTGTAGATGAGCCTACATGGCATAATGAGGGTTTTATTTAATTTGTTGCAGTAGCCTACTGTTAATTCAAGGCAAGAATTACGAAAGTTAGTGTCGGTGTATTAGAACCGATCTTACGTAAAGATTGTTTGATTCGGGGGGTCTCCTAGAGATAAGATCACGCAGAGTGGATTGACACGGGATGTTTAGACAGGTTCAGGCCTTCTCCGGAGAGAATAATAACCCTAATCCTGTGTGTATGGTATTCTTGATGATCAAGTAAAAGACTAAGACTATTACAGAGAATAGCACTTGTGTTCCTACTTGACTGGCTCTTATTTGCTGCCCCCTTATCTCTCTGATCAATGCCCTTATATAGTCGTGAAGAAGTAGCCGTTTTGCTCTGCGGGAGATGCGCCTGATTAATCCAGTAACGGGCGCATGATGGCAGTAATTATCGGCGCCTCGGCTTCTTCACGCCGTCTGGCAATTATCTTCCAGAGATAATGGGGTAATTACGCACCATTAATAAGCGGAATAATAGTGCGTGCGGACACTGTTCGATTCCTTAATCAATTAGACCCACTCTTTGTAGGTTTGATTATAAGGTGGTCGTAGTTTACAGTCGTAGAAGAACTTACGACCGGTAGCGATCGAGAAGGACCTACAACTATGTAGTGGTCGTAGTTTACCTGGTCGTAGAAGAACTTACGACCAGGTAGCAGTCGCAGAAGGACTTACGACCATGATATAGTCGTAGCAAGACTTACAACTGTGGGGGTGATTGTAGAAGAACTTACAACCACTTATTGGGCTTCTCCCTTATAGATAAGGGGTACCTCTGGGGACTATGCGACATCATATTTACCCATAATAATAATTATAGATAAAAGATAAAATGAGGATTATTAGATCCTCGTCATCTAGCCCCCCAGCTTCAAGTGAAAGTAACTTATTTGATAAAGGTTTCGTAAATGGACTTACGACCATGAGAATGTCGTAGAATGATAGTCGAAGGAAAAACTCTTCGATATTTGAGTCTTTGCTTTGACCAGAATTTGCTTGGTCAAGAAGGTTGCTTGCGACTATTAAAAGTCATAAAAACCCCTACGACCGCCCTGGTAGTCGTAGTAGGGGAATCGGAGAAAAACTCTTCCGATTGATACTTTCTTCGACTAGAAAGACTTGGTCAAGAAAGTAATTTTGCTTGGAGGTGACAATACGTACCTATTTTTTCTCGAACGGACCATCTGGGGAATTGCAACCGCTCTCATAGACTTGTCAGATGAAGCGGTTCCCGCGGTACAACCATCTCTCATAGACCTATAGCCAGACGGTTTCGAAGCGGCGGAGATCGTGTGGTTATAAAAACTTACGGGAGGTAGACTTGGGTTTTACCTTTCCCAAATCACTCCATTTCTTCTTGAGCTCTTGCTTTCTCCGTCTCGACTAGGTTTCATCTTCTCACGCTAACCCAATCAAAAACTTCTTGCTTACGGCGAAATGGCCAAGAGAGTTTCGAATGGGAGGAATCGGAGATGGATGCGCTAAGATCAAGATCTTGGTCGATCTGGAAGATCGAGAGAAGGCTTTGGTGAAGTGGATTCCGCTATCGGGCGAAGATCGCCATCGGGGAAAATGGGCAAATCCGTCTTCCAAGCGTATTGTGAGTGCGGTCTTCGATTGCTCGCCCACCCTTTCTTCTGATAGTACTCGAACACTTTGGGGTGGGCGGTGAACTTAGGTCCCAATTCCATTACCATGTTGGCGTGTTCGTGTATCGTGCGGCGTACACAGGGATTCCGCGGATCTCGAGTGTTCCAATATTATTATGGGATGGCTCGACAAACCGAATCGCCGGAAGTCGTGGTCTGAAGCTCCACGACTCAAGTCGAAGGAGTACATTGAGTTTCACCGGTCTTCGTGGCGAGTTGGAGGAAGAGGTGGTTTCTTTGGAAGGTCACCTCAAGACGACCTTTCTTTAGTGGGAAGGTGCTGAAAAGAAATCTTCATGGGATTCAACCTCGAAGATATCAAATGGATTAGCCCTTATATTCAAGCCATTAAGGACTTGAAGGAAGAAGGGCTGACCGGATGGCATGTGGTGAAGGATTTCATCACACGCCGAATTAGTCCTCTGAAGAAACGAGCATTTCCTATGTGGAGGTACTCGGGGAGAGGAGACCCCACCAGAGACTACGAGGAGGGTAAGCAATTGTCGACTTAGATCTCCGTTTGGTCTTTCTCAACCTTGTCTAATATTTTTATCTATTTACAGGATCTTTCACAGGTGAGGTTGACTCAGTCGACTCATCGTGAGAAGTCCCAAATCACTCCGAGGGGCGGTTCCTCAAGTCATTGCGGCTTTGTCCGCAGATGAAAGGATTGAGCGCCTAAAGGTAATCAGAAATCTGATTCTTTCTTTAGGACTTTTATAGTCGTAGAAGATACTTACGACTAATGGTGATCGTAGAATATCTTACAATCAAGAAAGAGTCGTAGAAAAACTTACGACTTGGCACTAGTCGTAGAAAAACTTACGATTAATTAGTGATTCTTCTTTTTGTCTTGTTTCGTGAAGTAGGCATGGAAAATCGCCGGAGACGACGAAGAAGTCGCTTACGATGACTATTGGCGCTGGGTTGTCGAAAGACAAAGGCTCGGCTCCTCCCTCGAAGAGACGTCGACTTGTAAAATCTGCCGACAAGGGGGGAGCAAGCTCGAGCTCTGGTCTTTCGACCAAACCCTCTACAAGGCTGCGGCAGCTATAGTTGTATCTGGCCGAGGCGCGCACCGTCGAAGCCGAGGAGGTTGAAGCAGTTGAACCTCTCAAGCGCAAACCTCGCAAGGCTAAGGTACCCTTCTATTATGACACGGAATCTTTCGCAGTTGGTGCCACTCCTAGTTTTATTAAGAAACTTGAAAGGGAGAACTGGAAGGATTTTGTGTCTTTATGAAGGACGATCTTTGCATCGGCACAACACGCAATCGAGGGCGTTCTTTATACGGAATGGTCGAGACCGATCTCGTCCATCAAAGATCGAGAAACCGAGCTCGGTTCTGTTCAAACTCTACGACCGGCGTGGTCGTGGTGAGCCAATGTTGAACCTCGACCGGGCGTGGTCGTGGAGAAGAAGAGGTCCTCCGTTGGGAGGATTGCTCCAAAATTCTGGTTAAGACCGAGTGCGAGTATGTGAAATGTACTGAAGTGTAAGAACGACATTTACCTTTTTCTTTTTCACAACCTGATTTGCTTTTCTTTATTTCAGTCCGACTCCTTCAGCCCCCGGGAATGCTTCTGCTGAGAAGTCCATTGCTATCCCTTCAGCTACTGGAGAGGTAGCAACGGAGGTGGTCGAAGCATCACCCTTGGCCCAGGTGGCGATGAAGTCGAGACTCCCAGAGTGTCTCCCACATCTGCTGAAGTCGTAACTACGACTCTTGAGGTAGCGGCTGTTACTGTTGAGGTGGCCGCTACGACTACTGAAGTCGTAGAAACAACAGAGGCAGCTGTGGAAGCCTCTGGTCAAGGTGGTGACCAGCCTGCGCACCGCTCTGGGAAGGAAATCGTAGGAGGCGTTCCTTCCCCTACCCAAAGAGAAATCACGAACGACGTAAGGAGAAAATTTCAACTTCTGTGGTGACTTCTTTGGGCTTGCCTCCGTCGTAGGGTCTTCTGCTTACAAATCTCGTGACCGAGTCCCCCATCCCAAAGATATTCCCAATACGGAGAATACTTTTGACAGCGAGCTCGAGAAGGTGTGGTGGGACAAAGTCGCGAGGATAGATAAGCTGCAGCACCCGGACCTTGTATATTCGATTTTTGCTAGAACGACTATGAATGTAAGTATCTTCAGAATACTTATATATGTGGCTTTCCTTCCCTTCTCACTGCTTTCTTTTGCGAAAGCTCGGAGCAAATTCTTTGTTGTCGGTGAGTATCATCGACAACTTTTAGAGCTAAGACAAGAGAAAGAACTACTCTGTGAGGCGAGAGGTGGTAAGTCACTTATCATTCATAGTTGTTTTTGACTTAAATACTCGTAAAATGTTTCACGAGAATAGTCATGGAAGAAACTCATGACGAAGTATCAGTCGAAAAGAACTTACGACTATTTACGACCAGGTAGTGGTCGTAGAAAGACTTACAACCATATCTTAGTCGCAGAAAAACTTACGACTAGGTCAGTGGTTGTAGAAGTACTCACAACCATTCAGCTGATGTTTATCTTCGTTCCTGTTTTTTGTAGGTTAAACAGTGATACGAAGACCTTAGCTGACTCACTCGACTGTGAAAAAGAGGAGTCGAGGAGGCTAAGGAATGAAGTATTAGTCCTCTCGGATAGACTTCGAGAGGTTGTCTCTGCATCTAAGAAATTGCAGGAAAAAATAAACAGTAAGTGCTGAACTTAAGACTGCTTTTGAGTTTTAACCTTTACCTAACTCTCATTTCTTCTTTAGATAAAGAAAATGAGATCTAAAGCTCGGATGAAGTTGGAGACAAAGCTTTGGTAATTCAGAGTTTTCCGTATTACAAGAATAAGGATCAAGAACTCGAGGTTACGAGAACTCAAGTAATGTAAGTAACTCTTTACTGTTGTCCTTTTGAGTATTTTCCTTTTCTAATGCCAATTTCTTGTTGAAATTGCTGCCCAATTGAGAAGCCTTGAGGTCAAATCCAAGCAAAGACCTTAATTTGCAATGAGTCCGTCGCATTGCTAAGATGAATCTGAGAGGACATCAAAGCATGGGGGCAAAAGCATCTCAAACCGTTGCTTCCCATCGAGAAGAGGTCAAGAAATTGGATTCTCAATTAGTAGGTAAGAAAAAGCTTTTACCTATAATTATCTTTGTGTTATCTTCCTCTAGAAGTATATTTTTGTTTGACCGACATTATTCTTTCTGTAACAAGTGGTGAAAACAAGAAGCTTCACAGGCTTCGACTTGTACCCAACAGGAGATGGAGTCGATGAAGACTAGTCTTCAGGCAACATCACTCTCTGAACAATGTGCTTAGTGAGCTACATTCGAGGAAAAACTCCTCGAGAAGATACCATAGCCGCTCACACAAGTACCATTGGGGAACAAGTCGGAAAATTGCAAGAAATGGTGACCACTCAAGACTAATCAAAATTTGAATCAATAAGGGAAGCGATCGAAGTCGCAGTGAGTTACGCTTTGGCGAAACTTAAAGCTCAAGACCCCGCCTTAATGTTAAACCAATCGAAGCCGACTTGATCGTCTCCAATCGAGGCAAGTCGTCGATTGAGGAAATCTGATCGATTGGTAAAAAGGTGGCGGAGGAAATGCAACTAGGCTCTCCCCTTCGAGTAATCTTGTAACTACCTTGTAAAGCGCATAATTTTTGTTAATGAGTAATATATGATCCGCTTCATTTCCGAAAATCATCTTGTCGAGTAGTTAGTAACTCAAAAGATAATAAACGAATAAAAGACTAAGAATTGAAGTCAAATTAATAACTTTATCCTAGCCCCGACTATTTGCTTAGATTGTTTAGACAATCTAAATAAATAGTGTTTAAAAATGGGGTTTCAAAACAAAGAGAGGTTTATTTAACTTATAGCTTTTGTTACGGTTGTCAAGCAATCGGTCGAAAAGAGTAGAAACGACTCGACACTAGGAAGTTCCTTCTAGTGGGCGGGACCACGTCGAGAGAGGAAGGCTTCGACTAGGTGATGTTCCCATCTCCGACTAGTTTAATCAAACCAAGAACAAAGAACTTGAGTTAAGCAAACGCTTTAGAGTACTTTAGTCATTCGCTCGTCCTTTTTTGGTGGACTTGATAAGTCTTTTCGAAGAGCAAAAGTAGGAGATCGAGCGACACTAGGAAGTTTCCTTCTAGTGGGCGGGACCACATGCAGAGAGGAAAGACTTGACTAGGTGTGTCTCTTCCTTCACCGCTTAAAACAAATCGAGTACACCAAAGGTGGTCGAACTAATGTAAGAAAGTGCACTCTGCTTAGAATATTTTTTGAATTTATCAAAAAATAGATTAAGATTGAGAGAGTTGGCTTTGAGAACATTACGACTAGATAAAACCCGAGCTCTTTGTATTGGCGTAAAAAGTGAGTAACGAGTCGATGCTAGGAAATTCCTTCTAGTGGGCGTAACCACATGCAGAGAGGAGAAGTTTCACCGGATGACGCTTTCGCTTTTTGGCGCCGCCAGTAAAGAAAACTGCGTGTTTTCATATCATAGTCGAAAGATTAAAAAGCACTACTCAAAAATTAAGGCAAAAGAGGTAGAAAGAACTCGGACTTTTATTGCACGAGAAACCGGTCACACATAGAATTTGCGAATCGGTCGATGTTCCAAGAGTTTGAGAGAACTCGCCCATCTTCCATTGCTATTCAGACAGGACCTCGCCGAAGTTATTTCGACCATCGTGTAAGGACCTTCCCATTTAGGGAAAGTTTATTCCGATTAGACTTGGATTGGCGAGCCTCAATACCAAGTCACCTACAAGAAGGTCGCGAGGTTGGACCTTACGATTATAGTATCTGCGCAGGCTTGTTGGTAGACCGCCGAACGGATTAAGGCTAGGTTTCTCCTCTCTTGAGTAGGTTAATGTCATCCGCTCAAGTCGTTCTCGATCCGAGTTGTTGAAGGTTTCAACTCGTGTCGACCGTAATTTTAGCTCCGAGGAAGCATGGCTTCGCCCAAAACTAGAAAAAGGTGTTTCTCCGTTGCTCGATGGTGGTCGCATTTAACCGCCCATAATATGGAGGGTAATTCTTGTACCCAAGCCCCGAGCGCTTAACAAGTCGGGTCAAGACTCGAGTTTTAATTCCTCGTATTATTTGGCCGCTTGCACGCTCGATCGCCCCATTACTTTGGGGATGTGCAATGTAGCATAGCATAGCTTGGTACCCAACTCGCCGCAAAATTCACGAAATTTTGCACTTGCGTAATTGTTTACCATTGTGCGTAATTATCCGACTTAACTCCAAATCGACTAATTACGCTTCTCATCATGAACCTTTTGTCGCCTGCTGTTATCCCATTCATGTGTTCACTTCGATCCATTTTGTGAACGTGTCAATAGCCACAAAAAGGAATTCGAAACCTCCTGGAGCTTTGGGAAACGGTCCTAGGATATCAAGCCCCCAGGTCGCAAAAGGCCAAGAAAGAGGTATTGTTTGTAATGCTTGAGCTGGTTGGTGTATCTGTCTACCATGGAATTGACACTGGACACACTTTTTAACCACCTCCATAGCATCGTCAGGGCTGTAGGCCAGTAAAAACCTTGTCGAAAGGCTTTACCAACCAATGTTCTATAGGAAGCATGCGTCCCACGATGCCACTTGTGTATATCGTGAAGGAGTGTTATTCCTTCGCTTTGCGGAATGCATCGCATGAGTATTCCTTGGGCTCCTCGTTTATAGAGGACTCCTTCAACCAAAGTATACATTTTGGCTTTTCGGGATAATCGATCTGCCTCAAGATCATCTTCGGGTACGGAACCCTTGTAAAGATACTCGTAGATGGGAGTCATCCAGGTATCCTCGTAATCTAATGAGGCTATCTCAAGAGGAGGTGTTTCTGGTTCTTCGACTAGAGACGGTTTTTGGAGTTGCTCCAAGAAAACTCCTTTTAGTGCGTGGATCGGGAAGAAGCCATCCGAGCGGTTGGTCTCATGAGGAAATTATCCTTTCGAGGGATGAATTGTACCTCGAAACCTAAAAAATGTTTTTCTAGCTTACGTACTTCTGATAAGTACCGAGCCATTGTTGAGTTAGAGCATTGGTACTCTTTCCCGATTTGATTCACGACTAGTTGAGAGTCTCCTCTCACGAGTAGTCGATTTAATTGAGAGTGCTTTCGCACTCGTATGCCGCCTAGCAAACCTTCGTACTCTGCTACATTGTTAGTAGCCTGAAAGTTTAATTGTATGGCATACTTTAAGGTTTCTCCGGTAGGAGATATCAGGACCACCCCAGCCCCCGAGCCACTTAAAGTAAGTGACCCGTCAAAGTACATCATCCACTGGTCGTGGAATCAGATCGGGATCCCGAGCAGTTTCAGATTTGTCCATTCGGCGACAAAGTCCGCCAAGATCTGCGATTTTATGGTCGTCGGGACACAAAATGGAGGTCGAACTCCCAAGTTCGACCGACCATTTTGCCATGCGTCCATTGTTTCCTTATTATGGAGGATTGCTCCCAAAGGAAACTCGACAAGCCTGACTATTTTGTGCGCTTGAAAATAATGCCGCAGTTTCCTCGAAGACATGAGGAGGGCATATAGAAGTTTTGGACCTGAGGGTAACGCTCCTTAGGCCCGTGTAAAACTTCGCTAACGTAGTAAACTGGTCGTTATGCGTTTTCACGTTCTACGACTAATCTCGCGCTTCTTTGCTGTGGCGTGGCGACTAGGTAAATTAAGAGCGTCTCTTCGGCTTTGGAGAAACCGAGCAGAGCACTCGAAAGATACCTCTTGACATCCTCAAAGGCAGCGTTTGCCTCGTTCGACCACTCAAAACCTTCATGTCTCCTGAGAAGTTTAAAGAAAGGTAGTCCTTTTTCTCCTAGTCGTGCGATGAAACGACTTAAAGCCGCCATGCACCCAGTGAGTTTTGGACTTCCTTTTTTGTGTTTGGAGGACGCATCTGGAGGATGGCTTTTATTTTTTCAGGATTTGCTTCGATTCCTCGTTCAGATACTAGGAATCCAAGCAATTTTCCTGAAGAAATTCCAAACACACACTTCTCTGGATTGAGTTTTAAGCGGTGCTTTCTGAGGTTGTCGAATGTTTCTTGTAGGTCGGTGATATGATTAAGTCTCTTAATGCTTTTTACGACTAGATCATCAACATAGGCTTCCAAATTCCGGCCTAATTGAGATGAAAAAGTCGATTGCATTAGGCGTTGAAAAGAAGCACCGGCATTCTTTAGACCAAATGGCATTTTGACATAGCAAAAGGTACCAAATGGAGTAATGAATGCGGTCTTTTCTTCATCGTTTAAACACATATTGATCTGGTGGTATCCAGAATATGCATCTAAAAAACTTAATATCTCACAACCTGCAGTTGAATCAACCAGCTGATCGATACGAGGTAAAGGGAAATCATCTTTTGGACAAGCTTTATTAAGATCAGTAAAGTCCACGCACATACGCCATTTGCCGTTTGACTTTTTGACCATTACAGGGTTAGCCAACCACTCTGGGTGGTTGACTTCTCTTATAAAGCCTGCTTTAAGTAGCTTATCCAACTCTGATTTAATAGCATCTCGTCGATCAGGGGCAAATCTCCGTAATTTTTGTTTTACAGGTACTTTATCAGGCCGTAAAGCTCCGGGCATGTCGGATGCTTGCCACGCAAAGACATCTGCGTTAGCTCGGAGGAAGGTAATGAGGGCGTCTTCCTATTTGGGGTCGGAAGTCTCCCGATGCTAACGATCTTGAGGGTTCTTCTGCCCGGAGGAACCTCTTTGACTTGGTCGTTCGGCTTTGGTGCGACTTTGAGGCTTCGACTTGCTAGTCGGTGACTTTCATCTCGAGTTGGTATTTGACCAACCATCTCGAGGATCGACGGCCGCATGACTATCGCCATCTTTTGTCACATGAATGGTAATCACTCCTTTGGGACTGGCATCTTAAGACATTGATACCGTAATGAGTAGCCATTAAGAATTTTGCCAAAGTTGGTCGTCCGAGTATGGCATTATATGCCGATCGAAATCGACCACATCAAAGGAGACTTTCTCATCTTGAAATTACTTGGTGAGCCAAATGTTAAAGGAAGAGAAACTTGGCCAATAGGTTTGGTCAAGACCCCTGTACAATTCCATGAAAGGAGTATCGTCATCGCCTTACCTTTGTCTGGTACTTGCATCTCGTCTAGGGCATTAGTAAATAATATGTTCAAAGAATCGCCACCATCAACCAACACTCGATTGACCCGACGGTTGTTGATGGTGGGTTCGACCACAATCGGATATCGACTGATCGACTCGTAGTGATCAGGCGATCATCCTTCTCAAAAGAGATGGTAACTTCCGACCACTTGGTAATTTATTGTGAGAGGAGTATGTAGAGAATTTACCTCTCGTCCGTGACTTTAAGTTGTCGTTTAGAGTCGATATCGATGATCCTCCGTAGATGTGCTCAACGGTATGTTGTGGATCTTGGGCGGCATCTCCTCATCATCCGACGACTTTTGGCCACTCGTATGTCCTACCCTTCGAGAGTAGGGAGTGGTGCTTGTTGTTGTAGTAGTCCTCGAGCTTTCTTTGGAAAACTTCGGCGATTCTGGAGGTCATGTCCTTCCTTTTTATGAAAAGGACACCACCTTGGTTTGTCGTTCCTCGATCGTATAGCTTACCTTTGCCTTGATCGAGTGCGACTTGGTGGTTTGGGGCTCTCCATCTTTCACGGCCAGAACCTCCTTGGAACCACTGGCTTGTGGTTTTTGATTTTTTATTTTCTTCTTGGACTTTTTTGCTTTTTTATCCTTACCAACTTCACCTGGCTCTCGAGGAGTATATGTTTCTCGATCGATAGTGTTGTTCCACTCGACTGCCTCAGAAGCAGTTGCATATCGATCGGCCATCTCGAAGAGTTCTAAGAATGATGTTGGGAGGATTGAGCAATGTCCTCCGTTATTCTTCTCTGCGGACTCCTTGCTTAAAAGCCACGATCACGGAGGAATCGAAATTTCGGAATTGAGTTACGAACCTGACTAAAGCGTTTGATGAATTGGCGCAAAGTCTCGTTGTTGTTCTGTTTTATCCGGTGCAAGTCGTCTTCTTTTCCAGGGCGGTTGTATGTGCCTTGGAAATTCGCCTGTAGAAGATCACAGAGGTGTTGCCAAGAGTAGATCGACTCGAGTGGTTGGTTTAATAACCACGATCGAGCGGATCCTTCGAGCACAGTCGGAAGGTAATTCGCCATTACATGCTCTCCTCCTCCTGCTGCTCGGACAACTGTTGTATAGATCTGAAGAAATTCGATGGGATTTTGAGATCCATCAAATTTCTCCATGTTCACTGGTCGAAAATGAGGTGGCCAGCGAACTGCTCGAAGGTCAGGCGAAAATGCCCGACATCCGGTAATCACTTCTTGACGCCTTCTTTGTAGAAAAGAAGGGTTAATGTCACCGGTGATCGTATAGGGCGATACCGTGTGGTGACTGCTCGTAGTAGGCCTCGGTTCTCGAGGAGAATACTCCTCGTATTCCACTCGTTAGAATTTCTTTGTCGAAGTGGTGAATGATCACCTCTTGAGGGTCTTCTTGATCTTGGTGATCGAAAGGTATTTCTCGAATAGGGAATCGATTCGACTTATGGCGTGTCGATTCCTCGTGAAAATATTCGATTGATCGTAGTGAGAAGTCGTATTGCTACGACTACCGAGTGTTGTCGATGAGGTACCTCGATCTTGTCATCACGAGTTCGAAGTCTTTGCGTAATCTCTTCAGCAAAGAGATCGTACCACAGCGTTCGAGCAAGCTCTTGACTGGGATTCTCGAGCAAGTCGTTGATGTTCTGGAGTTCTTGTACCTCCTCCGACTGATGTTGAATGCGCCCAGGCAAGTTCTTCTGGACTGCAATTTTCTTTCTTCTCACAACATCAAAATCCTCCTCATCAGGTCTTTGAGGCCTTCTTAGTGGAGTGCGAGAATGTCGAGGATTTCCCTCGCGTTCATCAGAGTGTTGGTCCTCTCTGCCAATGGTGGTGCCCTTGCCATTACCACGAGGGGGCGCAGTGTGTGATCTTCGGGGAGTGTTCTTATCTCGGCCTCCATGAGGCTGACCCTGATTTGGGGGAAGGACGAAGACCTCCCGTTGATGATTCTCACTTGCGCTCGAGGCCTCCCCGCTTGAGGAGTGCTCGAGGGACACCATGTGGCGACTTGGAGTAATCCCTTCCAGGTAGGGGAACTCCGGGTTATAACTGTCTCCGTTCGCAAATGAGATCTGCGGGAGACGGTCGAATTTGCAGAAAAGCATGCTTGATCCCACCCTCTGGAGTTACCAGAGAGAGAATCACTAGATCTTTGGTGGAGTCACGGGATGGTGGCTCCCGAACTTGACTTACCAAGTCGGACCGTCTTAAGGGACTTGAACACTTGGAGAAAAACTCTCGTCGCGTTGTGAGTCCTCCCGGGGCGGTCTGGTCGGATTGACCCTTGTCCTTTGAGGAAATGGCTCCTCTGTTGGGCGTATTGTTGTGGGGATAAGGATCCCTCCTCAACTCTATTAATGGGATGGTTTCTGGAGAATAATCTCCAAGGCAACATCACCATCGGCGGATGCATCACTCGGTTCATAGTCGAAACCGGCATCCATGTCGGCGTCTGCGTGTCTGCCAAGTCAAACCAGTTCTCCTCGTTCCATTCTCCTGCCATGATTGCATGAGATTGGAAAAGAGAGTATGTTGACAAGAGATTACGGAAGATCCCCACGACGGCGCCAGCTCGCGGTGTATTAGAACCGATCTTACATAAAGATTGTTTGATTCGGGGTCTCCTAGAGATAAGATCACGCAGAGTGGATTGACACGGATGTTTAGGCGAGTTCAGGCCTTCTCAGGAGAGAATAATAACCCTAATCTGTGTGTATGGTATTCTTGATGATCAAGTAAAAGACTAAGACTATTACAGAGAATAGCACTTGTGTTCCTACTTGGTCGGCTCTTATTTGCTACCCCTTATCTCTCCGATCAATGCCCTTATATAGTCGTGAAGAAGTAGCCGTTTTGCTCTGCGGAGATGCGCTGATTAATCCGATGAATTGCGCATGATGGCGATAATTACCGGCGCCTCGGCTTCTTCACGCCGTCCGCAATTATCTTCCGAGATAATGGGGTAATTACGCACCATTAATAAGCGGAATAATAGTGCGTGCGAGACCGTTGATTCCTTAATCAATTAGACCCACTCTTTGTAGGTTTGATTATAAGGTGGTCGTAGTTTATCACGTCGTAGAAGAACTTACGACCGGTGGCGATCGTAGAAGGACCTACAACTATGTAGTGGTCGTAGTTTACACGGTCGTAGAAGAACTTACGACCGGTAGCGATCATGAAGGACTTACGACCATGATATAGTCGTAGCAAGACTTACAAGCGTGGGGTGATTGTAGAAGAACTTACAACCACTTATTGGGCTTCTCCCTTATAGATAAGGGGTACCTCTGGGGACTATGCGACATCATATTTACCCATAATAAGAATTATAGATAAAAGATAAAATGAGGATTATTAGATCCTCGTCAGTTAGGTTTTCAAAAACTAAATTTAAGGAAATATTGAATCACTTGGTTGTTATTTATTTTGAAATTGTAGGACATAGCTAATTGAACTAGGCAGGGACAATATTAGTTGTGCAATGGAATTTTGGCTATGACCATATTATCCAATTTTGGGCATATGTGATTCATAAAATTCAACAACTTTTTTTTAAACAAAAATAAATACCTAGGGAACCGAGCAATGCTCGGTTGGGAGGGAGTGGAATCGACCATCCCCCGAGTTCGAATCCTGGCACCCACTCTTTTTTTACATTCATTGTTAAACCTCCTAGCCGAATTTCATAAATAAATAAATAAATTCCCAGATCTTAATTATGGTATATTTTCACAATCAATAAGATTGACTCAAGCACCCTAATCGACTGATGCAGCTTTGAACCGAAGGATGATATATAGTTAACTCAAAGCTGACTTTTTTTTGGAAGAAAAGAAAAGGTAAGGTGAGGCATCCACCAGTTGATCGAGAATATGCCAATCTAGTACACGCCCACCCGCCCATGAATATTTGCACATATATCAAGAAATATATATAGTTTCTATATACACCTTATTAGCATGCTAGCTATAAAATGTTTAAACACGACAAATTAATTGCATGAAATTAGGACAGCCATGAGTAGTTGCAAATCAAGATCAAGAGACTCATCAGAAAGAAAACATGAATAATTAACCGAAAGAAGAAGAAAGAGTAACCTAGAATTGCAACGATCGATCTATGGGATGAAAGGTAAAGTGAAGATGGACTTACCTGGTGGTGAGCAGTGGTGCTGGAGATTTCCATGAAATCAAAGCTAGCAAAGGCACACACAAGCAGCATCCACCAAACAAATAACCGAGCAAGCGAGCAAAGACCAAAAAGACGAGCGATCAAATGAAGAAGAAGAAAGCTCGCCGAGACATGAAATGGAACACCAAGAACAGTAGTTGCTGCTACTACTTCAAGGGGAGAGAGAGAGAGAGAGAGAGAGAGAGAGAGGGAGGCAGAGCCCGGCCCTCCTATCTGGTCCTTTAATACTACTGGCGATAGATAGATAGAGGGGGATGTGAGTGATGTGTTGTGGTAAAACAGAAAACAGAAACGCCCGGCTGGCCTCTTGTTTGCAGAACAGATAGTTGATGATGATGTAGACATAGCTAGGTTGAGGAATACGTGCGGACCATTGATAGCTTGGAAGGCTCCTTGATTCAGTTGGAAACACAAAAGAACAGATAGACAAGACATGCGAAATCAAGGTGCATTCCAAGGACTCACTCCATCTTCTAATGCAATCTTCTGGACTCCATGTCCTTCCTTTCGTTGCTTGGCTTGGCCTGGGCAGTTTGTCAATGAGCGGGAGTAGCAAACACAGGACCTGCCATAGCCTAGCTACTTTTAACGTGTCAGAACCCCTTGCGCACTAGCTACATGGACAAACCATGTATTGTGACATCTCAAAATTTTATTTCTGTTAAAAAGAAAAATTAATTAATTTCCCTGATTTTTTTGACTTTTTAAAAGTTTTTCTCTATTTATTTTAAAGCCAAAATAAATTATTTGCAAATCAAAATACAAATTTTGAGTCGTAAATATTTTATTTAAGTTCAAAATAATTAAGGGAATTTTAGTGAACTTGTCTAGAATTTTTGAACTCGATTTGCTATTTTCTAAAACCCTATTTGATTTAACTCAATTTCTGTAAATCAAAAATCAATTGAAAATTTGGATTTTGGCTTGGGCCCAAAGTGTTTCCAGCCCACAACATTTCCTTATTTCCCCATGCCCGCGCCGGCCCATGCGTCCTAGCCGCTCACGCTCTCCTTTCCCCTCTCCCCCTCGCTGACAGGTGAGCCCACCTTGTTAGCTTCGCCTTCCTCCTTCCTGCACCGCTGCCATCTCCAGCCGTTTGAGCTAGTAAAAGTAGCTGTTTTCACTTGCGATCACGCACAATTACACCCACGATCTTCCTCCACTCTCATGCGCGCTCAATTGCCTGTTTACCCCCCTTTACTCGCATTTGCTTCACCACCATACCATCTTAAAACCCCCGCCCATGTTCTCACCGCCTCGGCCACCCACTTGCCCTATAAAATAGAGCATCACCTACGCAATATTCCACTCGTACTATCCCCGAAGCCGTAGTCTCTCCCTCACTCTCACTTCTCTAGATTTTGGAGTTTTCACACTACTACACAAAGGGTCATCACAGACGGTTCTAAATCATCATCACAGACAGTTTCTCAACCATCTGATTTTATGTGTTTTTGAGCCATCTATGAAAAGTAACAATACATCCGATTTTTTTTATAGAAACTGTCTGTGAAGGCCTACTATCACAGACAGTTCTTTTTACTAACCGTCTGTGATTGGAGACATATATCACATACCTTTTTTGGTAGTAGCCGTTTGTGATAGTAGGCCACAGACAATTTATACCACAAAACCATATGTGATATGTATGCCATCCCAGATGGTTATATATACCTACCGTCTGTGATTGGAGATATATCACAGACGGTTAGTAAAAAGAACTATCTGTGATATTCAACATATCACAGACGGTTGTTTGTGGTAGCTGTTTGTGATAGTAGGCCTTCACAGAAGGTTTATACCACAAAATCGTCTGTGATAGTTCATTCTATACCTATTTTTTCGTTTTTGGCTAGCCTCAGGAAATGACAGCCATGCCATCTAAAAACAAACAAGCAGCAAACAGATAAATCATAATTGATTTGATATAGAATTCTAGCTTAGCTTTTATATATATGTCTTAACATGATCTTGCCAGTGCCTTCAGACTTGATAGGTATTGAGTAATAGTAGAAATGCAAACTTATTCTTTTGGGTAATGTCCAAAGCTTCTTGTATTAAAAATTGAAATATACAAAAAAATGAAGCCTCTCCATTGCATTTCATGCATGCTATTTCTTATGATTTTTCCTCATTTCTGTATTTGTCATTTGTAGATGAGAGGAAAGCGTGCTACCTTGCTGACTCCATTGTCAAAGGGAGAGAAGATATAACAAAAATGTTAAAAGGGGGAGCTATTTGGACAAAATAAAATCCTTTGAAAAATGATGATCTTAGCAAGGGGGAGTTTGTTTTATTTGCATTCTTATAATCTTATTGTCATTTCTGATCTTGAATTGCAATTCTTGGTACCTCACAATGATCAAAGATCAAATTGAACAATTGTTCTTTCATATAGACCTTAAGTAAGATTTTTGAATCTTCTGTGGAAATTGAAGCTTTTTGCTTTCTTATCTCACTTGCTTATGCTATTCTGAAGCCAACTTGGTCCTTTCCATTGCGTTCTCTTGCTCTTGGACCAAGTTGTAACATCCCAAAAATTTGGTATGTTTTAATGTTTTAAAAGAAAAATAACTATTTGAATTTTTCTACTAAAGTTAAAGCTTAATTAGAAATTTCAGAGATCAAAACAATTTAACATGATTAATTCCAACATCAACTATTATCAAAATTATTTTATTTGGATTCTATAGGCTTAGATATATTTTCTAGAATTTTCTAGAATTTTTCTGAGTGCATTTGCTATTTTCTAATTGCCATTTGGATTTTCAGTATTTTATAAAAAGAAAAATATATTAAAATTCCTCGGACGATGTGTAGAAGCCCATCAACATTCGCCTAACTCCAGCCCGCCCATCTCCCGGCCTTTTCCGCGGCTGCGACCGCCCGCTCTCTTCTTCGCCGGTGGCCCGCCAGATCGCCACGTCGTCTTCGTCTTCGTCCCGAGCTCTGGAGTCCCGAAGCCGCACGCTGCCGCCTCCGTCTCCGAGTCGATCTCCTCCTCCCTTCGCTATAAAAAGCCCCGAGACCCTCCGGTTTTCCTCGCCCCGTCCTCCGCTCTCGAAGCCCCAAGGTTGCCGCGCCTCCTTCCTCCGCCCCGGCGCCGCATTGCCGAAACACCACCGATGGTCGCCGCTGCCTTCGCCGCCGCAATTCCCCGCCTCTAGAGCTCCTTCGGCCTCGCCACCAACGCCATCGTCGTCGCAATACCCTCAGCTACCTGGTGCTGGCCTCGCCCTCCCTCGCCGGTGCCTCCTCCTCCGTTGCCGGCCTGTCCGACAAAACACCGCCGCCACCGCCGCCATCTCTTCATCGCCACCGGTGAGCCGTCGTCGCCCGACCCCAGCCACCACCCTCCTCAGCTTCGCCACCTCCCCGGCTTTCCGTTTTGCCACTGCCCCGCCGCCACCACGCCGCCGTTCGCCGTCGCCGCCGCCGTCCAGCCACCGGCCACTGCCCTCCTCTGCGTTTGCTCTCTGTGCCAACGTGGCAAGCCACCTCAGCCGCCACCTCCTCTGATCTGCTGGCGCGGCAGCCCCGTCAACGCCCGCGTGTCGCCACGTGGCAGGCCGCTGCTCCCTCCCAAGCTTTCCCTTCGGTGGACGTGGTCCACGGTGAACCGGTACCAGGTCATGCCAAGTCAGCCGCCACCTCAGCCTTTTGCCTTCTTTGCGACCATGTGTCAAGATCGGTCTTGGCGCGCATTAATCTTCGTTTTCCTGTTGAAAAATAAATCAGGAAATTAAATTAAAATCCAAATTAGGGTTTTGATTTATTTTCAATCTTCCAAAGCCCATATCTTTGGCATCCGAACTCCGATTGAGCCCATTCAAATTTGTAAATTCATCTAAATTCGAGCTCTATTTATTTATGATTTTTATTTAATTTTTGCAGTTGGTTTTATCTCTGTTTGATTTTTATTTATTCTATTTACTTGTTTTGCGAGTAGACGTTGCTACTTCGGGAAGTTTTGAACAAGGAGAAGCACACCAAGATCAAGATCAATCCCAGAATTTATTCCAAGGCAAGCCGTAGTCCTTTGATCATATTGATCCTATGATTTCAAAAGTATATTATTTTTATACAACTGCATGCTATCTTTATATCAATTGTTTTGGGTTTAGTTATTACCTGTTGTCATTATACCTCCATTGAACATTTGAATGCCATGAATCCTTGGTCACCCTAGCTTGGATAATTTTAGTTGGACATATTTGTATCACCAACATGGGTATCGTATTAGTGCTTAGTCAAGCCTAGTCTCGATGGGTTCATCATCACATGTGTCATAATGTTAAATTTGGATTTAATGATTTATGGAATTGTGGTGGTTAGCCACTGTTGTTAAAACTTGTGTACCATGACAGGGGATGTCAATGGTTTTTTTTGAACAAAACTATTTTTCGCTCAGGCGAGTGGATGGTGGATTGAGGGTGTGGATTTAGCACGTTGTGGGTTTGTGGAAAGATCGCCTGAGTAACTTGTCAAGGACTTAATCTTGTGCGCCATTGAACTGAGCCTTCACCGTACAACCACATGTCCTGTATGGGCGGGACCTGGCTGATTAATTAGCAATATCTTATTTCTGGTTCTGTCTTGGAAGAGTGAGTTACGGGGTACGTACTCACTATGGCGCAAGAGGGGGGCCCTGTTTGGTCGGATGGAGACATTCAGTGTTGAAACCTTAGCGGGCAGAACTGGGTTAAGAAGGAGCTTTGTAAAGACTTTGTCACGTGCTCTAGCACCTTACCCAAGGTAGTGGCGAGTGGTATCGACGGATGCCAAACCAACTAGAGAAGTTGTGTCTTGTGGGTCAAGCTGTACAACCTCTGCAGAGTGTGTAAAACTATTCGAATAGCCGTGTCCGCGGTTATGGACGTGCTCGGGAATTTCACACGGGAGATAGAGTTTCTTCCAAAAATGAGTCGGAGTGTGAATGAGAAGTTCACTTGATGAATATAATGTTTGTTCGGTGAATGGGTAATTCACTTGGTGGTTTGTTGATTGGTGAACGGGGAGTTCACTGGTCATTTGTTGGTTGGTCAGTGAATGGTTAGTTCACTGGTTGTTCCAAAGAACTTGTTTACTTATTTAGTATTCTTTTCAAGTCTCGCATTTCAATCTATTTACGATTATTTGTTAAATCTTGTTTTACAAAAAGAACCATCTGACTAACCTTTGGTAAGCCTTGCATGAATACTATTTGCATACATTTCCCTACGTCCTGCTGAGTGCTTTATGTACTCATGGCTCATGCCTTTGTTGATCAGTTGAAGAATATCAAGCTGCACAGGAGTTCTTCCAGAATCAAGACGTTGAAGGTTTTGCGGATTAGGATGCGTTCTCCACTCGATTGCCTGTGGGCATGTTGATTGGCCTTTCCAAGTTTCTCGTTCCGCTGCAAGAGTTTATTTGTTTCTTTAGCCCTGCGTGGCAAGTTAAGTAAACATTGACCATAAGGTCCAGTTATTATTATTTGATATTTTGAGATCTTTCTAGTTAAATCGAATAAATGGATGGTATTCCATCACTGTTTCCTGTGTGAGCTAGCTACTGATCTGGGACTAGTTCAGAATACACATAGGGTTCCTGAGATGTATTTTTGGATCCCGACAAAGTTGTGCCTTTGCGTGAAAACGTTAATTTTTTTCATTTTCAAACCTCAAACTTTTATTTTTTAGAAATTGCCTATGTGTTCATCAAAAGGGAGATTGTGGATATCATTGGGATGTGCTCACAATCTTAGGATGATGATACAATTGGCAATAATATTGAGGGTTTATCAAACACTCATTTTCAGCAAAGTTCAGTTATTTCGGTATGGTTACAACATAGGAGCGGTATTACCACAGAGCGGTATACCACAAAAGAGGAATGGTAGTATTGCCGCAGCGCGACCAGGTGGTCGTAACCTGGTGCTCATAACTCTTTCAACCAGGTGGTTGTAATCCTTTCCACTAGGTAAAATTGGTATGACCGAATTTGAGAAGAGGTACTACCGCAGAACGGTATGACTAGATTTTACTTTGCGGTATGTTTTTTTTTCCAGAGAACATGTTTTTGTGAGTTTTTCTTCCCAGATAATTGGTAAGATCGCATTTTGTGAAGTGGTACTAACGCAGTGCGGTAGGACTGGAGTTCACTGGCGGTATTACCGGTTTTGCTCTATTCGCTAGCTAGCTTGGCGGCAATTATTGTTTGTTAGGTCAATTTTATGGGTTCCATTGCATATGTGTTGCATGATGCATATTTTGACTAACGTGGATCAAGTTGCGAAGCACTTGTTTCCGAAATTGATTTCTTGGCCTATTGTTGTGTAGGAAGCTTGGAGGTCAACGACGAGGATGATCGGTACTAGGCTTGGAGGGCTGAGGTTCAGAACGATTGAGGATGCGGGGTGAAATCAGCAAACTTAAGCATGGTGCAAAATGGGCAAAGATGACTGAACGGCAAGTTCGGTGCACGGGTTGCATCAAGTAGTGCAGGGGTCGGTGCAAGTGTCATAGTGGTTTCGGTGGGAGCCGGATGGGAGAGACTTGCCGACATGAAGAGGGTCGTTGATCAATCTACATATGGTGAAGCATGAGATTGCTTCATGAAGATTGGACTTGGTGTTTGGAGAAGGATCGATAAGGGGTATTTTGGTAACTTCACCTAAATACCACCTTGATTGCTTTTTTGCTAAACCGCGGTGCAAGACGGTGTGAGGAGAAGTGGTTTAGGTCAATAGTAGATGAAAATGGTGCTTTGAAATACGTGCTTAAGTGAAATCCATTTGTGTGTAGGCTTAAGGGTGCCCATTTAGGCGTCTTCCTCTATAAATAGGGAGGGTAATGGTTGTGCACTCTTGAACCCCTTGTATTCAAGAAATCGTAGTTTGTGTTTAGGGATAAGAGAGGTTAGGGTTCTAGAGAGTTGGATTGATTGAGCGCTCAAGTGTTGCGCTTTTGTCCTCCATAGTGGAGTGACTGTAAACCAACTTCAATCTCCAATCAATCCAAGCAAGATTCTTCAAGATGGCTCCCATCCTGTTCTTGCTCTCTCTTTGGTGATTTTGGGTTTTTCATGATCCTTAGTTTTCTTCTAGGTTCTTACTGAGATCTTACTTGTTGTGACATATGGGAATGCATCTAAGATCTTCTTGATCATCTCTTACTCACGAGCAAGTTCTAGGATCAAAGTTTGATTTTGGCCCAATTTTTGGAGCAACCTTCACTCAAATGGAAAAAGGTTGGAACTTCAGCAATGATCTTCATGATCTTTGAGTGGAATAGGTTCCTGACATCCTAGAGAAGGTATGTTTCAAGTTTCATGAAGTTTGGAGTTGTGGATCAAAAGTTGTGCCAATTTTGGATTTGGATTTCGAGTTGTGTCCTGTTCATTGTGCTATTTTTTACTATTCACTGGTACAATTGGTATTGTTCATCGGTACTGTTCACCAGTGCATTTTTTGATGTCGTGCTTCGGGGTTTTGATTTGATTCAATTTAGGGCGTCCGTTGTGCTTGTTTGTTGATCTTCATTGCTTTCATAGCTATTGGAGAGAAAAACATGTTGAATCTGATCAAGGTAAAAAATAGGCAGAGCTCCTATTCACCCCCCCCCCTCTAGTCGTCGTTTCGGTCCAACAAAAATCATCCACATAAATCTGAATAAGTAAAAGATCATTGTCATGCTTGAGAGAAAACAATGTTTTATCTACCTTGTCCATTTGAAAGTCATTTTTAAGCAAATATGATTTAATCTGTCATACCAAGCTCTAGGCGCTTACTTTAATCCATATAAAGCTTTGGACAGTTTGTAGACATGATCAAGAAATTTAGGATTTTCAAAACCAAGTGGTTGTCTTACATGCACTTCTTCCTCAATATAGACATTAAGAAAAGCGCTCTTAACATCCATTTGATAAAACTTGAAACCCTTAGATGCAACAAATGTTAAAAGAATTCTAATGGCTTCTAATCGAGCAACAGGTGCAAAAGTTTCACCAAAACTAAGACCTTCTACCTGTGTAAATCCATGAGCTACAAATCTATCCTTATTTCGAACAACCACACCATCCTCACTTTATTTATTCTTAAAAATCCATTTGGTTCCAATGACATTATGACCATGAGGAGGTGAAACTAAAGTCCAGACTTTATTGCGCTTGAAATTTTCTAATTCCTCATGCATAGCATTAATCAAAGATTCATCAGATAAAGCATGAATTACATCTTGGGGTTCAAAAGATGAAACAAAAGCAGCACGAGCATATGAGTCATCGGAGTTATACCTGTTGCGAAGAACTCTCTCATCTAACTCACCAATCATTTATCCAGGAGGATGATATCGTTGAATATGCAGACGAGTCTGTGGCGTCGTTGGTGACATAGGTGTAGCAGTAGTGGCCTCTATCTCATTGGAGGTAGAATCAGAGCCACTAGTTGTAGACTCCATCGGTGTAGATGTGTAGAAACGTGTGTCGATGTGTTAATCAGGGTTATCCTTTCATCGTCGTTAGAGTCATAGAAGATGTCTTCAGCAACGTCATTTACATGTATACCTCTTGCAAGAACTCGTCCTTGAGCATTATCTGAAGGAACGCGGGAAGGCTACGAAAGCACAAAACAAAAAAAATTCACGCAACCAAAGAACCTCCGCTAGTAATAGATCACGAGATTATCGCTAGATGTGCCGACTCGTAGCGGAAGTAGAGTTGATGTAGCGAGTTGATGCAGTCGTAGTCGTACTCGTGACGCACGTTGATAAGGGCATCCCTACAACACCTTCTTCTCCTCCACCTAATGCTCATGATATACTTTATTTCTTGAAGAGCATATTATTAATTCTAGTGAGTGTTTTATACTACCTAATGGTTGTACTTGTTCTCAGATTTGAGAAAGGAGACGAAGAGCTGTCACAGGTGGTACAGAAGTCGGCGCCACAATCCTTATTGTCGATTCTAGCATGAGTACTAGAAGGCAGGAGACGGACTCGGTGCTGCCCGGAGTCTACGCGTCAAGTCGTCAACCGGACATCTATTATTGCATGTGTTCGGTTTTTGCCAAAAGGAAATAATCAAACCACCTTATGCTCACGTGGAGATGGCCAACACGCCCAGCATGGCTACATCAAGTCGGGTCATATGCACATACACGGGAAGCATCACGTGTGACATGGAGTCAATTGTTTTCGGTTTCTGGTCAACAAGGAAAGTATCTACACGTATAAGGCTACATGATGTGAGATTGATTAGCCACCATGCTCATGACCGAGTTCCATGATCGGCTGTAACTATTTAGGCATGTTCCCTATTTTTAGTATTAGTCGGTGCAAGAATTTGGAAAGATATTATTGAGTACGTGTGTGTTTAGGATGGAGTAGATTTGTTGCGTGCGTATGTGACGGGGTCGGTCATACATAGGCCTAAGGCTTCGGCCTCGGAGAGGGGACCACTTTTATCAAAGAATTGTAACAAAGATATTTTGTTTGTTCTTTCGTTCTAGAGTTCATGCGAGGATTTCTGAGAGAGAATTAGACGATCTGCTGTTTGTTCTGCAAATCAAGGTCAAGTTTGCTTTTCCGCTTGGAATTGAGGGCTTGGCGATCTCCGCACGTGGTCTAGCGGCGATCATCCTGGTGCGTGTTAGCGAATATCCATAGAGCTGCAAGTCCGTGCACTGGCGCGTGGTGTACAGCTGAGCGTTGTTCATCATCAAATACTATTTATCCACGGTTCTACTCGAGAAGATCGGGCCACCCCGTATCATCGTGGTATCAGATTCCAGGCCACTCGGTAGAATCTCTTTACCCGTATTTTAGTAGATTGTTTTCTGTCCTATACACTGAAAAAGCCATAAAAAATATATCATCTTTTGCTGTAGTTTAATTCATTATTTTTAGTGCGTTTTGTTAGGTCTTAATCCACTCGGTCATCGTGTTTAGTTGCTGGTCATGTTCCGTTCGCGTTCCTTTTTGTTTTCCCATCCAATTCATATTTACTTAACTACTGTTGCGATCACAAGTACCAGAAAATTGGGCCTCGCTTTGCTGGCCCTATTTTTGTTGCTGTTGCTGCGCACATTGTCATGTAGTTGGTGCGTTTGTGGTTACATGTGCGGGTGCAACTACACATCCTTTTCTTTGAGAACCAAGTTCAGCCTTTCGTGAATACTTTGATCCTACACAGAGACTAGCTTGTTAATTTTGCTCTGGGGCTGCTCATAGGTTTTTAAGTGTGCGTCCAGTTTGGTACATTAATTTTTGCTCCTGTTTGATATAGTGGTTGTTCGGCCGTGTGTCAAAAAAAAAAAAAAAGATAAAGCCTTGTGTGATTAGTATTTCTTGCCGTGCGAACCTAAGTTGGTCGACCGTGAGACAAAAAAAAAGTGCCAAAAAAAAGAGAAAAAAAAGAAGGCACATGTCGGTCATAGTTTTCAATTCTTCTGTTGGAGCATTTGTTATATATTTGTATCCACTACTGTTTGCGTACCATAATTTTGAGCAATCTTATGCCCTCATATACAACTTTTGAGCACTAGCTAGCGTCTCTCCTTGAACTATTGCAATACGAGCATTCGTCTCTATACATAATTGTTCCTTGTATCGCTCATTCCTTTGATTGCAATAGTCCCATTATCATTGTGCGTATGTTGCTGTCTACTTTTCACTTATATTTATCGATCAGCAATTAGGCATTGTGAGTCTCGTTTGGATTGCTACCTAGCTCGACAATATTTAAATGCTGAATTTGTTAGGTTGTTTCCTCACCTAGCTCCACCAAAAACATCCGTGTCATGTATTGACTATGGTTCTTGATATTCGCTCGCACAATCTTGGTTGGTCATTTGCTGCTACGAGCGTAAGTTTTGCTACTCTTAATTTACTCTGGAACGGTACAACTTGCTTTGTTTCAGAATAGTAGTTGAGAGATTTTCACTTATTTTCCACATATATTGTCACTTTGTATTTTTGCTTCTGTAAACATGTTAGGAAGCGAGCAGGAAAAGGATCAGGATGGCAACCTTACTGATCCGGTTACCAAGATGTACTACCATACACTTCGTGCCACGCTCCGGGACGAGTTCCGAGCTGAGGTTGACCAGGTGCGCGGCGACCTTGGGCGTGTCCAAACCAATTTGGACGGCTTGGGGACTGATTTCCAGAAGCTATCCGTGACTGTCGACGACAACCATAAGGTACTGCTCGACGCTATTGCCAAGCTCACCGCTTCGATGCAGCTGGGTACACGTGGCGAGGTGGGGAGTTTACACCTCCCGTACGAGCCGCGCGACAAGACGGATGCGGAGGCTGCCGCTAGACGACAACGCGAGGATGATCCACGCCTACGACAACTCAATGAATAGGTGCGTGTTCGTGAGGCGGCACAACAACGTCATGCTATTGCCGAGGTCATGGCGCGTCCCCCTACACAAGGGCGCGGCCGTGGCAACAGTACAGGAGGAGGCGGCGCCTACCCGGGCGCCAATGATTGCGTCCACGATGGTGCCTATGGAGGCGCGCATATCGGAGCCTATGGGGGTGCCTACTATGGCGCCCATGGAGGAGGCCGTGGCAACCGCCACGCTGACAATGATGGTGATGAGTCCGTGTTCGATGACTATTTGCCGCGCCATCCACATAATCAGTATGCACGCAATCGTCGGCGCGATGAGGACGCCGATGATCTCGTTGCAAAACCCAAGTTCACGATGCCATCCTTTGAGGTTACAACAGAGGGAGAGGTTTATCTTGCATGGGAGATGAAGGTTGATAAGCTGTTCCGCATGAACCGCTATTCTGATCAGCGCAAGTTGGATCTTGCCGTTGCTGCTTTGGACGTATATGTTGCTACATGGTGGGAGCGCTGTGTGCAAGAGCGTATGGAGCGACACGAGCTCCGTGTTGTTACATGGGACGAGCTGAAGCAACAGATGCGCGTGCTTTGTACCTACACATTACAAGCGCTCGCTACATGAGAAGCTGATCGGGTTACGACAGGGGTTGAAATCAGTTGATGATTATTATAAAGAGATGGAGCAGATTATCATACATGCTGATGTGCATGAGAATGAGGAACAAGGGATGGCTCGTTTTCTTGCCGGGATGAATTGTGCTATTCGGCGGATCGTTAATCATCATCAATACAACAACATGGTTGATTTGATGCATCAAGCACGTGAGGCTGAGAAGCAGGTCATTGAAGATGCTAAGTATGCGGCACGTCAATGTTATTCAGCGAGTACAGCACCTCCATACAACACAGGATAGCCAGGCAAGCCCGCTCCATCAGGGGGCAATCGGCACAGAGGATCATTTCATCATCGGTGGCAAGAGTGAGGGAGGAGAACCATCGAGAGTCTCCGGTCATGTGGCGAGAGCAACCGAGTCAATGAACCATATGTTCTCCTTCCGCTTACGACGAGCCTACAAAGCATGAACAATCATCTGTATCATAGTACTGGGGTTAGAGAATAAAGATTCAGATAACTAGTAAGATACGCAATGAACAGAAGCAACAGCAGGAAGAGAAAAAGAATTTTGGCATTCTGGGTACTTTCTGTTAGACCGCAGTTTACGTGTCGGTCTGACCTCCAGCCGGTACGACCGCGCGACAGACACCGGTCTTACCGGTCCAGTCACAGAAATTCCCAAACATGCAGAAAATTATTTTGAGGGAGCAAAGAACTAATAAAGAGCTTGATCAAACTCCACTCTAGTACGAGTAATTTCCTTAACCTGTCTTTCTATTCTTTCTTAGCTTTTCGAAAACAAAATTGAACCAGATGACCCTCTCTGCCACAATGAGTGCATTTATACTTGTCTTGATGAGAAGTCATATTTATTGCCTTTACAGTAGCCACTTTGGTAGATTGGTCCTTTCTAATACCAGCTGAAATAAAGCTAATTGGTTTTTGTTCTGATTCTACTTTAAATTTTCTAGGTTCAAGAAGCTTAACAATCTTAGTAGGATTATTCTTGGCATTCTCAACAAAATTAAATCCTAGACCATGATATTTAACACTCACTTTTGACTTGTCCAGGATCATATTCAAAATTTTCTTGCCAAAGGAATACCTCTCTAAAGTGTCGTTGCAATACTCATTTTCTTTAGTTAGAGTGAAACAAGTTGTGCATTTAACATATTCATTCACAGTTTTCTTAGAAGCACTAGACTGAGCCAATTTTTTTTTCAGTAAAATCATTAAGTTGTATAGTCAAAGCTTCTATTTGTATGGTAAGTTTAGAACAGTTAGAGTAAGAAGATATCTCATGATAAAGTATTTTTTGAATTATTTCCTTAGAGGAATTAAGTCTAGCTTCTAGCAATCCACAATTAGAGCAAGTTTTACTTTGAGCATTTGAAATACCTGACTCTAAACAAGCAGGAGAACTAAACTCGAGATTTTTAATTTTATTATTTGCAAGTTTAAACATTTTATCACAAGAGTCATATGCCAACCTTAACTCATCAAATTTAGCATTTACATTCCTAAGTTGAATCAAGTTTGAAGCATTCACTGACCTCGCAGTCTCGAACTCAGAATGTAAAACTTGACAAGACTCGACGATTCTTTATCAGAAATAGAAGCTTCAAGTCTATTGATTTCAGGAGTTAAGCTTTCAACAACATAATTATTTTCTTTCAGTTTTTTTGTCTTTTTCGGTTCAATAACAAGTTTAATCCAACTACCTTCAAGCTCATCGTATGATCATCTTACCTCATCGGGATCACTACCATTGTCGTCGTCGTTATCGTTTTTCTCTATGAAGCACATACACGTGAAGTCATCATTGTTCTTCTAACATTTAGCCTCATCTTTGTCGTGGTCGTCATAGTCACAACTTCCATATTCCACATCATTCAGATTAAGATGCTCGATAGCATAATTGCCACCCTTGGTGTTGTTGTTCTTGAATGGCCGACGATGATAATTCTTGTCTTCCTTGATTACCTTCTCCTTGAGCTTGGGACACTCCATCTTAAAGTGGCCTAGCTCGTCACACTCATAGCACTTGATCGAACTTGACATGCCACCTCGCTTCCTCATCCTTATGTTGTTGAGTGGCTTGTATGCTCGTGAGGAGATCAACACCAAATCCTCTTCAGGGAGCTATTCGAACTATTCCTCTCAAAAAGAAGAGAAAGTAGACACAAGAAAAGTACTCGACGAAGCAGCCTGCACGGGGTTAGTCACAAGTGATAAAGATGAATGTTTATCAAGCTTAGATGGCAAAGCTTCCATCTCATATGTTTTCAATCTAGAGAAAAGATCATCAATGGTTAAAGTATCTAAATCGACAGTTTGATTGATAGTAATGACAACCATCAACCACTCAGAACCTAAAGATCTCAAAATTTTAGTTGCGTTATCTTCATCAGTGGGAATAACATTAACACCGCGCAAATTACTCAATATTTTTTCAAACCAAGCAAAAAGATCATCAATAGCTTCACTAGGCTTCATAGCAAAATCAGAATATTCTTTTTGATAAAGATTTTTGTGCACTTTCTTAATTTTTAGTGGTTCCTTCATGATAATCGCAAATTAAGAGTTTTCTATATCAAGTGGGCAGAATTAATATGAGCTACACGATCAAATTCTTTACAAGAAATCCCTTGAAACAGCTAGTTACGAGCTTGAGCATGAAATCAACATCTATTTTATTTAGATTAGTAATAGTAATCAGGACCTCATATGGTCTAGAAAACTTATTTCAAACATCATTACCTTGAGCCTCAATGTAAGCCTACATAAGACACTTCCAAAAAGCAAAATCAGTATCATCTAGCATGGAGAGACGATTCACATACCTCTCTGATGTCATAGCAATCCGCTCTAATAGCACTTGTAGGATCGGATACGACAATCAAAGAGGGGTGAATAATTATTGTGCCTTCTTTTTTAATTACCGAAGAGGGTATGTGTTGGATTTAACCGACAATAGTACACACCATACTCGTATGAAGTTGTCTCCTCGTCGTAGTGGTTGAAACTGCTCTGATCTTTTCTGTCAGTCGATGCTATTGTCGACAACCGGTGAACAACACACACATGATCGAAGAAGGTGAAGGTGATCTGGTCTACAGAGTTGCGATCACCTTTCGAAAGGATTCGACTATCAGGTTTCTTTCGTTCTCTGGCTTAGGAGAGTCATGCACTGCAAGGAACAATAACAATCGAAAACAATGAACGAGAACAAGTCGAACACACTGCTCAAAAGCTCGCGCCACCAACGATGACAGAACTTCCTTGGAATCAATTTGATCTATATTATTTCTTAATCATGTTCTGTGGCTACAAAGTGCTCAAACGGCACCCCTCAAACCCTAGCAATAAAACACCAAAAGCTTTCTCCCTGAAGTCGTCGCCAAAAGCCCCATCTAACTATTAACCTCTTCCGGTATTTATATGCTAGAGTCCTAAACCGTGTCCTTAACAACATGGATATACAATCCTATCTCTTCCGAAAAATAAGGGACTTGAAACCCTTCAAATCGCGAAGTTTTTCATAATCTCTAAACCTTCCCGTTATGAACATCTTCCATAAGTCCTCACATGTAGAAGCCTTTAGGACGACACCTCCCATAGCTTGTCCACGCATCATCATTCACCTTTGATCTCCATGTGCCCTTGTGTAAGCCCGACCACCTCGTGACATCCACGACCACCTGAACCTTAGGTTTCCCTATCCTAGTTCCGGTCCTCCTCGTCATCGACCATGACCGTCTCCACGCCCAACCTATACATGCAAAGATCAAAGAACGTTTTCCGGCACAAGTTCTCCAACATGACCAATACTAGTGCACACACGCATATCACACTCTCATCTATCAATAAACATGAGCCAGATCATCCACGACCTTAGTTTTCATGCTTTTAGAAAACAACTCGAGACCACTCTGTAAAACCGGTCTTACCGCTGTATACACGCCGGTCATACCGCTGACCGACCAGACACGAGTACTCGAGGTACTCGAAGAATACGAAAAATGAAGCACTTGAAGCATACGATCACTTACCAGAAGCTTACGACCACCGATTTGAAACCTACGACCACTGATCACAAAGCCTGCGACTACCGATCACGAAGTCCACGATTATCGATCACGAAGCCCGCTACTACTGATCACGAAGCCTACAACTATCGACCATCGACCAGTCATTAATTATAGCTTTCGAATATAGACTAGTCACTGTAGCTTCGACCCTCGACCAGTCACTGTAGCTTCGACCCTCGACTAGTCAGTGTAGGTTCCGACCATGTGACTCTGACTATCCTTCGTACTCTGTATACACCTCGACTTACAACTGAGTACAGTACTTGGTACTCAGAGCTACAAAACTCTGGCACTCAGTACTCGGAGGTACAGTACTCTGAGCTTTATTACTCGGCACTCAGAGCTATAATACTCTAAGTTACAGTACTCTGAGTCCAGTCGAAAGGGATCGTCGAGTATCACCATTTGGACCACTCGATACAAGGCATGATCCAACAACCTAGACTGAATATTTCAACAGCTCGAAACTTTCACATACGCAAATATCAAAGTAACCCAAAAGTCAATTATTCATCATCACCAAATTTACGACCAGTACACATAGTCTAACAAACACTGTAGTCATTAACCCCCTTTTTTCCACCCAATTTAGTTGGAAATCTTCTAAAGATGTTGGAGTACGCTACCAGCTTATTAACACTTCTTTCATACAAATCCAAAAAAATCTTGCTAAAATTCAAGAGAACAAAACTTGGTCAATGCTTTCCTTAGAACCAGAAAGAATACAATTCACATCTGAACTTATTTTTCCATAACTTTTGCATTTCCCCGCAGATTACACCCCCAAACAATATCTATTTGTACAAATATTTAACTAAGAAAACCCCAAATTTTGCAAAACACCACACAAGTATGTCCTGATTGTCATTAAGCTCAACATCTGTCGGAACCCAAATATGCAAATCTGGACCCTCTGTGTATTCTGCACTAGTCCAGGATCACGCTAGTGCACACAGTGTCAACATCGATGAAATATCACATCCATACAACGAATATAAGAATAAACGAGTACTTTGAATAACAAATAACTGTTGGGACCTTACGGTCGAGTTTTACATTTATTAAGCCATGCAAGGCTGACAATAAAGAATAAACTGCAGCGGAAACAAAATAAACTCCAGCGGACTCCCATCAATTTACCACAGGCAACTGACTGGGATCAAGACCCTAACGATCAACCTTCGTAGAACTCTTCTTCAAAAGCAGGCGACGACTCCTCCACTTCTGTTGATTTGTTTAGCAAGAGTGAGTACACACCGTACTCGCAAGTCATACCACAGAATGCAATTTATAGATGATGGCTTATTCCAAAGGAATAGCTTCATAACCACAGATAATTGAAAACATAATTGAAAACAATTAAAGAATATTAATTTAATAATTGGTTTCACAAAGGACACACAGTCTAAACAAGTTATTCACACAGCTGTACAAGTTATCTCACACAGCTGACCCTTCCCAATTGTTTTATGAAAATCTACCCCTCATGTGAAATTCCCGAGCATGTCCGTGACCGAGGACGCGGCTATTCGAATAGATTGGTTTAAACACTCTGCAGAGGTTGTACACTTTACCCACACGATACAATCAGTGTAGCTAGCACTGACCATAACAAAACCTTTCAGAGACTTCATCTCAAACAATGACACTCCCGATGTGCTTTCTGTAGCCAACCGATGCACACGCAGCGTTTGGTTACGACACACATCGTTGGACGAGGATGCAAATAACCGTCCCGCGATGTGACATATCACACCTCCAGCCCATCACACAGCTTAAATACAACCTGAGTTGTCAATGTCAAGACTCCATAACTTACTAAGTCAGGCCCAGCCCATACTAGGCATGCGGTCGTACAGTAATGCCCAGTTCAATGGCGCACAAAGTTAAGTCCTTAATTGACCAAGGCAAGACTTCTAGTTTTAACCCAAATCACAAAGTTTAAAGCACACAGCTCCACCATTCACACAAATCCACCACTTGCCTCAGTCTAAATCTTTTCCCACCCTATTGATTAAGTGCAACGCATGCCATCACGAGTAACAGCACACAGCACACACAGTTTCATCACACAGTTCCATAATCACTTAGTCAGGTTTATATTTGCATCTCACATGAAATGATGACTCGTGGTATGGCTAAGCAGTCTAATCGTATCTAACCAACCCACGTTGGTGCTATGATAATACCAACTAATAATGAACCAACCTAGGGTGACAAAAGATCATGGCATACAATAGACAATATGGATGTAACAAATTGGATTAATAACTATCCTAAAAGCATTTAAATAAATATTTAAATTAGAATGCAGTAATTTAAAATAAAGTAATTTGCAAACTGGGTTCAACATGATCAAAGGTATAACTTGCCTTGGAATAGATCTAGATATTGGTCTTGGTCTTGAGGTGGTGCTCCTTCTTCTCCAAAATTTCTCGAAGTATCGACGTCTACTCGCAAATGATACAAAAGAAATAAAAACAAATATATAACAGAGGCAAAACAAACTCCAAAAATCAAATAAAATTCACCATTAAATAGATCTTGATTTTATATGAATTTACAAATTTGAATGGGCTCAATCGGAGGTCGGATGCAAAAGATATGGGCTTTGGAAGTTTGAAAATCAAATAAAACCCTAATTTGGATTTTATTGAATTTCCCGAATTATTTTTATAAAGAAAAATCGGATTATTGCGCAATGCTTGCGTCAGCCGAGAATTTCCGGAAAAAGAAATAGATTTAAAAAGAAATCTGACATGTGGGCCCCACATGTTAGTCTCGGGGCTCACGGTGGACCGAGTGCACCGAGCCGAGAGAGATCTGGCGCGGTGGACTAAGCCACGCACGCGTGTGCTGGCGCTGATCTGGCGCCACGCGGCTGCCACACTAGCACCGAGGCTGACGCTGGCGCTGAGCTGGACGACAACGGCGGCGGTGGCGCTCGGGACCCGATGGTCGCCGGCGAACGGCGACGACTCGCCAGTGGTGGAAGGTACCAGATTGTTCCCGTGCTATTGCGCACTCGGGGTTCCCTTACCGGTAGCCCAGCAGCGACGGTGGCGATCGGCGGCGAGAAGAAGCGGTGGAGCCGGGTTTTGTCGGAAGGGTGCTCGGTGGCCTTCCGGCGAGGAGGAGGCGCGCGAGGTAGCACGGGACTTGCGATCACGGTGGTGCGGTCGGTGGAGCAAGGGCGACAACGACGGCGCGCAATTCACGGAGAAGAAGCTCGGCGAAAACCCTAAATCTTGGATTGCGGCGCTAGAGCGATCGGGAGACGAGGTGGTGGCTCGGGTTGCGGCGGATTAGGCGATCCTAAGGGGTATTTATAGGCTTGGGACCCGAATTGAAACCCCAATTGGTCCGAAATAATGGGTTTTGAAATCCTTGATTCTCGGAGATTGAGAGGATTCGGGTTTGATTCGGTTTGGAAAAGATAAGGAATAAGCAGAGATACGATTTGGTGGGGTCGTGCGAAGAATCAACAACCGAATCGGTTTTGTCGGACGGCTTCAAGCTCCAAAGAATGGCGCGCGGCGCGGCGCGAGGAAGAAGAAGGCGCGGAGACGACGACCCTGTGGCGGTCCCACCTGGCAGCGGCAGCGAGGCGCGGGTGAGCGAGCGAGCGAGATCAGCGGGCGAGGCCACGCGGCAGCAATCCAACGGAGGAAGGCGGGGTTGAGCGCGTGCATCCGATCGAAAACGAGGGGCACGCGTCAAGCATCCAATGGACGAGGGTGCGGCCGAGTGGCGGAATGGGCTGGCGCGGCTGGAATAGTGTTGGGCTTCGGCCCAGGACTGTTCCGAGGGATTTAAATAGATTTTTCTTTTTAATAAATCCAGAAAATGCAAATAGCAATTAGAAAATAGCAAATGATCTTGGAAAAATTCTAGAAAATTCTATAAAATATATCCAAGCAACTAGAATCTAAATAAAATAAGTTTGGCCATTGTTGATGTTGGAATTAAGCACATTAAATCAGTTTTTCCTTAAAGTCCATATTAAGCTTTTTAAATTAATATTCAAATAAATCCAAATGGTGAATTTTCTCACTACAACTATTTAAAGGATTTTTAAAGCTCTGAAAATTGGGATGTTACAACATCCATGATAATATTCTTCAAATCCTCCCATTGTTTTAATTCTTCATCACCAAAGCTCCAATTGAAAGCAATATTCCATCTATATCCTAACATCTCCTCGGCCACACTCATATCAGGGAACTAGCAAAAATTGAATATCTTATTATATTTGATCTTTAAGGGACACTCTCCAATCCAAATATCCCCCCAAAAAGAAGTATTACGACCATTACCAATCATATACCTAGTACCCTAGTTAAACAACTTCTTGACTTTCTGCACATTTTTCCAAAACTGAGAGCCTTTTAAGATATTATCATCTTTGAAAATCCCCATAGGAAAATATTTAGCTTTTAGGATCCTAAACCAAAGTTCATTATTAGATTAGTTTATTTTCCAAATCCTTTTAGCTATAAGACAATCATTCATAACCCTTGTGTTAATAACCCCTAAGCCTCCAAACTCTTTGGGCCTACAAACAACTCCCCTATTCACCATATGGTACTTAAACTTGTCACTAGCCCCTCTCCAAAAGAATATAGATCTAACATTATCCATATTTTTGTGAATCTCTTCATTAAATCTATAAAAACCCATTGTGTAAATAGGAAGACTGCTCAAGCTGCTATTTACCAGCACTAATCTACCCCTAGATGAAAGTAGGTTACTTCTCAAATTGTCTAACTTTTTACTCAATTTGTTAACCACATTCTCTACTGCTTTCACCCCCACATGTCTATCTCCAATCAAAATACCCAAGTAATTCATGGGTAACCTAGCTAATTTGCAATTGAAAATGTTTGCTACTTTATTAGCCTCTTCATTATCCACCCCTAGAACAAAAACTTCACCCTTGTGATAATAATTTTAAAACCCAACATCCACTCAAAGCAATAGAGCGAAAACTTCAAGTTCAAAAAGTAATCTTCCTCATATTCCATCATAATCACAGTATCATCTGCATATTGCAAAATAGGAACCCCTTGGAACCAAATGTGATATCACTCCCTTAACCAAACCTCTGTCTTGAGCTGAATTAATAATCTCTGCCAAAGCATCAGCAGCCAAATTGAAGAGAAGGGGAGACAAAGGATCTCCTTGTCTTAACCCTCTATAAGTTTTGAAACAAGGACCCATCTCTCCATTTATATTAATACTGACCTTTCCCCACTGACTGAGCTCATAACCAATTGAATCCATTTATCATAAAATCCTTTCCTCGCCATCACTTCCTCCAGAAACCTCCAATGAATTTTATCATATGCTTTTTCAAAATCAAGCTTCACAACCACCCCTTTCATTTTTTAAACCCTAATCTCATGAACAATCTCATGTAGAGTAACCACCCCATCCAAAATGTTCCTAACTTTGATAAAAGTAGATTGGCAATCATTAATTATTTTATCAGCAATCAACCCCAGCCAATTAGCCAAAAGTCTTGTTTGTCAGTCCCTCTGTTTCGTTATGTTTGTCTATGACACCGGGAGTATTTATTCTAATACATTTGTTCATTAAGGAAATCTACCTTATAGTTATTACATTTTTTTCTACTCTCTATCCTTATTTAAATGCTTTGAAAAATATTAAGTGGTTGTGGTATGCCATTTCACAGGGTATGTGTGGTCATTTCTCATTAAGTATTTCTTAGACTTTGTACTTCCTTAGTCTCTGCGGATGGTGGACTGTGGATAAATATAGCGAAACAGATAGAGTAATAAAAAAACACAAAAGGACATTCCTTTTCGTATTTATTTTAGTCCCCTCGTAATAATGCTACCACTATGATGTCCGATATATACATCGTTCTTTTCGTACGCTCGACCGCCCATCTGCCCTCAATCCTCACCCTAACCGACTATAGCACAGTCCATCTCATCCCGAGTGCAACACACCTGAGCTGAGTCCCAACGAGGCAACAACCCAACTCCATCCCCATTCCCGCAACGAAGACAACTCCATTTACTCCTCACCCACTGCTCATTTACTCCATCCACACCAAGCCTCCTTTGTCTCCGCAATATCCCATTCCTCATTCCTCGTTGCTGCTCATCGACACAACCAGGAATCGCAACTAGATCCAGACCTCTCCCTCGCTGTGAGATCCGCCATGGGCGAGCCTCTCGCCGCAAGAGCTTGAGGAGACCGATCCTGTTGGCGACGAGGCGCTTGACCGCCTGCCTCCTACTCCCTCGTGCCGTCCTCCTCTTGTAGGCTTGGTGCATAAAATTTTCAAATTGTTGTAAGCTAGTAGTTGTTTCGATGTTGCACTTGAGTGGAGTTTAATTTGTTGCATCGCTCCTGAGACAGATCGGACAGTCGAAGAGATGATTCGGTTAAGTGACTTTTGACAGCAGCCGGGGCATCCGATACTAATGCCCGGATCGGACGTCTGGACGCTAGCCTTCTCCAATAATCAAATATGCTTCCATGAAATATACAGAGAAGCTCATATAGAAAAGCAGTTTTTCAACCAGGGATGACCACTAATTGGAAAAGCCCTGGCCCAAGCACATGACTTAATTTTCACCATGGGGCAGCTATATACGAAGGGAGGGGTGGTGGCAGCTCGATGGTGGGTGACAGCGGCGAAGTGGAGGTGATGACATCGCTAGCCGCAGGTCGAAGGAGGGTAGTGGTGGGCGGCAGATAGCCGCCGGATAGTGGTGCACTTGCCCCTAGGGCTCATGCGGGAGGGACAACGATCCGCACTAAATGTGAGTGTGTCGGTTGCGGCATACCTCTGATCACTTTTCCTTCGGCCATTCATCGAGTCCTCTTGCACTGTGTATTTGTATGCGACCCCTTATTCTTTCTTTTCACGCTTCAATCCAAAACTTTCCGCACGAGATCCACTGACATGGATTGTGTCATCGACTTGTAAACTTGTAACTAATCAAGGTTTCGGACTGGAGAAAAACAGGGTGTTTATTTATGGGAGAGGAGAGGAGATGAGATCCATTGGATCTTTTGTTACAGACATCCACAGGATTTTGATTCAAGGGCTGCCAGTACTGAAGTGTTAAACACCCATATGTTGCCTATACATCACTTTTTTTTTTTTCTACACGAGGATTGTCCGAGTGAGCTGACCCAATTCCACCAGCAGTTTTGCAGTTTTGTAAGTTGGGTGGGTTTTTGTTAGGGAAACAGTACTAAGCATATGTCCGAATGAAATCGGGCACCCCATGGGCCACCTGTCTTTTTTCTCCATTTAATAGTCCCACATATCACCTGTCCTTTTTCTCCATTTAATAGTCCCACCAACGGTTGCTTTCACGGGTGGACACGTCGATGATCGCCTTCTTTCCCATCCTTGGTCCAAAAAAAAAAACGAATCAAAATGAAACCACTACGCCCCAAGCTCCCCGTCTTCTTTCTTTTGGTTTCCTTCACCGAAGCTCTACTGATGATTTGCTTCAGTTCTTGGTCGAAACTTCGCTCCTGGCTCGGCCTGGTACTCTGCTGCCGGCTTGCCGCCCTCGTGCCACTCGGCTCGCCGGCGTGTCCCCCCGGCTTGGCCCTCCCACGAGCCCCTGTACTTGGTCCGCCCGGCCTGCGCTCCCCTGCGGCTTGCACCGCCGCTGGTGTGCCTATGCGCTTCGCGTCCACACGGCTTGCCTGCCCCCGGCTTCCTCATGTCGCGACCTACGTCTCCTCTACGGGGGGAGGTAGCTCGAGCCGGAGGCCACCATCGCCACGCTCCGACTCCCGACAGACTCCACGCGGCACCTCACCTCCCACCTCCACTCCACCCCGCACCCTAAGGCGTGGCAGCTCGCGTCACACATCACCGTCGCCGACGCTAAGTCCGAGTCCGCCTCCGCCGCTACCGTCGCCTTCTCTCTCGACGAAGTGTCCTATGTAAGTTGGAGCTGCATTGCGCCGCATTTGATTGTTGCTTTCTTTGAACTTTTCTTGATATGTTGCGACCATTGTAAAAAAATATTGCAACAGTTAGAAAAAAAAATGTTGCATACTGTTCTTTGCGATGTTGGATCTATAGAAAAAAAATATTGCATACTGTTTCATGGTGATGTTGCAATATTTTTTCAACGCGTTTTTTCAGATGCTTTTGTTTTGATTTTATTGATCGAGTTTGTGCTGCGGGAGATGTTCGAATTGCGGGGATATCGGCCGGGAGTCATTTATGGGGGATTCATGTGCGGGCGAGATCATTGATGATGTCTGTGCATCAAGAGCTAGATGTTCGGGTTCGAGAGATGTTCAGGGTAGATCGGGATTGCGATGAGCGTGTTTGGGCGACGCGGTTATGCGGGGATCATTGGTGATGTCTACGCTGCGCAAGATGGACGTGTTCGGGAGCATGTTCGCTTACGCACTAGATGGACGGGTTCCGAAATCCAACGCCGAAGCGCTGCGTACGGCGCTAGCGCTCGGACCTGTATATCCGAGCGCAAGTCGCGTCCTTTTTGTTAACTCCAAAAAATTACCTTTACCTTTAGATTAGCTTTGAGATGTGTGTCTAATTTTAATTTCGATCCAATGGTGAAAAAATAACCAATACTTAAGAAAGCATTGGCCATCTAGACATCCCCGTTCAATAATACAATCAGGTTTGCTATTCTAAGTTGCATGACTTTTTGTTAACTCTAAGTGAATTTTCTTGGTCTTTAAATAGAAGAATGGATTATTTACCCTCCTGTTAGATGTGTATTTATATTTTAACCTCCTTACCGACATAATTGATATTTTACTGCTCACTAACTCTGTCGCTTGATTAAATACCCTCTTATCATTATATTATTATTATTAGGCCAGTTCCCATTATAGCCACGCGAAATGTCGCTTGTGCCTCTTGATCACTCCTGCTCCGTGCTAATCATCGTACATTACACCATCTACTACTGCACCACTACTGAGCTGATCAGCATCGGTAGTTCCAAATAGACATGTTCAAACTTCGGGTTGGGTTGGGCTTCGGGCCAGGCTTAAAAAGCCTGGTCGCAAACAACCCGGCCCAACCGGGAAATTTATTTATTTTAATTTAAATATATTATTTTTTAGAATAAAAATGTATTATGTAATTCATTTTTAGGATTAAAAAATATATTTTTTATTGTGTTTATTTTGGATTTTGGGCCAGGCCGAGCTTCTTTCTGGCCGAAATTCTAGTCTCAAGCCCGGCCCGGATAGTGTCGCTCGGGCCGAGTCGCCCGTGAACAGATCTAGTTCCAAACGATTTGATTTTTCCTGTGTTGTGCTGCTTCCTCAGGTAGACGCCGAGCAACTGGTAATATGTCCACCGCCGCTTCCCACTAGTCGCCTCCAGTAACGCCTCCGAGCTCGCGTAGAAGCCCCCCCCCCCTGCCGAAAGCCTTAAACACAATGCCGTCCGTGGCCACGACGGGCTCACCGGCGCCGTCCAGTCTGTCGAACGCGAAGGTGAGGTTTCGCGTGAGCCGTCGCTCAAGGTAGGCGTCCACGAAGCAGTCGTGCGTGACAAGGTCCGACGCGACACCGTTGCGGCGCATGTGCTCGGCGCTGAGGTGGAGGTCCCAGAACATGCACATCTTGGAGAAGGCAGCAGCGCAGATGTTGAAGGTGGTGAGGTCTGGCCGGAAGCCAGCGGCGACCATCTCCAGGAAGGAGCGCTGTAGGGACTTCTGTTGGAATTTAGCTTCTATTTTGATACTGCTTCGAACGAGAAAACAAATATTTTTTTCCTGGTTCTTCGGTCGGATCGAGACGCCTTTACAGTCCGGTCTTCCTTCCAAAGAAAGAGATCTTTCTCTCTATTGCATTGCTCCTGCACTCTTCCTTGATGTGACCCACAAGCACAAACACCTCCTGCAGACCTTTTCCCTTCACGTGATTGCTTTTCTTGGTCTTCTTTCAACTCACGATGCTTTACATGGTGCTAGGCCTGTAATATATACACACATATCTAAATTGAAACCGACTCACACACGCACACATCTTTCTACTCGGATTCTTACATCCAAACTAGACACATAAACATAAACGAAGACTAACAAAAAATTCTAAAAACAAGATTAACTCTAACAATCACCCCCTTAATCTTGTTTCTTGATCATATCAATCTTCTCTTGTTTCTTGAACTTTCAAGTCTTCCCCTTTTACTTACACTCCCGTATGTCATTCCTTCCTGGGTCGATACCGCCCTACCGCCTCCGTTTGCTCCATCCTGAGCCATGCACAAACCAACGCTCGCCCCGTCTCGTCTCTGGACTGAACTCGTCCTTCCTTGTACGCTTGCTTGGGTTGGAGCACCTGCTCCCATGACCACCTTGCACGGAGCACTGCTCCCACGACCACCAGGCCGCTATTACAGAGCCTCTCGCTCCTCTCTCTTGGGCCAAGTCTGCCAACTTCTCCGCATTCATCTTAGCTGAGGCTACACCGCCTCTCCCTCCTACTTTGCCTGCATGCCAATGGGGTCCATGGGCTTGACCCGAGCTGCTGGTTCCTCCAGCAGCAACTGCATGCACGTGGGACTCGCCGTCCCCTTGAGTGCCCTGCGCGCCTTCCTGCGTGCCGTCTGCACCCCCCGAGGCTCCACCTGCTGCGCCTCCTGCACCAACCGCGTGCCGTCCCTGGGTCCCGCCATGTCCTTGGCCGGTGAGATCAACAATGCACGAGACCTCTGTCTTGGCTCTACTCCCGTTCCACTGGCTCCTTGGATCGTCTTCGCGAAACCGTTTACAAGCTTTCAGGGAAATTTTATATAACCGGTTCGGTGATCTCTTCACCTTCATCAACAGATCTTTGTTCTTGTTATAGACACGCAAGAACTCATCCTGCAGCACCACCCTGCACCCCCGTTCCGCCAATTGCCCGAGACTGAGTATGTTATTACACAGACTTGGTATATAATAGATTTCAGTCAGCATCCTCTGATCACCGTTCTTGCATTGCAATAGCATTGATCCTTTGCCTCTTATTTGCACCGTGGAGCCGTCGCCAAATTTGACTTTGCCCGAAATCTTCTCATCAAGCTCATGGAACATGGAGCGATCTCCCGTCATGTGATTGCTTGCTCCATTGTCTAAGTACCACTCATCAGATGATCATGGTTTCCTCCTCTCGTGCGTAGTTTAGGAACTACGTTCTCCTCGTTCAACATCACCATGGTCGCGCCGGTTGACACATAAGGAGAGAAGCAGGGCCGGCTCGTAGTCTTCAATAGCTCGAGTGAGGTTTGTCTCCTCGTTCTTCTTCTTGTTTTGGCAATCCGAAGCATAGTGTCCATATTTGTCGCAGCTTGAAGCACTTTATGTGGTCATGCACTCCGACGCCAGAGTAGTGGCGTATTTATCACATTTAAAACACTTGATATGTGACTTGTCACGGATCTGCACCATCGTCTTGCCTAGCCCAATCTTCACGTTCTCCTCATGTCGCCTTGCTCATACCGCGTCCACGTCCACCCCGTGCGGTTGTCGCTATCTTCAAGAGCGTGATTTTCCCTTGTTGCTTGACGAGGAACCGCCATCATCCTTCTTCGCGCGCCACTCGGCTGAGTAGCGAGGAGTTGGTCGCCGCCATTGTTGTTGTTGTTGCCGCCAGACGTGCGTGGGCGTGTACGCTCTTCATAAGTCTTCAGTCGTCCCACGGCTTCCTCGAATGGCATTTTGTCGAAATCGTGAAGCGCCGATCCCGCGATCACACTCGTAAATCGATCCGCGCGGTGTCGAATAGCTTCTTTACCAATGCGGCATCGTCGAGCGTCGCCCCTAGGTTGGCGTACCTGACGGACATGCCATTGAGTCTTCCGGCGTACTGGTCCAGAGTTTCTCCCTCCTTCATGCGCATGATGTCGAAGTCATTCTTCAACGTCGCATCACAGATTCTTGACGCGATCCGCGCCAATGAACCTTGTCTTGAGACAGTCCCAAACCTCCTTCGCCGTTTTCTTCCTTGCTACCTGCATCAGGAGGTCCTCCGGGAGTGCTTGGAAAAGATGCGACCTCGCCTTCTTATCCTTCTTCGCGTCGACGGCCGCCCCGACCGCCGGCTCGATTGCTTCCCAGACGCCTTGATCCTCCATCATTGCTTGCACCCGAATCACCCAGCTTGTGTAGTTTGTCGCCGTCAGCTGCGGATAATAGAACGGCCCACCGCCGCTCTCCCTCGCCTCCTCGCCCTGAGGTACGATCGACATTGGCTCTGATACCAATTGTTGGAATTTAGCTTCTATTTTGATACTGCTTCGAACGAGAAAACAAATATTTTTTCCCGGTTCTTGGTCGGATCGAGACGCCCCTCCAGTGCAGGTCTTCCTTCCAAAGAAAGAGATCTTTCTCTCTTGCATTGCTCCTGCACTCTTCCTTGATGTGACCCACAAGCACACCTCCTGCTGACCTTTTCCCTTCACGTGATTGCTTTTCTTGGTCTTCTTTCAACTCACGATGCTTTACATGGTGCTAGGCCTGTAATATATACACACATATCTAAATTGAAACCGACTCACACACGCACACATCTTTCTACTCGGATTCTTACATCCAAACTAGACACATAAACATAAACGAAGACTAACAAAAAATTCTAAAAACAAGATTAACTCTAACAACTTCATCTTGAAGTTGACCGCAAAGGAGAGGAGGTAGAGGTTCCAGAGCAAGTTACCGGTGTTTGCGGCGGCCGAGGACGACATAGTTCACGAACTCGCCGAGCTTGTAGTACTTGCGCTAGGAGATGTACGGTGACACCACGGCGTGTATGGCGTCCGTGGAGATGAACAGGCTGGACCTCTTGAGCCAGCGGTAGGCTGCCTCCATCTGCGGGATGGTGTCAGAGGCCGTGTAGTACTGCACAAAGGAGTTGCCGGTAGCGGAGTCGACGCGGAGGCCAAGTCATCCCATTTCTTGGACGGCGTCCTCATTGAGGGTAAGCTCACCGGTGGCATCGAAGCAGGAGACCGCAAGCGGGTCGAGCCCACGCGCGATATCTCTCGAGGAGGATCTCGTCGAAGTGACGGAGGCATGCACATGCCGGGAGGAGGCGGTGCACTGCGGTGGCGAGGCACGGAGAGGCGGATGTTGGAACAAACAAAAGAAAAACTTGCCCTCGAAGGAAACACGCGTATTCAAGAAAAATAAGAGATAATTTGGTGCTGCACAAGTCAGTTTTCTATTGCTTTGACTCTCAATCTTCTTACAAAATCTGATTACATATGACCCCCTTTTATAGCCACAACTATTCTTCGTAGTACTCGGACTAGGATCACATAAGAAATCCAAATCTGCTTGCAAATGATGGTTCGGACTCGGACTTCTAAACAGAAACGGAGACAACAAATATTACCTAACAATCACTTCCTAATATTTGTTGTACTTATTATTTTTCATGTGCTACCAGTTGGACTCAACTTCAATATGGCTCCCACGAACTCGGCCGAAGACGATGGCACAACTTGAACATGTCTTGGACTCCAAGTTGAACTCAACTTTAACTTGGCTCACACTTACTTGTCCGAAGACGGTGGCACAATTCGAACACGTCTTTGACTCTTACTCATTGAGGCAGTCGGTCTCATCTATGACTTGCTCAACCCGTACTCGAACTTCAAGTTGGTCACGACTTCAACTTGAGTAACACACGGACTCGACTAAGGACGACGAACGCATTTCCTTGATGTCCCGGACTTAACACTACTTACTTGACTCAGGACGGCGAACACATGTTCTCAACGTCCCTCGCCTTCACCTTTCAATGATCGGCACCAAGATGCATCATCTTCAACGCCTTCCACGCAGTTTTGGCCGTCTCCTTTTGGGCTAGTAGGAAGAGCGTCGACGTTGCTTCGTCACCGGTGACACCACTCCCCAGAGAACGCGACATAATTTTGGGCACAAATCAAAAACTCAGGCTCCTCATCATCATGGAGCCGCATGCACCGTACATTGCATCGCTCTCGCCGCTGCACCCTGCTGTGCGCACCAACGCTGCGCGTCTGATGCACCGCTAGTATCCGCCGCGTGCGCACTCCCACCGTATATGCCACCTCGGGAGTCGAGATCACCCCTCCCGGGGCAACTGCTAGGGTTTTGAACCTAGAGCTCTGATACCAATTGTTGGAACAAACCAAAGAATAACTTGCCCTCAAAAGAAATACGCGTATTCAAAAAAACAAGAGATAATTTGGTGCTGCACAAGTCAGCTTTTCTATTGCTTTGACTCTCAATCTTCTTACAAAATCTGATTACATATGACCCCATTTTATAGCCACAACTACTGATACAGTACTCGGACTATGACTGCTACAGTAATTCGGCTCTGTTTGCAATAGTGGTTCGGACTTGGACTTCCAAACAGAAACACTTAGATGGACTGCGTCTGGGCGAAGTGGCCAGCCTCTGGGCGCGCGACCATTAAGGGCGCGCCGGCATCTGGTGGGGTGGTTCTTGGACAAGACACGGTGGGATGCAACGCCTGCGTACGTGCGTGTGGAAACGCAGCCGAGGTCAGCTCAAGAAACGGAAATCACTGCACGACGAACATGGAGGAGGAAGGGAGGAGGCAGACCCGACGAGAAGATGGAGGGGCACAAGCGACATTTCACGTGGTTGGGAGTAAAAAACCAATTACGTTTGGATAAAATATGAATACGCATCTAACATGAGGGTAAATAATTAATTCTACTCCTTTAAATTAGCTTTGAGATAAGTGTATGTCTAATTCTATATCGATGCAAGGGTTCAAAATGTGTTTTAAAGCATATAATTAAGTAACTTCAGAAAATAGACCCCTAACACAACAAGGCTATTTTAGTTTAACTGAAATCGTAAATCTCCCTTCTATCTCCTATCCCGTCATCTGTCGAAGTGTCAATTCTTCATGCATGGCGACCAAGAATAGCAAGAGACTCTGAACGCCGGCGAGGCACAAGCCTAGCTGCAAGCACCCTTGCTCATGTTGAAGCTACTCCAGTGTCTCATCGTCTACTCCAACGTCTCATCGCTTTCCAGCGTTTCTTTGTCCTTCCAGCGTTAGTCGTTCTTTATTTTTCCATTTCTGATTAGTAGAGGAGCACTTCTATTTAATTGTGGCATGCAGCCATTACTATCTTTAGTGCCATGCATAGTGCCATGCATTACTCTATGCGTCTGTGCCATGCATGTAACTGCTATCTTTAGCTTGATGTTTCCTTTAAATAATAAAGTAATACATCAGAAAAGAACACCGGTTTTCAGCAGCACCAAACACTTGTGTTCATTGTGTTCTTGAGTGCGCATTCGAGAATTCGCCGGCGGTGAAAGATTGCCGGTGATCCCCGATATTTGGTATCAGAGCACTTACGCTCCCGGGGCCGTCATGTCCGTCCAGTTGGATCGTTCGCCATCGCCCCCTCCCCGACGTCGGGTATCGCACTCGCCTGCACCGCGTCGAGGGCGCCATCGCGGCGGCGAAGTTGTCATCGAGTGCGTCGTCAAGGAGGCGGGCGGCTCAGTCCAGTACCCAATGCTCACGTGCACCAATTACCAGGAATGGTCTGTGTTGATGCGCGTGAACCTGCAGGCCCAAGGGCTATGGCAGGCCGTCGAACCGGAGGAAGGTGAATTCGTCGAGTACCGTGAGGACCGCCTCGCGCTGGCGGCCATTTTGTGCGCCGTGCCACCCGAGATGCTCGGGTCATTGGCGCGCAAGAGCACGGTGCGTTCCGCCTGGGAGGCGGTCAAGACCGTCGGCGATCGGCGCGGCGTGGTCCGTGATGCCAACACGCAATACCGCAAGCGATTCGGGAGATCACGTTCAAGGAGGATGAGTCGATCGACGATTTCTCACTCCGGATTGTGAGCCTCGCCAACAACATCCGCATCCTCGGCGGCGACGTCACTGATGGAGAGATTGTGAAGAAAATGCTACAGGTCGTCCCCGAGCACCTTGAGCAGATCGCGTACTCCATCGAGACTCTTCTCGACGTGAACCAGCTCTCCATCAAGGAGGTCACCGGCCGTCTGCGCGCCATTGAGCAGCAGATTAAAAAGCGAGCACCGTCTGCACCCGTCTACGACAGCAAGGGACGTCTTCTTCTCGCCGAGGAGGACTGGTTGACGCGGTTGAAGCTGCTCCAATGGAGACTGAATTAGTAATTCTGAATACTACTACTCGTCTACTCCATATATATACAATTCATGTGTAAACCATGAATTTTTAGAGTTTTTTAAATGAAAATGTTAAGAAACTTGGTCTTTCTGGAAATATGGATGATGTGATATGCAAATACAGTTTATGAATCAGACTTAAATATAGTTTTGGTTGATGGTCAGATGATAGCATTTCTTCATACAATATATATGTCTACAGTCAACCAAATTTTAATATCATGTCACATACTCTTGACTCACATGTGACTCAAGACATACTCATCAGATATATATCCATTTATGTTATCATATAGGCTATGTTAATATATACTTCAAGACCGCTTAGTACCTCTGATTGTGCTTAGCTATTCAGTCATAATGTATAATTCGGGAACTAATAGCCCAGCCAAAAGGTTCCGCAGAAAATAAATAAATCAACTCACACTTAAACACTTTACACATCACATATAAGGCAAAAGCCGCCGATGCTCGCCCTTGGTATGACACCTGCATGCCTCATCACATGCCTAACACGGCTCATGAGCCATGTGCCAATGCGCCTAGATCCCCGCTCGTCTCCATGGCCACGCTAGAAGAACCTGATCCACACTATGAACACTCTGTGCACAAACGCCGGGGCCGCACCAAGCGCATGCTTGACAATGACTTCAAGACAAGACGTAGCGCACGCCTCATCGAAAAGCAGCCTGCCATGTTCCAGGACAAGACTGCGAGAGCGATCAACTTGAAGAAGCTCAAAGAGAAACTCACCATAAGAACACCGCCTACAAGCATGGACTCATTGCTCGTGACCTACCGGTCGTCACCTCGTCAGCCGCCATCTTGGATCGACTACAAGCGGCACTACAACTTGTTGAATAACTCCCCACCATTCAGCTGTGTCCTTCTGGGGTGCGAAGTATGCCACATTTTGATCGTAACCCAGGTGCTCCTAGTTTAGCCTGTTACCGTCATTTTAGTTAACCTTACATGTATCTTTAACCGGGCGTGCTCAACTCTCACACCTCTCTGCTTTTCCTATGTACTCCTACTTTCTTAACTAGTTCTACTCGGTGCTATCACTGTCTATATGGTCGCTAACTACCGTAACATCACTCTTACTTCTTGGAATGTCCGTCGACTTGGAGATTCTGATAAGTGCATTGCTGTTCTCGATACCCTACTTCTTGACAGACCTTCCATCTCTTGTCTCCAGGAAACGAAACTTAACACTTTCATTTCCCAAAAGCTCTCCTCCTTCCTTCCTTCCTTGTCACATTTCTACTGGGAATTCATAGAATCGGGCAGCGCTAGCAGATGCATCCTTACTGCCTGGGATCCAAATCTTTTTTTTTCTCCACAAACAAATACCTTGCCCGCAAACACTCTCTAACTATGAGCTTCCTCTCCACCTCTTGCGACTTCTCTTTCTCCATTACCAACATCTCGACGTGAACCAGCAACATCCGGATTGTGAGCCTCGCCAACAACATCCGCATCCTCGGCGGCGACGTCACCAATGGAGAGATTGTGAAGAAAATGCTACAGGTCGTCCCCGAGCACCTTGAGCAAATCACGTACTCCATCGAGACTCTTCTCGACATGAACCAGCTCTCCGTCGAGGAGGTCACTGGCCGTCTGCGCGCCATTGAGCAGCGGATGAAAAAGCGAGCACCGTCTGTGCCCATCTACGACAGCAAGGGACGTCTTCTTCTCAGCCGAGGAGGACTGGCTGACGCGGTTGAAGCTGCGCGATAACGGCGAGGCTGGTGGTTCCAGCAGTGGAAGAGGCAAGAAGCGCGGCAAACCACGTCGTGGCCGCGGCGGTGGTGGCGGCGTGGGTGAAGGTAAGGGCGGCTCGTCTTCAAACGGGCCAGCCCAGGAGAACACGGCGGACCGGTGCCGTAACTGCGGCAAAATTGGCCATTGGGCCAAGGACTGTCGCAGCAAGCAAAAGAAGCAGGCACAGGCCCACGTTGCGGAGGGTGAAGAGGATGAGCCAACTCTGCTGATTGCACATGCGACCATCTCTTCACCACCCACTCAAGTTGCCGCGCCGCCCGCCGAGGTGATTCGATCTCCAGCTCCGCCCACATCGTCGCGCCACGTCGAGATCCACGAGGCCAAGGTCTTTGCAGCGACTCCGTCGCGGGAGGACCGGGAAGATCGTCGATGGTGCTCGACACGGCGCCACCAACCACATAATGAGCGTGCGGTGCTTTCGACCTCGGCGGGGAATATGCGGCACCGTCCGTTTGGCGATGGATCGTAGTGGAGATATTGAAGGGCGCGCGATCATCTTGATTGCAAACGGCGAGCACGCCGCGATGATGGGTGTACTACATTCCCGTCGATCGCGAACATCATCGATCTTGGTCGGTGGAGGAGGTGGATGTTGGATCGAGATCTACTCGGCGCCTGCGCATCTCGATCGACAACGCGACCTTCTTGCTCAAGTACGTCGTTCTGCATCGCGGCTTTACATCCTAGAGCTCTGCATCGGGCGGCGGTGTGCTGTCGATCGTGGCTTCGGTGGCTGTGCGGCATGCGGTATGGGCACCTCAGCTTCAAGTCATTGTGCACACTCGCCCAACGGGAGATGCTGCGTGGGTTGCCGCCGCTTGATCAGGTCGATCAGGTGTGCGACAGCTGCCTCGCCGGCAAACAAACGCGCGCGCCGTTCCCTGACAAGGTGCTGCGACGAGCGGAGCACGTCCTCGACCTCGTCCACGGCGATCTGTGCGGGCCCATCACGCCCACAAATCCAAACAGTAACAAGTACTTCCTACTGCTTGTTGATGATTTGAGCCGGTACATGTGGCTCCACTTGCTATCGAGCAAAGATCAGGCATCCGCGGTGGTTAAGAAATTCCAGGCGGCCGTGGAGGTTGAGTCAGGGAGGCGGCTCAAGGTCCTCCGCACCGATCGTGGGGGGGAGTTCACCTCTGTGGAGTTTGGCGAGCACTGCGCCGAGTGCGGCATCCAGCAGCAGCTCACCGCCCCCTACTCACCGCAGCAGAATGTGGTGGTAGAGTGCCGGAACCAGAGCATCGTCGGCATGGCGCGGTGTATGCTCAAGGCGAAGCGGCTTCCCGGCTATTTCTGGGGTGAGGCCATGAACACCCCAGTCCACGTCCTTAACCGCGCCCCGACACGCGCGCTCAACGGCAACACCCCATTTGAGGCTTGGCACAGCGAGCGCCCCACCGTCCACTACTTTAGGACTTTTGGCTGCATCGCCCACGTCAAGTCCACACGACCGGGACTCAAGAAGTTGGATGATCGCAGCACGCCGACCATCTTCGTCGGCTACGAGCATGGCTCCAAGGCCTACCGCTGCTACGACCCCTCCACCAAGCGAATCATTGTATCAAGCGACGTCGTGTTCGACGAGGCGAGAGAATGGAGCTGGGGCGACGAAAGGAGCGCTGATCTGGGCGACGGCGAGCCCTTCAACGTCGAGTACACTACGGAGTACTTCTCCGACACGCCTCGAGCCAATGCGGCATCACCAGTCCCTACACCCATGACGCCGCCGGAGCAGTTCGCGCCCACAGCGTCACCCACGAGTGCGCCGATCGAGTTCGTATCGCCACCGGTTGATCCTGAGGAGGACTTGGACGTGGACCACGACGATGCTCCACTTTGGTTCCGCGCCATCGACACTGTCATCGGACCAGCCTCGTCGCCTGGGCTTGTGCCCCGGGTGCTCGACGAGGAGTTGCAGTTCACCACGGCAGACGAACCTATCTCCTTCAGCGAGGCAGAGCGCGAGGCAAGCTGGTGTCAAGCGATGCGCGAGGAGATGAAGTCGATCGAAGACAACAACACGTGGGAGAATACCGCGCTCCCCACTGGGCACCGTGCGATCGGACTCAAGTGGGTCTTCAAAGTGAAGCGCAATGAGCGCGACAATGTCATCCGGCACAAGGCACGTTTGGTCGCCAAAGGCTATGTTCAGCGTGCGGGAATCGACTTCGACGAGGTCTTCGCTCCGGTCACGTGAATGGAGTCCGTGAGGGCGTTGCTGGCTCTGGCAGCCCACGAGCACTGGGAAGTCCACCACATGGACGTGAAGAGCGCCTTCCTCAACGGCGACCTCAAGGAGGAGGTGTACTTGTGGTGGACTTCCCAGTGCTCGTGGGCTGCCAGAGCCAGCAACGCCCTCACGGACTCCATTCGCGCGACCGGAGCGAAGACCTCGTCGAAGTCGATTCCCGCGCGCTGAACATAGCCTTTGGCGACCAAACGCGCCTGGTGCCGGATGACATTTGCCGTGCTCATCGCGCTTCACTTTGAAGACCCACTTGAGTCCGATCGCACGGTGCCTAGTGGGGAGGGCGGTAAGCTCCCACGTGTTGTTGTCTTCGATCGACTTCATCTCCTCGCGCATCGCTTGACGCCAGCTTGCCTCGCGCTCTGCCTCGCTGAAGGAGACAGGTTCGTCCGCCGTGGTGAACTGCAACTCCTCGTCGAGCACCCGGGGCACAAGCCCAGGCGGCGAGGCTGGTCCGATGACAGTGTCGATGGCGCGGAACCGAAGTCGAGCATCGTCGTGGTCCACGTCCAAGTCCTCCTCAGGATCAGCCGGTGGCGATACGAACTCGACCGGCGCACTCGCGGGTGACGCTGTGGGCACGAACTGCTCCGGCGGCGTCATGGGTGCAGGGACTGGTGATGCCGCATTGGCTCGAGGCGTGTCGGAGAAGTACTCCGTAGTGTACTCGACGTTGAAGGGCTCGCCGTCGCCGGATCAACGCTCCTTTCGTCGCCCCAGCTCCATTGTCTCGCCTCGTCGAACACGGCATCGCACGATACAATCATTCGCTTGGTGGAGGGGTCGTAGCAGCGGTAGGCCTTGGAGCCATGCTCGTAGCCGACGAAGATGGTCGGCGTGCTGCGATCATCCAACTTCTTGAGTCCCGGTCGTGTGGACTTGACGTGGGCGATGCAGCCAAAAGTCCTGAAGTAGTGGACGGTGGGGCGCTTGCCGTGCCAAGCCTCAAAGGGGTGTTGCCGTTGAGTGCGTGTGTCAGGGCGCGGTTAAGGACGTGGACTACGGTGTTCACGGCCTCACCCCAGAAGTAGCCGAGAAGCCGCTTCGCCTTGAGCATACACCGCGCCATGCCGACGATGCTCTGGTTCCGGCGCTCTACCACCCTGTTCTGCTGCGGTGAGTAGGGGCGATGAGCTCGGCGCTGATGCCGCGACTCGGCGCAAAGATTTCGCCAAACTCCACGGAGGTGAACTCCCCCCCACGATCGGTGCGGAGGACCTTGAGCCGCCTCCCTAACTCAATCTCCACGGCCGCCTGGAATTTCTTGACCGCCGCGGATGCCTGATCTTTGCTCGATAGCAAGTGGAGTCACATGTACCAGCTCAAATCATCAACAAGCAATAGGAAGTACTTGTTACCGTTTGGATTTGTGGGCGTGATGGGCCCGCACAGATCGCCGTGGACGAGGTCGAGGACGTGCTCCGCTCGTCGCAGCACCTTGTCAGGGAACGACGCGCGCCTTTGTTTGCTTGGCCGAGGCACCGCCGACACCGATCAAGCGGCGGTAACCCACGCACCATCTCCGTTGGCGAGAAAAGTGCGCAATGACTTGAAGCTGAGGTGCCCGTACCTCGCATGCCAGCGCCAGGCCACCCCCGAGCTACGCATCGATAGGCACACCGGCCGCCCGATGCAGAGCTCTAGGATGTAAAGCCGCGATGCAGAACGACGTACCTGAGCAAGAAGGTCGCGTTGCTGATCGTAGATGCGCAGGGCGCCAGAGTAGATCTCGATCCGACATCCAGCCTCCTCCAGCTGACCAAGACTGATGATGTTCGCGATCGACGGGAATGTAGATACACCCCATCGGCTGCGGTGCTCGTCGTTCTTGCAACTGAAGATGATCGTGCCGCGTCCTTCAATATAATCTCCACTACAGATCCATCGCCGAAACGGACGGTGCGCATATTCCCCCGTCGAGGTCGGAGAAAGCAGTCCGCACGCCCGTCATGTGGTTGGTGGCGCCGGTGTCGAGCAGCCATCGATGATCTTCCTGGTCCTCCCGCGATCGGAGCTGTGCAAAGACCTTGGCCTCGTGGATCTCGACGTGGCGCGACGATGTGGGCGGAGCTGGAGATCGAATCACCTCGGCGGGCGACGCGGTAACTTGAGTGGGTGGTGAAGAGATGGTCGCATGTGCCATCAGCAGAGTTGGCTCATCCTCTTCACCCTCCGCAACGTGGGCCTGTGCCTGCTTCTTTTGCTTGCTGCGATAGTCCTTGGCCCAACGGCCAATTTTGCCGCAGTTACAGCACCGGTCCGCCGTGTTCTCCTGGGCCGGCCCGTTTGAAGACGAGCCGCCCTTACCTTCACACACGCCGCCACCACCACCGCGGCCACGACGTGGTTTGCCGCGCTTCTTGCCGCTTCCACTGCGTCAGCCAGTCCTCCTCGGCGAGAAGAAGCCGTCCCTTGCTGTCGTAGATGGGCACAGACGGTGCTCGCTTTTTCATCCGCTGCTCAATGGCGCGCAGACGGCCGGTGACCTCCTCAACGGAGAGCTGGTTCACGTCGAGAAGAGTCTCGATGGAGTACGCGATCTGCTCAAGGTGCTCGGGGACGACCTGTAGCATTTTCTTCACAATCTCTCCATCGGTGACGTCGCTGCCGAGGATGCGGATGTTGTTGGCAAGGCTCACAATCCGGAGTGAGAAATCGTCGACCGACTCCCCCTCCTTGAACGTGATCTCCCCGAACTGCTTGAGCAGCTGTTGCGTGTTGGCATCACGGACGCGCTGCACACCGACGCGCACGGTCTTGACCGCCTCCGAGGCGGAACGCGTCGTGCGCTTGCGCGCCAATGACCCGAGCATCTCGGGTGGCACGGAGCGCAAAATGGCCTCCAGCACGAGGCGGTCCTCGCGCTACTCGACGACTTCACCTTCCTCCGGTTCGACGGCCTGGCACAGCCCTTGGGCCTGCAGGTTCACGCGCATCAACAAAGACCATTCCTGGTAATTGGTGCGCGTGAGCATTGGGTACTGGGCCAAGCCGCCCGCCTCCTTGACGACGCGCTCGATGACGACTTCGCCGCCGCGATGGCGCCCTCGACGCGGTGCAGTTGAGAGCGATACCCGACGTCGGGAGGGGGCGATGGCGAACGATCCAACTGGACGGACATGACGTCCCCGGGAGCGTAAGTGCTCTGATACCAAATATCGGGGATCACCGGCAATCTTTCACCGCCGGCGAATTCTCGAATGCGCACTCAAGAACACAATGAACACAAGTGTTTGGTGCTGCTGAAAACCGGTGTTCTTTTCTGATGTATTACTTGATTATTTAAAGGAAACATCAAGCTAAAGATAGCAGTTACATGCATGGTACAAACGCACAGAGTAATGCATGGTACTATGCATGGCACTAATGCATGGCACTAAAGATAGTAACGGCTGCATGCCACAATTAAACAGAAGTGCTCCTCACACTGGAGTAGCTTCAACAGCTCTCTCCATACAGAATCGATGTACGCGCGTGTGGCTCACCTCTCTCCTCGCTGCACCACTCACCTAATTATACCACCCTCCGCTCGCCACGCCCCGTTATATAATCATCTCCATTCCTCGTCTCTACAACCGAGCAATGGAGCTCACCGTCCTACCTTCGCATACCTGAAAAGTTCATCACACAAAAGGATAAAGGTTGGAGGAGTAGCTCGCGGCGGTGTAGGAGAGGTGATCTAGCTAAAATTAAGCTAAACCATGGAGGGGTTCCAATGGAGCAAGCCTGGCTCCTTCGTCTTGTACGTTGTCTTCTTCCTGTCGGCGGCGGCCGCGTCGGGGGCCAGCATCCCCGACTTGGACGAGCACTGGAAGCAGCGCAAGCTCATGGCCGACGCCGCTGCAGAGGCCACCTACAAGCACGACCCCATCGAAGTCGTCAACCGCCTCAACCGCGCTGTCCACAGGCACGTCCATGCCATGATCGATGCACGACGCCGTCACATTACGTAACGCATGCATGTGATGTGTTGTGCTAACGTGAGGTGTATGGGCGTGTGCAGGTCGACTAAGAAGGAGAGCGCGAGGAGGGAGATGCTGGGCAAGAAGAAGAAGTTCGGGGGGCCGTGCATAGCGACGAACCCGATCGACCGGTGCTGGCGGTGCCGCAAGGACTGGGCGACAGACCGGAAGCGGCTGGCGAGGTGCGCGCAGGGGTTCGGGCGGAACACCACCGGCGGGCTGGCCGGCAAGATATACGTCGTCACAGACGGCACCGATGACGACGTGATCAACCCCCGGCCCGGCACGCTCCGGTGGGGCGTCATCCAGAAGGAGCCGCTCTGGATCATCTTCGCCAAGACCATGATCATCAAGCTCAAGGAGGAGCTCCTCATTGGCAGCGACAAGACCATCGACGGCCGCGGCGCGCAGGTGCGCGTCGCCAACGGCGCGCAGCTCACCGTGCAGCAAGTCAACAACGTCATCATCCACAACATCCACATCAATGACATCGTCCTCAGCAAGGGCGGCATGATCCGGGACTCACCGGAACACTTCGGCTTCCGCACCCAGTCCGACGGCGACGGCGTCACCGTCTTTGGCTCCACCAACGTCTGGCTCGACCACCTCTCCCTCTCCAATTGCCAGGACGGCCTTATCGACGTCATCGCCAAGTCCAATGGTGTCACCATCTCCAACTGCCACCTCACCAACCACAACGACGTCATGCTCTTCGGCTCCAGCGACTCCTTCTCCGAGGACCAGATCATGCAGATCACCGTGGCCTTCAACCACTTTGGAAGAGGGCTCGTGCAGAGAATGCCCAGGTCATCATCTGCATCCAATTTCATCCATGCATGCATCAGTCTAGTTGATCTCCATACATGTTCTACATCAATTGATCTGTACACTAATGCGTATATTCATTGCCTTGATATTGTGTAGATGCCGATGGGGATTCTTCCACGTCGTCAACAACGACTACACGCACTGGCTCATGTACGCCATCGGCGGTAGCAAGAACCCGACGATCATCAGCCAGGGCAACCGCTACATCGCGCCGCCGAACCTCGCGGCGAAGCAGATCACGAAGCAGCTGGGCGCGTCGGAGTCGGAGTGGAAGAACTGGGTGTGGCACTCGCAGGACGACCTGTTCATGGAGGGCGCCTTCTTCAACACGTCCGGCGGCAACATCCAGAGGAAGTTCAACAAGAAGGATCTGATCAAACCCAAGTCAGGGTCATACGTCACGAGGCTCACACGCTTCGCCGGCGCCCTCCCGTGCAGGCCAGGCAGGCCGTGCTAGAGCGATGTCCACGGTGGCCTGCCGACCGGAGCCGATTCCTTCCAAATCTTTTGTAGTTTTGTAAGATTCATTCTACTTAAATTCATATATGCATTAGGCTTTTTAAGAAATCTGTGGGGTTCAAATCAAATGACCCTGTAGGTTGTACCTGTACATGCATTCGCCATGTCAAAAGCCGGTGAACCTGCGCATTGCTAGGTGTCGCAAAGAGGACGACGGAAACACAGAACATGTTTGTGTGTAGGTCCTGTTGCTTGTATAAGTTGTTTCCAAGGTTATCTTTCAGCTTGTGTTTTTGCCCACCTGTAAATGAAATGATTTTTTGTTGATATACGAACTTTCTCAGGCACCCCTTCCACTTCAACTCACGTCTAAAAGTTCGCAAGTCACAACTGTGCTTGCAGCAAACTTTTCCGTGTAATTAAACCACAAATCATGTACTAAGACGTTGTGTCTTTTGTCTTTGTGTTGTCTTCTCTGTTAATACAATAGGCAGTCCCACATTTTTCCTGTGGCACGCAACAAGGCATGAGTGCATGAAAAATACATTCACTCAAGCAAATTACATTATAGTGCAACATTTAGTCCATGAAAAAATATGGAGGTGCTGAAGGCGGCCACATGTACAATGTTCTGTTTTTTTCGTTGCACGTCCCCTTCTAATGAGTATTGTGGCACGTTGGACATGAAAAATATCTCTTGTTTTATCACGATTCTTTGTTTATTAATTCCGGAAAGCATCTGTACCTGCAATTAGCGGGAATCTGCGTATGGGCAAATTTATTAAGGATTTTTTTGTAACATCGTTTTTTTCAGTTTGTAAATAGTAATTACTTTTATCTATTGGTTTCAAAATTTTATTTTAACTTAAATTGTATTTTTAAAATCTCAAGCTCCCATCTCAATTTCAAAATCTCTCTCTTCGAGCCCAGCCATTTTCCTTCCCCTTGGGCCGGCCGTCCCCCTTGGTCGTAGCCGCCTCTAGGCCTCCTCCCCCGGCACAACTTCGGCCCAGCTAGCCCAACTCTACTCCCTCCTGCCTTTCTTCTCCCCGGCTCTGCCCCCGAGCCAGCCCCTGCTGCCCTGTCGCCTCCACCACCTACTCCACCAGCCCATGGACTCCAGCACCCCCACCCTCCTCATCGCCCAGCGCCTGCAACGCCCACCTGCCCCGGACGCCTCCGCTACCAGCTAGACCCCCGATGACGCCGCCTCCGTCGCCCCATCTCGTCGCCTGTCTCGCCGCCACGTCAGCACCATGGCCGCGCGCCTGCACCTTCTGGCCCTCTGCCGCCATCTGCCCTTCACGCCCCATCTCGTCACCAACTCCTACTTGTGTCGGCCTCGACACCTGCGTCGCCTGCCCGAGTCGTCGCTCTCGCCACCTCCTCGCTGCGCGCGCTTGCCCCGTCCTCAACAACCAGGACGACCATGCCACGACCGCCTCGGGAACACGCGCGCCTCCGAGTCTCTAACGACCCTGTCCTTGCCTTCTCGCCGGTTATAAAAGGGAGCACCGAGCCTTCCCTTGCCTCCCCTCGTCTCCCCTTCGCTTCTGGTAAGTGCCACCCGAGAAGAGCCTGAGTAGCCCCTTTCTTCACCGAGCCGCCCCTCTTCTACTCGTGTCAATTCGTGCCGAGAGTTCTTTGAAGCAACCCTCTCACTCCATTTTTCTGTTGTGTCACAAGAGCCACCGTCTTTCCTCTTCTCCTTCAGTCTCGGCCAACCCCTTCACCGCCGTCTTCCTTCGTCGCCGATTGTGAGCTCCCCCACTGCTGTTCAACCTCTTTCGACCTCCCTCTCTGTCTTGGTAAGCCCCTTTCCTTGTGCCCAGTTGTTTCTCTTGTCGTTCTGATCACGCTATGTCGTCGAACCTCTCTTGGACCACGTCGAGCGGTCGGAACTCCTTCCCGACCAGGTCTACAACAATGTCCACGACCAGGTAGTCGCGCAGTCGAAACCCTTTCGACCACGCAGTCGAAACGCCTTCGACCACATAGTCGCGAACCCTTTCCGACTATGTCCTGTAGTCCATCCTCCTTCTTGCCACGTCAGCTCAAAGTGAGCAGTACTCGACACGAACAGTGCTTGAAGCCACAGTACTTGACATGAACAATACCCGAAGCCAGCGGTACTCGAAACGATCAGTACTCGAAACAAACAGTACTCAAAACCAACAGTACTCGGAGCCGATAGTACTCGGAGCCGACAGTACTCGAAGCCAGAACTTCAGAAGTTTTGTTCTCCGTTATAACTCCGATTCTAGTGATTTTTGTTTCTAAATTTGTCTAAATTCAAGACCTTGCTAATGGCACTGGTCTTATTTGATTTGGAGTTCATTTGTTATTTCATTAGTATTTATTTGTTCTCTTTGCTTGCTTATTATTTTCCGATGCGTTCGTCCAAGTAGAGTTTAGAGGAGCAGAAGATCTCCAGTTTGATCAAGCACAAGATTTTCAAGACTCTCTCCCCTTCACTCCAGGCGAGTCAATACTTTGATCATTTTGAGCCTACCTGTTACGCAAATTATTTTCCTTTAAATTACCAAAATTACATGCTTTAATTCTTTAAGCAAATGTATGTTAAACCGTGTGGATTTCATGGGCATATGTTCCAGATCTTAGGATGATGTGACAATTGGCAATGGCGTTTACGGTTTGTCGTTTCACGCGTTTTCGACAAAGTTTCAGGCTTACTGGACAGGGGCGGTCCGACCGGTCCTTGCACGGCGGTCCGACCGGTCCCAAATCGGTCGGACCGCCATGTGGCGCTGATCGGACGGCGGTGACCAAATTGGTCAAAACGAATTTGGGCCAAAAATAGGTGTTGTAGGCAAGTGAGGGATCCCAATGCACTTGGTCTCATGATTTTGGAGTCTCGATAAAAAGTTCTATTGGTTTAAAGTTTCCAGTAGGTTTGGATTTTCGGGGTTGAATTTCGCTAAGTCCCAAAGGCGGTCCGACCGCTCACGAGGAGCGGTCCGACCGCTCACCCGGAGCGGTCAGACCGGTATTCACTAGATCGTCGGCCATCTTCGTGGCGATGTTGATTGGTTAGGTCAAAGTCATTGGTATCGTGGCATATGGTTTGCATGATGCATGTTTTGACTAACATGGGTCAAGTTGTGAAGAACTTGTTCCGAATTCGTGTTTGCTTGTCTATGGTTGTGCGAAGTTGCTTGGTGGTCAACGACGGTCAACGGCGAGGAGGATCGGGACTAGACTTGGAGAGTTGAGGTCCAGAACGATTGACGATGCCGGGTGAGGTCAACGACTCAAGCGTGACACAAGATGGACAAGGGTGACCTATTGGCAAATCCATGATGCATGGTGAAGCGGTTTAGGTCAAAGGTTAAAGACGGCGCTTTGCGAGCGTGCGTGTGTGACCCGTTTGTTAGTGGGCCTTAACGGGAGCCCAATGGAGTCAAACCCTAGGAGTCTAGGCCTCCACTATAAATAGGGGGAGGTGGTGGCTGCACCATCTAGCTCTTTTCTCTCTCGCCTCTTTTGTTGCGAAACCCTAATTGGCTTAGGGGAGTTGAGGTGGAGGCTAGGGCTCTTTATGGTTTGAGAAGAATTTCGTGATCTTGGATTGACCACTGATCCTTGATGGCGTGGGTGTAATCCAGCGACGATCACGTTCTTAATCTATGCAAGGTTTGCTTGAGATAAGTCTCTTTTCGTTCTTGCTTTCAATTTCGTGATTTTAGGGCTTTCTTTGATCCATGAGTTTTTGATTGATTCTTTCACGTGGATTAACTTGCTGTGATGTGTGGGAACCCATCTAGGATCAATTTGATCATCAATCACCCACGAGCAAGCGATTGGATCTAGTTTTCATGTTTGCCCGGTTTTGCACCCTTCTTCAATCAGATCGTAAAAGATATTTGTTCGTCCAAGAATTATCATAATTGTTGATTGAAATAGGTCCTTAATATCATAGAGAAGGTGTGTGCAAAGTTTCGTGAAGTTTGGAGTTGAGAATCAAAAGTTAGACCTAATTGCAACTTCGTCATCAGGCTATTTTTACTGTTCTGGAGCCTGCCGGTCAGACCGCCCCACACCAGAGGTCAGACCGATTTTGGTGCCGGTCCGACCGCCCACACCGTCGAGGTCGATCGATTTGGTACGGCCGACCGCCAAGATATAAATGTCGACCGCCACCGCTCTGTTAGATTTTATTCTTGCTGATTTTTGTCGCGTTGCTTAGGGGTTTAATTGGATTCAATACTAGTCTTCCGCTGTACTGGTATATTGATCTTCATAGCTTTCTAATAGCTACTGGAGTGAAATTGTATTGAGTTCATAATTTGTGAAAAAGTGAGCGTGCTCTATTCACCCTCCTCTAGTCGCCGCTTTACGGTCCAACAAGTGGTATCGAGCCCTGCTAGTTCAATCTTGATCTTAACCGGTCACCAACTTTAGCGATGGATAGATTCTCTACAAAACCGCATATGTTCAATGGACAAGACTATGCATATTGGAAGAATCGTATGCAGTATTCCTTGAGAGCGAGGGACAAGCTATATGGGACGTTGTTCGATCCCCGCCATTATTCCCGAGGTTGAAACTCCCCTTCGTGGTTCTTTGGCTAACAACAACAAGGCCAAGAATCTTTTATATGGTGCGCTTGGTAGACAAGAATATGATAGGATTTGTAATTTTGCGACGAGATTTGGAACACCCTCGAAACCTATCATGAGGGTTCGTCCCAAATTAAGAAAGTGCGCCAAACAATCTATAAGCGTGATTATAACAAATTTGAGATGCGTCCTGGAGAGAGCATCGATGACATTTTCAGTCGTTTTAATAAAGTGATTAATCAAATGAAAGCTGTTGATATTGAATATTCTCAATCTGAAAATGCCACCCACCTCTTGGCTGCAATCAACTCCAAGGAGTGGGAGATGAAGGCTACTACTATAGAAGAGAATATTGATCTTTCGAGTCTTACTTTAGAATTGCTTTATAGTAAACTCAAGACTCATGAAATTAAAAGAGTTGATCATCCCAAGAAAGACAATTTAGCTTTGGTAGCAGATCCTCTCAAAAAGGTTTCTAATGATTCTTTTGAATTTTCTTCCGGATTTTCATTTGCTTGTTTATCTTGCTATTCATGAAGAGGAGCTTGAGAATATCCCTGAGGTTGAGTTAGCCCTTTTAGCTAAAAAATTCACACGGGCTTACAACAATGTGAGAAATAAAAAGAGAGGTGGTCCTGTTACTTGCTATGAGTGTGGAGAGCTTTACCACATCCGGGCCAATTGCCCCAAGCTAAAAGGTAAGGGTAAGCACAGGGAGGAGAAGACAGCTTGGAAGAAACCTCATGAGAACAACTCACGAGTATGATGTTTGTCAAGCTCATAAAGGCAGCTCACGGGTCCTTGCCGCTTTTGGAGAGCAATCCATTAGCGATGTGGACTCCGGGAGCGAAGAGGACAAGAAAGGGAAGGCCAAGGACTTCACCGGCATGTGCTTCATGGCTGACACCGACGACATTGATAATAATGAGGTATCTTTTTCTTATGATGAGCTTTCTACTAAATATGATTCTATAGTTGAGCAAGTGCTTAGTCAAGATGAAGCACTAGAATTTGTCATGACTAAAAATAAGAAACTAGAGTCAAAAATTGGTAAACTGAAACTAGAACTTGCAAATGTTAAGACACTTGAACCTGATGAATGTTTATCTTGTCATGCTATGCATTCAGAAATTACCAATTTACAATCTGCTCATAATATTGCTTTACAACAACTTGAAAATGCTAGAACCGAGCTAATTGAAATTAAATCTACTCCTTGTGAAAAATGCTTAGAGTCTAGCAAGTTGATTACTTCTGATGTGATTGATTCTAGCCCTTGCACTTCATGTTTAGAAAAAGAACGTGAAATCAAAGATATCTTAGAAGCTGCTAGAGTCAAATATGCTAAGGTTAAGGACAATATTGAAAATACTACTTGTGCTTCTTGTTCCACTCTTAAGCTTGAAATTGCTTTGTATAAGGAGAAATCTATGAATAAAACTTGTGATGTTTGTGTTAACTTGAGAAAAGAAAATACTTACCTTCATGATACATTAGAGAAATTTTCTAAAGGTAAGAAACAATTAAACATGATTCTTGACAAGTCTAAAACTCCTTATAAGAAGCAAGGTTTAGGATTCAATTCTTTTCAAGACAATTCAAACCCAAAAGTCATTCAAGTCTTGGAAAAAGGTTTAATTGAATTCAAAACCCAACCTGCAAAAACATCTTTTAAATCTGCAGGCTTTGCCCAACCTTGTATTAATTCAAATGGTGCTTCTTCTAGTGGTACCAAGTATCATTGCACTTATTGCAAGAAAGGTGGGCATTTGATTGAATTCTCACTGGCGAGGTTGAAAAATGATAGGAAAATTTTTGATAGAATTTCATTCAGGCAACCTAGAGCTTTTATGAGACATGGTAACACTGAAAAGAATAAACCTGGATTAGGATTTTTCTCACATGCTAATCATTATGTTTCTACATATCCTAATTCTCATGTTCTTCAGTCACGGTCTCGATCACTGTGGTCACCGGTCCGACCATTTTGTCGCCGGTCGACCGCCAAGACAACGCCGGTCGACCGCCTCGATGCTTTAATTCCATGTTAACTTAAACATTGCTCATAACAAAATTTTAGATGAAATCAAGGATAACACTTCTGCTTTGCATACTACTCGCAGACGTGTGTCTCAGTACTGGGTTCCCAAGTCTTGTTTAACTAACTTGATGATCGAGACACATCGTTCTTCCTGCCTTGATTTTTCGTGATTGCCGCGAAAGAGGAAGAGCACATGCTTTGTCGACTCAGACTATTCACATCATATTACCGAGACTCAAGATGGTTCACCTCCTTCACGCGGATCGACGGGTTTCAAGCATATCCGAGAACTTCCCATCGCCAGCCGTTAAGCTCTTATTCGGTACTTACACTCTACTCTCTTTGTATGGCATTTGATATTCCTGTTTTTATCCTTGTCCATTCGGGGTTTTTCTTATTCGATTGTGCGGGTCATTTGATAGATAGGAAGAGTACCTCAGCGCTTGTCACCCACTAGGCACTTCTTTTGTCTTTTTTTATCCTCACCAAATCTTTAGACCCAACTAGGTTTGCCACCTTGAGAAGCGAGTTAGGGTTATTTATCCTTATAGGTTGGTTTGAGGGGGAGTTCGATCTTTTCTGATCTTTCCTTGTTCTTTTGATCTTTTATTGTTCTTTTTCGGACTTAGTGATCTTTTGAACTTTTTAGGTTTTTAGGCTTTTTAATTGCATCTCATTGTGTCATATTGCATTCATATGAAAAATCCAACAAGTGGTATAACAACAAGTGGTAACAACAAGTGGTTACAACAAGTGGTATGAAAAATCCAAAAAGATGCATTAAATATAAGTTTTTCTTGCTTATCTTTTAAAATTGATGGAGCTTTGCCTATTACCCTTTGGAGCTTTTGTATTTCAATTCTTGCTCAATGTCATGTCTAGTTCTTTGACTTGCTAGAATTATCATGCTTTAACATGTGTAGCTAAGTCTTTGCTATATGAGCTAGAACCTTTTAAACAACTCGAATTAAGAAATTGCAATTTGTGGATGTTTTAGCGAGTTGCAAATTAGTGCTCCTCTTGTGACATTGGCCCTGTCAGAATTGCTTTGTTAGCTCTTTGATCTAGAATTGACCATTACTTGAGCTTTTGTGTTCTTGAGATTCTAAAACTGCTCATGTGAAAAATGAAAATCAAGATTGTCTTATGCTCAAATTGTGCCAAATTATTCTTACGAGACTGCTTGTCAAATGACATGAACTTGGAGATAGTTTGATGAACAGACGATCTCATGGGGACCGCTTGTCGAAATGATATGAACCTCAAGATTTGTCGCCTTGAGAAGCTTAGAAAGAGTTTGTGGATGGCTCCTAGTCCAGATCTTCTTTACTAAGATATACCTTTAATCAACTTTTGGTCAAGCTTAGGATGAGTTTGTGGATGGCTCCTAGTCTAGGATCTTGTCACTAAGTTAGATCATTAGTCAACTTCAATATTCAATGCAAATGAGAAAATGTTGACAAATGGGCGTTTATAAAATATTGAGCAAAATGATTCAATACGGGACTTGATTGACTCTTAATGTGGTCTTTGTTAGATTTTTGATCTCACTTTGATATTTTGACATGGCCAATTTCACTTTAGGATCCTGTTGATGAACTTGTTTGAATTTGGAGCGTTGCTTAAATTGATCAAATCTCTCGCTTTACTTTTGAGCCTTTGTGCTTAGCTTTGATATATATGTCTTACCATGATCTTGCTAGCGCTCACAGCTTGATATGTTGTTTGTGCAATATTAGAGATACTAGATTGATCTTTTGGGTAATCTCCAAAGCTTCTTGTAATCAAAAATTGAAAAATACAAAAATGAAGCCACTCCATTGCACTTCATGCATACTCCTGCTTATGCTTCTTTTATTTACGCTTCTTTCTTTATCATCTATTGGTTATCTCTCGATGAGAGGAAGGCGTGATTCCTTGATGAATCCATTGTCAAAGGGAGAAGATGTGTTAATTAATGAGAAGATATTTCTTTGGGAGAAGATGTGTTATATTTCTTTGCTATTTTTATTTGGAGAAGATGTGTTAATGAGAAGATATTTCTTTGTTGGGGGAGAAGATTAAACAAAGGGGAGAAATTTTGAGATATATATATACTTTTGTTTTACAAAGGGAGAATCGAAAAGTTGAAAGTTTGTGAAAATCGAGGATCATAGTGAGGGGGAGTTCTTGAGTTGCATTCTTATTGTTTTATTGAATATTCTGAACTTTAATTGCATTCTTTTATCCTCACAATGATCATAGGTCAATTGAACAATTGTTTTTTCATATGGACCTCATGTGAGAATTTTGACCCTTTTCTGAAATCAAAGTTTTATGCTTACTTTTGCCTTGTCTCACATGCCTATACTATTCGATGCCACTTGGTCATTTTCATTGCTTTTTCTTGCTTATGGACCAAGTTGTGCCTTTGTGCGAAAACTGCGAGTAAACTCGTTTTCAAACCTCTTACTTACATTTTCTGGATAATTGCCAATGTGTTCATCAAGGGGGAGATTGTGGATTTCATGGGGATATGTTCCAGATCTTAGGATGATGTGACAATTGGCAATGGCGTTTACGGTTTATCGTTTCACGTTTTACAAAGTTTCGTGCTTATCGACAGGGCGGTCCGACCGGTCCTTGCACGGCGGTCCGATCGGTCCCAAATCGGTCGGACCCGGCCATGTGGGGCTGATCGGACCGGCGATGACCAAATTGGTCAAAACGAGTGGGCCAAAAATAGGTGTTGTAGGCAAGTGAGGGATCCCAATGCACTTGGTCTCATGATTTTTGGAGTCTCCAAAAAAGTTCTATTGGTTTAAAGTTTCCGTGAGGTTTCGGATTTTGAGGTTGAATTTCGCTAAGTCCCAAGGCGGTCCGACCGCTCACGGGAGCGGTCCGACCGCCAAGGGCGGTCCGACCGGCTCACCTGGAGCGGTCAGACCGGTATTCACTAGATCGTCGGCCATCTTCGTGGCGATGTTGATTGGTTAGGTCAAAGTCATTGGTATCGTGGCATATGGTTTGCATGATGCATGTTTTGACTAACATGGGTCAAGTTGTGAAGAACTTGTTCCCGAATTCGTGTTTGCTTGTCTATGGTTGTGCAGGTTGCTTGGTGGTCAACGACGGTCAACGGCGAGGAGGATCGGGACTAGACTTGGAGAGTTGAGGTCCAGAACGATTGACGATGCCGGGTGAGGTCAACGACTCAAGCGTGACACAAGATGGACAAGGGTGACCTATTGGCAAATCCATGATGCATGGTGAAGCGGTTTAGGTCAAAGGTTAAAGACGGCGCTTTGCGAAGCGTGCGTGTGTGACCCGTTTGTTAGTGGGCCTTAACGGGAGCCCAATGGAGTCAAACCCTAGGAGTCTAGGCCTCCACTATAAATAGGGGGAGGTGGTGGCTGCACCATCTAGCTCTTTTCTCTCTCGCCTCTTTTGTTGCGAAACCCTAATTGGCTTAGGGGAGTTGAGGTGGAGGCTAGGGCTCTTTATGGTTTGAGAAGAATTTCGTGATCTTGGATTGACCACTGATCCTTGATGGCGTGGGTGTAATCCAGCGACGATCACGTTCTTAATCTATGCAAGGTTTGCTTGAGATAAGTCTCTTTTCGTTCTTGCTTTCAATTTCGTGATTTTAGGGCTTTGTTTGATCCACGAGTTTTTGATTGATTCTTTCACGTGGATTAACTTGTTGTGATGTGTGGGAACCCATCTAGGATCAATTTGATCATCAATCACCCACGAGCAAGCGATTGGATCTAGTTTTCACGTTTGCCCGGTTTTGCACCCTTCTTCAATCAGATCGTAAAAGATATTTGTTCGTCCAAGAATTATCATAATTGTTGATTGGAATAGGTCCTTAATATCATAGAGAAGGTGTGTGCAAAGTTTCGTGAAGTTTGGAGTTGAGAATCAAAAGTTAGACCTAATTGCAACTTTCGTCATCGGGTCGCTTTTTACTGTTACGAGCCCGCCGGTCGATCGCCCCCACACCGAGGTCGGACGATTTTGGTGCCGGTCCGACCGCCCCACACCAGAGGTCAGACCAATTTGGTACCGGTCAGACCGCCAGTATAACAGCGGTCAGACCGGCCAGCTTCTGTTAGATTTTATTCTTGCTGATTTTTGTCGTATTGCTTAGGGGTTTAATTGGATTCAATACTAGTCTTCCGCTGTACTGGTATATTGATCTTCATAGCTTTCTAATAGCTACTGGAGTGAAATTGTATTGAGTTCATAATTTGTGAAAAAGTGAGTGTGCTCCTATTCACCCCCCCCCCCCTCTAGTCGCCTTTACGGTCCAACAAACCGTAAGGTAGTTAAATACATATTTGATGATTAATTAATTATTTTACCACCCTTTGGCAATTGAATCTATTATTCCATGTCACCCTAGTAACTATATGGTAATTACTAGTTATAGGTTATAGTTAAACGATATGCTAGTCTTGCTTAAGTACCGTGCATTAAATGCCCCAATCATCATCTTTTAATCATGAATTGGTTTGAGCAGTCATTGTGGCTAAATGACTGGAATGTTGTGGTAATGTATTTTGTTCCTCAAAAACCCTAGTGGGTGCCATCGGAGTACGAGAGTGGTTGGTATGTGGTATGAATCGCTCGAATGGATTAAGGACTTAATCTTGTCATAACCTCTTTTGTAAAAACAAGTACAACCATAAGTCTGTAAAGTACAACTTGGCTTAGTAAACTTATTGGACCCTGGAATTCATCTCACTAGAGGCAGAGTGAGGTAGTGCAAGTGTTGGATACGATCCAGTTTGAATGGGACACCAGCGAAGGGTGAAGTTGCCAACTACGCTATTCGTGGTGGTGAACATCCTGCACAACGTTATTGGACCCACCGCAAATGAGGGCAGCCCATATGGGTGAGATGCCAGAAAGGGCGAGGTAATTTGAACAGATAGTGTGATGATCGCTCAACTACATGACTAAAGAATCATTTGGTACAATGAGTGTGATTGTCTCTTGTGGGTACAGTGTACATCCTCTGCAGAGTCTAAACTGTTTAAACAATCGTGCCTACGGCCAAAGGTGGACATGAGAACTTAACTTGAGTTAATTCTTTTTATAAAACTTGTGGGTGGGATGATTATAGTGTCGGCTCACCTAGCCTGATATTTGGATTTTTCCTGGGTCGTCGTACCCAGTGATGTTAATATATGGAGGTGACTCCGATAAAAAATTAAGCATAAGTTGGAGGTAACCTTCGATGTTATTAATATTGCACAATATCTCTTAAAAAATGAGATTTGGTCAAACTGCTAAGTCATTGGAATTTCTAAATACAGTAGTTAAAAATATTATTTTGAGCAAATAAAAGAACACAAGCCGTCCTTGTTAAGTCTTGCATGTATTATTACTGCATTCTGTGTGTTGGCTCGTGAGCACGAAAGTTGTGCTCATCCTCGCTCATTTCCCCAAACCTTCATAAGTAGAAAATCATAGAGAATATGTCTACCACAAGGATCTAGACGTTGAAGGCCTAGAAGATGATGAAGAGTAGTATAGTTCTTTTAGACTAGGTCTCGCCTCAGCCTGGCTGACTCCGTTGGTGTTTGCATGAATCCAATATTATCGGAGTCTTTGGTTAATATCGGACGCACATGGGTTTCCCCAGTCGCTTGCCTGTGGAGAGATGTGTTCTACCCCTTCTGCTTCCGCTTTTATGTAATATATTCTTTTGATCTGTTCGGCCCTTATTGTAAAACTCGACCCGATGCGGTTTATGTGACTCTCATGTTTTGTAATATAAAGAATGATATGATTTTCTTGGTGTATAAAATGATTCAGTGATGTATATGTGAGTGCTATCTACTAATCCAGGGAATAGCATATTATTTTCACATTAGATTTGAATTTGCAATATCCGAGTTCGACAGATTTATTTGCAGAAAACATGTAAAGATAACAATAAACAGAGAGTTGGGCATAAGAAAGCATGTATACGCGACGCAAGCATTGGGTTCTCGATTTAAGGGGATTTTTAGGTAGTATTTGTGCCACAAAGTTTCCTTGTCGGTCAAGTTTCACGTTAAGGAAACATGTTTCCTAATAACTACGAGTTGTACCATCGTGGAAAATGTATTTTCCTAACATGTGCAAAAAAATAACTGGCGAGAAAAAGGCGGGACAAATTTAGTTGTGTCAAGGTACAAATAAATGTGAAATACGATGAAAGATATGGATTGTGTACCATCAAAATATAGGACATTTTGTTACCAAATACCATGACATGTGGGACGCAAAGAGTTGTGTGTCGATATATAGGTGAGGGGAGGAAAGACACTTCAGCCCGCATGGAGTTTTAGGTGTTGAGAAATTATGGGCCCGGTCTAGCAGTCGGCTCATGTACGAGCGTCTCATTCCAAACTCCAGCAGGGTCTGTAGATTATAAATAGGCGGTGCTAAACATTGTAAAAGGTTGATCGTATGGAGAGCAATAAAGAGAAGCAAGAAATATCGTACATCTCTGTGTTCAATCTACTGTTATGTTCTTGTGTTCTTGCATTGTTTGATTTGATTGTATGTTTGTCTATGAGGTGATCGTTTGGACTGGACTCACCAGCGACGGTTGCTCAACACGTTATCGGCACGACCGACTCTTCTCGGATCGAAAGGTAACCGTCGTAGCACGACCCTCGTAGATCGAATTGTATTTTTAAATTGCTTTCAATTCTGCAAATTTGGCTTTCTAGATTGGTTTTTCGCTACGATACAAATCCGCTTCTAATATACCGCGAGCCGACTTGAAGTCGCCGACACAATACCGATCGTTAGATTGCAAGGAAAAGTGAATGTCAATTGTACCGTGGATTGAAAATTGCAAACACATTCTAATCTACTGTGAGCCGACTTGAAGTCGCCAATAAACTCGATCGGTGGATTGCGTATAAACAATAATTATGCATGAACAGTAGTTACATATGAACAGTACACACACGGAAAGGGGGGATCGGGCAGTGCTGCTGCCGGGCCAGAGCCGTACCTCCACCGGCCGGTGCCGCCCCCACACGAACTTCACCCCCAAGATGCCACGGTCCACGCACGCCGGCTACCATGACCCACAGCCGTCGACTCCGTGCCGCCAAAATCAAAGAAAAAAGTGGAGGGAGAGAGAGATCGGTCGGCCACGACCACACAGCCGCCGACTTGAAGCCAACGCCATCCTCCCTGCACAAGCGCCGCCTCGTACCGTGGAAGACCGCCTCTGCCATGCCGTGGATGGCCGCCACCGCCTGCACGCGGCCCCACACGCTACCTGCCGGCAACCTGCACATGCCACGCCGCACTCGGCCTTGCACGACCTCTGTCGTGTTGCGCACCGCTACATGGCCTCTACCGCGTCGAGCACCGCCGCACGGCCCTCGCGCCACCACGCGCCGCCACTCCATGGCTGCACCATCGCGAGCCGCCATGCGCCTGTACGCGACCACCTGCGCCGTTGGCTAGAATCCCCGCCACGCATACACGCACATCGCTGCCGCCTCGCCGCCGCCGACGCCACCCTCCGCCCTCGTGTCGCTCGCGCGCGCAGAAGCGCCACCGGCCGTGCCCGCAACGCCGCCGGCTCACGTGCGTACACCAGCGCCACCGCCATTTGTGAACAGCAGCAAAGGGGAAACCCTAATCCCCGTTTTAACCTCGTCGAAATGGGCCCAAGTGGGCTGGAAGCAAGCGGCTCAAACCGGAAAACAACGGTGAAAAAGATGGGAGGGAAAGAAAATTCCCAGATTTTAGCAAAAAAGGCCCTCGGGTTTTCCTGAAATTACGCAAAAAATTTCTCAGAATTGAAAACTTTGCAAATAAACCCTTGAAGGTATGAAAATTACGAGGAAATATTTCTAAAAAGAAATTCTTGCAAAATAACCCCTCATAAATTGAAAAATCGCAAAGAAATTTTTCTCAGAACTGAAAATTCGCAGTTTAGCCCCTGGAAATGGTAGAATTCACCAAAAATTCACATTCCAGCAAAATAGGGCATCGGGGATTCAAATTTTGAATATGTTTTAGCATTTGAAGTATGTTTAACTTTGTTATTATCATTTCTATGCAATTTATGTATTGTATTTACTGTTTTGATTATCTGTGATTGTTTATATTGCTTTTAATCACTAAAAATAGCAGTAAATCATGGAAAATACATAGAAAAAATACAGGATTATGAACTGAGAGTTTGAAGAACATTATGAGAATTTTTGCAACCATTTTGTGCAGATTACCAGTAGTAATCTTATGAAATTTTTGAATAAATATATAGATGACTGGCATCACGAACCAGTAGTTCGAAAGAGCCGGCCCAACATGGCTAGAATTTGTGCTAGTCTTCAACTCTGTGGTAAGGTAATCACAGAAAAGCAGAAGATTGAGAAGACTATCTATACCTTTCACCCGAATGTGGTACAATCCGCATGCAACTATTGTGAAGGTGTCTACAAGGAGTATACCGAATTCATTGAAATCATGCAAGTTGCGGAAGCTCAAGATGATGTTCTAAGGAAGAACATCATCTCACATCCACCTAATAGCGATGTTGGCCATGAAGCCAATGTTAGTAGCTATATGGTGATGAAGTCTCGCACGAAGGAGAGAGGTAAGAAGGGTAAGGTCATCGGTCATATGTTATTGATGTTTTCCAGTCTAAGAAGAAGGGCAAAGGATAGCATGAAACACATCTCGCCATTGCAGGCACAGATGATCCATAGCCATTAGTTGCACTCATGGATGTGGATAGCCCAGTAGCAGCCCCCATCATGCCTCATTTGGACATCACAGCGGCCGCTGCTGTAGTTGCATAAGAGAATTAGTAAGTTAGAAACTGAAAACATGCGTAGGAAATAAGAAGTATAGACTGTTCAATACATACCGCAGGATGGAATGTGCAGTCCGGCTGGGTGGGGTATGTGTCGGTCGTCACAGCCTTGTGGTGTGGTGGGTCGTCCACAACCCTGACACAATTAACCCTCGTGATGAGGACATGCCCCCTATGGATACAACCATATTTGCTATGCTTGTTGTTCCAAGTACAAGAGCTCGTACGCTTCACTTAAATTATCAGGAGAGCTTGTTTTTAGGAGTTTCTTTATATTATATGAACTATATGATGCTACCTAATGATGAAAAATATATATATATATGCAACACCATATCACTTTTGGTCCAAGACAAGCAAGTAGTTCGAGCTGGACCCGTTTTGGAATCCAGTTCGGCCTCCGGAATCAGCCTGACAGCACCAACTTAAAAATAGGTATAACTTTCACATACGAAGTCCGTTGGAGGTCCACGAGTACTTGATGGAAAGCTTATTTCATCCTCTTTCCAACGTATCTAGCCTCACCTCCAAATTCCTTATGGACTGACCGCAATCATCAAAAGAATATGTCATATCTCCTTTTTGGGCCAAATTGAGCTTTGTAATCATACTCAACTTGGCCCAAATGCCGGCGGCCCACCTGAGGCATGGTTACTGTTCACATGAACAATACCCATGAGTTTAGTCCCACCCCGCTATTTCTTTTAGTTTTCTGGCTCCTCATCCCCTATTTAAGGAGGATGCACCCACTCTAGTTTCCTTGGATTTTGTTTATGTTTAGTTTCCCTTCGTTGCAACTTGTATCTTTTGCGTGTGTCGGCTAGACCACCCAATTAAGATCCTTATTCTAAATCCCAATTCAATTCAATATTTTAATTCCTATTTGCAATTTCATATTGCTTTATCTTGTTCTTGCGTGCTTCTTCGGTGTATGCAGGAATAGACCTTCGTGGTCAGGTCATCCGGGTATTCGTGCACAGTTGATTACGACTTGTCAATTAGTTCAACGATTGCGTGGTTTCAAGCCTTGCCTATTTGTAGCCAGGATCGTGAGAGTTGAGCAACGACTACCGATTTTATCGTTCTCATCGAAAGATCGGGCCAACAAACAAGGACCTTCGGGTTCATCAAATGGTATCAGAGCTACAGTTCATCGGTGAGAAATTCCATTTTCTAGTAATAGATTTTTTTCTCATACCTAGAGTCCAGAAAATTATCCTAAAAAAATTCGCATCTATCATCCATACCGAGCACTTTGAGACTTTGCAATTTTTCTTTTCAGTTTGCCTATTGAATCTTTGGTTGCATTGTCGTGTCTAGTTGCTGATCTTTAGTTCTAGTTATTGTCTAGTTGGTCGTTGTCTAGATTGCTTCTCGTGTTGTTCCTTTGCGCAGCTTTATCAATGTGTCCAACTTCGCGAAAAAAAAATCTCCTGCCGCTTGCTGTCGCGGCAACCAAAACCGTCTGCCATCGCTACCGCGGCAAACAAAAACCCCTACCGTCAATGCCACGGCAACCACAAACGTCCGCTGCCAATTACAGTGTGGCAGCCAAAACTCCTACCGTGGCAGCCATCAGTGCGCCAACCGCCGTCGCTTGATCCTCCCTGCCGCGGCAGCCACATCTGCTGACAATCTCTGCCATGGCAGCAAAAACTCCTGCCGCCACTTGATCTTCCTTGTCATGGCAGCCCAAGTCCTCATACCGCCATTGCTACTCCGTGCCGTGGCAGCCACTGATCTCTACCGCCGCTGCCTCCTGCCACCGCGACAACCACGCGGCAAGCCACCGCTGTTACCTGCCGCAGCAACCATTTTATCCACCGTGGCAACATTTTTCTCTGCCGGTGCAAACATTTTCTCTGCCGCGGCACGCTACAATATCAGCTGCTGTTTTGAAGTTTCGGAAAGGTGCAAGAATCAAAAAGGACAAACCCTAATTAGTTGGTTTTGGTTGTCCGAGAGGAAAAAAATATGAAAAAAAGAGAGGAGAAAAAAGAGAGAAAAGAGAGGAGAAAAAAAGAAGAGTGTCTACCTTTTCAAAAATTGAAAAGTACGTTAAACTTTCGCCAAAATGAGTGAAAATTGGTGGAGTCCTTATACATATAGCCACAAGCTTGCTCAAACAATTTCAACAAGTTTGGCCCACGGACTCAAAAGATATAGCAGTTTCAAGTTTGAATCCGAGTCGGTTTCGAGTCCGAGTACGATTCCGTTTCTGAGACACGTTCAGTAAAACGGGCATAACTTTTGCATACGGTGTCCGTTTTGGACGTTCTTGTACTCATTGGAAATCTAACGACAAGGCACATCTTTTCCACCTAAGTCACTTGTCACCCTCCAGGGGCCCCAAAATCGGCCATCTTCGACCCTAAATTCGTGTCGCAAGTTTTCGGTTTTGGTTTTTGCCGTTTCTTTCGGTCTTCCCTTCGGAATTTGGGGTTTTCCTCAACTGTAAAGTTGTAGATCTCATAAAAACATTTCAAACAAGTATATATAAGCCATATAAAACTTTGATCTTTCATCTTTTGAGACGAGCTTTTGTTTACTGCTTCAACTAGAGAGTTGTTTACATTGCACGTTATTCTGGTTTTGTGCTTTACATCATGTGAACAATCTTGTGTCCCCACAAAGAAGTTAGAGTAGTTGGCTAGCGTCTCTCCTAGCACTTGGTGTGAGAATTTCCTTTGCTTACATCAAGTCACATTGATCTTTGCGTATGCGTTCATACACTTCTCTTGGTAGGCTTTGATTAGCTAGCTCTTTCTAGGCTAGGATCAGCAACTTTGACTAGTACTTTGAATAATTTTTCAACTTTGCATACTGATCTGAATAATTGCTACTCCCTTGCTACATATTAGCCTTCCGAACTCCACTTCCTACTAACTCAGCAGGTGCTGTCACTCGCAATAGTAGGGCTGATCGCAAGTGAGAGTATCACGAACCAGCCATCGGTTGTACCACTTCCTTGCTGCATTGGTAAGAACTTATAAGAACTGGGTATAAGCTTGAGTGTGAGTGACTTGGTTGAGTCTCCATAACCTAGTAGTTGATAGGGGCATATACTTGTGATTTATTTTCTTATTTTCTACTAACTATGGCAGGTTCACGGGATGATTGTAAGATATATCCATATCTTCTTCGAACCGTTGGACGGGAGTGCAAGAAAGTGAACGAGGAAGATGCACACTTGAGGCAATTTTCTCCACCACGGGAGGTATATGATTGTGATAGTACGTCTCGTAAAATTAAACTCAATGTGCCTCCTTTTGCTGGAAATTATGATCCTGATCTTATCTCACATGCAAATTAGCTGTACAAAAATTATTTGCATGCCATGAATTTCCTGACCATCTAAAAGTTAGAGCTGTTACCTGTGCGTTTTATGATTTTGCATCTATTTGGTGGAGTGAATACTATCGTACTAATCAGAACATACCTAGAACATGGGATGCTATGAAGAGAGCTATGAGTGCTAGATTTGTGCCTTCATATTATTCTCGTGATTTGCGGAATAAATTATAACGTTTACGCCAAGCTAGTAACACTGTAGAAGAGTACTATCAAGAATTACAAATTGCTTGGTCTCGTTGTGGCTTAGAAGAAACTGAAGATGCTAAAATGACTAGATTTTTAGGAGGATTAAACCGTCACATTCAAGATAAACTTGTTTATAAACCTCCAACTATCACTCGCTTGTTTCGTCTTGCTTGCACTGTTGAAAAGGAAGTACAAGGACGACAATCTAAGACTAGTCATACACTTTCATCGACTTTCACTACACCTTCACGTGTACATGACACAAACAAGCGCATGCACACCTCGGCTTTAAGATCATCTTCGGTTGCTCCTTCTACTGCTGCTCCTACTATGATTGCCGCCCCTGCTGCTGTGAGCGTCACTCTATCTCATAGCCTTACATCATTGGCTTACTCATTGGCAATTGAAGCTCACTCATTGGTAATTGAGCTAGAGCAAGAAGAAGAAGGGAAAGCTTGTGATAATTCACCACCTCCAGTACCAACATCATCTGAGTCGAGCCTACAAGGTAATACCAAAGGTACTGATTTGAACACTCAATCTGAGACCAATATCCATTATTTTATTCATAGTATCATTGAACAAAGGGAAAATCATATTGTAGTAGAAACCATTGAATCACATAAGGTGAAGGAACCTAGTGTTGAGAAGGCAAATATTAATTCCCTAGCTACAGAATCTGATATTATTAATAATATGCATGAATCATGTGATAATTTGATTGATTTGCCTGCTAACTTGAGTACACCATGTGATGAAATAATTGAATTTCCTGCTGTTGTGAGTACTTTATGTGATGAGTTAATCGCATACAATGATCATGTGGAATTGGTTATATATAAAGAAGTTTTGACTAGAATTTCTCCTGCTTACTCTTTATGTTACATTATGTTGGATCCACCTATGAAATTGTCACATGCTATGGAGAAAGTTTCTATAATTGCATGTTCGAATTCCTTATTTAGTGCCTACACCCTTGGATATAAGTTTAATTTGATTAGAGATTATGGTGTAGACAATCAATTTCTAGTATATCAAATATGCATAACTTATCATCACATGGATGAATTAAAGCTTGCTGTTTTGGATAACAATTATTGTGTGAGAAATTTTTTTTGATCATTCGCATATATGATTACTCTTGGGTTAATAATACAATGATCTGTTATGATCGCTGCTGTCTTCTAACATTAATTGTGCAACAACGAAGAACCGTTAAAACAGATGATATATACATATACCATGCATACACCTTGGCTTCTTTGTTACCCTATTTTCAGCTTATCAAAAGCCGAAGACGGATTTGTTTTCAAGAATGGGAGGATGATGAGGACATGGCCCCTATGGATACAACCATATTTGCTATGCTTGCTGTTCCAAGTACAAGAGCTCGTACGTTTCACTTAAATTATCAGGTGAGCTTGTTTTTGGGAGTGTATTTATATTATGTGAACCATATGATGGTACCTAATGATGAAATATATATATATGTGCAGCACCATGTCACTTTTGGTCCAAGAAAAGCAAGTAGTTCGAGATGAACCCGTTTTGGAATCAAGTTCGGCCTCCGGAATCAGCTTGACAGCACCAACTTAAAACAGGCATAACTTTCACATACGGAGTCCGTTGGAGGTCCACGAGTACCTGATGGAAAGCTTATTTCGTCCTCTTTCCAATGTATTTAGCCTAACCTCCAAATTCCTTCTGGACTAACCGCAATCATCAAAAGAATATGTCATATCTTCTTTTTGGGCCAAATTGGGCTTTGTAATCATAGTCAACTTGACCCATATGCCGGCGGCCCACCTGGGACGCGGTTACTGTTCACATGAATAGTACCCACGAGTTTAGTCCCACCCCGCTATTTCTTTTAGATTTGTGTCTCCTCTTCCCCTTTTTAAGGAGGACGCACCCCCTCTAGTTTCCTTGGATTTTGTTTATGTTTAGTTTGCCTTCGTTGCAACTTGTATCTTTTGCTTGTGTCGACTAGACCACCCAATTAAGATCCTTATTCAAAACCCCAATTCACTTCAATATTTCAATTCCTATTTGCAATTTCATATTGCTTTATCTTGTTCTTGTGTGCTTCTTCGGTGTATGCAGGAATCGACCTTCGTGGTCAGGTCATCCGGGTATTCGAGCACGGTTGATAACGACTTATCAAACAGTTCAGCGATTGCGTGGTTTCGAGCCTTGCGTGTTCGTAGCCAGGATCGTGAGAGTTGAGCGACGACTACCGAACTTATCGTTCTCATCGAAAGATCGGGCCAACAAACAAGGACCTTCGGGTTCATCACCTTGTCTGATTGGAGTACCACTCGATGTACTACTCATACGTCCCCAGAGTCATAGGAAGCAGTCTCCCAGTGCATGTCCTCCACGAAGACATCATGCACCAAGAACTTTTGCGTTTATCAGTACTGCTAGTCTCGCGTGCACTGGATGGATATGCCTTGGGGTGCCCGCGCTGACACCCTGCTGGCAGTGTACGGTGTCCAGATGACGCGATCATCCATTAACTGATCAAACATCCCAACGTAGACCGGGTAGGACGCGTGTGTAGTGATCGGAGTGAAGGTGATATATGGAATAGAACAATAAAAACTTAGTACATACAATTAAATTAAATTACAAAAATGACTAAAGGTTCAAAAAACTTACCCGTTGGCGACACCATATCGTACCCATGGTCGTCCGGCCGGTCCATGGGGTCGTCGGCAGCGTACATGGCGTTGGTGTAGGCTCCCAGGTCCAATTGTGGTCGTCTGATCTGGAAACACTCGAAGGATAACAGCTAAAGAAGCAACGGACATCCAGAGAGGACATAGCTGTCCCAAACCCAGTGGCATGCACTGCACAGGACGCGGTACATCGTGCACAACACCACAAGGCCCCAGGTGTATGGTGGGATCACCTCTACCTCCACGTCCCCCAGCTCTCGTGCGTAGCGGATCATGTGCTTGTCCACACTTTTACCGTGGGACCCTAGGAACATGATCCACCCGAGATCCATAGCAACTATACCTCGAAGTACCTCCTCACTGCGTACTCGGGTGCATCCGATCCCAAGGCAGCCGGCTGTAAGATGATAGACACACATCACTAAGTTAAACAAAGGAATTGAATTAGAAATGCAAGAGTTATTGTTGGATCGAAAAGACGACTAGAGGGGGGTGAATAGGAGCACGCTCACTTTTTCACAAATAATAAATTCAACACAAATTTTACTCCAGTAGCTATGGAAGCTATGAAGATCAATATACCAGTACAGCGGAAGACTAGTATTGAATCCAACCTAACCCCCGAAGCAAAACAACAAAATCAACCAAGACTAAAGCACAACTCAGTGCAGGGTGGTCAGACCGCTGGGTCACTGGCGGTCGGACCAATAACCTGTTGGTCTGACCGGTGACCCTGGCCGGTCTGATCGCCGGCCTGAAAAACAGAACATAAAACCCGATGACGAAGTTGCAAATAGATGAAACTTTTGATCTACAACTCCAAACTTGATGAAACTTGGAACACACCTTCTCTATAATATCAGGAAGCTATTCCAATCGAAGATTGTGATAATTCTTGAAAGAATAACGATCATTTTTGTTTGATTGAAGAAGGGTTCAAAACCGAGTTAAAATGAAAACTAGATCTAAAAACTTGCTCGTGGGTGATTGATGATCAAGATGATCCTAGATATGTTTCCACATGTCACAGCAAGCTAGATCACGTGAAAAATTCAATAAAAACTCGCGGATCAAGGAAAGACCCAAAATCATCAAATAAAGAGAAAGAACGCAAAAAGACAAGACATGATCAAACTTTCTCTAGATTGATTTTATATGATATGGGCTTACACCACTCCATCAATGGAGGACAATGCTCAGTCCAAGAGCACGAAAATCACATCAAAATCTCTAGAACCCTAGACTCCACAAAAGCTCTCCCTAAGAAAATTATGGTTTCAAATAGCAAAAGAGACCAAGCAGAGGTGCAGCCACCTCCCTCCCTTATTTATAGTGGAGGCTTAGACCTTCTAGAAGTTTGACTCAATTGGGCTCCCGTTAAGGCCCAAAACAAACGGGTCACACACACGCGCATTTTAATGCGCCGTCTTTAACTCCTCTTGACCTAACTAGCTACACCTTGCGCCATCTTGCGCTGCGGATTAGCCAATAGGTCACCATTGTCCATCTTGCACCACGCTTGAGTACATTGACCTCACCCGGCATCGTCGATCGTTCTGGACCTCAGCTCTCCAAGCCTAGTCCCGATCATCCTCGCCGTTGACCGTCGTTGACCACCAAGCAACCTACACAACAATAGACAAGTAAACCGAATTTGAGAACAAGTTCTTCACAACTTGACCCATGTTAGTCAAAACATGCATCATGCAACATATATGCCTTGAAACTCATGACTTTGACCTAACAACCGAACATCGCCGCCACGACGGGCGACGATCCAAGTGAAAACCGGTCAGACTGCCCCTAGGGTTGGTCTGACCTCCAACACTGACCGGTCTGACCACCACCTATTGGCCGGTCAGACCGCCAGTTATGACTTAGCCGAATTTCCTCTATGGAAAACCGAAACCTACTGGAATTTTCAATCCAATAGAACTTTTGACTGGAGACTCCAAAAATTATGGGACCAAGTGCAATAGAATCCTCTCTCTTGCCTACACACTCTATTTTTGGCCCAGCTCAAAACACCACATTCTGAAATTATCGGTCCGATCGCCGCTAGGGCCGGTCAGACCACCGCGTGGACCGGTCTGACCGCCGCCCTGGCCGGTCAGACCGATTATGGCCTGACAGCACTGAACTTTGCCGAAAACACGTGAAACGACAAACCGTTAACGCCATTGCCAATTATCACATCATCCTAAGATCTGGAGCATATCCCCATGATATCCACAGTTATAAATACTTACGTTGAACTGATTGATCCACTTCAACGTTGCCTTGTGCATACTAGAGTACTCCCTGTAGCCGACGTTGGCAGGCAAGAACCCTTGGAACGTCGCGAGCATCTCCATGTGCCACGTGTCTAGGATGTCGTACGCTGCCAAGGGGAAGCCCGTACAGGGCAACCCAGTAAGGTAGCCCACATCCTAAAGTGTCATTGTCATCTCCCCGCACGGAAGGTGGAACATGTGCGGCTCCGGCTTCCACCGGTCAACCAACGCCGTCAGGAGGCACCGGTCATACGGAAATAGCCTTGACGTGGACACCCTGGCGACGACGTCCTCCTCATCTTCCCACATCGCCTCCACCATCCTAGCTAGTGGAAGGAGCCCTGTCACTCTCAACCTATGTCAAAAGATTAAGAACATACATGAGTCCATCCACACAAGTAAGACCAAAATTTAGTACACGATGTTCAAAACTATACGTACCATGGAACCCAACGTGGGTCCACTCTCTATGCCCTAATTGGCATGTGCAGCCACAACGCGCCAAGCTCAATGGGTTGCTCACTCTACTATGGGGGCATGGTACCGAGGCGGCTATGATGAGTCACGTCAATGGCCTTGTCAATTAGGTCGTACGGCCACTACGCAGCATCTCTGGGAGCCGCCATACCTGAAATTTAAGATGAGACATATTTGAAATATTATCTCAACATTTACAAAATATTTATCGTGTAAAAATGAGATCATAATCGAAGCTGGGAATATTTTAATCAGGCTCTACACAACCTATTTAGCTACTCTGGAATTTTTATAGAATTTTTAGAGCCATCTTGTTATTTTCGCTGCTTAAAAGGTATTATCGACATCCACAAAAAAATTATCGTACAAAAATAAGAATATAATTGAAGCTCAAAATATTTTAATTAGGCTCTACACACCCTATTTAGCTAGAATTTTTACAGAATTTTTAGAGCCATCTTGCTATTTTCGTAGTTTAAAAGGTATTTTTGACATATAAAAATATTTACCTGCACAAATGAGAACATAATTGAAGCTAGGAATAATTTAATCAGGCTCTACTCACCCTATTTAGCTACTCAGAATTTTTAGAGCCATCTTTCTATTTTCGCAGTTTAAAAGGTATTGCAGGCATATACGAAGTATTTACCATGCAAAAATGAGAATATAATTGAAGCTGTGAATATTTTAATCAGGCTCTAAACAACCCATTTAGCTACTTTAGAATCCTTACATAATTTTTAGAGTCAGCTTTGCTATTTTTGCAGTTTAAAACGTATTCTAAGCATATACAAAATATTTACTGTGCAAAAATAAAAATAGAATTGAAGCTGAGAATATTTTAATTAGGATCTACACACCTTATTTAGATACTTTGGAATTTTTACAAAAATATTAGAGCCATCTTGCTATTTTTGCAGTTTAAAAGGTATTCTCAGCATTTACAAAATATATACCATGTATAAATAAGAATAGAATTGAAGCTGGGAATATTTTAACCAGGCTCTACACACCCTATTTAGCTACTCCAAAATTTTTGTATAATTTTTAGAGCTACATTGCTATTTTCAGCATTTTAAAATTATTTCCTGTGTAAAAATTATATAAGCTACAATGATAATCTATACTAAAACAGACTACACTAGATCTAAAATAATATAATGAAATCAATTATACATCGCTAGTTTTATTTACTAACCTACCAGGATTTTGAATTAAATTACAAAGTTGTTAAAAATATTACCTGCAAAGTAGGCGACAAGATATGCTTCTTCTTCTCTCTTCCGCTACGAACCGACATGACTTGACCACTCAATTTTCCTATTCTCCTCCTCTTCTTTCCCTCTCTCCTCTCTCTCTCTCTCTCTCTCTCTCTCTCTGGTGGAATGAGGTTGGGGGGAGAAAAATTGTGGTTTTTATAGGGTGGCCTTTGTCACCATTTCATTTGACGATTTGGTGTTGTTCTGGCGTCAGGAGGCAGAATCGGCGACAATATGTCATTTTTGTAATAAAAAATTGACTATTTTAATTTTATAATTTTTAATTAACATAATATTATTTATAAAAAAAAATTCCACTTTATGTAGTCCATTTCTCCCTTTCTCTCTTTTCTCACACCGCTGCACAGCTCAAAAGTTCCATCACTGCCGTCTCTCTTCCTTATTTTCCCTCCCTCCCACCGCAGGCACACACTCATCTTACTCTCCACCGTTTATTCTTCTCTCAGTTATGTCTATTACAAGTAAAATTTAGTGTACATACAATTAATTTTATATATATATATATATATATATATATTTATGAACATATATTATTATATTAAACTCCAAAACAGTATATCGGTATAGACCGAAATCAAAATGTATCATTGTAAGAACCAAACAGGTATAGCCTCTGAAATTGTATTGGCAAGTATTCTCTCTCTCACCTTACTCTTCACTGTTACTCTTCTCTCACTTATCTTTCTCTATATATATCTTTCCTTCTTTCCTCCACCCGAGGATGCTCACCGGTGAACAAAGAGGTCGTACGGTGTTTTGATGATTCTGGATTAAAGCGGACAAGAATAAAATTTGTAGCCGAAGGCGAAAAATGAGTAAATGTTGTTCCCAACTTTTTCTTGGACAAAAAATTGGAATTTGGGATGAGACTAAGAACATTTCGAATTTTCTTCTTGATCGTGAGCAAATTTTGGCGTTCGGCACATTTGGGGAAGTTAGAACATTTAGAGTGGGGCGAGGAATTTGGAGAGCATCATCTTCATTAGCTTAATCTCACCTTAACGTTGCAAAATGATCCCTAATTATCTCACCTTAAGAAAGAGTTCACTATCCAACAACCCAAATGGTGTGCTTAAAATTTTGAATAGCTTAATGATATACATCGGCATGGGCAGTACTGGTAGTAAGCTTGCCATTCAAAACTGGAAGGACACTGCCAACATCCTGCAATTCAGAAAGTGTAACAGTCAACATTACAGTATGGACAGAATAACCAAATCAATTTTGTATGCCACTTATCTCAAACATTCATCAAGCTTAAAGGAATGCCACTGAGCAGTTGGGTTTGTCAATGCAATATCTGCTTGTCGAGTCTACCTAGGCTACTAAACAGTTGAGTCGAAACATTCATCAAGCAGTCGGGTTTGTCAATAAAATATCCGCTTGTTAAGTCTACGTAGGCTACTGAACGGTTGAATTGAAACGTTCATCAAGACAAGGTACAACAATTTCGCATGCCACTTATCCAAATTCTCAAATAGCACCCAATTCATATCAAGGAATACTAGGTTTACTATGTAGCATGCTAGAAAAGGCGCCTTTGGAATTCTGAAGGAGAAAGGAAACTGAAGTGAATTTTGTCAATATGTCAATTTAGGGAGTATTAGCTTATCTATCAAAAGAAACCAGCAGCAGGAAGCAATGATCTGAAAAGAGATAAATTGGAGAAAAATCTGAAAAAGAAGGCACCATTGATAACCTCAAGACAGTAAGAACAGAGAAACCTGATTCAAAGAGAAAGATTGATGATCCAAAAGGAGGCACACACAGAATTGATCATGTCACAAATGACAATGGTTCCATACATCAGAATTCTAAGTTACAAATTCACTTCATCAGTTGTCGCCGTCATCCAGATCCTCTGTCGTGTTCTTTTGGTGAGAAGAGGCTGAAACATTGGAAAGTCATATATTTACGTATGATTATTTAGTAAAGTAAACTGACAAGGTTTAAAAAAATTAAAGAACTTACTATCTGCCTTAAGCCAATCTTGAAGACAAATCAAGGCCTCAACGGCGTCACTGGAGAGCCTGCTCCTATAATCGCTAATAACTCTTCCTCCAGTGCTAAAAGCGACTCAGACGCAACAGTTGAAATAGGGACAGCCAATACGTCACGTGTCATACAAGAAAGGATGAGATACTTTGGAGATTGTACCGCTCACCACTGTAAAATATCAAGGGCTTCTCTATGAGGGAACAACTCTTCCTTTAAATATCTATCAAGCTCATTGCTTGCTTTGACTTTTTTTTCACACTTAAATGTTGGTCCCAATCGGCAAGAGGATCATTTTCAGCCTCCACATCACCACTATTTGCTCCTTGTGATGAATGGGATAGGCGGCTGGCGAGTGGAGGAGGGCCCACCCACTTGCACCCCTCTTATGAAGACCGGCGAGTGGAGGAGGGCGTGTCACGCGAGCCAAAGGGAGAGATCAAGGCAACCTCGGTGTTGGCCACGCCTCCGCTAAGTAGGGGCGAAAACAGATTGAATACGGATGGATAATAACTCTATCATATTTTTTTTGTATTTTTCCCGGTGCTGATACGAATATGATTACCGCGAATACAAATATGAATATGAATAATGTTGAATACAAATACAAAGTGAACACGAATCGAGGACACGAAAACTCCTTGAATTGTAAGCACAAAATCAATGGAAACACATAATTAGTTTAGTTGATCAAAACATTCATGAATTCTTCATATTTTCATCCAGGGTTCCTTCACTGAGTCCATGTATTGATGTATATGTTAATGTATAATGTGCTATTAACGTATCCCGTAAATGGGATAGGTGGAAAATTTGAAATAGGGGACATACACTGCGGATGTTTGACCTCCTGGATCTTCATATAATCTGTATTCATTTCCGATCCGATATTATCCGATAAATATCCGAGGCAACAGAATCTGTATTCGAAAATAGTCCAGGTTAGTAGGAAACTATCCGAACTGTTTTCATCCCTACCACGAAGTCCCCACCGACGTGTTGCGGGGTGGACGTTGACTCGTCATCCTCTGTCGCCGCCATGGACTATTCGCGCTGGCACCAACCAGATCCAAGCCGTCGGTGTCCAAATTCGGCTGGATCAGAGCTTCCTCTTCACCCGGGGCACGCTGGCGTTGGCATCCCAACAGGGAGCACGCCCTCCCCCATCCCTCCTCCCTTCTTGGTCTTCATTGTATTCTTGCATTTTTCTTGAAGATGAATCCGAAATTTGAATGCTTGAAGAAGTGCAACAATTTTTTTTCAATTTTTTCTCATATTTTTCTTGAGGTTGTCATATGAAATCCAAAAAAAGTGACATATGTTGAAGTGCATAACTGAAAAGAGATGTTCAAAATATGGAGAAAAAATGAAGCGAAAAATGCTCAAAATTTGATCGAATAAATGAAAGCAAAAAAATTGAGCCACAAAAAGTTCAAAATTAGTCCAAAAAATGAACCGAAAATATGTTAACATTTTGCTTGTTTAAAAATTGTCCAAGAACAAACAAAATGAACCAAGAAAATGTTAAAATTTTGACCAGAAAAATGAAACAAAATTTGTCTGAAAAATGAACCCCAAAAGTTCAAAATTCGTCCAAAAAGATCATACAAGAAAATATTCAAGTGAAAATTCGTCGACAAAATAATATGAAAAAAGTTCAAAATTCGTCCCCAAAAATGGCAGCTGGGCTATCAAAATCAAAGGGCAAAAGAGACTATTGGCCGACCTTCTTTCTCCTCTCTCAACTGAAAATGATATTTTTAATGGTCTCATTGTTAGAGCAAAATAGCTACAATTTTGCAGTGTGTTTATAAAAAAAACTAGTGTTGAAGAGAAAATGCCACAAAATATATGTGTCCTGTAGCGGATTTGGATTCTCTTACTTAGGGTGGGTAAGCACTAAGTGAGGCGAACAGTGCGGTGACTTTTGGTAGTTTTCAGCCGTCAGATCTGAAAACTACAGTACAAGTGCTACAATACAGCACCGTACTCGCGCTATAGCCAATTTTGAACCGTATATGCACATGCACGTGTACGCCCTTCTCTCTCTCCCCAAACAGCACGAATCTCGGAGCACAATGGGTAACCACGATCCTGCTTGTAGCCACGTGCACATGTAGTCTTGCATTTCGCTATTATGTTGCTTCTTTTTTCTAGAAATATACATATGTTTAAAATCGAGTGCACGGTAAAGAAAAAAATTCAGTACGCAGCCACCGTGAAACGACACATGCAATCCTCCACAGACCTATAACAGAAGATCCTCGTCGCAGACCGAGCTGCCGAGCTCCTTCCCCATCTCAGATCGATCTTAAGTCCTCGACCGAACCCCAAAACCCGCCTCTCCCCACCGCTCTCCGGCTACCAACCATGGCTCGAGCCACACCCCACCACCTCCTCTCCCTCCTCCTCCTCCTCCTCCCGCTCGTTCCCGCCGCCACCGCGGCGGCGTTCGCCGGCCTCGACGCCTTCCTAGCGGCGGCGGCCGCTCGCGATCCCTCCGCCGCCAACGACACCTTCGGCTCCCTCCCCGCCAGCATCCGCCGCACGCTCTCCGCCCCGTCCCCGCTGCTCCCCTCCCGCCTCCTCTCCCTCTCCGCCACCGTCCCCGTCACCGTCCGCCTCGCCGGCGCCTCTTTCCCGGCCTCCTCCGGGAGCGTCCTCCCCTCCCTCGTATCCTCCGCCGTCTCCTCCTCCCGCTTCCTCTCCAGCCGCCGCCCTCACCGCCTCGCGCTCTCCCACAGCATCGACCTCGACGTCGCCGCCCGCGCCGCGTCGTCCCAGCTCGCGTCCCGGGCCGCGGCCGCTGTCCGCGCTCACCTCAACGCCTCCCCCGCGCCCTTCCAGTCCAACGCCCTCTCCTCCGTGCCCTACTCACTTGTCGATGACCTCGTCGCCGAAGACTACCGCGCGCTCGCCGGCTCCGGCTCCGCCCCTGCCGTCTACATCTACTTGCTCGACCTCGGGACGCAGCCGCGCCCCTACGCCTACACCGCGGCCTCCTCCTCCGCCGATGCCCACTCGCCTGGGTTCTCCCGCTGCCTCGGCCCTGTCTGGGCTGGCAAGGAGCGCTACATTTGGATCGACCTGGGTGCAGGCCCGGTGGACTACGGGCCAGCGCTTTCCGGCGACGGCGTGCTCCCCCGTGGTGAGTTTCACCCTCTCGCTGCCCTCCACGGTCGTCCCAAGTCGGAGAAAGCACTCCTCGCCGATCTTGCCTCACTGGTTCTCAGTGCTTACAAGTCTTTGCTAGTGCCTTCGCTCAGAATTCCAGTGCATTATGAGAGCTCGTTGCTTATTCGCTTTGTTCACATCCATGGGGACGAAAAAGATCCAGCTGGGCTTGATTGGGGTTCGATTGAACAATCGATTCGTGATGGGGATCTGCCGTATAATGAGCAGAGCTTGAAGTTTGATTTGCACAAGGTCAAGTACTCCGAATGCCCAATTTGCTCATTTACAATTGCCCGGTCAACACACTCGTTTACATCCAGGTTCTTGTTTGATAATTACACACTGATAGTGAGCGAGTACTTGGACTCCAAGCGGATGAGGCAGGTGCTGTCTGACTCATCGGAGGAGATGCACCGTGTGGCTGGGATTCATGATAATTATGAGCATGATAAGGTTGTGCCAGTGTTTGTGTTCGATTTGGATTATGATAAGCTTATGTTGCTAGATAGGTACCACCAGGCTGTGGCTTTCGGTGATATGGTGGTTGCTGTGAGGACAAGGAGTTCGCAGACAGTCAGTGACTACAGCTGTAATGGTCGAAATGTGATTACAATGACTCGGAATCTTGAGCGCCCGATCATCGGCTCAGTTCTGCAGAGCATGTGGGGTGTGTCACCAACGCATCTGTCATGGAGCCCAGAGCACAATGCCACGGTGGTCGATTACACATGGAGCTCCGGGCATACACCATTTGGGCCATTCTCAGAGACCAAATCACTGTCTTTTGTGCAGAAAGATGCAGCCCGTAGGAATGTTCTTCTTACCACCCTGAACTACACAATCACTAGTACAATTGATATTTTGGAGTCGATGGCTGCCCATGGTGGGGAGAATATATTCCTTCGAAAGAAAAGATATGTTGAATTCATTCAAAGGTGGAATCTGCTCACGTATAAGTTGGAGAAGGTGGTCTCAGCCATGTCCCGCCTGGATTATGAGAAGGCAATGTACGTTTTGAGGTCTTCAGACCATGATCTGTATGCCATTCACACGTTGGTGTATCAGGCTTCTCAGGAGCTGGAGGCTTCACTGGTTTGCTTCAAAGATCCCCCATTCCCGTGGTTATCAGTTTCCATGTCTGGAGTTTTTGTTTTCGGATTCTTTTACGTGTACTCGAAGAGGGATAAATTGTTTAGGAGCAAAAGGAAACAGTTTTGACAGTACTTTAGTTTCCGGAACTGAATACTGTTTGAATGTTTCAGCATGATGATACCATATAAATGACTGTGCTCAGGAAGCTGCATCATTGCATGTTACATGGAGCTGTAACTAGACACCAGGTGCATCTTGTTTCAACCAGATGAATTTACTTGTATGAGGTATACTCTGTTTTTTGAGGGAAGCAATGCTTCCACTATTTCTTGTGAGTTTCATGTGCCTGAATTGTACTTGATACATACTGTTGAATTAGATTTTGGAGACGTACATATATGTTTTGTATTGTTGACTTGACTGGCCTGTTCCCCATCTTATTTGCTGAATGGATAACCTTGGTGGATGCTACACTTATGCCTAGTTTAATAGTTGGGAATTTCTACAGTACCAATGGATGCTACAGACTACATCCTGTATTTTAATTGCTATCTACGTTCTTTGTTTTAGCTGACTCATGTTTTCACTTGAACATACTTGATTTACTGATCATGTGAGCTCTCAAATTATAAGAGGAGTATCTTAAGATATTTTGTATAGCTATTGCCTTCTAAGGATTTGTGTTTAATAGGGAAGGAACCCTTCAAGCCTCTGTTAATATGATGTCCATAAGAAGCTTAAGCGGTAGCTCCACAATTAGTTGTAGAGCTAGTTTGTTTGAAATTGTGATCACTGATCACTATGTAGAGCTTTTCCAGTCCAGTTCTTTAGTTCTTCCTGTTTTGCCTGTTCTGTGAACTCCATTCTGTGCTACTATTTGAGTACAATCATAGTCTGGGTATTAATGTATGCAGGCTCGTACCATTAACACAAATCGTTTGCATCAGGCATATCTGCTCCCACTGCTAGATATATTTGAGTAAATTGTACATACTATTTTGGGTCTCTTAATGGATCATTGCCCGATACTTGAAACTGTAACCATTTTAGCAATTGAGAATGATTGCATTTGTAGCAAATATAAAGCAAATGCAAATCAGGCACTTGAGAAATAGTGTCTGCATTCAATTCGTGCATAGTTTATCTTTTGTTTCATTAGTTTTGGAGATGGCTGAATTACCGTTACTCCTACAATAAATTTCCGTCACTTTAGGAATAGCTGCTCCTGCCACTCAGAATCGTGTGGGATTCCATATCTTTCTTGAGAGGAAGGCTAAGTGTTCTGCTGGGAGTGTCAATGCAAAATGCATGCAGGGGTTGGTGGTATCTCACTGTGCCAGTCTGAAACCCAGAGTGACAAGAATCTTATCGTGAAATGCAGTCTGAAACCTGAAGCAGACTGGGTTCAAACCCTAGGTCAAGCAAGGGCACAACACCATTTTTCTAGAAGTCTGTTATGAAACCCCAAAAATAAAGGACTTGAGCATGCGTTCAAAATCAGGAAACTGATGATTTGCCTGAAGCAGGATCCTGGAGAGTGGAGACTACACGTCCGCTGCGTGACTAGACTTGAGGACTTGTTGAAAATCGGGTAATTGACCACTTCCTGAAACAGGATCCTGGTTCCCTAGAGAGCGGAGACTACACGCCCGCTCCTTATTACTGAAGGAATCAGGTAGCCGGAACTACAAGAAGGGCTGGCAGAAGAGCTCGAGCTTGGCTTGTAAAATTGTGGGCCAAGCCGAGCCTCTTTCCTAGCTCGGTCTCTTAATAAGCCGAGCCGATTGTCAGCTCGTTATGAGCTTGGATTGTTAACTATTTTGACGATTGTAGTTGGACTATTAAACTTAAGTGTGCGGGTGATGGTTTTTGATGTGGAAAACTTTTAATTAGCTAGATATTTGATTTATTGTATGTCCATGTAACCATTGCTACTGCTGTGGAGGTGGAGCTTGGGATTCTTCGGAGCTTGAGAGAAATTCAAGTGATTTGTAAGCTCTCATCGTCTTCATGCCCATTTGATTGACGGCGGACAATGTTTAAATTCCTAGACAAGTCATATAGGTTCGTAGTTAGGGCTGGCTATCGAGCCTACTTGACTCGTGCAAGCTTGCTAACAAAGTAGCTTGGCTTGTCTCGGAAATCTCAACTCAGCTCGACTCGATAAAAGCTTGAGCGGCTCATCAGCTTGTTATGAGCTTAGATTATTAATTATTTTGATGGTTGTAGTTGGACTATTAAACTTGAGTGTGCGGTGCGGGTGATAACTTTTGATGTGGAAATTTTTTAATTAGCTAGATATTTAAATTATTGTATGTCTATGTAAGCATGTTAGCATGTGTTTGGACTAAAAATTATCAGGATTGCCAATCAGCTCCTGCCTAATTGCCTATGTTTTACTTGTATGATATATAATGAGCTACGTTTTTATTTATACCATCCTTCCGTTGCTTGTATGTGTGTCATCCTGTTGATGCTTCGCTCAGCTCGTCTTGGCTAGCAAGTTTAGTCGAGTTGAACTGAGTTTTCAACTCGTTAGCTTAACGAGCCTATATATAACTAGTCAAGGAATTTAAAGTCTGTCCGCCGTCAATAAAATGGGCATGAAGACGAAGAGAGCTTACAAATCGCTTGAATTTCTCTCAAGCTCCGAAGAATCCCGAGCTCCACCTCCACAGCAGCAGCAATGGTCCGTTCGCGTGCCCAGCGTCCAACTCCAAATCCTGTTTCGCCCCCTTCATCTCTTCATCCTATTGTGCTGCTTACCGCTGGACATCACTCCGATCCATCAGGCGTTTTAGCCTCGTGGAGCAACGCAACTCCCCAATTCTGCAGTTGGCATGGCGTGAATTGCAGCGCGCGGTCTCATACCATGTCATCGAAGTAGACCTTGCGTCAGAAGGCCTCACCGGCTCCGTACCATCTCGTGTCGCCAAACTCACCTCTCTTGGAAGGCTGCAATCGTCAGGCAACGGCATCCATGGCGGCATACCTTCCGAGCTTGGCCTTCTGAGGCCACTCGGGTACCTCAACCTCAGCAGTAACCTCCTCAGTGGTGGCATCCCACACTCGCAGTCGTCGTGCTCCCAACTTCGCGTCCTAGGTCTGTGCAACGAACTCCCTCCAGGGCGAGATCCCTGCTGCTTTTGGATTGCTCAGGGAGATCCAGATCCTAGTCCTCTCCGGCAACAGCCTGAACGACAACATACCTCCATTGTTGGGCAGCAGCATTTCTCTCAAATGTGTTGATCTTGGGAGCAACATTCTTACCGGTGGGATCCCCGAATCCTTGCGAATAGCTCATCTCTGCAAGTACTTAGGCCCATGAGAAATAGGCTCATGAGAAATAGTCTCAGCGGGTTGGTGCCGTTCTTCGGATCATTGCCATACTTGCAGGTTCTTGATGTTGCTGACAGCATGCTAGAAGTAGGCGACTGGAGCTTTGTCTCCTCACTCTCAAACTGTTCTAAATTGAGTAAACTGATGCTGGACAGGAACAAACTCCAAGGAGATCTGCCGAGCTCCATTGGCAATCTTTCTGCTAGTCTCAAGTGGCTGTGGCTGTATAGTAACAACATTTCTGGTCCGATACCACTGCGGATAGGCAATCTTACAGGCCTCAGTATGTTGTGCGTGGATTACAACCTTTTCACTGATAGGATACTACCAACGGTTGGAAACTTGCGCAACTTAGAGCTGCCGAACTCTGCAAGCAACAAACAACCTCTCTGGTCAGATTCCACACACTATTGGCAATCTTGCTCACCTGAATAATCTAGACTTGGATGGAAACAACTTGAATGGAAGTATACCTTAAGTTTAGAGCACTGTAGTCATCAAATTGAACCTTCTTCACAACTTAGGCCCTATTTAGTAGAGCATCATATTCTCATTTTTCAGCTTTTGTACCTGATTATTTGATAATCCACTTATCCGAGAATCTGTAGCTATCTTAGGAAAGCGTTTAGTTAGTAGGTTGGCTCCAAAAAACCATAAGAGATGGGATTAAAGGCAAATAGACTATGCTCCCACTAGTTGCAATACTTTTGTATTTGTGTTTGACTCATTTGTATTTGTACACAAATTATTGATTTTTTTTCTTCAAAATTTTGAAGACCATATGAATGTATATAAATGATACAAAGTGCATCTGCACCATTCCTGGAGAGAGAAAGAGAGGATCATTGTTTTCTCTTAGTTGTGTTGTTATGGTCATGGGCCAAGCCGGTCAAAACTCGTAAGGCAACAATAACAAGGATTAGTTCGAGTAGTAATTGTATCAGAGTTTGGGTCAGTTTCGTATTGAGTTAGGAAGGAATTCCTTTCCTAGTTGGATTGTGGACTATGGTACAATTATTACTCAAACTATTCTAATTTACTACAAGATTCTGATACAATTACTACTAAAACTATCCTGATTTACTATCGGACTCTGATACAATTAGTACCAGTGTTCTAAAAGGTGACTGCCTAGCCCGCCTAGCGGTGCCTAGGCGCTAGGCAACACCCTTCCGCCTAGCCTGCCTAGCTGATTTATCCCACCTAATCAGCGATTAGGCGCTGGTCTACCGCCCGACTAGCGCTAGCGCCTTAGTGAACATTGACAATTACTACTCAAACTACCCTAATTTACTTAAACTAATCCTTCCTATTGTTGCCTTGCTGGTGTTGGCCGGCTTAACCCATGACCATAACATGTGTTGACATTTGAGATACTTGAAATCATTGAGAAAAAAGCGACCCCATCGAACATACTACATACAAACTCGAAACTTTCACATTATAGCAATAAAAACAACATAGAAGTGTTCAAATCATACCAACAAATGAGCGCTAACAAAATAATTTCATATCATAGAAGTTTTCAAACTATAGTTGAGTGCTAGTACGTAGAAGTATTCAAAAGATAAATGAGTGGTAATAATAAACGACCACAAAATATCACAAGTATTGTGTCCATCATCCAGATTGAGTAATTGCCCTTGCAAAGTCATCACAGAACCTATCCATGGATTTATCACTCGATTGTGATGTTGACGCATCTGATGCATCATGAGAAATGGCATGTTTTGTATATCTTGATGATATTGTGGGCACATAATTAGGATCCCGATCGAACCTACAAAATGCATGTCCGTCGAAGTGTGTTCACGTATAAAGTTGTGGAGTCCCATGATTGCTGCAACAATAATCTTTTGCTTGGACATGTGAAAACTCGTCATCTTGAAAAGAATTCTCCATTTCATCTTCTATACACTGAAGGACTTCTCAAGTATGTTACGACCACTCGAGTGCAATTGGTCACCACTTGGAGCAACACCTCTCCGAAATTCAGGAACATGGTACCTTATATGGTGCTAAGTACCTGGCCTATTCGGATAACCTGCATTGACAAGATAATATTTACCTATAACATAGAACTTAAAAGTCATGTCTATCAACATCCAATGCACGAGCATTACAAGTAAATAAATTTGTAAATGTTCGCAACAAAGAAAATTACCCTATAGAGGATGTGGAAAGACTTCCCTGTCTACATCCAATGCATGATAAAGCACACTAGTATCGTGCATAGCTCCTGGCTGACTAATAGATATGTATGTGAAGTGCATGTCAAAATCACACACTGCTATGACATTCTATGTTGCACTTCCTAATCTACCAATGTATCTAACTTGATCTTCTTGGGCAACAGTTGCAAGATTGTGTGTACCATCAATAGCTCCAATTCAGTCTTTGAAATGTGGCTACATCCTCCGATCATTTCTAATTCTACTGTGAACCGTATAGAAGCTTTGATCCTTTGGTCACACAAAATCTTTAGACATCCTGACTACACACTGCAAAATCTCATCAAACTTCTTGCTAAATGTCTCACTAGAATACTTGAACCAATTCTGCACCCTCGGTTTGATTCACAGCCACCACATATGTATAGGGAAAGAGCTAGTGCTTCAATTGAACTTACATGGGTAGTTGATCTCAAGTTATATGTACTCACCAAAAGATCATGTAGTTTGTGAAAGATTGTAACATCCATACGAAACATATGGTAGCTTTCCCTTGGAGTGGTCAAAGTTTCTCTCACCCAACCTATTCCACTTAGTCGTGAAGTCCTAGGCTTATTCTCATCCAAGTAGGTTGAGTGATAATTCTCCACGATAATTATGGTAGCAGCAAGGTGGTTTGACATCTCTTACCATAGACGCATCATCTACACATCACACACATGTTCTTCTTCTGATGTGTTACTCTTTTCACTATTGCTTTCACAAGACGACATCTGTGCATCAAAATAGAAAAAATATAACAACATAAATGGCAATGACAATAGTAGTACTCACCAACATAAAGAGACAAATGGCAATAAAAGCATACATGAGTAGGCATTAGGTTCAAATGACAATATATAACTAGTGAAATAATATCTTACAAACCAAATAAAGTCTTACAAGTGAAGAATCTAAACCCATCATTATGAGTTAATAGAGTATTTTAGTGATTAATGACAAATCTATATGTGAGACTAACACTTCTATTGATATACATATTGTGTAGTCTTATTTGGATGAAAAGGTGAAAATCATGGAGGTATGCACTCGATATTATATTATTATATCTTGGTGCATTCCTTGGATCCAAAATATTGTTGTGATTCATGTATTTTCCCATGGCATGGTCTAAAATTGCTTGTTGCTATTTCTTTGGACTTGGACCATGGTAGTGGCTCTTTGGAGTTGTTCTTTTTGATGTAATCAAATGTGTTTGGAAAATAGGTGGATTGTGTAGCCCTCTGAATAATTTTTCCATAGAGCCCACGATTACTCAATTCCGACACTGGAGTCAAAAGTTATGATATTTTTACCGAGTGTCGTCTGTGTTGAAATTGGACGTGGTAGTACCGCTCGAGAAGAGATGTACTACCACAGAACGGTAGTACCGCCCGTTGTACTGCAGTACTACAGCAAAAAAATGTTAATGGCTAGTTTTTGAGCCGTTAATGTACCCTTACAACTGATGAACAGTAGAAAACGGTAGTACAGGAGTTTGTACGGCGGTACTACCGAAAATCCTTATTTTTGGGGATTTCTGCTCCCAACGGCTAGTTTTTTTGTGGGTTATAAATACCCACCTTGACCGGTTAAGAAACAATCTTTAACATCCTATTTTCACTAACTTGAGCTAGTGTGAGCTTCTCCTCTCAATTGTGCATGTGTTGCACCTTGTGAGCAAGGAGAGAGATCTCTAGTTGCAAGTGTTGCATCTAGAGGTGGATTTTATATCCACTTGAGCTTGTGCATTCGTTGCGCGTGATGAGAGTCAAGCAAGGGGCTTGGCTTATTACTCTTTGTGTCTGCCGATACCTAGACGGCGTGGAGGTATCGTGGACCGGTGATCTTCTCAAGAAGTTTGTGAGAATGCCTGGTGTGTTGTGAAGGTTGGAGCTCACCTACCCAGAGCAGAAAAGAGCTACTGCTAGTGGAATTGAGGTATTTGGCTTAATTCATGGAGCCGGTCCAATTAGTTTGGGCTTACCTCAATGTGGATTAGGGGAAACCATCAAGTCTCCGAACACCACGGTAAAACATCATTGTGTCATTGTTGTTTATTTCTCTTGTGTTTTACTTTGTGCTATTTACATTCCTAAAACTAAATTGCTTATAGTCTTTGCATGTTTGCTATCATTATCAATAGTCTTATATTGTCGGTGCACTTAGTCAAGACTAATTAATTTAGGTTTTAATTGAGCAAAACCGAATTGATTTACAATTCCACATAAAAGTCGGTTTTAGCCAAAAGATTTTTAAAACCGCCTATTCACCCTCCCTCTAGTCGGCCTCCTCGATCTTACAAAAAGCCAATAGAAAAACAAAGAGAAATAAAGACGCATAGAGGGCAAACTACATATAGGAATGCCCTCATAAACATCATAACGTTACAGTTCAAATTCTATTTGCCATACTTGGCATCGTACTTCCTTTTAAGCCATTCAAATCGTGTTCACTATTGTGCAAGGTCATAAATATTTCCATTTGCTCCTCCTTTATGAAAATTTCAGATACAATGAAGTGCTAATTAGTCCCATTAACAACACCGCAATCTTCGACCGATGTCATGACATCTTTGATGGTACACACAAAGTCTTGCTCTCTTTTTTGTGCAAATGCTTCAAAATGTGCATGTGACTTCTCACTCAAATAACAATTTATATTAGTTGGTCCTGCATGATCACATATCCACTATTTGTTTTCTTCCCCTTATCATTGCTAGGACCACACGCTCTCTTTCCTTTCCTACTAATTGGTGACTCATCTTCCTGGTCACTATCATCTTTGTCATAATTTTCATTTTTATGTTCTTCAACATCAATAGCGGGGGATATATGTATGCACAGGACTTTGAGGCAAGGTTCCCATTGCAGGAGGTTAATGGTCTTCACCGGTGTTGCGAATGTTTTCAAACATGTTGGACAACAATTCCTTATTTTGAAGTCCAGACTTCTCAAACTTGCTACATCCTTTATATTCCTGTCAACAACAAATGTTACAAGGTTAACTTTGATAGATAATGCAGCTAGTGCACAAGAATGCATGTAAAATGGATAATGACTAATAACATACTTTTTTTAAGTTTCTTCCACCATTCCGTGCTTGCCTTAATTGTCTTCTTTTCAGGATCTCAACCTAAGCATGTCTCATTTGTCCTCAATTTTTTCTAAATGTTGTACTCATTCTTTAGTTTACCCCATTTGTTTTTAAATTGTCTCTTTGTGTACTTTAGCCTAGTCTTCTTCGCAAATTTTGCAATGACTAAGGCATACCTAGGATTATTCAAATTGGTATTTGAGCGATTCCTAGCACTGCTTGTTCAACAAAAAAACTCATATACTTGCCTCGTATGCTTTTCATCAGCATTATCACCCATCCGCTACCTTAACATCAGCCAACCATGAATGCATAAGAATTAGCTATTGTGACAACATTACTAGCATTACCATTCATTCGTTCATGGATTCATGGAGGAAAAATATGAAGCAATAACAAAATCATACATTCATGGTTCGTGAAAACATTCCAATTCTGACATGCATTTGCTAGGCTTGAACTATACTGAAAATATAGAATTCTCAGTGCTTATAATTGTATTCGATACTCTTTAATCAAACAAGAAAAATTCCATTATCAGATATAGCACTGCTTGTTCAACAAAAAAACTCATATACTTGCCTCGTATGCTTTTCATCAGCATTATCACCCATCCGCTACCTTAACATCAGCCAACCATGAAGGCATAAGAATTAGCTATTGTGACAACATTACTAGCATTACCATTCATTCGTTCATGGATTCATGGAGGAAAAATATGAAGCAATAACAAAATCATACATTCATGGTTCGTGAAAACATTCCAATTCTGACATGCATTTGCTAGGCTTGAACTATACTCAAAATATAGAATTCTCAGTGCTTATAATTGTATTTGAAACTCTTTAATGAAACAAGAAAAATTCCATTATCAGATATAGCACTGCTTGTTCAACAAAAAAACTCATATACTTGCCTCGTATGCTTTTCATCAGCATTATCACCCATCCGCTACCTTAACATCAGCCAACCATGAAGGCATAAGAATTAGCTATTGTGACAACATTACTAGCATTACCATTCATTCGTTCATGGATTCATGGAGGAAAAATATGAAGCAATAACAAAATCATACATTCATGGTTCATGAAAACATTCCAATTTTGACATGCATTTGCTAGGCTTGAACTATACTGAAAATATAGAATTATCAGTGCTTATAATTGTATTCGATACTTTTTAATCAAACAAGAAAAATTCCATTATCAGATATAGCACTACAAACCTTTGCAATTTCATTTGGTTTGGATAGAAAATGAAAGACTTGCATGCTCACATCAATTCAGGGCCAAAGCATACAACAGGCATGGTAATAAGAGAGAGATATTCCTAAAAGATACTTAAACATTGCAGACCTTGCATGCATTTTCTAGGCATCATCCAAATCACAATAATGTAGAAGCAAACATATTAAGGAATTCTTGAAAAAAAAAACAACTACAAGACATCCTCCGCGACCAATCATCCTAATCAGATCTGGAAATTCATAACAATCCCTGTGAAGATCGCTCCTCATTGCTAGTTTATTTTTTAGACAACTTCTCGCGAGAAGCAAAATCAAGTCATTTTGAAAAGTTAGATGTTTGCTGCAGCTCAACGAGATCCGATCAAGAAGTTAAAAGTATGAGCTGTACCAAGACCCTTAGATCGGAGCACAGTGGTGGAGCGGTGGAAAAAAACGAGAGGCCAATTGTCCAATGCGAATCAATGATACAAATGCTAAAGGCTAAATCAACAGGTCTTGGTAATGATTTTCAATTATGCAAGTACTAGAGCCTCCACCAACACCATATATCTTAGCCTTGACTCGTGGAAGCTCGTACGTGCGGTATACTGAACTATTTTGGACAGGAGATATTCAGGAGATGATCTATGTGAGATGCCAGCAACACACCGGCCGGCAAATAAACTATTCGACACAAGTCATACTGAACTCACAACATGACAGTAGAGGTGATTCGAAAACCGGTCACAAGGAAGGAAAAAGATTGGACGGGTGAGGACCAAGAATTTTTGAATTCAGAATCGGCTCTGGTTGGTTTCAAGTGAATACAAACATAGAATCAGTCAGTAATGAAATTATGCAAAAATTATTTGATACAAACATATAAAAGTTCTTTTTAAATACGCTATAAAGACTAAACAGCAACGCAAGAAATATACCATCCAATACTCCACACGAAGATGCATATGAACACAATTACAGAATCTGCTGTATACTTCACGGGAGGAAGAGGTGGTCGCTCTTGCACCTAGTGTGTAGATGGTTCGTGATTTAATCTTTTTACCGAAGAGGACTTTTATAGTTCGTCCCGTGGCCGTGGGCGTCTGGTGATGCCTTCTCCACGACCGGCTTGAGAGTAGGGATGACAATCATCGATTGTGGCGGACACGGATAATGCTCGCTTGTACCCTTCCCGTCAGCTATTTTCTCATCCGCAGGGATGCCTGCCAATGGTAACGGGCGGAGAACTTCTCGCCTTCGTCTACGGGTAGACCTGTTTAAACCTTGACCCGTGTCGGACTTTGAGTCTGACCTAGAAAGCCCAACCTTGAGTGGACAGGCCCAACTCGACCCAAAAAGTTTGTTTTCTAATAAAATACTATTATTTTAATTTTTTTTGAATAAAAATTAATATTTAATTTATTTCGAAAATAAAAACTATTTTTCATCTGTAATGCCCTCATCGTGTATTTTCGAGCTTTGGGCCAGAAATCAAGATCCAAGGCTGAAAAATTCAGGCCGAGCTTGGATCAAGCCGCCCATAAAACAGGTTTACAGGTGCTCGCATCCCCGTCTGCTCGCCATCAGGAAACAGCTGCACAGGTACAACCTCATAGGAGAATAATCCTACTGGTTAAATGGAGGCAGAAAGGGAAGAAAATTCCCCCGGGCCGTTGGATTCGGTGTAGGGGGGGGGGGAGAGAGAAATGGATGGAGATGAGGGAGGGGCCTTTTTTTTCTTGGCCGTCGAATGCGGCTGCTCCCGCTCCTACCCGTCCGATCGAATCGGAGGCTTGGTAGGTGACTCCGTGTGCGCTGGCTCCGCCTCGCCACGTGTGGCCATGCGCACAGTGAAAGGTTCCTCGGATGCGTCTCCAAGATAGCTTCCTTTCGCTTCCTTCGGTCTTCTCGCCCTCCCTGGCGTTGCTTCATCGTCATCCCTGGCGGCCCACCTCCACTTCTCCTTCTTCGTCGTCGCCCCCCTTCTTATTTTCCCCCACCCCGATATATTCCTTCCGCTTCCTTTAGGGTGTGTTTAGTTAGTTGAATGGAGTGGTCATGAACCATCCGGTACGAGAAATGAGTTCGTTCAGGTGTTTGGTTGGTTGAATAGAACCAAACCATTCGGGATGAGATGGTTCAAGAAAAAGGAATATTCCATGTTTATGCTGTATCATCTTATTCGGGAAAAAAATTCCGAACCACACCATTTACTCGAATTCCAAGGCGCTTGGTGACGTGACGGCTTGATTTACGAGCTTTAAATGATCATATTTTCTAAACTGGGTATCCGATTTGCGATCTGGTTGAACCGTTGTGTTCCTTGTCATTTAATTAACAAAACAAGACCACCCTTGGTATATTTTAGTGCAAAAAATATCATGCAGACCATCTTATCCCATCAACCAAACACCATTTTGAACCATCCTATTCTACCAACCAAACAAAATCATGTATCATCGTATCCCACCAACCAAATACTATACTTGTATCATCTCATCCAGGACAATCTCATCCTACCTGTATCATCCTAATTTATTCAACCTCATCGCACCAACCAAACGCCCCCTAGTCTTCTCGCCCTCCGCCACAGTTTCGACGTCCTTCCCGGCGGCCCTCCTACTCCTACTCCTTCACCGCCCCCTCCCCCTTCTTATTTTCCCCCACGAAAGCCCCCTCCTTACTCCTTCCTCCACGGGCTCTGCACGCCCCCTCCCCCGCCCCTGCTTCCACCACCGGTGGTCAGCGGTGCTCTCACCACGCCGCCTCCTCTTCCCCGACGCCGCTGCCCCAACCCCACTGTGGTCGCCTCCTCCACGGCCACACCCCCACATCCTTCTTCTTCCCCACGGATGCCCCCTCCTTCCTCCCTCCACAAGCTCCACATGACCCCCTCCTCCCCCGCGCCCGCTTCCAACACCAGCGGCCGGTGGTGGTCTCGCCGCGTCTTTGCGCCGCCCCTCTTCCCGCCACCACTGCACCAGCCCCAGTGTGATCGCGTCGCCGTCTCCTCTCCTCCTTCACCGCTTACCTGCCTCTAGTCCCGACAGGGGCCGTCCTCTCTCTCTCACCAGCTCCCCCTTCACGAGCGCACTCCGACGCTGCAGATGGGGCCCACCACGCCGGACGCGCGCTCGGCCACCTAGGATGACGCAGCTACGAGTCCAGTGAGACGGTGGAGGACCTACTGCTGTGCGGCGGTTGCGATCGACTGCGCAACGCAGCGGCGCAGCCTTGGTGGAGGAAGCAGCAACCGCCACAGCCACCAACTACAAGGTGGTACCTGGGCAACCTCATGGCCTACGACCCTTCGCACCGCCTCGCCGCCCCTCCTCCTTCAAGTTCTCCCCATCACACGACGAGTAGTAGCACCTGTGCCGTGTTGTTTCCTGGCTAAAATTTTGTGCTTCATGTAGGGAATGGGGACGATGGGGCAACATCCCAGCAATGCTCCATCTAGCTAATGGTTCTCGTGCTATTGTCAGAAATAGGAAATAGACGCCTAGATACTATATCTGAGGGTGTTAATTATGAAGATTTTGGAAGTGATTAATCACCTTCTGATGGTACTACATAAGGTGATTTTATGGGCAATCTTAGCTATTTCCAATTATTAGGTAAACTCATGAATTGGTACATTTTCATTTATTCTCCTGATCTTGGCTTGGATTTGATTGGGTGGGGTTGTGGTGGAATTGGTAAACTTATACGCTATAACTAAAATATTGCCTCAGCTAACATGTTTGATCTGAAATCTTCTTACCCTGGAGTCTCTCAGCCTATTGCCCTTGTTGACTTTACCTGTTCATTACTCTAGGCAACAACAGAAGCAGGGTTGAAGTTATTGCATTAAGAAACAGTCGATGCAGAGACTAGAGAGCGAGTGCAATGTGCTTGTTGTACATTATACTTACAAATGTTTCGTGTTGTTTTCTGAAAGCGGGCTTATGGCTATGAGCATGTTAATGATGACAAAGACACTCCGACCATTGAAGCCAAAGCGATAGATGGTTAGTGATTTTTCTTATTTATCTGTTGCTAGCAAACTTGTTCTGCAGCATGTATGACAGTCTTTTTTTGCTTTTCCCCTATCGAGTAGCCTATTGCATCTGTCATGTGCTACAACGTGAATGCTTAACAACCTACATGCTTATGCTAATGTGTGCTGATTTAGTCCCAACATCCATTTTATCTTTGGTCAACTATTTTTTTGGTAGTTTAAGACTGATTGAATGTGGCAAGTCCTCATTATCAATGTTTTTGGTTCATAAAATGTCATGTTTGTCAGTGAAGAGTGGTTCGTGCTGCTCTGTGATGCTGCAGGGAAGGATGGTGGAATAGTTAGTGTTTCATTGTGTTAGTAATTAGTACATGCGAGGCAAGGTGTCCCCTAGGATGTCTTTACCGGTGTATCCAACAAATAATGTTAATGTCTAGAGCTCTATGTCTTACCCTATTTGCCACCAAAATCTAGAAGTCACAACAATAAATCCAGTTCAATTGTTCTTGAATTGAAGTTCTACTATAAGAGAAACAAAGTCAAGTTAGTGTTCTCGAGGAGGAATATTTGACATATACCATCGGTAGCTCGGTGTGTTTTATCCCTAAGTTCAGGCTAGCTCATTGTGCTCTATCCCTAAATTCAGGCCAACATGCTCCGGTCCTAAATTGATTTGTCCAGTATGGTTGGTTGTCCATGTTAGTATATTTTTTTATGGGTTATAACTGGACCGTAAGAGATGCTACCTAGGATCAATGATGTAAAGGTTTGCTAGCTTTACATTGTTGTTGATATATGGAATGAAGCTATGAAATGTTTTTGTTTCTTGGTGATCTGCATTACTGGTTCATGAAAGCTTTTATTGTCTTTTTAAGTGATCTATGTGTTACAAATTTGTACAGTTGTGCATGTGCAACCATTGTCGTCTCACTGTTATTGGACCAATTGAGGTCTAAATATGAGTCGGATACCCATCCTCCTCCCTTCTATGGATACATTATGAACATAAGGATATATTATTCTTACCTCATTAGTTTTTGCTTGCATGGTAAATATATAAAGGTGGATTTTTTATGAGGTTCTTTACAATTTGAGTTATGTATTGTGTGCTGCTGGTCATTTTTTAAATCCTAAATGATGTGTGGCATGGCTTGACAAAAGGTTTTGCTATACTACCTATATGATATACTGTGCCATTGTCATCTTTGTGATCCAAAAGAGTGCATTCATGTACCTTGTGGTCTATAGCTTGGATGGTTACCTGTGTCATTGTCATCTTTGTGATCAAGGGTCTTGGTTTGAACTTGGAAGTTGTTGAAAAATAATTTTATCTTTATTACTCACAAATACCTTACATTCTGCCTCTTTTCTATATTACGTAGGGCTCTAAAGGGCAGAAAATGATCTTCTTGGATTAGATGGTGCATGGAAACTATGTGATTTTGGAAGCACATCAACAAATCATAAATGCTTTGACAAGCCAGAAGAGATGGGAATTGAGGAGGATATCATTAGGAAGCATGCAACATCGGTATATAGGGTCCCTGAGGTTAGTGAACAGTCGTCTGTATGACATTAAAATATTTCAGACGTGGGATCTCTACAGAAGAGGAGTTATTAGTTAGAAAGTCGACATTTGGGTAAGTGCATAGCATTTGAACATGTGGTCTTTATATTGTTAGAATCTTAAGTAAACTAATGGCATAGCATGTGCTATATTCTCCACTTCTTATCATAGTCATGCACATCTGCTTCTTAAAAAGATTAGGTGTGTCTTTTTTCATGCTAATGAGTAATGCATAACAGAGTAATTAGGTTACTTGATCACACCGCATTTATTTCAAAGTTTACCTATTTATCTTGTACCGCACTGAAAGTATAGTGAGGTTATGTACAGCTGTCCATACATTTGTATGATCGTCGGCTATCCACTTCCACCATCGTGCCAACGCGTGCGCAGGCCCCCTAGTACTTGTAACATCAGACAATGTTCACTTTGGAGTATACATCGCACAAATTTGAGTACAGCACTGCAAATAGCAAATAAACAAGACAAATGTTAAAGACTAATACCGTAATTTTGTTCTTTCCCCAACTCCAAATAGCAAATAAAAACACCCCCACTCAAAAAATAAACAAGGAAGCTCCCAGAGAAAAAAAAGAAAGCAAGAGACCAATAGCAAGCGACTCTGTTCTGTAAAAAAAAAAAAGGCAGCCGCTCTAATCATTGGAGGATGGCAGCTTCGATTGGAGGGCTTCGTTGGCTTGCAGGTTCGTTGGGGGAGAAGGACGGGAGGTGGGAGCAGCAGCAAGGCGGCTGGTTCGTTGGGGAACGGGAGGGAGGAGCCGGCCGGGGGAGGGGGGTTGCACGGCTGGCGAGAGTGGGGATTCAGTGCGCACAGTGCGAGATTGCGGAATGGGACATCGGGAGGCGGCCGGGCGTTGGTGGAGCCGACGGCCAGGCACTGGCGTAGATCTGTGCTCCCGGCGGTGGTTTTGTCTCCCTGCCGCTTGGGGAGGCGACGACCAGGATGGAGGCGGCGTGCGGTGGAGGAGACCGGAGGACGCGGCTTAAGGAGGACGGGACGCGAGCGTTGCGGCTCATTGTGGGAGCATGCGATGCGGAAAGAAGTGGGATTGGGCTTTTTGTTTGGAAAAGTCTGAAGCCATGGCTTCAGGGTTTGTTTGGTATAGTTATAGTTCTTCTGACAAGCAAAGTCTGGTTACACGGCCGAATGACTCAGCTGAAAAGTTTTGATGTTTGACAGTTTGACTTTAATATCGGTTATCTAGAGCTTATGAGTTGAAAAATATTTGAAATATCCATGAGACAAATGATGGTTTGTTTGGCGCCATTTAATGATAATTAACAAAAATGACAATATTTTACAATCAATATCACAATTAACAACAATTAAAGCAATGGACGACAACAACTACAATTACGGACAATTAACACAACTGACCGCAATTAACGACAATAAACACAATTGATCGCAATTGATCGTAATTAACGATAATTGTCGCGATTAACGATAATTACCACAATAGACCACAATTAAGGATAATTAACGATAATTATTACAATAAACTATTATTACATAAATAATTACAGTAAACAATTATTACATAAATAATCACAACAAGTAATTATGAAAAAAATAATTATTAAAAATAATTATTTTACAACATAAAAAAGAAAAAGAAAGAAAACAAAAAGGGCCTCGAGGAAGAAGCTCGATGGCGACGGCGGCTCGGGGAGGATGCTGACGTCGAGGGAGGAAGAGGAGAGGAGGACTGGCGCGTGAGCTAGGGTTAGGGTTCGGGCATGTCGGTTTGTTTGATGGTAAAAAGCTGGTAATTAACCCCCATGTCTAGGGGCAAAGTCAAAACAGAGGTTGCGCAAAGCCATGGGCAGCTCCTCGTGGGTGGCTTTCGGCTTCCACATGTTATAACGGCTTCTGGCTTTGGAAAAAGCAGGGGGAAAGCCATCCGTTTGGAATGGCTTTCAACTTTTTTGAGCGAAAAGCCAAAGCCGAAGCCATTCCAAATAGGGCCTTTATCACATACTTTTCTTGAATTCGAAAGCCACGTATAACGTAGGAAAGCCAGGCCGCGGGGCAGCTTCTCTGGGCTTCCCGCGGCCCCTGTTTTGACTTTGCCCATAGACTTCGAGGGTAATTACCCTCTTTTTCCACTGAACAAAACTCTAAGGCTCGCCGAAACCCTAATCCTAGCGTGCCCATGCGGCCCTGCCTACCTGGTCCTCCCTCCTAGCTGCTCCCTCCTCCCTCTTTGTAGGACCGCAAAGGCGACTAAGGGGGGGGGGGGTGAATAGGCGCTTTCTCAATTTTCTCCGCCTTAATCAAATTCAACACGAACTTTACTCCTTTAGCTATGAAAGCTAAGAAGATCGATAGCGCACGCCTTGTCTTTGGTTCGATAACCCCTCAACCACACGACACAAAAGTGGGAAATGATCTCTCCTCAGGCAGGCGGTCGGGCCCCAGACTAGCTCGGACCGACGGTTAGCGAGCCTCGGACCGCAACTAATCTCCGGTTCGACCGCCACTACCGGCGGCCTTCGAAGCGGCGGTCGGATCACCGTTGCAAAACCGTCGCGATTTAGTCCAAGATCTTGAAAAACAATGCCCAACTCCAAAACGAAATTTGGTCCAACTTTTGATTCAACCAATGAAACTTGACCAAATTTGGAGCACACCTCCCTAAGGATATTAGAGACCTATTTCTAGCGACGATCCTCCAGATCCACTTCGTAGAATCGATCTCTCAAGGTTTTACCAAAAAAGTGCACAAACTCTAGAAATATGAAAATCTTTGATTCAAGACTTGCTTGTGGGGGGTTGATGGTCTAGATGATTCTAGGAGTATTCCCACACATCAAAGCAAGAGAAAATAGATCAAGAGACCAAGCTTAACCACTTGAATCAAGGAAGCACCAAATTCATCCAAAAGAGAGAAGAACACAAAGGAGACAAATGATCTCTCAAGCAAGCATCACAAGATTGATTGATCCCACAATCCTCTTCCTCCCCAGAGTGACGCCAGCCTCGCCCTCCTCCTCCCGTGCCACCGCCCACGCCGTTCTCCCCCAACACGGCCACCGCCGTTCTCCCACCACCACCATCGCGATTTTCTTCTTCTTTTTGGTCTTTTTTCCTATTGTAAATGAGTTATTTATGCAATAAATGTTTATTGTAATAATTATTTATGCAATAATATTTATTGTAATAATTATTTATGTAATAGTTGTTTATTGTTAATTATCATTATTTATGTTAATTGTCGTTAATGGTGGTCAATTGTGTTAATTGCGTTAATTGTTGTCATTTGCGTTAATTATCGTTAATTGCAGTAGATGTCGTATAGTGCCGTCAATTATCGTTAGTTGTCGTTAATTGCCATAAATTGTCGTTAAACGACATCAAACAAGCCATCATTTGCCTGAGGGGTATTGTAGACATTTTTAACTCAAAAGCTTTAGGTAGCCTACCTAAAAACCAGATAGCAAAACACTAAATCTCTTTAGCTTAGCTGTGCAGCCCTTCAGCCCAGCCGGAAGCTACTTTTCTGAAAAGCTGCAGCTGTGCCAAACATTCCCGTTATGCAAAGGGGGACTGAGAGGCGGCGCATGTGGTCGTCAAGTGGAGGGGTCAGGAATTAGGAGGTAGTCCGGATGTCCAAGGTTTTTTTTCGTTGTTGGCCTACCTGTTATGCATAGGACATGGTGGAGTTTCAGTCCCACCAATGTACCCGTGGGCACTAAATAAAAACATATCACTCTATTAGGGTTTATGCCTGCGGGTAATCGGGTTATCGAGCAAAACTGTCTTTCCTAGTTGAGAGTGTGAGTCCAGGATTAAAAACCCCGTGACAAGGCATGTAATGGCCTGTCAGGAGCATGAGAAGACGTAGCTAATTAGCGGTAACCATAACAACATGCGAGCGGTAAGTTTCCTACGAAATTCCTATGGAATTCACACGTTCCAAACAAGAATTTTTTTTTTCTTATATGATTTAAGATTGGAGTGGCCTTAGATAACAAAGCTTTTAAGTTTTCAAAATGAATAATTTCTCATATGCCACTCAATATTTGCAAAATCCCTTGTTGTCTCACTTACAAGGTGGGTCCAGGCCCACATGTCAATGAGACAATGAGTGGTATATAAATGACGAGGCACATATTCAGTGGATATAAGGATTTTTTTTCTTCTCTTTTTAAAAATAATGGTTGCTACTCTCAAAAAGAAAAAATGGTTCCTGCGTCATGTACCATCGAGAAATACAGTAATGCTGTTTAAGAACAGCCTAGAACGGCTTGATGGTATTAAAAACTTGCATGATCCATTGTTCCAAATATATCAAAAACATTTGTACTTGTAGTACTTTACATGTACTACATATCCACAAAATTTCAATGCGAAATTCATCCGGGCTACAGAGAAATAAATCATTATAGATGAATTTGTACCCAATTTTTGCATGTGCACTGCATCCATGGTTTTTCAGATGATCTTGGAAACGTGCAATCGCACAAATTTTACAACGTGGGCAGATGTACATACGCTCATCAAATCCTTATTCATAATAATTAATATCGAAGTGGTGAGGAAGTAAGATCTCCAGGTTTGTCAGGGAAAAAATGTGAACCGTGGCCTGGTAGGGGTGGAGCTGTTGCAGGCTCAATGGCCGGAGCAGCCGGAGGATTGCCGCTTGGAGCGGCTGGTGCATCGGCGGCAGGGGCACTACTACAGAAAAGTTTATCACAGATGGTTCGTAACAGTTATTACAGACGGTTTTTAACCGTCTGAAATTTTATGTCTGTGATAACAGACGGTTATCACAGACGGTTTTTGTTAAAAACCGTCTTTGAAGGGCAGATATCGCAGACGGTTCTAATCAGGAACCGTCTGTGATATCTTAGTATTACAGACGGTTCTTGGTTAGAACCGTTTGTGATTCTGTAGTATCACATACGGTTTGTTAATACAACCGTCTGTGACAAACTGCATATCACCGACGGTTGTATTAACAAACCGTCTGTGATATCTGCCCTTTACAGACGGTTTTTGTTAAAAACCGTCTGTGATAAGTCTTTCGACCTAACTAATTTTTATCGTATTTTCAGCTAGTCTCAGGAATTGCTAGCCATACCCTCTGAAAACTAACAAGCAGAAACATATAATAAATAATTATTGACAACTCAAAGTGATCATTTAACTCAAAATCAATTACAAAAGAATGTTTCAAGTATTGTCGCTAGAGTTACAAATTGAATTACAACCAGTCAAAGTGAATTACAATATTGAATCAATTGTTTCGAGGTCGTTCATCGGTGTCGACGGCGTGAAACTCTCCGGTGGTGTTAACTATGTCTGCCTTGATGAAGCCGCAGAGTTCCCCTCGAACGTTCGTGACTTGGTCTATCTCGAGTGCATTTAACTCTATGTTCAAGCCCTGTCGCTAGTAGGAGTAAAGTAGTAAGCATATATATTTAAATTTATAACTAGGAAATAATTATTACGAGATTGACAAACCTGGGGATCGTGCGTCCTAGAAGCAATCAATAGCTGCATATGATGGTATACGTAGAATGCACATATGTGATCTTGTTTTTGCTGGCGGCACTGCAAAAATAGAATTACATATATATGTACAATCAGTTCGAGACGTAATATTACGGAGTATGATATATGATTATTGTGTTGTAGCGCGTACCGGAAATCGCATCCTGTGAGTCAGTGTGGCGCTCGTTCCCTTGTATAAACCTCCCTCAGCAACATAGCCGATGAACGCCCTACATGATTCAAAAAAGTTATCCTTGTCCATTTCAAACGAAGGAAGACTACAATAGAGTTATGTGCGGAGGAAATGAACATACTGTCAAGTATTCCTTTAAGAAGGGTGAAGTCATGATTTTTGTTGAGTAGAGAATCAAGGTACAATACCATGTTCCTCTTTGGCACAAGAATCAGAAGAATATAGTGGAACCTACTCATGTATGCCACTATAGTCATAAACCTATGTTGAAACAAAATTTGTATAGAAAATATTGAAACACTTACTTCTGGTTGTAGGGCACCATTATGTAGTCCTTGTCGTCCAGAGCAAGCAATCCTATTTTTATGTAATTCTCGACGTAGGATGCGTCTTGGTTGATTGTTTGCTCAGAGACCACGTGTGGGTCGAGGAAACCCACCGGTTCTTTGATTCGACAGGCACACTTCATAATGTATATGTACATAAGCAATGAGTTATGATATTTATCAGTATCATGTGAGTGTAGAAATTGATTGTACACACTTACAGTGTCCAGCATCGTAGAAGTGAGGCGTCGAGGGCAGTTAGGTTGTGTAGGTCAAATAAGTCTTCGAAGCCCACGACAAAGTGGCCAGGCTCGTGGAGAAAATGCTCCCTCCCGTATCTGACGGTGATTCCAGTATGTCCCCCTCCTCTCTGGTCTTGCGCAAGTACCAATCATGCAAAGCTTGACAAGCTACTCCTGAGCTCTTTATTTCTGCGCTGGAGACCAACGAACTTTCGAGGGAGTATTTCACGGGTTTGGGAGGTGCCTTAATGTTCTTCGATTTTGATTTCTCCTTAACGAGGCGGCTGAGGGATGTCTTCCCATGAGACGCCTCAGGGACCGATATGGTGACACGCTTTTCTTGTCCCTTCGCCGTCTTCTCGACGGGAAGCGATGTGGCGGCCTTCTGATGCTTTGGTTGTGGCGGACTCATCGAGGGTCCTATTGGAGAGGCAGAGTCCTGTCCATATCGCGTCACTGAAGGGTCCAGTACGATGTCCTTCTTGGGCCACTAGATAAAAGTCACTACACCATGGCATAGTATTAAGGGCAATAATCTGCCGGGGAAAAATCAGATGAGTGGCAAAACATGTGCCGGAAATATCCAAGAGATTTAGGGTTAGGTTATCTGCCGGCAATAATTATTGTCTACAATAATTTATCTACCGACTATACTTTTATATTAGTTACTGCTAAGAGTATTGTATATTCTACATTTCTCTCTCTCTCATGAACAGTTGTGAATAGCAAACCCTAGCATTCAATGTTTAACATGGTATCAGAGCCTAGTTTATCCAAACCCTAGTTTATCCAAAACCCTAACCCTATCATTGCGTTCGGCCGCCACCTCTCCACTGTCATCGACAACGCCGGAGACGACGCCGCCCGCCTCTTCCTCTCCATCGCTGCGCCGAGTCGCCGCGCCTCCGGTCGCCGCGCGCCGGAGGTTCGCTGAGTCGCCGCGCTGGAGCTCAAACATCCCCACTCCGCCAGCTCATGGATCGCGCCGCCTCGGTCTGGATTCGCGTCGCTTGAGGATCTGTGTCGTCGTCTGGAGGATCTGCCGCCGGCTCGTGGATCTGCGCCGCCTTGGCCTCCATCACCTGGCCTCCTCACGACTCGTGAATCGCCTGCGCCTGGAGGTCCATCCCGCGCCTGGAGGTCCATCTGCGCCGCCTTGGCCTCCATCACCTGGAGGTCGCGCTGAGACGCGCCGCCGCTGGATCTTCGTCTTTGAGAACACCGCCTGGATCGAACGCCTCTGCTTCGATTTGCCAGCATCTCTGCTTCGATTCGCACCACCACCTCGTCTCCACCACGACTCCGGCGACCTCCTCTGCTTAGTCTCGGCTCTCGGTGCAGCACGACACCGCCGTCACCACGCCAACCTCCTCCTCAACACTAGTGCTTGCTCAGTACCACTCTTGCTCTACTTCCACTGTTGTGCTCTGCTGTTGATGTCCTGAAGCTTGGTACTGCTGTTGACTGCTGTGTGATTAGTACTACTGTTGATCTGCTACTATTGCTACTGTGATTGGTATTGTTGTGTGGTATGGCTAAGTCCGACTCGATGTTTGGGGGCAGTTCATCTCTAGTGTTTACAGATATCAAGCTCGATGGGTTGAATTACCGAGCATGGGCTTTCTCAGTCAAGACTACTCTTAGGGGTTATGGTTTGGCCTCTCATTTGACTGATGATCCTCCTGATCCAAAGATCGTTGATGCTGAGAAATAAAAGGCTTGGCATAAAGAAGATGATCGTGTCATGACCGGCATTGTGCTGAGTGTTGATGTTTCTCTGCGGATGAGTCTTGAGTATCATACTTAACCAAGCAAATGTGGACATACTTTGAGAAGAGATATGTTGATCCAGTGGTGCTCTTAGCTTCACATTGCTCAAGAACATTCATAGTCTTGAAGAAGAACCCGATCGGTGGAGGAGTATTACAGTGCTTTCACTCACATCACCGGTCCTCTAGAGTCTATGACACCGAAGGCTTCTGTTGCCTGTCAGTCTTGTGCTGCTAAAGATGAGTATGCTCAGCAGACGCTCATGTATCAGTTTGTGATGGGGCTTGATCGGAGTTTGAGCTGTTCGCACTCGGTTGCTCAACTATCCCACTCCACCGACTTTGATTGCGCGCTCTCTAGTCGATTGCGAGAGAGACGCGTCTTCATTCTCTTATGCTGTCTCGGGATCCTCACCACATCTTTGTTCGAGTCTCTCACACGGTCCGGATCTACCGAGCGACACCCACAGAGTGTTGGTTTGTTCCCATTGCAAGAGGATGGTCATCATGTTGACAAATGTTTCAAGTTACATCCGATCGACTTATTGCCTATCGTGCTGACGACCATTTGACCGTCGTCGTGGAGCACCTCTGGGCCCTCGAGCACTCATCGGAGCGATCCATCGCGACACATCCACATCTATCGTGACTTACGGATCGATGTCTCGCTATGACATCGATTGCACCTTCGCTTCTAGTCTTTGCTCATCCTTGGATTCTGGATTCAGGTGCTTCGTTTCATGTCACATCTGACAGCTCTCAACTTGTTGCTCGTAGGCCCTTGACTGATGCTACCTATGTTCACACTGCTGATGGTACACCTTGCCCTATTACCCATCAGGGCATTCTCTCTACATCTTGCTTCTATGTTCCTGATGTGTCTTTTGTTCCTCAGCTATCTATGAATCTTCTTTACGTTGGTCAACTAAGCGATATGAATGTTTCATTGGATTTGATGATTCTTCTTGTTTCATTCAGGATCGTCAGAGCAGAAGAGTGATTGGTTCTGGCCATCGCCGTAGAGGCTCTCCCAGTCTCTATGTCTTGGACATCTTACATCTTCCTTCCACTAGTACGTCGAAGGCATTGGTGTCTTCTGCTATGTCTTCATCTCAGCCTCCTTTTGGGTCTTCCTTCAGCAAGTGGCATCATCGACTTGGTCATCTTTGTGGAGCTCGCCTCACCACTTTAGTTCACCAGGGTTCCTTAGGTCATGTCCTTTGTTGAGTCTAGTTTTCATTGTCTTGGTTGTAAGTTGGGAAAACAACTACAACTTCCATATCGATAGTACCTCTCGGTCTTCTAATCTTTTTGATTTGGTGCATTGAGATGTATGGGGTCCATCTCCTTTTGCTTCGAAGGGTGGTCATAGTTATTATGTCATATTTGTTGATGATCACTCTCGATATACTTGGATCTATTTTATGAAACATCGTTCTCGGTTGATTTCCATTTATCGCCTTTTGCTAAGATGGTTCATACAGTTTCTTCTTCCATTCGTGTTTTATGTTACGACTGAGGCGAGTATCTTTCCTCGACCTTTAAATGCGTTTCTTTCTTTGAGGTACTCTTCCTCGGCTCGTGTCCGGTGCTCACGCTTTCGAATGGTGTTCTTGGCGCAAATGCAAATCACATCATCGAGGCTTTCGCACTCTTCTCATTTCCTCCTTTGTCCCCTCTCATACGGGGAAGCGGTCTCTCTGACTGATCTATCTTATTAACCATCGCCCTCTTCTAAGCTTGGGCAAGTGTCTGGTGAGGTCTGTCTGAGCACACGCTCACTATTCCCATCTTCGCGTTTTGGTTGTATCGCTATGTCCTTCTAGCACCTCGTGGCGCACAAAGTCGAGCCCTCGGTCGATTGAGTGTGTTTTTCGGGTTCTGATCCTAAGCATAAGGGTTATCATTGCTATGATCCTCAAAGACGTCGCATTCGCATCTCTCGTGATGTGACTTTTGATGAGGGACGTCCTTTCTTTCATCATTCTTCTCCACATCCCACTTCTTCTTCCACAGATTCCACTTCCTTTTTGTGTCTACCTCCCATTCATTCTCCAGATACACCTTCTCCAGATACACCTTCTCCACGGTTTCACCTTCTCGTACCTTCTCCACCAGCTTCACCAGTTTCTAACACTTCCACTCTTCCCTTCCACTATAGTCGCCGACAGAGAGTTCCTTCTGATACTCTATCCTCCGGCCAGTACCATCGACTCTGACGATCGTTCTACTACATCACGATATGTCCTACGTGATCGTTCTTCTATTCAGGCACCAGAGAGATGGGGTTTTTCGTGCGAGTGCGATGGTGGCCGAGTACCTATCGAGGTCATCGGTGTACTGAGTGGTAGTTGGCTATGACGGAGGAGCTCACAGCATTAGAGTGCACGGGCACTTGGGATCTTGTTCCGCTACCGTCTGGAGCTGTTCCTATCACTTGTAAGTGGGTGTACAAAATAAAGAACAAATCAGATGGGTCAGTAGAGCGATACAAGGCTCGTCTTGTTGCAAGAGGTTTTCAGCAGGCTTATGGTCGAGATTATGATGAGACTTTTGCTCCAGTTGCTCATATGACCACAATCCGTACTTTTATTGCAGTTGCAGCAATACGCACATGGACTATATCTCAGATGGATGTCAAGAATGCTTTTCTTCACGGTGATCTACATGAGGAGGTCTATATGCAGCCACCCCCAGGAGTTGAGGCTCCTACAGGCTATGTTTGTCGCCTTAGGCGTGCTCTATATGGTCTCAAGCAGGCTCCTCGTGCTTGGTTCGAGCGTTCGATTACGTGATTCGAGTCTTTGGTTTCACTTCGAGTGAGCATGACCCTGCCTTATTTGTTCACACTTCTCAGCGAGGTCGTACTTTGCTTCTTCTGTATGTAGATGATATGTTGATCACGGGAGATGACATGGACCACGTGGTTTTTGTCAAGAAGAAATTGAGTGAACAATTTATGATGTCCGATTTGGGACCATTGAGCTATTTTCTAGGAATTGAGGTTCATTCTGATGGTGATGGCTACTATCTCTCTCAGCATCGCTATGTTCAGGATCTACTTGCTAGATCTGGGATGACTGATACTCGTACTGCTGCCACACCCATGGAGCTTCACTTGCAGCTTCGACCTACAGACGGTGTACCCCTGACAGATTCTTCTCGCTATCGTCAACTTGTTGGGAGCCTTGTCTATCTCACGATAACCGGGCGGACATTGCTCATCTTTGTTCATGTGCTCGGCCCGGTTTGTCGGTGCTCCCACCTCGATTCACTATAGTCATGTTCTTCGTGTCTTGAGATACTTGAGAGGAAGCTGCGTCGGGCGTACATTCTATGCGGTTCGAGTCGGCTCGAGCTCCACGCTTACTCTGACTCTACTTGGGCGAGTGATCCTGCTGATCGCCGATCTGTCACTGGCTATTGTATCTCTCTTGGTACTTCGCTTATTGCTTGGAAGTCCAAGAAGCGGCATGATGTCACGCTCTAGTGCGAGGCGAGCTCGAGCACTTGCGCTACAACATCGAGATCATTTGGCTTGATGGCTCTTGACTGATCTTGGTGTCCTTTGTGACAATCCTACCCCTCTCTTTTGTGACAATACAAGTGCCATTCAAATTGCCAATGATCCGGTCAAGCATGGGCTGACAAAACACATTGGTGTTGATGCATCCTTCACGCGATCTCATTGTCATGAGTTGACCATCACCCTCAAGTATATTCCCTCAGAGCTCCAAGTTGCAGATTTCTTCACTAAAGCTCAGACTAGAGAACATCATCGACTTCATCTACTCAAACTCGAGTCACACGACTCACCCGACATCCATGATCGCTCGACCTCGACTCTCGGCGTTGTCCCGATCCACCTCACCATTGACGCCGTTGACTCGCAAGCCACCGCATGAAATAGACAAACAAATCGTCTCCGGGAACAAGTTCTTCACAACTTGACCCACGTGAGTTCCACAATACAATATACAACAATAAAGCATTGAACTCTATACATAAAACACATTCAAATCACATCAATGCCAAGAAGGCTCACCTTCAAGTGATCGGCGGTCTGACCGCCCCACATCACCGGTCCGACCGATTTCAGGCTAGTCGACCGATTCCACAACGGTCGGATCCCTGAAAGGACTTAGCCAAAATTCCAACTTGAAAATCCGAAACCTTCTGGAATTTTCAACTCAATAGAACTTTTGACTGGGAGCTCCAAAAATGATGTGACCACCTCTAGGACACTCCCCTCACTTGCCTACACAACCTATTTTTGGCTCAGCTCCAAAATCCTCTTTTAAACATATCGGTCGGACCGGCCACCATGGCCGGTCGGACCTGCACCACAGCGGTCGACCGCTGAGCCACCGGCCGACGCTCGTGGTCCGACACTTTGAAGCAAACCAAAACGCGAGATTTTGTAAACCAACAAAGCCATTGCCAATTGACTCATCATCCTGAGATCGTGCACATATCCTCACGATATCCACACTCTTCCTCCCGAGCGACGCCGCTGCCCTTCCTTTCTCCTCCCAGAGGTCCCGCCCCACCCTCCTCCTCCCAAGAGCGACCGCCACCCTCCCCTTCTCCTCCTCCCTCAAGCGGCTTCCGCCCCGCCCCTCCTCTTCCTCCCCCCGAGTGACGCCGCCGCCTCGCCCTCCTCCCTCGAGTGACCGCCGCCCACGCTGTTCTCCCCCAACACGGCCACCGCTGCCGCCGTTCTCCCACCACCACCATCGTGGTTTTCTTTTCCTTTTTTTGGTCTTTTTTTCCTGTTGTAAATGAGTTATTTATGCAATAAATATTTATTGTAATAATTATTTATTACAATAATTATTTATGCAAATTTCTTCACTAAAGCTCGAGACTAGAGAACATCATCGACTTCATCTACTCAAACTCAAAGGCATCGATCCTCCCGATCCACCTTGAGTTTGAAGAGGGTGTTAAGAGTATTGTATATTCTACATTTCTCTCTCTCTCTTGGCCCATGTGGCCCTTGTAGCCCATGAGGCCCATGTATCTTTGTCTATATATATCTCCTTCATTAATGAATAAGATGAACAGTTGTGAATAGCAAACCCTAGCATTCAATGTTTAACCATATCTGCCCTAAAAAAAGTCAACTAGAGCAATATATCTGCCGGGAATAATATTGGGCAAAACACTGAGCGGGAATGAGCGGGAAGATGAAAAAAATTAGAGAAGATATGCGCGCAAACTCTCTCCAGTCTCCACCTTATCCCCTCCCTTAGCGCCTTCTCCTCCCGACGGCAACTTCCTCGCAGTGCCTCCCTCTTTCGGCCGCATCTTCTCCTCCCCGGCCAGCCCTCTCCCAGCGCTGTGCCTCCCCTCCTCCCAGGCCGCTCCCCTCCCAGCGCCGTGCCTCCCTCTCCGGCCGCATCTTCTCTTCCCCGGCCGCCCCACTCCCAGCGCCGCGCCTCCCCTCCTCCCAGGCCGCTCCCCTCCTCCCCGGCCGCTCCCCTCCCAGCGCCGCGCCTCCCCTCCTCCACGGCCGCTCCTGTAACACCCTGGCTATTCGGAAGCCAAGATGCCACCTAAGGGTACAACATATGAACAATTTACGGAATAAGATTCAATATGCATCTATCCAAATATCAATAACACGATAACGAGGTGAAAGCAGCCAATACAACAGTGGCGAATAATCAAGAAACTAATCATGGAACGACAAGACATGAAGTTTAAACATTACTTATCTGACCCATCTCTCATCAAGGAATATCAAAGTTGAAACCATTAATGAAATTATCAAGTAATGTTCGTGTGCAGCGTGTTGGTCTACTCCTTCCCAAAATCATCAACATCGTGGTGGATCACCTAAATAACATTGAAAGCAAGGGTGAGTCGAAACTCAAGAGTACCATATTAGAATAATCAATCAAATAGTGGACAAATCAATTCAATTGAATTATGAACAAATCTTGCATCACATACATGATTGAATGGAATGAATACATGAATGGATGGAATGAAAGAATGCATCAAGGAATGGACTAATCACGACTTATACCAGATAGCGAGTGTAACACCGTCGTTGTTCACTTAAAGTTACCGTATGAAAAGCGTTTCATACGGTGTCCAACGTGGCCCACATTGGAATGGTGGATCACACGCACCCATTCGGAATTGATGGGTTTTCAAATGCCCATACTGGAATTGATGGGTCTTTCAAATGCCCATACTGGAATTGATGGGTCTTTCAAAATTCCACTCCTGTGGACGGAAATTAAAGCATGTATGAATGGAATGAAGCAAGTAATATGAATGTCATCATCTTTTCTCAATTATCAATTTGAAACATATCAACATCATGAACAAGTGCAAGAACATACACGTATACATCACATTATCATGCATTCAATTGAAAACACGACAAGTTAATATGCAGTACTTGTCTATACTGGAATATGAATGTTGAGTAACTTCGTTGATTGAAAATATGAATCATAGAAATATTAGCATGAACACAAACACATCATTCATCAATGTAAAGGATTCAATGTACTTGCCTTTCGCGTTGCGACGCGCTAGCAAGCAATGAAGGTGTTCCCACACGCGATGCCTCACCGCCTACACAATTCTTCCCGGAATAAGAACAACGTGGAAATACATTGCTACCGGTGTTCTACAATATCTCCTGACTACCCAATATACCGCACAGACCCGAATTGAAAATAAACTATTCAGCCTGATTTCAGCCCTTCTGATTAGCGGTACGAGAAAAAGCATATTTAATTATCTGGAATTCGAAATGACCCGAAACCAGTGCTCAAATATTCCTATCGTAACAGGCTACGAATCTCTAGTTGGTGGGGTTCTTTGATTCGGCCAAACCAGTGGCCTAAACAACAGATGAAAACAGCCAATCGACAAATGTCTCGGTTGCAGAACAGTAGCAAGGAACTGATGTAACTTTCAATCTACTGATCCAATGAAAGTGATCTTTATCAACTTGGAAAGATAATTTAAAGGGCTACAATAACCTATTTGGGTGAAGGTTCTGATTCTGACTTTAACTAGATCAAAACCGAGATACAACGGACTGTCTTCAGTTTACAGACAGACAGAACAGTTCGCACTTAAAAATTCATATATCCTAAACCACAGGGCAAAATTTCGTGATCTCGGTGCCAAAAGAAAGCTAACAACATCAGAAACAAAACTCTAGAAGACGAAAATACCAGATTCGGCCTCTAAGTAAATCATAATGGCCCGACAAGAAAATCTGCTAAATTATGTCAGCTCTCCTGGACAGTCGCGGTAAAACTACCATATCTCCTAAACCGTAACTCCAAATCAGATGATCTCGGTGCGAAAAGAAAGCTAAGACCAAGGGCTACAAATTTCTAACAGGTGAGAATATCAGAAAATGTACGGAACATACCCAAATCTGACGAACAAAATTGCTGCACTGCAGGGAGGAGGGTGGCGGCCGGTTGGAGAGGGGGAGGGGGGTGGCGGCTTGGGGAGGGGAGTGGGGAGAGAGAGGGGAGAGGCTAGGGTTTGGGGGGAGGAAAACCCCCTTGGCTGGCCCTCTCATGGGCCCCTCTGGTCTGCGCCCAGCCCAAGTTGTTGACGGAAGTTCGCTGAAAACCCCCCGCCGATTCAGGAAATTTCAGTTCTTGTTTGCCTTTTCCCTTCCCAGCTGCTTTTCTAATTACCCGATCCGAATCCGGGGTATTACAGCTCCCCTCCTTGCGCCACACCTCCTCCCAGGTTGCCCTCCTCCCCAGCTGCCCCCATCCTCCCCGCACCAGGCTCCTCCCAGCGCCACCCCTCCTCCCCCGTTGCCCTCCTCCCTGGCCACCCCTCCTTTCCCGTTGCCCTCCTCTCCGCCTTTCTCTCCCTCTCTCCCTGGCGACTCCTCTCCTCCGGCTCGGCCGCCTCCCGCTCGGCCCCTACTCCGGTTCCCCCGCCCCCTCCTTCTCCCAGCGCCGCCCCTTTTGCTCCAACATGGCCGGATGGCCAGGGCCACGGCCGTGCGCTCCTCCTCTAGCTTCGGCCCTGGCGTCCGGTCCAGAGCTGCTCCTCCCATCCTTAGTCGCCTCGCTTTGGTCCCCGGTGCCACCGGCTCCGGCCCTACTCCCTCACACGCCTCGCTACGGTGCCCCTCGCCGCCCGGGCCGGCCGGGCGCTCGGCCAGCTTCGGCCTCTCTACGCCTCGGTCTAGTGTCGCTCATTGCTACCAGGCACCCCTTCCTTTTTCCTTCATTATTGTTTTGATTTGTGTTACTTTCTGATGTTGCTTACTTGGTGATGCATGTGTATGAGGTTGGAGGTGGGCTTGCTACTAATGGACATGGGTTGGGTTGATGCATGCGGTGCTGCTGGGGTGGCTGCCGGTGGTGGTGTCGCCTCTAGGGCTGCGCACTGAAGTAAGACTCCCCCTTAATCCCTATCTCTACTCTCTGCCCCACATGCTCTGTGATGAAGATGAACTGAGAGCTACCTGTTGATTCTACTGAGATCTAGTGATATGTGTGAATGATGTTTATACATGTAGTGCATACTGAGGTGTAGCTAGGATTACCTCTTGATGGGATGAGGGGTGGGGAAAGAGGATACTGTGCTGGCTTTGAATGTGGCTTTGAGGGAGAGCATCGGTTGTTCTTATCTCCTGCATGTGCTGCGAATGAAATGGTTTATGTGGGGGAGATGAATCCTGGTGGGAGGTGTATTCGGCTGGGGGATGCATTTGACTGCCCTATCCAGTGCACTGCAAGGCATACTCTTTGATGTTTTGAATTGATGTTACCGCAAATGATATTGACAATTGTGTTAATTATGTGATTGATAATAACTGGGATTATGCTTTGATCTTTGATCACAGGTAAAACTTTACTTGGTAAGACATTAGCTCGCTTTGTGAATGTGCCATTTGTAATTGCTGATGCAACCACATTGACCCAGGCAAGTGTTTACTTTTACATTTCAGGAAAAAAACATAATGTCTAAGCACAGAAGCAACATCATTTGTTATTGCCTTTGTGTGTTAGTTCTGGAGTGGATTCCGGACGCGAGGAATTGATCGTGGGAGAAGGGCGGTTGGAGCTCGCGGTTAGTCCTTTTCGCTTTTCGGATTCTATCCCTCCTTTTGTTGCAATAGCTTTGTTGATCGATGCGGTCAGGGGAATCCTGACCTGGTCGTGTACTAATTTTTTTTATCTCTTTTGTTATTGTTGCCTTTGTGTGTTAGTTCTGGAGTGGATTATCGCGCTGCTGTGATCTTGTAATCCACCAACTGGTGTGATGCTCTATTGTGTTTTTGTACTAATCAAAGCAAGAAAGTAGTCTACCTAACCTAGATACAGGTATACGTATTTATTATTAATAGCTTGGTTCTTCATATCAAAAGGTTTAACGTAGATATCAGTTGTAGCTAGCTCACTCTCTAAACAACCTTTCAATCATAATCTACAGTTAAGAAGCAATCTACTATTTTAAGGTTACTAAGAAAGTGTTGGATTGGAGTGTGAGATCGTTGCAGCTTTTTAGTTTGCTAATGTATGGTGGAAGTGATAATACTGGGTCTACCAATCAGTGTGCAACTAACCAAAAAGGCTTTGATCTTGCATGTTATTAGGTTACTGATTTGGTTGCTTAGAGTGATAAGAAGATATAAGTATCTAATAATATGATAGTGGTCCCTGGAGGATTGTGTGATGATTTGTTAGTTGTCTACAATCTGTTATTCTTATCGCTACTAATATATCACACATTAATGTGATGATTCAAACCATTCATTTCTGTTAAATCTCACCAGATACTTGACTTTGATGCAATCAAGCAAAATTAGCTGTACATATATGGCATTGCAATCAATCAAGCAAAAAAGATATTTTTCTGGTTATGAACTTATGATCAGGGTGCGTGAAGTTGAAGCAGGGCTACACTAAGGCAATGGAACTGATCAATGAACAAAGTTGAAGTTGAAGCGATTACTGCAAACCCCATCTAGGTGCTATCATGTTTGCTAGCTGCCTGCCACATGATCTTTTGAATGGGACTTTTATGGCCTGGATTAAGGTGGAATGGAGTGAATTGGTGCTCCTGAATGTCTTGTAAACTAGCCTCTCCGCGTATCAATTATAAGTTTATAACTATAGTAACCATTGCCTGATTCTTTGTCCAAATGATGTACACATGCAATTGAATGGAATTCTCATTGGTTGTTCAATGAAAAGATAGTCATTCTAACTTCTAAACTAAACTGCACTTGCAGGTTATACTAATCACTTTGTTAAAGGTATATTCTAAAGGTGGTCTCTTCGAGAAGGCTAAGGAACTGCTAATTGAATTGGAAGCCTCAGGCTTCGCACAGGATGAGGTAAAACATGTGGTATCTCATGCAACACTACTTCACGTACATGCATGTATGGTCACTTAAATTGAAGTGTGTACTATCGTAATTACTTAATCCCTATATTGCATCCAGATGTCCTACTGCATATTGATTGATGGCCTTGTCAAAGGAGGGAATATATGGGAAGCAATGATGCTATTTAATGAAATGAAAGAAAAATGTGTCAAGTTTGGTATGGTATCTAACCAAATATGAGATTGAAGTACCTCTATTCTAGTTCTCATTCTCAATGTATTGAAGCGATTCCTGGTTAGTATACTGTGTTGGCTAGTTTTAATCCTTTGATCTTCAGTGTCTGCTTCCTACTAATAGATTATTGGATGGTTCACTCTGTATCTATTGACTAGCTGCAAATTAGCGTACAAAATTATATTGTAAGCTTTCCTAAAAGAAGTTCTATTGTATCATTATGTTGATTTCAATTAATGTCATGTGGCCTTTTAGGTCCTATTAAATTTCTTGCCTAAACTAGCCATTTTTCATACTGCTAAGTAAATGTTGACTCTGTTTTTTAGTCACTCATTGCTTAAGATATGTAAACATGGGTTTATTTCAATTCTGTAATGGTCTTCATGCCATAATGCATATAGATACAAAGGACATTCTTTTTATATGTGGTGGTGCGTTTGTTGACTTGGAGACAACTATATCGGAGAGGTATTGTCATTTCCTAGTTGGAACATGTAGTGGAAGCAACTAAACTGTAGGACAGACTGGCGCTACTACTACATAATGCAAAGAGAAGGGGACATACTATGAATATATTGGCTTATGGCATATCTATGCATTATTATCAATGAATGCATGGTTCTGGAACTCTATATTCCATACTAGGTATGCAGTTGCTCAAAGCCATAGATATACTAAAACTTTGGTATGTTGTCGTAGTCTATGATATCGGACTCATCATTATTCATTCGGTAGGGATGTTGACTTGACTGAGAAATTGGACTACTCTTCAGCTGTGGCTCTACATGGTTACTCTTTAATCCTTGCATTGCTAAGGACTTTCAATGTCAAGGATGAGGCTACCATGGTGATGTTTGCTACCCCTATTGGACTACCCTTCAATACTGTCGACTAGTATTTACATGTGCTAAGGATAGACTAGTATTGTCGATTTCTTTTGTGTGGATGTTTTGTACATGCCAAGGATAGATCGTGGCTATATTTGAATACTCAGAATTCTGAAATTGTATGCACTCTGTACGTACTGCAGATGTACTGTTGTGCTTATTAGAACTTTCATATTTCATGTTTATGTATTTTGCAAAATCTGAATTTGATCTACGTGTTGCAAATGTCTTTGATTGTTGATATGACATGTTTTTGAGTTGTATGAATACCAAAATTATATGTTTTCTAAATTATGACATGTTTTTGAGTTGTATGATTACCAAAATTATATGTTTTCTAAATTATGGTTAAATGGTGCAAAGGACAATCGAGGGCATTTAACTGCCGGGGAAAACAGATAATTGAGGGCAGTTAACTACCGGGAAAAATGGACAATTGAGGGCAATTAACTGCCGGGGAAAACGGACAATTGAGGGCAGTTAACTGCCGGAGAAAACAAACAATCGAGGGCAGTTTAACTGCCAGCAATACATATAACTACCGGGGAAACTCTAACTGCTGGGAAACAACAAACTGCCAGGGAAACTATAACTGCCGGCGAAAAACAATTTTTCTAGGGCAGTTAACTGCCGGGAATTCACATATCTGCCGGGGAATGTTTTTCCCGGCAGCACTTTACCGGGCAGGCAATAAGTGCCGGGAAAACTTATTGCCGGCAGATAATTTGCTACGCAAAGCAGTTTTCTGCGGTAGTTTGATTGCCCTTAATAATATGCCATGGTGTAGTGAGTGTGCGTGGCATCCCCTAGTGCTCTGATTTCTTCGTTCGGGGGAATCTCCAGCGGGATGGCCATGAAATTGTCATGTACCATGTCCACCTGCATCCTGGCGTAACCACTGCGCGGGGACCGCCGTCTCGCCTTGCTTCGGTATGGATACACCATACCCCGCCCAGCCTCAATAGGAATCGACCCAACCATCCCCACTTGGAGCTTGTAGGGCGTCACCTCCTACAAAACGATACACAATTAGCTAAGACGTCCTATAGGTCTATCTTTGGAGTATTCCAGAGATGTACATTACCTCGATGTTATCGATCGGTAATTGCACGTCATCATGTCCAGAATTATGTGTGGACGCGACGCTACTCCGATGTCGAGGAGGACTTGCTCCCAAATTAACACGGGCGGCTTGCGCCTGCATGAGTTGATTTACTTGGTTCTGCAAGTTTGTTATTTGTTCTTGAAATTTTTCAATAATCACATGTTCCAACCGAGCGTCGTGCTAGTCCTTAGATCTTTTCCTACTCCTATATGTGTCGGAGTTGTGTGGGAATCCATCCCTCTAAGGTACGTAAACCCCAACGCCTCGCGTGCGACCCGGGTGCTCCTTGTTTCCCAGGGTCGTAGATAGTACATCCTTCTCACTGTCTACTTCTAAGGAACCTTGGGAAGATGCGGAAGTCAATGCTTCCTGCAAGAGGACATCATGTTATTGTAGACACTATGAAGTTATAGACTTATTAACAATTAAGTGGTTCGACAAATTTACCAGGCATTGAGACACTGCCTCGTCTGCCGGGTTTGTGAAAGAGATGCTGCCCGAAGACGTGGCTGATGCCCTCGCTCTTAACCAGGCTCGAGCGCGCTCGTCTGAGATCTCTGCAAACGGTCTTGGACACAGTGTAGCAAGCTGGGAGAAGGTACGTTAGTCCTTTATCGGTCTCTTTCGGTGCTAACTCGGTTCTTATGTCATATCAACCAAGTCACGCCGTGCGTTAACACCGTCTTTTGTTTTGCCACTAATGTTCGGTAAGAGACCAATCAAGCTATCACATACATTCTTCTCCACGTGCATGACGTCGATGCAGTGGCGAACTTCTAAGTGCTCCTAATAAGGCAAGTTCCAAAAAATTGACCGCTTCTTCCAGATGTTTTTCTGAGGGGTCCTTAATTTACGTCCCTTTCCAAGCACAACATCGATATCCTTAACCATATCATAGACCTCTTTCCCTCTAAAAGCCCTTGGAGCTGAACCGTCCTCCTGATTTCCGTCGAATTGTTTCTTCATCTTGCAGCATGGGTGAATCCTAGGAAGGAACCTACGGTGACGCATATACACAGTTTTGCGCGAGGTATTCAGCCATACACTCTCGGTACCATCTAAGCAGTGCGGACAGGCTTTGTCTCCTTTTGTACTGAACCCCGACAGGTTACCAAGGGCAGGAAAATAATTGATGGTGCAGAATAACATGGCGCGTAAAGTGAAGTTCTCTCGTTTGTACGCATCCCATACTTGTACCCCTTCGTTCCAAAGTGTCACAAGATCTTCTAGCAATGGTGCTAGGTACACATCAATATCGTTCCCAGGTTGTATACCCTATCCTCATCAAAAGCAGAGTCCACATCTGGCATATCGTTGACTTCCTCGGCGATGTCGTCATTATTAACTTCATGTATGATCTGCTCCTCACCGTGACTGGTCCAACATGTATACCCTTTTTTGAAACCCTTTCGAATCAAGCGAGCTTCGATCTGCGCCGGGTTGTCAAACATTTTCATATTACTGCAATTAATGCATGGACAATACATAAATTTTATCCCCTTCTTCAACATATCTTGCCCCGCGACTCTTCTAAAAGAAAACACGCTATTAATGTACTCTTCACTCACACGGTTCTCAACGTATATCCAATTTCAGTCCATCTACACTACGCATGTAACAAATTAGTATTAAATTATATTAATAAACCGCAAGTACTCTAACTATTAACCAAACATAGTAAAATTTATTAGTGATTAACCTAGAGCAAATATAAAGGGTTATGTATAGATCATTACCCTCAGAGCTCACGACAAATATCCCGTGAGATATCCTCCCTTTCTTCCTCCTCTCTGTGATCCTTTCCTTTTCCTCCTTCCTCCTTTCTTTCCTTCCTTCTCTCCAAGTTGGCGCCGTGGCGGCTCAAATGGGAATGGGCGGGGGGTATGTCGGGACTAGGTATTATATATTGTGAGTTACAAACCATCTGTGATATGTAAAGTATCAGAACCGTCTGTGATGACTTAGACTGTCACAAACGATTCTGAGCAAGAACCGTCTGTGATAATTCATAGACGGTTCTGAGAAAGATCCGTCTGTGATACTCTAAGTCATCACAGACAGTTCATAGTCAGAACCGTCTGTGAAGTAAGAACCGTCTGTGATGACTTAGAGTATCACGGACGGTTCGGTTGTATTTACAAACCGTCTGTGATAGGTTCATATCACGGACGGTTCTCTTGGAACCGTCTGTGATAGGTCCATATCATAGACGTTTTGTTTTGGAACCGTATGTGATTGTTTTATCATAGACGGTTTCAAAGAATCGTTTGTGATGAGACGTCTTTTATAACCTATTTTGTAGTAGTGATGTGACGTCTCGCATGCAGAGAGACTCTTTTCAAGGTTATTATTGTTGGTCCAAACCGAAGACGAACACACGTAAGCACAATGAAACCCTAGAACGCGAACACAAGAGCACAAGAAAAAAATTATGCCGGTAGAACAACAATCGCTTTTTGATTTTTCTCTTGCTCTTTTTCACAAAATATGATTATAGGGATGTCCTTTTATTGAGAGCAAACGACTATTCGTAACTGGAAAGGATTATATGTATCCTAAAGATACCACACAAACTCTAAAATCTATAATAAATACTACCTAAATACTGTAGGACTACGTAAACTAACTCTACGTAAAATCTAGATAAACCATATGCACAAAGATTACTAACAAATCACTATCTAATCACTGCTGCCCTGCCATTGTCTCCTATATGCCACCCTATGAGTCAAGATCACCCCTCCTAGGGCAGCAGCTAGGGTTTCAAACCTGGAGCTCTAGTACCAATTATTGTCCCAAACTAAAAACGAACACACGTGAACATAATGGAACCCTAGAATACGAACGCAAGAACACAAGAAATATTTTTGTGCCGCCGGAACAACAACAAATTTTCTGATATTCTCTTGCTCTATTGCTCTTGTTCACAAAATCTGATTACAGGGGATGCTCTTTTATTGAGAGCAAACGACTATTCGTATTCTGAAAGGATTCTACGTATCCTGAAGAGATACAACACAAACTCTAGAATCCATAATGAATGCTGCCTAAATACTATAGGACTACGTAAACAAACTCTACATAAAATCTAGATATACTATATGCACAAATATTAAATTCTCACGAATCTAGCAAGAAGAAACTTTTTTATTTGAAAACGAAACCAATACTGTCCTGTCCCATTCGAATGTATCTTGGACTTCATTTGCAGAGCCATCAAGCAACTCAATTGCAAGACTCCAAGGACTTGCCACTCCATATAACATAATCCGTAGTGCACAAGTATAGACTCCAACGACTGCTTCCAAATAATTCAAGCAGTGGCAGAAAACATAGTGAGCAGGTCGCAGCAAATGGTTTCAATGAATTCCAGAAAGGTTCATGCATCTTCCAAGTTCTCACCATATCTTGGCCAATTGAGCCAAATTGAAGTCCGTATGGCGTTTAGAGCAGCTAGCTAGTCCCACACCATACTTAAAACATCCTTTTGCAAAGGAGGGCTTTGATCTCCATACCTGTAACTAACAGCAATTCATGGCCTCTTTGGGTGTCTTGCTTTATCTTTTCAGCTTGTTTTTCTGCCTACCATTAGCGATCTATGATGAGAGTAAGAATGGTCGACAAGATCTCCTTTGCTTCAATTCTCAGCTCTCAGGTCCGGCCGGTGTTTTAGCGTCAAGGAGCAATGCATCCCTGAAATTCTGCAACAGGCATGGAGTTACTTGCAGCGCACGGTCTCCTTGCCTTGTCATTGCGCTAGACCTAGCTTAGTATCTCCAATGCTTAAGATCTGCCAAGGTATTAAGGTAGGGCCCACTGACCTTGTGATTTTTTTCTACAGTGTTTAAACCCTTTTCTTGGCCTTAAGGTGGGACCTACTGCCAATTAAAATAAGATGACAAAAATACTGCATCTGGTTAGAAATATACGACTTTTTCGAAAGTGTACACTCAAATTTTCTTAATTTTGACCATTAATATATATATATATATATATATATATATATATATATATAACTATTTGTATTGGTCAGGTGAAAATCATATCATTAGATTAATCACAAAACATATTTTTGTAATATAATAATTTTATATTATTTTATGAATATATTCATATAAAAAATAATTATCAAAGTTGGATGCGATAGTATATGTTGATGTCCAAAACGTCATATATTATTGAACAGAGTGAGTATTAACTAACATTTCCCCTTCCCGCACCCATCTATCTATCATTCTCTCCGTCTCGTATTCCCCTTGCTCGTAAAAAACCAGAAAAGCACGATGCCTCTTCAAGGCGCCTCCTCTCCCCCACTACTACTACAGAAAAGGTACTACAGAAAAGGTAATCACAGACGGTTCAAAATGGCCATCACAGACGGTTTTCTGAACCGTCTGACTTTATGGGTCAGTGATACTATGTGATCATCACAGATGATTTTTAAACCGTATGTGAAAAAAGCTATAACAGACGGTTTTGAACAAGAATCGTCTGTGATAACTATCACAAACGGTTCTTGTTCAGAACCGTATGTAAAAATAGACTATTATAGATGATTTTTTTAAGTAAAAACCGCCTGTGATAGTTTTTTTTGTATTGCAAAAAATTAAATTTTGAGCTAAACCAATCAATTGTTGGAAAATAGTTTTTATATGCTCTTTCGATAATTTACAAGAAGGTAATTAAAAGATACTCTATCTCTCCCTCTCAATCAATTAGCCTCCCTTATCGACTACAGATGGGGGGTCCTCACTGAGAACAACATCTGACAGGATGCAGGGGACAAAATCAGAGTGAGAAGGAAACTAGGATGAGGATTTGGGGGGTACAACTTCGTGCTCACCTGAGACCAAGATGGGGGGCAGCTAGATCTGGCAGTACTGGATCGAGCCGCAACGCCCGCTCACTAGAGTTGCCGTGAAACAACAGGCTACGGACGCGTGTCAACTTCTTGTGGTAGACATGGAGCTCCTACTCATCCCTCCTCCTCGTTGTCATCGGCTGCATCTCCTCGCCGAACCGCGTCGGGGAATCAAGGGCGGTCGCCGGAGCTCAGCGTGGGGAGGGGAGAGGGAGAGACTGATTGAAGACAAGGTGGGGGTGTCTATAATATATAAGAACAACGCTAAAATATTTCGCCTCCTGTGCACGCGTTCAAAAATTTCGCCCTCACTTGCTGCGAATCACAGACGATTTCAAATAAAAACCGTATGTGATGTAATATCACACACGATTCTTGTCCAGAACCGTTTCTGATACTTCACAAACAGTTTTCAACATGAACCGTCTATGATTTTACCATGACTTAAAATCCCTGATTTTACCATGACATGAAATCCTTGATTTTACCATGACTTGGAATCAGAGAGTTAGGCATTTTAAGTTATAGTAAAATCTTAGAGTTAGGCATTTCAAGTTATAGTAAAATATAATGGTAAAATCACATAGTAAGATATTTCAAGTTATGGTAAAATCAGGGAGTTAGGCATCCAAGTCATGATAAAATTAGAGAGATACTTATCACAGATGGGTTTTAATATAAACCGTTTGTGATGAGGACGAGAAGCCATAGACGGTTTGTATTGAAAACCGTCTATGAAGTATCACACGACCGCTTACGAACAAGAATCGCTCGTGATATTGAACAAGAATCGCTCGTGATATATCACGCATGATTCTTAACACGAATCGCCTGTGATATGATACTTCACAGATGGTTTTAAACACGAACCGTCTGTGATATTATCTCTTCATAGATGGTTTTAAAACCGTATGTGATACTTCACAGATGGTTTTAAACACGAATCGTCTGTGATATTATCTCTTCACAGACGGTCGCTAAACCAAAATCGTCTGTAATTGTATTTAATACAGATAATTTTGATCAACCGTCTGTGATGAGGCTTCCAATATTAACCTTTTTATAGTAGTATCCCTCTCCACCGCGGCACCGGATCCCCCTCTAAAACAACTTCCTGGTGGCTGGATCCAAGGCGGTGTATCTTCACCGCTGGCTCTACTCCCTCTCGTCACCATCCTAGTGGGCGGTCCCGTGGAGGAAGCCATCGAGGACACCATCCCCGTCCTTCGCGCGGCAGGTCTGGTGGCGGTCCCCGTCCATAACCCTGAGGCCGGCTTCAAGCTGAGGTCAACTCAGAATTTTTGCCTCAATGCTTAAGGCCAGCCTTAAGAGCCTTATGGCCCACCTTTTCTGCACATTGTAGATGCCCTTAGCTATCACCATCGCCAATAGACCCTAAAATGATAGGCAAGCTTCCCTTTGCTTCAAGTCCTAGCTCTCAGATTAAGCTGGAGTTCTATTTCTCGTGGAACAACATGTCAATAGAATTCTACACCGGCATGAAGTCACTTGCAGCACACGGTTGGTCTCCTCGTTGTGAGATACATGCATCTAGGTGTGTCAATCAAATACAAATTATCAATTTTATTCAACTACCGTTTTCGATAGGATACAAATATGGCTTAGAATTTTTCATCTGATTAACAATCTCTCCTCTTTTCGTATCTGTAGTCGCATTCACATAACAAAAACATGGATACAAATATGGTATGGAATTTTGCCATTCAAATTTTTATTTTATCAGTACTATTCATATTCGTATTCGAATTCGATAAAAATCTTCCTATTTTATTGCAGTATGGCTAATTAGTTGGATGGATATTTTTAGTTTAATGCGAATTCATATTTTTATGTGAAATAGATATACTAGAATAATTAATTATACTATGTACGAGGATAAAGTATCATAAATATCTTGCTATTGCGTAAGTTATGAGGGTATCCGAATTCGATCGAACAAAGTAGGTATTCGATTTTTATTCATATTCGACAATATTCGAATTCACATCCTTTTTCGTTTAGAAAATACGAATACGAGAAGACCACTATTCGATTCGTATTCGATCCGTTGACACCCCTAGATGTTGAAAGCAGATAGCTTACGCTGGCTCAAATTCTAAAAATCTACTGCATAAATAAGGAACCTTCGCTAGTAATAGATCACGGGATTACCACTAGACACGCGACTCTTAGCGAAGTAGAGTCGATGTAGCGTGTTGGTGTGGTGGTAGTCGTACTAGCCGGACGTCTCCTTCTCCAATTGCTTATGATCGTCACGAGTTGCGGATCGTCCTAGGGCTGATGCTTCGCATCAACACCTCCAAGGTATGCACACGTATGTAGGATCAAGGATAACTGACTAGAGGGGGTGAATAGAAGGTTTTTAAAACTAATTGACTATTTTAAACTTTAAGCAAGATAGTCCTAACAAAGCTTCCTAGCACAATAAAGATGATAGAACTATTTTGTTACTAGAGGCAAATAAGAGCTAATGTCAAAACTAGATACACTTCTAGCTAAGCAAAACAAGCACACTAGAATTGCTTGAAATGTAAGTGCGAATAGTAAAGACAAGAATTAACTATAATGAAGACAAAGAAGTTTTTCCTGTGGTGTCGAAGACTTGTTGGTCTTCCCTCAATTTTACTAGTGGTTGTTCTTCCTCCGCTCTGGAGATGGCAAACATCGAACCAATCATAATTTTGGCATTGGGCCTCTTCACAATCTTCTTGAAGAGATTAATGCGCAAACTCCTGCCAAGCCGTCTAGGTGTCGACAAACACCAAGAGTAATGAATCGTAATCTTCGCTTGACGGCAATCAAGTGCTAATGATCAATCTAGTATGATGCACTTGAGTTTTGCTCAACTACCTCACAATGAATGCAATAAGTGTGTATGAGGTGTAAAGAGAATACTCTTGGCCCAAAGATGTTAAATGAAGTCTCTTCAATTTGTCTTTGAGATGGTGGAGGGGTATTTATACCCCTACAAACAAATATGACCGTTGGAGGTAAATCACAGAATTTTTCAGCACAAGTGGTAGTACCACCGTTATATGGCCGGTACTACCGCACCTCTAAAAATGCACAGTAACGGCTAGCGCAGACGCATTAATTGCTTCTAAAAGAGCTGTTGGAAATTCGGCGCGGTACTCCGCTGTTGTTCAAGCTGTAGTTCCGCTTATCAGTCATACCGAAAGCGTAGGGGTGGTGCTACCACTTCATTTTGCAGTACAAAAGAATCCTTTCTGAAAAAATGTACCGATGTCTATATTTCGGAATATCCGGGCTGTGGTAGTTCCGCTCAAGATGCGGTCGTACCGCTATGCGATAGTTCTGCCAAAAAAAACTCTGAAACTACCGTTCACCAGGTGAGCAACCGAGATAAAAAGGCGTCATTCTATAAAAAAGCATACCACCAGTAAGATTTAGGTACGATCGGCTTGCGGTAGTGCTGCACCACTATCCTGGTCATACCGCAGTGCGGTAGTACCGCCAACAAAACGTCGGTACTACTGATTATTCTGAGAAAAACACAGTTGACTTTCAAAATAAACTCTAAATGCATGCATGATCCTAGATTGATCCAGATTGCACAAGAACATATTATCAAGATACTAGTCACGATTCCTCTTAATAGTATGGCATTTAACCTAAAATCTGGTCTTTTATCCTTTTCTCCTTAGACCCTTAAAAACAAAAGGTATCCTAGACTACTTGTATCTTGTCTTTGAACCATATTGATCTTCATGTTGACCTTTAGCATGCATCTTCAGGTTGTTGTATTCGTCTCTGGGACTAAACCTTTTAAAACACTTAATAAACATGTTAGTCCCATATTCACATATTATCATTTATTACCAAAAAAATTTAGAGGCCTAGATGCTTTCAACGTACGGGGCAAGGACACCACGCATTGGAGTGCTAGCGCCGGTGGCGTGGTATTGGATAAGGAAGGTGTGGCCACTAGGGTTTCAGGAATTCCAAAAATAACTTAACCCTATGCCACCGCCCCTCTATATATAGACATCGATGATGGGTATCGAACTTTGAGGCCCATTAGAAATTCGTGGCCCACAAGAATTTGGATCACTATCCAAATTAAATCCTAACCCTTTAAGCGTGCGACTCTATAGGTTCATATACACTTGGACATGGTCCGAGTACTCCTACTCGTGCACTAATCGGTAGCGGCCCCTAGCAAGACACGCCGACTCCCAAGTATTTGTAATAATATCAAACGAACCTCAACAATTCCTTTTGCCTCGACGATATTGGTCAAGCTCAAGGCAAGTACGTGCCATCCTTGTTGGTTAGCTTGACCGCTCTTTCTCGATCACGTGACTCAATTTCCCCGACTAGGTTAAGTCTTTAACCGTGAGTAGCATGGCAATGCATTTCTATAATTCAATCACTCGAGAGGCCTAGAAGTATCTCTCCCATTGCATGGAGGGGCAAATCATATCTTGATTGACCATGTCTCGTTGTATGCATCATGACAAAATCCAGAAGTTACCCTTATAACTACCCAGTTACGAAGTAGCGTTTGACAACCCCTAAGTGAGCCATTACGCATCTCGCGTATGTGCGATGACCTCATGTCTAAGGACATACCATACGCATTGTAAATGAGACCAACTGATGACATGTAAGAATGCAACGTTCTCGCAGTGTCTCATGGTGGGTCGATCCAACCCCATGTTCTCTAACATATGTCCACTAGTCATGTGCCCGTGCATTGCTACGAAAAATTACTTTTAGCATAGAATATGTTGTTACAACTCACCAATCTCCCTAGTGTCATTCACTATGAAAGTTTCTTAGTTATCATGCCTAAATTCAAATATCTCAAATTGTAAGTTACAGCCCTACCATACATGTTCAATTCAATATGCACACCATGATTAATTCCTATTGGTTGTGGTACATCTCAATGAAGCGATCTTCATCAGTGCAGACACGAGCATTTGTATACATTATGTTGCATGCATGTCACGAAGCCTTTTTCTTGTCCATATATCGCCAGCCTTCAAAACAATTATTTGATCATTCCGCAAACCCTACATGTATTGACCACAAAGACCAACCAGACTAAAGCAAACCCATTAAAGTAAGAGCAAAGAAGAAGATTGCCGTCAGAGTACCATAGGAATCATTGCGGTTCCCAGATCGGCCTAGGTTAGTCGGCACCCTGAGTATCGAGACTACCCACACCAACCTAGGTTATCAGGCACCTTGATTTTCAACTCACCTAGGCTAACTAGATCAGTCGACACCTTGATCCCCAGGATACCTAGACCAACCTAAGTAAATCGGCACCGTCTTATTTCCGTAGGCTTCATCATTCGGCATTATTAGAATCCAACACCCACTATTTGAATTGCGGTAACCGCAGTATAATCCTACAGTGCACATCCCATTAAACCCCACCCTCAGTCAAAGCATCATTGGGTGTATCCAACCCAACACCCCTAGACACGGGGTAGCACAGCCCCAGCACAGTAGAGCCAAAGCAAAACAACCGAAGCCAGCCTCTAGCATAAATTTCACATTCATTCCCTTGCTGTTCCTCACGCCACCTCACAAAGGAAACATAAAAGATTGGTCATGAATTAATAGGAAACACATTCATAATAGCCTAGAAAATAAACTTGAACAACTATTAGTGTTGACCTAACCATGATGCATACGAAATTTAAAAATGCACACTCTACTTTTGATGATGTATTTCATTATGATAGTGTCTCACTGTCCTCTTTCTGCCAGGTTCTTGCCTGGTGATACCAACTTGGTACTAAGAGAATTTGAGAATTGTGGGATAGTCTTGAGACATGTAACTGGTCCAAGGGAGCTATAACTTGCACCATGCTTAATGAGATATAAAAAGTATAAGAAGCGTTGCACTGTTCCTAGCTAGCTCCCATGCAACACACACAGAGACACGCATGCATGTCATCTGGCGCCAAACCTATCACCCTAAGGCTCCAGCTTCCAAGCCAAGCAAGCTTCTATGATTTTCCCACTAGTATTCTTTATATGCATGCTTGTTTCAAGGATTGGTTTCCTAATACTTGATGTACACTTAAGCTTAAGTACAACCATTAATAGCCATGCTTCTTCACACATTTCTTCAATAAAAAAGCTTCATCAATTGAACTCATCAGTTAGCTTGAAAATATTAGTTCAGTTAGCCCAACACTGAGCCATCAGTTAGCTTCTAGTGAGCCACTTGACAAGCAATTCATAAATTCAAAAGCATTAATAGCCATGCCGCTTCACACATTTCTTCAATAAAAAAGCTTCATCAATTGAACTCATCAGTTAGCTTGAAAATTTTAGTTCAGTTAGCCCAACACTGAGCCATCAGTTAGCTTTATCAATTAAACACACAGTGGTCAAGTTTGGTGGTATGTTATAGTTCTTATTTCATCCTATACAATACAATATTCCTAACTATATACACATATATACTTGCAGATGACAAAGCACATGAAGCAAAATGCTTGCAGATAACATAAACTGAAAGTAGAGCTGCAACAGTATCTCAGTGCACAACAGATGATCAAGCTCTGTCTAGTCATAGCCGAAAACACCAATAGACAGGATGGCAGAGTATAATGCAATACTGATAGTAACAAAATAGCAATAGTAAGCAATTCTATATAAGCTCAAGTCTGATCCTAGTTAACAACTCAATTTCATAATATGGCATCAAGCATCATAGAGCTATTAACACCCACCAACAGATACACTTGCAATGTCTCTCAGCACAACTATCAAATCAAATTAAGACTTTAATAATTGCAGCTCATATATGCAAAGCGAATACAAAAAGGGTAACGAAGATACTTACAAAACCAGTGACAAATAAAGTCACTAGAACAACTGGCCAAGGCACGTCGTTAAGCGTAAGTAAGTACATAGCCCCTAAACAGAATTTTAGTAAATGACATCATGCAGGTAGAATTTAATTGACCTGGGATAGAATGACAGGCCCTCCTTGAGGAGCAAACAACTCCGCATCCTCAACTTTTGCACTATGAATCTCACAAATTTCTCCATTTCTCTCTGGGTGAGAAAACCAATGGTCATCAATTTGAAACTCTTTTAACACAAAAAATGCATACCAGACTTACAAATCTGCGGTTACCTTGAAAGGCTCGTTGTTCGCACGAAATATTATGTGGCTGATCTCCCTAAGCCAATAAGGCAAGCCACTGGGGACAGAACAGACAAAAATAGAAGAAGCATGAAGTAACTGATGAGCTAAGCACATCAGAATTGCAAAGCACAAAATCACACGAACCCATGGTTCCATTCTGCCTGAATGAAGGGCCCAATGCGCACAATAGCGTACACATCGTTGTCCTGGATCAGCTTGAGGAACTTGATCAGGTCGAACCTGCCTTCGAAATTGTACTGCAATGCAACATGTGAGCTAAAATTAAGGACGACGTGCTCCTATTTTTTTTGCCGTGGTGGAGTACCAATGAAGGATGTACATGATGCTTACCTTCCCGGGCTCGGGCTCAAGGCCGTTCAAGAAGACGTAGGGTCCCGATGGTGTTGAGGCCGCCTTCCTTGGCTAGCTTGATGAGCTTGGGCCACATCTCGGGCGGGCTCCTGGGGTAGTGGATAGCGCCGGAGAAGAAGAGGCCCTTGTTGCCGTCGATCATGAGGGAGCGATCCTCGCAGGAGACGACGATGCCCTTCTTGGTGAGGCTCCATGCCGCCACCACGCCCGGGAGGAGCGCGGCGGCGACCACGAGCACTGCCGCGGTCGCGATCCGTATGGCCATGTGAGCAGACGCGAATCGAGAAACAGGGGAGAGGAAGGAGGGTAAAGGTGGAATGGGGCTGTGGCGACACTACCGAGGGGTCGGGAGGAGGAGGAGGCCGCTCTGAAGGAGGCGGGGGCGTTGCAGGGGAGTGGCCGCGCGGAAATGGAGGGGTGGAGGCGGACGTGGGCGAAGGAGGGCCGAGAGGGGCGGAGATCAGGGCGAGGGGCGGAGGTGCGGAGGAGGCACGATTTGGTGGAGAAGAAAGGAGGGGCGGAGGGGGCGAGATAAAGTGGGAGTTGGAGGTGGCGCCCCGGGGGTGGGGGTTGCGGGTAGGACGGGCGTGAAGTGGACGGACGTGCGGTAGGGGTGCGGGCGGACGGGCATGGGGGCGGCGACGTGTGCGAGAGACGATTGGGGACGGAGGGGTTGGGGGCGAGGGGGACGCGGGGGGAGGGTGTGGAGGGGGGAGGCGGAGAATGCCCGGGGGGACGGAGAAAATGCGGGGAGGAGGCGGAGAATACCGGGGGACGGAGAAAATGCGGGGAGGGAGGCGAGAGAATGCGGGGGGGTGGACGAACGGGTGGGGCAGGGTAAACTCAAAAATATATAGTAGTTAAGATATTATTGGTTTGATATCTCCATATCCATGACTTGTGAAACATGATCATCAACTAATGCATATGCTAGTCTATTCATATGTGTCCTCATATGTTTCCGACTATGAAACGTTTAATAATTATTATCGTAGAAATATAGAGTTTCACAATCAAGTCACATACTTGATAATAAATATTAACGATATTATTCTAATAACAAGATAACATATTATCTAATAAATTATAAATATAATAAAAATATAATAATCTCTATGATTGCCTGTAAAGCATATCTCCGACATTAGATACATCCAAGGGAAATGATCTATTGCGGAATGCATGCCACACACCGGCAAACTAACGATTCCAGACAAGTCCATATGGATCTGACAAACAAAGCTTCAGAAACCGGTTGAGGAAAAAAGATCGGACAGGAGATGACCCACATTTTTTAATTCAGAACCAGCTCCCGGCCGATTTCAGGGGAATGGTACAAATCAATAATTAAACCATGCCAATTATTTGATTCAAACACAGAAAAGTTTATTTTGATACAACAGAGCAAGGAATATACAGTCCAAGACTGAACATTAATTAAGATGCAAATGAACAAAATTACAGAATGTGCTGTATACACCACGGTAGGAAGTAAGAGAGGGCCGCTCGCTCTTGTGTAGATGGTCGGTGATTCAATCTTTTACCCGAAGAGGTGGACTACTTGTATAATAGTTCCTCCACATGGGTGCCCAGTGATGCCTTCTCCATGACCGCGTTTGAGTGTGTGACCTCTGGATCAAGAATTAGGAACATCGTGACGAGGGTCGTAAAGAGGGTCGAAAGTCCGGCTACCTGGAGCATACAAAAATAGTAGCTAATTAGCAGAAATCATCTAAAAAAGTGAGCGGTAATTTTGCTACGAAATTCTAGTGAAATCACCTGTTCCAAACAAGGAAAAGTTCTTACATGGTTTAAGCTTGGACTAGCCTTGGACAAGAAAAATCAAGGGCTTGGGAGAATATCTAGTGAAAACCATCATATATCTTTTTGAAACTTGGAAAAAAAAAGTTTAGTTTAAGTACCAGCATGAAAAAATTTCAAAAAAAAATACATTGAGGAGATAGTTCTTAAATTAGCAAACATATATTCAAAATTTAAATTTCAAATTTAGCATGTGTTGACAGAAATGAAAAAGAAATCCCTGACATACTATAGGTTAAAAGAAATGGAAAAAAAAAGACACAACGTTTTTATTCACAACAAATATCCTTTTTTCCATTTCTCCTAACTCATTGTGAGTTCAAAACTAGAAATAAGGTGACGCAATACTCCATAAACTGTCTCAATTTTTGTTTGGGAATTTTCCATGTTGATTTAATGCTCAAAATATACAGATTTTTAACTTTTAATTCCTTATATTTTTTAGATAATGTAAGAGAAAATTCCCTCGACCTCTGCATTAAAGATGCACACATACCAATTTATTACAGAGACTAAAGTACCAAAATAACCAATGCTGTTAAAGGTGGCTTAAAGCCTTAATATGTGTAACAGTCCATTTTCGAATTGTGAATAGTAATTTACTTTTGTCGGTTGGTTTCAAAAATTTATTTCAACCTAAGTTGTATTTTTAAAATCTCAAGCTTCTACCTCCATTTCAAAACCCGTCTCTTCGAGCCCAGCCGACTTTCCTCCCCCTTGGGCCGACCACCCTCCCCCTGGTTGTAGGCCACCTCCTCTTTCTCCTCCCCCAGCCTAGCTTCCCTTTCCCTTCGGCCCAGCTGGCCCAGCTCCCCTTCCCCCTACCTTTCTTCTCCCCAGCTCAGCCCCCGAGCCAGCCCCTGCGACTCCGTCCCCTCCGCCGATTACTCCACCTGCCCTTGACTCCGGCACTCCCTCTTCATCGCCGGCGCCTGCGACGCCCACCTGCTCCTGTCGCCTCCGCCACCTGCTTGGCCCTAAAGTCGCCGCCTCCATCGCCCTGTCCCATCGCCTGTCTCACTGCCGTGTTAGCACCATGGCCGTGCGCCTGCGCTTTCTGGCCCTCTACCGCCACCTACTCCCCTCCACCTGCCCTTGACTACGACGCACTACGTCGCCCGTCTCGTCGCCAGCGCTTGCCCGTGTCACACCCGCCACCTTCTTTGACTACCCAAGTTGTCGCTCCCGTCACCTCCCCGCTGTGTGCGCCCACCCCGTCCACTCTGACTAGAACACCCATGTCGTCCGCCTCAGTAACCCGCGTGTCTCCGAGTCTCTGACGACCCTTCCTTGCCCTCTCGCTGGCTATAAAAGGAGCTCCGAGCCCCCCTTGCCTCCCTTCATCCCCCTTCATTTTGGTAAGTGCCACCAGAAGGTCTACGATCATATCCATGACTATGTCTACGACTACGTCTACAACCATGTCCACGACCACATAGTCGCATAGTCGAAACTCTTTTGATCACGTAGTCGAAACCCTTTCGACCACACAGTCAAAACTTTTTCGACCACGTAGTCGAACGCCTTCCTACTATGTCGTGTAGTCGAAACCCCTTATGACTATGTCTTGTAGTCTAACCTCCTTCCGGCCACATCAGCTCAAAGTGAGCAATACTCGAAGCCAGCTATACTCAAAATGAATAGTACTCAAAACAAATAGTACTTGCAATGAACAATACTCAAAATCGGTAGTACTCGGAGCTAGAACTTCAGAAGCCTCCATTATAACTCCGATTCTAGTATTTTTTTTTGTTTCTAAATTTGTCTAAATTCAAGACCTTGCTAATGGCACTAGTGTTATTTATTTTGGAGTTCATTTGTTATTTCCTTATTATTTCTTTGTTCTCTTTGCTTGTTTATTCTTTTCCGGTGCGTTCGTCTGATTAGAGTTCGGAGACGCGGGAGATCTTCAGTTTGAGCAAGCATAAGACTTTCAAGACTCTCTCCCTTCACTCCATGTGAGTCAATACTTTGATCATTTTGAGCCTACGTTTTATGCAAATTATATTCATTTAAATTACTAAAATTGCATGCTATAATGCTTTAAGAAAATGTATGTTAAACGTTAAGATAGTTAAATACTCATTTTATGATTAATAAATTATTATACCATTCTTTGGTAATTGATTCCATTATTCCTTGTCACCCTAGTAACTATGTGGTAACTACTAGTTATAAGTCAAATTTAAGCGACATGCTAGTCTTGCCTAAGTACCGGGGCATTAAATACCCCAATCATCATTTTTTAATCATGAAAGTGGTTTTAGGTAGTCATTGTGGGTAAATGACTGGAATATTATGGTAATGTATTATCGCTCCCCAAAAACCCTATTAAATTACTGTTACCACATCTGGACGAATGGTATGATGGAGGGTATGTTGATGGGTGCTAATGCATCCCAAGGGATGTTGGTATGTGCTTGGTATGTGGAATGAACCGCCCAGATAACCCTAAGAACTTAATCTTGTTATGATCTCCCGTGTAAAACAAGTACAACCACAAGTCTGTAAATTATAACTTGGCTTAGTAAATTTATTAAACTATGAATGTCGTCTCACTTGAGGGGTAGCGGGATCGTGCAAGCACTGGATACGATCCAACTTGAATAGGACATTGATGCAAGGTGAAGTAAACGGTCGCGCTAGTCGTTGCGAACAAACCCGCTACTCTAGTTGCTAAGGTGAACAACCAATTGCGCTAGTCGTTGCGAACAAACCCGCTGTGCTAGTTACTGAGGTGAACATCCCGCACAACTTATGGGACACCAAAGCAAGGTGAAGTTACCAGTCGCGCTAGACATTGTGGGTAATCCTGCTATGCTAGTTGCTGAGGTGAACATCCTAGCGTAGCTGAGGTGAACATCCCGCACAACTTATGGGGCCCATCACGTGGCCCATATGGGTAAGATGATGGAAGGGGCGAGATAATTGGAAAAGTTACTGTGATGATCGCTCAACTACATGAAAAAGGAATCATGTGTGGGCAATGAGTATGATTGTCTCTTGTCAGTACAGTGTACAACCTCTGCAGAGTCTAAACTGTTTAAATAGCCATGCCCATGGTCACGGGCGGGAATGGGAACTTACAAGAGTTAGTTCTATTTATAAAACTTTGTGGGTGGGATGAATAATGTGTCGGGCTCACCTAGCCCGTGTTTTGGATTTTTTTCTGGGTTGTCGTACCCAGTGATGTTATTATGTGGAGATGACTCCACTCAAAATGTAAGAATAGATGAAGGTAACCTTTGTTGTTTTAAATATTACACAAGTATCTCTTTTAAAAATGAGATTTGGTCAAACTACTAAGTCATAGGAATTTCTAAATACTATAGTTAAAAATATTTCTTTAAGCAAATAAAAGAACATGAGCCATTATTGTTAAGCCTTGCATGTATTATTACTGCACTCTGTGTGTTAATTCGCGAGCACGAAGTTTTGCTCATTCTCGCTCTTTCCCCAAAACCCTCAGAAGCAGGAACACATGAAGACTACGCATACTATGAGGGCTCCAAAGTTGGAGGCCCCGGAGAGGACGTAGAGTAGTGTAGCTCGTTTAGTCTGGGTCTCGTCGTAGTCTAACTGACTCTGTTGGTGCTTGTGTGCATCCAATATTACCCAAGTCTTTGTTTAATATCGGACGCACACGGGTTTTCCCAGTCGCTTGCCTATGAAGAGATGTGCCCTACTCCTTTTGCTTCCGCAGTCGCTTCCGCTACTTTTGTAATGTATTCATTTGGCATGTTCAGCCCTCTTTGTAAAACTCGACCCGACGCGGTCTATGTGACTATGATATTTTGTAATATAATGAATGGTATGATTTTCATCATGTACGAAATAATTCAGTGATGTATCTGTAAGTGCTATCTACTGATCCAGAGAATAGCACAACATTTTCATAGAGGATTTGGATTTATAAAATCCGGGTCCGATAGAGCTGATATTAGAGCATACGACTGTAGGAGCGTTAGTTAGATTGGGCGTGCCTAAGGACTTTAGTCTTATTTTCAAAACCAAGAAAATATTTGCCCAAAATATAGCGTACTTATTTGTTTTTCTCTCTCTCACCACTCTTAGTTCTGTACTTACCTTTACCTTCGTTTAGTTTTCTGACCTTCTCTTGTTTCAAAAATTATAGATAGCTACTCCGTCTTCTGATGGCCCGTGGGACCATCACTCTCACGGAGAGAACACCGATGAGTTCATGAACATCCTCTGCCAACTTGTGCAGTAACTGAGCTACCACCACAATTCTATCTTCAAAGGCTGGAAGACCCAGATTATAGACCAAGAGTCATGGGTTATAGAGGTTTTCCTCTATGCCAGGGAAGGCGAGTTCATCACTCACACCTTCAGAGCCGCGCATCCCAAGAGCAGCTGTGATGAAGCAGTCCAAGATGCAGCACGCTTCACTGCACCCGCCTAACCTAGATACACGAGGATCTTCTACTGGAATCGCCTTTCTACTGCCTCCCGCCCCTCCAGGAGGGAGAGTCTGACCCCGAGATCTTCATCGTCGTATTGGAGTGGTCAAGTCTAGTCTAGACTAGCTAGCAGTGCTTGCTAGGCAGTCTTTTAGTTGTAAGAACTCCATGTTTTATTTCTTTTAGGCGTTGTGATTTGTATTCTGTGTCGTGGCTTAGCATAGCCTATATGCTATGTTTGTAAGTCATGTAACACTTAACCCTTTAATATAATGTAGTCATTCTAGGCTTTGTATTGTACTTGTTTTGCCTTGTTTGTTTAAGTTCTTCTGTATGTACTCTAGAGGGCTAGTAAACCTTCATATACCTCCTTTAGTTCTATGCTTAGTTACTTCTTCAGATGGAACCAAAGAGAGCAGCCGCCCCAAGACGTGGTGCATTTGCAGCAGGACGAGGACGAGGTCGAGGCCGTGGTTAGGATCTATCTCCCCAACCGCCAGCAAACCACTCAATGGCACAAGTCATGTTTCAGCAGACGCAGATTCTCTAAGCTTTGCTTGCCAGTCAGTAGTCAGGACCGGCCGACCACTATTTGAAGTTGGCAGACTTCCTCCAGACAAGACCCCTCACCTTTGCTGCAGCAAATGAGCCCTTGGAAGCTGAGGATTGGCTCAGAGATACTGAGAAGAAGCTTTGTCTTACCCGATGCTCAGAGGAAGATAAGGTGGACTTTGCCACCCATCAGCTAAAAGGAGCCGCCACTGCTTGGTGGGAGAACTACCTCGTTGCCGAGGTGGTGAAAGCCCTGTAGTCGATGAAGAATAAGAAGAAGAAGCAGCACTGGAGACTGAGAATCAGCAAGACCCCGCCACCGGAAAACAAATTGATAAAGTATAGCTAGATGATATTGAACTCGCAAGACAGTCAATTCCTTGGGCTGAATTCAATGCCGCATTCAGAACCAACTTTGTGCCCGCCGGTACCATGAAGTTAAAAAAGAATGAATTCAGAGCTTTGAAGCAGGATCACATATCAGTTAATGAGTACCTCACTAAGTTCAACCAACTCACTCGCTATGCTCCTAGTGACGTGGCCGATGAAGAGGAAAAGATTGACTGCTTCCTGGAAGGGATGCATGAGGACATAAGAGGTCAGCTGACCATTCAGGATTTTCTGAACTTTCACCAACTGTTCAACAGGGCCCTTATCTTGGAAAATGAGAAGCGGTCGGCTGAAGCCAGTAGCAAGAGGAAGATGGCATTCCAGAAGCCACAAGGTAACTTTCTCCAGAAGTCAACCTTCCATGGCAGCTCATCGTTCAGACCGTCTGTTGCCTTGCCACAAAAGACTCAAGCTCCAGCCCTGCGTCCCAATGGGAATAGATTCTGCACTCTTCGCCCCATCGGATAGCCTGCAGCATTGAACCCAGCAGCTAATCTTCACTGCTTTCACTGCGGAGAGAAGGGACACTTCGCTAGCCGGTGCCCTCAACGCTAGAACCCTGCTACAAAGTTCAACCCAGGAGCTCCACCAACTCAAGGCCAGGCACCAAATCAAAGCAAGATTCACCAGACTTCTCAGGCATCAAGGTCTACCCCGACACCAAACCACAATAGTGTGAACCATGTTACAGTCGAGGAAGCTTAGGAAGCCACAGGAGTGCTAATGAGTACGTTCTCTGTTAATTCAGTACCCGCACAAGTTTTGTTTGATTCAGGAGCTTCACATTTCTTTATTTCAAGAAAGTTTGTTGAAAGACTTAAGTTGCCAACCTATAAGTTAAAGAAACCCGTGGTACTTACTTCACCCGGGGAACCTTATTTTCTGCCTCAGTAAGTCCCAGAGTGGAGATTGCTTTAGAAAAATCCAGATTCCTAGCAAACCTTCTAGTGCTAGAATCCCAAACTCTAGACAACATCCTAGGGATGGATTGGTTGGCTGGATATCAAGGACTAATAGATTGTGGCAACAGAAAAGTGGTGCTCACCAAGAGCCCAGGAACCACAATCAGGGTTAGTGTGGATCATTTCTCTCCTCTGGATCAGACAATTCACCACCTTGAAGAGTTGTCCCTAAAGACAACACCTGTAGTCCAAGCTTATCCAGAGATCTTCCTAGAAGAATTGCCTCGTATGCCACCAGATAGAGATGTCGAGTTCGTGAACAACTTAAAACCAAAGACAACCCCAATAGCCAAGAGACCATATAGGATGGTCGTGGATGAGCTTGGAGAGCTTAAGACCCAGCTTGAGGACTTGCAATAAAATGATTTATTAGACCTAGCTCATCCCCCTAGGGTTCGCCAGTACTCTTTGTGAGGAAGAAGGATGGTACCGCTAGATTATGTGTTGATTACAAAGCCTTCAATGAGGTGACCATCAAAAACAAGTATCCCTTCCCCCGCATCGATGATCTGTTTGACCAATTGTTAGGAGCAGCAGTTTTCTCCACGATAGACCTAAGGTCAGGATACCACCAGCTTAAGATCAGGAATGAAGATATCCCTAATACGGCTTTTACCACTCGGTATGGCCTATATGAGTTCATGGTTATGTCGTTTGGCTTGACCAATGCGCCAGCCTACTTTATGAACCACATGAACAAGGTATTCATGGAATACTTGGACAAGTTTGTTGTCGTGTTCATAGACAACATTCTGATCTACTCTAAGACCACTGAAGAACATGCTGAACATTTGCGTTTGGTTCTAGAAAAAATTTAAAAAGCATAATCTTTATGCCAAGTACAGCAAGTGTGAATTTTTCCTTCATGAGATCAGTTTTCTCAGACATATTATATCTACTGGAGGAGTCACAGTTGACCCATCCAAAGTAGAAGCTGTATTGGATTGGAAGCAGCCTACCTCAGTAACTGAAGTACGTAGTTTACTCGGCTTAGCTGGATACTACCGACGCTTCATATAAGTATTCTCCAAGCTGTTCAGGCCAATGACTCATCTTCTTAAAAAGGAAAAGAAGTATGAATGCACAGAAATCATGTTGGGGCAACGAGTATGATTGTCTCTTGTGGGTATAGTGTACAACCTCTGCGGAGTCTAAACTGTTTAAACAGTCGTGCCCACAGTTAAGGGCGGGCATGAGAACTTACAAGAGTTAGTTCTATTTATAAAACTTTGTGGGTGGGATGAATAATGTATCGGGCTCACCAAGCCCGTGTTTTGGATTTTTCCTGGATTGCAGTATCAAGTGATGTTATTATGTGGAGGTGACTCCACTTGAAATGTAAGCATAGGTAGAGGTAACCTTTGCCATTATAAATATTTCACAATATCTCTTTTAAAAATGAGATTTGGTCAAATTGCTAAGTCATAAGAATTTCTAAATACTGTAGTTGAAAATATTGCTTTAAGCAAATAAAATAATCCGAGCCATCCTTGTTAAGCCTTACATGTATTATTACTGCACTATGTGTGTTGGCTTGCGAGCACGGAAGTTGTGCTCGTCCTTATTCTTTCCCCCAAACCCTCAAAAGTAGTAACTCATGAAGACTATGCATACTACGAGGACCCCGAAGTTGAAGGCCCCAGAGATGACGAAGAGTAGTGTAGTTCGTTTAATCTGGATCTCGCCTCAGTCTAGCTGACGGATCCGTTGGTGCTTGTGTGCATCCAATATTTTAAAGTCTTTGGTTAATATCGAACGTACACGGGTTTCCCCAGTCGCATGCCTGTGGAGAAATGTGCTCTACCCCCTTTTGCTTGCGTAGTCACTTCTGCTACTTTTGTAATGTATTCATTTGACCTGTTCGGCCCTCTTTGTAAAACTCGACCCGACGCGGTCTATATGACTCTGATGTTTTGTAATATAATGAATGGTATAGTTTTCATCGTGTATGAAATGATTCAGTGATATATCTGTGAGTCCTATCTACTGATCCAGGGAATGGCACAACGTTTTCACAAAAGATTCGGATTTATGAAATCCGGATCCAACAAATATGCAACTGAACAATTATGAAATCCCTTTTCAAAAAGATAACGGTTGATAAGTATATGCAACATCACCTTGGAAAAATGCAGTTGTGCTGTTTAAAAACTGTCTAGAACGGTTTGATGGTATAATAATTAAGATCGAAGTGGTGAGGATGTAAAACCTCCAGGTTTGTCTGCTATAACAGGTAGCCTGCGGCCTTGTTGGGTTGGAGCGGCGCCTGTAGGCTGAGTCGCCGGAGCACCCGGAGGATCACCGCCTGGAGCGGCTGGAGGCTGAGTGGCCGGAGCAGCCGGGGGATCGCCGCCTGGAGCGGCCGGTGCATGGGCGGCAGGCGAGCTGCAGCTGCCAGCAAGCGCCATTTCTCTCTAGGCAGAGCACAAGTTGGAGAGCGATGACAGCCTCCAGACCAGTAGTTTGTAAGGGTATTTATGAGTTTAGATATCAGAGTTATCTCATATACGTTCTTATCTTTTTTTTTTAGAAGAAAGCGTGCGTTCATATCATGCAAGCATCAAAGCCATATTTCGTGCTGGACGGGTCAACGCAAGGCATGCAGAGTTTAGTGGCATCTCACTATCTCAGTCTCAACCCTGAAATGTCAAATTGAAGAAAGCTTCTGTTCATATCATGCAAGCATCAAATCCACATTTCGTTTTTAAGTGTTCTTCTGCTGGACGGGTCAACGCAAGGCATGCATAGTTTAGGGGCATCTCACTATCTGTCTGAATCCTGAAATGCCAAATTGAAGAAAGCGTGCGTTCATATCATGCAAGCATCAAAGTCGTATTTCGTTTTTAAGTGTTCTTCTGCTGGACGGGTCAACGCAAGGCATGCAGAGTTTAGTGGCATCTCACTATCTGTCTGAACCCTGAAAAGTCAAATTGAAGTAAGCGTGCGTTCATATCATGCAAGCATCAAAGCCATATTTCGTTTTTAAGTATTCTTCTGCTGAACTGGTCAAAACAAGGCATGCAGAGTTTAGTGCCATATCCCTGAATTGTCAAATTGAAGAAAGCGTGCGTTCATGTCATGCAAGCATCAAAGCCATATTTCGTTTTTAACTATTCTTCTGCTGGACGGGTGAAGGCAAGACATGCAGACTTTGGTGTTATCTCACTATAGATCTGCTGAACCCCTGAAATGTCAAATTTCTCGTCTAGCATGCAGAGATTCTTTTTAAGTCTGTCATCTCACATCTCCACATGCCGACTAGAAAGTAGCAAATTTTTTATTTGAAAACGAAAGAAGAAGTACAGCCCAGTTCCAATGCTCTTGCACCTCATTTGCTGTCTTCCAAGCAACTCAATTCCCAGATGTCTCCTTGATAAAAACTTGTCATTCCATAATCCAAAACACTCCAATCCAACGACTTCCAAATATATTTCAAGCAGTAGTAGAAAACATAGTGAGCGGGTAGCAAATGGTTTGAATGAACGCCGGCAAAGGTGCATTCCAACGTAACGCATTCGTGCATCTTCCAGGTTCTCACCATATCTTGGACAGTCAAATCACATGTCCGTATACCATTTAAGCCGCTAAAATTTATTTTCTTTCTCTAACAGTGATTGGTAGAACTCATGTCTTCTTTTTTTTTTTAAAAAAAAACTTATGCTTGGTGTTTGGTTGTTGTTTTTTCTATCTAGGTTGTAGCAGTTAGACTGCTAAAATTTATTTTCTTCCTCTAATAATATCAATAGAGCTCATGCCTTCTTTTTTAAATTTTTTTTTGACAGTTGCATACCTTGCTGATCCTGCTATTTTTTGCTCTTTTCCCGTCACCAAAAACCCTATCTAATAATGTTTCTTTCATAGAACAAAAATTAGCATGTAAGCATATGTAACAAGTGCCAACTATCTGTTCATTGCCCAAGGCAAAGATTGTATTTTTGTATAACACCCATTGAAAAAAACCAAGAAAGCAGAGGATGAGACTGGACTCTAGAAAGAACTAGAGCTGGAGCAGAGTAGAGCCAGGGAGAAGAAGTGGAGTGCGCGGAACACACCTAGATCTGGAGAGAGTACGATGACAGTGTGTTGAATATGCTGCTCCCTTCCCGCCGCCACGCTCCCTCCCGGCCATGGCGTTGCTCCTTTGATGTCGCCTCCTCCCTTCCTACCTGTTTGTCGTGCTGCCACCCGTTTACTCGTGTCGTATTTCTGTTCGCCAGCGCGGGCTACAAAGGCGAGCGACGGTCGGTGGAACACATCGCTGTGTGTGGGACCCCAGATTTCTCCATCCGGATTCCTCTATGAAACCACTATGCTATTCCCTGGATCAGTAGATAGCACTTCATAGGCACAATGCTGAATCAAACCATACATGGTGTAAAATTATTTCATTCATTAATTTACACATCAGAGTTTACATAGACCACATCGGGCCAATTTTTACAATAAGGGCCGAACAGGTCAAATGGTTACATTACAAAAGATAGCGGAAGCAACAACGGAAGCAAAGGGGTAAGGGCACATCTTACCAAAGGCAAGTGACTAGGGAACCCATGTACGACCGATATTATCCAAAAACCTCGGACAATATAGGAGGCACACAAGAACCGACAGAGTCAACTAGACTGGGGTGAGACTAGAACAGCTAAGGACTAAACTACGCTTCAATGATTCCTGGGTCTTCAGACTTCTAGATCCTTGTTGCAGTCGACAGCTCCAGGGTTCCTGTTTCTGAGGGTTTGGAAAAGAGCGAGGATGAGCACAACTACCGTGCTCGCGAGCCAACACACACAGATGCAATAATATATATGTAAGGTGTAACAAGGATGGCTCGGGTTCTTTTATTTGCGTAAAGCGGCATTTGTAAATACAGGTATTAGGAAATCCTATCACTTAGCATTTTAACCAAATTGCATTTTTAAAGAGATTAATTGTGCAATAATTAATAAAAGCAGAGGCTACGTCAACCTTCATGCTTATATTTTTGTTGGTGGTCATACCCACCTATTACCAACGCTGAGTAAGAATACCCAGGATGTCGGGACCCCGGGTGTCACACAACCCCGAGACCCTCTGTGCATACCAAGCTAGTCCCATGATCAGTAGCTAGCTCGCACAGTTGCAACAATGATGTAATCATAACCATTCACAACGAACTAATGAAGCAGACAAAGTAATATTAATCAAAACAGCAAAGACCTTATGGTCAAGGTTCTTACAAAAGTCGCCTCACAGGGCTTAGCAACAACAGAGTATCTGGCAGCGGAAATCTCAAAATACGTGGAGCCCAATCGACATGCCCACGAGCAATCAGTGGAGGGCGTGACCTAGTTCGCAAAGTCTTCAAAGTAGCCTTCTTCGTAGAACTCAATATTTCCTGATTCTTCTGCTGGGACTGATCGACAAAGAGCATAAAGCCGTGAGTACATAAAGTACTCAGCAAGTCGTAGAGAAATGTATGCACATAGTATTCATGCAAGGCTTAAACAAGACTGGCTTTATGGCTAATTTGCAGAAAGCAAGTTTAACAGTAAATACAATAATTAGATGGCAAAGCAAGATTTTAAAGAATAATACATAGATAACCAAGTTCTTTTGAATCAAGCAGTGAACCTCCGTTCACTTCCCAACCATTCAACCAAGCGTTTCTATCGAACCAAACCACATTTTTGAAAATACTACCCTTGCGCGAAATCACTGGGCATGTCCGTAGCAGGGACACGGCTATTCGAATAGATTTTGACACTCTGCAGAGGTTATGCGACTTTACCCACAAGAGATAAATCACTTGTAATGTCCGTCGACACACTTAGGGTGTGCGACTAAGTGATTACCACAAGGCCTTTACAAAGTTCCATTTTGCCTCGGTTACGCGCTAAGGTTTCGCCATCACGGCCCCTCTTGCGCCATTAAGCACCACAACAGAACCGACTCAAAACTTCCTAATTAGTTGGCGAGTCCGTCCCATACCGGACTTATGGTTGCACGAGGTGACCGGATCAATGACTTGCAAAGTTAAGTCCTTAGTTATCCGCTCGGACAAGTCTACCACAACCCAATGTGCATTACGCACCCACTCTAGCTCCCTACCTCAAGCCCGAGCATAAATCATTTTTGGTTCATTCCCGACCAAATGGCAATCCCTGCCATGGCACAACATCTTTTAATAAAAGTGGCCTCACACCACTGTTCCATAGTTCCATTAGTCAAATTTCATTAATCATTGAACATGTGATCGAAAGTACCGCGGGTAACTAGAGCATGTCTAAGCAATAATACGCTCCCAAGTTGGTATACAATCATGTCCAACTAGTATTAACCATCCTAAGGTGTCCAAGGATATATGTCATTCAAGGAGACATTTCATTTCCAATTTATCAAGGAGGCATAATGGCAATTTGGTAATTATCTACTCCCAAAACCATTTTTTATAAAACTAGCCATGCATGATAATTTAAAGCAATATACATTTGTAAAATGGGTTCAACATGGTCAAAGGCCTACGACTTGCCTTCGTTGACGAGGAGCGGGTCTTCGGTCTTCGGGTCGCAGAAATCTTCCGAAACGTCGGAATCTACACGTGCGAGAAGAGCAACAATAAATAAAACAGCACCAAATGAACTCCAAAAATTACAAAACCAGTACCAAATGAAAGAGGATGAATTTATATGAATTTAGAAATTTGGATCACCCAAATCGGAGTTCGGATGAGAAAGTTATAGCCAAAAGAAGTTGAAAATCACATAAAATGATAGAATTAGGGTTTTCGGATTTTCGGAATTATTTTCCAACTGAAAACTCCCGGTTTTGACGTCAGCGGCCACGTGGCGCCAAATGGACTGCCACGCGGGAGGAGGTGCGGACGTGGCGCTGGCGTGGCGCCACGCTGGCAGCCACCTCAGCTCGGGAGAGAGAGAGAGAGAGAGAGAGAGAGAGAGGCTCGGCGGCGGCCGGAGCCGGAAGACGATGGCGGCAACACCGGCGCCTGAGGGAGACGGCGGGGCGGCGCTACGGAGGCAGCGCGGAGGCGAGCCGAGGAGGAAAAGAGAGGGAGAGGGAGAGGCGGCGGTATTTAAAGGCGAGAGAGGCATGGCGCGGCGTGGCGGGCGGAGGCGCCAGCGGCGAGCGGCGGACAGCAGCGATTTCGCGCAGCGACAGAGGCGAGAGGAGAGGCGAGATTCGCGGCGAGAAGAGCGGGATTCAGCGGCGACGTGGGAGAAACGCGGCGGCGCGAGACGATACCGCAGACGCCGTCCGATTGCGACGGACGGTGGGAGACGGAGGGCGCGGCGAAGAGAGCCGTCCGATTGTCGGACGGTTGAGAATCAACGGCGCGAGGCGAGAAGACGACAAGCGCCGTCCGATTTCGTCGGACGGTGGAAGCGAAAGAGCGCGGCGAAGCAGACGAGCAGCGCCGTCCGATTGTCGGACGGTGGGAAAACGAAGGGCGCGGCGAAGGCGTCGTCCGATTCGTCGGACGGCGGAGAAGAGAGAGGCGGCGCGGCGAACGCGAGACCGGATCGCGACGGACGGCCAAAGAAGAAGAGGCGACGCGGGCGAGAGCCACGCGATGACGATCGGACGGTGGCGCGAGGCCGAGCGGAGGCGAATCGCGGCGAAGGAGGACGGCCGGATGGAGATCGGCGGTATGGCGAAGGGGAGACGCGGCCGTCGAGCCAACGGATGAAGATCCAATGGTCGGGAGCGGCGAGCACGGCGAAGCGGAGGCGGGCGCGGAATGGGCGGAGGCGGGAAGCGATGATGGGCGGTGGGTTTCGCCACCAACGTGAAAAGAGATTTAAAATACATTTTTGATTTTAGAAATTCAAATAAATCAAAAGGAAATTTAGAAAATAGCAAATAGACTCCAAAAATTCTAGAAAAATTCACATAAATTCCTTGAATTATTCTAGACTTAATAAAAATACTTTTAACTTTAAATTTCCTTTTTCTTTTGCAAATAAATTAATTTTTAATTTCGGGAAAAAGGAAAATCAATTTCTAAAATCCAATAAATCCAAGAAAATTCTTAAAATAATAATTTTGATTTTAAATTCCAGAAAATTCAATTAAACCAACTTTAATTTAATTGAAGTTTGATTAACTCATATTAAACTGCAAATGGATTTTGAAATTTCCAAATTAAGCTTTTGGCAAATAGAAGCAAATGGTTCTCTTTTTAAAATTTTCAAAAACTCCGAAAAACGGGACGCTACAAACCTACCCCTCTTAAAGGGAATCTCGACCCGAGATTGGTGACTAGAGAATAGGTGGGGAAACTCAGCCTTCAAGTCATCTTCTTGTTCCCAAGTGGCTTCTTCTTCGGTGGGGTTGCTCCACTGGACCTTGCAGAAACGGATGGTCTTGCTTCTTGTCACTCGCTCTGCTACTTCCAAGATCTTGATGGGATGCTCCTTGTAGGTAAGGTCTTCCTGCAGAGCAATTGCTTCCATTGGCATCTGCTCTTCGGGCACACGCAAACACTTCTTCAGCTTGGTGCAAGCTTTCCACTTACTCTGAAACGACGCATCCTTTTGAGAGGCGACACCTTTAGGTACACATGATCACCAGGTGCAAAAGCTAGATCTCGGCGACGGTTATCAGCATAACTCTTCACGTCATCTTTGTTTTGACCTTTCTCTGATTGATCGAACTTGCTCTTCGGCTTTTTCCAAAATATCTGGCCCAAACACTTGTCTTTCGCCTACTTCATTCCAATACAAGGGTGTCCTGCATTTTCTTCCATAAAGAGCTTAAATGGAGACATCTGGAGGCTTGACTGGTAACTGTTGTTGTAGGAAAACTCTGCATAAGGTAGCATTTGATCCCAACTGGTCTGATTTGCTAAGGCACAAGCCCTTAACATATCTTCTAGGATTTGATTTACTCTTTACATCATCCATCCGTGCAGGGATGATAAGTCATCTTGAAATTTAGATTAGTACCCGACACTGTGCAACTTCTGCCAAAATCTTGAGGTGAACTGGGATCCTCGATCTGACACGATCTTCTTCGGCACTCCATGCTGGCACACTATCTTTGCCATGTACAATTCTGCGAGTCTATCACCAGAGTAAGTAGTCTTGACTGGGAGAAAGTGAGCAACTTTGGTTAGACGATCCACAATTACCCAGATAGAATCATATCCTGACCTTGTCTTTGGCAAACCAGTGATAAAATCCATGCCAATTTCTTCCCACTTCCATTCGGGCACTTTCAAGGGTTGCGAGTCAGCGGTCTTTGATGCTCGGCTTTAACTCGCTGACAGACATCACACTGAGCTACAAACTCGGCAATCTCACGCTTCATGCTAGGCCACCAATACATTTCTTTAAGGTCTTGGTACATCTTGGTGCTTCCAGGGTGAATGGAGTACAAAGTTTCATGGGCTTCCTTGAGCATCAGCTGCTTAAGCTCTTTCTGATCTGGAACACAAATTCGCTTGTCAAACCAAATGGTGCCTTGCTCATCTTCTGAAAATCTCAGGGCTTTACCTTTCTTCATGTTGCTCTTGATTTCCTTAATATTGGCATCTTCAACTTGAGCTTCCTTGATCTGATTCCGCAAAGTGGGTTGAACTTCTAGGGCAGCTAGATAACCTTCTTCAACCAACTCTAACTTGAGCTTGAGAACTCTTCATGAAGGGTCGGTGATTTTCCTTGATCGCGAGGTATTGCGATGAACTTTTCGCTCAAGGCATCTGCCACAACATTAGCTTTGCCTGGGTGGTAATGGATTCCAATATCATAATCCTTGATTAACTCTAACCACCTTCTTTGCCTCATATTGAGATCAGCCTGAGTGAAAATGTACTTCAAACTCTTATGGTCTGTATAGACTTCACAGCGATTACCAATAAGGTAATGATGCCATATCTTTAGAGCATGCACTACGGCAGCCAACTCCAAGTCATGAGTGGGGTAATTCACTTCATGAGGCCTCAACTGACGGGAAGCATAAGCTACTACCTTCCTTTCTTGCATCAGGACACAACCAAGTCCTTGCCGGGATGCATCACAGAAAATCTCAAAATCCTTCCGGACATCGGGCAAAATCAACACCGGAGCTGTTGTCAGACGCTTCTTCAACTCTTGAAAGCTTTGCTCACAATCTGTTGTCCAAGCAAATTTCTTTTCTTTCTTCAACAGCTGCGTGAGGGGACTTGCTATTTTGGAGAATCCTTCTATTGCGGTACAACTGAACGGGTTGCACATCTGTGACAGCTGCAGTGGTAGCTCCATTATGGGAAACTGATGCCAAACTGCGGGTTTACAACTGTCCTGGAGTGCCAACTAAGAAGCTATCAAACTTATCTTCCAAATTGCTGGATCCAATGCTCATTATTATCGAAATCTACCAATCCAGCATGTCATAAGGTCACCCAATTACAATCCAACCATTTCATCAATTTCACATTCTCGATACACCAGCATGATTCAAAAATCCTTCGGCATAAGTTTTAAATAATCCAACAAATTCACCACTTTGATCGCAAGATTCCTTTTCTGCACAAATCCACAAAATCCACTAGCAAAAAGCACATCTTCCGATCCGATGAACTCCAAGATCATGCTAAACTCTTTTTATCCTTTTTGAAACAAAATCCTCCAGAGATTATATTCACGCAATTGCTTCCTCCAAAATTATTGACTAAATCCACAACATTATCCACTAAATTTCCTCAAGCAAATTTATCAATTGCAACCCTCAGAATTTCTTTATACCAATCCAATATCTCAATTTTAGAACCTTCCAAAAGACTGCTTGCCATCCCAATTCAAATTTAATCCGCCAATTATTGTATCACCATTTACCCAACATTTATTCACTCCAACCTGTAGATATTCATCAATCCAACAATTATTTTGGACCAACTCCGATCTCAGTAATATATCCGTCAATCATAAATTCCAATATCCAACAATCATCTGTTTGCATAATCCAATCTCCACAAATGCGCAATTCTATGATCCAATCAAGACATATCTTTATAATCCAACCAAAATTTCTTTTAAATCCCAACTTCTCTATTCAATCATATCCAATTGAGTCCAATGTGACCAACAAACTCAACTAATTCCATTCTTCTTGATTCGACATAATCCACCACAATCATTGTCAAGAATTGGCGATCATATAATCCAAATCCTTAACAATCAGGTAATCCTTTAATCCAAATCCAATCATAATATATTCTGTAATCCATCATCCAGCAAATTAGATTTCTATAACCCAAATTCCACAACCATATTTCCATAATCCAATCAAGATCCATTTCTGTAATTCATCCAAGATACTTTTCTATAATCCAATCTTCCATAAACTCATATCAATGATAATTTAATTATACAATCTAGTAATCATGCATTTCTACAATCCAACCAAGATCCAACCGATTCTTCCAAAATTAACATCATCAATCGATATGAAAAATCCAATTCTCTTCGCATTCTACTCCGTGCTTCTTCTGCACAATTTCTCAATTCCAAATATCCAACCGACATTATAACCAGCGCAAGATTCAATTTGAATACAACTTCTCCTAATCAACACTTCAAATTCTTTTATCCTTCAGATTAATCAATATTTTCCTCTCTGATCACTTTACTCCACGATTTATATAATCCACCAATATGCTACTCTTTAAACCATTTATAATCAAGGCATACCCATTATCATATTCTGGTATCCACAATAACTTCTTGCATATACCCGGTTAAATCTCAAAATCGGTCTTATCAAAGATTCTCCAAAGCTACCTATGTTGGCATCAAAAACACAGTGGTCACTTCCAGCAAGAGTAGCTTCCAAGGGACTTACGGGTTTGATCCATTTTGCAATAATTCTTCACAGGTTTCATAGATGAGAGGGAGAAAGCACAATAGGTGAGAGGGAAAAGCATTTAGATGAGTAAGAAACAAGGGAGATAGATGGATCAACCTAATGCGGACAAAGTTGGTTTAACCCAACGAATAGATAGCCGGAAAGCTATCAAGAAGCAAACAAGAAAGAGACACTCAAGCACAAAAGCACTATTACGCAGACTAAACGAATCTAAAACTAGGGAGGCAGCTACCAATCTAATCTTTACGGAGGGTCAACTTGGAACAGACTGCGGATCTTGAGCTTCCAAGACTTCCATAGCTTGATCTTGAAGGGCTCGATCCTAGGGATAATCCAGAGATGAGGGAGTCAATTTAAATTTGGAAAACCAAGTTTCAGAAAAGATAAGATAAAAGAACTCAAGAATGATATAAGAGGGTAAGATGATAAGAAAAGAATAGAACAAGGTGAGAAAGGACAGAATAAGATGAGAGAAGAATATCTAGTCAAGTTAATTGGTTGATTTGTTTTAGAAAATATATTTTGAATCTTTGACTAAGAAGACCAATCTAACTAAAGGCTCGTCCTCATATCGATATGGCTCGATACCATCTCTTGTCGGGACCCCGGGTGTCACACAACCCCGAGACCCTCTGTGCATACCAAGCTAGTCCCATGATCAGTAGCTAGCTCGCACAGTTGCAACAATGATGTAATCATAACCATTCACAACGAACTAATGAAGCAGACAAAGTAATATTAATCAAAACAGCAAAGACCTTATGGTCAAGGTTCTTACAAAAGTCGCCTCACAGGGCTTAGCAACAACAGAGTATCGCGCAATGAAATCTCAAAATACGTGGAGCCCAATCGACATGCCCACGTGCAATCAGTGGAGGGCGTGACCTAGTTCGCAAAGTCTTCAAAGTAGCCTTCTTCGTAGAACTCAATATTTCCTGATTCTTCTGCTGGGACTGATCGACAAAGAGCATAAAGTCGTGAGTACATAAAGTACTCAGCAAGTCGTAGAGAAATGTATGCACATAGTATTCATGCAAGGCTTAAACAAGACTGGCTTTATGGCTAATTTGCAGAAAGCAAGTTTAACAGTAAATACAATAATTAGATGGCAAAGCAGGATTTTAAAAGAATAATACATAGATAACCAAGTTCTTTTGAATCAAACAGTGAACCTCCCGTTCACTTCCCAACCATTCAACCAAACGTTTCTATCGAACCAAACCACATTTTGAAAATACTACCCCTTGCGCGAAATCACCAGGCATGTCCGTAACCGGGGACACGGCTATTCGAATAGATTTTTGACACTCTGCAGAGGTTGTACAGCTTTACCCACAAGAGATAAATCACTTGTAATGTCCGTCTGACACACTTCCGAGGGTGTGCGACTAAGTGATTACCACAAGGCCTTTACAAAGTTCCATTTTGCCTCGGTTCTGCCCGCTAAGGTTTCGCCATCACAGCCCCCTCTTGCGCCATTAAACAGCCACAACAGAACCGACTCAAAACTTCCCTAATTAGTTGGCCAGGTCCGTCCCATACCGGACTTATGGTTGCACGAGGTGACCCAGATCAATGACTTGCAAAGTTAAGTCCTTAGTTGTCTGCTCAGACAAGTCTACCACAACCCAATGTGCATTACGCACCCACTCTAGCTCCCTACCTCAAGCCCGAGCATAAATCATTTTTGGTTCATTCCCGACCAAATGGCAATCCCTGCCATGGCACAACATCTTTTAATAAAAGTGGCCTCACACCACTGTTCCATAGTTTCATTAGTCAAATTTCATTAATCATTGAACATGTGATCGAAAGTACCGCGGGTAACTAGAGCATGTCTAAGCAATAATACGCTCCCAAGTTGGTATACAATCATGTCCAACTAGTATTAACCATCCTAAGGTGTCCAAGGATATATGTCATTCAAGGAGACATTTCATTTCCAATTTATCAAGGAGGCATAATGGCAATTTGGTAATTATCTACTCCCAAAACCATTTTTTATAAAACTAGCCATGCATGATAATTTAAAGCAATATACATTTGTAAAATGGGTTCAACATGGTCAAAGGCCTACGACTTGCCTTCGTTGACGAGGAGCGGGTCTTCGGTCTTCGGGTCGCAGAAATCTTCCGAAACGTCGGAATCTACACGTGCGAGAAGAGCAACAATAAATAAAACAGCACCAAATGAACTCCAAAAATTACAAAACCAGTACCAAATGAAAGAGGATGAATTTATATGAATTTAGAAATTTGGATCACCCAAATCGGAGTTCGGATGAGAAAGTTATAGCCAAAAGAAGTTGAAAATCACATAAAATGATAGATTTAGGGTTTTTCGGATTTTCGGAATTATTTTCCAACTGAAAACTCCCGGTTTTGACGTCAGCGGCCACGTGGCGCCAAATGGACTGCCACGCGGGAGGAGGTGCGGACGTGGCGCTGGCGTGGCGCCACGGGCGACCACCTCATTTCTTCGAGAGAGAGAGAGAGAAAGAGAGAGAGAGAGAGAGCTCGGCGGCGACCGAGCCGAGGAAGACGATGGCGACGGCAGACCGGCCGAGGGAGACGGCAGCGGCGGCGCTTCTGAGACGGCAGCGCGAGGCGAGCCGAGGGAGGGAAAGAGAGGGGAGAGGGAGAGCGCGCGGTATTTAAAGGCGAGAGAGAGGCATGGCGCGGCGCGTGGCGACGCGGCGCGAGGCGCTTGCGAGGCGACGGACAGCGAGATTCGCGGCGGCAGACAGAGGCGAGAGGAGAGGCGAGATTCGCGGCGGCGAGAGGCGATTTAGATTGCGCGGCGGCGTGGGAGAGAAAACGGCGCGGGCGAGACGATACGGACGCCGTCCGATTGCGATCGGACGGTGGGAGACGGAGGCGCGGCGAAGAGAGCCGTCCGATTTCGACGGACGGTTGAGAAGTCCAACGCGCGACAAGGAAGACGAGCAGCGCCGTCCGATTTGACGGACGGTGGAGAGCGAAGAGCGCGCGAACGGGCGAAGCAGCGCCGTCCGATTCGACGGACGGTGGGAAAACGAAAAGCGCGGCGAAGAGCGTCGTCCGATTTCGTCGGACGGCGGAGAAGAGAGAGGCGGCGCGGCGAACGCGAGACGCCGGATCGCGATCGGACGGCCAGCAGCAAGAGGCGACGCGGCGAAGCGAGAGCCACGCGATGACGATCGGACGGTGGGCGCGAGGCCGAGGCGGGAGGCGAATCGCGGCGAAGGAGGACGGCCGGATGGAGATCGAGCGGCTGTGGCGAAGGGGAGACGCGGCCGATCGAGAGCCAACGGATGAAGATCCAATGGTCGGGAGCGGCCGAGCACGGGCGGAACGGGAGGCGGGCCGCGGGAATGGGCCGGAGGCGGGAAACAGTGATGGGCCGGCTGGGGTTTCGGCCCACCAACAGAAAAGAGATTTAAAATACATTTTTGATTTTAGAAATTCAAATAAATCAAAAGGAAATTTAGAAAATAGCAAATAGACTCCAAAAATTCTAGAAAAATTCACAGAAATTCCTTGAATTATTCTAGACTTAATAAAAATACTTTTAACTTTAAATTTCCTTTTTCTTTTGCAAATAAATTAATTTTTAATTTCGGGAAAAAGGAAAATCAATTTCTAAAATCCAATAAATCCAAGAAAATTCTTAAAATAATAATTTTGATTTTAAATTCCAGAAAATTCAATTAAACCAACTTTAATTTAATTGAAGTTTGATTAACTCATATTAAACTGCAAATGGATTTTGAAATTTCCAAATTAAGCTTTTGGCAAATAGAAGCAAATGGTTCTCTTTTTAAAATTTTCAAAAACTCCGAAAAACGGGACGCTACACAGGAAAATCTAAATCAAGGGCTAGGTGAGCCCCGCATATTTTTCATCCCATCCATAATTTTTTTTTTGAAATAGAACTATATCTTGTAAGTTCCTATGCCCGCCCTTGACCGTGAGCACGGGCTGTTCGAACAGTTTTTATTCTCTGTAGAGATTGTACATCTTTACCCACAAGAGATAATCGTCTTGATATGTACACACGTTTCCTTGGACATGTGAATCAAGGGGAGATTATCACAATGCCTTTACAAGGTATCCCTCGATATTTGCCACACCCGCTAAGGTTTCACCTGAGCAGGGTTTCGTTCCCGTGGGACCCGACAACCACTACGCCCAGACCCCCTCTTGCGCCTATGACTTACGCCTAGGTTCTGCAAGTCGCAAAACCCCAACCCGTAGCCTCGTGGGCTCACAGTGATGGGGTGTCCCTCCAATGGTGTAGCTCGTACCGAAGGTCACCAATTAATTAGCCAGGTCGACACCCATAATAGAACTTGTGGCTGTACTGTTTTGCAATAGGAGGTCATCACAGGATTAAGTCCTTAAGATCATCTGGGCGGTTCTTACCACATACCCACCACAAAAATATCCTGGACTACATTAGCACCCAACCATTTACCCTCCAGCTTACCATCCGCCCAGATGAGTATTAGCAAGTTTTTAGAGTTTTGGAGAAGTATAAACAAATTATCCAACCAATTCAGTCATTCTCCCCAATGACTGCCCAAAACAATTGATGATGATTAAAAGATAATGATTTGGGGTAGAGTTACCCCGGTACTTAAACAAGTCTAGCATGGCGTTTAAGTACGACCTATAACTAGTAGGTTACCAGATATTTACTATGGTGGCAAGGGTTTTGGAAGTTCAATTATCAAGGACATGGAATAATTATTATTTAATCATCAAATATGCATTTAACTACCTTAGAGTGTTTGACATACATTTGCATAGAAATTAAAGCATGCAATTTGATATTTTAAAAGAATATAATTTGCATAAAATATAGGATCAATATGATCAAAGTGTTGACTCGCCTGGGCTATTTTACCGTGGCCTTGATCTTACTCAAAGCCTGATTAGATAGAGGTTTGAAGTCTTGGTCGACGTCTTTGCTTGAATCTTGGATCTGCTTGAGCCGTCGATCCTTCTGGACTTCGATTTCTAATTACGCAATAACGATCGAAAAACCAAATAAATTCAAAGAACTCAAAAGACCAATAAAACACAAGAGCCTCAGAAAGATTGCAGAGGACGGGCTTGAGAGAAGGGTTTGAGCGACATCGAATGTTTGATGAGCCAAGCGTCGGTTAGGCGAAAGGAGGATCGACATAGAATTTACGCCGAGGAGGATACAAAGGAGGGTAAGGTCGAAGGAGTTTTTGCCGGAATGCTCTATTGCGGATTTGGAAGATAGCAAGACTATACCACTACAGGCGACAAAGCAACTTAACTACCGGTTCTATACCAATCTAGAATACCAGATCGACACACAATCCAATGGCAATTCAATACCAATCTCAGCTGCCAGATAATACTCAACGATTCAATTGCTAGCTACTCAACCTACTGCTACAACCTACTACCAAATCAAGACACAGATTCTATTGCCAATTTATCGATGCCAGAATCACCAATCATTGCCAAACAATACAGATTGATAGAGAAATCAAATCAATACTTCCAGCTTTCACCAAATATCATTATTTCCAACAATTATTGACCTACTGACGAAACACTAGCCAACGAACAACAATTGATTAACAAATCCGATAGACAGTACTGCTACTGAAGATCAAGCTATCCCTAATAATCAGGATCACAATTAACATTCAAATTACTGCCAAAACACTTATACTGATGATCAGTAATCACAGACAATTAACCAGTAATCAACTTACTACCAACAAAACATCCTGCTATCATATTGCAACATTTCTCATTTGACGGATCGCTTGCAACCTTATTGCTACCGCTCTAATCTGGGGAAGTAACTACGAATCAACTATTGACAATTGAAACCGACGAATAACAATTAATCGCAACTTCTATGACACAACAACTCGATTGACAGATTAACACAACCTCAACTATCGATTGATCACAGACTTTCCAATTGCAAGCCATACTAACTATTAACCTAATGCATCAATTCATAATCGCCAAATTAATCAATTTAGTTCGTCAAATGACAGAACACACACATTTCAAAATGACAGAACACCTCATACTACACAAATATTCGATTACCAAATCACACACATATTAATCAAAATGCTACTTACAAAATACTACACTTACAATCACATACAACGATCGCAACAATTCATTACCAAAGGATTCCAATTGCCGGATTGCACACATATATCAAAAACACATTAATGGCTACAATACCGATAATCATGAATCAACAATCAATAATTGGAGAAGCAATGCACAACCCTCACGACCCCTTACTGTCAACAACATTGTCACCGAGATTTCAAATTGCCAAACTCAACCTACTGCCCTATCAATCAAGCCTTCAACTGATGAGGCAACCATTCACAACAATCAATCAATTACTGATACAGAAGATTATTGCTACTGATCAACACTCAAACATCACTATTGCTGTCTGTTTTGGATCCTCAGGGGAGCGGTCGGCCGAGAGGGCAGGGCAAAGGGGAAGCTCGGCCATGGAGGCAGAGGGGGGGGGGGTTGGGATGGCTCACAGAGAGGGAGAAGGGGCTCTGGGGGCCGGTCTGACAGGGGGAGGCAGCCGGTCTGACCGGGGAAGTAGGGGTGCACGGGGCGGCTGCTGCCGACGGTGAGCAATGGCCAGAGGGCATCGGGGATAGCATTACGGGCTATCGGAGAAGAGGGGAGGACTAGGGGAGGCAAGCTCGGCGCTGGGGAAGAAAGGCGAAGCTTACCGAGCGATGGTGGAGGCGGTGGAGCACCGGAGGAGGTTCGTGACGGAGCTGGATCGGCGCGGGGAGGGGAGCTCGGCGACGGCGGTCCTCGGTGGTTGGGGAGGCATGCACGGTTGCACCGGGGAGGAGCTCCAGGAGCTGGTGGCTGGGCCGAGGCGGCAACAGGGCGACCGCTGGTAGAAGGGGCTTCGGCCGGAGGGGGAGAAGCCGAAACGGGCGTTGGGAGAGACTTACCAGGGGCAAGGGGAGGAGCGGGGGCGAAGGAGAAGGCAGAGGGCGCTGGGGATATTTATAGCCGGATAGAGAGAGGGCCACGGAGGAGCCGACGCCACGGCATGGGCGACGGCGGTAGGAGAGAGAGAGATGGGGAGGCGAGCGGACGGAGGCGAGTCGGCGCTCTCGGGTGAAGAGGCCGAGGCGGCGGGGGAGAAAGGATAAGGGAGAGTGAGAGGAACGGGCGAGCGGGCCGCGGGGAAAGAAAAGGGGAGGTGGGCCGGGCCGGAGAAAAGGAGGGGGTGAGCGGGCCCGGCCAGCGAGCTGGGCTGGGAAAGAGGAAGAGGTGGTGGGCTGGAAGAGAAATTGGCCTAGGAAGAGGGGGAAGAATAAAAATGAGAGAAAACATAGGTGGGCCGGGAGAAATTGGGTTAGCCCAAAAGATTAGGGCTGGCAAGATTTTGGAAGCGGTCCAAAATCCGAAAAAGGATGAATTCAGTTTGAATTTTGAATTTTGAATTTGGAATTTGAAATTTGAGGACAGGTTTGAAACACAAACCCGAGCTTATAGGAAGCTCGAAGTTTTGCAAATTCAAGCGACGAACAAAAATTTGAACGAAATCAAAAACAGAGTCGAGGCACTATTTGTCATCCAAAAACGGGATGTTACACTATGACACGATGGCAAGCAGGCGTGAGGCCGCACTGGTGCGCTGCCGCACGCTCGCCCTATGCCGCCTCACGCCTGCTTGCCATCGTATCGTAGCGCCGTGTTCCACCGACCGTCGCTCGCCTTTGTAGCCCGTGCTTCCGCTCGTTCACCGCTTGGAGCCCCCCCCCCCCCAACCCACACACACACATAACCACAGGATGAGAGAGAGAATAAAGGTTAAGAGTTTGGTAGGTTGAAGTAGGAAGAAAAATAGGCCTAATATGTTGTAAGGGTCACGTGTGAGGTTTGAGAATTACGAGCTGAATCCATTTATGAACACAAATATGTAATTTTAACCTAATAATAACATATACATCTAATACACTTATTAGATACAAAATATTTAAAAACAAAATTAGATACCCATCGAGAGTCCGCCCTCCCTGAAATGTCAAATTTCTCGTCTAGCATGCAGAGATATTTTTTAAGTCTGTCGTCTCACATCTCCACGTGCCGACTAGAAAGTAGCAAATTTTTTATTTGAAAAGTAAACAAGTAGAGCCCAGTTCCATGCATCTTGCACCTCATTTGCAGTCTTCCAAGCAACTCAATTCCAAGGCGTCTCCCTTACAAAAACGTGCCATTCCATAATCCAAATTGCACAAGTAGTAGAAAACATAATGAGCGGGCAGCAAATGGTTTGAATAAACGCCAGCAAAGCTGCATTCCAAAGTAATGCATTCATGCACCTTCCAAGTTCTCACCATATCTTGGACAGTCAAATCACATGTCCGTATGCCATTTAAGAAGTAGACAGTGCCACACCGTTCTTAAACATCCTCTTGGAAAGGAGAGCTTTGATCTCCATAGCTGTAACCAACAGCAATGGCCTCTTTGGGTGTCTTGCTTTATCTCTTCACCTTGTTTTCCTGGCTACCATTAGCCATCAGTGATGAGAGTGAAAATGATCGACAAGCTCTCCTTTGCTTCAAGTCCCAGCTCTCAGGTCCAGCCGGTGTTTTAGCTTCATGGAGCCATGCATCCCTGGAATTCTGCAGCTGGCATGGAGTTACTTGCAGCGCAAGGTCTCCTCGCCGTGTCATAGCGCTAGACCTCGCATCAGAAGGCATCACAGGCTCCATATCACCTTGCGTTGCCAACCTCACCGCTCTTACAAGGCTCCAACTGTCAAACAACAGCTTCCATGGCGGCGTACCGCCTGAGCTGGGACTCCTCAGCCAACTCAGCAACCTCAACCTCAGCATGAACTCTTTAGAAGGTAACATCCCATCTGAACTCTCTTCATGTTCCCAACTCCAAATCCTAGGTTTGTGGAACAATTCCCTCCACGGTGAGATCCCACCTAGCTTGAGTCAATGCACACATCTTCAAGAGATTAACCTTAGCAACAACCACCTCCAAGGGAGCATCCCTTCTGCTTTTGGGAATCTTGCAGAGCTGCAAATACTAGTTCTCGCAAGCAACAGGCATACCGGCAACATACCGCCATCTTTGGGCAGCAGCCGTTCTCTCACATATGTCGATATTGGGAGAAATGCTCTCACAGGGGGGATCCCAGAGTCCCTGTCTAACAGTACATCTATGCTCGTACTTAGGCTCATGAGCAACAATCTTAGTGGAGAACTCCCAAAGGCTCTCTTCAACACCTCATCACTTATTGCCATTTGTCTCCAGCAGAACAGTTTTGTTGGTTCTATACCACCTGTTACTACCACCTCTCCCCCTGTTCAACATCTCAATTTAGGGGAGAACCATCTCTCAGGAACAATGCCTTCCTCACTAGGGAACCTTTCCTCCCTACTTACTCTTCGTCTTCATCAGAACAGCTTGACTGGGAGCATCCCAGAGAGCTTAGGTCATGTTCCAACACTAAAAATAGTGAACTTGAATATAAACAACTTGTCAGGGCCAGTTCCGCCATCTCTCTTCAACATGTCATTTCTAACATTTCTTGCTGTGGCAAATAACTCGCTCATTGGAAGATTGCCCCCTGACATTGGCTACTCGCTTCCAAACATTCAGAGCTTAATCCTCTCAACAAACAAGTTCGATGGCCCAATCCCAGCTTCTCTTGTCAGTGCTTACAACCTCCAGAAGCTTTACCTATATAACAACAGCCTAACTGGGTTCGTGCCATTCTTCGGCTCATTGCCAAATTTGGTGGCACTTGATGTGTCATACAACATGCTAGAAGCAGGAGACTGGGGCTTTGTCTCTTCACTCTCGAATTGCTCAAGATTGACTATACTAATGTTGGATGGGAACAATCTCCAAGGGAAATTCCCAAGTTCTATCGGCAATCTTTCCAGTAGTCTTAAGCGGCTATACCTAAGAAACAACCAAATTTCTGGGCCTATACCACCAGAGATAAGCAATCTACAGAGCCTCAATATTTTGTTTATGGATTACAATCTTTTCACTGGTAATATACCACCAACAATTGGAAATCTGCACAACTTGGTCGTTCTATCCTTTGCACGAAACAAACTCTCAGGCCAGATTCCTGATACTATTGGCAACCTTGTTCAGCTGACTGATCTGAAATTGGATGGGAACAACTTGAGTGGAAAGATACCTGCAAGTATAGGACGCTGTACTCAACTCCAAATACTTAACCTTGCTCACAACTCATTACATGGGAGTATACCAAGTGAAATCTTCAAAATTTCTTCGCTTTCTCAAGAGTTAGACTTTTCACACAATTACCTGTCTGGAGGAATACCAGAGGGAGTTGGCAATCTCATCCAATTGAATAAATTTAGCATCTCAAACAACAGGTTGACCGACAACGTCCCATCCACTCTCGGCCAATGTGCCATGCTGGAGTATCTTGAGATGCAAAGCAACTTCTTTGTAGGAAGCATTCCACAATCTTTTGTGAACTTGGTAAGCATCAAGGAGATGGATATTTCGATGAACAGTTTGTCCGGAAAAATCCCAGATTTCCTCGCATCCTTGAGTTCTCTGCATGGTCTCAATTTATCCTTCAACAATTTCGATGGAGCAGTTCCAAGGGCGGAATTTTTGACAACGCTGGTGCCGTGTCAATTAACGGAAATGACCATTTGTGTACAAGTGTTCCAACAGGAGGCATGCCTCTTTGTTCAGCATTGGTTGCCAGGAGAGGGAAACACAAGTCCTTGGTTCTAGCCCTAGAGATAGTACTACCAATTGTTGCTGTTGTTATAATCACTTTGTCCTGTACTGCTACAGTTCATTGGAGGAAGAGAATGCAGAAAAAGCCGCATTTGGAACAATTCAGTGAGCACATGAAAAAGATAACATATAAAGACATTGTAAAGGCAACTGATAGGTTCTCTTCTGCTAACTTAATTGGCTCAGGATCATTTGGAATGGTATATAAAGGTACTCTGGAGCATCAGGAAGATCAAGTTGCCATCAAGATTTTTAACCTTGACATATATGGAGCTCATAGGAGCTTTGTTGCAGAGTGTGAAGCCCTAAGAAACGTCCGCCATCGAAATCTTGTAAAAATCATTACTTTGTGCTCTTCAGTGGATTCGACTGGGGCAGACTTCAAGGCCCTAGTTTTCCAATACATGCTAAATGGGAACCTAGAAATGTGGCTACATCCGAAGGCCCATGAACATAGTCAAAGAAAGATTCTGACGTTAAGCCAAAGAATTAATATAGCCTTGGATGTAGCATTTGCTTTGGATTATCTTCATAGCCAATGTGCACCTCCGCTAATACATTGTGACTTGAAGCCAAGCAATATTCTTTTGGATCTTGACATGGCTGCGTATGTCAGCGACTTTGGCCTAGCAAGATTTATATACACAACATCAAATCCACATCAAGATAGTTCAGCAAGTTTGGCTTGCCTAAAAGGATCCATCGGATACATCCCACCAGGTGAGATAAGCTTATTTGTAAGATGCTGGTTCCGTTTGTTCATTAATAATTGTACAAGTGTCTATTCTCTATTTTTTTAACGTTTATAAATGTAAATGCAGAGTATAGCATGAGCGAAGAGATATCAACCAAGGGCGATGTCTATAGTTTTGGAGTGCTTCTGTTACAAATGATAACAGGGCGTAGTCCAACTGATGACAAGATTAATCATGGTACAAGCTTGCATGAATTTGTTCATAGATCATTTCCTAAGAATATTTATGTTGTTGTTGATCCCACAATGCTGCAAGATGACATCAATGCAACTGACGTGATGGACAACTGTGTCATTCCACTGGTTAGAATAGGCCTCTCTTGCTCCATGACATCGCCCAAAGAGCGACTGGGAATGGGACAAGTTTCAACAGAGATCCTTAGAATCAAGCATATGGCCTCAGTCATGAAGGTCAGATGAAGTAAAGATTTGGCATGATGGTAGCTAGCGACAGAGATTTATTCTTAGAAGAATACTATTGTAAATCTTATGGGTTTTCCTTTTTTCAATTCAGCTAATGACATTTGCAGAAAGCAACATTCTTTTTGGCGTTAGCATTTCGTGTCATTTTTCTTGTAATTTTCCAAGTTGAACATTTGTACAAGCACAATACAAGCGATGAGAGCTCAATCAATTCGTACAATTAGCGTCCAATCAGAACCAATTAGAATTTTGTACAAGCTGAATTTGGATTAGATTGGGGATTAAACCTCGAATTCGGACATGCCTACAACAGGAAATTCCCCTTAGCAAAGCCTGAGCAGAGTAGAGACCGAAGTCTACAGATCGATTTCGCCCAATCCGCGCAGAATACCCTATATCAAGCAGAGGTACATGCATACGCGTGTACCTGGTCGTGACAGAACCCTAGTTATCGTGCTGCTTCATCTCGAGCGCCGCCGCGCGCTGCTGCTGCTAGGACGTCGCCGCCTGTACCAGTGCAAGCCGCCGAAAGGCGCCGCCGGTGCTCTCCCGCGCCGCCATGTCTCACCGCAGCTCGTGGCGCATCGCGTCTCGCATGGTCGCACCAGCACCGTTGCTCGCCGTGCTGTTGCCAGGAAGACGGGGGTCGGGAGTTTGGGATTCAGGACGAAGAAGAGCTTCCTGTTTGAAACAAAATGGCAGTAGTAGTGTGGATTCCATATGGTAGGGACGTGAAACAGATTGAAATTATCTGTAATATTCGACTATTGGATTCGATACGATACATATTTAGTTTAGATTTTTCATTCAGTTAACAATTTGTTCGAATTCAAATTCCCACGTATATACCATTTTCCATATATTGAAGTCTTTTCCATACTCTCGTGGGTACATACTTTCACTCCAAATATAGCATTTAAATAAAATTATTATACTTCTTTATCACTTTCAGTATACTTAAATACTAATTATAAGATATTTCAATGTAAATTAATTGAATTATTTTTATTGAAGCCCTTTATTTTTACTATATACTCTTTTTTATATATAAAAGAAGTATATACACATAGTTTTACTTTAAAAAGTGGACTTTCATGAATTTTTTTATTGAACTCACTTTGGGGTATCTTATAATCATGATTGAAGTATACTAAAATAGATAAAAAGGTATCGACATACGATTTAAGTGGTATATGAGAGTTGGAAGTATAACGAGGATAGTTATGAGTATAGTTAACATATATTAAAATTCTCGGGAATAGTTACTCCCTATATCGTATCTCGCAACGTAGAGAGTATCTTACCCAACCGAGGACATGTACATGTAGTATACGAGTATATAAGATCACCTATGTGGTATTTACACTTTTTTAATGGTGGTATGTGTAATTTTTTTGACACACTCCTTTTTATGTACGAGGTATTTACAAAATACGCTAAAAACTATGGACCCCCTTACAATTATTTCGTGTGGTTCACATTGGAGTATATATCAATAGTATATGAGTATACTCCCAAGTGAGAAAGGGGTATGTCAAATTCGTTTAAGTGGTATATCAGAGTTGGAAGTAACTACACCAAGAAATAGAAAATATTTTTCATATATATATTTTCCTATGTATATGTATGTGTGTATGTATTTATATGCATGTATGTACATTTGTATATGTACACACACGGTGGCGCTATTCTGCTCCTGAGCGTAGAGTAGCTTATCATGCGCATAGGCGCACGGCAGCAAATATGGCGCGGGAGCACACCGACCGGTAGGAAAAATTGATCCCATGTTGCCCGTGTCACCTGGATTTCCCTCCATTGCATCTCCGACATAAGTTTTATTGCCGAATCAATGCAGTTTATCCCGATGTGTGAATGTAGTTTTATTGTTCTCTACGCGGTACACGCTATATTACTATAAAAGTCCCGAAGTATTACTGGCACTTGTTAGTTTGGGAATTACTGTGCATGTGATAGTGTTTTATTATTATGTGAGAATTGTCTTGTACTGATGACCGTTCATAGGCGACGCTGGCGTGCGAATGTATTTTTACTGATATGTACGCGCTATGTTACTATAAAGGTCGCTAAAATTTATTGACACTTGTTTGTTTGGGAATTACTCTGTGTGTAGTTATGTTTTACTTCATTTAAAAATGTCTTTTACTGTATAAGCTGTAGACTCTTACTGTATGCGCACGATCACAATGCGACAATAAAAGACCACGTCCTCCCGCGCCCCGAAATAAAAAGCACGTGATCCCATGTCTCCCCACGCAATCGACCGTAAAACCGCGCTTTCCCCACACAATCCACCGTGCAAAAAAAAAATCATGCATTTTCGTACTCAATCCATCGCCCTCCCCCTCTGTGGTCCCCTTCTGCCACCCCCACCTTCTGTCGCCCCCCTTCCAGCGAATCGGCAGTAAAAATAACTCCTGACAGTCCACCACGCGGGCATAGGAGCACCCTGATCGACATAATTTTTGTCGTTACCCGTGTCGGGCAGATCTACATCCACCTCATGGAGGTTTCCCTCGTCGTTTACAGATGTGTTAGGCAGAGCGACAGACACACTGAGTTCCTCCACATAGACGGCTACGCCGGTGGTAAATGTTGTGCCTCTAGCAGTTAGCACCCCGACGTCCGGATCCTCTACTCCACACCTTGGTGCTAATGCCACCCCTGTGGTTTCTCTAGGCGAGATGAGGACACTTGATAAAAAGCGGTCGTTCACTCACGTATGCAGTTTTTTACGATTATGTATGTGCTTTCTTACTATCAATGGTTCATTATATTACTACCACTTTGGCCCTCTTGGGGGGTTTTGCTGTGTTGAGATCTACTGTGTTGTAACATATGTTTTACTGAATTCATGTTTATCATTTACTGTCTATCCCGTTGGAGATTATTGTGTTAATAGTAACAAAAAATTGTGTCTCGCGCATCAACACTTTGCAATACTGAATGCTGCCATTTACTCTTATCAAGACGCAGATGTTCCAGACTTCATTGTACCGTAGCTCTGCATACAGTTCAAAGAGGAGCTATGCAGGGTGTACACCCCTATGGTGTTTAAGGAGTACAAAGAGACTTACTTCACGAGTACAACCTTCCGCATCAGCGATGACACCAACCAAGATGGGATAAATCTCATGTCTCACGGGAAGCAGTCCATGGTGTTCGCGTGGTCGCAGCATGATTTTAAGGTGCTCGCCGACGAATATTCCGGTAGCTACAACTGTGAATACCGCTGGTGGTAGCACACATGTAACCTGTCTTGTAGTCTAAAATTTATTGTATAATACTATATAGATTACTGCCTACCATTGGGGGATTACAGTATACAATTTATTGTCTATCACTATGAAATTTACTGTTAACACCTTTTGTATTCCATGTAGGGTTTTTTTTGTGCGCACCTGGTTAGCGCATTCACTGTAACATCCCAAAAGTGCCTAAATACAAAAATATGATATTTTTAAAACTTTTTGTGCAATTGTCTGTTGTTGTTTTACTGACGTGCAGTTTTTCAAATTATTTGAGTGGAATTCTCTCTTTTATCGGCATAGATGGTGTAAGGCATAAAAACCCTAGGAGCATCGGCATAGATGGTGTAAGGCATAAAAACCCTAGAAGCATAGACCCTAAATACAGGAACCCTAGAAACCTAAATTGTAAGAGCAAAATAATCATATACAAATAAATTATCGTAACAGAGTATTACCTTTGAAATATAAACCCCAAAAAAAATCAAAGGCCTGTTCGAAGCCTAATGTTTCGAATGTACGAGAGCTTAATTAGTGTTCTTTAGAATATGTCAGATTATATCCACCGCCATGAGAGAACTTCCTAAAACAAATTGAATTGAGGGAATTAAAAGTCCAAATTTGGTATAATTGTACAACTAATAAAATGGGGAAATATTATTAAACACGTTTTCCTCAAATCATATAATTAAGGTGCATGAAAATAGGAAATTAAAAGAATTATAAAGAAACATACAAAGCACAAAAAATTCTGGAAAAATTACATAATAATATACATTATGTCATAAATGTTCCCTAAAATTTTTAGAATTTTTGAAACTTGATAACTATATTTAGCAATCCACTAAACACCTCAGCTATTCTTCTGAATTCTGGAGAAAAACCAATTCCCATTCGCCCTTTGACTGCTGGGCCCCACAGCGCAGGGGTTCCCCTCCACGCAGCCACCCCTCTGCCCTTGCATGCCTGCCATGCCGCCCCCATGCCACCGGCCAACAACGGCCTCTCCGTCGCCCACCTACAAAGGGGCCATCACGGAGCCCCTCCCTGATGATAAGTTATATTTAGTCATCAACCAATACATATGCTAGTCTATTCATATGTGTTATCATATGTGTTATCATATGTCTATTCATATAAGTTAAACCTAAGATAATATAGTCATATTTAGAATATGTCAAGTTAGTTAAGTACGATTTACATATAATAGCTATGAATGCTAATCAGGCATCACTAGTATATGATTAACCATTGGGCCCTAGGCCATGGTTGTAGTGCTGATAACAATGAGATCAAGTCGATTAGTGAATAGTAAGATAATGCAGTCATGTTCTAACACTTACATGACCCAACACTAGTAAACCCTAGGCCATTAGTGTAATAATATAGATAATCATTTAATCAAATAATTAATCAGGGAAGTGAAGTAATTAGATAATAATCAAGTTCTAGTAACATATAGCCTTACGTCTAGAAGTGCCCAAATGAACATAGGATTGTATGCCGTGATCTAACAACATCGTGTCTTGGGTAATCCTAGCATAGTAACCCTTAACCCATGTAATGTCACCTAATGTGATAGGTTTACTTTAGCATATTACAAGCCGCGCAAGTAATAAAAACTAGTTAAAGATAAATGTGGCGATAAACCCAAACCCGTAGACACCCCTGATCTGGGGATAAGGCTAATATCTAGCCCGTGATCGGAAATTCCAGCTATAGCTCATGGAATTTCCTTGATAAATATAAAATAGTAAAAGAAACTATTAAATGAGCTAGGTCCCATGTGTCGGTGAGACTTGTGTCTACCCAGAGCAAACCCCGCACTTATGCATAGGTCTCACCTGGCTTTCAAGGAACTTTCTCGGTAAATAGGAAGTAATAACTAAAATAATTATAAGAACATATAAGAGGACTGATTTTGACTGTATGATCATTGTAGATGTATACAATGAATAACTGGAGAGAGTACTTGTGAGTACTAGGTGGCCTGTTAAGGAAAACAATATCACATAGGCTCTAGGTATCGTCCGTCGTCATCCGTTCTCAGTAGCAAAACCCTTCATGATCTAAAAGTAGATCAGAGAGTCATACCTAACCAGGTAATCTCTCCCATATCGATAACCATTGAGAAATATTCCTGCGGATATTCTCTCTCTCCCTGTTAGATTTATCTACTTTCGTCTGCAGTATTTCTTTCATCAACTCCTTGGATATACTTTGGTCTGAAGTATTTCCTTCATCAACTCCAGATGAGTATGATTTGGTCTCATCTGAAGTAATCCGTCTTTCAAGGTACCGTTAGATGTGTTTACTTTAATTTAAAGTTTTCTTTTTGTTTGTATGTATTTGAACTTATTGGATTTCATTTGGTTGTTTTCAGTACTCTTGGATTTAATCATATACTACGTAGTTAGACTTTGACGCTGTGATGGGACAATAATCCCAACAAGACCGAGGCGGAATCAAGATTGTCTGAGCATTGAACAGGATGATTATCAGTATATTGAGCGTGATGATTATCAGAACCTTGAGCTAGAACAGGACCGAGGTTATCAGAATATTGAGCAAAGTGACTCAACACTTTGATCATATTGCACCTAATTTTTGCAATTATATTGCTTTAAATTATGAAATTGTATTGCTATGTTTTATACAACTATATTGGTCTAGCTCATAGTTAATGCCTCAATAATAATTGTGTATAAACTTCAAATACTTAAATTTGGATACTATCCTTGTCACCTTAGAATTAATTGTTAACATACTAGTTAATAAGTCTGTATCTAAGTGTCCTACTTAGCCTTGCTTAGATACATTGTCACGTGGGCAATGATTTGCTCGAAACATCATTAAAAATATTTGAACAGTCGAGACCGGAATCCTGGCTGGTATGTTGGATTAAAGGTTATTTTGATAATAAAAGAAAAAACTTGAAAAACAGATTCCGACTTGGGCGGCTGGAAAGAGTGGCTGGTGTCGGGTGCACAAGAGAGAGTTGGTATGTGGATGTACCACCCAAGTCAATTAAGGACCGAATCTGGTAACGACCCCTCATGTAAAATAGCGCAACCACAAGTCTGTAACACTTAAGACCCGACTAACTAATTTGTTCGCCTCGGTGTGACTTCACCATTGGAGGATGCGGGTGGATAGTTGGGGGATAACGAAGCCACGAGAACTACATGGCACAAATGGGAGACCTTCTGTAGGTGAGGGGAGGCCCTAAGGAGGTGATACCTAGCGGTGCAAAGTTGCATTGAGGTGGGACATTGTAAAAGTCTTCTGATAATCAACATTAGCCGCATACCTACGGAAGTGTGTACGGGCAGTATAAATTGATATATCTCTTGTTGGTAAAGTGTACAAACTCTACAGAGTAATAAAACTATCTAGATAGCCGTGCTGACGGTCAAGAGCGGTACTGAGAACTTGCTTGATATAGCTTTCTTTTTCATAAAACCATTTGTGTATGTGTGTGGAATGAAAAGGGTGGGTTGGAGCCCAGCAATTGGAAATATTGGGTAGGAGCCCTGAGAGTTGAGAAAGTCTGGTCGGGGACCAGTGATAAATAGGGGATAGCCTGAGCATTGGGTGGCTTTAGTCACTCAATGGTATAGGAGATAAAATCTCCACTAGTACTTTACAAAGTAAAAACTCAGTCTATAAAACCTATGTTGGTTAAAATGCTAAGTATCAAGATTTGCTATTACTAAATCTATTTCAATAAATGGCTTTGTGCAAAATAAAAGAACCAAGAGACTTCCCTTTTATTAGCCCTGTATGTATAATAATTGCATTGTGTGTTAGCTCGTGAGTACGGTTGTATACTCATACTCACCATTTATATTCTTTTAGTCAGTAAGTATAAAACAAGGCTTCAGGGACAATTATGGACATTGGACAAGACTGAAGATCAAGGAGGCTAAGAACTAGGTCGCGAGCCCACAGTCGATTGCCGGTGGGCATATAGTGAGGGTTCCACACGTTATACTTTGAATCTACTTCCACTATTGTTCTCTGAAAGGTATTTGGCCTGTTCGGCCATTCTGCAAGTCAAAAGTCATAAGGTATATTTACGCTTTGTTTAATATTATGCAATAGCTTTATATTTTTGTGATATGTATCTAAACCAATAATGTAACTGTGTGTGCCATCTACTGATCCAGATAATGACACAAATATACACAGTGGGTCCCAACATAGTAAATTTGGGGTCTCACATTCACCCACTTGCAAGTAGAGAGTATCCCTAGCCGATATGTGCTCCGTAGGTACACAAGGAATGCAAGGGTGAACGTGTCCTACGACAGACATGACCTCATGTAGGCCTATCCTGACGGAACGACTAAGATGTATCGACACTCAACCCTTATGATTGAGGCTATGGGCATGGTGAGGTTAGGGTGCAGATCGAGTGTTACGTACGATAGATCCATAAAGGTTCTCAAGGCGCTCCAGGTGCAGCTTGATAGCATACCCAGTGACATTGGCCCGATGGTTGCCGAGACTGATGAGCCCAATGAAGCAACAATCAATCCATTTGTAACTCCATTGTCTCAGACCAAGGGTCAGAAATAAGGCTATGACGCGCCAAAAATTATTGCTGCCCTCATAGAGAAGAAGATGACCTGGGCGTGTGGCAGGTATGGCCTGAAAGCTGGACACAATTGTACCACCTGCCCAACCCTTCCGAAAAAGGTTGCTACAAGAGGAAGAGGAAGAGGCAGGGGCAGGGGCAGGGGAGGAGGGGCTGAGGGAGAGGAAGATCCGGTGCACGCCGCCAACTAATTCATGACGACGAATCGGAAGACCATCAAGCTGATGACTATTGCAGTAGTGGGTTGGATGGCGACGATGAGTGCTAATATATATATATATATATATATATATATATATATATACTTTCAAAATATGACACTTTTAATGTATTAACTTAGACATGTTACTGTGTGGCATTGGCCACCTGGCACAGAGCAGGCCTGCAGCTCACATGAGTTGTTTTACTATTTTGTACGATCTCTCTTATTGTAAACAATACGTGATATCACTGAACATAGATTATCAGGACTACTATGTGTGTGACCCTGGTTTACTTCATTTAGAAATAGATGTTTACTGGGTGTCACGTGAAACGGTGGCTGTGTTTATTGGTTTAATTGTGGTAGTGGGTCAGATGACCAAGATGTGCTTTGTAGTAAATATGTTTTTACTTTCGACATATGAAACATATACTGCATGAACTTAGACATGTTAATTGACAACAAGGGAAACTAGCATAGTGCGGGAGATGAGCTCGCGTGGGTTGGTTTACTCTTCTGTACGAGCGCCCTTATAGTATATATACTGCGTGTGGTATTGCTGCCTTGCTGTTTTGGAACTAGAATTTTTGGCCGATACGGCCGATTTTGATACCGTATTTGCGGTTTTAACCAGCCGGCGGTTAATTTTGCAAAATTAACCGAGTTGGCACACGCCGAGCGTCTTGCCAGCGCTGCGGGGGACGACGTCAGCGTGCGCAGGGGCGCAGGTCGGCGCGCGGCCGCCACCACGGGCGCGGGCGCAGCCGCAGCAGTTGAGCGCCGGCTGCGCCGTAGCGCCAGCCAACAGGCGCGGCGCCAGCGCCCGCCGCCCCGCGTGACGTGGGAGGGACGTGGCAGGCGCGGCGCGCGGGCGCGGGGTGGGCGCGCGCCGGGCTTGTACGGAGAATTAAAAAACGTTGGGGTGGCCATATTTCCCACCGTCCATCCTTCCTCCTCCGCACATCTGTCGCCCCATCCAGGAATTCCGGCGCCAATGCTTACGGAATTCCCGGCGCCAAGGCCGCGACTCCTCCTCCACTCGGCTATAAATACCGGACTCGCACTCGCTCTTGGTCATATCAATTGCGTTTCGATTCTCGTTCTTGCGCTCGTCGCTGAGAACTCAGAGAACGTAACATAATTAATTTTATTGGGAGGTAATTGTTTTCTCGCTTCTCGTCACTCGGCCTTGATTTATGACTTCCTCCGAAGGGTGATTTATTACTTCCTCCGAAGGGTGATTTATTACTTCCTCGGAAGGGCAGGTAATTTGTGTTATGCTTTTGCCGTTATTGCCGTAGTCGTAATTAGTTAGTCTTTGTTACCTAGTCGTAATTAGATAGTTTAGGGGTAATTAATTAGTAGTAATTAGTTAGTCGAGTAGTAATGAATTAGTTTAGTGCTAATTAATTAGTCGTAATTAGTTTAGTAGTCATCGTTCTGACATATGAAGTAAGTGGAAATAAAGTCTTGGTATTTTTAGTGGTAATTAATGAACCGTAATTAGTTAGTTTATAGATAGCTAATTAGTCGTAATTAGTTAGTTCACTAGTAATAAATTAGTTTAGTGCTAATTAATTAGTCGTAATTAGTTTAGTACTCATCGTTCTGACATATCAAGTAAGTGGAAATAAAGTATTGGTATTTTGTAGTGGTAATTAATCAACCGTAATTAGTTAGTTTAGAGATAGTTAATTAGTCGTAATTAGTTAGTTCAAGAGTAATGAATTAGTTTAGTGCTAATTAATTAGTCGTAATTATTTAGTGGTTGTTGTGGGTTTAGGTATTTTCAACATGCAAGACTTGATTGTATTTTACGGCGATGGGCTTGTACAGTTTTGGACACGATGGGTTGGACCTGTCGAGATGCCGATAAAGGTGGTCCGCGGAGGGCTCCACGCGATGAATATTCACGAGCTGCGAAGCTGCATCCGGAGGGAGTTCCTCACGGAGCCAAGGACGAAGAAAGTTATGATTGAGGCGATCACCTGCACCAATTATGTGTGGGAGCTCGTAAAGGTGGATGGAAGCATAGCATGGAGGCGTTACATGGAGATTGTCTCCCACCGAGGCGGCCATTCACGGAAGCCTATGGTGTACGTCAATTTCGTACATAGGACGTCTGAAACCACGATGATGCCGAGGCTCGCATAAGCGGGCAAGCGCACCGAGCTGAAGATGGCAAAGACGGAATGTCTTGCCTCGGAGGGAAGTCCGTGCCTAATTTTGAGCCAAATGAGGGGCGAAACATGGTGGTCGGCTCGCATCGACCGCCACAGTATCTACCGGACGAGACTCTCGGGTTGGAGTCCGACGAGGACACCGCCCCAAGCTCGGATGGTACCGACGAGGACGCACACGGCGGTGGTCCTTACGTGGCATCGAGACTTGATGATATCGCGGTGCGTTCGCTCGTACTACCGCAAGAAGAAGGCTCCTGGGGTTTGAAGCCGACACCCTCTTAGTTGGGCGGCGCTTCCGAACAAGGTGGCGTGCAACAAGCTATAGCACGATGCGCTTTGTCCATCGGCGTGTGTACCGAGTGCACCGTCCAACCAGTCTGCGCATGAAGTGCATAGTAGAAGGCTGCCTGGCAAGGTCGGCGCTCTCGAGCAAAGATCTTTGGCTCGGTCTTCACGGTCAAGGAGCTGATCGACCACACTGCGAGCTCGGCGAGCCTGCGGCGACATCGGGCGTGACTTCCGCATATGTTGCAAACCTCATCACGCACCTAGTTGAGGCGACGTGTCTATCTCCCCAAGCCGATGATGTCGAAGTCGTCAATCGGGTTGGCTATCCATTAGCTACAACAAGGTTCGACGAGCCAAGCGAGAAAGTCATCGAGGCTATATGCGGGACATACGAAGAGGCGTACAACCTTGTGCCGAGATTGCTTCACGGATTGCGGATCAAACCCGCACGCACATAAACAAGCCGGACCGTGAAGATCTTTGAAAAGGGCCCAACCACTTCATCTTTGGATAGGGTGTTCGGCTTTCGCTTTCGAGCCATCGGGGCTTCAAGTTACGCCGTCCGTGCTAACGATGGATGGCACTTTTCTCCTTAGGAAGTACAAGGGCACCATCCTCACCGCGGTGGCGGCCGATCGAATGGCCAACTTCTCCGGTTGCATTTGCCATTGTCGAGGCGAGAACACATCCACCGGTGTGGTTCTTGGAGAACGTGAAGAGGGTCGTGGTGGGAGACCGCCAACGTCTGCGCTTAGTCACGCATCGCAATCTTTGGGTTGTTGGCGGCCATCAACATCATGCGGCGTGGGATGGATCCATCTCACCGGTGGAGCGACGTGCAATCCGGTGGTGCATGAGGCATCTTGCATCTAACTTGTTCACGCGGTTCCGATCGGGAACTCATGAAGACGTTCAAGGCATTGTGTATGCGTAACCAACGACGGAAGTTTGAGTCTATTTGGAGAGACCTTGAACACCGGACTACGAGACATACAAGGAGTCCACTCGGAGAGGGAGCAACCTAGTAGCGCCATAACCTTCTCCCAAAGGATTAACGACCACGCTCCGAATTGGAGAAATGGTCCTCCTCTATGACACAGACGGTGCGAGTACGACGTTATGACGACCAACATGTCCGAGGTCTACAATAGCGTCCCGAAGGTGTGCGCGGGCTCCCTATCACTGCGGTTGTCCAGAGACATGGACTCGCACCGTTGGTTATTTCGTGAATAGAGCCACCGCAGCCAAGCGGCGAGATGGACGAAGGCAAGCGGTGGTCCAAGAACATGCGAGACACATGGATCGGAAGATGGAGAAGGCCCGAATGCACGACATTCGGTGATCGACGGCCTCAGCGTAAAGTACGAGATCAAGCTTCGGCGTAAATCGTCAATAGTCATGCTAGGGGAAAGAAAGCAGGCATGCACCACAGGTGATGTGGCGACATGCACCGCAACAAGCCAAAGCTCTTCCACAAACCATGCTCGCGCGTGTACAAGGCATGTGCGCAAATGCGCAGATGGCTACACCATACATCTCTGAGTACTACGACATGCGGCACCTATTCGGTACATGGAGCGGAGAGTTTCACTCGTATGGTTTGGAAATGAACTACAAGGATCTTTGGCCCGACATGGTGCAATCGGGTCCCAACAGGACTTGAAGAGAATAGGGAAGGGCGACGGCAGACGCGGCGCCGGAATGACATGGATGCTAGTCAACGTACAATATTAGCCGCACTGCGTGAAGTGCGCAGGATATGCAAGACCCCGGGCACTCAATGAAGGATTGTCCCAATGCACCTAGTTTGTCCGGTCGTCACTCGGTGTCGTAATTTAAAGTTTTTCTGTCTTGCTTGTTATGTACAGCGCAAAATTATACGAGACCCGCTATGGACTCTTCGCAAACTTCTACAAGAGGATGTTGCGAGCGCAATCGCTTGCGCAGAAGAGGAAACACGACTAAAATACGGATTTTTCAATGAAAGATGCTCCAGTGCCACCACGTTTGCCGGTCCCGAAGTGTGTGTGGTGAACCGGCAGAGATCATTCAGTCCACACACCCAACACGGCCGCCCCCGGGCGTACTACAGTGCGGCCACTACATGGTAAGCGTTTCTTTCGCGCGCATCGATTTTCCTCCCAATGTTTAATTCCTTCAATTTTTAACTTCATCCCCACGTAATGCAGCCGAGATGTGCTGCCACTTCTTCCAGTGGATTGACGGCCCCGAGATGTACGACATGGCATTCATCCAAATAGAGTACATGCTAAACTACTCGGTGCGGGCCGAGAACTTCTCACGGTGGAAACCTTACGTACGAGATGAGGAGGCACCGAAGGACCCCAGTAAACTCCCGAGCGTAATCCATATCGACGACAAGGGAAAGGCTCATGCAAACGTCAGTTATGAAGAAATTACATCCTTCTTATGATTTTCACTATACGGTGTACTTACATCATGCAAACGCAGAGACATGGATGACTTCGACACACCAGCCCGACGTGGACATTCCCGTAACAAGGGCAAGGGAAAGGCTCATGAGGTGAGCCCGCCGCCACAACAGTATCCGGCCGCCGGGCGTCATCCGTATCCACGACGTCAGTTATGAAGAAATTACATCCTTCTTATGATTTTCACTATACGGTGCACTTACATCATGCAAACGCAGGACATGGACGACTTCGACACACCAGCCCGACGTGGGCGGTCCGTGACAAGGGCAAGGAAAGGCTCATGCGGTGAGCCCGTCGCCATTAGCGTATCCGGCCGTCCGGAGCAATCTACATGGACGGCGTGAGTTATGAACAATTGACATTCTTATTACGTTTTGTATCGTGACGATGTACTTACATCATACAATCGCAGGTACGGACGACTTGACATACCACCCGACGTGGAGAGTGCGCGATAAGGGAAGGCTCCTTCGACCGAGACCCACCGACGTCGAGACAAGGCTCCTTGCTATGGCGCCCGCGAGACAAGTAGCACACATCGTTAAGTAGTTGCTACCCACATGTTGTACGGCATCTTCATAATCGCAACAAGCGGTCTCCCGAATTTTAAATTATAGCAAATGAGGTCAAAAAAATGAAAATTTTTGTGTTTGACAAAGTGTATTTGATTATGTAATTTTGTATTATTTTATTTGTTAAGAATCTTTTGATATAACTTTGCTTTCAATGAGATCAATTAATGTACTTCATACAAAGGAGGTCTCGGGGAGGCCACGAGAGGTCTCGAAGGTTTAATGGAGTGGAATCATTATACAAAAAGTTTGTACGTTTATTGATTAATACGAACAAGACACTCATACGAAATAGCGATAACAAGCATGTAGTACAATGAAAATAGCATAACACGTGAAACTATACGGCTCACTCGTCTGAGCCACTACTCTCTCCCTGCTGCGGCTGCGTCCGCGTGCGCGGCCTTGTTTTGCGCCGAGCATGACCGTGGAATACGTCCACCGCTCTGGAGAACGCGTGTCGGTTCGGAGGGGGTACGGAGACCGTTGAGGCGGAGGTGGACCAGTAGACTGAGTCTGGAGCAGAGTCTGGTAGGCGTACATGTCGTCTTGATGAGACGTGCCGACCTGGGGGACACTTCCGAGGAATTCATCCACGACGGAGGCTAGAAAACCACTCTGGGGCCACTCTGGGGGTACGATGCCTGCAACTCCGGTTGCGCGGATGAACTCTCGCCTGGAGTATACCGTGGGGCACCGAACCCGGAGGACATCTGCTCTTGAACGTACGGGGGGGCAGCGAACCCGGAGGAGCTCTGCCCTGCGTACGCTAAAAACCCTGGCTGCCATTGTCCTTGCCCTGGCGTCGTGTACTGCTCCCTGGTAGGAGTTGGGAGGCCCGTATCGTCGTCATCAGTCGATGTGAACTGGCCGTCACCCCCAGGGGCTGAAGGCTGCAAGACGAAACGATGTTAGTACAAATGAACACTCTGGATGTAAACTAAGAACCTCGTACCTCCCGGATGTGCGGTCACGAGATAACCGAGGGGGTGGTAGGTCGGTACCGGTCCGGACGATGAAGTGATTCATCCCGACGGACCTACGGCGAGAGAACGGCATGATATTAGCGGGCGTAAGGCATAATTACAAAACTTGATGTAAATTTGTACATAGCGACTTACCTGCGGCGACGACGCCCGCAGATGACCGACGGGAACGCTACGGCGCTGCCGGACTCGCTAGGTCGTGGTGACCTAGCGGTGAGCACGCCCCCACTGCGTGCCGATCGCAAGGCGTCGTCCCTCGAGCGACCACTGCTCAAGTTCTTTATTATCTTCTTCATCTCCGCCGAGATGTGCTTCAAAACTTTTTATATGCCGCCGGGTTCTATCAGTGCGAGTTGGGCCTCGTCCGGCGCGCTCTGACGCCACCGCCGCTCGATCAGTAGTGACATATGTAACGTGTTTATTAACAAAAATACGAATATCGTCAACAAAACTGCGAACCGAGGGTGTAAGTGTCGTTCGGTGTCGTCATGTCTTGAAGCGCTGTGACGGTCGTACGTGCGGCGGAGGCTCTCTTGGTGCGTCTGAAATGTCACCTCCTCTGGGCGCTCCGGAGGAGGAATGGTGAGTCTTGCGCGCGTTCGTGGCATGTACCACTCCATGTACGCAGCGTACGACTGAGGGTCATATGGACGCGGCTCATGCCATACATCCACGTGCACCCTGTGAAGCCATGTCTCAATCCACTGGTGCTGGTGCATTTGCCAGTCCAAAATATGCCCACCCGACCTCGATTGCCTGCATTTTCGGAAAGATTAATGTTACAAAAGAAGACGTAAGGACTGCAAAAATTACTTGGATGAAATTTGACTCACAGGTGTACAGCTCGCTCCAGGGGCCTGACGTTCGGGGGGGGCACGAGCTGGTACCGACAAAACTGTCGCATTACGCGCTGCGGCGCGTAAGGCTCCACCATATGTGAGAACACCAGGTGGCAGGTCGTCGTCCACAAAAATCGATCCACGAGGCATGAAACAGACAGCCCGTGCGGCGCAACCGCGAGGAGAAAATCAGCATGCCATGGACACCAGATGATGTCGCTCTCGTGCAATAACTCGAACTCGTTGTGGTACAACGAGTAGCACCTCGCCGGTCTTCTGTTGGCCCAGCGCAGACGACCGGCCGCAGTCCACCGTAAGCCCATGGTGGGCGCGTCTATGGGGTCATGTGGTAGGTCGTCATCTGGGAGAGGGAACGGGTGCGCCGCTGTCTCAATGGTCGGCCGCCCAACAGGGAAGTGCTCCCAACTCCACAGCTGCAGGAGCACGTAGCACACGACTAGGTTGCTACCAGAGCTGCCGCGCCGCGAAGCGTCACACAACCCTCGGTATGTAGCGCAAAGGACGGCTGATCCCCAGCTGTAGTGCGGCATCGGCTCAGCCCCCGCGTCAACCAAAGACTCGGCGACGCGGATGAAGCTGGGGTTCAAAAAATCGCCCTTTGTGGTTGGAAACAGGACCCAACCAAAGAGCTGGAGAAGGTAAGCAACGAGATGCGTCCTAACGGCGCCTCAGTGCACCTGCGGGCATTCGCTGAACTGCCTCAGCCAAGCCCGAGGGACGCCACGTGCACCCTCCGGCAGAGGTTGGCCAAACCGCTGCTCCAGCCTGACCTTCCAGTCCGCTCTCGGAGGGCCCGGAACAAGCGGCACACCCCGGATCGGGAGACCAGTCAAGAACGAGACATCCTCTAGGGTGATCGTCATCTCACCCCACCGAAAATGGAAGGTGTGCGTCTCGGGCCTCCACCGGTCCACAAGTGCGGACAACAGGCTGCCGTCTAGGGTGAACCCCCGTTGGAAGGACACCATCCTCGCAAAGGGCAACAAGCCCGTCTCCAGGAGGATCGGGACGTAACGATCGTCTAGCGCCCACCAGTCCCTCCCCGCCCGAAGCGCCAGGGGCGGAGGGCCATCCACGCCAGCGGTGAGCCACAGCTTGCACCGGTGGTCCTCATCGTAGAATTGTTCTAGTAGCTCCGGTAGAGACATGACTAGCAAAACATACATAGCGAACATTACTGACAATGTGGCTAATTAAACATAGAAAAATGTAGCTAAATTAAAAATTACGATAAACCTACCTGCGAACGACGACGACGGTTAATAACGTTGAAATATAATCGAGAGAGCAAGCGCATGAAAAGAAAAAAGAATGAGCAGAGGAGCGGCGAGTGGCGAATATGAACTTAGCGTAAGAACGATGCGAAATGAAATCGCGCGGTCGCTCTCAATATATCGCGTGGCCTGTCAGTATGCCCACCCGCGCCCGGCCGGGCGAAGTCTTGGGCGCGGCGCGTGCCAGCGTGCGTGGCGGGCGTTGGCTGTAGCGGCGAGGCGCGGCAGCGCGCCCGCGCGCCCGCGCGCCGCCGTGGCGTGGCGCGCAGCGCGAGCAGCTGCGCGCGCGCCACTGGCGCGGGGCGCGCGCTACAATGGCGGCGTGGCGCGCTGACCGCTGCGCCAGCCCGCGCCAAGCTGCGCGCATGCGCAACTGCGCCCGCGCGCCTGTACTGCGGCGCTGCTTCGTTCGGCTGCGCCAGCGGCAGTACGCGCGGCCGGGCGCGGCGCTGCAAGGCGTGCGCGGCGGCAGCGCCCGACTGCGCCAGCGGACACTCGTCATCCCAGCGCGCGCTCGCGCGCCGTCGCCAAATTTCCCGACTAGTTTTGAAAATACGATCGCGCGCTGGTTTAAACCGCAAATACGGTATCAAAATCGGTCGTATCGGCCAAAAATTCTTGGAACTACCGTGTGTGTGAACAAGATTTGCTGTGTCTAGAATAGTCGGTTAATTACTGGCTATTACATGATGATTACTGTTTTTTTATAGATAAAACAAAAGTGTCATGACGTAGTTTGATCTACTAATCTGTATGAGCTCTTTTACTGTATAAGGCTAGTAATGTTACTCATGTTTAGTTTGTTCGTAATTACTATACGTGCGATACGGTTGTACTGTATTATAATTTTGCGTTTACTAGACTATTGGTCACACATTTTTATTTTTTATTTACGTGCAATAATTAAATAAACACGTGATACGACATCATTCGATTGCTCATTTAAACACACTAATGTTGCCACGATCTCTTTGTCTCTCGCGCCAACTTTAGTACTTGTCTTATAAATGGAAAAGTACTTCAAAGGCTCTCACAATGCTCTCATCTTTCTTCAAACTTCAAAGGCCGAATACACTCCCCCCTGATCCCCATTTCCGCAAGCTCCAAAAAATGGCTTCCCACTTTTGTTCCACTCTGACGCCATCGTCTCCCCTCATGCCGGCCATACTGGCCTATCTCGCACTTATCTACATGCACCTCTCTGGCAGGACCCTAGCGCAAGCTGTGGACAAGCCTTCTTTTCATGATGTCCTCCGTTCTTTGCTCTCCAGTCTACAGGAAAACATAACGGCCATCATCCACCAGCTGGGGCTCCTCCTCTGGCGGGCCAATGCGATGGTCTCTGGCATCCAGTGGGTAAACCTCGTCGCGGAGATCGTCCTCTGGAACTACTTGGTCCGCATCGAGAAAGCAATCCGGAGGGTCGACGATGACATCGAGGTGCAAAGAGCGTAGGTCGACCTCACCGGGACTGAGGAAGCCAGAGTTGATGGCCTCTGGGCTATCTTCAACTTGATTACCGAGTTCGAACGGCCGGAAGCGTGAATCGAGCACTCGAGGAAGCAAGTGGAGGAGTTTGGTCAGACAATCGCTAATCTCGCACCCACCGAAGCCGACAAGAAGGCTTATGAAGATTTGAAGGCTAATATAGGGTCCTACCTTGGCCACTATAATGTACATCTTTTACCTATCCTTTTTTTTCTTTTTATCTTCTGCGGTGTAAAAAGGGATGGTTTTTTTTGTAAAATCAATTGGCCACGCTATTTGGACCCGAAATATAATGCAAAGTCCTTTTGTCTTCTATTTACTATTTATGACCCCCCATATTTACTGGATGACTCATTTTAATTTACTACCGATATAGAGACAGTATTAGTGAAAACACCCAAAAAAAAAAAGCCGCCACCCAATCTAGTAAAAATGGATAACACATTTACTTTCATATACATTCCATTTTACCTGGATGTGCTTTCACTGCCATGCTAACTTTACTGGACGTCTAGTTATAAATTACTGGTATGCCTTGCCTGTTGCAGCGTTGTCCTTGTGATATCATTCGTGTGGATCGAGAATTTGGGATTGACAGTAGACATCTATGCCCATGATTTTACTATGTCCCTTGTTAATATTTACTATCAAATTGGTCGTACTGCACATGTCTGTGTGTAATATAACAAAAATTCATTTGCATTTCAAATGCATGAAAATGTGGAATTTTAAATCTTTTTAGTGCACTTTATTGATATTAGAATTTATTGAATTTTTGTTTGAAACTTTATCGAGTTTTGAATTTTGAGAAACAAGTAATGAAATTCAAATCCCCCACCCCCACCCCAGTGCCCCATGCCCCATCACGTCGCCTATCCCACCAGCAACGGCCACAGCTTTGCTTCCCTCTACTTAAGCCAAGCCCCAGTCACATCTCCTTCCTCTTGCCTCCCCTCTCCACCTCCTCCGCCCCCTGTCCCAAGGCTCAGCCGAACTCGGAGGAGTGCAGCCACGCGCCGGTCGTGTGCTGCCGCCCGCTCACCGAGCCGCCTGGCCGCACCGGCGAGTTGCGGCAAGCACTGTCATGCCTCAAAAGGTTCCCTCAAATGCCCTCTACTTCCTAGGCTCACACCACTCCCCGTCTATGCCCCACGTTGCCTGAAACGGCCACGCCACCATCGGCCTCCCCGAAGATGATCACAGCGTCATGCTTGTTAGAAAAATAGAGCAAAAACGAGACATGAATTTTATGTGAAAAACTCTTGCGGAAAAAAACCACGGGCGTCAACCGGCGATAATCACTATATGTGGAGTATTTACAAATCGCACGAAATTACAATGAAACGGCTCAATTCATATGAGGCATACAAGAGGTATATATAGGGGTAAAGGACGTAAAGTCCAAGTCGGATATGTTGGTTCACAGTCCAGATTCGAAGCACAAAACGGGAAGTAACAGAATGATTTTTTTTGGGGCAATTTCTTCTCTGTTCACTGCTGTTTATATAGTAGCAATTACAGGATATACGATAGGTTCTAATAACTGGAATGCATGAGATTGGAATCATGGCATCACACGTTCCGGACAACTCGGACACGAACTAATCACGCACACACGCATGCCGCATTTGCAGGAAGAAACAAGAGCACTACTGGAAAGACCACTCCTCACGAACCTGCAGATCCGGTCCTGCTGTTGTCGTCCAAAAATCCCAGAGTTCGTGGCCACTCCCAGGATTAAGTCCAATATACTCCCCCTTAATCCTGACGTGGCCCAAGATCGCGAACACCTAGCAGATACCGCATTGTTGCCAGCTTTGCCGTCGGCAACGCTTTCTTCAATGCATCAGCTCGTTGCTCATCGGTGCAAATAAACTCCACAACGATCTGCCCTCCCTCGATGCATTCACGTATAAAGTGAAACCTCATGTCGATATGTTTGCTGCGTCCATGGAATACGGGATTCTTCATTAATGCGATCGCGGACTTGTTATCAACATATAGCTTCACTACACTGTTCTCCTTCCCGGTCAACTCGCCCATCAAGCTTCTGAGCCACAACGCTTGGCATGCTGCTGCCGTTGCCGCCATGAACTCGGCTTCACATGATGACAGAGCTACCGTTTTCTGCTTCTGCGAGTTCCATGACACTAGGCATTCGTTGACATAGAATGCCATGCCCCCGGTACTCTTCCTGTCATCGTTGTCGCCTGCCAGATCGCTGTCCGTGTACCCGGCGCTCGCTCTTGTGTAGATGGTCGGTGATTCAATCTTTTACCCGAAGAAGTGATTCAATCTTTTACCCGAAGAGGTGGACTACTTGTATAATAGTTCCTCCACATGGGTGCCCAGTGATGCCTTCTCCATGACCGCGTTTGAGTGTGTGACCTCTGGGTCAACTATTAGGAACATCGTGACGAGGGTCGTAAAGAGGGTCGAAAGTCCGGCTACCTGGAGCATACAAAAATAGTAGCTAATTAGCAGAAATCATCTAAAAAAGTGAGCGGTAATTTTGCTACGAAATTCTAGTGAAATCACCTGTTCCAAACAAGGAAAACTTCTTACATGGTTTAAGCTTGGACTAGCCTTGGACAAGAAAAATCAAGGGCTTGGGAGAATATCTAGTGAAAACCATCATATATCTTTTTGAAACTTGGAAAAAAAGAAGTTTAGTTTAAGTACCAGCATGAAAAAAATTTCAAAAAAAATACATTGAGGAGATGGTTCTTAAATTAGCAAACATATATTCAAAATTTAAATTTCAAATTTAGCATGTGTTGACAGAAATGAAAAAGAAATCCCTGACATACTATAGGTTAAGCGAAATGGAAAAAAAAGACACAACGTTTTTATTCACAACAAATTTCCTTTTTTCCATTTCTCCTAACTCATTGTGAGTTCAAAACTAGAAATAAGGTGACACAATACTCCATAAACTATCTCAATTTTTATTTGGGAATTTTTCATGTTGATTTGATGCTCAAACTATACAGATTTTTAACTTTTAATTCCTTATATTTTTTCGGATTGTGAATAGTACCAAAATAACAAATGCTGTTAAAGGTGGCTTAAAGCCTTAATATCTGTAACAGTCCATTTTTGGATTATGAATAGTAATTTACTTTTGTCGGTTGATTTCAAAAACTTATTTCAACCTAAGTTGTATTTTCAAAATCTCAAGCTTCTACCTCCATTTCAAAACCCTTCTCTTCGAGCCCAGCCGACTTTCCTCCCCCTTGGGCCGACCACCCTCCCCCTGGTTGTAGGCCACCTCCTCTTTCTCCTCCCCGAGCCTAGCTTCCCTTTCCCTTCGGCCCAGCTGACCCAGCTCCCCATTCCCCCTACCTTTCTTCTCCCCCAGCTCAGCCCCCGAGCCAGCCCCTGCGACTCTGTCCCCTCCGCCGATTGCTCCACCTGCCCTTGACTCTGGCACCCCCTCTTCATCGCCGGCGCCTGCGACGCCCACCGGCTCCCGTCGCCTCCGCCACCTGCTTGGCCCTAAAGTCGCCGCCTCCATCGCCCTGTCCCATCGCCTGTCTCACCGCCGTGTTAGCACCATGGCCGTGCGCCTGCGCTTTCTAGCCCTCTACCGCCACCTACTCCCCTCCACCTGCCCTTGACTACGGCGCACTACGTTGCCCGTCTCGTCGCCAGCGCTTGCCCGTGTTGCCCCCGCCACCTTCTTTGACTACCCAAGTTGTCGCTCCCGTCACCTCCCCACTGCGTGCGCCCACCCCGTCCTCTCTGACCACAACACCCATGTCGTCCGCCTCAGTAACCCGCGCGCCTCTGAGTCTCTGACAACCCTTCCTTGCCCTCTCGCTGGCTATAAAAGGAGCTCCGAGCCCCCCTTGCTTCCCTTCGTCTCCCCTTCATTTTGGTAAGTGCCAGCAGAAGGTCTACGACCACGTCCACGACTATGTCTACGACTACGTCTACAACCACGCCCATGACCACATAGTCGCATAGTCGAAACTATTTTGACCACGCAGTCGAAACTCTTTTGATCGCGTGGTCGAACAGTCGAAACTCTTTTGATCGCGTGGTCGAACAGTCAAAACTTTTTCGACCACGTAGTCGAACGCCTTCCTACTATGTTGTGTAGTCGAAACCCCTTCTGACTATGTCTTGTAGTCTAACCTCCTTCCGGCCACATCAGCTCAAAGTGAGCAGTATTCGAAGCTAGCTATACTCAAAATGAATAGTACTCGAAACAAATAGTACTTGCAATGAACAGTACTCAAAATCGGTAGTACTCGGAGCTAGAACTTTGGAAGCCTCCATTATAACTCCGATTCTAGTATTTTTTTGTTTCTAAATTTTTCTAAATTCAAGACATTGCTAATGGCACTAGTGTTATTTATTTTGGAGTTCATTTGTTATTTCATTATTATTTATTTGTTCTCTTTGCTTGTTTATTCTTTTCCGGTGCGTTCGTCTGATTAGAGTTCGGAGACGCGGGAGATCTTCAGTTTGAGCAAGCATAAGACTTTCAAGACTCTCTCCCCTTCATTCCAGGTGAGTCAATACTTTGATCATTTTGAGCCTACGTTTTATGCAAATTATATTCATTTAAATTACTAAAATTGCATGCTATAATGCTTTAAGCAAATGTATGTTAAACGTTAAGATAGTTAAATACTCATTTGATGATTAATAAATTATTATACCATTCTTTGGTAATTGATTCCATTATTCCTTGTCACCCTAGTAACTATGTGGTAACTACTAGTTATAAGTCAAACTTAAGCGACATTCTAGTCTTGCCTACAGGGCATTAAATACCCCAATCATCATTTTTTAATCATGAAAGTGGTTTTAGGTAGTCATTGTGGGTAAATGACTGGAATATTGTGGTAATGTATTATCGCTCCCCAAAAACCCTATTAAATTACTGTTACCACATCTGGACGAATGGTATGATGGAGGGTATGTTGATGGGTGCTAATGCATCCCAAGGGATGTTGGTATGTGCTTGGTATGTAGAATGAACCGCCCAGATAACCCTAAGGACTTAATCTTGTTATGATCTTCCGTGTAAAACAAGTACAACCACAAGTCTGTAAAGTATAACTTAGCTTAGTAAATTTATTAAACTATGAATGTCGTCTCACTGGAGGGGTAGCGGGATCGTGCAAGCACTGGATACGATCCAACTTGAATAGGACACTGATGCAAGGTGAAGTAAATGGTCGCGCTAGTCGTTGCGAACAAACCCGCTACGCTAGTTGCTGAGGTGAACAGCCAATTGCGCTAGTCGTTGCGAACAAACCCGTTGTGCTAGTTACTGAGGCGAACATCCCGCACAACTTATGGGACACCAAAGCAAGGTGAAGTTACCAGTCGCGCTAGACATTATGGGTAATACTGCTATGCTAGTTGCTGAGGTGCACATCCCACACAACTTATGGGGCCCATCACGTGGCCCATATGGGTAAGACGATGGAAGGGGCGAGATAATTGGAAAAGTTACTGTGATGATCGCTCAACTACATGACAAAGGAATCATGTGTGGGCAATGAGTATGATTGTCTCTTGTCGGTACAGTGTACAACCTCTGCAGAGTCTAAACTGTTTAAATAGCCATGCCCATGGTCACAGGCGGGCATGAGAACTTACAAGAGTTAGTTCTATTTATAAAACTTTGTGGGTGGGATGAATAATGTGTTGGGCTCACCTAGCCCGTGTTTTGGATTTTTTGTGGGTTGTCATACCCAGTGATGTTATTATGTGGAGATGACTCCACTCAAAATGTAAGAATAGATGAAGGTAACCTTTGCTGTTTTAAATATTACATAGTATCTCTTTTAAAAATGAGATTTGGTCAAACTACTAAGTCATAGGAATTTCTAAATACTATAGTTAAAAATATTTCTTTAAGCAAATAAAAGAACACGAACCATTATTGTTAAGCCTTGCATGTATTATTACTGCACTCTGTGTGTTAATTCGCGAGCACATAAGTTTTGCTCATTCCCGCTCTTTCCCCAAAACCCTCAGAAGCAGGAACTCATGAAGACTACGCATACTATGAGGGCTCCAAAGTTGGAGGCCCCAGAGAGGACGTAGAGTAGTGTAGCTCGTTTAGTCTGGGTCTCGTCGCAGTCTAGCTGACTCCGTTGGTGCTTGTGTGCATCCAATATTACCCAAGTCTTTGTTTAATATCGGACGCACACGGGTTTTCCCAGTCGCTTGCCTATGAAGAGATGTGCCCTACTCCTTTTGCTTCCGCGGTCGCTTCCGCTACTTTTGTAATGTATTCATTTGGCATGTTCAGCCCTCTTTGTAAAACTCAACCCGACGCGGTATATGTGACTCTGATATTTTGTAATATAATGAATGGTATAGTTTTCATCATGTATGAAATGATTCAATGATGTATCTGTAAGTGCTATCTACTGATCCAGAGAATAGCACAACATTTTCATAGAGGATTTGGATTTATAAAATCCGGGTTCGATAGAGCTGGTATTAGAGCATACGAGTGTAGGAGCGTTAGTTAGATTGGGCGTGCCTAAGGACTTTAGTCTTATTTTCAAAACCAAGAAAATATTTGCCCAAAATATATCGTACTTATTTGTTTTTCTCTCTCTCACCACTCTTAGTTCTGTACTTACCTTTACCTTCGTTTAGTCTTCTGACCTTCTCTTGTTTCAAAAATTATAGATAGCTACTCCGTCATCTGATGGCCCGTGGGACCATCACTCTCACGGAGAGAACACCGATGAGTTCATGAACATCCTCTGCCAACTTATGCAGTAACTGAGCTACCACCACAATTCTATTTTCAGAGGCCGGAAGACCCAGATTCTGGACCAAGAGTCATGGGTTATAGAGGTTTTCCTCTATGCTAGGGAAGGCGAGTTCATCACTCACACCTTCAGAGCCGCGCATCCCAAGAGCAGCTATGATGAAGCAGTCCAAGAGGCAGCACGCTTCACCTGCACCCGCCTAACCTAGATACACGAGGATCTTCTACTGGAATCGCCTTTCTACTGCCTCCCGCCCCTCTAGGAGGGAGGGTCTGACCCCGAGATCTTCATCGTCGTATTGGAGTGGTCAGGTCTAGTCTAGACTAGCTAGCAGTGCTTGCTAGGCAGTCTTTTAGTTGTAAGAACTCCCCGTTTTCTTTCTTTTAGGCGTTGTGATTTGTATTCTGTGTCGTGGTTTAGCATAGCCTATATGCTATGTTTGTAAGTCATGTAACACTTAACCCCTTTAATATAATGCAGTCATTCTAGGCTTTGTATTGTACTTGTTTTGCCTTCCTCGTTTGTTTAAGTTCTTCTGTATGTACTCTAGAGGGCTAGTAAACCTTCATATACCTCTTTTAGTTCTAAGATGAGTTACTTCTTTAGATGGCACCAAAGAGAGCAGCCGCCCCAAGATGTGGTGCATTTGCAGCAGGACGAGGACGAGGCCGAGGCTGTGGTTAGGATCTATCTCCCCAACCGCCAGCAAACCCCTCAATGGCACAAGTCATGTTTCAGCAGACGCAGATTCTCCAAGCTTTGCTTGCTAGTCAGTAGTCAGGACCGGCCAGCCACTATTTGAAGTTGGCGGACTTCCTCCAAACAAGACCCCTCACCTTTGCTGCAGCAAATGAGCCCTTGGAAGCTGAGGATTGGCTCATAGATACTGAGAAGAAGCTTTATCTTACCCGATGCTCAGAGGAAGATAAGGTGGACTTTGCCACCCATCAGCTAAAAGGAGCCGCCACTGCTTGGTGGGAGAACTACCTCACTGCCCGAGGTGGTGAAAGCCCTGTAGCCGACGAAGAATAAGAAGAAGAAGCAGCACTGGAGACTGAGAATCAGCAAGACCCCGCCACCGCAAAACAAATTGATAAAGTATAGCTAGATGATATTGAACTCGCAAGACAGTAAATTCCTTGGGCTGAATTCAAGGCCGCATTCAGAACCAACTTTGTGCCCGCCGGTACCATGAAGTTGAAAAAGAATGAATTCAGAGCTTTGAAGCAGGGTCACATATCAGTTAATGAGTACCTCACTAAGTTCAACCAACTCACTCGCTATGCTCCTAGTGACGTGGCCGATGAAGAGGAAAAGATTGACCGCTTCCTGGAAGGGATGCATGAGGACATAAGAGGTCAGCTGACCATTCAGGATTTTCTGAACTTTCACCAATTGTTCAACAAGGCCCTTATCTTGGAAAATGAGAAGCGGACGGCTGAAGCCAGTCGCAAGAGGAAGATGGCATTCCAGAAGCCACAAGGTAACTTTCTCCAGAAGTCAACCTTCCATGGCAGCTCATCGTTCAGACCGTCTGTTGCCTTGCCACAAAAGACTCAAGCTCCAGCCCTGCGTCCTAATGGGAATAGATTCTGCACTCTTCGCCCCACCGGATAGCCTGCAGCAGTGAACCCAGTAGCTAATCTTCACTGCTTTCACTGCGGAGAGAAGGGACACTTCGCCAGCCGATGCCCTCAACGCTAGAACCCTGCTGCAAAGTTCAACCCAGGAGCTCACCAACTCAAGGCCAGGCACCAAATCAAAGCAAGATTCACCAGACTTCTCAGGCATCAAGGTCTACCCCGACACCAAACTACAACAGTGTGAACCATGTTACGGTCGAGGAAGCTTAGGAAGCCACATGAGTGCTAATGAGTACGTTCTCTGTTAATTAAGTACCCGCACTAGTTTTGTTTGATTCAGGAGCTTCGCATTCCTTTGTTTCAAGAAAGTTTGTTGAAAGGTTTAAGTTGCCAACCTATAAGTTAAAGAAACCCGTGGTACTTACTTCACCCGGGGAACCTTATTTTCTGCCTCAGTAAGTCCCAGAGTAGAGATTGCTTTAGAAAAATTCAGATTCCTAGCAAGCCTTCTAGTGCTAGAATCCCAAACTCTGGACAACATCCTAGGGATGGATTGGTTGGCTGGATATCAAGGACTAATAGATTGTGCCAAATGAAAAGTGGTGCTCACCAAGAGCCCAGGAACCACAATCAGGGTTAGTGTGGACCATTTCTCTCCTCTGGATCAGGCAATTCACCACCTTGAAGAGTTGTCCCTAAAGACAACACTTGTAGTCCAATCTTATCCAGAGATCTTCCTAGAAGAATTGCCTCGTATGCCATCAGATAGAGATGTCGAGTTCGTGAACAACTTAAAACCAAGGACAACCCTAATAGCCAAGAGACCATATAGGATGGTCGTGGATGAGCTTGGAGAGCTTAAGACCCAGCTTGAGGACTTGCAATAAAAATGATTTATTAGACCTAGCTCATCCCCCTAGGGTTCGCCAATACTCTTTGTGAGGAAGAAGGATGGTACCGCTAGATTATGTGTTGATTACAAAGCCTTCAATGAGGTGACCATAAAAAACAAGTATCCCTTCCCCCGCATCGATGATCTGTTTGACCAATTGTCAGGAGCAGCAGTTTTCTGCACGATAGACATGAGGTCAGGATACCACCAGCTTAAGATCAGGAATGAAGATATCCCTAAGACGGCTTTTACCACTCGGTATGGCCTATATGAGTTCACGGTTATGTCGTTTGGCTTGACCAATGCGCCAGCCTACTTTATGAACCACATGAACAAGGTATTCATGGAATACTTGGACAAGTTTGTTGTCGTGTTCATAGACAACATTCTGATCTACTCTAAGACCACTAAAGAACATGCTGAACATTTGCGTTTGGTTGTAGAAAAAATTAAAAAGCATAAGCTTTATGCCAAGTACAGCAAGTGTGAATTTTTGCTTTATGAGATCAGTTTTCTCGGACATATTATATCTATTGGAGGAGTCACAGTTGACCCAACCAAAGTAGAAGCTGTATTGGATTGGAAGCAGCCTACCTCAGTAACTGAAGTACGTAGTTTCCTCAGCTTAGCTGGGTACTACCGACGCTTCATATAAGTATTCTCCAAGCTGTCCAGGCCAATGACCCATCTTCTTAAAAAGGAAAAGAAGTATGAATGCACAGAAATTATGTTGGGGCAACGAGTATGATTGTCTCTTGTGGGTACAGTGTACAACCTCTGTGGAGTCTAAACTGTTTAAACAGTCGTGCCCACGGTTAAGGGCAGGCGTGAGAACTTACAAGAGTTAGTTCTATTTATAAAACTTTGTGGGTGGGATGAATAATGTATCGGGCTCACCTAGCCCGTGTTTTGGATTTTTCCTGGATCGCAGTATCAAGTGATGTTATTATGTGGAGGTGACTCCATTCAAAATGTAAGCATAGGTAGAGGTAACCTTTGCCATTATAAATATTTCACAATATCTCTTTTAAAAATGAGATTTGGTCAAACTGCTAAGTCATAAGAATTTCTAAATACTGTAGTTGAAAATATTACTTTAAGCAAATAAAAGAATCCGAGCCATCCTTGTTAAGCCTTGCATGTATTATTACTGCAGTATGTGTGTTGGCTTGTGAGCACGGAAGTTGTGCTCGTCCTTATTCTTTCCCCCAAACCCTCAAAAGTAGTAACTCATGAAGACTATGCATACTACGAGGACCCCGAAGTTGGAGGCCCCAGAGATGACAAAGAGTAGTGTATAGTCTGGATCTCGCCTCAGTCTAGCCGACGGATCCATTGGTGCTTGTGTGCATCCAATATTTTAAAGTTTTTGGTTAATATCGAACGTACACGAGTTTCCCCAGTCGCATGCCTGTGGAGAAATGTGCCCTACACCCCTTTTGCTTGCATAGTCGCTTCTGCTACTTTTGTAATGTATTCATTTGACCTGTTCGGCCCTCTTTGTAAAACTCGACCCGACGCGGTCTATATGACTGTGATGTTTTATAATATAATGAATGGTATAGTTCTCATCGTGTATGAAATGATTCAGTGATATATCTGTGAGTCATATCTACTGATCTAGATAATGGCACAACGTTTTCACAAAAGATTTGGATTTATGAAATCCGGATCCGACAAATATGCAACTGAACAATTATGAAATCCCTTTTCAAAAAGATAATGGTTGATAAGTATATGCAACATCACCTTGGAAAAATGCAGTTGTGCTGTTTAAAAACTGTCTAGAACGGTTTAAAAACTGTCTAGAACGGTTTGATGGTATAATAATTAAGATCGAAGTGGTGAGGATGTAAAACCTCCAGGTTTGTCTGCTATAACAGGTAGCCTGCGGCCTTGTTGGGTTGGAGCGGCGCCTGTAGGCTGAGTGGCCGGAGCACCCGGAGGATCACCGCCTGGAGCGGCTGGAGGCTGAGTGGCCGGAGCAGCCGGGGGATCGCCGCCTGGAGCGGCCGGTGCATCGGCGGCAGGCGAGCTGCAGCTGCCAGCAAGCGCCATTTCTCTCTAGGCAGAGCACAAGTTGGAGAGCGATGACAGCCTCCAGACCAGTAGTTTGTAAGGGTATTTATGAGTTTAGATATCAGAGTTATCTCATATACGTTCTTATCTTTTTTTTAGAAGAAAGCGTGCGTTCATATCATGCAAGCATCAAAGCCATATTTCGTGCTGGTCGGGTCAACGCAAGGCATGCAGAGTTTAGTGGCATCTCACTATCTCAGTCTCAACCCTGAAATGTCAAATTGAAGAAAGCTTCTGTTCATATCATGCAAGCATCAAATCCACATTTCGTTTTTAAGTGTTCTTCTGCTGGACGGGTCAACGCAAGGCATGCATAGTTTAGGGGCATCTCACTATCTGTCTGAACCCTGAAATGCCAAATTGAAGAAAGCGTGCGTTCATATCATGCAAGCATCAAAGCCATATTTCGTTTTTAAGTATTCTTCTGCTGAACTGGTCAAAACAAGGCATGCAGAGTTTAGTGGCATCTCACTATCTGTCTAATCCCTGAATTGTCAAATTGAAGAAAGCGTGCGTTCATGTCATGCAAGCATCAAATCCATATTTCGTTTTTAACTGTTCTTCTGCTGGACGGGTGAAGGCAAGACATGCAGACTTTGGTGTTATCTCACTATAGATCTGTTGAACCCCTGAAATGTCAAATTTCTCGTCTAGCATGCAGAGATTCTTTTTAAGTCTGTCATCTCACATCTCCACATGCCGACTAGAAAGTAGCAAATTTTTTATTTGAAAACGAAAGAAGAAGTACAGCCCAGTTCCGATGCTCTTGCACCTCATTTGCTGTCTTCCAAGCAACTCAATTCCCAGATGTCTCCTTGATAAAAACTTGCCATTCCATAATCCAAATTGCAGAAGTACACTCAAATCCAACGACTTCCAAATATATTTCAAGCAGTAGTAGAAAACATAGTGAGCGGGTAGCAAATGGTTTGAATGAACGCCGGCAAAGGTGCATTCCAACGTAACGCATTCATGCATCTTCCAGGTTCTCACCATATCTTGGACAGTCAAATCACATGTCCGTATACCATTTAAGAAGTTAGACAGTGCCACACCATTCTTAAAAATCCTCTTGCAAAGGAGAGCTTTGATCTCCATACCTGTAACAGGTCAACACAAGGCATGCAGAGTTTAATATATTTCGTTTTTAAGTGTTCTTCTGCTGGACTGGTCAACACAAGGCATGCAGAGTTGCGATTATCATCGTGTATCTAAACTAATGATTTCATACGAGGAAATAAGCGATATAAGGCAAGCATAATGGCATAAATTAAACAACAAATTATAGATATCAATGACAGCTGAGGAGGTGAAAACTAAGAATATAGCTATTTTAGCTGTAGGTTTCTTATTTTGCTGAGTTATGTTGTTGTTGCAGGGTGCGGTAAAGACTTGTGCTTGGTGCTTGCCCGTTGTTGTTTTCTCTATTTTTCTGTTCTGGGCTGTAGAAGCTATACCGCTAAAACTTATTTTCTTTCTCTAATAGTGATTGGTAGAACTCATGTCTTCTTTTTTTTTTTAACAAAAAAGAACTTATGCTTGGTGATTGGTTGTTGTTGTTTTTTTTTCTGTCTAGGTTGTAGCAGTTAGACTGCTAAAATTTATTTTCTTCCTCTAATAATATCAATAGAGCTCATGCCTTCTTCTTTTTTAATTTTTTTGACAGTTGCATACCTTGCTGATCCTGCTATTTTTTGCTCTTTTCCTGTCAGCAAAAACCCTATCTAATAATGTTTCTTTCATAGAACAAAAATTAGCATGTAAGCATATGTAACAAGTGCCAACTATCTGTTCATTGCCCAAGGCAAAGATTGTATTTTTGTATAACAACCATTGAAAAAAACCCAAGAAAGCAGAGAATGGGGTTGGACTCTAGAAAGAACTAGAGCTGGAGCAGAGTAGAGCCAGGGAGAAGAAGTGGAGTGCGCGGAACACACCTAGATCTGGAGAGAGTACGATGACAGTGTGTTGAATATGCTGCTCCCTTCCCGCCGCCACGCTCCCTCCCGGCCATGGCGTTGCTCCCTTGATGTCGCCTCCTCCCTTCCTACCTGTTTGTCGTGCTGCCACCCGTTTACTCGTGTCGTATTTCTGTTCGCCAGCGCGGGCTACAAAGGCGAGCGAAGGTCGGTGGAACACAACGCTATGTGTGGGACCCCGGATTTCTCCATCTGGATTCCTCTATGAAACCACTGTGCTATTCCCTAGATCAGTAGATAGCACTTCATAGGCACAATACTGAATCAAACCATACATGACGTAAAATTATTTCATTCATTAATTTACACATCAGAGTTTACATAGACCGCATCGGGCCAATTTTTACAATAAGGGCCGAACAGGTCAAATGATTACATTACAAAAGATAGCGGAAGCAACAACGGAAGCAAAGGGGTAAGGGCACATCTTACCGCAGGCAAGTGACTGGGGAACCCGTGTACGACCGATATTATCCAAAAACCTTGGACAATATAGGAGGCACACAAGAACCGACGGAGTCAGCTAGACTGGGTGAGACTAGAACAGCTAAGGACTAAACTATGCTTCAACGATTCCTGGGCCTTCAGACTTCTAGATCCTTGTTGCAGTCGACAGCTCCAGGGTTCCTGTTTCTGAGGGTTTGGGAAAGAGCGAGGATGAGCACAACTACTGTGCTCGCGAGCCAACACACACAGATGCAATAATATATATGTAAGGTGTAACAAGGATGGCTCGGGTTCTTTTATTTGCGTAAAGCAGCATTTGTAAATACATGTATTAGGAAATCCTATCACTTAACATTTTAATCAAATTGCATTTTTAAAGAGATTAATTATGCAATAATTAATAAAAGCATAGGCTACCTCCACCTTCATGCTTATATTTTTGTTGGTGGTCATACCCACATATTACCAACGCTGGGTAAGAATACCCAGGAAAATCTAAATCAAGGGCTAGGTGAGCCCCGCATATTTTTCATCCCATCCATAATTTTTTTTTGAAATAGAACTATATCTTGTAAGTTCCTATGCCCGCCCTTGACCGTGAGCACGGCTGTTCGAATAGTTTTTATTCTCTGCAGAGATTGTACATCTTTACCCACAAGAGATAATCGTCTTGATATGTACACACGTTTCCTTGGACATGTGAATCAAGGGGAGATTATCACAATGCCTTTACAAGGCATCCCTCGATATTTGCCACACCCGCTAAGGTTTCACCTGAGCGGGTTTCGTTCCCGTGGGACCCGACAACCACTACGCCCAGACCCCCTCTTGCGCCGTATGACTTACGCCTAGGTTCCGCAAGTCGCAAAACCCCAACCCGTAGCCTCGTGGGCTCACGGTGAAGGGGTGTCCCTCCAATGGTGTAGCTCATACCGAAGGTCACCAATTAATTAGCCAGGTCGACACCCATAATAGAACTTGTGGCTGTACTGTTTTGCAATAGGAGGTCATCACAGGATTAAGTCCTTAAGATCATCTGGGCGGTTCTTACCATATACCCACCACAAAAATATCCTGGGCTACATTAGCACCCAACCATTTACCTTCCAGCTTACCATCGGCCCAAATGGGTATTAGCAAGTTTTTAGAGTTTTGGAGAAGTATAAACTAATTATCCAACCAATTCAGTCATTCTCCCCAATGACTGCCCAAAACAATTGATGATGATTAAAGGATAATGATTTGGGGTAGAGTTACCCCGGTACTTAAACAAGTCTAGCATGGCGTTTAAGTACGACCTATAACTAGTAGGTTACCAGATATTTACTAGGGTGGCAAGGGTTTTGGAAGTTCAATTATCAAGGACATGGAATAATTATTATTTAATCATCAAATATGCATTTAACTACCTTAGAGTGTTTGACATACATTTGCATAGAAATTAAAGCATGCAATTTAATATTTTAAAAGAATATAATATGCATAAAATGTAGGATCAATATGATCAAAGTGTTGACTCGCCTGGGCTATTTTACCGTGGCCTTGATCTTACTCAAAGCCTGATTAGATAGAGGTTTGAAGTCTTGGTCGACGTCTTTGCTTGAATCTTGGATCTGCTTGAGCCGTCGATCCTTCTGGACTTCGATTTCTAATTACGCAATAACGATCGAAAAACCAAATAAATTCAAAGAACTCAAAAGACCAATAAAACACAAGAGTCTCAGAAAGATTGCAGAGGACGGGCTTGAGAGAAGGGTTTGAGCGACACTGGAATGTTTGACAGAGCCAAACGTCCAGTTGGGCGAAAGGAGGAATGACATAGAATTTCTGCCCGGAGGGAGGATACAAAGGAGGGTAAGGTCGAAGGAGTTTTTGCCGAAATGCTCTATTGCGGATTTGGAAGATAGCAAGACTATACCACTACAGGCAACAAAGGAACTTAACTACCGGTTCTATACCAATCTAGAATACCAGATCGACACACAATCCAATGGCAATTCAATACCAATCTCAGCTGCCAGATAATACTCAACGATTCAATTGCTAGCTACTCAACCTACTACTACAACCTACTACCAAATCAAGACACAGATTCTATTGCCAATTTATCGATGCCAGAATCACCAATCATTGCCAAACAATACAGATTGATAGAGAAATCAAATCAATAATTCCAGCTTTCACCAAATATCATTATTTCCAACAATTATTGACCTACTGACGAAACACTAGCCAACGAACAACAATTGATTAACAAATCCGATAGACAGTACTGCTACTGAAGATCAAGCTATCCCTAATAATCAGGATCACAATCAACATTCAAATTACTGTCAAAACACTTATACTGATGATCAGTAATCACAGACAATTAACCAATAATCAACTTACTACCAACAAAACATCCTGCTATCATATTGTAACATTTCTCATTTGACGGATCGCTTGCAACCTTATTGCTACCGCTCTAATATGGGGAAGTAACTACGAATCAACTATTGACAATTGAAACCGACGAATAACAATTAATCGCAACTTCTACGACACAACAACTCGATTGACAGATTAACACAACCTCAGCTATCGATTGATCACAGGCTTTCCAATTGCAAGCCATACTAACTATTAACCTAATGCATCAATTCATAATCGCCAAATTAATCAATTTAGTTCGTCAAATGACATAACACACACATTTCAAAATGATAGAACACCTCATACTACACAAATATTCGATTACCAAATCACACAAAGATTAATCAAAATGCTACTTACAAAATACTACACTTACAATCACATACAACGATCGCAACAATTCATTACCAAAGGATTCCAATTTCCGGATTGCACACATATATCAAAAACACATTAATGGCTACAATACCGATAATCATGAATCAACAATCAATAATTGGAGAAGCAATGCACAACCCTCACGACCCCTTACTCACTGTCAACAACATTGTCACCGAGATTTCAAATTGCCAAACTCAACCTATTGCCCTATCAATCAAGCCTTCAACTGATGAGGCAACCATTCACAACAATCAATCAATTACTGATACAAAAGATTATTGCTACTGATCAACACTCAAACATCACTATTGCTGTCTGTTTTGGATCCTCAGGGGAGTAGTCGGCCGAGAGGGCAGGGCAAAGGGGAAGCTCGTCCATGGAGGCAGAGGGGGATTGGGATGGCTCACAGAGAGGGAGAAGGGGCTCTGGGGGCCGGTCTGACAGGGGGAGGCAGCCGGTCTGACCGGGGAAGTAGGGGTGCATGGGGCGGCTGCTACCGACGGTGAGCAATGGACAAAGGGCACCGGGGATAGCATTACGGGCTATCGGAGAAGAGGGGAGGACTAGGGGAGGCAAGCTCGGCGCTGGGGAAGAGAGGGGAAGCTTACCGAGCGATGGTGGAGGCGGTGGAGCACCGGAGGAGGTTGGTGACGGAGCTGGATCGGCGCGGGGAGGGGAGCTCGGCGACGGCGGTCCTCGGTGGTTGGGGAGGCATGCACGGTTGCGCCGGGGAGGAGCTCCAGGAGCTGGTGGCTGGGCCGAGGCGGCAACAGGGCGACCGGTGGCAGAAGGGGCTTCGACCGGAGGGGGAGAAGCCGAAACGGGCGTTGGGAGAGACTTACCAGGGGCAAGGGGAGGAGCGGGGGCGGAGGAGAAGGCAGAGGGCGCTCGGGATATTTATAGCCGGATAGAGAGAGGGAGCCGGCGGAGGAGCTGACGTCGGCGGCATGGGCGACGGCGGTAGGGGAGAGAGAGATGGGGAGGCGAGCGGACGGAGGCGAGTCGGCGCTCTCGGGTGAAGAGGCCGAGGCGGCGGGGGAGAAAGGATAAGGGAGAGTGAGAGGAACGGGCGAGCGGGCCGCGGGGAAAGAAAAGGGGAGGTGGGCCGGGCCGGAGAAAAGGAGGGGGTGAGCGGGCCGGGCCAACGAGCTGGGCTGGGAAAGAGGAAGAGGTGGTGGGCCGGAAGAGAAATTGGCCTAGGAAGAGGGGGAAGAATAAAAATGAGAGAAAACTTAGGTGGGCCGGGAGAAATTGGGTTAGCCCAAAAGATTAGGGCGGTCCAAAATCCGAAAAAGGATGAATTCAGTTTGAATTTTGAATTTGGAATTTGGAATTTGAGGACAGGTTTGAAACACAAACCCGAGCTTATAGGAAGCTCGAAGTTTTGCAAATTCAAGCGGCGAACGAAAATTTGAACGAAATCAAAAACCGAGTCGAGGTACTATTTGTCATCCAAAAACGGGATGTTACACTATGACACGATGGCAAGCAGGCATGAGGCCGCACAGGTGTGCTGCCGCACGCTCGCCCTATGCCGCCTCACGCCTGCTTGCCATCGTATCGTAGCGTCGTGTTCCACCGACTGTCGCTCGCCTTTGTAGCCCGCGCTTCCGCTCGTTCACCACTTGGAGGCCAGAGGCCCCCCACACACACATAACCACAGGATGAGAGAAAGAGAATAAAGGTTAAGAGTTTGGTAGGTTGAAGTAGGAAGAAAAATAGGCCTAATATGTTGTAAGGGTCACGTGTGAGGTTTGAGAATTACGAGCTGAATCCATTTATGAACACAAATATGTAATTTTAACCTAATAATAACATATACATCTAATACACTTATTAGATACCAAATATTTAAAAACAAAATTAGATACCCATCGAGAGTCCGCCCTCCCTGAAATGTCAAATTTCTCGTCTAGCATGCAGATATATTTTGTAAGTCTGTCGTCTCACATCTCCACGTGCCGACTAGAAAGTAGCAAATTTTTTATTTGAAAAGTAAACAAGTAGAGCCCAGTTGAAATGCATCTTGCACCTCATTTGCAGTCTTCCAAGCAACTCAATTCCAAGGCGTCTCCCTTATAAAAACGTGCCATTCTATAATCCAAATTGCACAAGTAGTAGAAAACATAATGAGCAGGCAGCAAATGGTTTGAATAAACGCCAGCAAAGCTGCATTCCAAAGTAATGCATTCATGCATCTTCCAAGTTCTCACCATATCTTGGACAGTCAAATCACATGTCCGTATGCCATTTAAGAAGTAGACAGTGCCACACCGTTCTTAAACATCCTCTTGGAAAGGAGAGCTTTGATCTCCATAGCTGTAACCAACAGCAATGGCCTCTTTGGGTGTCTTGCTTTATCTCTTCACCTTGTTTTCCTGGCTACCATTAGCCATCAGTGATGAGAGTGAAAATGATCGACAAGCTCTCCTTTGCTTCAAGTCCCAGCTCTCAGGTCCAGCCGGTGTTTTAGCTTCATGGAGCCATGCATCCCTGGAATTCTGCAGCTGGCATGGAGTTACTTGCAGCGCAAGGTCTCCTCGCCGTGTCATAGCGCTAGACCTCGCATCAGAAGGCATCACAGGCTCCATATCACCTTGCGTTGCCAACCTCACCTCTCTTACAAGGCTCCAACTGTCAAACAACAGCTTCCATGGCGGCGTACCGCCTGAGCTGGGACGACTCAGCCAACTCAGCAACCTCAACCTCAGCATGAACTCTTTAGAAGGTAACATCCCATCTGAACTCTCTTCATGTTCCCAACTCCAAATCCTAGGTTTGTGGAACAATTCCCTCCACGGCGAGATCCCACCTAGCTTGAGTCAATGCACACGTCTTCAAGAGATTAACCTTAGCAACAACCACCTCCATGGGAGCATCCCTTCTGCTTTTGGGAATCTTGCAGAGCTGCAAATACTAGTTCTCGCAAGCAACAGGCATACCGGCAACATACCGCCATCTTTGGGCAGCAGCCGTTCTCTCACATATGTCGATATTGGGAGAAATGCTCTCACAGGGGGGATCCCAGAGTCCCTGTCTAACAGTACATCTATGCTCGTACTTAGGCTCATGAGCAACAATCTTAGTGGAGAACTCCCAAAGGCTCTCTTCAACACCTCATCACTTATTGCCATTTGTCTCCAGCAGAACAGTTTTGTTGGTTCTATACCACCTGTTACTACCACCTCCCCCCCTGTTCAACATCTCAATTTAGGGGAGAACCATCTCTCAGGAACAATGCCTTCCTCACTAGGGAACCTTTCCTCCCTACTTACTCTTCATCTTCGTCAGAACAGCTTAACTGGGAGCATCCCAGAGAGCTTAGGTCATGTTCCAACACTACAAATAGTGAACTTGAATATAAACAACTTGTCTGGGCCAGTTCCGCCATCTCTCTTCAACATGTCATTTCTAACATTTCTTGCTGTGGCAAATAACTCGCTCATTGGAAGATTGCCCCCTGACATTGGCTACTCGCTTCCAAACATTCAGAGCTTAATCCTCTCAACAAACAAGTTCGATGGCCCAATCCCAGCTTCTCTTGTCAGTGCTTACAACCTCCAGAAGCTTTACCTATATAACAACAGCCTAACTGGGTTCGTGCCATTCTTCGGCTCATTGCCAAATTTGGTGGCACTTGATGTGTCATACAACATGCTAGAAGCAGGAGACTGGGGCTTTGTCTCTTCACTCTCGAATTGCTCAAGATTGACTATACTAATGTTGGATGGGAACAATCTCCAAGGGAAATTCCCAAGTTCTATCGGCAATCTTTCCAGTAGTCTTAAGCGGCTATACCTAAGAAACAACCAAATTTCTGGGCCTATACCACCAGAGATAAGCAATCTACAGAGCCTCAATATTTTGTTTATGGATTACAATCTTTTCACTGGTAATATACCACCAACAATTGGAAATCTGCACAACTTGGTCGTTCTATCCTTTGCACGAAACAAACTCTCAGGCCAGATTCCTGATACTATTGGCAACCTTGTTCAGCTGACTGATCTGAAATTGGATGGGAACAACTTGAGTGGAAAGATACCTGCAAGTATAGGACGCTGTACTCAACTCCAAATACTTAACCTTGCTCACAACTCATTACATGGGAGTATACCAAGTGAAATCTTCAAAATTTCTTCGCTTTCTCAAGAGTTAGACTTTTCACACAATTACCTGTCTGGAGGAATACCAGAGGGAGTTGGCAATCTCATCCAATTGAATAAATTTAGCATCTCAAACAACAGGTTGACCGACAACGTCCCATCCACTCTCGGCCAATGTGTCATGCTGGAGTATCTTGAGATGCAAAGCAACTTCTTTGTAGGAAGCATTCCACAATCTTTTGTGAACTTGGTAAGCATCAAGGAGATGGATATTTCGATGAACAGTTTGTCCGGAAAAATCCCAGATTTCCTCGCATCCTTGAGTTCTCTGCATGGTCTCAATTTATCCTTCAACAATTTCGATGGAGCAGTTCCAAGGGGCGGAATTTTTGACAACGCTGGTGCCGTGTCAATTAACGGAAATGACCATTTGTGTACAAGTGTTCCAACAGGAGGCATGCCTCTTTGTTCAGCATTGGTTGCCAGGAGAGGGAAACACAAGTCCTTGGTTCTAGCCCTAGAGATAGTACTACCAATTGTTGCTGTTGTTATAATCACTTTGTCCTGTACTGCTACAGTTCATTGGAGGAAGAGAATGCAGACAAAGCCGCATTTGGAACAATTCAGTGAGCACATGAAAAAGATAACATATAAAGACATTGTAAAGGCAACTGATAGGTTCTCTTCTGCTAACTTAATTGGCTCAGGATCATTTGGAATGGTTTATAAAGGTACTCTGGAGCATCAGGAAGATCAAGTTGCCATCAAGATTTTTAACCTTGACATATATGGAGCTCATAGGAGCTTTGTTGCAGAGTGTGAAGCCCTAAGAAACGTCCGCCATCGAAATCTTGTAAAAATCATTACTTTGTGCTCTTCAGTGGATTCGACTGGGGCAGACTTCAAGGCCCTAGTTTTCCAATACATGCTAAATGGGAACCTAGAAATGTGGCTACATCCGAAGGCCCATGAACATAGTCAAAGAAAGATTCTGACGTTAAGCCAAAGAATTAATATAGCCTTGGATGTAGCATTTGCTTTGGATTATCTTCATAGCCAATGTGCACCTCCGCTAATACATTGTGACTTGAAGCCAAGCAATATTCTTTTGGATCTTGACATGGCTGCGTATGTCAGCGACTTTGGCCTAGCAAGATTTATATACACAACATCAAATCCACATCAAGATAGTTCAGCAAGTTTGGCTTGCCTAAAAGGATCCATCGGATACATCCCACCAGGTGAGATAAGCTTATTTGTAAGATGCTGGTTCCGTTTGTTCATTAATAATTGTACAAGTGTCTATTCTCTAATTTTTTTACGTTTATAAATGTAAATGCAGAGTATGGCATGAGCGAAGAGATATCAACCAAGGGCGATGTCTATAGTTTTGGAGTGCTTCTGTTACAAATGATAACAGGGTGTAGTCCAACTGATGACAAGATTAATCATGGTACAAGCTTGCATGAATTTGTTCATAGATCATTTCCTAAGAATATTTATGTTGTTGTTGATCCCACAATGCTACAAGATGGCATCAATGCAACTGACGTGATGGACAACTGTGTCATTCCACTGGTTAGAATAGGCCTCTCTTGCTCCATGACATCGCCCAAAGAGCGACTGGGAATGGGACAAGTTTCAACAGAGATCCTTAGAATCAAGCATATGGCCTCAGTCATGAAGGTCAGATGAAGTAAAGATTTGGCATGATGGTAGCTAGCGACAGAGATTTATTCTTAGAAGAATACTATTGTAAATCTTATGGGTTTTCCTTTTTTCAATTCAGCTAATGACATTTGCAGAAAGCAACATTCTTTTTGGCGTTAGCATTTCGTGTCATTTTTCTTGTAATTTTCCAAGTTGAACATTTGTACAAGCACAATACAAGCGATTAGAGCTCAATCAATTCGTACAATTAGCGTCCAATCAGAACCAATTAGAATTTTGTACAAGCTGAATTTGGATTAGATTGGGGATTAAACCTCGAATTCGGACATGCCTACAACAGGAAATTCCCCTTAGCAAAGCCTGAGCAGAGTAGAGACCGAAGTCTACAGATCGATTTCGCCCAATCCGCGCAGAATACCCTATATCAAGCAGAGGTACATGCATACGCGTGTACCTGGTCGTGACAGAACCCTAGTTATCGTGCTGCTTCATCTCGAGCGCCGCCGCGCGCTGCTGCTGCTAGGACGTCGCCGCCAAGCCGCCGAAAGGCGCCGCCGGTGTCTCCCGCGCCGCCATGTCTCACCGCAGCTCGTGGCGCATCGCGTCTCGCATGGTCGCACCAGCCTGCTCTGCTAAGGCTGTGAAACAGATTGAAATTATCTGTAATATTCGACTATTGGATTCGATACGATACATATTTAGTTTAGATTTTTCATTCAGTTAACAATTTGCTCGAATTCAAATTCCCACGTATATACCATTTTCCATATATTGGTGGGAAGTCTTTTCCATACTCTCATGGGTACATACTTTCACTCCAAATATAGCATCTCGCTGCTTACCTTCTCCAGCCTCTTTGGTTGGGTCGCAACCACAAGGGTTTTTTGAACCTCGCCTTCATCCGCCGAAGTCTTTGGTCGACGCGGGCCGAGCCGATGTGGTCACCGCCCTTTGCGCTTACATACCGAGCACCGTTGTCTGCTATGCCGCAGCCGGAGTTGGGAGCATCTCGCAAGGTCCGACCATTGAGAAGCACGCGCACTGGGATGATTGACTCTTACAGAGCGCTACCACCATGGGCTTTTGGATCATGCCGGCCGTCTCATACTGGGCCAACGTAAGACCGGCGAGGTGCTACTCGTCTGTACCACAACGAGTTCGAGTTATTGCACGAGAGCGACATCATCCGTGTCCATGGCATGCCGATTTTCTCTCGCGGCTTGCGCCGCGACGGCCGCTCTGTGTTCATGCCTCGTGGATCGATTTTTGTGATTTACGACCGCCACCCGGTGTTCACATATGGTGGAGTTTTACGTACATAGCCGCAGAATGCGATTGCTGCGTTTGCATTCAGCCGTGCCCCGAACGCCGTGCCCTCGAGCGAATCAGACACCTGAGTCAAATTTCATCCAAGTAATTTTTGCGAGATTTACGTTTCTTTGTAACATTAATCTTTCAAAATGCAGTAATCGAGGTCGGGTGGGCATATTTTGGATCGCAAATGCACCACACCAAAGTGATTGAGACATGGCTTCTGCTGTGGTGCACGTGGATGTATGGCATGAGCCGCCCATATGACCCTCAACAGACAACAGACATGGAGTGGTACATGCCACGAACGCCAAGCAGACTCACTTCCATTCCTCCGAGCGCCTGCAGGAGGTGACATTTCAGACGCACCAAGAGAGCCTCCGCCGCACGCATTGAATCCGCGCTACGCTTCAAGACATGACGACGCCAGACGACACTTACAACCTCCGGTTCGCAGCTTTGTTGACGATATTCGTTTTTTGTTAATGAACTCTGGCATATGTCACTACAGCTTGAGCGCAAGCAAGTGCGCTGCCCAGCGCAGCTTGGACGAGGCCCAACCTGCATGTGATAGAACCCCGTCGGCATATAAAAAAGTTTTGAAGCACATCTCGGCGAGATGAAGAAGATAGTAAAGAACTTGAGCAAGTGGTCGCTCGAGGGACGCCGCCTTATGACGGGCACGCAGTGGGGGTCGGCTCACCCGCTTAGGTCACCACGACCTAGCGAACCGTGCAGCGCCGTGAGCGCTCCTCGTTCGGTCATCTCGGCGCCAGTCGCCGCAGATGTAAGTCGCTATGTACAAATTTACATCAAGTTTTGTAATTATGCCTTACGCTCCGCTAACATCATGCCGCTTTCGCCGTAGGTCCGCGGGATGAATCACTTCCGCCGCCCGACTCCGCACATACCTTCTGGCTTCTCTATCTGTGACCGCACATCCGGAGGTACGGGTTCTTAGTTTACATCCGAGTGTTCATTTGTACTAACATCGCTTCGCCTTGCAACCGGGGTGACGGCCGCCACATCGATCGATGACGACGATACGGGCCTCCCAACTCCTACCAAGGAGCAAGATACCACGCTGTGGCAAGGACAATGGCAATGTGGTTTAGAAGCGCACGCAGGCGTAGCTCCTCGGTTCGGTGCCCCACGGTATACTCCAAAGTAGAGTTCATCCACGCAGAATCGAGTTGGGTGCATCCGCAGTGGCCCCGCAGAGTGGTTTTCTAGCCTGTAAAGGCGCCGCCGGTGCTCTCCCGCGCCGCCATGTCTCACCGCAGCTCGTGGCGCATCGCGTCTCGCATGGTCGCACCAGCACCGTTGCTCGCCGTGCTGTTGCCAGGAAGACGGGGGTCGGGAGTTTGGGATTCAGGACGAAGAAGAGCTTCCTGTTTGAAACAAAATGGCAGTAGTAGTGTGGATTCCATATGGTAGGGACGTGAAACAGATTGAAATTATCTGTAATATTCGACTATTGGATTCGATACGATACATATTTAGTTTAGATTTTTCATTCAGTTAACAATTTGCTCGAATTCAAATTCCCACGTATATACCATTTTCCATATATTGAAGTCTTTTCCATACTCTCATGGGTACATACTTTCACTCCAAATATAGCATTTAAATAAAATTATTATACTTCTTTATCACTTTCAGTATACTTAAATACAAATTATAAGATACTTCAATGTAAATTGATTGAATTATTTTTATTGAAGCCCTTTATTTTTGCTATATACTCTTTTTATATATAAAAGAAGTATATACACATAGTTTTACTCTAAAAAGTGGACTTTCATGAAATTTTTTATTGAACTCACTTTGGGGTATCTTATAATCATGATTAAAGGTATCAACATACGATTTAAGTGGTATATGAGAAGTAGGAATACGTACTCCTAGGAGTACCATACTATTTTCCATATATATATATATATATATAGTATACGAGTATAACGAGAATAGTTATGAGTATAGTTAATATATATTAAAATTCTCGGGAATAGTTACTCCCTATATCGTATCTCGCAACGTAGAGAGTATATTGTCCAACCGAGGACATGTACGTGTAGTATACGAGTATATAAGATCACCTACGTGGTATTTACACTTTTTTAATGGTGGTATGTGTAATTTTTTTGATACACTCCTTTTTATGTGCGATTATGAAGGTATTTACAAAATACGCTAAAAACTATGGACCCCCTTACAATTATTTCGTGTGGTTCACATTGGAGTATATATCAATAGTATATGAGTATACTCCCAAGTGAGAAAGGGGTATGTCAAATTCGTTTAAGTGGTATATCAGAGGTGGAAGTAACTACACCAAGAAATAGAAAATATTTTTCATATATATTTTTTCCTATGTATATGTATGTATGTATGTATATATTTATATGCATATATGTACATTTGTATATGTATATGTACACACACGGTGATGCTATTCTACTCCTGAGCGTAGAGTAGCTTATCATGCGCATAGGCGCACGGCGCGCAACACGCTAGCCTACGATCCTGTGCCCCCCCTGCGCGCCAGCCAACCAGACACCCTCCATGTTCGGCGGCAAATATGGCGCGGGAGCATACCGACCGGTAGTAAAAATTGATCCCCTGTTACCCGTGTCACCTGGATTTCCCTCCATTGCATCTCCGACATAAGTTTTATTGCCGACTCAATGCAGTTTATCCCGACGTGTGAATGTAGTTTTATTGTTCTCTACGCGGTACACGCTATATTACTATAAAAGTCCCGAAGTATTACTGGCACTTGTTAGTTTGGGAATTACTGTGCATGTGATAGTGTTTTATTATTATGTGAGAATTTTCTTGTACTGATGATCGTCCATAGGCGACGCTGGCGTGCGAATGTATTTTTACTGATATGTACGTGCTATGTTACTATAAAGGTCGCTAAAATTTATTGACACTTGTTTGTTTGGGAATTACTCTGTGTGTAGTTATGTTTTACTTCATTGAAAAATGTCTTTTACTGTATAAGCTGTAGACTCTTACTGTATGCGCACGATCACAATGCGACAATAAAAGACCATGTCCTCCCGTGCCCCGAAATAAAAAGCACGTGATCCCATATCTCCCCCACGCAACCGACCGTAAAACCGGGCTTTCCCCACACAATCCACTGTGCAAAAAAAAAAAACCATGCATTTCGTACTCAATCCATCGCCCTCCCCCTCTGTGGCCCCCTTCTACCACCCCCACCTTCTGTCGCCCCCCTTCCTGCGAATCGGCAGTAAAAATAACTCCTGGCAGTCCACCATGCGTGCATAGGAGCACCCTGATCGACATAATTTTTGTCGTTGCCCGTGTCGGGCAGATCTACATCCACCTCATGGAGGTTTCCCTCGTCGTTTACAGATGTGTTAGGCAGAGCGACAGACACACTGAGTTCCTCCACATAGACAGCTACATCGGTGGTAAATGTTGTGCCTCTGCTAGCAGTTAGCACCCCGACGTCCGGGATCCTCCACTCCACAACTTGGTGCTAATACCACCCCTGTGGTTTCTCTAGGCGAGATGAGGACACTGGACAAAGAGCGGTCGTTCACTCACGTATGCAGTTTTTTACGATTATGTATGTGCTTTCTTACTATCAATGGTTCATTATATTACTACCACTTTGGCCCTCTCGGGGGATTTTGCTGTGTTGAGATCTACTGTGTTGTAACATATGTTTTACTGAATTCATGTTTATCATTTACTGTCTATTCGCGCATCAACACTTTGCAATACTGAATGCTGCCATTTACTCTTATCAAGACGCAGATGTTCCAGACTTCATTGTGCCGTAGCTCTGCATACAGTTCAAAGAGGAGCTGTGCAGGGTGTGCACCCCTATGGTGTTTAAAGAGTACAAAGAGACTTACTTCACGAGTATAGCCTTCCGCATCAGCGATGACCCCAACCAAGATGGGATAAATCTCATGTCTTATGGGAAGCAGTCCATGGTGTTCGCGTGGTCGCAGCATGATTTTAAGGTGCTCGCCGACGAATATTCCGGTAGCTACAACTATGAATACCGCTGGTGGTAGCACACATGTAACCTGTCTTGTAGTCTAAAATTTATTGTCTAATACTATATAGATTACTGCCTACCATTGGGGGATTACAGTATACAATTTATTGTGTATCACTATGAAATTTACTGTTAACACCTTTTGTATTCCCTGTAGGGTTTTTTTTTGTGCGCACCTGGTTCGCGCATTCACTGTAACATCCCAAAAGTGCCTAAATACAAAAATATGAGATTTTTAAAACTTTTTGTGCGATTGTCTGTTGTTGTTTTGCTGACCTGCAGTTTTTCAAATTATTTGAGTGGAATTCTCTCTTTTATCGGCATAGATGGTGTAAGGCATAAAAACCCTAGAAGTATAGACCCTAAATACGGGAACCCTAGAAACCTAAATTGTATGAGCAAAATAATCATATACAAATAAATCATTGTAACAGAGTATTACCTTTGAAATATAAACCCCCAAAAAAAATCAAAGGCCTATTCGAAGCCTAATGTTTCGAATGTACGAAAGCTTAATTAGTGTTCTTTAGAATATGTCAGATTATATCTACTGCCATGAGAGAACTTCCTAAAACAAATTGAATTGAGGGAATTAAAAGTCCAAATTTGGTATAATTGTACAACTAATAAAATGGGGAAATATTATTAAACACGTTTTCCTCAAATCATATAATTAAGGTGCATGAAAATAGGAAATTAAAAGAATTATAAAGAAACATACAAAGCACAAAAAATTCTGGAACAATTACATAATAATATACATTATGTCAGAAATTTTTCCTAAATTTTTTAGAATTTTTGGAACTTGATAACTATATTTAGCAATCCACTAAACACCTCAGCCATTCTTCTGAATTCTGGAGAAAAACCAATTCCCATTCCCCCTTTGACTGCTGGGCCCCACAGCGCAGGGGTTCCCCTCCACGCAGCAACCCCTCTGCCCTTGCATGCCTGCCATGCCGCCCCCATGCCACCGGCCAACAACGGCCTCTCCGTCGCCGGCCATCACGGAGCCCCTCCCTGCAATTTCTCCCCCTTCCCCTTCACTCTATCATCCTCCTCCCGCTCAAGCCGAGCTCAAGAAGCTAGCCGCCAAGCTGCCCCGCACCGCGATCACCGTTCTGGCCACCTCGGTCAAACTCGTCCTCGGCCAAGAGCGTCACGTTGTGTCCCTCACAGCCACCATGAAAACCCCTCAAGAGATTTTGGGTTTTAACCATTGAAGTGTTGTGCCGGCCTCATCTTCCCCATCCTCGGCCAACTCCGCTCCTACTACCACCACTCCTTGCTTGGTAACACTCCCCTTGATTCCTCCCCGTAGAAGAACCCCCTCGCCTCCCTCTACCTCCCCACATCACCCACTTCGGCTTCCCCTCTCCCCCAATGGCGCCCCCACGTGCCCGTGGTTCACCGCCGCCGGCCCGCCCGGCCACTCCCCACCGTCGGCAACCACCCCGATGGTTTCCCCTAACTTCCCCCATGCTCGTGCGCACGCTAGTCCTCCTCCCCTCCTACTCCCACTCCGGCGCTGGCGCCCCTTCCCTCCTCCACAGCCGTCCGCCGCTCGCCACCTGACGGCAGCCACCGACCACCTCCAGTCATGCCACCACCATCTATGAGTGTGTATGGCCATAGGCATTCCATTTTTGCCCTCTGTGGTCGCCGCCATCCCCTCGACCACTGGCGACCTACGCCACCCCAATTCGGCCAAGCCTTCTCTATTTTGTCATTTGAGCCTCTTTGCATAAGCCTCTTTCTCACTGACAATAGGATCCTCATGTAGGAGGATTAGTACTTTTAGCTAAGTATTGTGATTAACTAATTGATCACTAAACAAAATTGTTTACATGTATATTTGAATTAGATAACAAACACTCCCAGAATGATTCATCACTCTGGATGAGTGACCAGAGAAGATGGATTAGGCTAGTAGTGAATTGATCAATATTGTAAATGAGTATATATACATTTTGAATAGGATAGTTAGTGAATAATTAGCCAAAGCCATTAGTGGGTTAGTGAATTTGTAGATGTTCAACTGATAGGTTATATTTTCATACAGTAACCTTCACTGGATAAATTAAGTGATTAAAAGGATAACTATGTAGATAGTTAGTCAAGGCTGGAAGAAGCTTTTGTATATTTCCAGGAGATGTTGGACAAAGGAATTAGGCCACCTGGTCAACTTTTCAGTAATTTGAAGGAAGCTCTTGTTGAAGGAGGCAGAATTAGTTTGGCACAAGAGATGGCTTTGAAGTTGGATACGATATGGAAAACACCTTTGCATGGTTGACAAATCATGTAGATGATCTAAGGCATCAGCCTACAGAAGGAAACCGATGCTTCTATTATCCAAGTGAATGACATCTTGGCTGGTTGGACTGCTGCATAATCTCACAGACGTTCTTGGGTAGGTAAGTGATGATAGTATTCAATCTATAGAGTAAGCTGAATTAGGAGGTCTCAATAACAATAGGTTCTATCTCAGTTAGTTGATTAGTTAAATCTAATTGGTATGGTTACTAATTAAACATACAAATCAACTTGTATTTTGTTAAGTTAATTAGTATATTATTAGCACTTGGATGTAAATCACGAATAGTTGGACAACATTAATTAGGTAATTAAAACCTAAGATAATATAGTCATATTTAGAATATGTCAAGTTAGTTAAGTACGATTAACATATAATAGCTATGAATGCTAATCAGGCATCACTAGTATATGATTAACCATTGGGCCCTAGGCCATGGTTGTAGTGCTGATAACAATGAGATCAAGTCGATTAGTGAATAGTAAGATAATGCAGTCATGTTCTAACACTTACATGACCCAACACTAGTAAACCCTAGGCCATTAGTGTAATAATAGAGATAATCATTTAATCAAATAATTAATCAGGGAAGTGAAGTAATTAGATAGTAATCAAGTTCTAGTAACATATAGCCTTATGTCTAGAAGTGCCCAAATGAACATAGGACTGTATGCCGTGATCTAACAACATCGTGTCTTGGGTAATCCTAGCATAGTAACCCTTAACCCATGTAATGTCACCTAACGTGATAGGTTTACTTTAGCATATTTCAAGCCGCGCAAGTAATAAAAACTAGTTAAAGATCATTGTGGCGATAAACCCAAACCCGTAGACACCCCTGATCTGGGGATAAGACTAATATCTAGCCCGTGATCGGAAATTCCAGCTATGGCTCATGGAATTTTCTTGATAAATATAAAATAGTAAAAGAAACTATTAAATGAGCTAGGTCCCATGTGTCGGTGAGACTTGTGTTTACCCAGAGCAAACCCCGCACTTATGCATAGGTCTCACCTGGCTTTCAAGGAACTTTCTCAGTAAATAGGAAGTAATAATTAAAATAATTATAAGAACATATAAGAGGACTGATTTTGACTGTATGATCATTGTAGATGTATACAATGAATAACTGGAGAGAGTACTTGTGAGTACTAGGTGGCCTGTTAAGGAAAACAATATCACCTAGGCTCTAGGTATCGTCGACCGTCATCCGCTTTCGATGTAAAACCCTTCATGATCCGAAAGCGATCGAGAGTCATACCTAACCGTAATCTCTCCCATATCGATAACCATTGAGAAATATTCCTGCGGATATTCTCTCTCTCCCTGTTAGATTTATCTACTTTCGTCTGCAGTATTTCTTTCATCAACTCCTTGGATATACTTTGGTCTGAAGTATTTCCTTCATCAACTCCAGATGAGTATGTTGGTCTCATCTGAAGTAATCCGTCTTTCAAGGTACTGTTAGATGTGTTTACTTTAATTTAAAGTTTTCTTTTTGTTTGTATGTATTTGAGCTTATTGGATTTCATTTGGTTGTTTTCAGTCACTCTTGGATTTAATCATATACTACGTAGTTAGACTTTGACGCTGTGATGGGACAACAATCCCAACAAGACCGAGGCCGAATCAAGATTGTCTGAGCATTGAACAGGATGATTATTAGAACCTTGAGCTAGAACAGGACCGAGGTTATCAGAATATTGAGCAAAGTGAGTCAACACTTTGATCATATTGCACCTAATTTTTGCAATTATATTGCTTTAAATTATAAAATTGTATTGCTATGTTTTATACAACTATATTGGTCTAGCTCATAGTTAATGCCTCAATAATAATTGTGTATAAACTTCAAATACTTAAATTTGGATACTATCCTTGTCACCTTAGAATTAATAGTTAACATACTAGTTAATAAGTCTGTATCTAAGTGTCCTACTTAGCCTTGCTTAGATACATTGTCACGTGGGCAATGATTTGCCCGAAACATCATTAAAAATATTTGAAAATGAATTTGGGCAGTCGAGGCCGGAATCCTGGCTGGTATGTTGGATTAAAGGTTATTTTGATAATAAAAGAAAAACTTGAAAAAGCATTCGACTTGGGCTAATGGAAAGAGTGGTCGTGTCGGTGCACAAGAGAGAGTTGGTATGTGGATGTACCACCCAAGTCAATTAAGGACCGAATCTGGTAACGACCCCTCATGTAAAATAGCGCAACCACAAGTCTGTAACACTTAAGACCCGGCTAACTAATTTGTTCGTCTCGGTGTGGCTTCACCATTGGAGGATGCGGGTGGATAGTTGGGGGATAACGAAGCCACGAGAACTACATGGCACAAATGGGAGACCTTCTGTAGGCGAGGGGAGGCCCTAAGGAGGTGATACCTAGCGGTGCAAAGTTTCATTGAGGTGGGACATTGTAAAAGCCTTCTGATAATCAACATTAGCCGCATACCTACGGAAGTGTGTCGGGGCAGTATAAGTTGATATATCTCTTGTTGGTAAAGTGTACAAACTCTACAGAGTAATAAAACTATTTAGATAGCCGTGCTGACGTCAAGAGCGGTACCGAGAACTTGCTTGATATAGCTTTCCTTTTCATAAAATCATTTGTGTATGTGTGTGGAATGAAAAGGGTGGGTTGGAGCCCAGCAATTGGAAATATTGGGTAGGAGCCCTGAGAGTTGAGAAAGTTTGGTCGGGGACCAGTGGTAAATAGGGGATAGTTTGAGCATTGGGTGGCTTTAGTCACTCAATGGTATAGGAGATAAAATCTCCACTAGTACTTTACAAAGTAAAAACTTAGTCTATAAAACATATGTTGGTTAAAATGCTAAGTATCAAGATTTGCTATTACTAAATCTATTTCAATAAATGTCTTTGTGCAAAATAAAAGAACCAAGAGACTTCCCTTTGATTAGCCCTGTATGTATAATAATTGCATTGTGTGTTAGCCCGTGAGTACCGTTGTATACTCATGCTCACCATTTATATTCTTTTAGTCAGTAAGTACAAAACAAGGCTTCAGGGACAATTATGGACATTGGACAAGACTGAAGATCAAGGAGGCTAAGAACTAGGTCGCGAGCCCACAGTCGATTGCCGGTGGGCATATAGTGAGGGTTCCACACGTTATACTTTGAATCTACTTCCACTATTGTTCTCTGAAAGGTATTTGGCCTGTTCGGCCATTCTGCAAGTCAAAAGTCATAAGGTATATTTACGCTTTGTTTAATATTATGCAATAGCTTTATATTTTTGTGATATGTATCTGAACCAACAATGTAACTGTGTGTGCCATCTACTGATCCAGATAATGACACAAATATACACAGTGGGTCCCAAGATAGTAAATTTGGGGTCTCACATTCACCCACTTGCAAGTAGAGAGTATCCCTAGCCGATATGTGCTTCGTAGGTACACAAGGAATGCAAGGGTGAACGTGTCCTACGACAGACATGACCTCATGTAGGCCTATCCTGACGGAACGACTAAGATGTATCAACACTCAACCCTTATGATTGAGGCTATGGGCATGGTGAGGTTAGGGTGCAGATCGAGTGTTACGTATGATAGATCCATAAAAGGTTCTCAAGGCGCTCCAAGTGCAGCTTGATAGCATACTCAGTGACATTGGCCCGATGGTTGCCGAGACTGATGAGCCCAATGAAGCAACAATCAATCCATTTGTAACTCCATTGTCTCAGACCAAGGGTCAGAAATAAGGCTACGACGAGCCAAAAATTATTGCTGCCCTCGTAGAGAAGAAGATGACCTGGGCGTGTGGCAGGTATGGCCTGAAAGCTAGACACAATTGTACCACCTGCCCAACCCTTCCGAAAAAGGTTGCTACAAGAGGAAGAGGAAGAGGAAGAGGAAGAGGCAGGGGCAGGGGCAGGGGAGGAGGGGCTGAGGGAGAGGAAGGTCCGGTGAACGCCGCCAACTAATTCATGACGACGAATCGGAAGACCGTCAAGCTGATGACTATTGCAGTAGTGGGTTGGATGGCGACGATGAGCGCTAATATATATATATATATATATATATATATATATATATATAAGAGTTCCAACTAATCCCTAATTTCCCGAAAGAGATTATTTGAAAACCAAAACCAAAGATCTACCATGTGAAAGCACACTTTGCCCGCCATTAGCCATGGTCATGACTGTTCAAATAGTTTTACACTCTTCATAGGTTGTACAACTTGACCCACATAAGATAATAAACATGTAATATCATCCATGACACGCTTCATGTAACACCCCAAGATGTCTGAATGCAAAAATACGGGATTTTTAAAACCTTTTCATGTTTCATCTATTGTCACACTTTTTTACCAACATTCTGAGATTTATTTGATATGCATTTCTTTTCTTGTCGACACAAGTGAACCCTAAACCACACAAACCCTAGAATCAAAATAATGCTTAAAAACTAGTTAGAGCTGTTTAGCAAAATACCAAACTATGATATCATCTCTAGAGAAATTCTTAAAAGCAAAGTTCTTCTTGTTTCCAACCCCTCCCTAATCTCCCCTTACCTCCACAGACAGCCAGCATGATGCCATAATCCTTTGAGCCACTTTGGCTGGTCGTGGCAGTCACCTTCCCGCCCCCTGGTGCACCGTAGTACCGCTACCGCCTGGGTGCGTCCCTGTGCATTGTTTCTCTGACCAATGGCCCAGCCGAACCAGCGTAGTCAAGACCGCACCCTAGTCGTGGACGCCTGAACAAACTCAGGTCAGGTGCCAGTCAAGCCGGTGCACCGAAGATCGCCCCTGGTCATGGTCTTCTATGTGGGCCCGGATCAGTGTGTCCTCTCCCCAGCTAGCGTCGACAACTGCCTAGTTCGGACGCCTCGATGCGACATGTTGCGTGCGCTGGCAGCCACCATTGCTCGCCATTAAGCGCCATCACTCAGCATGTCATGTCGCTACACTGAGCTATCGACTCCATCGCTACCGCCAACCACCCCGTGGTACTGCGCAGCGCCAGATGCAGTGTATGCTTGGTCGACCTCCACCCCCTCATGCGCCTATAAATAGCAACACGAGAGCTAGTTCTTCCGCTCTTCCATTCCTAAGGAGAGCTCGAGCTCCAGGTAAGGCTTGAGCGCTCGCTTCGGCCGTTGCCTCCATGACGTCGCCAGTAGCATTGGCGCCATCAGTGAAGCCCTCTTCTTCTTGGTAGTCTTAGCTCTTGTTTCCTGACCCATAGGTGGATCCCCTCATTGGTTTCACTCTGTATTCACAGGAGCTGCCGCCGACCTTGTTCTTACTCCCCTCCGACCAAAGTAGCCCAAGCAGTCGGATCGACCACCGTTGGCCATCACCACCACTTGGAGCCTCTTCCGCCATTGCAGACCTTCATCACCAGACCGTCTTCGGCTAGCTTGCTTCTTCCGCTTTCTACCGGTATGTTCCTAGTGTCCACTAGAGGCTCATTTTCACTCTTGACGTGCGAAAGCATTGCTACAGCGAAGAATACATTGTAGACCCAAGTTGTAGTCAAACCAGACCAGGTGGTCGAACCCCCTCCAACTTGGAGTATAGTCGAACCTCTAGATAATCAAACTCCTTCCCGCCTAATGATGTGGTCGAACCTATATTTCCGACCAAATGGTCGAAACTCCCTTCGACCGGATGGTCAAAGCTCCCTACGACCGGACAGTCGAAACTCCTCCCGACCAGACGGACAAAACTCCTCCCGACCAGACGGATGAAACTCCCCGGGAGCAAATAGATGAAACTCTTTTTCGACCGGATGGTCGAAACTTCTCTCGACCGAGTGGTTAAAACTCTTTTCGATCAGATGGTCGAAACCCCACTACTACAGAGAGTGTCATCACAGATGGCTCCAAACCATCGCCATGGACGGTTTTTGAACCGTATGAATCTATCTGTGTCACATCCCCAATTTAATAAATGTAATTATTATGCATTACATGAGCATACATGGCACTCTTGAAGAATTTGCACCAATTTTTGCATTTGAAAAATCTCAATCAAAATTTAAAACTACACTTTGAAATTCAACTCAAAGAGAAAACAGAAATAAAAACATATGATCATCTTCTAAAAATAATTTATTAAAATACTATATTAGTTATCATGAATTAATATAATTTTTACCAAATTTGTGGAACTGAATTCAAACCTCAGAAAATTCAAACACATTTTAATGACCTATCCTATGTTTGAATTTAAATTAAGCAAATAACTCTTGAACAGTGGGGTTTCAAATTGTTATGGGTACTAGGTCACCCTAGGAACCCCTCTGATTTATTTCAGATTTTTGAGATTTTATTTGCTATATTTATTAGCTCCGTCAAACTAGAATCAAATGAATTGAAAATTAGTCAAACTAGTGTGGTTCCTCGGATTCGAGCCGGACTCCGGCTCGAATCCAACAGTCTTGACTCGGCTCGACCGCACTGCCTAATGGCACCGCACCTAAGCCGAAGCCGTGCCTCGCCGCTACCGTATCGTTGACCGCTGGGCACCACCTGTCAGCTCTTTCGTTCTCCTAGCGCTGGCGCCTCGCATAGCTGCTTTGCCACGCGTTCATCGAGCTCTGCCCGCGCGCTAGTAAGGCCATGGATCCACCGCCCCCTGGCAACAACTCCGGAGCCTTCTCTACTTCATGCTGCATCCATTGTCGTCATCTCCCGGGGATAATACCCCTCCAAACCCTAGCATGCCTCTCACTCCTCCTCACGGCCGGGAGGAGGACGCCATTGCTAGCTCCTTGCTCGGGTAAGCTTCATTTCAATGGTTCCTCTTGACTCTACTTTCCATGCCGGTTCCATTTTAGCTAATCCCAGCCCTCATCATTGCTTGTAGCTCCCGAACGTCGTCGTGCCTTCCTCGGCTCCGGTTCACGTCCAGAGCTTGCACCCAAGGATACCTTCGTGCTTTCTTTGTCTCCTGTGAGTATTATCATTACTCAAGTGCGTCACCTTGTGTTCTTGAACATGAGGAAGTAATCCCCTCACCCAATTTTGGTAATAAATGGCAGGAGCCCGTGAATTGGGGGATTGCTCCATTTTTAGCAGAAGAACAACCTCTTCATCTCCCACCTTGATCCGGTAACCATTATTCAATTCCTTGCTTCTGTAGCATCCTCTTTTAGTCCGTAAGCTATCCCGACCATTCTTTCCCTTTCGTTTTTCTCAAGGCATCCTCTCCACGTGAAGCTGTGTCGCCGCCGTCACCTCCTTCAACGCCGGCCCAACTTCGAGCATCTCCACTTCTCTCCAGCGCTCACGTAGTTTCCATAGACCTTATAGTAGCTCAGGCACCTGCTTGAATGGACTTTGCTGAGCTTCAACGTCGCATGCACGTTTGGCCAAAGTGTCTCACCGCTCATCTCCGGTGCGCCGCCGCTACCAGTCGCCGTTGAGGTTGCCGTCGGTGCCGTAAGGTGCGCAAGACTATTGCGGTTCCATCCTTGCCCTTGGCTGGCGCCGCCATGGCCGGAATTGCCGGCAATGCGCCGACAAACGCAGCTTGGTATTGTTAGATTACCAACAATACTGCAGCAATGTCATTAGGGTGCAAATCAGGGTCATTAATGACTAACCATTACTTACTGTAGTTAATGTTATCTTAAAGAACTGATGAGTCTTGATATGTGGGACCAGGAACAGAAAATAATGTTTAAATGACTATTTTAGTAAGAGATTGACATGTGGGCCCAAGAGTTAAGTGCACACTTGTAGACGCTATGAACTGGCCAGTGGACTCGCGGTTCACGTACTGTGCTGTGGACCGTATCGCTGACATGCAGACCCCACTCGTCAACGTGGTTAAAATTCGAATTTAAATTGAAAAACACACTGTGCACTGGAACCCATCCATCATTGACTCTAGCTAGGTTCATGTCGGTACAAAAAGTATTAAATACATTTATAATTTCCTAAATGAATTATTGTTACACTCAAGAAAAATAAATTAACTTCAAAAATGCACAACTAATTCATTTTAACTCCAAAAATAGTGAAACAAATTTTGATAATTTTTATTTGAATTGAAATTTATTATAAAAATAGGTTTCAAACATGTCTTTGTGTCAGATAATATAGTTTTGGAAAATGATCATTAACTCTATTATTTTTACAATAGAAAAAGCTGATAACTTTGAAAATTCATAACTAATTCATAAAAGTCCAAATGAGGTGATCCAGGTTATTTTGGTCTTATAATAATATTCTCTATCCATCCATATATCCCTTTTCCTCACCACTTCTCTACCATTTTTTGTGAAAAAATTAATATGGATGAACACTAACAGGTTGTAATTTTTTCTCAATTTTCAGAAAGCTGATTTTGAAACAGCTATAACTCTCTCATCTCAAATCCAAATTGAATAATTCTTTAACCTAAATTCATCTAAAATCCTTGTCTAGCTACTGTAGAATTTCAAGAATTTTTGAGAAATTTGTATTTCTTACCTTTTCTCGATGTTTATTCAGTGTTGTCATTATATAGATTCCGAAGTTATTGACATTGACACGTACGCTACCGAAAGCGAGCAATTAATCTACCAGCAAGGAAAGCATCATTTGAACTTTTTTTTTGCATCATATTGATCCCAGACTTTGACTAGTTAAGTGAAATGATAATTGCTTGCATGCTAATTTTGTTATGTGGATATTTTTGTGATGTGTAGTTAGTTATATCCTATTCATTAGGCTATTCTTGAATTATTCCAGTACCTACATACTTAAGTTAGGTTATGTGAAATGTATTGTATGAGATTGCTTAGCCATGCAAGTCTAGATACGGTAGATTAATTGTCGGGAATAACCCGATAATTATGGGAGACACAAACTTTCTTATCTTCTTTTTATTCCAGATCTTCGTATATATTTCTTAAGATAAAATTTATTATTTTAAAAGAATTTTGGGTCTAGACAAGTGGTTGCTAGTGAGAGTTCCTTCGTGCACGAGATCAGGTATGTAGTTGACTTGTCCGGACCAAAAAGGACCGAACTTTGGTGACGTCGTTGATTCAAGTAAAACTCGTGCTATCACACGCGGGATATAGGTAGCGCTTGGTCAAGTAGGGAGAAGGTTTTGATTGGGTTGGGCCTCAGGTGGTGCGAGGACACTTGTGTTCGATCATTTGTTCGTAGGAGCCGATGCAATTTTCTATAATGTGCATGGGAGTACTAATTTTCTTTATTTACATTGCATCGGTATATCCTACATAACTTGCGAGTCTTCTTAGAAAGTGCTATATATCATTTGTACAAAGTTTGGGATTCATCTCGCAAGGGAACTGGCTCAATACCACTTTCTTGCCGAAAAATACCGAATCTCGATTTCCTCGGCCGACACACCATAGGAAGTGTGTTGATTTCGGTGGCTTACGGGCTAGTTGAGTTGTGTGGGTAAAGTACTACACCTCTGCGGAGATAAATCTATTCGAATAGCCGTGTCCACGGTTACGGACGATCGCTTGAATTTGGGAGTCCCTATTGTTAGACTTTGAATTAAAATTGGTGGTTACAACTTGGTATTCGGCATGAACGGGTGTTCATATATTTTAGTGTATCAAAGTGGGCTGCCACTTTGGTATTTATTTGATTCTTTTGGTTATCAATGTTTGCTTTAATTATCACATGCTTTACTTCTACTTCAAATCTGATCTTGAAATAGCAATTGAAAAACTAGTATGTGTAGGTTAAAAATTATTGCATCTTTCGCAAAACTAAAGCCACTAATGTTATTCCTTGATTGACCATTATGCATAACTAATTTTACCTTTGTGTAAGACTTGCAAGTACGATTTGTACTCAGCCCGCTTGCTACAATTACAGGTGAAGATGAATTACCGATCGATGAGTTTGTTAGCGTCGACTATGGCGATGCTAATAAATAGTGCTATTATTTGACTCCCAGTCGGTTGCCTTGGGCTATGGGCACACCGTGCTGGACCTTTTGGTTTATTTACCTTACTTCCGCTGCTACTTAGTATTCTTATTTGAATTTGGCTGGTCGACCGACTTGTAATAGTTGTAGATTTAACGATGATGTTGTATGACTTTTGGATTATCAATATATGAATGTGGTATGTCTATGATCAACGTTGAATGAGAGTATGAGCGTGTTGGTTGCTGATCCTGGGAGCGAACACGGTCTCATATTCACTATTGTGGATCCCCTTCTAACTTGTCTAAGTGCGGACTTGGACCATTTGGAAAACCGATCATCATGTAGTGCTCGCAAAGAAGTAGTGCGCATGATTGCCGGGGCTCTAGTTTCGGTCAGCCCTCCTCTCACTTGGATGGAGTTAGGATGGAATTCATTCACTTGAGGCCCTTAGTTATTTCTATAAGACCGGAAGGCCTCAGTCTTATGAAAATAACCCGGGAGTTCTCACAATGTGTCTATGATAATAGGCGGTTATCATAGACGGTTTGTGAGCCGTCAGTGAAAAGTCATATCACAGACAGTTTTTTTGGTAGAAACCATCTATGAAGGCCTACTTGTGCTATATGAGATATCACACACTGTTTTGTGTATAAACCGTCTGTGAATGTCTACTATCATGGACGGTTTATACCAAAAACTGTATGTGACAGTAGGCCTTCAGAGCGGTTTTGATAGTAGTCGTCTGTGATATTCATAGACGTGTGTTTGTAGTAGCTGTTTGTGATTGTATAAATATCACAGACGGTTGTTAATAGTAACCGTTTGTGAGTATCATTCACAGATGGTTTATTTCATAAAACCGTCTGTGATAGTTCTTTCTACACCTAAATATATTTTGATTTATTTTTGGCCACCTCAGGTAATGCTAGCCATGCCCTTTAAAAACAAGCAAGCAGAAAACAAATATATCAAAATTGATTTGATATATAACAACTCAAAGTGATATACAAAGTCAATATCAATTACAAACTCACTTTAATGATCTAATTACAATGTCATTTGATTACAACTCAAAGCGAATTACAATAAATCAGAGTCGCTAGGGTAAAACTCTCCACTCTCTTTAATGATCTCCCATGTTATAAAGGTGGTGAGCTGTCCTCGAACTTCCACGAGTAAGTCCAGATCAAAGCTATTTTTTGGTATTTTCATGCCCTGTCGCTAGCAAGAGTAAAGTAGTAAGCACATATATGTAAATTCATAATTATGAAACAATTATTAAGAGATTGACTTTTTGTAACATCCTAATTTTTTGAGCTTTAAAAATCTTTTAAATTGCTGCTAGTTGGAAAAATTCACCATTTAAATTTTTCTTGAATTTTAATTAAAGCTTAATATGGACTTTAGCATCAAATCAATTGAATATGATTAATCCCAACATAAAAAATTATCAAAACTATTTTATTTGAGTTCTATGTGCTTGGATATATTTCCTAGAATTTTCTAGAATTTTCCAAGTTTATTTGCTATTTTTTAATTGCTAATTGGATTTTCTGTATTTTCTAAAATAGAAAACCTATTAAAAATCCTCCGAAACAGTGTCAGGCCGAAACCCAACACTATTCTCGCGCGGCCCGAGCACTGTGCGGCCCGGCTTGGCCGCTCGCGCCACCTCTTGCTGATAGGTGGTCCCCACCTGTCGGTCTCTCTCTCTCTCTCGCGTCGCTCGCTCCCGCTCGCATCTGCCGACGTGTGGCTCCGAACACTGATCGAACGTGCTCCCACGCTGCACCTTCCCGTGCCGCTGCCAAGTGGGTCCCACCGAGTACCATTGCCAGAGCTCAAGCTCAAAACGATAACGTGTTTTCCCAACATAATCTTCCGAGATTTCCGCACCAATCTTTAGCCCTTATCTCCCCACACCTGTTTGGTTGGAATCAAGTCCCAAGACGGCCTCTATCTCCTAGAATATCGGATCTTGTTTTCGTAACCAAATCGGACTCAATTTGGGACCTTCCAAATCCGGCACACCCGAGCCCTATAAATAGCCCCCCTAGGATCGCCTGGTCCTCCGCAACCCAAAGCCGCCACCCTCGTCGCCCCAAGAGCCCTAGCGCCACCGCAATCCAAAGATTAGGGTTTTCGATCGAGCTTCTTCTCCGACAAATTGCGCCGCCGTTGTTACCGCCCTTGCTTCGCCAACTGTGCCATTGTGTTCAGCATCGCTCGGGCTCCCTCGTGTGCCCTTCCTTGTTGCTGGAGTGTCGCCGGAGCCTCCGCTCGATAAAAGCCGAAGGTCCTCTGCCGCTTCGAGCTCACTGTCGGCCGCTGTTGTAGTTCTTGAGCATCGATAAGGGTGTCACCAGATGCACAATAACCCTAGCTACAAGCTGGTACCCCTCGCCGGCGATGAGACTCCGCCGTTCGCCGGAACCCTCGTTAACCGAGCGCCACCACCGTCGAGCTAACATGGACGTCCACGTGTGCAGCAATATCTCCCTCTGTGTCGACGTGTTGTCCATGCGGTTGCTTCATCAGCACGTGCGTGGCTGGTCTACCGCTTCTAGATTCCATCGGTTCGATAGACTCAGTCCATCGTGAGCCGTCTGACTGACATGTAGGTCCTACATGTCAGAATTTCTTTTATTTATTATTTTTTTGGAAATTCATCGATGATGTCAGCATTGCGTAATAATTCAATTTTTCTTTAGAGAAATAATTCGGAAATTCTAATTAAATTCAAAAATAGGATTTTCTTTATATTCAATCTTCCAAAGCCCATATCTTTTGCATCCGAACTCCGATTGAGCCCATCCAAATTTCTAAATTTATATAAATTTGAGATCTATTTATTTATAATTTTATTTAATTTTTGGAATTTGTTTTACCTCTGTTATTTATTTATTTTATTTATTTGTGTCGTTTGTGGGTAGACGTTAATACTTCGGGAACTTTTGAAGGAGAAGTGCATCAAGATCAAGACCAGTACCTAGACCTATTCCAAGGTAAGTTATACCTTTGATCATATTGAACCCAATTTTTAAAATACCTTGTTTCAAATTATTGCATTCTATTTCAAGTATTTATTTAAATGCTTTTGGGTTTAGTTATTAATCCAAATTGTTATATCCACCTTATCTATTGTTATGTCATATTCTTTTATCACACTAGGTTGGTTCATTATTAGTTGGTATTATCGTAGCACCAACGTGGGTTGGTTATATATGAGTAGATTGCTTAGCCATACTACGAGTCATCATTTCATGTGAGTTGCAAATATAAACTTGACTAAGTGATTATGGAACTGTGTGATAAAACTGTGTGTGCTGTGTGCTATTACTCGTTGATGGTTTGTGTTGCACTTAACCAACAGGGTGGGAAAAGATTTAGACTGAGGCAAGTTGTGGATATGGTGGAGATGTGTGCTGGGAATGATAATCTGTGTGATTTAGTTAGAAATTGGAAGTCTTGTCTTGATCAATTAAGGACTTAACTTTGTGCGCCATTGAACTGAGTCTTACTGTACAACCACATGCCTGGTATGTGACGGAGCTAACTTAGAAGTTTATGGAATCTTGCCATTGACAACTCGTGTTGTAGGTTAGCTGTGTGATGGGTGGAGGTGCGGACTTCAAGATAGGTCACATCGTGGGACGGTTCGCCTCATCCGTGTCCAACGGTGTGTGTCGTACCAAACGCTGTGTGTATCGATTGGATGACAGTAAAGCACATTGGGAGTGTCAATGTTTAAAATGAAGTTTCTAAAAGGTTTTGTAATGGTTAGTGCTAGCTACACTGATTATATCTTGTGGGTAAAGTGTACAATCTCTGCAGAGTGTTTAATCAATCTATTCGAATAGCCACATCTGCGGTCACGGACATGCTCGGGGATTTCACATGAGGGGTGGATTTTCATAAAATATTTGGGAAGGGAGCTGTGTGATCTAAGTCATATGGTTGTGTGAATAACTTGTTTAGACTATGTGTCTTTGTGAAGTCAAATGATAAATTATTATTGTTTATTTATTTTGAATTATGTTTTCAATCTATTATTTGTATTCAATTGCAAATGCTGCATTTCTGCAAAAGAACCACAGAAGTCATTCATTTGGAATAAGCCATCATCTATAAATTGTATTCTGTGGTATGACTTGCGAGTACGGTTGTGTACTCATACTTGCTTCAAACAATCAACAGAAGTGGAGGAGTCTTCGCTTGCATTTGAGGAGAAGTTCTACGAATGTGTCGATCGTTAGGGTCTTGACCCCAGACAGTTGCTTATGGTGAATTGATGGGATTCTGCTGAATTTTATTTTTTCTGCTGCTACTATTTATTTATTGTCAGCCCTGCGTGGCTTAATAAATGTAAACTCGACCACAAGGTTAAAACCATTATTTGCTATTCAAATTAGTTGTTTATTCTATTAATCATCTTGTGTGAATCGATATTCATCTATGTTGACACTGTGTGAACTAGCTTAATCCTGGACTAGTGCAGAATACACAGAGGGTCCAGAATTGCATTTTTGGTCCCGACACCTTTGGATCCTTCGGCTTAGCACTCGTGATTTCTAGCATATGACGACAAACATAGAATGCACATATGTTGCCTTGACATAGTTGCGGTGCCACTGCAAAAATAGAAGTGTGATATAGGATATAGGTATAGTCAATACGAGAGGCCAGGTTGAGAAGTGTGAGCGGGTACCGAAAATTATGTCATGTGTCGCAGTTTGGCGCCCGGTTCATTGTGTGTCCCTCCCTCGGCAACATAGGCAATAAACGATCTACGTGATTCTAAAAAGTTATCATCGAACATTTCAAATGAACGAAAACTACAATGGAGTTATGTATGGAGGAAATGAGCACACCTGTCGAGTACTTTTTGCACAAGGGTGAAGTCATGCTTGTTATTGACTACAGAACTTTGGTACAATGACTAGAAGGACCCAGTGCCACCTACTCATGTATGTCGCTTTAGTCATTTAACCTAAGTTCGTGTTGCGTATAAAGAATATATGAAATATTTATAGCAAGTAGCGAAGCACTTACCCCTAGTTGTAGGGCACCAGTATGTAGTCCTTGTCGCTATGAGTATGCAATCCCTTCATTATGTACTTCTCAACATAGTTTGCATCTTCGCGGATGCATTACTCTGAGATCAAATGTGGGTCGAGGAAACCCACCAGTTGTCGCTATCACTAGCATTATTACATCATGTATATATACATAAGCAATGAGTTATGATATTTATCAGTATTGCGTGAATGTAGAACTTGATTGTACACACTTATAGTGTCCAACATCGTAGAAGTGAGGTGTCGAGGGCATCGAGATTGAATAGATCAAATAAGTCTTCAAAGCATATGACGAACTAGCCTGACTTGTGGTGGAAATGGTCTCATTGTAGGTGATATTGAATCCGGTAGGCCGGTCTTCCCTCGCCTCATCGGTCTGCCGCATATACTAGTTATGCAAAGTCTGGCAAGCCAAACTAATGTTGCATAATGTTGTGTGGGAGACCAATGGTATTCCGAGGGAGAACGTCCCGGGCTTGTGAGGCACCTTAATCTTCTTCGATTTAGCCTTAGTGCCTCGCGTGCTAGTTATGTCTTCCTGGAAGACGACTCAACAATCTTTTCTTGTTTCTTCGGCGCCATATCCACGGGTGCCATCTCTACGGGCGCCATATCCACGGGCACCGTCTCCACGTTATGGGATATGAAGGCCTTCTGAAGTGGCACTATAGGGTCTAGAGCGATGTCCCTCTTAGACCACTAGACAAAAGTGTGTACAGCATCTCCTAATGTTATGATATCTTCGTTCGGGCACTTCTCCAGTGGGATGAACATCAAATTATCATGTACCATGTCCACCTGGACATTGGCGTAACCCTGCACCAGCGGGCACCATGCACCACTATCTCTTCGTGGTATGGGAACACTACCCCACGCCCAGCCTCAACATGAATGTACCCAATCAACACATGGAGCCAGCAGGGCGTGGGCACCTACAAAACGATACACAATTAGCTAAGGCATCCTAGAGGTCTATCTTTGGAGCATCCAAGAGATGTACATTTCCTGGATGAGGTCGATAGGTAATTGGGTGTCACCAAGTTCAGGAAGTGCAGGCGTAGATGTGACGCTACTCGATGTTGAGGGGGACTGGCTACCAAAATTACAGGGGCGTCTTGTGGTCGGTTGAGGATTTGATTCATTTGTTCCTGCAATGTAGTTATCTATACTTGAAATTGTGCGTGTCTGTTCTTTAAACTTCGCTTTCCACTGTTCTTCACGCTCGGCCTTAGATCTCTTCCGACTACTATACGCCTCAGAGTTGTGTGGGAATCTATGCTTCCAAGGTACGTAAACCCCAAGGCCCCGAGTGCGACCCGAGTGCTCCTTGTTTCCCAGGGCCGTGGATAGTATACCTTCTCCCTAACTGGTTCAAAGGAGCCTTAGGATGATTTGGTACTCAATGTTTGCTGCAAGAGTCCATCATGTTATATTAGACCCTACGAAGTTATGGATTTATTAAAAACTAGGCAGTTCGATATATCTTACCATGCGTGGCACACTTCCTCGTCTGCCGTGTTTGTGAAAGAGATGGCACCCGACGATGTGGCTTTGGCCCTCGCTCTTAACCAGTTTCGGGTGTGCTCGTCTGTGATCTCGGCAAATGGCGTGGAGACCTCCGATTGGATTGCCAGATCGTCCTCACGCATCCATTCTGGGATTTTACCCTCGTACCCAAAGGTGCCGAGTCTATAGGGGTGAATGTCTTGTGCCTGGATAGCCTTATGCACAACACTTTGGTGCTAAAATTCATCCATTGTCTTGATATGCATAGAGGCGTCCTATGTATCCGACGACATGAAACTATACTTTGCGCAGGGTGTCTAATCCTTGTTCACGTACTCCGCGACAAGCTTGCTATTGAAGATCTTCCAAGTGTGTGCCATCGCAAGTAACGCATGCCGTCGCACGTTGTAATTTCAGTCCATAGCTACGCTTTCTCTTCATCTGTCACATCCTTCCATTTCTGTGTGGTGATGGGGACTCGTTCCCTTGCAAGTATACCGCAGGTGGTTCGGATTGCTGTCGCTACTTTCTGGGGAAGCAGAGGGACCCCAGAGGGACTGACGGCCGTGATGGTCATTCGGCCTATAAGCATTTTTGATATTTCTCTAGCATGTTGCTTTGGTACCACTTTTCTTGGAGATCCTAACGTATTTGGCGATGTCAATGATGGCGGGGAAGACAGTGCGGATGCCATCTCGTTTACTTGCTATCTCACAAGATTAACAAAGCAATATCTTCTTAGGGTCAATCAAAACAACACAATTTGAAACTTCTAGCACAATCCAAAGCGGTGATCGTACCTTGACGGGAGGCGTTGACGAAGAGGTAGTGGAGGTCAGGGGAGCGAGGTGTCGTGGAGGTCAGGGGCGGCGGCGTCAAGGTCACAGAGGGATGATGCCAGCGAGGGGAGGAGGTCGGGGGTCACAGAGGGATAACGTCATCGCGGGGAGGAGGTCGATCAGAGGTCGCAGAGTAGCTCTAAGGAGTAATGACGCAAACCCGGAGAGTAGCACTGAGGAGTAAGGATGCAAACCCTGGCGGAGCCACCTATTTATAAATGTATATTACAAGCGGTTCTCTAAAAGAACCTTCTGTGATATCATATATCACAGACGGTTATATTAAATAACAGTCTATGACGTATGCGATTTTCACAGATGGTTATGATTAAAATTGTCTATGAATTATCATAGACGGTTCTATTTACAGACCGTCTGTGATAATTAGCTAACAGACGGTTCCTTTACATACTGTTCCTATCTGTGTTCCAAAGAAACCGTCTGTGATGAAGCGACCTGGATAGCCTGTTTTGTACTAGTTCCCTTTCCGACCAAATGGTCGAAACTCCTCTTGACTAGGTGATCGAAACTCCCTTCGACCAAATAGTCGAAACTCCATCCAACCATGTAGTCGAAACCTTTCCCCACCAATCAGTCGAAGCGCCTTTCGACCAGTTCTCTTCGACCAAATAGTCAAAAACTCTTTTCGACTAGCTAGTCAAAACTCTTCTTCGACCAACTTGTTGAAACTTTTTCGACCAGTTAGTTGAAACTCTCCTTCAACCAGCCTATCAAAGACTTCTTCAACCAGTTAGTTGAAACTCTTCTTCAACCATCTTGTCGAAACTTCTTCGACCAGTTAGTCGAAACTCTCCTTCGACCAGCCTGTCGAAGACTTCTTCGACCAGTTAGTTGAAACTCTGCTTCGACCAGCTTGTCGAAACTTCTTCGACTAGTTAGTCGAAACTCTCATTCGACTAGCCTGTCGAATACTTCTTTGACCAGTTAGTCGAAACTCTCCTTCAACCAGCCTGTCGAAGACTTCTCCGACCAGTTAGTCGAAACTCTTCTTTGACCAGCTTGTCGAAACTTCTTCGACCAATTAGTTGAAACTCTCCTTTGACCATCTTGTCGAAAACTTCTTTGACCAGTTAGTCAAAATTCATCTTCGACCAGCCTGTCGAGACTTCTTCGACCATTTAGTCGAAAATCTCTTTCGACCAGCTTGTTGAAGACTTCTTCGACCAGTTAATCGAAACTCTTCTTTGACCAGTTAGTCGAAACTTTTCCTCGACCAGCTTGTCGAGACTTCTTCGACCAGTTAGTCGAAGCTCTTCTTCGACTAGCTTGTTGAGACTTCTTCGACCAGTTCAATGGCGTTTTGACTAGTTAATAGAAGAAGAGTTTCGACTAGCCTATCAAAGACTTCTTCGACCAGTTAGTCGAAACTCTTCTTCGACCAGCTTGTCATCGAAAGATCGGGCCAGAACAAGACCTTCGTGGTTCATCAACTTGCGTCTATGATAATTTGCATTGTGTGTTGGCTCACGAGTACAGTTGTGTACTCAGGCTCGTCTAATGCAATCTTTCAGAGCCACTCAACTAGGACCCATACGACTACTACTTGGCAGCCGAGCCAGTCGGTGGTTATGATGATGAAGCTTAGTCTAGGACCCCCAGTCACTTGCATGTGTGAGTAGTGAATGGATCCACCACTATTTTTTGCTTCCACACTCACCCCATTACTTTGTACTCTGACCTTGTGGTGGCCTTTGTTCCCTTTTGTAAAACAATGGGCCGTATAGATGATTGTGTGATATATTTGGCTGTGAATACGATGTATGTGATTGATCCAAGAATGTATCTGTTTGTGCTATCTATTGATCAAGGGAATGACACATATTGACACAGTGGATTCCAAATTACAAATTTGGGGTCTGACACTTCCTTGGGCGTGCGACTAAGCGATTATCACAAGATTTTTACATTACTTTATTATAACATCAGCCTACCCAATTAGTTATGCTCCAAGCTATGGACGTCAACTACCATCGACCTGGAACTCACTGCTATAGGGGAAACTACCATTGACCTAGAACTCACTGCTGTGGGGGAAACATACCCGAACATCAACTACCATCATTCGATGCAAGGTGTCGTAGTAGTGCCCCCACCCTCTAGGGTCGTTAAGAATACCTATATAGGCTAGACATATAACCATACCGATGGAAATGTACCAAAATGCCTATTTCTCCATCAATGTAAGTTGGGGCTCTCCTCATTTTCTCTCATGGAAGACTCAATAAACACATTTCATGCCTTCGGCTCCCTCCGTCACTCGGTCATCTAATGACAACCTATCCACTATCTAGTCTCGTTGCAAAGACAATTTACGCCGCTCGTGGGAACTGAGCAAATAGCTACGCAATGGACGCCAACCAATGGAGCCGAAGACATATCGCGGTGGCCTACCGCGCACAAGCCTCGTGGCCCATGTTGCAGCAGCCCACTCTGTGCCCGTCCGCTCGGGTGCGTTCCACCTCATGGCGGCCCACTATGTGCCTCGTCAGTCGTCACCCAGGTCATGGCAGCTAACTGCGCGCAGCCTCACATCCCAGCTGACCCAGGGCCTCACCTTCGCAGTGCCTATGGCCTCGGTGTCAACCCCTCGCCCGGGACCTCAACCTCTTGACGCGACGGCGCAACCTCTCCCGCTCCGCCTCATCACCCTCAACTCGCACCCCTCGTGGCGCGGCGGCGCACCGTCGTCGGCTCCGCCTTGTTGCCCCCACCTCGGGACCCCTCCCGGCCCCTCGCGGCACGGCGGTGCAACTTCATCACCCCCACCTTGGGACGCCTCGAGGCGCGGCGGTGCACCCTCATCAGCTCTGCCGCGCCAGCTCCGCCTCGTCGCACCCGCCTCGGCGCCCCTCGCGGTGCGAAGCCGCACCCTCGTCGTCTCCGCCTCGTCGCACCCCGTCTCGGGACCCCTCGCGGCATGGCAGCGCAACCTCACAGGCTCCGCCTCGTTGCCCCCATCTCGGCAGCCCTTGCGGCTCGGTGACGCAACCTCGTTGCCCTCGCCTCGGGACCCCTCGAGGCCCCCTCGGGGCGCGGCGGCACAACCTCTCCAGCTCGCAACCTCACAACCTTCCCTCAGCACCCCTCGCAGCCCCTTCACGGCTCAGCGGTGCAACCTCGCCGGCTCCACCTCGGGACCCCTTGCGGCGCGGTGGCGCAACCATGCCGGCTCCAGCTCGTCGCCCCCGCCTCAGCACCCCTCGCGGCACGGCGGTGCGACCTCACCGGCCCCACCTCGTCGCCTCCGCCTCGTGACCCCTCGCGGCCCCCTCACGGTGCAGCGGCCCCACCTCGCAGCCTCCTCCTCGCGGCCTTGCAAGTGTTTCTCCGTTTCTTTGCTCATCCATCACTGATCCACAGAGAATACTATCTTGCACAGATCCTGTTTGGATCCAGGCATTCTGAGAAACATACGCTGTTTTCCCACAAACTTGAATCTGAAATGTTTACAGAAAAATTAGCATTTGACATTTAGTTCTTTTGCCAGTTGACAATTTAACATACTTTATGTTGGCAAGTTGCAACTATTACCAAGCAAAACAATCATAGTGTAGTTGTCCACATCTATTTTGAGAAAGAAACTAGCATGCAGGGTTCTCAGGTCAAGTGCGCATAGCAATATTGCGTTTCTCAGCAACATTGACATTTCCGCAAGATTCCAAGTTCTGCATGCCCCGCAAGGTATGGTATTGTGTGGCTGCGCAGAGCAGGCAGGCTTGCAGGGTCGCTTGCCATGGCGGGTGCAGCTATGGGTACCACAAGTACTATGCAAGAAGGGTGCCCTGTTTCTGCTAGCAAGGCGACTATGCATGTGATGGTCGATGTGATACAATTAATCTGGGAAGGTGCAGGGGAGCAAGAGGGGAGGAGGAGGCTCGAGCTTACAAAAGTGAAGCAACAACAGTGTTCAAATCATGTTTTGTGCACTAGCTAGTGACATGTGTTGGCAGCTGTATGATTAGTGTCAAGATGCATCCCCTTTTATAAGTGAACATTGCTATATTTTAGTAATGTTTGTACACCCATGAAGTGATTCATGCCCATGCATAATCCATTCATAAGATTGCAATAATAAGCATTCATCATATGGAGGTACCATTCATTACAGAATCAGCCATTCATGAGTTTTGCCTTGACAAAACATGTACTCCACGATTCATCTCACTCTACTCTGGATAAGTTTTGAGCAAAATAACACTTAAATAAGTTGATCACAAGTAGGGATAGCAACGGTGCTATTCCCCAGCAGCGAGTGGTGGAACAATCTTGTCCCCGTGAGAAGGAAGCCGCTCCGTTCCTCATCCCCATCCCCATCCTCTCATGCTATTCACCTCCATTCCCCCATGGGTTATCAAGACCCTACGGAGACCCATACCCGAAAGTTGGATCATCATCAAGCAAGCAAGTAAACAGAGACATCAAGCATTTGAGAATTGAGATATATCCAAAATTAAGTAATTTAGAATCAATCAAGTATCCATGAGTAAAATGAGCCACAATCTAGTGTGGTACAGGCTTAGTGTGGTAGTAGCCCACAAGTCATAGGGGTTTTTGAGGTCCCATGCGGGTAGGGAGTAGGGGAATGGCCCGACCCCGCTTCCCCTGATGGGGAATAGGATTTTCATATTAGCATCCCGTGAAAAAGAAATAACCTTAACCCCGATCTCTAATAGGTGAATTCCCCAACAGAGAATGGAGAATGGGCCCATTGCCACCCCTAATCACAAGTACATGGTACCATGTAACACAAAGGAGACAAAATAAGACCTAAATAAGTTCATTACAGGTTTTCTGGACACATCCTACACAGACCAACTGATTCATCTGTCACTTTTTGCTTCTGAACTTCAGTATAGGAATTGTTTAGCCTCACTGCTATCATCTCTCATTTCAATTAATTAGGTGGGATTCATTCTTGTGATGAAAGCAAGAAATCGAAATTTGCTCACAGATCAAAATATATGTTGCTTCTCATGTAGTGAAATTTGATTAGCCAATTTCCAAACATACAAATATCATATAGTCGAGCCACTTCGACAAATCTCATATAGTCGAGAAATTACATTCCTATCCATTATACTGATAAGGGAAAACTGTCAACAACGACTGTTGCAGGGTTCCACAGCATGAGTTAGTCGAGAAATTACATGCAGCATGGGAAAACTGTCAACAACAACCATGACACGGCGCCCGGGATGATGGCGATGGGCAGTCTGCAAGAGTTTTGTTCACTCGATCAGTTCAAACATGAGAGGCACGAACAGCAAGAACCGGAAATGCTATACAAAAAGTTCCCAAGGAAAGAAAGCAAAGGGATTAAACTTTAAAATATAGAGATGTACAGAGGGCAATGATTCAGAACTCACACACTCCACACTTGGCGCCGAGATTGGCACCGGGACAGGGAGGGGGAGGGTCAGCAAGGACACAGCTGCTAAGCACCGTCAGAGCTGCCAGCACTATCCATAGGATCAGAAAGACTCGGAAGTGAGCAGATTTCATGGCCGAACGTACCAATGGAGGTGTTCGGTTTCGATCATATATCAGTATATATTAATGCCATCTCGCTGCCCCTGCATGAATTATATTTATATATGCGTCTCTTTGAGAAAGGCGTCTCAGATGAACAGGAGCCTTTGAATAATCAGAACAGTCTGAAAGGCATCTCAGAAAAATCAGGACCAGTCTGACGTATGTTTTTAATAAATAGGGTCCTGACGTAAGTTTTGAATAAACAGGCACGCGTTTTTCTTGACTGATTTGTGTACAAGTAAGTCAATTCCTGGGACGCCATCGTCCTTTTGAATAGTCGGAATCAGTCTGCCGTCTCAGCTTACCAAACTGTCACGCTGTTGGAACAGCTTACTTCAGTGGTGGACTTAGAATTTTACCACAGGGTATGCAAAAAAAAAAAATTCTTATACAATTCGGTAAAACCATATTCTAATTCGATAAAACCAAATACATTAAAGAACATGATAAGCCTTAAATTCAAAAATTAAGCTAGAAACGACGACAAATCTTGATATAAATTGTTCAAATGAAATACAAATAATTCAAAATATAGCCATAGAAAAGACTTACAATATTACTTGTTTATCCGCCGCTTTCTAAATGACATGAATGTCTCAATTATATCATCTTCATCAACTTGGAAGAAAATATCCCGCTCAATGAATGTGACTAGACAATCATCCAAAACACTATCACCTAGCTTATTCCTTGACTTTGTTTTCACTATAACCAATGCAGAAAAAACCCTTTCAACACTAGCAGTTGCCACCGGTAAAAACAATATCAATTTGAGAAGCAAGTAAACCATATCATACACTTTAAGCCTCTGTGTTTCAACAAGCTTAACTGAGAGATCAACAATGTTGTCTAGACCTTGGAAGCGATCATCTCGTTGCATGTCATCAATATAATTACTGAAATAATAAGAAATCACTCATAAATAAAATAAATAAAAATATGACCAAACGTCTATACAAGTACACAAGTTTTTTACAAATAAGATCAATACCTGCAGCTGCTTCTCAGTGTCTCGTTCATCACCTGCAATAATCGCATCGCCATAATGATTAGTAGACCTAGGAGGGGCTAAATTCTTTTGTCACTGGGAATGCATCAAAATATATACTAGGCTGTTGTCGATATTCCCTCCTAGGATCCTATACAAGTTGCGGTGCCAATCACGGGGATGAGTGTACTTGAATGAAGGCAAAGGTTGGTCTCGCTAAGCTTGCCTTGGTGGTGTAAGGCATGTTGTTCACATCGACCATCCGAGGTGCGATGTGCCGTTCAATCTCTCTTTAATCTCGGATGCTCTTCCTACAAACAGAACATTGATCATAACACTCCAGAAGCAAGTGAAGCAACTGAATGAAAATGGAAGTGTGCGACTTACTCTTAGTTCTGCGGGACTCGAGGTTTTCGCCGAGAACTTGATGAGCCATGTCGGGCCGCCGTCGTCGTGGTCGTGTCCGGCGACAAGCGAGTCGATGTTGTCCTTGAGCCGCGAGTCCGTCGGCTTATCCAGCGTTCTTTGCCGTCGTCGTCGGCGCCATCCTTGGTGTGTTTCCTCGTGGTGTCTCTCGTATGCGAAGGAAGTCGTTGCGGATCTCGCCGCCTCTCTTCTCACGAAATCACCGAGTCCACATCGCGTACATCCGGTTCCTAGCACGATCAATTCATCAAACAACGTTATAATCCATCTTTTATGATGAAAGCGATAGCTTTATACATCCACTGATCTAAAAGTACCTTGACTCAAACCTTTGTTAATGCATGTATTAGATGCATCCTGTAGATACCGATCATGCATGCACACTAGATGGATGTGCGTGGAGTCCTTATGGTGCAGGCGCACGGACCCGAGGTATCTTTGTGGCCCACCGGCATACCACAATGGGTCCCCAACTGCTTGGCAATAAATTGCACTACAAGCTTGAGTTTTTGGCCGTTTTATTACTGTTGCACTATAGAAAAGCGGAAGTAACATCTCTTCCGAAACGAGCACTAAAATATCACTACGGACTAGCGCAGATGCACCACGTAGAAATTTCGAACCACAGGGGCACATACTCCCCTCGTCTGCCCCCTGAGGGGCACAGAATCACCTCGTCCGGCACTGTGCCGCCACGTCGACTCCATGCCCCTAGGGGCCGGACGAGAGGAATTCGTGCCCAGATGCCATAATGGCTACGTGGCGCGTCTGCGCGAGTCCGCGATGAAATTTTTGCACTTGTTTCCGGAGGAGATGCTAGATTCTCCTTTCTCCGGAGCAACAATGACAAAACCGCTAAAAACTCCTACAAGCTCATCTGACAAAAAGAACAATGAATGTTATGAATTGCACCGTAAGCTACTCCATTCGGTCACAACTATAAGCTACTCCCTTCACCGACAAAAGAAAGTTACTTTAGGTTACGTGCAGTTAAACATTATAAACTTTGGCGATCACAATCTTTTTGAATATGTAGATTGGACACATGAAAATTGTATATATAGATTTGTTGCAAAAAGTACTTTCATGATATTGTAATTTTATTAGGTTTTATAAATATATTATAATATAAAATGAGTCTTACAAACATGCGTTTTGGGGACCCGTAAATGTCCAAAATAACTTTCCCTTTTTATTGGAGGGAATAGTTTGCTACCATATTTCAATTTCAAATGACAAAGCCCCTCTAGCGAAGTTTTCTAGTTTGAATGCCTTCACAATTTAATTTTGTGAAATAAAACCTCTCTAGCTCAATTCTGTCTAGGCAAGACCTCATGCCTTTGATTGATCAGGAGTGGTCTGACGTTTGAGCTTACGAAACTGTCCTGTCATTGGAGAATTTAACAGCCTAACACTTGGGCAAATAATATAATATTCTCATAATGATCCTTTTGTAATCTTACTTTCAAAACAAATCCACCCAAACTTATTTTTAAAAATGACCCTTGCCAATCTAGCTTGCCATGTGTAACATCCCAAAATTTTGAGTTTTTGAAGCTTTTATCTTGTTTTTAAAAATCGTAAATCCTTTAAATTTCCAATTTTCCTTTTCACGCTGAATCCTTTCTGCCAGCCCATTCTTTTCTTTCTCTCCTGGCCAGTTTTCACGCTAGCAACCTAGCCCAGCTCCGCGCCTTGCCACGTGTCACACCCGCGTCCTACATCTCGCCCAAGCCGATGACGTGTGGGACCCGGTTGTCTACATCGTTCGCATTCACATTGTTCCTATCTTTGTCTCTGCGCGGCTTCGTCGCCATGTCCGACAAGAACTCCTCATCACAGCCTTTACAACCTCGCCGCGCTGCCTCCGAAGCCCTAGTTGTCACCCTCGAAGTTGTCACCAATCTGTCGAGTTGAAGTCCGACCGTTGTCGCCTTTATCGTCGCTTTCCACTGCCACCAGTGATCCTCGTGCATCGCCGCCGCCACCGTTGGGATCGCGTCGTCCTGATTTTTATCTTCCTCCCCTTCATTTCATTGGAGTGTCAATGGGACCCTGTTGCCGTTGAAGACTGTAGTTTCGTCGGAGTGTCACTAGAACCCTGTTGCCATTGAAGACCGTAGTCCGCCGCCACTTTCTCCTCGCCGCCAGTTGCCTCCATCGTCTTCTCGTCTACATGCTTGTCTCTATGAGTTCGTCGTCGTCTCCTCTACCCATACTGCTACTCCACTGTCACTTGTCGTGCCATCGTTCACCATCGACCCTTGGTTCCAGTGTGCCGCTGCCGTCGAGCTGACGTAGCATGCCGCGTTAGCTTCCACCTCAGCACCCTGTGCTTACGTGTGGGATTCCACCTCAGGACCCCGTGCTTGTGTGTCTGCCACCTCAGCCCTAACCACCGTGTCGATGCTTGCGTCATCCCGAGCCTGAGCCCTAGCCACGTAAACTCATGTCGTTAAGGACCGAGTCGTCGACACATGGACCCCACCTGTCAGTACCTATTATGTTAACTCGATGTGTCGTGTGCCGTGAACCTTGTTTCATAGACTTGGTGTATAGACCATGAGCCCACTTGTCAGTAATTGAATTTCTTTTCCTTTAGAAATTTAATTTTAGCCAAAATTCTTTTTCCTTGCTAACATCATGTTGATGCAGTAATACGAAATTTTCTTTATAAGGAAAATTCTAAAATTCCAAAATAGTGTTTTCTTTCTCTTTTTCTTCTATTTAAATCTTTCGAGATCCCGTTCTCCTTCGTCCGAACTCCGATTCAGCACGTTCAAGTTCCTAAATTCATCTAAAATTGAGCTATTTATTTTAGAATTGGTTTTTGGATTTTATTAGAATTTTTTTGAGTCTTTTTTGTGTTTCATTCGTTGTCTCTCTCATTTATACGATGTTTTTCAAGGAGCAGAAGCAATATTTGAAGACCAAATAGTCATAACTGAGTAAGTGTTGGACCCAGATTTTGTAAATCCAAATTCTTTGTGAAAACACTATATTATTCCTTGGATCAGTAGATAACACTCACAGATACATCACTGAATTATTTCATACACGATGTAAATTGGACCAAACATTATATTACAGACATCAGAGTGATATAGACCGCATCGAGTCGATTTTTACAACTAAGGGCCGAACATGCCAAATAGTTATATTACAAAGGTAGCAAAAGCGGTAATGGATGCAAAAGGATAGAGCGCATCTCTCCACAGGCAAGCGACTAGGGAAACACATGTGCGTCAATATTATCCTAAGATTTGGATAATATTGGATGCACGCAAGCACCAACAGAGTCAGCTAAACTGTGGCGGGAACCAGACTACACGAACTACACTACTCTTCGTCATCTCCGGGGCCTACAACTTCAGGATCCTCGTAATATGCGTAGTCCATGAATTCCTACTTCTGAGAATTTGGGGGAAAGAGCGATGATGAGAACAACTTCTGTGTTTGCGAGCCAACACACATAATGCAGTAATAATACATGCAGGGCTTGTCGAACCCGGGAACGAAGGATCCCGAATTCTCTGTGTTCATACACTAGTCCAGGATTTCCAGTGTACACAGTCACAAAAATGTTATCACAAACATATCTAGCGTGTTTATTAATAAGCATAGAGTTTATTACAATTTGGGCCGGAGGCCAAATAAAACATTAAGCGGAAGCAAAATATAATGATAAGCCACACGATACGCCACAGGCAATAAATGCGGAGGTCATTGCCTAATCGTCTGCTCCTCACCTTCCGGATAGTAGTCTTCTCACGAATAATAATATTCAAAGAAGAGTGAGCACTACAAGCGTGCTCGCAAGTTACACCCAATCTGAAATTTAGAATGCATGCATAAGTTATTCAAAGGAAGGTTGTAGGGTTTATTTGCGTAAATCAGCATTTTTGGGTTTAAATAGTTATACTAAGTTTCAAGGAACATTTTTATTCCATAGCTAAAATCAGATTTAAAATTGATCATTTTATAGTGGATAACCTCCATATGAAACATGGCGAAGGATACCCTCCTATCATAAGGCTACCCGCCCCATTTTACCACAATGATTAACCATCCTCAAATCATGTCCAAAGTTATTTTAAAACCAAAACAAAATCTAACTTAGAGTGGCTTTGCTCAGCATGTCCATGACCGTGGACACGGCTATTCGAATAGATTTACACTCTGCAGAGGGGTACAACTTTACCCACACGAGATAAATTTGCCCGTTATGTCGGCCAATGCACGCTTCCTTAGGCGTGTGACTAGGCAATTATCACAAGGCGTTTCCAATGCACTACCTCACTATTAATATGCCCGCTAAGGTTTCACTTTCATTAGGCTAACCACCTACCGGAAGCCCCCTCTTGCGCCAAGTGGGAATAAAATCTAACCGACACCCACACAACAAAAATAGCATAAACAATAATGAGGTAAGACAAATTATTAAGCACAGTTACGCCCATACTGAGAACATGTGGTATCGGTGGAGCTTTGCAAGATGCGGCTCAAAGACCGGTCCTTAACTTACTTGGGCAACTTTCAATAAAAACCCTGGGCCTCAATCCTAACCAGACGAGCCCGTGCATAAACCTGCACCCACCAACGGTCCATTTTTGCCCAAGTACAAACTATTTTATATATATATATAATTTTCAAAGACTTTTGCAAGAGTCCACCATGACATAACAATGTCATAGGCTTTTTATCAAATTCTAAAGTTTTGGCTAAATTCTCCCAAAATCAAATATTTCCTGGTCTAAGCATTTGCTAAGCATATATTTATTTTTAAATTCATTTGACTAAGGTGACAAGGAATTGGTAATACAACATTCAAATTTGGCTATACAAAGGAATTGGAATAACTAAGTATGTAAAACAGGAATTTAAAATAATTAATTACAATTATGCATGCAATAATAATTTAAAATAGAAATTAAATAATTTTAAATATTGGGGGCAAAATGGTCAATGGTGTAACTTGCCTTGTTCAAAATCTTGGTATTCTACTTCTTCAATAGGGTCAAGCTCTCCGGAGTCGTCAAAATCTATATGCGAGAATAATCCAAATTCAAACAGAATTCAAATGAACTCAAATAAATTCAAATGAAAATTCAAATTAACTCCAAATTAAATAATTTTGGTTTAGTTATCTAGATCTTAATTTTATACAAATTTAGAAATTTGAATCACCTAAATCGGAGTTTGTATGAAGAAATACGAGCTCCTCGAAGTTTAAAACCTAAATTAAATCCTAAAAAAAAAAATCAGAATTTCCGAATTTCCCGAATTAAATTTCTAAAGGAAATTCCATTTATTAACATAAAGCATGCATCGTGATCTTGTTCACGAGGTGACAAGTGGGCCTGCATAGCATGGGCTGAGTCCACGGCGCTTTTCGAGTCCACGGTGGACTCGGCTCATAACCTGATCACGAGGGAAGCGTCTTGTTGTGGGCGGCCGTCCTGTTGGTGCCCACAGGGCGCTCGTCGGCTAAAGTGCCGATGTGGCGCCAGTGTGGCGCCGACTCGGCCGGCCACATCGGCGCCGGAGGCGGCTTCGGGTACCAAAGGTGCCGCGATCGGCGGCCTGCGAGCTCGGTGAGTGCACAAAATGCTCGAGAGGCGATACCGTCGCGAGGCGCTACCTAGTGGTGGTGATGCGTGGCCGAGGGTCGTCGGCGATGAAGAGAGCGGCGGTGAGGATCGGTCAAGCTGCGCGAAGGTGCTCGGGGTCTTGAGCGAGGCCGAGTGCGCACAATGATCGCGAGAGGATGCTAATCTTGATGGTGGCGGCGACGGCGGGCGGAGAACCTTCGGAGGTGGCGCTAGAGCGGCGGAGGACTTTCGGTGCCAAGGAGGAACTTCAGTTGCCGTGAGCGAGGCGGCGGAGGGGCGAGGGTGGGGATAGAATGAGGAGGAGAGGCGCACTGGGTTGCCTTTATAGGCGAGGAGGCGGGAGGTGGTGAATCGTCATGACGGTAATGACGGAGGCGAGAGGCGCGGGGGCGTTACCGGCGTTAAGAAGGGGGGGTAATGCCGGGGGTGAATGCGGGAGGAGCTGGCGATGCTAATGCGCGTAAATGTGGGGGTTAAGGCGGAGGGAAACGAGGCGCTGATGAAGCTCCGCGTGCGGCATCAATGGTGGCAGGAGGGCGACGCTGCGGAGAAGAAGGGGAACGGGGAAGAAGCACAGTGCGAGGGCCCACCTGTCGGTGAGACAGAGAGAGGGAGAAGGGCGCGGGGAGGATTGATGTCGGCCGTCCGATTCCGATCGGACGGCCCGCATTAATCGCGCGCGGGGAGAATTGGGCCGAGGCGCGCACATTGCTGGGCTTCGGCCCAGTATTGTTGCCGAGGATTTAAATTCCTTTTCCAATTTATTTAATCCTAGAAATTCAAATAAGCTTTAGAAAATATCAAATAAAGTCCAAAAAGTTTGAGAAAATTCACAGAAATTCTCAAGAGCATTCTGGACTTAAATAAAATGATTCCAACTTTTAATTGGTAATAGATTTTGCACATAAATTATTTTAGCTTTAAAATAATTAGGGAAAAGCTTTTAAAATTTCCAGAAAATCCACAAAAATAATTAAAGTCTTATTTTCAATCTGGCCCGAAATTTTGGGTGTTACAAACCTACCCCCTTAAAAGGAATCTCGACCAGAGATTGGACTTGGTCGACAAAAGGTGGGGATACTCGGCTCTCAAAACTTCTTCTCGCTCCCAGGTAGCTTCTTCTTCTGAATGATTGCTCCACTGAACCTTACAAGAACGAATGACTTTGCTTCTGGTGACGTGTTCTGCCACATCGAGAATCTTGATTGGTTGCTTCACATAGGTGAGATCTTCCTGAAGATCGATGTTTTCGAGCGGTGTTTTTTCTGTTGGTACTCTGAGACATTTCTTTAACTGGGATACATGGAAGACATTGTGAACAGCTGACAGAGATTTTGGTAGTTCCAACTGATAAACAACTTCACCTCTCTTTGCCAAAATCTTATAGGGTCCGACAAACCTGGGTGCGAGTTTTCCTTTAGTCTGAAATCTTCTCACTCCTCGGAGTGGAGTTACCCTGAGATAGACAAAATCTCCCATCTCGAAGGATAGTTCTCTCCGACGATTGTCGGCATAACTCTTTTGTCGGGATTGAGCCACTTTTAGACGTTCTCTTATTGCTTTTACCTTACTTTCAGCTTCTTTTATCAATTCTGGTCCGAAGAATTGGTGTTCTCCTACTTGATCCCAAAGGAGAGGGGTTCTACACTTTCTACCATACAATGCTTCGAATGGCGACATCTGCAGGCTAGCTTGAAAGCTGTTGTTGTAGGAAAATTATGCATAGGGTAAATTCTTATCCCAGCTTCTTCCGTAATCTATAGCACAAGCTCGAAGCATATCTTCTAGGACCTGATTTACACGTTCGGTCTGGCCATCTGTTTGGGGATGATATGCTGTGCTGAAGTTGAGTCTGGTTCCCAAAGCTTCATGTAGACTCTGCCAAAATCTTGATGTGAACCGTGAACCTCTGTCAGACACGATTTTCTTGGGTATACCATGTAGACAGACGATCCTGGCCATGTAGAATTCTGCTAACTTACTGCTTCTGTAAGTGGTCTTGACTGGAATAAAATGAGCCACTTTGGTTAATCGGTCAATTATCACCCAAATAGAATCACATCCTGTTTGGGTCCTAGGAAGTCCGGTGATAAAATCCATACCAATCTCCTCCCATTTCCACTCGGGAATTGGTAATGTTTGTAACAATCCGGCAGGTCTCTGATGTTCTGCCTTAACACGCTGACATACATCACAACGTGCAACAAACTCAGCGATCTCTCGCTTCATACTGACCCACCAATACTTTTCCTTCAGATCCTAGTACATCTTGGTACTCCCGGGATGGATAGAGTAAGGTGATTCATGAGCTTCTTTCAGAATCAGTTGTCTTGTTTCATGATGATTAGGTACACGATCACGGTTGCCAAACCATCTTGTGCCTTGCTCGTCCTCAGAAAATCCTGGGGCTTTGCCTCTTCTCATGTTCTTCATGATTTCATTGATGTCTTCGTCTTCTAGTTGTTTCTCTCTAATCTGACCTTGTATGGTTGGTTGGACTTCTACTGTGTTGATCTGACCTCGTGACAATTTCGAGTTCAGTGCTTGATTCTTCATACAATTACGGTTGATTTTCTTGAACTAACATCGTGTTGCAGTATGCCTTCCTACTCAGAGCATCTGCTACCACGTTGGCTTTACCCGGGTGATAATGAATTCCAAAGTCATAATCCTTTATCAGCTCCAACCATCTTCTTTGCACGAGATTAAGTTACATTTGGGTGAAGATATATTTGAGACTCTTATGATCTCATGAAAATCTCACAAATTACCAATGAGATAATGCCTTGATTTTCAAAGCATGCACAATTGCCGCTAACTCTAGATCATGAGTTGGATAATTTCCTTCATGTGGTCTTAACTGACGGGATGCATAAGCCACGACCTTTCCTTCTTGCATCAGTACACATCCTAGCCCCTGGCGGGATGCGTCATAGAAAACTTCAAAATCCTTACGTATATCCGTAAGACTAGCAATGGGCGAGAGACTAGTCTTTTCTTGACTCTTGGAAACTATGTTCACATGCACTTGTCCATTCAAATTTCTTTTCCTTCTTGAAGTTGAGTCATGGGTTTGGCGATCTTGGAGAAACTTTCAATGAATCTGCGGTAATATCCACTAATCAGAAAACTTCTCATACGTGACAGACTTGGGTTGCTTCAATCCATTCTGACTTCAACCTTTGAGGGTCTCTGCAACTCCTCCTGTGACACAATGTGTCCAAGAAAAGCCACTTGGTGAGCCAAAATTCACTTTTGCCGAATTTGGCATAAAGTTGATGTTCTCGGAGTTTGTCCAAAATAATTACGAGATGTTTTCATGCTCTTCCACATCTCTTGAGTAGATGAGAATATCATCTATGAATACTACGACAAACTTATCCAAGAATTCCATGAATACTTTGTTCATCATATTCATGAAATAAGCGGGGGCATTTGTTAGTCAAATGACATCACTTTGTGAACTCGTCTGATCCATATCCGGTGGTGAAGGTGTCTTGAAATATCTTCCTGGTCTAATTTTTAGCGATGGTAGCGACCTCAAATCAATCTTGGAGAAAACACTGGCTCCTTTAAGTTGATCAAGCGGATCATCTATCCTAGGTAGCGGTACTTATTTTTATTGTTACCTCGTTGAGTGATCTATAGTCCACACACATTCTCATACTATTGTCTTTCTTTTTGACAAATAGTCTTGGAGCTCCCAAGGTGATGAACTCGATTGAATGTAACCTTTACTCAAAGTTCTTGATCGCTTCTTCAACTCTGCTAGATCATTGGTGGCATTCTCGTAGGGTCGCTTGAAATTGGAGCGATCCACGGACTAAATCAATTAAAAACATTATGTCGGTCCGTGGCATACGAGTAATTCCTCGGAAAAACATGTGGATATTCTTGTACCATGGGTATATCTTCGATTTTACTTCCTTTAAATTTGGTCAAGATAGAACTTCTTCCCGTAGAAGTCTTGGGTGGAATTCTCTTGAAATCCCTTGTTCATTGGTGAGGTTGATAGACCTACTAGCACAATCTATCTGCCTTGATTTTTGGCAAGCCACCCATTCCAAGAATTACGTCCAATCCTTGCGAGCATAAGACTATTAAGTTCTTGAGAAAGTTACTCGAGATTTCAAAGGTAAGATTTGGGCAAAAGAAACTAGCCCTCATTTACGAGCAGGGAATGGATTAACATGGGGTTAACTAAGGGGAGGTAGATAACCCATACTTTTCCACAAACTTATTTGACACAAAAGAATGTGAAGCTCGGAATCAAATAGAACCGATCTTTGATGCTCGAGTTGACAAGGAGCGTCTGAGGACAACGCCCGTGTCTTTGCATAGGCTTCCTCTGCGGTGGCGTGATTCACGTCCCTTCATGAACCGACCACCGGTCTTGAGGGACCGCCGAGGCCAAGCTCGGGAGTTGGCTTGCGGGGGTGGCGATCTGCGCTTCTTGGGACACTTATTGGCATAGTGACCTAACTCGTTGCAATGAAAGCAAGTGATTCTGCTGCGGGAATAGGCAGCCTGCTGGGCCGACCTCGGATGAACTACTACGGAATCGGGAGTATTTGGGCGCGTGACAGGCTGGAACTCTCGGTGTAGTAGTGGAATCTTCCACGCCGAGGTGGTGAGGCCGAGTGAAACGAGGCTTGGGCGATCCTCTGAGTTAAACTTCGGCGGCCATCCTCCGCTACGGTTCTCCATTTCTTGATGTTTGCCTTCCTGGCGTATGGCCTTATTTACTAACTACTGAAAGTCGGTGAAATCCTAAGAAATCAAACGAACAGAGAGTTCGTCGTTCAACCCTTCCAGAAATCGCTCTTGCCTGTCTTCATCTCTGGCTACATCCTCGGGGGCATAGCGAGCAAGTTGGTTGAACTTATGCAGATACTCGCCGACTGAACGGTTTCCTTGGCGAAGAGAGCGAAACTCCTTCTTCTTTAGTGTAATCATACCAGATGGAATGTGAGATCGGCGGAAAGCTTGCATGAACCCATCCCAAGTGATTTCTTGGGCATTAGCATGGGACATGCTGAAGTTTTCCCACCATTCTGCTGCGGGACCAATCAACTGATGAGAGGCAAACAAAACTCCCTCACGATCTGTGCATTGAGCAATATCCAGCTTCTTACCAATAGCCTTGAGCCAATCATCTGCGTCCATGGGTTCCGTGCTACTAGAAAACGTCGGCGGACGCATCCTCATGAACTCTGACAAAGTCACTCTTGCGGGAGGTGGAGGAGCATGATGGGCTGTTGACGCTTGAGTACTCTAGTTGCTGTGGAGAGATTGGGCTAGTAATTCAATCAGATGAGTCTGATTGGCCATCATTTGGCGCCAGTCGGGAGCTTCAGTTGGAGGAGGTGGTGGCTGTTGAACTGGGTTTTCTTGATAATCAGCATTCTCATTTCCTTGCCCTCTGGCACTGCCACTTCCAGTGCGGGTGGTCACCATCTGGTGGACTCTTTACAGATTAGACAAGAGAGATAGGAATTTCCAAGGGTATAGGTCTACAATAGCCCGAAATCAACAAACGCAAGGCAAGAACACTTCGGCAAAATAATTTATTTTATTTTATTTTATTAATTCATTATGGCTACCACAAAGGTATTGTAGCTCATAATTCACAACTAAAGGACAATTTAAGGACATATCTATGGTGTTACTGGGGTATAATCTGGCTCACTAGAACTAGCCTCGCCTGCCTTGTAGTAGGCGCTTCTTTTCTGCGATCTTCAACTTTTCTTCTACGTCTTGTAATTTCCCCTGTATGAGAGACAACTCATCTAGGGTATTCCCGTAGGCATAATCCATAGCTCGGCGGATCCACGATCGTGAGATCGGGACAGTCTTCATCTCTAGTTGAGCGGAAGGTACTGTCATGCCGGGTTGGGATGTGCATCGGGTAATAGTGGAACCCAGTGCCATTGAGGCGGTGATCGTAGATGTAGCGAAGTCGGCGGGTTGCTTCTCTGGCTGCATCCTGGATGCCTTCGGCGAAGGTTTCTCGTCGCATTGGGGCATCGAAGATATGGAAGTCTGTGTTCGGCGATAGGTTGGAGTAGAGGATCACTTCTACCCTCCACCGACCCTGATTTCCCACCTTATACTTGTATCCTTGATACGCCGGTCTTTCTTCAAAGTCCAAGTGCTGCATGATCTTCCAGAGAACGGCGGCCCAATGACCAGCAAAAACACCATGGGAAATGGCATTCGAAACTTCAGCCATCTACAATTTTTGAGAAGGAGATAAGTTAATAAATATTTTTCAAGAGAAAAGTTGAGAAATGACTCCAGAAGACCAAATTATTTTTAAATTTTCAAAAATAAATCCTTAGGGGTTTGATTTCCTTGAGGTCACGACCTACGATCGATATGGCTCGATACCACTTTTGTCGAACCCGGAGCGAAGGATCCCGAATTCTCTGTGTTCATACACTAGTCCAGATTTCCGATGTACACAAATCACAAAAATGTTATCACAAACATATCCAGTGTTTATTAATAAGCATAGAGTTTATTACAATTTGGGCCGGAGGCCAAATAAAACATTAAGCGGAAGCAAAATATAATGATAAGCCACACGATACGCCACAGGCAATCGTCTGGAGGTCGCTACCTAATCGTCCTGCTCCTCACCTTCCGGATAGTAGTCTTCTCTGAATAATAATATTCAAGAAGAGTGAGCACTACAAGCGTGCTCGCAAGTTACACCCAATCTGTAATTTAGAATGCATGCATAAGTTATTCAAAGGAAGGTTGTAGGGTTTATTTAAATCAACATTTTTGGGTTTAAATAGTTATACTAAGTTTCAAGGCACATTTTTATTCCATAGCTAAAATCAGATTTAAAATTGATCATTTTATAGTGGATAACCTCCATATGAAACATGGCGAAGGATACCCTCCTATCATAAGGCTACCCGCCCCATTTTACCACAATGATTAACCATCCTCAAATCATGTCCAAAGTTATTTTAAAACCAAAACAAAATCTAACTTAGAGTGGCTTTGCTCAGCATGTCCATGACCGTGGACACGGCTATTCGAATAGATTTACACTCTGCAGAGGGGTACAACTTTACCCACACGAGATAAATTTGCCCGTTATGTCGGCCAATGCACGCTTCCTTAGGCGTGTGACTAGGCAATTATCACAAGGCGTTTCCAATGCACTACCTCACTATTAATATGCCCGCTAAGGTTTCACTTTCATTAGGCTAACCACCTCACCGAAGCCCCTCTTGCGCCAAGTGGGAATAAAGTCTAACCGACACCCACACAACAAAAATGGCATAAACAATAATGAGGTAAGACAAATTATTAAGCCTGGTTCTGCCCATACAGAACATGTGGTAGTACGGTGGAGCTTTGCAAGATGCGGCTCAAAGACCGGTCCTTAACTTACTTAGGCAACTTTCAATAAAAACCCTGGGCCTCAATCCTAACCAGACGAGCCCGTGCATAAACCTGCACCCACCAACGGTCCATTTTTGCCCAAGTACAAACCATTTTTTATATATATATAATTTTCAAAGACGTTTGCAAGAGTCCACCATGACATAACAATGTCATAGGCTTTTTATCAAATTCTGAAGTTTTGGCTAAATTCTCCCAAAATCAAATATTTCTTGGTCTAAGCATTTGCTAAGCATATATTTATTTTTAAATTCATTTGACTAAGGTGACAAGGAATTGGTAATACAACATTCAAATTTGGCTATACAAAGGAATTGGAATAACTAAGTATGTAAAACAGGAATTTAAAATAATTAATTACAATTATGCATGCAATAATAATTTAAAACAGAAATTAAATAATTTTAAATATTGGGGGCAAAATGGTCAATGGTGTAACTTGCCTTGTTCAAAATCTTGGTATTCTACTTCTTCAATAGGGTCAAGCTCTCCGGAGTCGTCAAAATCTATATGCGAGAATAATCCAAATTCAAACGGAATTCAAATGAACTCAAATAAATTCAAATGAAAATTCAAATTAACTCCAAATTAAATAATTTTGGTTTAGTTAGCTAGATCTTAATTTTATACAAATTTAGAAATTTGAATCACCTAAATCGGAGTTTGTATGAAGAAATACGAGCTCCTGGAAGTTTAAAACCTAAATTAAATCCTAAAAAAAAAAATCAGAATTTCTGAATTTCCCGAATTAAATTTCTAAAGGAAATTCCATTTATTGCGCAAGCATGCATCATCGTGATCTTATTCACAGAGGTCGACAAGTGGGCCGCATAGCATGGGTGAGTCCACGGCGCTTTCGAGTCCACGGTGGACTCGGCTCACAAAGACTGATCGAGGGAAACGTCTTGTTGGCGCCGCCCACCTGTTGGTGCCCACGCGGCGCTCGTCGGCTAAAGTGCCGATGTGGCGCCAGTGTGCGCCGACGGCCGCCACATAGGCGCCGGGAGGCGGCGGCGCTCGGGTACCAAAGGTACCGGCGATCGGCGGCGCGGAGAGCTCTGGTGAGGTGCGCAAAATGCTCAGGAGACGATACCGATGCGAGGGCGCTACCTAGTGGTGGTGATGCGTGGCCGGAGGGTCGTCGGCGATGAAGAGAGGCGGCGGTGAGGCTCGGTCAACTGCGGCGAAGGGGCTCCGGGGGTCTTCAGGCGAGGCCGAGGTGCGCACAATGATCGCCAGAGGATGCTAATCTTGATGGTGGCGGCGACGGCGGCGAGAGCACCGGAGGTGGCGCTAGAGGCGCGGAGGACTTTCGGTGCCAAGGGAGGAACTTCAATTGCCGTGAGCGAGGCGACGGAGGGGCGAGAGGTGGGGATAGAATGAGGAGGAGAGGCGCGGTGGGGTGCCTTTATAGGGCGAGGAGGCTAGGAGGTGGTGAATCGTGCGGCGGTAATGACGGAGGCGAGAGCGCGGCGTTCGGCGTTAAGAAGGGGGTAATGCGGGGTGAATGCGGGAGGAGTCGGCGATGCTAATGCGCGTAAATGTGGGGTTAAGGCGGAGAAGCGGCGATGAAGCTCGCGTGCGGCATCAATAAGCGGTAGGAGGCGGCACGCTGCGGAGAAGAAGGGGAGCGGGAAGAAGCACGGTCGAGGCCACTGTCGGTGAGGCAGAGAGAGGAGAAGGGCACGGAGGATTGATGTCGGCCGTCCGATTCGATCGGACGGCCCGCATGTCGCGCGGGAGAATTGGGCGAGTGCGCACAAGGTTTGAGCTTCGACCCGATCTTGTTCGAGGATTTAAATTCCTTTTCCAATTTATTTAATCCTAGAAATTCAAATAAGCTTTAGAAAATATCAAATAAAGTCCAAAAATTTTGAGAAAATTCACAGAAATTCTCAAGAGCATTCTGGACTTAAATAAAATGATTCCAACTTTTAATTGATAATAGATTTTGCACATAAATTATTTTAGCTTTAAAATAATTAGGGAAAAGCTTTTAAAATTTCCAGAAAATCCACAAAAATAATTAAAGTCTTATTTTCAACTGAAACTGAAATTTTGGGCTGTTACAGGGCTTGACAAGGATGGCTTGGGTTCTTTTATTTGCTTAAAGCAACATTTTCAGTTGCAGTATTTAGAATTTCCAATGACTTAGCAGTTTAACCAAATCTCATTTTTAAAAGAGATATTGCAATATTTATAACGGCGAAGTCTACCTCCACCCATGCTTACATTTTGAGTGGAGTCATCTCCACCCAATAACATCACAGGGTACGATGACCCAGGAAAAATACAAAACACAGGCTCGGTGAGCCCGACATATTATTCATCCCACCCACAAGGTTTTATAAATAAAACTAACTCTTGTAAGATCCCATGCCTGCCCTTGACCGTGGGCACACTGTTCGAATAGTTTATACTCTAAAGAGGTTGTACATCTTTACCCACAAGAGATAATCGTCTTGATATGTACACACATCTCCATAGACATGTGAATCAAGGGAGATTACCACAAGGCCTTTACATTGCCTCCCTCAGTATTTGTTACACCCGCTAAGATTTTATGCTCCAACACCTGCGTCAACCCTTACCCAGACCACCTCTTGCACTTATCTTAACGACTTTTGTCTTGCACCCTGACCTATCTCCGCGAAGGCTTCCGGTGTCATGAGCCATCTACCTAGTGCAACTCGTACTGATGATACAAATTATTTAACATGGTCATCACAGGACTAAATCCTTAGGGTTATCTAAGTGGTTTCACACCACATGCAACATTTCATATACCAACATTCCTTGGGCTACATCATCACCCACCATCATACCATCCCCCATACTAGCCGCCCAGAAGGGGTAATAGCAGTTATTAGGTTTTTGAGGAGCAACATACATTAAGTCAACCATCTCAGTCATTTGCCTATAATGACTATCAAAATCTAATTTCATGATTTTAAGAGATGATGATTAGGGCATTTAATGCCCTGGTACTTAAGCAAGACTAGCATGTCTCTTAAGTACAACCTATAACTAGTAATTACCACATAGTTACTAGGGTGACATGGAATAGTGGATTCAATTGCCAAAGGATGGTATACTAATTAATTAATCATCAAATGGGTGTTTAACTACCTCAAAGTTTGACATACATTTGCTTAAAGAATGAAAGCATGCAGCTTTGCTAATTTAAAGGAACATAATTTACGTAAAACATAGGCTCAAAATGATCAAAGTATTGACTCGCTTGGAGTGAAGGGGGGAGAGTCTTGAAAGTCCTGCGCTTGATCAAACTGGAGATCTCCCACGTCTTTGAACTCTATTCGGACGAACGCACCGGAGAGAATAAACAGGAAAAGAGAATAAATAAATACACAAGAAATAGAACATGAACTCCTAGTTAAATAAGACCAGTGCCATTAGCAAGGTCTTGGATTTAGAAAAATTTTGAAACAAAAATCACTAGAATCAGAATTATAACGAAGGACAATGGAGCTTCTGAAGTTCTGGCATCGTGTACTGCCGATTCCGAGTATTGTTCGTTTCGAGTACTATTTGTTTCGAGTACTCATCGTTTCGAGTACCGCTGGCTTCTGGTACTATTCGTGTCACGTACTATTTGTTTCGAGTACTGTGGCTTGGAGTACTATTCGTGTCGTGTACTTCTGGCTTCGAGATGACGCGGTCGGAGAGATGTTCGGCTATAGAACGTAGTCGGAAGGACTTCGACTACAAGACGTAGTCAAAAGGAGCTACGACTACAAGACATTGTCAGAAGGAGCTACGACTACAAGTGGTCGTAAAAGGATATCGGCTACATGTGGTCGTAAAGGGTATCGACTACATGTGGTCATAAAGGATATCGACTACATGTGGTCGTAAAGGGTATCGACTACATGGAGTCATAAAGGATATCAACTAAATGTGATCGTAAAGGATATCGACTACACAGTGTGGTTTGAAGGAGGTTTGACATCGCGGCGTGGTCAGAGGGAGTTTGACAATGCAGTGTGGTCTGAAGGAGTTTTGACAACACGGCGTGGTCGGAGGGAGTTCGACAACGTGGTGTTTTCTAACAGAGGTGGACAAGCGAGTTCGACAGTGGTTGTAGTGTGGTCTAAACATTGTCGTTGTACAACGCGATATGGTTGTAGACGTAGTTGTAGACATGGTCGAAAATGAGTTTCGACTGCTCGACGAGGTCGAAAAGACAAGAGGGAGAACCAAGCACGGATAAACGGGCTTGCCAAGACCGATAGAGAGGTTGAACGGCGATGGGGGAGTTCGCGATCGGTGACGAAGGAGACAGTGGTGAAGTGGTCGGTCAGAACCAAAGGAGAAGAAAGAGATGGCGATTCTGGTGCAGCGAGAACCGGAAGGAGGCATGACAGTTGCTCGAACTTGGAGCTCAGGGCTTCGGGCAACCACGACAGAACGGGGGTGGGGGAGTTCGGCGAAGAAGGGGTTGCTCACGCTCTTCTTGGGTGGCACTTACCAGAAGCGAAGGAGAGACGAGGGGAGGAACGAGAGGGGCTCAGGGCTTCTTATAGCGAAGGGGGAAGGCATAGTCATCAGCGACTCGGTGGTGCACGGGTTTCCAAGGTGGTCGTGGCATGGGCGCCCTTGTCAAAGAGGACGGGGTAGGCGTGCAGTGGGGAAGCGATGGGAGTGACAACTTGGGTGGGCGACGTAGATGGCGGGGTCGACACAACTAGATGTTGGCGACGAGACAGGGTGATAGAGGCACCGGAGTCCAAGGCAAGTGGAGGGGAGCAGGCGGTGGCAGAAGGCCAAAAGGCGCAAGCGCGCAGCCGTGACGCTAACGCGACGGCAGGGCTGGCGACGAGACTGGTCGATGGAACGGGGCAGCAGAAGACCAGGGAAGAGGCACTGGCCCGACTGGGCTAGAAGGGAAATGGGGAGGATGGGCCTGGAGACGAGAGGGGAGGTGGTTGTCCGGCCCAAGAGTGAGAGAGGATGGGCTGGGCCCAATGAGAGAGGTTTTGAAATAGAGGTAGAATCTACATATTTTGAAAATACGACTTAAATTGAAATAAATTTTGAATCCAACTAATAAAAGCAAACCACTATTCATAATTCAAAAATAGACTATTACAAACCTACCCGACTTAAACAGAATCTCGACCCTGAGATTCGAGCTACTCGAGAACAGGGACGTGAAATCCAACTTCAGCCAGTCTTCGCGCTCCTAGGTGGCTTCTCTTTCCGAGTGGTTGCTCCATTGAACCTTGCAAAGACGGATAATCTGGCATCTGGTTCACTTCTCCACGACGTCGAGAATTTTGATCGGGTGCTCTGGATAAGTGAGATCTTTCTGAAGTGCAATGACTTCGATTGGAGTCTGCTCTTCAGGTACTCCGAGACATTTCTTGAGTTGAGAGGCATGCAACACATCGTGGACATCTAACAAGCTTTCTGGCAAGTCCAGTTGATAGACTACTTCTCCACGCTTGGCGGTGATTGGAAATGGACCGATGTTTCTTGGCGCTAGCTTGCCTTTCACTTTCAATCTTTTGGTTCCACGAAGTGGCGATACTTTGAGATACACATTATCTCCAACTTCAAAGGTTAAATCGCTTCAATAATTGTTGGCATAACTCTTTGGTCTAGACTGTGCTGCTTGAAGGTGGTCTTTGATCAGTCAAACTTTCTCTTCTGCTCGCTTGAGGGTATCCGATCTGAAGACATAACCTTCTCCTAACTCTGACCAATACAGAGGAGTTCTGCATTTTCTTTCATAGAGTGCTTCAAAAGGTGACATCATTAAACTTGACTGGAAGCTGTTGTTGTAGGTGAATTCTACATATAGTAGATATTTCTCCCAGTCTACGGTAAATTCCAAGGCACAAGCTCGAAGCATGTCCTCCAGAATCCGGTTTACTCTCTCCGTCTAACAATCGGTCTGAGGATGATATGTTGTGTTGAAAGCAAGGTGTGTTCCAAGTGTGTCATGCAGACTATCCTAGAAATGCGAGGTGGAATGAGAACCTCAATACGAGACTGTCCTTTTGGGTACTCCATGTAGACACAAAATATGAGTCATATATAACTTAGCCAATTTGTCTCCATTGTAGGTTGTCTTCACAGGGATGAAATGGGTGACCTTCGTTAATCTGTCAACTATGACCCATATCGAATCACATCTGAACCTGGTCCTTCGCAAACCCGTAATGAAGTCCATTCCAATATTTTCCCATTTCCATTGAGGGATCTGTAGCGGTTGAAGAAATCCTGCAGGTCTTTGCTGTTCAGCTTTGATTCGCTAGCACACAACACAACAAGCTACAAACTCGGCGATGTCTCTTTTCACACGCGGCCATTATGGTGCCTTGCTCTATTATCCCAGGTTGAGTGCCTCAAATTCCTTGGAGAGTTCTGGTTGGTGTTCTTGAATCATGACATGATTGTAGTAGGATTTATGACTCAATGCATCGGCAACTAGATTAGCCTTTTCAGGATGATAATGAACATCCAAATTGTAGTCTTTAATCAGCTCTAGCCATCTTCTTTGTCAGAGGTTGAGATTCATCTGGGTGAAAATGTACTTGAGACTCTTGTTATCTGTAAAGATATTACAATGATTTCCAATTAGATAATGCCGCCAAATCTTTAGGGCATGCACTACTGCGGCTAACTCCAAATCTTGGGTTGGATAGTTGCCTTCATGGGGACGGAGTTGTCTTGATGCATAAGCTACAACTTTTCCTCCTTGCATAAGTACGTAGCCAAAACCTTGGTGCGAAGCATCACAATAGACTTCAAAGTCATGATGTATGTTTGGTAGGATTAACACTGGTGCAGAGGTTAATTTCTTCTTCAGTTCTTGGAAACTCTTTTCACAAGTTTATGTCCATTCATACTTCTTTTCCTTTTTAAGCAGATGAGTCATTGGCCCGAGCAGCTTGGAGAATCCTTCTATGAAGTGTCGGTAGTATCCGGCCAAGCAGAGGAAACTACGCACTTTAGTTACTAAGGTAGGCTACTTCCAATCCAATACAGCTTCTACTTTGGATGGATCCACTGTGACTCCTCTAGCAGATAAATTGTGTTCGAGGAAACTGATCTCATGAAGCCAAAGTTCACATTTGCTGCACTTGGCATATATCTAATGCTCTTTAAGCTTTTCTAGAACCAAACACAGATGTTCAGTGTGTTCTTTAATGGTCTTATAGTAGATTAGGATGTCGTCCACGAACATGACAACAAACTTATCCAAGTTTTCCATGACTACCTTGTCATGAGGTTCATGAAATAGGCTGGCACATCGGTTAAGCCAAATGACATAACTATGAACTCATATAGGCCATACCGGGTGGTAAAAGTCGTCTTGGGGATATCTTCATTCCTGATCTTAAGCTGATGGTATCCTGACCTCAGGTTTATCTTGGAGAAAACTACTGCACTTGACAATTGATCAAATAGATCATCGATGCGGGGTAAGGGATACTTGTTCTTGATGGTCACCTCATTGTGGGCTTTGTAATCAACACACAATCTGGCAGTACCATCCTTCTTCCTCACAAAGAGTACTAGCAAACCCTAGGGGGATGAGCTAGGTCTTATAAAGCTTTTTTTCTAGCATGTCCTCAAGCTGGGTCTTAAGTTCTTCAAGCTCATCAACGACCATCCTATATGGTCTCTTGGCAATTGGGGTTGTCCCTGGTTTTAAGTTGATCACAAACTCAACATCTCTCTCTGGTGGCATACCATGCAATTCTTCCTGGAAGATCTCTGGATAAGCTTGGACTACAGGTGTTGTCTCTCTAGGGACAACTCTTCAAGGTGGTGGATTGACCGATCTAGAGGAGATGAACGATCCACACTAACCCTGATTGTAGTTCCCAGACTCTTGGTGAGCAACACTTTTTGATTGGCACAATCTATTAGTCCTTGGTATCTGGCCAACCAATCTATCCCTAGGATGATGTCCAGAGCTTGGGATTCTAGCACTAGAAGGTTTGCTACGAATCCGAAATCTTCCAAAGCAATCTCTACTCTGTGACTTACTAAGGTAGCGAATAAGGATCCCCTAGGTGAACTTAGTACCACAGGTTTATTTAATTTACAGGTTGGCAACTTAAGCTTTTCAACAAACTTTCTTGAAACAAAAGAATGCGAGGCTCTAGAATCGAACAAAACATGTGTGGGTACTGAATAACAGAGAACGTACCCAATAACACACCTGTGGTTTCCTGAGCTTCCTCGGCTGTGACATGGTTCACACGGCCATGGTTTGGTGTCGGGGTAGACCTTGATGCCTGAGAAGTCTGATAAATCTTGCTTTGATTTGGTGCCTGGCCTTGAGTTGGTGGAGCTCCTGAGTTCAACTTCGCGGCAGGGTTCTGGCGTTGAGGGCACTGGTTGGTGAAGTGTCCCTTCTCACCGTAGTGAAAGCAATGAAGATGAGCTTTCAGGTTCACCATTGTAGGCTGTCTGGTGGGGTGAAGCGTGCAGAATCCATTCCCATTAGGTCGCGGGATTGGAGCCGGAGACTTTTGCGGCAAGGCTACAGACGGTCTGAATAATGAGCTGCCATGGAAGGTTGACTTCTGGGGGAAGTTACCTTGTGGCTTTTGGAATACTATCTTTCTCTTGCGGCTGGCTTCGTCCATCCGTTTCTCATTCTTCGAGATAAGGACTTTGTTTACCAGCTGGTGAAAGATGAGGAAATCCTGAATGATCAGCTGACCTCTCAATTCCTCACGCATCCCTTCCAGGAAGCGGTCGATCATTTCCTCTTCATCAGCTACATCACTAGGAGCATAGCGGGCGAGCAGGTTGAACTTAGTGAGGTACTCATTAACTGACATATGACCCTGCTTCAAAGCTCTGAATTCGTTGTTTTTCAACCTCATGGTACAGCGGGCACAAAGTTTGTTCTGAAAGCGGCCTTGAATTCATCCAAAGGAATTGACTGCCCAGTGGGTTCAATCTCGTTTAACTGCATTTCAGCAATCTCTTCTGCAGCGGCGGGGTCTTGCTAATTCTCGGCCTCAGGTGCTACTGCTCCTTCTGCTTCTTCTTCATCGGCTACTGGGCTTTCATCACCTCGGGTAGCGAGGTAGTTCTCCCACCAAGCAGCAACGACTCCTTTTAGCTGATGGGTGGTAAAGTCCACTTTGTCCTCCTTTGAGCATCGAGCAAGATGAAGCTTCTTCTCAGTATCTTTGAGCCCATCTTCGGCTTCTAGGGGTTCATTTGCTGTAGCGAAGGTGAGGGTCGTGTCCTAAGGAAGTCGGCCAACTTCGAATGGTGGTCGACCGGTCGTGACTGCTGACTGGCAAGCAAGGTTTGGAGAATCTGCGTCTGCTGAAATATGACTTGTGCCATTAACTGGTTTGCTGGCGGTGGGGGAGGTAGATCTTGACCACAACCTAGGCCACAACCTCTACCTCGGCCTACAGCAAAGGCACCACGTCTAGGGGCGGCTACTATCTTTGGTGCTATATGAAGAAACAACTCAGCTTAGAACTTGAGGAGATATATGTGGGTTTACAGGCCCACTATAGCACACACAGAGAGAACTTAAGCAAACAAGGAAGGCGAAATAAGTACAATACAAGCCTAGAATGGCTACATTGTATTAAGGGTTTAGGTGTTACATGACTTACAAACATAGCATATAGTCTACGCTAAGCCACAACACAGAATACAAACCACAGCACCTACAAAAGAAAGAAAACGGAGAGTGCTTGCAACCCAAAAGACTGCCTAACAAGCACTGCTAACTAACCTAGACTACCCTAACTGCTCCTCCATCAGGTGCTGGCTACCACAAGCCGTCCAGTTACATAGGGAGCTCGAGCGAGAATGGATGCGACTGACGGTCGGCAAACGGTAACAAGAATGATCGCTGTTGATGCTAGGCGAGCGGGAATGGCTGAGGTGGCGTCCACGGCTGGACTCTGCGAGGTCGATGGCTGGCAGTGGACTGGGGTGTCACACACTCTTGCGTGCAGTCATCCTGGTGCGGGGTCCTCCAACTTGAAGCGGTCAAACCAGTGTCGGGTCACTGGGGATGAGGGCAGGCGCAGGGGGAGCTGGGGCAAAGATCGCAGTAGCTGCCGCGATCTGTGCCAACTCTATAATGGCAGCGTCCCTCTCTCGAACTGCAGTAAGATGGGCTTCATCGCTTCTGATCTCATTCTCCAAGATAATGAATTTGTTTACCATCTGGTGAAAGATGAGGAAATCCTGATTGATCAGCTGACCTCTCAATTCCTAATGCATCCTTTCTAGGAAGCGGTCGATCTTTTCCTCTACATCAGCTACATCACTAGGAGCATAGCGGGCGAGCAGGTTGAACTTAGTGAGGTACTCATTAATTGACATGTGACCCTATTTCAAAGCTCTGAATTCGTTCTTTTTTGAACCTCATCCAAAGGTTGCGCCGGGCACAAAGTTGGTTTTCTGCGATGGCGGGTCTTGTCGATTCTCGCCTCAAGCGGCCTTGAATTCATCTTTCAAAGCGAAGTTGGCCCACCAAGCGCATCAACTGGGTTTAATCTCATTTAATCGCAAGACACTTCTTCTCGATCTCTGAATCTCTTCCTGTGGGTTCATTTATCGCATGGTGAGGGTCTTGTCTCGAGGAAGTCGATTCTTGGAGAATCTATGTCTGCTGAAACATGACTTGTGCCATTAATGGGTTTACGGCGGTGGGGGAGGTAGATCTTGACCACGACCAAGGCCACGGCCTCTGCCTCAGCCTACAGCAAAGGCACAATGTCTAGGGGTGGCTGCTCTCTTTGGTGCTATATGAAGAAACAACTCAGCTTAGAACTAGAGGAGATATATGTGGGTTTACATGCCCTCTATAGCACACACACAGAGAACTTAAGCAAACAAGGAAGGTGAAGCAAGTACAGTACAAGCCTAGAATGGCTACATTATATTAAGGGTTTATGCGTTACATGACTTACAAATATAGCATATAGGCTACGCTAAGCCACAACATAGAATACAAACCATAGCGTCTACAAAAGAAAGAAAACGGAGAGTGCTTGCAACCCAAAAGACTGCCTAACAAGCACTGCTAACTAACCTAGACTATCCTAACTACTCCATCAGGTGCTGGCTACCACAAGCCGTGCAGTTACCTGGGGAGCGGGAGCGAGAATGGCTGCGACTGACGGTCGGCGAACGGGAACAAGAATGATCGCTATTGAGGCTAGGCGAGCGGGAACAGGGGCGGGAATGGCATAGGCAGCATCCACGGCTGGACTCTGCGAGGTCGATGGCTGTCGGTGGACTGGGGTGTCACACGCTCTTGCGTGCAGTCATCCTGGTGCGGGGTCCTCCGACTTGAAGCGGTCAAACCAGCGCCGGGTCGCTGGGGATGAGGGCAGGCACAGGGGGAGCTAGGGCAAAGATCATAGTAGCTACCACGATCTGTGCCAACTCTATAATGGCAGGGTCGCTCTCTCTAACTGCAGCAAGATGGGCTTCATCACTTCTGATCATGTTGTTGCAGAGAGTGTCGGAGTGCTCATAGTTGGAAGTGAGGATAATCTGAAGCTGTGCTATCTCGTCCGTGGTGCTGTTGATGGTAGCTGTCATCGCCTGAGTAAGCTGCACCTGGTGCTCAGGCGGGGATCATCATCTCTGGTGTCAAAGTCCTCCCAGCAGCGCTCTCTATCAAGAAGATCCAGTAGTAGCAGAAGGGTGACCTCAGTAGAAGATCCTCGTGCACCAGCACAAGCGGTGGAGGTGAAGTGTGCGGCGTCCTGATCTGCCTCAGAACAGCTGCTCTGGGGCGCCTGGGCCTAGAAGGTGCGAGCGACGAACTCACCCTCCCTAGCATAGAGGTAAACCTCCACGGTCCAGGACTCTCGGTCCAGGATCTGAGTCCTCTGGCCCTTGAAGGTAGGCGGGCAGCGGTAACTCAGATACTGCATCAACTAACGGAGGATGTCCAGAAATAGTACAAAGTCTTCCCCATGAGAGAGGAAGTCCCACGATCCATCGGACGATGTGGTAGCCATCTACAAATTTTGAAACAAAAGAAGGTCTGTGAACTCAATGAAAATATAAGTAAGTTTAGAACTAAGAGTGATGAGTAAAAGCAAATAAATAAGCTATATTTTGGGAAAACCTTTTCTTAGTTTTTCTAAATAAGACTCAAGTCGTTAGGCATGCCTAGTCTAAATAAGACTCCTACAGTCGTATGCTTTGATACCAGCTCTGTCGGACTCGGATTTCGCAAATCCAAATCCTTTGTAAAAACACTGTGCTATTTCTTGGATCAGTAGATAGCACTCACAGATAGATCACTGAATTATTTCATACACGATGTAAACTGGGCCAAACATTATATTACAGACATCAGAGTGACATAGACCGCATCGGGTCGAGTTTTAAAACTAAGGGCCGAACATGCCAAATGATTATATTACAAAGGTAGCAAAAACGACAGCGAAAGCAAAAGGATAGAGCACATCTATCCACAGGTAAGCGACTGGGGAAACTCGTGTGCGTCCGATATTATCCAAAGACTTGGATAATATTGGATGCTCATAGGCACCAACGGAGTTAGCTAGACTGTGGCGGGACCCATACTACACGAACTACACTACTCTTTGTCATCTTCGGGGCCTACAACTTCAGGATCCTCATAGTATGCGTAGTCTCCTTGAATTCTTGCTTCTGAGAGTTTGGGGGAAAGAGCGAGGAGGAGCACAACTTCCGTGCACGCGAGTCAACACACATAATGCAGTAATAATACATGCAGGGCTTGACAAGGATGGTTTGGGTTCTTTTATTTGCTTAAAGCAATATTTTCGGTTATAGTATGTAGAATTTCCTATGACTTAGCAGTTTAACCAATTCTCATTTTAAAAGAGATATTGCAATATTTATAATGGCGAAGGTTTCCTCCACCTATGCTTACATTTTGAGTGGAGTCACCTCCACCCAATAACATCACTAAGTACGATGACCAAGGAAAAATCCAAAACACATGCTAGGTGAGCCCAGCACATTATTCATCCCACCCACAAGGTTTTATAAATAAAATTAACTCTTGTAAGATCTCATGCCCGCCCTTGACCATGAGCACGACTGTTCGAACAGTTTATACTCTGCAGAGGTTGTACATCTTTACCCACAAGAGATAATCGTCTTGATATGTACACACATTTTGATAGACATGTGAATCAAGGGGCGATTACCACAAGGCCTTTACATTGTCTCCCTCAGTATTTGTTACACCCGCTGAGGTTTCACCTAAGAAGGGTTGCACTCCCACACCTGTGTTAACCCTTACCCAGACCCCCTCTTGCGCCTATCTTAATGACTTTCATCGTGCGCCCTGACCCATCGCCGCGAAGGCTTCCGGTGTCGTGAGCAATCTACCTGGTGCAATTCGGATACAAATTATTTATCTTGGACGATACCATTATAGACTTGTGGTTGTACTGTTTTAAATTGGGAGGTCATCACACGATTATGTTCTTAGGGTTATCTAGGCGGTTCACACCATATACCATATTTCACATACTAACATTCCTTGGGCTATATCAGCACCTACAATCATACCATCCACCATACCAGCTGCCCAGAAGGGGTAATAGTAGTTATTAGGTTTTTGAAGAGCAACATACATTGACAAAAACCATCTCAGTTGTTTGCCCATAATGACTGCACAAACCCAATTTCATGATTTTAAGAGATGATGATTGGAGCATTTAATGCCCAGGTACTTAAGCAAGACTAGCATGTCGCTTAAGTACAACCTATAACTAGTAATTACCACATAGTCACTAGGGCGACATGGAATAATGTATTCAATTGCCAAATGATGGTATAATAATTAATTAATCATCAAATGGGTGTTTAACTACCTTAAGGTTTAACATACATTTTCTTAAAGAATTAAAGCATGCAATTTTGGTAATTTAAAGGAACATAATTTGCATAAAACGTAGGCTCAAAATGAAAAAAGTATTGACTCGCTTGGAGTGAAGGGGAGAGAGTCTTGAAAGTCCAACACTTGATCAAACTAGAGATCTCCCGCGTCTTCGAACTATATTCGGACAAACGCACCGGAAAGAATAAACATGCAAAGAGAATAAATAAATACACAAGAAATAGAACATGAACTCCAAGTTAAATAAGACCAGTGTCATTAGCAAGGTCTATAATTTAGACAAATTTAGAAACAAAAATCACTAGAATCAGAGTTATAACAGAGGAGAACGGAGCTTCTGAAGTTCTGACATCGAGTATTGTCGGTTCTGAGTACTGTTCATTTCGAGTACTGCTTGCTTCGAGTACTGTTTGTTTCAAGTACTCATCATTTCGAGTACCACTGGTTTTGGGTACAGTTCGTGTTGAGTACTGTTCGTGTCGAGTACTATGGCTTCGTGTACTGTTCCTGTCGAGTACTGCTGACTTCAAGTTGACGCGGTCGGAGAGAGGTTCGGCTACAGGACGTAGTCGGAAGGAGCTACGACTACCGGACGTAGTCGCAAGGAGCTACGACTACAAGTGGTCGTAAGAGGATATCAACTACATGTGGTCAGAAAGGGTATCGACTACATGGGGTCGTAAAGGATATCCACTACGTGTGGTCGTAAAAGGTAGCGATTACATCTGGTCGTAAAGGATATCAGCTACATGTGGTCGTAAAGAGCATCGACTACATGTGGTCGCAAAGGGTATCGACTACATGGGGTCATAAAGGATATCGACTACAAGTGGTCGTAAAGGATATTGACTACACTGTGTGGTCTAAAGGAGGTTCGACAACGCGGCGTGGTCGGAGGAGTTCGACAACGCAACATGAACGGGGTTGGGGGAGCTCGGCAAAGAAGGGGTTGCTCGGGCTCTTCTTTTGTGGCACTTACCAGAAGTGAAGGAGATACGAGGCGAGGAACGAGAGGGGTTCAGGGTTTCTTATAACTAAAGGGGGGAAGGCAGAGTTGTCGATGGCTCGGGGGCGTGAGGGTTCCCAAGGTGGTCGTGGCATGGGCGCCCTGGTCGGAGAGGACGTAGCAGGCATGCACAACGGGGAAGCGATGAGAGCGACGACTTGGGCGGGCGACGCAGGTGGTGGGCCAACACGAGTAGGCGCTGGAGATGAGACAGGGCGATGGAGGCGCCGGAGTTAAAGGCAGGTGCAGGGGAGCAGGTGGTGGCAGAGGGCCAAAGGCGTAGTCGAGCAGCCGTGGCGCTGACGCGGCGGCGGGACATGCGACGGTACTGGTCGATGGAACAGGGCAGCAGAAAACCAGGGGAGAGACACTGGTCTGACTGGGCCAGAAGGGTAAATGGGAGGATGGGCTGGGGAGACAGGAGGGGAGGTGGTCGTCCGGCCCAAGAGTGAGAGAGGATGGGCTAAGCCCAAATGGAGAGAGGTTTTGAAATGGAGGTAGAAGCTATAGATTTTGAAAATACAACTTAAGTTGAAATAAATTTTTGAAACCAACTGACCAAAGCAAAAACTATTTATAATCCGAAAACGGACTGTTACAGCAAGGCCAAGGCAAGTTGTAATCATTTGATCATATTGAACTTATGTTTTTAAAACTATATAATTTTATATCAAAGTGCATGCTACTTTTATATCAATTGTTTTGGGAGTAGTTAATCACCTATTTGTCATTAAGTCACATTGAATATTTTGAATGTCATGAATCCTTTGTTGCCATAGGATGGTCATTACTAGTTGAACATATTTATATCACCAACATCGGTTATCGTAAAGATGCTTAGTCATGCTTAGTTATATGATAGGCTCATGTCACTTGTTCAATGTTGATAATTTGATTTAATAATATATAATTTGAATGTTGTAATTAATTCAAAGAAGGTTGTAGTTTATTAAACAACATTTTTAAATTTTTTAGTTAACAATCCTTATACATGCAAAGATAAATCTGATCTTTTATGTCGATACCTCCAAATGAACATTGACATGGAAACCTCCTAATATAAATACACAATATACATGCTATTCAAAGTGTAGTACCAAGTACAATTAAATTAACATGCTTGCTCTGTGTCCAACGGACAGTATTTAATAATTCACGCAGGGAAAATTACCACAGATATTGCCTAGATCCAATGACGCTTTTAAACGGTATCAATTTATCAGGCTCACACCTAAATGGCCTAGGCTTCTCATTAGTCTAACACCACTAGCCTCTTGCCAGTGAATAAGTCTAGACACACGACAACAAAATGATACAAAAGGTAACAAATGTATTAAGCCCGGTTCTACTATAAGATGCTAACTGGCTTTCAAGATGCCAAAGACGGCCTAACTCAATTCAAAACCCCGGCCTCAATCCTAACGAGCTACAACCTCGCACCACCAACGAATTTTGCCATGCAAAGTACAAACATTTTTATATATATATTTATATTAAAGTTTAAGGCCATCCACATAAAATCATATTTATCAAATTCAGTTTTTATTTAAAATCATATTTGCAACATTTGCAAATATTATTCTTAATCTATTTATTAGGTACAAGATTTAAACATTCAAATTGGCTATATAACAATTGAACTATATGGTAAAACGAATTAAATATAACATATCAGCATTTATAAAATTAAATAAATTTAAATAATTAAATTTGTCAATAGCTGTTTTGCAACTAATGCACTTTTACAAATGGTCATAGTTCTTATGGCAATCTAAGTTCGCCAATTAACAATCAAATCAAATTCAATATAGTCAAATTTCAAATATTGAAAATTAAATTCTAAGAATTAAATAACTCAATTAATTAAATATAATATTCAAATTAATAATTATACAAAATTTTGTTGAGGGTTTTTGCATGTAGCATTAGTGTTTATTTGCATGTAAGGTTTTTATGTAGTTAGTGGAGTGTTAGTGAATTAAGATAGTTAGTGGGGAGGTTACATGTGGTTAGTGGAGCATTTTTTAGGGGTAGTGGGCAGTAGTGTTGGGCATTTTATTGGCCTATTAATTTGCTTGTAATGTGAGGGGTCACCTTGACTCTATAATAAGCAATGGAATAACAGAAGAGAATAAATGCAAGTGGTTAGGCGTCACAAAACTCATATGTGTTCATCTTCTTGTGTGCGTGCATCCCATAAGAGGAAATAATGTGTGAGATCTCTCCGGGAGCAGTTCCAACAATTGGTATCAGTGAGGTTCAAGGAGAAGAGGTGCGAGAAGCTGTGCGGTGTGGCTAGGCAGCGCTCGGCTTGGTTGGGTGATGGCGGCTCTCGGCGGGTGTAGCCTGCGGGGCGTGGCGCGGCGTCAGCGGTGTACGAGGTGCGACAATGATGGAGCGATGGGCTCCCATGGTGGTGGCGCACAATAGCTAGCGGGGCGAGCGGCGGAGGGCGCCGGCCATGGCACAAGTGTCGATGAAGGAGGTGAACCGAGTGCAGAAGGAGTATGAGTGCATCAAGGTCTGCGAGGCCTCCGCGATGGAGCTGTACAAGACGTTCGGCATCCTCGTCGCCCTGGTGCTTGTGGAGCGCAGCAACGACGATGTGAGTGTGTAACATCCCAATTTTCAGAGCTTTAAAAATCTTTTAAATAGTGGTAGAGAGAAAATTCACCATTTGGATTTATTTGAATATTAAATTAAAAAGCTTAATATGGACTTTAAGGACAAACTGATTTAATGTGCTTAATCCCAACATCAACAATTGTCAAAACTATTTTATTTAGATTCTATATGCTTGGATATATTTTATAGAATTTTCTGGAATTTTTCCAAAGTTATTTGCTATTTTCTAATTACTATTTGCATTTTCTGGATTTATTAAAAAGAAAAATCTTTAAAATCCTTGAACACCTTGGGCCAAGCCCAACACTATTCGACAAGCGCCCGCCATCTCTCGCCGGCCGCCTCGTCAGTTGGATGTTTGGCGCGTGCCCTCGTTTCCGACGGACGACGCGCCAACCCCGCCTTCCTCCGTTGGATGTTCGCGCGTGGCTTCGCCACGATCTCGCTGCTCGCTCGCCGGGCCTCATTGCGGTGCCAGTGGGACCATCACCGAGTCGTCGTCTCCGAGCCTTCTTCTTCGCGCGCGCGCCGCGCTCGCCATTCTTGGAGCTTGAGGTTCGTCCAACAAAATCGCAACGGTTGCTGATTCTTCGCGCCGACCCCACCAAATCATACCTCGGTTGATTTCTTATCCGTTCCAAACCGAATCAAACCCCGGATCCCTCTCAATGTCCGAAAATCAAGGATTTCAAAATCCGGCTGTTTCGGACTCGATTTCAGGGTTTCAAATCTCGGCGTCTCGTGCCTATAAATACCCCTTAGCACCGCCTCGACCTCCGCAACCCAAAGCCGCCACCTCGTCGCCTGATCGCCCTAGCGCCGCCGCATTTGAGTTTTAGGGTTTTCGGCCGAGCTTCTTCTCCGGTGAATTGCGCCGCCGCCCTTGCCTCGCCGACTCCACCACCGTGATCAGCAAGTCCTAGGTTACCTCGGGCGCACCTCCTCATCGCCGGAGCATCGCCGGAGCACCCTCCCGACAAAACCCGAGCCTTCACCGCTTCTTCCTCGACGGCCGCCACCGCTGCTTACCCCACTCGGTAAGGGCACCCCGAGTCGCAATAGCACGAGAACAATCTGTACCTCCATCGCTGGCGTGAGTCGCCGTAGTTCGGTAGTGACCATCGGGTCCGCGCCGCGCCACCGCCGTTGTCGTCCACTCGGCGCCCGGCGTCGGCCGATCTTTGGTGTGGCGACGCGTGGCGCGGTCGATCGCCAAGACACGCGCGTCGTGGCTTCGGTCCACCGCGCGGATCTCCCTGGTTCGGTGCGCTCGGTCCACCGTGAACCGAGACTAACATGTAGGCCCACATGTCGATTTCTTTTTAAATCTATTTCTTTTTCCGGAAATTCTCGGCTGACGCAAGTATTGCGCAATAATCCGATTTTCCTTTTTAAAAATAATTCGGGAAAATCGTATAAATCCAAATTAGGGTTTTAATTGATTTTCAAAATTTCCAAAGCCCATATCTTTTGCATCCGAACTCCGATTGAGCCCATTCAAATTTGTAAATTCATATAAAATTAAGATGTATTTAATAGTGAATTTTATTTGATTTTTGGAGTATGTTTTGCCTCTGTATTTTTTTTTTGGTTTCTTTTGTCTCGTTTGCGAGTAGACGTCGATACTTCGGGGAATTTTGCAGAAGAAGGAGCACCTCAAGACCAAGACCAATATCTAGATCTATTCCAAGGCAAGTTATACCTTTGATCATATTGAACCCAGTTTTCAAAATACTTTGTTTTAATGTATTGCATTCTATTTCAAGTATTTATTTAAATGCTTTCGGGATAGTTATTAATCCAATTTGTTATATCCACCTTGTCTATTGTATGCCATGATCTTTTGTCACCCTAGGTTGGTTCATTATTAGTTGGTATTATCGTAGCACTAACGTGGGTTGGTTAGATACGATTAGACTGCTTAGCCCTGCCACGAGTCATCATTTCATCTGAGTCGCAATTATAAACTTGACTAAGTGATTATGGAATTGTGTGATAAAACTGTGTGTGCTGTGTGCTGTTACTCGTTGATGGCATGTGTTGCACTTAATCAACAGGGTGAGAAAAGATTTAGACTGAGGCAAGTGGTGGATCTGTGTGAATGGTGGAGCTGTGTGCTTTAAACTTTGTGATTTGGGTTAAAACTGGAAGTCTTGCCTTAGTCAATTAAGGACTTAACTTTGTGCGCCATTGAACTGGGCCTTACTGTACGACCACATGCCTAGTATGGGCTGGGCCTAACTTAGTAAGTTATGGAGTCTTGACATTGACAACTCAGGTTGTATTTAAAAGCGTGTGATGAAATTTGGAGGTGTGATATGTCACATCGCGGGACGTTACGTGCATCCACATCCAACGGTGTGTATCGTTCCAAGGGTGTGTACAAATTGACTGCAGAAAGCACATCGAGAGTATCATTGTTTGAGATGAAGTCTCTGAAAGGTTTTGTTGTGATCAACTCTGATCCGGTTGGTTTCATCGTGTGGGTAAAGTGTACAGCCTCTGCAGAGTGTTACATCAATCTATTCGAATAGCCGCGTCCTCGGTTATGGACATGCTCGGGGATTTCACACGATGGGTAGATTTTCATAAAACAATTGGGAAGGCTCAGCTGTGTGAGATAACTTGTGCAGCTGTGTGAATAACTTGATTAGACTGTATGTCCTTTGTGAAATCAATTGTTAACTTATTATTGTCTATTTGTTTTGAATTATGCTTTCAATCTATTATTTGTATTCAATTGCAAATGTTGCATTTCTGCAAAATAACCACAAAAGCCATTCCTTTGAAATAAGCCATCATCTATAAATTGCATTATGTGGTATGACTTGCGAGTACGGTGTGTACTCACTCTTGCTAAACAAATCAACAGAAGTGGAGGAGTCGTCGCCTGCTTTTGAAGAAGAATTCTGCGAAGGTTCATCGTTAGGGTCTTGATCCCAGTCAGTTGCTGTGGTAAATTGATGGGAGCCACTGGAGTTTATTTCGTTTCCGCTGCAGTTATTTCTTTATTGTCAGCCTTGCATGGCTTAATAAATGTAAAACTTGACCGTAAGGTCCCAACAATTATTTGTGTAACATCCCAAAAATGGATTTGAGTTTAAATGTAAGAAAATCAGGAGAAATTAAAACTTTTCTTGCATCTTGAAGCCATTGGTTATTTCTATAATTCTTTTGAGAAGAATTATAGGAAGTCAAAACTAAATCCTCATTTGACTCCAATCAGAAACCTCCTTGTTGTAGATCTCATGCCAAACCTTTAGAGATATTTCTCCTGATTTTCTTGGGAGGCTTGGCAACACCTCTGAATTATCTCATGATTTTTAGAAATTATTTGGTAATTCTTGGAGGCAAGTCAAATTCGGTCAAACCCTATTTCTCATCTTCTGGAATTTCTGGAGGAAAATTCAGTGTATGAAAACCTCTGAAAATTTTATGAGAGGTTCCTCCTGCAGTCAGCAAGCTCCAGTTAAAATTTCATAAATTTTGGAGTTTGTTTGCTACCTCAAATAATTCCTCAAAATTCAGTTGTTAGGATTCAAACCCTAACTGGTTTGCACTATTCCGTAGGTTCGAATCGGACTCGGGCTCGAGCCACCTGACTCGGTCCAGTCCACTAACTGTACCAACTCGGTCGTTCGGGCGCTAGGGTCGTGAGCCGTTGGATCGGTATCGCACGGCATTCGACAAGCCGAACGAATGGAGTCGTTGTGAACCGCCCGATCTGACTCAGCCGTTGGATCGGCATCGAATGGTCTTCGACCCGATCGAGCAGCAGATCGTTCAATCCACTCGATCTAGCCCAGCCGTTTGATTTCAATCCGACGGCCGACGAGTCGTCTCCTTCCTCTGTCCGCGCGCGCGTGAGCTCTGCCATGGCGTGCGCGAGGAAGCGATGGCGTCGCGATCCACTCTATGTCCACCTTTAAGCGGCTAGCTCGGCGCATTAAATGCTGTCGCGCATCTCTCGAGAGGCCATGACTCAAGCTGCTCCCATCGCTCTCAAGTGCTCTCATGGCGTTGTTGACCCGACTGGAAAAACCCGGCCGTTGCTCTCTGCCATTGCTCTATTTAAACCCCATTGCTTCACCCTAGCTTCCTTTAGCACTTCTGCAACTCCAGCTAGCACTCACCCTCTTGCTTGAGCTGCAGTCCCTCGCACTCTCTTCGACAGACATTGTTGAGTGTGGAGCTTCGGTGGAGGCGGTGCAGCGGGGGTTTTCTTCTTCAAGTCTTCGCCCCCTCTGCTCCCCCTTTACTCTTTGGAGCTTAACTCTCACGCGGTTTGATCTCTCTGTGCCGGTCGTTGTGGCCTAGCGAGAACCTTACCACCGCCGTTCGGATACTGTCACGGAGCCACTCCGTGGGTCTCTGGTCGTTCTTCGCTCAAGTAAGTCCGTATTGCCTGTAGGAGCTCTGGCGTGTTTTCGTTTTTCTTTTGGTGTTGTTCGTTCGGGAGTCCTCCCGAGCCATACCCTCTCGGCCGCACTCCGTGGTCGTACCACCGTAGCAGCTATACTCCGACCAGTACTAGCCACCGGTCGAACCCTTCAACTTTTGGGACACTCATCCCTGCCCTTGGCTGGCGCCGCTGTGGTCGGAGATCGCCGCCGAGCCACTGGCAAAGCGTGCGGGAGGCGTTACCTAGTGGTCGGATTTCCGACCAGTTACCCTAGCTTAGTCGTAAGCTCTACTACGATGAATAAATGGTCGTAGGTCTTATTACGACTATGCCAGGGGCATGAATCCTTCTACGACTGGTACCTAGTCGTAAGTTCCATTACGACTTGTACCTAGTCGTAAGTTCTTCTACGACCCTTAACTGGTCGTAAGTTCTTCCACGACTGGAACTTAGTCGTAAGACTTGCTACGACTACGTCATGGTCGTAGGTTTATTTTACGACCACTACCTGATCGTAAGACCTTCTTTCGGTCGTAGTTTTGGTATTAAGAATCCAAATCAATTGGTTCTTGTTGCTAAATTCTTTATAAATCAGTGTCTTGCTTCGGTAAGATTTTCAGAATTTTTGGAAAAAGGTTTGCTGTTGAGTTCTTGCATTTTATTCGTTCTTATTGGTTGCTTTTTGCTTTCTCGTTAGGATCCGAGGAGCACATTGACAACATAAGTGATCCCCAGCTACACCTTGACCCATGACAAGCAAAAAAGCGGTTTGATCATGTTAATCCTATTATTTTTCAAGTCCAATATATTGATTTCCAACTCGTATGTATGCATTGCTATTTTGCTGTTAAATTATGGTTAGAATCCTATAATTGCATAATCTGTAGGACTTGTTTATCCTCTACTACCATGAGCTTAGGTTAATGGCTGTGGTCGGAGTTCGATGGATGGACTCAGGGCACTTAGTAGTTTTCGATTGGAAATTGCTTAGAAATGCTTAGTTCCGGTAGTACGGGGCGATTATCGATTTTTAGTCGATGATCTTGATCACCCATTTAAGTATTATGTCGATCTGACCAAAGACTTGTGCTTTGTTATTTTGTAAAGTCAAAATCAAAATGAAAACTGATTTGGACTTGGGCAAGTGGTCGGATGGTGGGTTATTGGGTTTGTGGATGCCTTGCCTAAGTCAACAAGGACCGAACATCTTGTGTCACACTCTCCAAGCATTTTTGCGTAATAACCACATGAGGGTTATATGGGACCCCTCTTGACTTAGTACTTTGGCGTGGGTTATCTCCGAGTCGCAGGAGGGGGTTGTGTGTGTTGTGTGAAACATGATATGTGGTCGTGTTCTTGTGTGGGTGTGCGGTGGTGGAGATTCGGGTAGGCTCTCCACCTCGAGGAGCGTCGTAGTTGTCCAAGGCTTTACCCGGAAGGGTAGTTGACCGAGGCTTTACGATGACTCCGACACAACGTATGGGTTTCTATCCATACGGGCGGCTCGTGAATAATTCACAATATTGGAAAGGTCTCGTAGGACCTAGCCGTGCCGGCATACCTAAGGAAGTGTGCTGAATAGCTTGGCAAAAAGGCGGTCTGGCATGTGGGTAAAATGGTACACCGTGCAGGGATAAAACTATTCGAATAGCCTCGTCCTAGGTTATGGACACGCTTGGTTAGGTTTTGCAAGAGTTAGACTTCAACCTTTTAAACTAAAATTTGACATGGGTGGTATGAATTGGTAATTCATGCTATTGTTGTGGTGACCACTGGTCGTGGTCACTTCCAGGATTGTTGCTGTTCCCTATCTTCTGTTATATTGTTGTCTCTTGCGATTATTTGAACATTAAAAACAGATTTGTTAAAATTGCCTTCAATCTATTATATTATTGCAAATGAAAACTTGCTTTATGCTAAAATGAAACATACACCCTACTTTTGATTAAGCTTGCATGTAGTATATGTACAGGTTTGTTATTCCACATGTAAGTCTTATGTAGTACATTCAAGTACTCACCGGCTTTTCTTATTGCTTTTGCTGAGGGAAGAAGGTGAGCCCCAAGGGCCTCACTTTTGTGAAATGTGCTGTGGATTCGACGACTAGCTTGGCGGTCCGGTCGGTTGCCTTGTGGGTTATAGGCACACTGGTCGGCTCTTTTGTTTATAGCCATCTTATGTCACTTTTGCTTCCGCTGTTAAATTTCCTTATGTATATGTCTTTTGGCCGGTCGGCTTCTCTTTTGTAATAACTATCCTTTATTTATGTATCTTCTGGTTTGTTGTTTTTGCTTCGGTTCTATGTGAATGGATGGAATTGATGCATGAACTTTGTAAAGAGGTGTCTATACTGCATTTCTGGGAAGTATGCATGTCTCGAGTCTCGGATTATCTGCTTTGTGATGCTAGAACCGAATGGATGGTTAAGCATTACAAGCCGGATAAACCGGGATCTCACAAGATCTGGTATCAGAGCCATACTGACCGTAGTAACCCAAGCTTAGTCGTCTTTAGGATATTTGGAAAACCCTAATTTCAAAGTATCAAATGATTTATGAAAGCTTAAGGAATTCTCAGATTTTACTCCTTACCTATCTTAGCTTTCTCCTCTCATCTTACTCTAATTTGAGTTTGAAAATTTATTTCCTCTCTTTCCTTCAAAGATAGTTGTTATCATTTAAATGGGTTTTGGGAACCACTGAGTTTGGCAAATAGTAAGTGCTTAGGGTTTTGAAGTTTCTGTACTGAAGATTTCGGCTAGGGGCTTGGATGCGGAATCTGGACAGCACACCTCAATTTCCAGACAGCAAGCTCAATGGTTTCTGATAGAACCACTGAGCTTGGCAAATTGAAGTGTGCCAGATTTTGAAGTTTCTAGGATGGAAGACTTCGGCTGGAAGCTTGGATGCAAAATCACTACAACAACTTCAATTTCTGGACAGCAAGCTCGCTGGTTTCTAATGGGGTGGAAAATGAGAGGGTGATTCAACTAAAATTTGTGGGGTTAAAAAGGGGTAAGATGCGATACTAGTTAGCTAAGTATCTAACACTATTTTCGTTGATTGAACCTTACTCTTTAATAGTATTAGATCTTACCTTAATTTTCTGATTTTTATCTTCTCAAGCAATTACTCGTTCATGCAGTACGGGTTAGTTGCATTGGGGAGTTGAGCTTTGGTTTGGTAATTCCTTGCGGTTTTTGGAGTCTTTTGTAAGCATGTTTAAGTTTATACACATACTGTTTTTGGCTTTCGGTTAGGGTGATATTCCATTCCCCTAGTCGTTAGCTTTTCGCTTTCTTTCGGCTTTGAATCTTTGAGTTTGGTTTTAACCAAAGTTTCTTATAACGAGATGGCGGACACGGTCGCGGCCAAGGCGATCCACCGGTCGGACGAGGATCTTCCTCCTCCTCCGACCATGGCCGAGGTCCTTCTTGAGATTAGAGCGCAACCGCGGAGGGCGGAGGATTCTTCGGGCGTTATCGCGCGCAACACTTCCGCCCTTACCGGCGCTTTAGGATCCGGGCAAGGGAGTGGACACCAGCCGCGTGGGGGACTCGCGGAGTTTCTTCGCACTCACCCTCGTTCTCAGTCCGAGGACCGCTTGACGCAGAACGACGACTTGGCGTCGGTTGGCGCAAACTTCGCATAGCGCAGTGCCAGGAGCATGAAAAGGCGCTGTTTGCATCGCACCAGCTGGAGGGTGCAGCTTTGTCTTGGTGGGAGAGCTTTCTCGCCATGCAGCCTGACGGCCACACCGCCACTTGGGAGGAGTTCCGCATGCGCCTTCCGTCGAGTCACATTCCTACCGGCTGATGAGGTCAAGAAGAAGGAGTTCTTGTCGCTCGGACAAGGACGCCTCTCGATCCACGAGTACCTGTACGAGTTCAACCATTTGGCTCGTTATGCTCCGGAAGAGGTGGCCACTGATGAGGCCAAGCAGGAGAAGTTCAAGGATGGTTTGTCTGAGGAGCTGCAGGATAAGCTATCTATCGTTGACTTCCCGGATTTCCAGGCCTTGGTAGACAAGACCATTGTCGCTGAGCACTCAGGGAGAGCACTTGCGGATTCCCGCAAGCGTAAGTGGGAGGCCCGCAAGTCATCCGGGGCCGGCTATTCCGCTTCGGTCCTCTCGGTCGCGTCCACGAGCTTGGCACCCTTCGAGGCCGTCGGCTGCTTCTTCGTCCTTCGCAGGCCGTGCCCCAATCACGTGCACCTGCGAGTCAGCAGGGTGGTCCCCGCAACCTGGCTGCAGGAGTCACTTGCTTCGCCTGCAACCAGAAGGGGCATTATGCGAGCCAATGCCTTAAGAAGACAGGAGCAGCCCCTCGTCCTAATGGAGGACGCGGGCAAGGAGGTGGTCCTTCTCAGGACCTGAAGATCGTTCCTGCTACCCAAGGAGTGGGTAGTGGACGCGTCAACCTCATCTCAGCGGAGGAGGCATAGGAGGCACCTGACGTTGTGTTGGGTACGCTTTCTGTTAACTCTCATTCTGCTACCGTTTTGTTTGATTCAGGAGCATCTCATTCTTTTGTTTCTGAGTTTTTTGCTGCTATTAGTGAGCTCCTTCTTACTCCATTGTTGGTCCCATTGCTCGTTCGCTCTCCTGGTTTGGAGTTGAGAGCTGAATCCGAGTGTAGGGATGTCCCAATCGAGATCGAGGGAGTGAGATTCTTCGCGAATCTTATCCTCCTCCATTCAGCAAGTCTAGATGTAATTCTTGGTATGGATTGGTTGTCTCAGCATAAGGGACAAATCGATTGTGCCAAGAAGTGTGTCTTTCTATCTGGTCCTTCCGGCGAGCAGGTTCGCTTTTCGCCGAAGCTGCTAGGTCCGCATCTTTTCGCGCTTGAAGCGAAGCCCGCTCTAGATATTGGTGAGGTCCCGACAGTTCGTGACTTCGTCGATGTCTTTCCTGAAGATCTTCCAGGGATGCCACCAGTTCGAGACCTCGAGTTTGTCATTGAGTTGGTTCCCGGTACTGCCCCGATTTCAAAGAGGCATTATCGTATGCCACCAAACGAGTTGGTGGAATTGAAGAAGCAACTTAATGAGCTGTAAGGAAAAGGTTTCATCCGCCCTAGCTCATCTCCGTGGGGTTGTCCTGTAGTCTTCGTGAAGAAGAAGGACAATACTTTGCGCATGTGCGTTGATTACCGCCCGCTTAATGAGGTAACGGTAAAGAATAAGTATCCATTGCCCCGCATTGATGATCTCTTTGATCAATTAACTGGAGCTCGAGTATTCTCCAAGATTGATTTGAGAATGGGATATCATCAAGTTCGGATACGACCCGAGGATATTCCAAAGACGGCTTTCTCTACTCGCTACGGCTTGTATGAGTACACCGTCATGTCGTTTGGCTTAACCAATGCTCCCGCCTTGTTCATGAACCTCATGAATTCGGTATTCATGGAGTATTTGGATAAGTTTGTCGTGGTCTTCATCGATGATATTCTCATCTATTCCAAGGATGAGGAGGAACATGATGAGCATCTGAGGCTTGTGTTAGGCAAGCTTCGTGAGCACCATTGTCTGCAAGTTCAGCAAGTGCGCATTCTGGTTGAAGGAAGTGGCCTTCTTGGGTCATGTTCTTTCAGCAGGAGGCATAGCCGTTGATCCTAGCAAGGTCAGCGATGTTCTTTCTGGATTGACCTACTTGAGAACCGGTGCGGAGTTTTCTTGGTTTAGCGGGATATTATCGCCGTTTTATCGAGAATTTCTCCAAGATCGTGAAGCCGATGACGGAGTTGCTTAAGAAGGACAAGAAGTTCTTGTGGTCCGATGCTTGTGAGGAAAGCTTCCAAGTACTCAAGAAGCGTTTGACCACCGCTCCCGTCCTCGTTCTTCCCGATATCCATCGAGGCTTCGATATCTTTTGCGATGCTTCTCGCCGAGGGCTCGGTTGTGTCCTTGTGCAAGAAGGCAAGGTGGTGGCCTATGCATCAAGGCAATTGAGACCTCATGAACTCAACTATCCTACCCATGACATGGAATTGGCTGCTGTGATTGATGCGCTTAAGATTTGGCGATATTACCTAATCGGTAATCGTTGCGAAGTGTATTCGGATCACAAAAGCCTAAAGTATTTGTTCACCCAACCAGATCTAAACCTCAGACAAAAGAGATGGTTGGAGTTGGTCAAGGATTATGATATGGGTATTCACTACCATCCGGGCAAGGCTAATGTCGTTGCCGATGCGCTTAGTCATAAAGCGCATTGCAATGCCTTGTTGCTCGGCGCCAACCCACCCTTACGAAGGAATTCCAGTCTCAACTTAGGTTTGGTTGAGCATGGTTCCCTCGCTGCCTTGGTTGTGCAACCAACCTTGGTGGATCGGATTAAGGTCGCTCAGCAATCGGATGCTGGGGTGAGCCGCATAAAGGAGAATATCAAGAACGGAACAGCTAAGTGCTTCTCTGAGGATGAGCATGGTGTTGTAAGGTTCGGGCAACGCCTTGTGGTTCCGAAGAACATGGTATTGCGGAATTTGATTCTCCGTGAAGCCCATGATTCGCCCTTGTCTATTCATCCCGGGGCCACAAAGATGTATCAAGATCTCCGTCAGAGATTTTGGTGGACCCGAATGAAGAGGGAGATTGTGAAGTTCGTTGCCGAGTGCGACGTGTGTCGTCGTGTCAAGGCTGAGCATCAGCGTCCAGCAGGACTGCTTCAGCCTTTGCCTATTCCTGAATGGAAGTGGGATTCGATCGGGATGGATTTTATCACCGGTCTGCCCCGAACATCCAAGGGCAAGGATTCCATCTGGGTTGTCATCGATCGATTGACGAAGGTGGCCCATTTTCTGCCAGTACGGACGAACCTCAGTGTGAATCTACTCGCGGACCTTTATGTCTCCCGCATCGTCTGCTTGCATGGTGTACCAAAGACGATCGTTTCGGATCGCGGTGCACTTTTCACCGCCAGGTTTTGGAAGTGCTTGCAAGAGGCTATGGGAACCCGCCTCACATTTAGCACAGCATATCACCCCCAAACTGATGGTCAGACCGAAAGGGTCAACCAAGTGTTGGAAGACATGCTCCGTGCTTGTGTTCTCTCATATGGAAAGAATTGGGAGAAATGCTTGCCTTTTGCCGAGTTTTCCTACAACAACAGTTTTCAAGCCGCCTCGGCGGGGCACCTTTTGAGGCCTTATACGGGAGAAAGTCGAGAACCCGTTGAATTGGTGCGAGGCCGTGAAGACCTTTCTTTGGCCCGGACTCGATCAATGAGGCCGAGAGTCAAGTCCAGCTTATTCGTGATCGGTTACGCACAGCTCAATCCAGGCAAAAGAGCTATGCGGATCGCCGTCGTCGCGAATTGAGTTTTGAGCTTAATGACTTTGTTTATCTCAAAGTCTCTCCATTGAAGGGCCATCAGCGTTTCGGCGTCAAGGGCAAGTTAGCTCCTCGATATATCGGTCCTTACCGAGTTATCGAGAAGAAAGGAGCTGTTGCCTATAAGTTGGAATTGCCAGCTGCACTCGAGGGGGTACATGATGTTTTCCATGTGTCCCAACTAAAGAAGTGCCTCCGTGTTCCAACAGAGGAAGCTCCGTTGGAAACTCTCGATGTCCAAGAAGATTTGACCTACATGAGCACCACGCTCGCATACTCGATGAGGCTGAACGAAGAACAAGGAATAAAACCATTAGATTCCTTAGAGTTCAGTGGTCGAACCATTCTGAGGATGAGGCTACTTGGGAAAGGGAAGATCGTCTCCGTGCAGACTATCCATCTTTCTTTACCGAGTGAGCCAAATCTCGGGACGAGATTTTTGTAAGGGGGGAGGTTTTGTAACATCCCAAAAATGGATTTGAGTTTCAAATGTAAGAAAATCAGGAGAAATTAAAACTTTTCTTGCATCTTGAAGCCATTGGTTATTTCTGTAATTCTTTTGAGAAGAATTATAGGAAGTCAAAACTAAATCCTCATTTGACTCCAATCAGAAACCTCCTTGTCGTAGATCTCATGCCAAACCTTTGGAGATATTTCTCCTGATTTTCTTGGGAGGCTTGGCAACACCTCTGAATTATCTCATGATTTTTAGAAATTATTTGGTAATTCTTGGAGGCAAGTCAAATTCGGTCAAACCCTATTTCTCCTCTTCTGGAATTTCTGGAGGAAAATTCAGTGTATGAAAACCTCTGAAAATTTTATGAGAGGTTCCTCCTGCAGTCAGCAAGCTCCAGTTAAAATTTCATAAATTTTGGAGTTTGTTTGCTACCTCAAATAATTCCTCAAAATTCAGTTGTTAGGATTCAAACCCTAACTGGTTTGCACTATTCCGTAGGTTCGAATCGGACTCGGGCTCGAGCCACCTGACTCGGTCCAGTCCACTAACTGTACCAACTCGGTCGTTCGGGCGCTAGGGTCGTGAGCCGTTGGATCGGTATCGCACGGCCTTCGACAAGCGGAACGAATGGAGTCGTTGTGAACCGCCCGATCTGACTCAGCCGTTGGATTGGCATCGAACGGTCTTCGACCAGTCGAATGCTGGGATCGTTTCAATCCACTCGATCTAGCCCAGCCGTTTGATTTCAATCCGACGGCCGACGAGTCGTCTCCTTCCTCTATCAGCGCGCGCGTGAGCTCTGCCATGGCGTCGCGCGAAAGCAGCAAGGCGTGCGATCACTCTATGTCCACCTTTAAACGGCTAGCTCTGAGCGCATTAAATGCCTGTCGCGCTCATCTCTCAGAGGGCCATGACTCAACTGCTCCCATCGCTCTCAAGTGCTCTCATGGCAGTGTTGACCCGACTGGAAAAACCCGGCCGTTGCTCTCTGCCATTGCTCTATTTAAACCCCATTGCTTCACCCTTAGCTTCCTTTAGCACTTCTGCAACTCCAGCTAGCACTCACCCTCTTGCTTGAGCTGCAGTCCCTCGCACTCTCTTCGACCGACATTGTTGAGTGTGGAGCTTTGGTGGAGGCGGTGCAGCGGGGTTTTCTTCTTCAAGTCTTCGCCTCCTCTGCTCCCCTTTACTCTTTGGAGCTTAACTCACGCGTTTGATTCTCTCTGTGCCTGTGTCGCTGTGGCCTAGCGAGAACCTTACCACTGCTTCGGATACTCGTCGCGGAGCCACTCCGTGGGTCTCTGGTCGTTCTTGGCTCAAGTAAGTCCGTATTGCCTGTAGGAGCTCAGCGTGTTTCGTTTTCTTTTGGTGTTGTTAGTTCGGAGTCCTCCCGAGCCATACCCTCTCGGCCGCACTCGGTGGTCGTACCACCGTACTTGACTATACTCAGGCCAAGATTGCCACCGGTCGAACCCTTCAACTTTGGGACACTCATCCACGCTTTGGTGGCGCCCATTGTGGTCGGAGATCGCCGCCAGAGCCACCGGCAAAGCGTCAAGGGGCGTTACCTAGTGGTGGATTTCCGACCCGGTTACCTAAGCTTAGTCGTAGCTCTACTACGATGAATAAATGGTCGTAGGTCTTATTACGACTATGCGGGGCATGAATCCTTCTACGATCGGGTACCTAGTCGTAAGTTCCATTACGACTTGTACCTAGTCGTAAGTTCTTCTACGACCCTTAACTGGTCGTAAGTTCTTCCACGACTGGAACTTAGTCGTAAGACTTGCTACGACTACGTCATGGTCGTAGGTTTATTTTACGACCACTACCTGATCGTAAGACCTTCTTTCGGTCGTAGTTTTGGCATTAAGAATCCAAATCAATTGGTTCTTGTTGCTAAATTCTTTATAAATCAGTGTCTTGCTTCGGTAAGATTTTCAGAATTTTTGGAAAAAGGTTTGCTGTTGAGTCCTTGCATTTTATTCGTTCTCATTGGTTGCTTTTCGCTTTCTCGTTAGGATCCGAGGAGCACATTGACAACATAAGTGATCCCCAGCTACACCTTGACCCGCAGCAAACAGGCAAGCAGTTTGATCATGTTAATCCTATTATTTTTCAAGTCCAATATATTGATTTTCAACTCGTATGTATGCATTGCTATTTTGTTGTTAAATTATGGTTAGCATCCTATAATTGCATAATATGTAGGACTTGTTTATCCTCTACTACCATGAGCTTAGGTTAATGGCTGTGGTCGGAGTTCGATGGATGGACTCAGGGCACTTAGTAGTTTTCGATTGGAAATTGCTTAGAAATGCTTAGTTCCAGTAGTACGGGGCGATCATCGATTTTTAGTCGATGATCTTGATCACCCATTTAAGTATTATGTCAGTACGACCAGCACTTGTGCTTTGTTATTTTGTAAAGTCAAAATCTGAAAATGAAAAACTGATTTGGACTTGGGCAAGTGGTCGGATGGTGGGTTATTGGGTTTGTGGATGCCTTGCCTAAGTCAACAAGGTGAAGGACCGAAATGGCAACAGAGGGGGGGGGTGAATGGTGCCTAAAAATTAATACTCCCTTCATCGTATTTAAAACCGACCTACAAAGATCTCTCAAGATCTAAAGAAAGTAATGAAGCAAGATCAAATAACAAAAACAAGTTTCAGTGTTCTTCCGAAATCGGAAGTTCCGGCGATAGATTGCGGAAGTTCCGCTATGTAGTTCCATGATGTATATTATGGAAGTTCCGCTTATGTACTTCCATTGCATAAATTGAAGCTCGATTATCCCGATCAAGAATGAGCGCTCGGGTTTTTGCCCAAAAATCCAAACTACTTAATCTTGAATGCTCTTCTCAGGTCAAGTTTTACAGGACATCATCCTAAACACCATCTTGACCTTATGGAGAAGAATCGCAACCAAAGATTCAATAATCGAACCAAAAGCGGATTTCTTGAAGAAGGGGCAAGAAAGACCAAAACCAATGATAAGCGAGATTCTCAGATTCTTAGAGCATGAAACTTTGAGGAAGTAATAGCAATACCAAAGCGATTCTAGATATGAAGTTTCATGCTATCTCATAAAACGAATCAAAAGATATGCCAAAACCCTAGATATTCAACATGAACAGAGAGAGAGAGAGTTGCAAAATCAAATAATCGAAACCTCAGATTTCATTGGATTGAAACATGGATTACAGAGGTAACGCAAAGAGGAATGATTACAATAGGTTTCAGTTCATACTCTCCCTCTCAACAAGCTCTCAAAAGCAAAACAAATCCTTTTCTAGAGCTAACCCTAATTTTCTCTCAAAAGTCTAACCCTAACTCTGTGGTTCTCCCTATTTATAGCCTTTGCTAATGGGCCTCCAACCCATTAAGCCCGCTACACCCGAACGGAACCGCCTCCACTTTTGCCGCTGCGAAAAGACCCTTTCGCCCCTGCGCACCTTCCGAAGCCTCCGTACACCTTGTTGTGCACGACTGCAACCGCTTCAAGATTCACGCCGTCTTGACACATCCCGACCGTTCGACCTCAACGCCTCCTGCGCCTAGTCCGGTCCACGTGTCTCGCCACGACTCCATCTTGATGCCTGCGCACAACACAGCATAAAAAACACATCACATAGCATTGCACAATATCATAGCATCAATATTTGTATAAGACTCAAACTCATACAAAATCAAAATCACAAAATATTCTTCTCTCGCACAGATTCGACACAATCGGAAGTTCCGCGCTTACTACAAATGAAGTTCCGATTTCGAACATCCGCGATCGTCAGATTATCGGAAGTTCCGCGACTCAACATCACTGCGGTACTTCGATATCCTAACAACCGACTTTCGGATATTTGATTCGATTTGGTACCTCGAGAGAACACTCAATGTCGATTATCGGACACTCCGCTACCCTTGTGCGGAAGTTCCGATTTCCTTCACCGAACTCAAAACCTGTGAAATCGGAAGTTCCTATTTCCAACACCGGTAGTTCGATTTATCTAACTTCCGCTCCATACACAGTAGTTCGATTTCCGACTCAAATTTAAAAGCAGTCCAAACCGAAAAACTCAACTCTCAATCTAATCAACACACTTGTCAAATACTCATCACTCAGAGTGGAGGACCTCTCACATGGTCTCTCAATCTCCCCTTGATGAGTATATTGACAATTACCAAAAAGCATAAGATGAGTTTGAGATTACAATCAACCAAGGTCTAAACAAGAGTAGTTAAGCTCAAGACCAAGTTGACAAAAGAGAAAGACTTGAGATGAGATGAAAGAGCAATTTTCGCACAAAACTCAAGGCTTTTCTCGAAGGCTTTTCTCACAAAAATTCTCCCCTTTGGCAATAAAATCATCAATATGTAGAAAAGGGAGGAAAAGACTATATGATGTTCATTTTAAGCATTAGGAGCCATGTAGATTATCCAAAATGATTATTAGAGAATTACACCAAGCCATAACACGTAAGAATGCTATCAAGATCATGACAATTGATGTAGAGAATAGCTAAGACAGAAAATCCATAATCGATTAATGATCCAATTCTTTAGCAGTCAAATAAGTCAAGATTGAAATCTAGCTAAAGATATCCAAGGATGATGCAAGCCATGTCAAATAATCTAAGTTGAACCAAGAAGACTCATCTTGAATAGCTTTAGAGTGCTACCATTGAAGAAGGACTCATTTTATCCACAACTTGGTCTCTTTGAAGATAAGCAATTTTAGCACATTTTTCTTTTACGAAGACTTTTATGGTTTTATCTCAAGAAAAGCAAGCTCGGACTAGGTGCCATCCACAACCGCCTCCCGAGCTTCAACCATTTTTCAAAGCTTAGCCATGTGCTAGATCCCAAGCCTTATGCGACCACCCAAGCAACAGACTTAAGGAGGTGATCTTAGGTCATCCAAGGCTCCCCGAGTTCATGCCTAGTGCAATGGCAAGCCGTCTCATGAGAAAGATTTGGTGAGATCGGTTTTTCGCACAAAGAGATCATTTTTGCTTTTGAAGTTTTTAGACCAAGATTAGAGATAAGTCATGTTTCTTAACAAACCGACATAGCTTACTCAAAAGTTCAAAAGAGATTCAAGGACTCAACTCAGCCTACTTGACATGGCGAAAATCATAAAAGGATAGTTTCAACCAAACTAGTCTCAAGAGCTATCATGACAAGATTTTAATTCAAGTTTAGCATTTTTAAACACCTTAGCATGGCAAAGACTAAACTACACATAAAAAGTCATGATAGATCTAGCAGTTTAGCATAAATCATGGCAAGATGTAAAACAGTGAAAACATATCATAAGGGATAATAAACAAGGCTCCATTTGATTATAATGCAATGCGGAATGAAATGCACAAAAATCCGATTCCCTTGAATGAGATGCATCTTTTAATTCAAAGTTGAGTTATGACAAAATTAAGAGAATGGAATAACCAAGAATAACTCCCCACGAACCAAAGGAACAAAAGCGAGAATCGATAAGTAAAGCAGAAAAGCGCCCTTTAGAGCATAGAAAAGATATAGAAAACTATCGCTCGACGTGTTCTTATCTACCCCATATGATTCTAGGACTATCAGCTGATCAACTCATACACTAAGGAGCAAACACTATCCCTGTCTACCCAAGGGTGGCCCGACCCCTGCTAGAACCTATAAGAAGTGAGTAAGCTCTACTTAGAGAGGGAAGAGACAGCTAATAAGCAGCATCCTAGAAGCACAAGACAAGAAGTAGCAGTCAAAGCAATGTGGCAAGAGAACCACTCTAACCTATGCTGGAAGGACTTCGACCCGAAATATTAAAAGAAATGTAACCAGAAAGGAGTAAGAGTATAATATAATATAATATAATATAATACAGTAGTAGCACAAAGCTCCCCCTCACAGCAGTCCGTAAGGACAAACCACCCCAAGCTCTCCCATGAGTGGCAACCGAGAGTCGCCCGGAGGCTTAGTGAAGATATCGCCAACCGGTGCTCACTCTCCAAACTGGAGCACAATGTCACCCTTCTCTACATGGTCTCAAGAAAGTGATATCGATATCAATATGCTTGGTCCGAGAATGTTGCACGGGTTCTTGGCAATGCAAATCGCAGACGTGTTATCACGAAAGAGTGGAACGCAATCGATAGATAACCCAAATCCTGCAGGTCGAGACCATCAAAGCACTTGGCTACAAAGACATCGGCTGCGAACGCGTGCTCGGCCTCTGCGGCGGATCGCGCAACACCGGATTGCTTCCTCGACGCGACCGTGAGACGAGAGAAGTGCCAATGAATTGGCAAGTGCGGAAGTGCTCTTCCTATCTATCCTCTGACCAAATAAATCATCGGAGAAGGCTCTAAGAGATAGACAAGAGGAGGAGGAGTACCGGATACCATAGTCAATGGTAGCTCGAAGGTACCGAAGATGCGCTTCACCGCTGACGGTGAGATCTGCGAGGAGAAGCTCAAACCGAGCACAAAGACACACGAAAAAGTGTATGTCCGGTCTCGAGGTGTGAGGTACAAGAGAGAGCCAATCATGCTCTGAAATCCTTTTGGTCAACAGTTCGCCGTCTTCATCTCGGATCCGAGCATTTGTAGATGCCATTGGAGTTGATAATCGGCTTTCCATCATTCATGTCGAAGCGCTCAGAGGTCTCGAGTGTATTTGCCTTGATGAAGAAAGGTACCCTCCGAGTCTGCTTGATTTGGAAGCCAAGGAAGAAGCTCAACTCGCCCATCATGCTCATTTCAAACTCCGAGCTCATGACATCGGAAAACGGGAAGCGAGAGCATGCGAGGAGCCGCCAAAGATAATGTCATCCACGTAGATCCGACGAGCGGAAGATCGGTGCCAAGGCGGCGGATGAACAAGGTTTTGTCAATTTTACCCATCTCAAAACCATGGCTCGTGAGATAGGACTTAAGCCTTTCATACCAAGCTCGGGAGCTCGCTTGAGTCCATACAAAGCTTTGGAAAGCTTTGTAGACATGGTTAGGGTATTTGGGGTTCTCAAACCGAGGTCATCTCACATAGACTTCTTCCTCAATAAGGCCATTGAGGAAGGCACTCTTGACATCCATCTGGTAAAGCTTGAAACCCTTAGAAGTCGCAAAGGCAAGCGAGATTCTAATGGCTTCAAGTCTAGCTACAGGGCAAAAGTCTCTTGAAATCTAGACCCTCAACTTGAGAGTACCCACAGCTACCAAATAGCCTTGTTTGAATGACTAACCCATCTTCACTTTGCTTGTTCTTGAACACCCATTTGGTCCCAATGATATTGTGACCTTGAGGGGCTCAACAAGGGACCGACCTTGTTCCTTTCAAAGTTTTCCAATTCCTCGTGCATGGCGTTAGTCCATGACTCATCGAAAGAGCATGACAAGCGTCTTTGGGCTCAAACGAGGCAACAAAGGCGAATGGAGACAATAGAGACATGCCGCTTTTGAGCGAGTGACTCGCTCAAAGAGATCTCCAATTATCTGCTCAAGGATGGTCCTTTTGAATGTGTCTTGGAGGTCGAGGGTGAGATGAAGAAGTGGCCTCTACCTCATTAGCGAGATGAGATAGGACAGAGCCACTAGCTTGAAGAAGCGTAAGGTAAGGGCCGATCTCCTCGAGTGCGGTGGAAGAAGGCACCTCAAGAGGAGGAGAAGGAACTGGATCGGGTAAGCAACCTCATCTCCATCCTCCTCATCGTCCACAAAGATGGACTCGGTCGCTCTAAGGAACTCGAGATATCGTGCCTAGTCCTGGTGGCCTCATCGAAGGTCACCTCACGAGTTTCTAACAATTTACTAGACTCGCAGCCTGCACTCTATAGGCACGAGAAGAAGTCGAGTAACCCGTAAAGATCCCATCACAAGATCGTGACTCGAACTTATCTAGGTTCCCGGACTTGAAATAAAACACTTGCAACCAAACACACGAAAATGCGAGGCGGGGGTTTTCGCCCATATCTCAACTCATAAGAAGTGCGATGCAAGAGTGCAGAAGAAAAACTCATTAGAAACATGACAAGCAAGAGCAATTGCCTCATTTCAAAACTTCCTAGGTGTAGAGTACTCATCAAGCATCGCCCCAGCCATCTCGACCAAGGTGCGGTTCTTCCTCTCCACAACGCCATTTTGTTGGGGGCGATGGAGACGGCGGTGCTCTACACTGCCTCACCACAAAAACTCTCAAAGTAGGAATTCTTGAACTCGGTGCCATTATCGGTCTGGTGCTCGTAATGCACCCGAGCTCAACAAAGCCTACTAAAAGACCACGAAAAGAGTAAACGTCTCATCCTTGAGGCTAAGAAAAACACCCAAGAATACCTCGAGAAGTCATCGACCACGACAAGTACATACCACTTCCTCCCATCGATGCACTCTAGCCGGTCCCATCAGGTCCATATGGGCGATTGACACAGTGCATCCGCTCATAGTCATTTATGAATCGGAGGATGTGAAGCGGCAACCATTTTGCCGTGCGGCAAGGAGCACAAACAAGATCCTTGACCATTTTGAGTTTTGGCAAACCACGAATGAGATCGTGGCCGCTAACTCGGTCGATGATCAAATCCTATATGACCAAGTCTCCTATGCCGAAAAGTCAAATCACGGGATTCAAGCAATTAAACATCGGAGAGGATCACGGAAGATCCGTAAAAATCAGCACGAAAGATCCTCCCATATCGAGAAATCCATAAACTAGACTACCCAAGAATCAAGAATTTTGCAATTGTTTTTCTTAAAGCTCACCTCGAAACCGTCATCGGTGGTGAGACCGAAAGCGATTATCTGCAGCTTACTTACTAAGGCAACATCTTTTAAAATAAAAGAATCATTAATGCTCACAAGTACCTTTAGCGATGACGCCCAAATGAAGCATCTCCAAGGTGATCGTCTCATCACAGGAGCACGGCTAGGGAAGAAAACCAACGAGAATCTCCAGTCATATGACGTGAACAACCGGAGTCTACAATCCAGACCTTTCCCTTCCCGGCGACCACGAGTCAAGCAGTAAAGTCTCGATCTTGGGGTGAATCAGCGGTGATTTTGGCACCCAATCTTGAGTAACACGCGAGCAGATGAAGTAGTCAAGCAAGGCCGACCTCTATCTACCCTCGCTCTCACACTCAACAAGTCAAAGATCTCGACTGTTCTTTGGATCCGACTGCTATGGGAGAGCGAGTCGAAGTGCCAGTAACATGCTGATCTTGCCGCAGGTAGCTATCTCGAAAGGAAAAACGAGATCTACCCTCAGGACGGCGGAAGTTACGACCAAAGGGAGCATGAGGATGAAAATCGAAAACTCAGAAAAACCAAGTCCTCGATGCTGCCCAAAATCATCAGATGGAACAAATCTAGACCTCGTGTTGGTCTTAGGTGCACTCAAGATCCAGGGTGACCACAATGTGCCTAAGAGACTCAACACGGTCTCTACGCGATCTTGGCGCTGAAGCAATGATCAACTAAATGTCCATCTTTACGATGAAGGTGCAATGATACTTAGCTTCGAGGGGTCAAGCTGCAGTGGAATCACCTTGTTTGTCGAAATCCTTTGAACAAAACCCGCGACTTAAAATTGACTTTCTCGATCCCGGCTTAGTTTTGATCACACCGTGCTATGGTTTTGAGCACGACGGTGGATGCTTCCTCATATCCTCCCGGATATCATATCCTAGACCACGATTAAATCGCAAATTTTAGATTTGTCTAGAATGAGATTGAGCTTCTTCTTGCCTCCTACAAACCTCTCGAGAGTGTTCATAAGATCTTGACACTCCCGAAGAGAGAGGTGCAAGAAGAGCGGGGAAGAAGGACGCAGAAGGTAAGGGAGCGGAAGAAGAACCAACAACGGAGGAAAGATTGGCTTGTGCACGCACACCGACTTTGGGGACAATCCTCTGCTAGCAGATTGGTTCACGTTGCTAGGCGTCTCTACCAAACCCTTAGACTTCTTCCCACACACAATACAAGCGGATGATTGTGTCTCTAGAAGGTCCTTAGTTAGCTTCACACATTTTTCATCCAAGGCAACCAAATCACATTTTAGTTTATAACAATGATTGCATGGTGAGCTAACAAGGTCCTTAGAAGCATCTTGAGCCAATTTATTCTTGTGATCAATCATTTCTTGAAGCCGCTTGAATCTGATTCTAGTTCAAGCAGATTAACTTAGGACAGCTTTAAACAAGAAACAATAGGCTCTAGTAGCGCAGACTTGAAATTCACAATTTTGTGATCTGCCTGTTTTAGGTTCATCTTGAGATTATTACAATTTTCACAAGTTTGAGCGATCAAGCAACATGGTATAAAGACCTCTAAACGAATTGTCCTTAACCTCACATGAGGTGCAAGCGATAGCCTCAACAGAGTGGATGAAGGAGGTGCTACCCTACTCATCTCTAATTCAGAAAGAAGGCTAATGTTCTCTACCTTAATCATGTCAAGTTCAGAGGACACACTATCATGTAAGGTCCTTAGTTTATCCATATCATCAATCAAAGCACAGCATGTGTCACATTCATCACGGGAGGGAGCAGATGTAAGTAAAGTAAGCTCCCGTGATAGTCTAGCTACTTCCTTCTCCAACCCAGCACACTTAGCCCTAGACTTAGCATGGAATCTACCTAGCTTAAGAAAAGCATCATTAAGCTGGTCATAAGTGGGACTAACCTCATCGAGTCGGAGTACACTCATTGTCGCTCGGCTCACCCCGAGGGCCATGAAGCACATGCCGGAGAAGTTGCCGTCGTCCTTGGGATCATGATCGTCCTTCCCATCATCGTCACTCCACCCCTCCACCTCGCTGGTGTCCAGTTCGTCGAGGGCGGTGAGGACGCGATGGAACAACTTCTTTGCCTTCCCAAAGTTGCGGAACTTCTTCTTGCCTTGATCAGGTGCTGAGGGCTTCGTGTTGCGGTTCTTGTCGATGTAGTCGTTCTTGCTTGGACCGCCATAGTCACCTTTGCCCTTCCCAAGCTTGGGACAGTTTGCTCGGATGTGGTTGGGGCCACCACACTCGAAACAAATCACAGGACCTCCTCTTTTACCATCCCTCCTCCTCTTGTAAGCATGGGAAAACTTCCGAGCTAGGAGGGCTAGCTGTTCATCCTCAAGCTGCTCTAACTGATCATCAGTTATGTCACAGAGAGCAGCTAGGGAGAACCCACGTATCGACTCAGAAGAAGATCCGAGTGGGATCGGTGACTAAAGCCATCGATGTGACTTCGACCTTGAGACAATGTCAATCTCGTGAGTCTTGAGGCGCGAGTAAAGCGCATCAAGAGTCGAGTCGAGAGGTCCGTGCTATCTTTGATGGTAGTCACTTTCATCTCCCAAACACGAAGATCAAGTGCGAAAAGCATCATCGGCGTTATCCGAGTCGGGTATGTAAGACCGACCGCTCGGAGGTTGCTCAAAATCTTGTGAAAACGCCGAAAGCACTCGTCAAGAGATTCACCACAAGCATCTCAAATTTCATCAGATTCACGCTTGAACTGGTCTTGTCTAACCGTCTTAATCTGAGTGGTGCCCTCATGGTATGCATCGAGGGTCACCCAGATGTCGTAAGCAGAAATCAAATGAGAAATACGATCAAACTCATACGCTTAAACCACGAATGATTATGTTCCTTGCCTTAGCATTTGCCTCAACATCGGCCATGTTTCCAAAGATTGATGTTCTCATCGGCGAGAACAAAAATCTAACCTTCACCTTTCTCCGGATGGCATACCCCGAGCACGGATGTAAGTTTCCATTCGGCTCTTCGGAAGGGTAATCGGACCATCAAAAGCTGGAGGCTTGGTGGAATACTTGTCCGTTGCCATGGCTCAACCGACCGGTTAAGATCTATCAAGAAGAGCTAACCGCTCGATACCAATTGAAGGACCGAAATGGCAACAGAGGGGGTGAATGGTGCCTAAAAATTAATACTCCCCTTCACCGTATTTAAAACCAGCCTACAAAGATCTCTGAAGATCTAAAGAAAGTAAATGAAGCAAGATCAAATAACAAAAACAAGTTTCAGTCGTTCTTACGAAATCGGAAGTTCCGTTAGATTACGGAAGTTCCGCTGCGGTAGTTCCAAGATGTATATCGCGGAAGTTCCGCTTATGATACTTCATTGCATAAAATCGGAAGCTCTGATTATCCTGACCGAAGAACAGAACGCTCGGGTTTTTGCCCAAAAATCCAAACTACTTAATCTTGAATGCTCTTCTCAGGTCAAGTTTTACAGGACATCATCCTAAACACCATCTTGACCTTATGGAGAAGAATCGCAACCAAAGATTCAATAATCGAACCAAAACGGATTTCTTGAAGAAGGGGCAAGAAAGACCAAAACCAATGATAAGCGAGATTCTCAGATTCTTAGAGCATGAAACTTTGAGGAAGTAATAGCAATACCAAAATGATTCTAGATATGAAGTTTCATGCTATCTCATAAGACGAATCAAAAGATATGCCAAAACCCTAGATATTCAACATGAGCAGAGAGAGAGAGAGTTGCAAAATCAAATAATCGAAACCTCGATTTCATTGGATTGAAACATGGATTACAGAGGTAACGCAAAGAGGAATGATTACAATAGGTTTCAGTTCATACTCTCCTCTCAACAAGCTCTCAAAAGCAAAACAAATCCTTTTCTAGAGCTAACCCTAATTTTCTCTCAAAAGTCTAACCCTAACTCGGGTTCTCCCTATTTATAGCCTTTGCTAATGGGCCTCCAACCCATTAAGCCCGCTACACCCGAACGGAACCGCCTCCACTTTTGCGCTTTGCGAAAAGACCCTTCGCCCCTTGTGCACCTTACGGAAGCCTCCGTACACCTTGTTGTGCACGACTGCAACCGCTTCAAGATTCACGCCGTCTTGACACATCCCGACCGTTCGACCTCAACGCCTCCTGCGCCTAGTCCGGTCCACGTGTCTCGCCACGACTCCATCTTGATGCCCCGCAATCAACACATAAAAAACACATCACATAGCATTGCACAATATCATAGCATCAATATTTGTATAAGACTCAAACTCATACAAAATCAAAAACACAAAATATTCTTCTACGCGATTACTTCGACACAATCGGAAGTTCCGCGATTTACTACAAATGAAGTTCCGATTTCGAACATCCGCACTCGTCGGGATTATCGGAAGTTCCGCGCTCAACATCTGCGGTACTTCCGATATCCGAACAACCGACTTTCGGATATTTGATTCCGATTTGGTACCTCGAGAACACTCAATGTCGATATTATCGGACACTCGCTACCTTGTGCGGAAGTTCCGATTTCCTTCACCAACTCAAAACCGTGAAATCGGAAGTTCCTATTTCCAACACCGTAGTTCGATTTATCGAACTTCCGCTCCATACACAAATGGTAGTTCCGATTTTCCCGACTCACCCGAAAACAGTCCAAACCGAAAAACTCAACTCTCAATCTAATCAACACACTTGTCAAATACTCATCACTCAGAGTGGAGGACCTCTCACATGGTCTCTCACAAGGACCGAACATCTTGTGTCACACTCTCCAAGCATTTTTGCGTACTAACCACATGAGGGTTATATGGGACCCCTCTTGACTTAGTACTTTGGCGTGGGTTATCTCCGAGTCGCAGGAGGGGGTTGTGTGTGTTGTGTGAAACATGATATGTGGTCGTGTTCTTGTGTGGGTGTGCGGTGGTGGAGATTCCGGGTAGGCTCTCCACCTCGAGGAGCATCGTAGTTGTCCAAGGCTTTACCCGGGAAGGGTAGTTGACCGAGGCTTTACGATGACTCCGACACAACGTATGGGTTTCTATCCATACGGGCGGCTCGTGAATAATTCACAATATTGGAAAGGTCTCGTAGGACCTAGCCGTGCCGGCATACCTAAGGAAGTGTGCTGAATAGCTTGGCAAAAAGGCGGTCTGGCATGTGGGTAAAATGGTACACCCTGTAGGGATAAAACTATTCGAATAGCCTCGTCCTAGGTTATGGACACGCTTGGTTAGGTTTTGCAAGAGTTAGACTTCAACCTTTTAAACTAAAATTTGACATGGGTGGTATGAATGGGTAATTCATGCTATTGTTGTGGTGACCACTGGTCGTGGTCACTTCCAGAATTGTTGTTGTTCCCTATCTTCTGTTATATTGTTGTCTCTTGCGATTATTTGAACATTAAAAACAGATTTGTTAAAATTGCCTTCAATCTATTATATTATTGCAAATGAAAACTTGCTTTATGCTAAAATGAAACATACACCCTACTTTTGATTAAGCTTGCATGTAGTATATGTACAGGTTTGTTATTCCACATGTAAGTCTTGCGAGTACATTCAAAGTACTCACCGGCTTTTGCCGGCTGCTTTTGCTTGCAAGGGAAGAAGGTGAGCCCCAAGGGCCTCACTTTTGTGAAATGTGTTGTGGATTCGACGACTAGCTTGACGGTCCGGTCGGTTGCCTTGTGGGTTATAGGCACACTGGTCGGCTCTTTTGTTTATAGCCATCTTATGGCACTTTTGCTTCCGCTGTTAAATTTCCTTATGTATATGTCTTTTGGCCGGTCGGCTTCTCTTTTGTAATAACTATCCTTTATTTATGTATCTTCTAGTTTGTTGTTTTTGCTTCGGTTCTATGTGAATGGATGGAATTGATGCATGAACTTTGTAAAGAGGTGTGTATACTGCATTTCTGGGAAGTATGCATGTCTCGAGTCTCGGATTATCTGCTTTGTGATGCTAGAACCGAATGGATGGTTAAGCATTACAAGCCGGATAAACTGGGGTCTCACAATTTGTTATTCAAAGTACTCGTTTATTCTTATATTCGTTGTATGGATGTGATATTTCATCGATGTTGACACTGTGTGCACTAGCGTGATCCTGGACTAGTGCAGAATACACAGAGGGTCCAGATTTGCATATTTGGGTCCCGACAGAGTGAAGCGGAAGCGGTGTCCGCGCAGCACTTGCCAAGGCGGTGCGCAAGGTGCATGCGTGGACACGGAGGCGCTGAACCCATTTTCATAGCCATATCCTATGTATATGTATATGGCACAATAGGAGTGTTGCATGTGTCATTTATTTATTTGTGCACGTAGGAGGTGTGTTACATACGTGCGTATATTTGTGTCATGGTCATGCATGTAGGTGAGTCAGTGCATGATGCATGTGTGTGTGCATGAGTTCTTGTAAGGGTGTCCAAGTTCTCATATGTGTAAGCTCTAGTGAGAGTCTCTGTCGCCGTCTAGTTGTGTTACTAACGAAAGACAGTCGGAGCTGAGGTAGAAGAAAAAGATGTCGGCAAGGTGTGCCACCGGTGACAAAGTTGTAGCGACAAAGAAGTAGTGAAGTGTGGTGACGACATGTCTCCTAAATACCTGCTACTAAGGAACGTCGTCGTCAACCGGCAAGGCAAGATGGGCGAATGTACTGTCCATCTCTATGTCCCGGCGAGAAGAACTGCCAAATGCATGGGCTACGATGGTGCCCATGTTCACGGTCACGGATGGCGGGAACGATTGTACTGCCCCTCAATGCGGAGTGCACCATGTGGTAGAGAAGCGGCTGTGACCATGGATTCAGCGACACATAAAGGGAACTTGTGTTGCTAACCCGTGTCGGGTGGGAAGGCGGAACTTCTTAGAGATAAGTATTGAAGACATTCAATGGCGTGATGAGTCGTGCAAGAGGAGTCACTGCGTATGGCAACAAGGAGAAAGCCGATGCGCGTGGCAAGAGGTTGCGGGCTATCCACAACGGTGAGTTGGCCTATCAAGATTAGGGGAAAATTGTTAGCTATAATCTTGACTTACTTGGTTTTTGCATGTAGCATTAGTGTTTATTTGCATGTAAGGTTTTTTATGTAGTTAGTGGAGTGTTAGTGAATTAAGATAGTTAGTGGGGATGTTACATGTGGTTAGTGGAACATTTCTTAGGGGTAGTGGGCAGTAGTGTCGCGCATTTTATTGGCCTATTAATTTGCTTGTAATGTGAGGGGTCACCTTGACTCTATAAATAAGCATGGAATAACAGAAGAGAATAGATGCAAGTGGTTAGGCGTCACAAAACTCATATGAGTTCATCTTCTTGTGTGTGTGCGTTCCATAAGAGGAAATAATGTGTGAGTTCTCTCCGGGAGCAGTTCCAACAGACATGTGGCTACATCCAAAAACACATGGATATGACCAGACAAAAATGTTGACCTTGGCTCAAAGGATAAACATAGCTCAGGATGTAGCATTTGCTATTGATTACCTTCATAATCAATGTGTGTGTCCATTGGTTCATTAGTGACCAAGCGTAAAATGTTCTACAGACTCGACATGATCGCTTGTGTCGACCACTTGTGCTAGCAAAATTTTTATGCATTAATTCCTCCTCTTTGACAAATGGTTATACCAGCTTGGCTGGACTTAAAGGATACATTGGATATATGGCAACCACGGTGACGACGATAGTAGAGACAGGAAGCCATATGGCGGCTTAGTTTAGCTCTCTCTATCCCCTTATCTCGTCCTCTCCCCTTCAATCCAGATCCATACCTTTGTCCGTCAAGGCGAGGCCGTGGCTAACCCCCCTTGATTGCCTTACCGCTTAAGTGTGGCTTTAATAACCATGTTAATGATGCAATAAAATGGACATTAAAATTGTTGGATCCATTCTACTTGGCAACTAACCAACTACCCAGTTTCAGAATCAAACGGCACATTGGTGCCAAAAGCAAGCCATCCCAATATATTCTGGAGGGTTTTTGCTACCAAACTGATGCCAAAACTTATCGCAATCATAATTCATAAAGGCGTTGACACATACCGGATTGTTGGAGAGGGGATTAGATCATAGGGGATAGTTGCGAGAGGTAACGGGGTGTGGTCCTGGACCTCTACGGCGCGGCAAGGTAGCTGTGATGGCTGCTGCCGTGCAGCCAAGGCTGGGATTGCCGCCCCGCAAGAGAGAGAGGGAGAGAAAGGTTAGTTTTCTTATTTTCTTCCTTGATTGCAAAAGAGAATACGTATCATCTTTATATAGTGGATGTAGGACCTGTCTAAGCTCATACGAACTCTAACACAATCCTTCCCGAATATGAATCATCTTCTTAAATTGCTAAATGTGCTGAAGGGACTTATCTAGGAACCTACCATATCTTGAAGGGGTATCCTAACTTATCTCTTCTAACTAATTATAGAATTAATCCTCATGTATCCGAAATAGCCGTAAGTGCTTGCCGTGTCACTACTACAGAACACGTCATCACAGCACGGTTGAACCGCCATCCTGAGCGATTTACAATCGTCTATATTTGTTCGTCTGTGATAACAAGCAGTTATCACAGACGATTCAAAACCGTCTGTGAGACCACTTATCACAGACGGTTTCAGTTACAAACCGTCTGTGATAAGTGGTTATCACAGACGGTTTTTAAAGTAAACCATCTGTGATACGAGAAATATCATAGACGGTTTACTTTAAAAACCGTCTGTGATAAGCACTTATCACAGACGATTTTATGTTGAAACCGTCTGTGGTAATAGCCTTCACAGACGGTTTCAACATAAAACCGTTTGTGATAGTGAGCGATCCTAGCTACATTATTTGCTGTTTTTTGGCCAGCCTCAGGAATTGCTAGCAATGCCCTCTGAAAACAAGCATGTACAAAAAACAGATACATCGCAGATAATCAATTGTTGACAACTCAAATTGATCATTACTCAAAATAAATTAATAAAGCTCGAATTTGTTGAAGTATTTTCGCTATAGTTGTACAATTGGATTACAATTAAGTCAATTGTTTGCGTGAATCTCTGGGTCGTGATGGAGTGAAACTCTCCTTTGTCAACTATTTACGTCATGATAAAGGTGCATAGTCGCCTCGAACTTCCACGAGCTCTTGCATAGCGAGTCCATGTAAATCTATTATCAAACCACGCTAGGTCAAGAAAAAATGGTAAGGATATATATTTGAATTTACAATTACAAAAAATTATTTGAGATTGACAAACCTCCGATTCTTCATCTTAGCACTAATGATTTCTTTGCATATGATGGCAAACGTAGAATGCACATAGCTCATCATTTTTTCTTTGGCAGACTTTGCAAAAATAGAATTACATATATACGTATAGTCGATTGAAGACACATTTTTATGAAGTATGATATATATATGATTATTGTGTTGTAGCGCGTCTTCGAAATTTCGTCTGTGTGTTAGTTGGTATTTGGATCCACTGTATCTTCCTTGTTGGCTAACATAGGAGATGAGCGAACTACATAATTGAAAAAAGTTATCCTCGGGCATTTCAAGCGAAGGAAGACTACAATAGAGTTATGTATGGAGGAAATGATCATACTTGTCGAGTATTCCTTGCGAGAATCTTCAAGTCGTGATCGTTCGACTAGGGAATCAAGATATATCACGTTGTTCCTCCCGGGTATAATGACTAAAAGGATCGATGGTACCTACTCATGTATGTCGCTATAACTATTAAACCTAAGTACAAATGAAATTTGAATAGCAATTAGTGAAGCACTTACCCACGGTTGTAGGGCACCATATGTAGTCCTTGCGAGTGCGAAGAAGCAATGCCGCCGTTATGTAGTTCTCGGCGAAGGTCGCGTGCGCTTCGATGGTTTGCATAGATACCACGTGTGGGTCGAGGAAACCACGGTTCTCGCCCTTCCCGCATATTGCATCACGTATCTATACATAAGCAATGAGTTGCGATATTTATCGGTATTACATGAATGTAGAACTTGATTGTACACACTTACGATGTCAACATCGTAGAAGCGGCGTCGAGGGCTTCGAGATTGAATAGGTTGAATAAGTCGTTGAAGCCCACCACGGTTGCGGCCCGTTGAAGAAATGCTCATCCTTGTATGCGACGGTGATTCGATGTCGCACCCCTTCTTTGCGGTATTCCGCAGTACGAGCATGCAAAGCGACAAGCAAATCCAAATAGCGGGCTAATTGTGCGTTAGGGCACAACGGTTTTCGATGGAGTACTTCCGTGCTTCGGGACTTGGGAGGCGGCTTAATGTTCGTCGATTCGATTTGGCCTTAACGATTGGCGGCGTCTTCTGCGAGACGACTCGGGAACCGATCTGTAGCACGCTTTTCTTGTTCCTTGGCGTCTTCTCCACGAGAACCGGCGAGGTGGCCTTCGAGGCGAAATATGAGGTGGAGTCATGGAGGGTCCGTTGGAGAGGAATGGTCCTATCGAGATTGCGGCACTCTCGGGTCGGGGCGATGTCCGTCTTGGGCCATGGATAAAATCGTACACGGCATCCCCTAGTGTTGTGATCTCTTCGTTCGGGCGAATGTCGGCGGGACGGCCATGAAATGTTGATGTACCATGTCCACCTCCACCCTTGCGTAACCATGCGCCACCTGGACACCGTGCTGCACTGCTCCTTCCTGGTATGGATGCACCATCCCCCGCCCAGCCTCAATAGGAATGGACCCAACTAACCTCAGTTGGAGCTTGCAGGCCGTCGGCTCCTACAAAACGATACGCAATTAGCTAAGGCGTCCTATAGGTCTATCTTTGGTGCATTCCATAGATGTACATTACCTTGATGCGGTCTATCGGTAATTGGTCGTCGTCATGTTCAAAATTATGCGTGGACGCGACACTACTCCGATGTCGAGGACTGGTTCCCGCAATAACAGGGGCGGCTTGCGACTACTTGCGGAGTACTTGATTAAGTTGATCCTGCAAACTTGCTATCTGTCCTTGAAATTCTGCCTTAAGTAGTTCCAACTGATTGTCGTACTCGGCCTTGGATCTCTTTCTACTTCTATACATGAAGTAGTCGTCTGCGAATCCATGTACCCAAGGTACGTTAACCCCCTTGCCTCGCGTGCGACCCGGGTGCTCCTTGTTTCCTAGGGCCGTAGATAGTATATCCTTCTCCCTGTGTTCTTGGAAGGAGCCTTCGGAAGTTTGGGCAATCAATTCACGCTGCAAGAGGTCATCATGTTATTATAGTCACTATGAAGTTATGGACTTATAAACAAGTAGGTAGTTCGACATATTTACCACACGTTGGGACACTTTCTGGTCCGCCGGGTTTGGGAAAGTGACGCTGCCATCAGACGAGAATTTTGCCCTCGCTTTTAACCAGGTACGGGAACGCGGGTGTGTGATATCAGGAAATAGATTCTCCTCCTCCGCCTCCCATTGCGCCGGGTTCTGAAATATAACCGTCTGTGTAATATCACAGACGGTTATTATTGGGAACCGTCTGTGATAAGTTACTATCACAGACGGTTCACAATAACAACCGTCTGTGATAGGCTCGCTGCGCCAAAACAAAGCCCAGACAGACCCAACACAGACGGTTGATGGGCCGTCTGCTATAGCCTCTTTTATAGTAGTGTGTCGGTTTTGGTTTCTGCCCGTCTGTGCTAACCGGTTGGACCAGCCGAACCACCGATTGGACCGGTCGACCCACCAGTTCGACCGGTTTCCCTCTTGTGCCATGAATAGGTTATGCCCCACATGACATCTCTCCCCTTCTCGAGCAGCAGATCATCCTCGAGCTCAAAAAGAGGAAATAATTGCCGAAATGTCTCCGAGCCTTCCCAAGAAGCATTTGCTACTGAAGTGCCCCCCATTGAACTAGAGGTTGGATTTTATTGCGAGCAATATGCAATGTGAGAATGGTGGCCGGTTGTTGACACACCCGACCATTCAGCAACGGCAACAAAAGCTTGAGGGCTGGTAAGAGAAACACCCATAAATGGCTTCAATTGGCTAACATGGGAATACATCATGAATTTTGGCACGTGCTGGCAATTCCAAACGAAAAGCAACTAGGCCAACACGTTGAAGCACTTTGTATGGTCCAAAATAGCAAGGTCCCAATTTCCCACGGTTGGGTAGAGACAATGAAGTTGCTAGATGATGATGAAGACGAAGTCAAACCCATTGACCGACAGTCAACTCCAAGTCACGATGTGCTTTGTCATAATGACGCGTGGACATGCTTCGAGCCTGAACAAGCCGATCATGGACCTCTAACAAGAATTCATCACGGTTGCGGACTAAATGCTCGATGGTGGGGAGGCGTGCCACCCATCTCATAGGAGTCCAAGGATGGTGGTGCCCAGCCATGCAACACGTGGAACGGCAAAGTTCGAAGTGATGTCTGAAAAGAAGTGTTGTAACAATATTTCGCCCAAGACAACCAACGAATCCATTGCTTTCGCCTATCCCTAGTGATGCACTGAGGTACATGACAATGATCTTGTGAACGACCTCGGACTGACCATCTGATTGGGGATGAAAAGTTGTACTGAGATGGAGCTTAACACCCACCAAATGAAATAATTCGGTCCAAAACGTGCTTGTGAAGACTGGATCGCGATCACTGACAATGGAGGAGGGGACCCCATGGAGCCGCACAATCTCATTGAAAAAACATGGGTGACCAAATGTGTTGTATAGGGGTGCACCAAAGGAACAAAGTGCGTATACTTTGAAAAATGGTCCACCACCGTGAGTATAACTATTCTCCCATGTACGCGTGGTAGGCCTTCAATAAAAACCATAGCGACATCGGCCCATATCGTGGAGGGAACATGTAGGCCTTCAATAAAAACCATAGCGACGTCGGCCCATATCGTGGAGGGAACGTATCACACGCATGCACAAAATCCTTTATTCTATTGACATGTATCGCACGCACGCACGAAATCTTGTACCATAGAGCTAGCATTTGGTATGTGAAAATCCGCATGCAAACGATGGAGCGTTTTCTGGACTCATTCATGTCTAGTGCCGTGAGCCGACTAGAGAAGGTGAGGTAGGAGGGTGTTAGTTGGTGGAACGAATACCAGCTGATTGAAAGTCAACAAACCATCGACGATGGACCACGGTGTGCGCTGAGTCCCAGCCGTCATACACGTATGGAGTTGCTGCACGGTCGTATATTGAGCCAACTCGAGGCAGAGGTCCTCGAATACAGCAAACTGAGAAGATGAAAGTGCCATAGCTGCCATATGGCTCTTAATGTCACGTCGGGATAGTGCATCAGCGATCACATTGGTGCGACCTAGTTTATATTCCACACCAAAATCATAGCCAAAGATCACAAAACATTTAGTTAATCAAAATAACTATAGATGTAGTGAAGGTTCCAACTACCTTACACTACTTTCAATTCTTAAAGGCTCCAACTGCCTTGGTTATCAAATACCCGACTGACTCCAACTACCATAAAGGATTGAGAGTTCCAACTACTCCGTAATTTTCCAAAAGAGATTATTTGAAAACCAAAACCAAAGATCTACCATGTGAGAGCACACTGTGCCTACCCTTAGCTGTGGGCATGCCTGTTTGAATAGTTTTACACTCTACAAAGGTTGTACAACTTAACCCACATAAGATAATCAACATGTAATGTCAGCTATGACACGCTTCCTTGGACGTGCGACTAAGTGATTTTCACAAGACTTTTACATTAATTTGTTCTAACATCAGCCTACCCGATGAGTTATGCCCCAAGCCATGGACATCAACTACCATCGACCTAGAACTCACTGCTGTGGGGGAAACCTGCCCGAACATGCACGTCAACTTCTACCATCGTTCGATGCAAGGTGTCGTAGTAGTGCCCCACCCCCTAGGGTTGTCGGGAATAGCAAGTATGACCTGGGTAATGTGAGCATGTATATAGGCTAGACATATAGCTATACCCACTGGAATGTACCAAAATGCCCCTTTCTTCATCAATGTAAGGTGGGGATCTCCTAATTTTCTCTCATGGAAGACTCAATAAACACATCTCATGCCTTCGACTCCCTTCATGACACGGTCCTCTCATGACAAAGGGTATTTTGTACCCATTGTCTAGTCTTGTTGCAACGACAGTTGGCGCCGTTTGTGAGGACTGAGCAAATATGCCAACAAGAGGAGCCGAGGACATCCACACAATGGCTCGCGGTGGCCCACTGTGCACAAGCCTCATGGCCCATGTCGTGCCAACCCACTCCGTTGCCTTCGCTCAAGCGCGTTCCACCTTGCAGCGGCCCACTGTCTCGTCACCCAGGTCGTTGCAGCCAACTCCACGCAGCCTCACGGTCATGGCCCAGCTCGCCCAGGGGCTCACCTTCGTAATGCCTATGGCCTCGGCCTCAAGTCCTCAACCCCTTCACTCGGGACCTCGACCTCTTGGCGTGGCGACACAACCTCACCAACTCCGCCTCATCACCCTCAACTCGGCACCCCTTGCGGCCCCTTCGTGGCGCGGTGGTGCAACCTAGTCATCCCTACCTTGGGACCCCTCACGGCTCGGCGGTGCACCCTCATCAGATTTGCCTTGCCAGCTTGCCTCGTCACGCCCACCGTAGTGCCTGTCGCAATGCGACGGTGCACCCTCGTCGGCTCCGCCTTATCACCACCACAGGCGGCCCTCATGGCTCGGCGGTGTAACCTCCTCACCTAGGGACCCCTCAACGCACCGTCAGGGCGGCGGCACAACCTCTCTAGCTCCTCCTCGTCGCCCCCGCCTCGGGACACCTAGAGGACCCATCGTGGCTTGGCGGCGTGACCTCGCCAGCTCCGCCTAGTCGTCTCTGCCTCGGTGCCCTTTGCGGCCCCTTCGCAGCGCGGTGGCGTAACCTCATCGGCTTAGCCTCATCGCCTTGCCTCGGGACCCTCACAGCGCCCCCGCCTCATAGAGTCGCGACCTTGCCAGCTCCAACTTGTCGCCCTTGCCTCGGCACCCCTCACGCCCCCCTCGTGGTGCAGCGGTGCAACCTTGCTGGCTCCACCTCATCGCTCTTGCTTCAGCACCCCTCGCAACATGTCGGATCTGGATTTCGCTCAATCCAGTCCTCTGTAAAAATACTATGCTATTACCTGGATCAGTAGACAGTACTCACATAATACATCACTAAATCAATCCATACACGATGTAAACCGTACCATTTATTATAATACAGACATCAGAGTGACATAGACCATATCGGGCAGGTTTTACATAAGGGCCAAACAGGCCAAATGATTACAACTCAAAAAAAGAAAACCCGCGAAAGCTATAGCGGAAACAACAGGGGAGGTAGAGAACATCTCTCCACAGGCAAGTGACTAGGGTAGCTCATATACAACTGGTATTGACCAAGGACGTTGGACAATACTGGTCATACGCAAGCACCGACGAGCCAGCTAGACCGGGGTGAGACTTAGAATACTCGAAAACTACACTACTCTTTGCCGTCGACTTGTCCCGCAACTTCGGGATCCCCGTAGTAGTCGTAGTCTCCAAGATCTGTGTGGTCTGACGGTTTTAAGGGAGGAGCGAGAGTGAGTAAAACTTTCGTGCTCGCGAGCCAACACACAAGGTGCAATAATATACATGTAAGGCTTAACAAGGGTGACTCGGGTTCTTTTATTTGCTAAAGCAATTTTCTCAATTATCAATACAAGTAAAAATCATATCACTTAGCATTTTAACCAAATTGCATTTTATTAAAGAAAATAATTATGCAATATTTATAACAACAGAGGTTACCTCCACCTATGCTTATTTTGAAATGTGGCTACGTCCACTATTAACAACGCTGGGTACGACCACCCAGGAACAACACTGGGTACGACCACCCAGGAACAACACAGGGTCCGACCACCCAGGAACAAACCAAAGTCAGGGCTACATCCGCCCGACCAATTTTTATCCCATCCACAAAGGTTTTTGAAATAGAACTAACACTAGTAAAGTTCTCATGTCCGCCTTTGACCGTAGGTATGGCTGTTTAAATAGTTTACACTCTGCAAAGGTGGTACACTTTACCTAACAAGAGATAATCAACTCGCTGCCCCACATGATTCCATGGTCGTGTGGTTGAGAGATCATCATAGTAACCTTTCTAATTATCTCACCCCTTCTGTCATCCCACCCATATGGGCCGCATCCATAAGTTGTGCGGGATGTTCACCACAACGACTAGTGTAGCTAGTCCCAATCACAACGACTAGTGTAGCTGTCAACTTCACCATACCTCGGTGTCCCAATTAGGCCAGAACACATCCTGCCGCTTGCACTACTTCGACCCTCTCCAACGAGATGACTTCTAGGGTTCGATAACTTTACTAAGCCAAGTTGTAGTTTGCATACTTGTAGTTGTACATGTTTTACAATGGGAGGTCATCACCAGATTAAGTCCTTAAAGTCATCTGGGCGGTTCATACCGCATGCCCACCATTCTCGTGCTACATCCGCACCCACCACCGTACCATCCGCACTGATGGGTGAAAGAAGTTTGGGGTTTTGAGGAGGAAAACTAATTTATCTCAAAATACTTCAGTCATGTACCTCCCACGACTGCCCCAAAATGATTTTTAAGTTTGAAGAGGTGATGATCAGGACATTTTAATGTCCTAGTACTCAAGCAAGACTAGCATGTCGCTTGAGTACGACCAATAGTTAGTAATTACCACATAGTTACTAGGATGACATGGAATAATGGATTCAATTGCCAAAGGGGTGGTATAATAATTAATTAAACATCAAATGAGTATTTAACTACCTTAAGCGTTACCATACATTTGTTTAAAGAGTTAAAGCATGCAGCTTTGGCAATTTAAAGGAATATAGTTTACATAATCAAAGTATTGACTCACCTTGATTAAAGATAAGAGAATCTTGGTAGTCTTGAGCTTGGTTGAACTAGAGATCTCTCACGCCTTCAAACTCTACTCGGACGAACGCACTAGAAAAAGGAACAAACAAGCAAATGGAACAATTAAATAATAAAGAAATGATAAATGAACTCCATATTAAATAAAACCAGAGACAAAAGCAAGATCTGGAATTTAGACAAATTTAGAAATAAATTCTATAATTTTTGGAGTTAAAACGGAAGAGAACGGAGCTTTCGAAGCTTTGGTTTCGAGATAGCTCATCCGACCTCGCGGTCGAATGAGGGATTCGACTACCTGGTCGGAAGGAGGTTTTGACTACTCAAATGTGGTCGAAGGAAGGATTCGACTACTCAATAGTGGTCGAAAGAAGGATTCGACTAGATGGTCAAAAGAAGGTTTCGACTATCAGGTCAAAGGAAGGATTCGACTAGATGATCAAAAGAAGGACTCGGCTGCTCGAAGTGGTCAAAAGAAAGACTCGATTGCTCGACGCGGTAGAAAGAAAGACTCGACTGCTTGACGCGGTCGGAAGAAGGACTTAACTGCTCGACGCGGTCGAAAGAAAGAATCGACTGCTCGACACGATCGAAAGAATGACTGGACTGCTTGAAGTGGTCAGAGGGAGGACTCGACGGCTTGACATAGTCAAAATAAAGACTCGATTGCTCGACGTGGTCGGAAGGACTCGACTGTTCAAAGGGAAAATAATCAAACTGCCAATATTTATACAAGCCAATATTCATTTTTCTTCCTCTCTTTCTTCTCTCTCTCTCCGATCCTCTCGAGTGGGTCTCATTTTGATTTGCTGACTTAACATTGATTTGCTGACTTAACATTGATTAAGATGCCCGTTGACGGGCGATTTGTGCCGGCTTTCGGAGTTAATAGTGTTCAAAACCAGTTTTGTAGTAGATGGTCCAATATGAACTTTTGTGGAAGTACAGTGAGCTAAGTTGTACCTTTTCCAAGTTAAAATGACATCCTACATGCACGCCATGGATGTACTAGAGAATTAATTAAATTCTCCAAAAGATTACAATTCATGCACGACCCACAAAACTATAACAACATTGACATGGTCGATGTGATAAAATTAATCTGGAAAGGTACAGGGGAGCAAGAGCTAGGAGGTGAGAGCATATGGCCGGCCATATGGATTGGAAGGAGGCTCGAGCTTTACAAAAGTAAAGCAACATCATGTTTTGTGCACTAGCTAGTGACATGTGTTGGCAGCTGTATGATTAGTGTCAAGATGCATTTCCTTTTATAAGTGAACATTGCTATATTTTAGTAATGTTTGTACACCCATGAAGTGATTCATGCCCATGCATAATCCATTCATAAGATTGCAATCATAAGCATTCATAGTAAGGAGGTACCATTCATTACAGAATCAACCATTCATGAGTTTTGCCTTGACAAAATGACACATGTACTCCACGATTCATCTCACTCTACTCTGGATAAGTTTTGAGCAAAATAACACTTAAATAAGTTGATCACAAGTAGGGATAGCAACGGTGCTATTCCCCAGCAGTGAGTGGTGGAACAATCTTGTCCCCGTGAGAAGGAAGCCGCTCCGTTCCTCATCCCCATCCCCCATCCTCTCGTGCTATTCACCTCCATTCCCCCATGGGTTATCAGGACCCTACGGAGACCCATACCGAAAAGTTGCATCGTCATCAAGCAAGCAAGCAAACGGAGACATCAAGCATTTGAGAATTGAGATATATCCAAAATTAAGTAATTTAGAATCAAGCAATTATCCATGAGTAAAATGAGCCACAATCTAGTGCGGTACAGGTTTAGTGTGGTAGTGGCCCACAGGTCATAGGGGTTTTGAGGCCCCATGCGGGTAGCGGGATGGGGAGTAGGGGAATAGCCCCGACCCTGCTTCCTCTGATGGAGAATAGGATTTTCATATTAGCACCCTTGTAAAGAAAAAATAACTACAACTCCGATCTCTAATGAGTGAATTCCCCGACAGGGAACGGAGATTGGACCCATTGCCAAGTACATGGTACCACGCAACACAAAGGACGCAAAATAAGACCTAAATAAGTTTATTACAGTTTCTGGACACATCCTACACAGACCAACTGATTCATCAGTCACTTTTTGCTTCTGAACTTCAGTGTAGGAATTGTTGAGCCTCACTGCTATCATCTCTCATTTCAATTAATTAGGTGGGATTCATTCTTGTGATGAAAGCAAGAAATCGAAATTTGCTCACAGATCAAAATATATGTTGCTTCTCATGTAGTGAAATTTGATTAGCCAATTTCCATACATACAAATATCATATAGTCGAGCCACTTCGACAAATCTCATATGGTCGAGAAATTACATACCTATCCATAATATTGAAAAGGGAAAACTGTCAACAACGACTGTTGCAGGGTACCACAGCATGGGGCAGGGACTCATATAGTCGAAAAATTACATGCAGCATGGGAAAACTGTCAACAACAACCATGGCAGGGGTGGTGTCCTATCTCAAACCCTAGCAGAGTTTGTGGACTATAAATATAACGTACTAGTCATTGTAAAAGATTGATCGCATAAAGAGTAATAAAAAGAAGTAAGAAGCCCCCTACATCAATGTGTTCAATATACTATTTTGTTATTGTATTGATTGATGTGATTCTATGTTTGTCTACGAGGTGATCGTTCGGACTGGATTCACCAACGACGGTTGCTCAACACGTTATCAGCAGGATCGACTCTCCTAGGATCGAAAGGTAACCGTCGTAACACGACGCTCGTAGATCGAATAGTATTTTCTAGATTACTTTCAATTATGCAAATTTGGCTTTCTAGATTGGTTTTTCTCTACGGTGCAAATCCGTTCTAATCTACCGCGAGCCGACTCGAAGTTGTTGGCACACTGTCGATTGGTAGATTGCATGAAAAAGTGGATGTCGATTGTACCATATATTGAAAATTGCAAATATAGTCTACTCTAGCGCGAGACAACTTGAAGTCGCCGGTAAACCCGATCGGTGGATTGTGTATGAACAGTAAATATGCATAAACAGTCATCACGATTAACATTAATTATGTGAATAGTATCAGATGAACAGTGCCAAAAAAGACAAGGGAGGCGCAGCCCCGTACGGCCGCACCACCCCTCGTCGATGCTACACGGCCATTGAACTGTCGACCGCCGCACGGCCACACCGCCACCTGTACATGGCCGGACCACCCCTCGCCGGCCCTGCACGACCGCCGAGCCGCCGACCGCCGCATGGCCACGACGCCACATGAAGAAAATAAAGAAAAAGGGGGGAGGGTGTGGCGCCGCGACGACGGAGCAAAGATGGGCCACCCCCTAGCCCTCCCACACGCACCACATCGCCACACGTGAGTACCTCGCGCATGACGCCACCATGGCCGCTCGGCCTTGAAGCCGCCGCCGCCCTCCCACAACCACCGCCACACGCGAGCGCGCATGGCCATGTCGCTACCGCCGGCCGCGGTCGCGCCACCTTCGCGATGCGGCGTTGTTGCTGCCGGCGCCGCACCGCATGCGCCACCGACCGCTGTCGCCTCCAGCCTCGCCTCACCGCACTTGAAGTAGCCAGTCGCCAGCATCCGCCAGCCTCCTCCTCGAATGCCGCGTTGAAGCCGCCGCTGGAGCCGTCTACTCGCAGCGCTGTCCAACCACCCGCCCGTAGTCGAAGCCTCTGCGCCACCACGCACCTCGCCCGGCCGCCCGTGCATGCGATGCAGCCGCCGCCACAGGTGAACAGAGGGGTAGGGAAACCCTACCCCACCTTCATTGAACGGCCGAGTAGACCGAGGCACAACAAGTCGGATCAGGCCCAAAAGAAATAGGCTGTGAAAACCGGCCGGCCGGATGGAAAAGGAAAAAAGAAAAATCCTGGTTTTTTTGCTAAAAGACCCTCGGGAATTCTGAAAATTGCATGAATTTTTTTCTCGAACGACAAATTAGCAGTTTAGCCTATAAAAATTGCAGAATTCACCAAAAATTCATTTTTCAGCAGAAAAGGGGCTCGGGAATTCAATTTTTTAATCGATTTTAGCATTTGAGGCATGTTTAACTTTGTTATTATTATTTCTATGCAATTTATTTATGTTATTTACTATTTTGATTATCTGTGATCGTTTATATTCCTTTTAATCACTAAAAATAGCAGTAAATCATGAAAAATGCATAGAAAAATACGGGATCATGAACCGGAGTTCGAAGAGCATTATGATAATTTTGTAACCATTTTATATAAATTACTAGTAGTAATCTTATGAACTCTTTGCATAAATATAGAAAATGACTACCATCACAAACCAAGAGTTCAGAGAACTGACCCACATGGCCAGAATTTGTATAGAATTTGTACAAGTTTTCAACTCCGTGATAATGTAATCATAGATGAGCTGAAGATTGAGAAGAGTCTCTCTACCTTTCACCCAAATGTGGTGCAATCCGCACGCAACTATCGTCAAGACGGCTACAAGGAGTATGCTGCATTAATTGACACCATGCAAGTTGCGGAAGTTCAAGATGATGTTCTAAGGAAGAACTACATCTCACTGCCACCTAGTAGCAATCTTAGGCATGAAGTCAATACTAGCAGCTACAAGGTGATGAAGACTATCACGAAGGAGAGGGGCAAGAAGGGTAAGATCGTGGGTCGCACGTTATTGATGCTTTTTCATCCTAAGAAGAAGGGCAAAGAACAACATGGGGCACACCTCGCCATTGCAGGCACGGAGGATCCGCATCCATTAGTTGCACTCATGGATATAGACAGGCTAGTAGCAACCCCCATCATCCCTCCTTTGGACATCCTAGTGGCCACAGCTGTAGTTGCCCAAGAGGAGAAGACCGCCATGGAGCAGATTTAGGCAGAAGTTACTACATACTTTGCTGATTCGATCTGGTGCACGTATCGCACTTAGATCTTTTTACAGTCACTTGCAATTTGTGATTGTGATGTAACTTTGAATAATGGTTGTAAGCTCTAGGAGAGCAAATCATTAAATTCTTATTATAAGTCCTACAAGTCTTATTTTTCTGTATTTATAATAGCAAGTTATGTTTTGATATCTGAAGTATTTTATTTATATATTGCTTTCTTTCTACTGCATATTAATAAAGTACATTATATTAGAATGTGTGTGGTGCCCTTTGGAGGGAGTGTGCTTAGCAGGTAGTGGCACAGTGAATACCATCTTGAGAGGGACAAAAAAATTCAGTCAGTCAACAAGAAAGTCAGTAGTCTTACGACAATCGCAGTAGTGATATTTGTATAATAGGCTTTGGAAGGGCCACAATTATACTCATGGTGGGCATAACTTTGGTCATTAAAGAAGACTTGTTGTACCCAGAATCGATTAGAAATCTCAAGGATATTCGCTAATGGTTTCCATGTAGATACTGAAGAAGAGTATGGTAAGGAATACCTACTCATTACAAAGTTTGAAGAAAGTAGAAAAATGGTATTAGAACGACTTCCTTCATTTGAAACTAGGCTATACTACACTAATATTAAGGTACCTGCAGCCTATATTGCCCTGAAAACCGTATTTAGAAGCTCTGAACTTTTCTATCTCTGGCATGATAGATTATGCCACCTAGGTCTTAGGATGATGAGAAATTTAATTACTAATTCTTGGGGACATAATGTCAATGTAAAGAATTTCCAAAATCAGGAAGATTTTGTATGCCCTGCATGTGCCACTAGGAAATTAATTACTAGACCTTCTACTCTGAAAGCGAAGGATGAAGTACCTACATACCTGGACTGTATCCAAAAAGACATTTGTGGTCCTGTACAGCCCTTGTAAGGGTCATTTAGGTATTTTATGGTGCTCATCGATGCTTCCTTGAAATGGTTGCACGTATATTTATTGTCTACGAGAAACAACACTTTTGCAGAGTTAATCTCGCAGATAATTGGAATTAATAATAATTTCCCAGGTCATCATGTGAAGTCCACCAGAATGGACAACACCGGAGAATTTATTTTGAAAGTATTTGATGATTATTGTATGGCAGTGGGACCTAACGTTGAGTATTCACTACCGCATGTCCACACCCAGCATGGACTAGTAGACTTTGAAGAATTGTAATTTACCAACTACATGTTGTGGACACGCAGTCTTGCTCGCAGCAACTCTCATCAATTTTAGACTATCGGCATATAACATCCATTCACCTATGCATCTAGCGCAAGGATCAGCATCGAAAATTTCTCATCTTCGCAGATTTGGTTGCAAGGTCTATGTACCTATACCACCATCGCAGTGAACTGCAATGAACCCTCTCCAAAAGTCTGGGATATACGTTGGTTATGAGACAACATCCATAATTAGGTATTTGGACCCCATGACTGGAGATTTGCATGCAGCCCATTTCGCTGATGGCATATTAGATGATGATTATTTCCCATCATTAGGGGGAGGAAATCAACCCCTTGATAAAAATATCAGAAAATAGAGAAGTCCATAAGATAATTGAATTGAAGTCCAAAAGATAATTGAAATCTGCACATGACCTGCGCACTAGTGAAGCAAATAGAGAAGTCTAGAAGATAATTGAAGTCCATAAGATAATTGAAGTCTAGAAGATAATTGATTTACAAACATTAGCAAATCAACTACCTAACAACTTTAGTGATTTGAATAGCGTGACCAAGTCGCATATGCCCGTACGCAATGCACCTGAGAGGGTTGAAATACCGATGAAGGTATCCCTAATCCCGTCCTAAGGCCTCAGACGGACGAGAACTCCGGCCCCTCGAATTCGAAGTAACCGGGGATGCCTAGTGAAAAAGGATAAGAAGTACTTGACACAGCCGATCACCGAAGTTCCGTAGAACCAGAAGGGGAGCCAGTTGAGATCTGGCACCAGTATGGAACCTTCAGAACAATGCATACTAGAATTGAACATCTCCATGAAGGGAGACATCAACATGGATGTGTGCGCACACATCGGATCTGAAAAACTAAAGGGACTTGCCCCCGTAATTGGAAGCAACGGTGAGCAAGTAGAATCATTATCATAATCGCTCCATGAAGAAATAGCTATAAATTATGTGACTACAGGAGAATCTATGAATAGAACAACAACCAATGTCGATATTTATTTTGCAAAGAAAATTGCCACAATCATCGATCTCGATCTAGAGCCTGCATCGCTCGCTGAATGTAAGAAAAGATCAAATTGGAAAGATTGGAAGAAAGCAATAGAAGCAGAATTATTATCCCTGAATAAAATAGAGGTATTTGGGCCTATAAGCCGCACGTCTCCCCATGAGCACCCTGTAGGGCATAAGTGAGTATTTGTTCGAAAGAGAAATGAAAACAATAAAATTGTAAGACATAAAGCAAGACTTATTGCACAAGGTTTCATTCAGCGACCAGGAGTCGATTATGAAGAAACTTCCCTGGTCATGGGCGGAACTACCTTTAGATATTTAATCTAAATGGCAGTAAACTTGAATTTAGAAATGAAATTGATGGATGTGGTAACTACATACCTTTATGGGAACTTAGATTCAGACATTTATATGAAGGTACCTGATGGTATCCCTGTCCCGAACTAAAACATAGAAAATAGAAATATGTACAGTGTGAAACTCAAAAAGTTACTGTACGGACTTAAGAAATCAAGTAGGATGTGGTATAATTGCTTGAAGCGACTTTCTATGCAAGAAACGCTACATGAACAATGATAATAATCCCTGTGTATTTATACAACGATTCCATGATGGATTTTGTATAATCTCAGTTTATGAAGATGATCTGAACATCATTGGAATCTTGGAAGGTATTAAGAAAGTAAGCTCTTATGTGGAGTCAAAGTTCGAAATGCAATATTTGGAAAAACCAAATATTGCCTAGGCTTGCAGCTTTAGCATACCCTTGAAGGGATATTAGTACATCTGTCAACCTACACTCAGAAAGTGTTAGAAAGATTTGATTTTGAAAAGGCATACCCTTCGAAAGTGCCAATGGTCCAAAGTCCTTGCAGCAAGACAAGGACTGTAAAGACCTAAACAAGAGGGGGAGGAAGTCCTGTGACCGGAATTCCCATACTTAAGTGCAATAGAAACACTCATATACTTAGCAAACTGTACTAGATTGGACATTGCACTTGTCGGAAACCTATTAGTAAGGTATAGTGCAGAACCTACCAAAGGTATTGGTAGGGAATGAAGGACATCTTCCAAGACCTCAAAAGAAGTAAAGACCTTGGTCTGTTCTACAGAAAGAATCAAGACCTATCTATGAATGGCTATGCAGATGTCGGGTATCTGTCAGGACTCACATACGGCCAAGTCGCAAACATGCTATGTATTCCTATGTGGTAAAACTGCAATTCCATGAAAATCGTCTAAGCAATGTCTTATATCGACTTTGAGGAACCACTCGGAAATAATAGCACTGTACGAGGCCTCACAAGAATGTGCTTGGCTTCGGTGGTTGATTCACCACATCCAGCAGTCGTGTGGATTGAATTTCACGCAAACCCCACTATTATCTATGAAGACAATACAACTTGTATTGCACAAGTGCAGATGGATTATATGAAGAATCATCTCATAAAGCATATCAACCCCAAGTTCTTCTATACTCATGAATTGCAAAAGATGGATGAAATTAAAGTACTGCATACTAAGCCATGTGAAAATCTTGCATATTTATTCAGCAGGTCACTTCCAGCATCTAGCTTTGAAAGGTACATATGTGGAATTGAAATGATAAGACTTAGAGAAGTGCAGAACTCAGGGAGAGAATCTTCACGAACTCATCATTAAAACTTGATTATGAAGATCGAGTACCAAAAGAGTAAATTCTGGAGATTAAATGAAATTGGGTGGATTGTACTCTTTTTCCCTTGACGAGTTTTCCTGAAGTTTCTCGGCTAAGATTTTTAACGATGCAATTCGTACAACGTAGCAAAACGTGTGTTATATACTCTTTCTTCAAAAAATTTCCACTGGATTTTTATGTAGTTTTGACGAGGCATGAACATGTGAGGATGGGTGCCCAAGGGGAAGTGTTGGGAAACTATGGGCTCGGCCCAGCAGCCGGCCTATGTATGGTCACCCCATTCCAAACCCTAGCAGGGTCTGTATACTATAAATATTGGTACTAGTCATTGTAAAAGATTGATCGCATGAAGATCGATAAAGAGAAGCAAAAAGTCTCATACATCTCTGTATTTAATCTACTATTTTGCTCTTATATTCTTGTATTGATTGATGTGATTCTATATTTATCTACTACGTAGTCGTTCAGACTGAACTCATCAGCGACGATTCCCCGATAATAAAAAAAAAAAACAACCAGCACGGCTACTGCTATCCGGTTGGTAGTTAGCAGACACACCAGCCATCCGGTTGCCCCTTCTAATAGGAGAGTCGTCCGTACATAAAAACTGATTTGTCCAATTGTTGCATTTCTACGCGTTTTCTTGGCTGTGTTATTACGTGCTGATAAAAACAAAAGCCAGTTACTCGGAGTCTCGGACGACGTCGTGCCTTCGACTTATCAGGACTGATTCGAGCAAGCTTGCCAAGTTGCCAGCTTATCAAAGCCGCGTCGTAATTCGGTTTGCTACCACTGTTTCATTTTTGTGACGTCGCACTGCTCTACCCCAATGTTGTTCATTTGATCCCTTTTGTCACGACACTCCCTCCAGGAAAAGAATAAGTAGTGACGTGATAGAATTCAAATTATTTTAACTTCTATCAACAATATCTTTTAAGTAAATTTAGATTAGCCATACGAAAATGTTACGAGTAAATTTCTCTCAAAAATGCTTTCACAGCGTTATGATATCAATAGGTTTTACAAATATACTGTAACAGAAAATGTGGTCAAAGTGGTTTTTTGAGACCATATCAATGTCCAAATGTTACTTATCTGCGATGGGAATTGATTCGCTGTTGACAAAAAGAAATTCAGTACATAGGGGGAAAAAGTTCCCACCGGAAGTTGCATTAAGGCCATCTATAGTGTGAGCAGTCAGGGCCAGTCTGACGTAAGTTTTGAATAAACAGGCACGCGTTTTCTTGACTGATTTATGTACAAGTCAGTCGATTCCTGGGACGGCATAGTGCTTTCGAATACTCAGGACCAGTCTGCCGTCTCAGCTATCAAACTGTCGTGCAATTGGAACAGCGTGCTTGACAAATTGCACTACAAGCTTTCCCTTTGTCACTGTTGCACAGTAGAAAAGCCCCTTTTGTCACTGTTGCATAGTAGAAAAGTGAATCTAACATCTCCTTCAAAATAAGAGCAAAAATGTTACTGTAGACTTATGCGCCACGTAGCAATTCTGAACCAGGGGCACGGAAACGTCTCGTTCAGCCCTAAGGGCACTAGCGCCACGTCCCACCCTAGGGGTGTGACATTGCGTAATCCGTACCCCTGGGGCATGGTTTCGGCCTCAGCCAACCCCCAGGGACACGATAGCCCCCTCCCGAAATTTTTAAACCTAAATGCCGCTTTCGGCGATCCCCGGATTCTCGTTGCCCCCACATGCACGAAAAACCCGGCGGATAGCATTCGCGTAAAACCCGGCGGATCACATTAGAACCATTCTGCTCTGCGTAAAGAGAGATGATCGAGCGATCTAGAGGCATCGCGATCGGCCGAAATTAGTTCCGATTTTGCTGCCTATTTGAGGGTGTTTAGAGAAGTGTCTAGAGGTCGTTTTAGTAGGGTTAGTTCGACATCAATTGAAGATCTTCTAGAGGAGTTAATTTCTCTCGTATGCTTTATGTTTTTGAATTGTGTTATGTTTTTTAATTGTGTAGTTAGTGTTAAAGTATTTAGTCATAATTAATTAGTTTTAGTTAGTTAGTCGTAATTGAAATAGTTGTAATTAATTAGTCGTATTTAATTAGTAATATTTTATTTTGCGGAGTTTGTAGCTTGTTGTGATGTGCGCCAACGGATCAAAGTCGAGCACCAGAGACCTGCAGGATTGCTTCCACCACTACAAATTCCTCAGTGGAAATGGAAACAAATTGGAATGTATTTCATTACTGGTCAACCGCGAACTAAGACATATGGGCCATAGTTGACAGATTGACAAAAGTCGCCCATTTCATCCCTATGAAGACCACATACAAAGGAAACAAATTGACTGAGTTGTACATGGCTCGTATCTTGTGTCTACAGGGAGTACCCAAGAGAATAGTATCGGATCGAGGTTCTCAATTCACCTCGTATTTTTGGGCTAGTCTGCATGATGCACTTAGGACTCACCTAAACTTCAGCACAACGTATCATCCCCAGACTGATGGACAGACTAAAAGAGTAAATCAGATTCTAGAGGACATGCTTCGGGCATGTGCTTTAGAATTTACAGTAGACTGGGAAAGATGTCTAATGTACGCAAAATTCTCCTACAACAGCAGTTACCAGTCTAATCTGAAAATGTCTCCGTTTGAAGCACTCTATGAAAGAAAATGCAGAACCCCTCTTCATTGGTCAGAATCAGGAGAATGTTATATCTTCGGGCCAGATACCCTCAAGCAGGCAGAAGAGAAAGTCCGACTGATCAGAGATCGTCTCCAAGCTGCCCAGTCCAGACAGAAGAGTTATGCCGAGAATCGTCGCAGAGAGTTAACATTCGAAGTTGGAGACCATGTGTATTTTAAAATATCACCTCTTCGAGGAATGCAGAGATTTTAAGTGAAAGGTAAGCTTGCACCAAGGTACATAAGCCGGTTCCCAATCACCGCCAAGCGTGCAGAAGTAGCCTACCAGCTGGAGTTACCAGCGAGTTTGTCAGACGTCCACAACGTGTTCCACGTCTCTCAGCTCAAGAAATATCTCATAGTACCTGAAGGGCAAGCTCTAGTTGAAGTCATCGCACTCCAGAAAGACCTGCCGTATCCAGAACATCCGGTCAAGATCCTTGACGTCGCGGAGAAGTAAATAAGACATCAGATTATCCGTCTCTACAAAGTTCAGTGGAGCAACCACTCGGAAAGAGAAGCCACTTGGGAACGCGAAGATCAGCTGAAGTTAGACTACCCCTATATGTTTTTGGCGTAGCTCGAATCTCGGGGTCAAGATTCTTTTAAGGTGGGTAGGTTTGGTTACAGCCTATTTTCAGTTCTTGAACAGTAAAGTTCAGAGATTCAATTTCTTTGCAAAAGCTTAACTCTAAATATGAAACTCCCAAAGTTTTAAAGTTCAAGCTTCAAACTCCAGTTTTGCTTCAGCTATAAATCTCAAAATTCAGATTTTTCAAACCTCTCAAATCACCTCTTATTTATCAAACTTCAGAATTTGAAAGCCCTCAATCTCGTCCTCGAAATCCTTTAGGCTTGGCCCCTTCTTCCCTGGTGCTCTACACACGCCCAGCTCCCCCGTATCCATTTATGCTGGCTGCGACACCTGCATTTGGTCATGTCCCGGCTTCGCCGCACCTCTGTGCCACCACCATACTATCCCATTCTCTCTCTCCCCTGATTTCCCTCTCTCTGCGCCACGCCCAGCTCAGGCTTTCCCGCGCAACGCACACCCCGACGCGTCGTGTCCCAGCTTCTCCGCTGTAACATCCCAATTTTCAGAGCTTTAAAAATCTTTTAAATAGTGGTAGAGAGAAAATTCACCATTTGTATTTATTTGAATATTAAATTAAAAAGCTTAATATGGACTTTAAGGACAAACTGATTTAAATGTGCTTAATCCCAACATCAACAATTGTCAAAACTATTTTATTTAGATTCTATATGCTTGGATATATTTTATAAAATTTTTTGGAATTTTTCCAAAGTCATTTGCTATTTTCTAATTACTATTTGCATTTTCTGGATTTATTAAAAAGAAAAATCTTTTAAAATCCTTGAATGATCTTTGGGCGAAGCCCAACACTATTCCAGCAAAGCGCCAGCCCGTCTCGCCCCGACCGCGCCCTCGTCCGTTGGATGCTTGACGCGTGCCCCTCATTTCTGATCGGACGCACGCGCTCAACCCCGCCTTCCTCCGTTGGATGTTCGCCGCGTGGCTTCCCACGATCTCGCTTCGCTTCGCTCGCCGCGCCTCATTGCCGCCGCCAGTGGGACCATCACCGAGTCGTCGTCTCCGCGGAGCCTTCTTCTTCCTCGCGCCCGCGCTTCGCCGCCATTGCTGGAGCTTCGAGCTCCGTCCGACAAAACCGATTCGGTTGCTGATTCTTCGCGCCGACCCCACCAAATCGCACCTCGGTTGATTTCTTATCCATTCCAAACCGAATCAAACCCCGGATCCCTCTCAATCTCCAAAAATCAAGGATTTCAAAATCCAACCGTTTCGGACTCGATTTGGGGGTTTCCAAATCTCGGCGTCTCCGGGCCTATAAATACCCCCTTAGCACCGCCCGGACCTCCGCAACCCAAAGCCGCTACCCTCGTCGCCCCGATCGCCCTAGCGCCGCCGCATTTCGAGTTTTAGGTTTTTCGGCCGAGCTTCTTCTCCGGTGAATTGCGCCGCCGTCTTCGCCGCCCTTGCCTCGCCAACTCGACCACCGTGTTCAGCAAGTCCCAGGCTACCTCTTGCGCACCTCCTCATCGCCGGAGCATCACCGGAGGCCCCGTCCGACAAACCTGAGACCACCTCGCCGCCTCAAGCTCGCCGCCGGCCATCTCCGACAACCCCAGGTGCTCAAACTGGTGCCCACATGTGCGCAATAATCCCCTCTACATGCTGGTACCACTCACCGCTGGCGAGGAGCCGCCGTTCGCCGTTGCCATTGGTTCCCGAGCCGTCGCCGCCGTCGGTCTGATGTGGCAGCCCGTGTCAGTGTCCACCTCAGCCCGTGTGCGTGCGTGTCAGCCATGTAGGCACCGCGTCAGTGCCACACGCGCGGTACACCACCTCGACCAGACCAGATCCAAAGGCTCGGTGGACTTGGTCCACGTGGTCGTGTCAGCGGCGATGTGGGCCCCACATGTCAGATTTTATTTTAAATCTATTTCTTTTTCCAGAAATTCTCGGCTGACGCAAGCATTGCGCAATAATCCGATTTTCCTTTATAAAAATAATTCGGGAAATTCAATAAAATCCAAATTAGGGTTTTATTTGATTTTCAAACTTTCAAAGCCCATATCTTTCGCATCCGAACTCCGATTGAGCCCATTCAAATTTGTAAATTCATATAAAATTAAGATCTATTTAGTAGTGAATTTTATTTGAATTTTTGGAGTTGTTTTACCTCTGTTATTTATTGTTTTTGTTTCTTTTGTCTCGTTTGCGAGTAGACGTCGATACTTCGGGGAATTTTGCAGAAGAAGGAGCACCTCAAGACCAAGACCAATATCTAGATATATTCCAAGGCAAGTTATACCTTTGATCATATTGAACCCAGTTTTCAAAATACTTTGTTTCAATGTATTGCATTCTATTTCAAGTATTTATTTAAATACTTTTGGGATAGTTATTAATCCAAATTGTTGTGCCACCTTGTCTATTGTATGCCATGATCTCTTGTCACCCTAGGTTGGTTAATTATTAGTTGGTATTATCGTAGCACCAACGTGGGTTGGTTAGATACGAGTAGTTTGCTTAGCCATGCCACGAGTCATCATTTCATGTGAGATGCAAATATAAACCTGACTAAGTGATTATGGAACTGTGTGATGAAACTGTGTGTGCTGTGTGCTGTTACTCGTGATGGCATGTGTTGCACTTAATCAACAGGGTGGGAAAAGTTTTGGACTGAGGCAAGTGGTGGATCTGTGTGAATGGTGGAACTGTGTGATATAAACTTTGTGATTTGGGTTAAAACTGGAAGTCTTGCCTTGGTCAATTAAGAACTTAACTTTGTGCGCCATTGAACTGGGCCTTACTGTACGACCACATGCCTAGTATGGGCTGGGCCTGACTTAGTAAGTTATGGAGACTTGACATTGATAACTCAGGTTGTATTTAAGCTGTGTGATGGGCTGGAGGTGTGATATGTCACATCGCGGGACGGTTCGCTGCATCCCTGTCCAACTGTGTGTGTCGTTCCAAGGGCTGTGTGTACAAATTGGACGGTAGGAAAGCACATCGGGAGTGTCATTGTTTGGGATGAAATCTCTGAAAGGTTTTGTTATGGTCAGTGCTAGCTACACTGATTGTACCGTGTGGGTAAAGTGTACAACCTCTGCAGAGTGTTAAACTAATCTATTCGAATAGCCGCGTCCTCGGTTATGGACATGCTCGGGAATTTCACACGAGGGGTAGTTTTCATAAAACAAATGGGAAGGGTCAGCTGTGTGAAGGTAACTTGTACAGCTGTGTGAATAACTTGATTAGACTGTGTGTCCTTTGTGAAATCAATTGTTAACTTATTATTGTCTATTTGTTTTGAATTATGTTTTCAATCTATTATTTGTATTCAATTGCAAATGTTGCATTTCCGCAAAATAACCATAGAAGTCATTCCTTTGGAATAAGCCATCATGTATAAATGCATTCTGTGGTATGACTTGCGAGTACGGTGTGTACTCACTCTTGCTAAACAAATCAACAGAAGTGGAGGAGTCGTCGCCTGCTTTTGAAGAAGAGTTCTACGAAGGTTGATCGTTAGGGTCTTGATTCGATCGGTTGCACGTGGTAAATCGATGGGAGCCCACCGAGTTTATTTCGTTTCATTGCGCTTTATTTCTTTATTGTCAGCCTTGCATGACTTAATAAATGTAAAACTCGACTGTAAGGTCCCAACAGTTATTTGTTATTCAAAGTACTCGTTATTCTTATATTCGTTGTATGGATGTGATATTTCATCGATGTTGACACTGTGTGCACTAGCGTAATCCTGGACTAGTGCAGAATACACAGAGGGTCCAGATTTGCATATTTGGGTCCCGACATCCGCCTCCGCACCCGCCTACCGCATCAGAGCCCAACACCGTGTTGTCCCATCCCGGTGCTCCACTCTCGCTTGCCACTATCACGTTTCCCTCATCAACGCCCGCATAGCTTGCCCCGTGATCGTGCCACCATTGATCGTTGCGTCGCCATCATGGCTCCCCAATGGATCCTTCCCCCTTTTAGCTATAAGAGACGCCCCACACCCCTTTTCCCTCCCCACCTCGCCACTCTACCTCCTCTCTCATCGCCAAGGGGAAGCAAAGAAAGCACAACTCTCACCTTGGCCGCCGCCGCCCAGTTCCCCACTGCTGCTTCTTGCAGCCGCGCTGCCGCTCTGGTGCACCACCCTCCCCGCCGTCGGTACCCAGGTGGCCGTCATCCTCGTGGCCTCCCGTTTTGGGTCTTGGAAGCCACCGCCGCGCTCGCCTCCGCCGTGGACGAGCTCGAGCTGTGTGCACCCGTGGAGCCCTTCTGTGTCCGAGCTCTGGACAACAATGCGGCTCGGCATTTATTCCCGAATCCTTATCTGTATGATTAGACTTTAATTAGCAATGTTTAATTAATCAATCCTTGTCCTTTAGAGCTAAGTATTAAATAGTGGTTTGGTTACTGCAGTCTGTTTTCAATGACGCATGTGCCAGGCAAACAAATAATGTAGTCTTTAACCCTTTTAAGCCTTGTTGTTTCAATGACAGTGGACCCAGTGCAATTAATTGCATGGTGAAAACCCCAGTGGGCTGGCGCACCGTGTTAATGGACCTGGTCCAGCGCTGTCGGGTGAGTTGAGCCACTGTGCTACGGACCCACATATCAGAGGGAGTTAATCTCCCTCCTCTCTTATTTTATTGTTTTACTTCAAGAGCAAAACTTCAAAATTCCTTTTCCCGTTCTAACTCCAAAAATTATAAACTTATTCCTACAAATTTGTAAATTCGAGCTCTACATTTTGTTAATTTTGGAGTTCATTTATTATCTATTTGGTATCTATTTGCTTTGTTTGCTTGTCTTTTCTTTTCTGATACGTTCATCTAAGTAGAGTTTGAAGAAGCCGGAGACCTCCATTTCGATCAAGCTCAAGAATACCAAGATCCTCTAGCCTTTGACCCAGGTGAGTCAATACTTTGATCATATTGAAAATAAATTTTATGCAAATTATATTATTTTAAAATAACAAGTTGCATGCTATAATTTCTTATGCAAATGTATGTCAAATGATCCTGAGGTAGTTAAATGCCAACTTGATGATTAAATAATTATTATGACATTTCCTTGATAATTGAATTTTCCTAATCCTTGTCACCCTAGTAATTATGTGGTAACATACTAGTTATAGTTGTACTTAAGCGTCATGCTAATCCTGCTTAAGTACCTGGGTATTAAATAACCCAATAATCATCCTTGAAACATAAAAATTATTTTGGGCAGTCATTGGGGAAATGACTGGTATGTTTGAGATAATTTGGTTTACACTCCACAAAACCCTAAAAACTTGCTAATACCTCATCGGGGCGGATGGTATGTTGGAGGGTATGTTGTTGGGTACTAATGTAGCCTAAGGTATGTTGGTATGTGGATGGCACGTGGAATGAACTGCAGATAACTTTAAGGACTTAATCCTATGATGACCTCCCAATATAAAATAGTACAACCACAAGTCTAATGATGGCAACGATCTGGCTAAATAATTGGTGCCCATCTGTACGAGTTGCACCATTGAAAGACCCGCTTCGCCATGAGCCTCCGGGGCTATGGGTTGGGGTGTACAACTTACGGGTCTTTGTGAGCATAAGTCGTATGGCGCAAGAGGGGATCTGGGTAAGGGTAGACGGGCCTCCGTGGGCGTAACACTACTCAGGTGAAACCTTAGTGAGTGTAGCAAATACCGAGGGATGCCTTGTAAAGGCCTTGTGGTAATCTCCCTTGATTCACACATCCAAGGAAATATGTGTATATATCAAGACGATTATCTCTTATGGGTAAAGTGTACAATCTCTGCAGAGGAATAAACTGTTCGAACAACAGTGCCCATGGTCACAGGCGGGTATGGGAACTTACAAGAATTAGTTCTATTTATAAAAATTTGTGGGTGGGATGAATAATGTGTCGGGCTCACCTAGCCCTTGCTTTAGATCTTTCCTGAGTAGTCTTACCCAGTGTGATAAATAGGTGGATGTAACCACCATAAAAAATAAGCATAAGGTGGAGGTAACCTTTGCTGTTATTATTATTGCACAAATATTCTTTTCAAGAAAATATGATTTAGTTAAAATGCTAAGAGATAGGACTTTCTAACTACTGTAATTAAAAAATATTAATTGCTTTGAGCAAATAAAAGAGCCCGAGCCATCCTTGTTAAACTTTGCATATATATATTATTGCATCTGTTGTGTTGGATCGTGAGCACGAAAGTTGTGCTAATCCTCGCTCTTTCCCCAAACCCTCAGAACCCGCGGATCATGGAGATTACGCCTGCTACAAGGATCAAGGTATCGATGGACAAGGCAATGATGAATAGTAGTTTAGTTTCCTTAGTCTAGGTCTCGCCTCAGTCTAGCTGGCTCCGTCGGCGTTTGTGTACAACCAATATTCTCCAAGTCCTTGGTGAATATCGTTTGTACACAAGCTACCCCAGTCGCTTGCCTGTGGAGAGACGTGCTCTACCCTTTTGTTTCCGCTACCGTTTCATCATTGTATGTAATGAACTCATTTGGCCTGCACGACCCTATTTGTAAACTCGACCCGATGCGGTCTATTTGAACTCAAATGTTTGTATTACCATGAATGGTTTGGTCTACGATGTGTATGAAATGATTTAGTAATATATCATGTCAGCGCTACTGTCGGGACCCAAATATGCAAATCTGGACCCTCTGTGTATTCTGCACTAGTCCAGGATCACGCTGGTGCACACAGTGTCAACATTGATGAAATATCAATTCCATACAACGAATTATTAAATAAACGAGTAATTTGAATAACAAATAACTGTTGTGACCTTAAGGTCGAGTTTTACAATTATAAGCCATGCAAGGCTGACAATAATGAAATAAACTGCAGCGGAAACAAAGTAAACTCCAGCGGACTCCCATCAATACACCACAGGCAACTGACTGGGATCAAGACCCTAACGATCAACCTTCGTAGAATTCCTCTTCAAAAGCTGGCAATGACTCCTCCACTTCTGTTGATTTTTTTAGCAAGAGTGAGTACACACCGTACTCGCAAGTCATACCACAGAATGCAATTATACATGATGGCTTATTCCAAAGGAATAGCTTTTGTGGTTAATTTGCAGAAATACAACATTTACAATTGCATACAGATAATAGATTGAAACGTAATTGAAAACAAATAAGGAATATTAATTTAACATTTGATTTCACAAAGAACACACAGTCTAATCAAGTTATTCACATAACTGCACAAGTTATCTCACACAGCTGACCCTTCCCAATTGTTTTATGAAAAACTACCCCTCGTGTGAAATTCCCGAGCATGTCCATAACCGAGGACGCAGCTATTCGAATAGATTGATTAACACTCTGCAGAGGTTGTACACTTTACACCCCCCCCCCCCGCCTCCTCCCCCGCCGCGCCCGGCTCTTCTCCCCACCCCTCGACTATAATGCCGCCCGCGCCCCTCCCCTTCTCCCCCTCCACACCCTGCCTCCTCCTCTCGTCTCCCTCGGAGCCGTCATCGTCATCGTCGCCCCCACCTTCTTATCGCCACCTCGGTCGCTGACACTGTCACCACCTCCTCCCGACTTTGCCTCCGCCTCCGGCCTCACTCCTGGCACCGCCCACCCCCTCTCCGCCCTCTTTCCAGCGCCGCCGCCGCTGTGCACCCCCTCCTCTCCTTTTCCCTCTCCCTCCCCCTCACTTTCTTCATGCAGCGGAGAAGGCGAGGCGATGCACTGCACACGTCGCCGCTTTTATCGCGCCCGTGCGCCTGGCAGGTGGGCCTCCCAGCTATAGTGCCTCGTGCAACTAACATGTGGGACCCACTGGACACTGTGCCGTGAACCCATGCGCTGGCGCACATGGACTCGGTACACGCAATATACGGTGGACCGAGCAATATTCACATGCCACGTGTCAGAACAGGAGTTTTCCAGTTTTTCTTATTTTCTTTTCAATTAAAAATTCATTTGAAAAGCTTCAAAAATTCATATCTTCTTCGTTATAACTCCGAAAATTATGAAACTTGCTTCTAAATTTTACTAAATTCAAGATCTTCCTAATGGCACTAGTCTTGTTCAATTTGAATTTCATTTGTTATGAGTTTTGTATTTATTTGCTCTATCAACTGTTGGGTCTTTTTCCGGTACTTTCGTCCGATTAGGTTTCGAAGACGCGGGAGACCTCCACCTCGATCAAGCTCAGGAGTACCAGGACCCTACTACATTTAACCAAGACGAGTCAATACTTTGATCATTTTGAGCCCACATTTTATGCAAATTATATTTATTACAAAATATCAAAATTGCATGCTTTAATTTTGTAATCAAATGTATGGTAAAGCTTAAGGTAGTTAAACACCCATTTTGAAGATTAATTAATTATTATCCATCCTTTGATAATTGAATCCATTATTTCCATGTCACCCTAGTAGCTATGTGGTAAATACTAGTATAGTTTGTACTTAAGCGACATGCTAGTCTTGCTTAAGTATCGGGACAATAAATGTCCTGAGCAACATCTTTTATTCATGAAAGTGGTTTTGGGTAGTCATTGTGGGTAAATGACTGGTGTGTTGTGATAATTGGTATTTTCTCCCCAAAACCCTAAACAACTTGCTAGTACCACATCTGGGCAGATGGAAAGACTGGTGGGTGCCGTCGTGCACCAGAGTGGTTGGCATGTGGTATGAATCGCCTGGATGGATTAAGGACTTAATCTTGTCATGATCTCCCGTGTAAAACAAGTACAACTGCAAGTCTACAAAGTGCAACTGGGCTAATGTAAAACATTACAACCACAAGTCTATAATGGTGTCGACCTGGCTAAATAATATGTATCCACCAATGCGAGCTGCACCACTAGAGAGACCCACGAGTCGTGTCGCTGGCTTAAGCCGTCGTGGACACGGGTCGTATTGATGGTTTAAGGCGCCGTGTGGCGCAAGAGGGGGTTTGGAGGCATGGTTGGCGCAGGTGTGTGAGCATAACCACTCTTAGATGAAACCTTAGCGGGTGCAACTAATACTGAGGGGTACATTGTAAAGGCCTTGTGTTAATCTCCCCTGATTCACTCGTCCAAGGAAACGTGTGTGCATATCAAGATGATTATCTCTTGTGGGTAAAGTGTACAGTCTCTGCAGAGAAATAAACTATTCGAACAGCCGTGCCCACGGTCACAGGCGGACATGAGAACTTACTAGAGTTAGTTCTATTTCAAAAACCTTTGTGGGTGGAGATGGAAACCAGGTCGGCTCATCTAGCCTGAGGTTTGGATTTTCCCTGGATCGTCGTATCCAGTGTTGTTAATGTATGGAGGTAACTCCAATCAAATGAAGCATTTGTAGAGTTTCCGATGGAGGGATCCTCTACTTTTATTTAATATTTCAATTACTCTCTTTAATAAATTGCAATTTGTTTAAAATGCTAAGTCATAAGGAGGTTGTATTATGATAATTGAACAAGTTGTTTTAGCCAATAAAATAACCCGAGCCACCCTTGTTAAGCCTTGCATGTATATATTGCATCTTGTGTGTTGGCTTGCGAGCACAGAAGTTGTGCTCATCCTCGCTATTTCACCAAACCCTCAGAAGCAGGAAATCCTAAAGCTTTCGACTACTACGAGGAATCATATGTCTGTAGGCCTAGGAGTTTTTGAAGCGTAGTTTAGAATGTAGCCGTTCTAGTCTCACCTCAGTCTAGCCAAATCCATCGGTACTTATGTGCATCCTATATTATCTGAGTTTTCGGGTAATATCGGACATACACAGGTTTCCCCAGTCGCTTGCCTGTGGAGAGATGTGCTCTTACCCTTTTTCTTCCGTTGTTATTTTTGCTACTTTTATGATGTAATTATTTGGCATGTTCGGCACTTATTGTAAAACTTAGCCCGATATGGTCTATGTAAACTCTGATGTGTTAAATTAATGAATGGTATGGTTTTACGCAATGTATAAATTGATTCAGTAATGTGCCTGTAAGTGCTATCTACTGATCCAAGAAATAGTACAGTATTTTCACAGAGGACTCGGGATTACAAATTCCTGGTCCGACAGAGCTGGTATCAGAGCATACGACTGTAGGTACCCTAGTTAGACTGGTCGAGCATAAGGACTTGAGTCTTATTTGCAAAACTTAAGAAAAGATTTGGCAAAATATAATGTACTTATTGCTCTTACTCATCTCTCATAGTTCTTCACTTCCCTCGAATTCACTTGAGTTTTTACTCAGTCTGACTCCCTCGCTTGTTTCAAAAAAAAAATTGTAGATGTCAACCCCGTTGTCCGATGGCCCGTGGGACTTTTTCTCTCATGAAGAAGGTCAAGGCGAGTTCGTGGACATTCTCTGCCAATTCATGCAACACTTGGATTACCACCACAAGCCTATCTTCAGAGGCCGAAAAACTCAGACCCTGGACCAAGAGTCATGGACCATGGAGGTTTTCCTCTATGCCAAAGAGGGCGAGTTCGTCGCTCACACCTTCCGACCCGTGACCCTCCAAAGCAGCTGTTCTAAAGCAGTCCAAGATGCAGCACGCTTCACCTGCACCCGTCTGAGCCAGATGCACGAAGATATTCTTCGAGAGTGACCCTTCCACTACTACCTGCCTCTCCAGGAGGAAGAGTCTGATACCGAGGTTTTCGTCGTCGTGTGGGAGTAGTGTTGGGACCCAAATATGCAAATATGGACCCTCTGTGTATTCTGCACTAGTCCAGGATCACGCTAGTGCACACAGTGTCAACATCGATGAAATATCACATCCATACAACGAATATAAAAAAACGAGTACTTTGAATAACAAATAACTGTTGGGACCTTACGGTCGAGTTTTACATTTATTAAGCCATGCAAGGCTGACAATAAAGAATAAACTGCAGCAGAAACGAAGTAAACTCCAGTAGGCTCCCATCAATTTACCACAGGCAACTGACTGGGATCAAGACCCTAACGATCAACCTTCGTAGAACTCTTCTTCAAAAGCAGGCGACGACTCCTCCACTTCTGTTGATTTGTTTAGCAAGAGTGAGTACACACCGTACTCGCAAGTCATACCACAGAATGCATTTATACATGATGGCTTATTCCAAAGGAATGGCTTCTGTGGTTATTTTGCGGAAATGCAACATTTGCAATTGAATACAGATAATATATTGAAACATAATTGAAAACAATTAAAGAATATTAATTTAACAATTGATTTCACAAAGGACACACAGTCTAAACAAGTTATTCACACAGCTGCACAAGTTATCACACACAGCTGCCCCTTCCCAAATGTTTAATGAAAATCTACCCCCGTGTGAAATTCCCGAGCATGTCCACAACCGAGGACGCGGCTATTCGAATAGATTGATTTAACACTCTGCAGAGGTTGTACACTTTACCCACACGATACAATCAGTGTAGCTAGCACTGACCATAACAAAATCTTTCAGAGACTTCATCTCAAACAATGACACTCCCGATGTGCTTTCTGCCAGTCAATTTGTACACACACCCTTGGAACGACACACACGCTTGGACGAGGATGCGTGAACGAATCCCGCGATGTGACATATCACACCTCCAGCCCATCACACAGTTTAAAAACAATCTGAGTTGTCAATGTCAAGACTCCATAACTTACTAAGTTAGGCCCAGCCCATACTAGGCATGTGGTCGTAAAGTAAGGCCCAGTTCAATGGCCCATAAAGTTAAATCCTTAATTGACCAAGGTAAGACTTCCAGTTTTAACCCAAATCACAAAGTTTATAAAGTACACGGCTCTACCATTCACACAGATCCACCACTTGCCTCAGTCTAAATCTTTTCCCACCCTGTTGATTAAGTGCAACACATGCCATCAACGAGTAATAGCACACAGCACACACAGTTTCATCACACAGTTTCATAATCACTTAGTCAAGTTTATAATTTGCAACTCACATGAAATGATGACTCGTGGCATGGCTAAGCAGTCTAATCGTATCTAACCAACCCACGTTGGTGCTACGATAATACCAACTAATAATGAACCAACCTAGGATGACAAAAGATCATGGCATACAATAGACAATGTGGATATAACAAATTGGATTAATAACTAAACCCAAAAGCATTTAAATAAATACTTGAAATAGAATGAAATATATTGAAACAAAGTATTTTGAAAATTGGGTTCAATATGATCAAAGGTATAACTTGCCTTGGAATAGATCTAGATATTGGTCTTGGTCTTGATCTTGAGGAGGTGTTCCTTCTTCAGCAAAATTTTCTGAAGTATCGACGTCTACTCGCAAACGAGACGGAAGAAACACAAATGAATAAATGACAGAGGCAAAACAAACTCCAAAAATCAAATAAAATTCACCATTAAATAGATCTTGATTTTATATGAATTTACAAATTTTAATGGGCTCAATCGGAGTTCGGATGCAAAAGATATGGCCTTTGGAAGTTTGAAAATCAAATAAAACCCTAATTTGGATTTTATTGAATTTCCCGAATTATTTTTATAAAGGAAAATCAGATTATTGCGCAATGCTTACGTCAGCCGAGAATTTCCAGAAAATAAAATAGATTTAAAAATAAATCTGACATGTGGCGGGGCTGAGGTGGCGTACTCGCGTGCGTGTGGCACTGACGCGGCGCCAACATGGCTGACACGCACGCACACGGGCTGAGGTGGACGCTGACGCGGGCTGCCACATCAAATTGACGGCGACGACGGCTCGGAAACCAATGGCAACGGCGAACGGCGGCTCCTCGCCGGCGGTGAGTGGTACCAGCATGTAGAGGGGATTATTGCGCACATGTGGGCACCGGTTTGAGCACCTGAGGTCGTCGGAGATGGCCGGCGGTGAGCTTGAGGCGGCGAGGTGGCCTCGGGTTTGTCGGACGGGTGCTCCGGTGCGCTCCGGCGATGAGGAGGTGCGCCCGAGGTAGAGGTGGCGACGACGGACTCAACGGTGTGCTCGACAAAGGTGCGGTGGCAGAGATGGCGGTGCAATTCAGCGAGGAAGCTCACGGCGGCGCTGAGGTTCGAGCTCCGCTTCCGGTGAAACGGCGGCGAGCTAGGGTTGGCAGCTGTGGGGAAAAGGCGGCGGGGGTGGATGCGTTCCTCGTGACACGGGCGCGGCTTTAAATAGGGACAAGAAACCCTAGAACCCATGTCGAGGACGGCGGCGGCGCACGCGGGAGAATTGGAACGAAGTCCCGATCGGAGACGATGAACAGTGCTTCGGTCGGACCAACTTGTCAGCGGCGGCGCTCGAACGAAGGTGTGTGGAAAAAGGCGACGCCTTGGCGGTCCCACTTGACAAAGAGACGGAAACGGCGCGGTGCGGGCGGGCGAGATCCAAGCGGGAGCCACGCGGTGCCAATCCAACGGGGCAAGGCGGGCGAGCTCGAGGGCGCAGTGCGATGGTGATCCAACGGCGCGGAGCGAGCGCGGGCAGGGCTGGGCTGAGGGAGAAGCTGGGCTGCGGTGGAATAGTGTTGGGCTTCGGCCCAGCACTGTTCCAGAGGGATTTTCTTTTGGTTTTTCTTTTAAATAAATCCAGAAAATGCAAATAGCAATTAGAAAATAGCAAATGATCTTGGAAAAATTCTAGAAAATTCTATAAAATATATTCAAGCAAATAGAATCTAAATAAAATAAATTTGGCCATTGTTGATGTTGGAATTAAGCACATTAAATCGGTTTGTCCTTAAAGTCCATATTAAGCTTTTAAATTAATTTTCAAATAAATCCAAATGGTGAATTTTCTCACTACCACTATTTAAAGGATTTTTAAAGCTCTGAAAATTGGGATGTTACAAGTAGTTAGCTTAGTTTAGCTTGCAGTGTTTGCTTTAGCAGTCTTTTGGTTGCAAACACTTTTTGTTTCCTTCTTTTGTAGACAACGTGTGTGTATCATGTGTCGTGACTTAGCATAGCCTATATGTTGTGTTTCAGGAGTCATGTAACACTTAACCCCCTTTAATATAATACAGCCATTCTAGGCTATGTATTGTATTTAATCAATTCCCCTCGATTGGTTTGAATTTCTTCTGTTGTGCTCTAGAGGGCCAGTGAACCCTCATATACCTCCTCTAGTTCTAAGTTGAGTTGTTTCCTCATATGGCACCAAAGAGGCCAGCAACCCAAGGAAGTGGTGCTAGTTGTAAAAGGAAGTTGACAGCGCAAAGGCCACAAGATAGCTATCCTCAGCGGTCACCATTTCTCGGCAGCTCATCAACCACCCAGTCAGCAGCCCCGCCACCAAGAGCTCCAACTCCAACTTCGCGTCCCAATGGAAATAGTCTTTGCACTCTTCGCTTCGCTGGACAGCCTGTGGTACCCAACCTAGCAGCCCACCTTCACTGCTTCAGCTGTGGGGAAAAGGGGTACTTTTCCAAAAAGATGCCCCCAGAAGAAGCTTTGCCTTGAACATGGTGCAGAAGATGACAAAGCAGACCTTGCCACCCATCAACGTAAGGAATTACCCGGAAGAAGATGTCACATTAAAGCCAATGGCGCCACTACACCAAGAAGACGCCTGAAGGTTATCACTTGCTTCCATTGCGGAAATACCTGACACTTCGTCAATAAATGCCCCCAAAGGAAGCAAGGCCACAGGATCCAATGTTTCTATTGTGGCAACCTAGAGCACCATTTGACCAGATGTCCCCACTGGAATCTTGAAGAATCAGCAAGGAAGGACATCGTCACCAACCTTAGCCTTGACAACGAAGAACTCATCAAGAGTCCAAGCGAAAAGCAAGTTGTACCTACCAAAGTTCTACTACTAGACGCTTGATTTGAATGTGGTAAGACATGACATGTCGCCCAATTATGTCCTCCAATATGACAACATGAAAGAGGAGCATGCTTCACATGTGGGCAATATGGACAATTATTGCTACACGTGCCCAGTTCCCTACTGTCCCTGCTGTGAGGAACACCATCAATCAAAAGATTGCCCTGTGAACCAAGTAGTATGAACACATTGTGGAGAAAAAGGACACCAGGTAGACCAATACTGTGTAAACTACCCCAACTGTGACAAGGACCACCAGCCCGGTGAATGCCCGATGAGTAAAGTCACGTGTTTTCTCTGCGAAGGACAAGACCACTGCTCCAAAAATTGTTTGATGCGTCTATTCCTGATCAAGGCAGTTGAGTTAAAAAGGACATATTTTCATGTCGCTGTAAGACTCATCATAAATCAGATTTTAAAAGAGTATAGCCAGATTTCACCGAAGTGTCAAAGTACCTCAGTAGAGAAGGGAAGAAGTGAGAATGTTCCCCGCCCTCCTCACCCCATCAAACAACCTGCAGTATGGAACCCAATAGATCATCTTCGCTGTCTCAATTGTGGGGAAAAGGATATTTCGCCAAACGGTGCCCTCAACCAGTCACCCCGGTGAGGTTCAACTTCAATGCCACACCAGCTCGAGGCCAGACTTCAACTTCAAGCAAGAGTCATCCGACCTCGCAGGCATTCAGAGCTGTTTCCACGCCAAGCCAAAACCAAGGCCAAGTGAATCGTGTCACCGCTGAAGAAGCCCAAGCAACTTCAGAAGTAATGAGAGGTACGCTCCCCGCCTCATCTGAGTAGCCGAATCTCGGGGTTGAGATTCCGTTTAAAGAGGGTAGGTTTGTAACATTCTCAAAAATTTCAAAAGCATTTGGAGTTTGGTTTCAAAACAATTTCAAATTTTGAAATCCAATCTTACCTTGGTTTGGGCCCATTTCGGCCCATCTTTCCTTGGCCCAGCCCGCTCTGCCCCCGCTTGGACCCCCCCTTCCCCCTCCTCCCCGGCGTGCGCTCTGCGCCCGGCCGACCGTCGCCTCTGCTGCGACACCTACGCCAGCCGCCACCGCACGTGCTGCACGCGCCCTCCTTCCTCGCGTCGCGCGCTCCACAACCCCAGCCGACCCACATCGCCCTCTCTGTCGCTGTTAAACCGCACACCACACGGCCCCTCCCCCTTTTCTCCTCCTCCTCTTACGTGCCCTCTGCTCCCGGCTTTGGCCGCCGCTCAGACCCCCCCTTGCTTCCTCCCCCGTCGTGCCCGGCTCTTCTCCCCCCTCGGCTATAAAGTCGCCTGCGCCCCTCCTCTTCTCCCCCTCCACACCCCGTCTCCTCCTCTTGTCTCCCTCGGTGTCATCGTCGTCGTCTTCGTCGCCGTCGCCCCCGCCTTCTTATTGCTGCCTCAGTCACCGACGCCGTCACCACCTCCTTGGCTTCGCCTCGCCTCTGCCTTGCTCCTGTCGCTTTGCCCCTCCCTCCCTTCTCCCGCTCATGCGCGCGCGCCTCCTCTCCTCTCCCTCTCCCTCCCCCTCTCTTTCTCCGCACAGCGGAGAAGGCGAGGTGACGCGCCGCGCACGTCACCGCTTTTATCCGCGCCCTTGCACCTCATAAGTGGGCCTCCCAGCTACAGTGCCCCATGCAACTGACTCGTGGGCCCCACCGGGCACTGTGCCATGAACCCGTGCGCCGGTGCACGTGGACTCGATCCACGCACTGTGCAGTGGACCGAGCCCTATTCACGTGCCACGTGTCAACACGGGAGTTTTTCTATTTTTCTGATTTTCTTTTCAATTAAAAATTCATTTGAAAAGCTTCAACATTCATATCTTCTTCGTTATAACTCCAAAAATTATGAAACTTGTTCCTAAAATTTTCTAAATTCAAGATCTTGCTAATGACACTGGTCTTGTTCCATTTTGAGTTAATTTGCTATGGGTTTTGTATTTATTTGCTCTTTTTGCTGTTGTGCTTTTTTCTGGTACTTTCGTCCGATTAGGTTTCGAAGACGCAGGAGACTTCCACTTCGATCAAGCTTAGGAGTACTAGGACCCTACTGCCCTTAACCAAGGCGAGTCAATACTTTGACCATTTTGAGCCTACATTTTATGCAAATTATATTTATTGTGAAATATCAAAATTGCATGTTTTAATTTTGTAATCAAATGTATGTTAAAGCTTAAGGTAGTTAAACACTCATTTTGATGATTAATTAATTATTATCCATCCTTTGATAATTGAATCCATTATTTCCATTTCACCCTAGTAGCTATGTGGTAAATACTAGTATAGTTTGTACTTAAGCGACATGCTAGTCTTGCTTAATTACCGGGACGATAAATATCCTGATTATCATCTCTTTTATTCATAAAAGTGGTTTTGGGCAGTCATTGTGGATAAATGACTGGCATGTTGTGATAATTGGTCTTTCCTCCCCAAAACCCTAAACAACTTGTTAGTACCACATCTGGGCGAATGGAAAGAGTGGTGGGTGCCGTCGTGCACGAGAGTGGTTGGTATATGGTATGAACCACCCGGATGGATTAAGGACTTAATCCTGTGATGACCTCCTAATGTAAAAAAAAGTACAGCCACTAGTCTATAATGGTGTCAACCTAGCTAAATAATTTGTATCCACCAATATGAGCTACACCACTGGAGAGACCTACGAGTCGTGTCGCTGGCTTAAGCCGTCGTGAACACGGGTCGTGTTGCTGGCTTAAGCCGCCGTGTGGCGCAAGAGGGGGTTTGGGGGCATGGTTGACGCTGGTGTGTAAGCGTAACCACTCTCAGATGAAACCTTAGCGAGTGCAACTAACACTGAGGTGTACATTGTAAAGACCTTGTAGTAATCTCCCTTGATTCACTCGTCTAAGGAAACGTGTGTGCATATCAAGATAATTATCTCTTGTGGGTAAGGTGTACAGTATCTGTAGAGAAATAAACTGTTCGAACAGCCGTGCTCAAGGTCACGGGTGAACATGAGAACTTACTAGAGTTAGTTCTATTTCAAAAACCTTTGTGGGAGGAGATGGAAACCATGTCGGCTCATCTAGCCTAAGGTTTGGCTTTTTCCTGGGTTGTCGTATCCAGTGTTGTTAATGTATGGAGGTAACTCCAATCAAATAAAGCATTTGTAGAGTTTCCGATGGAACGAACCTCGACTGTTATTTAATATTGCAATTACTCTCTTTAATAAAATACAATTTGTTTAAAATGCTAAGTCATAAGGAAGTTGTGTTATGATAATTGAAAAAGTTGCTTTAGCAAATAAAAGAACCCGAGTCACCTTTGTTAAGCTTTGCATGTATATATTGCATCTTGTGTGTTGGCTCGCGAGCACGGAAGTTGTGCTCATCCTCGCTCTTTCCCCAAACCCTCAGAAGCAGGAAATCCTGAAGCTTTTTACTACTATAAGGAACTAGATGTCTGAAGGCCCAGGTGTTTTTGAAGCGTAGTTTAGACTGTAGCCGTTCTAGCCTCACCTGAGTCTAGCCGACTCTGTCGGTACTTATGTGCATCCTATATTATCTGAGTTTTCGTGTAATATCGGACGTACACAGGTTTTCCCTGCCGCTTACCTGTGGAGATACGTGCTCTCACCATTTTTTCTTTCGTTATCGTTTTCGCTACTTTTGTGATGTAATTATTTGGTTTGTTCGGCTCTTTTGTAAAACTTGGCTCGAAGCGGTCTATGTAAATTTTGATGTGTTAAATTAATTAATGTTATGGTTTTACGCTATGTATGAATTAATTTAGCAATGTGCCTGTGAGTGCTATCTACTGATCCAAGGAATAGCATAATATTTTCACAAATAATTCAGAATTAGAAATTCATGATCGGACACTTTCTGAGCAGTTAATGTTCACAACTCTTTCTTCTCAGTCTATCGTCCAAATTTCCACAACCCACACAGCTCTGTTGGACAACAGAGCGGTCCAGGTTCACACCTCGACACTGTCCATCGATCGGCCTATAATATAGGACGCCGAGGGGAAAAAAAACATACATCACTAGCATATTGAGACAAACAGAAAAGAAAACATGGTTCCTTCAACCCTCCATGTTTGCTTCTTCCTTTCGTGCCTCGTCCCCTTCACACCTTCGAAATACTTTACATCGGCAGTTTCATTCGAAGACCACACAACAACTGAGCTGCGTGGTGAAGCTGATGCGGATCGCCAGGCTCTCCTCTGCATCAAGTCCCAGCTCTCCGACCCTGCCGGATTGCTCGCCTCATGGAGCAACGCGTCGGTTGCCATCTGTGACTGGCATGGGGTTACTTGCAGCAGAAACAGGCAACCTTCCCGTGTCACGTCACTGGACCTGGAGGATGCAAATCTCTCAGGCATCATCTCCCCTTGCTTGGCCAACCTCACCTTTCTCGACAAGATAAATCTCCCCAACAACCGCCTCCGCGGCGTGATTCCTACAGAGCTCAGGTGGCTACGACGGCTCCGCTACCTCAACCTCAGCATCAATTCTCTCGACGGAGATGTCCCGAACTCGTTGGGTAGTATTCCATCTCTCGTGCATGTTGATTTATCGAGGAATGGCCTCACAGGTCAGATTCCAGATTTCTTAGCTAATAGTTCATCACTAGAAGTACTTCAGCTGAGCCAAAACAATTTCACTGGAACCATACCACCAATCACAAAGATGGTTTCATCACTTAAGTACCTTGATCTTAGCAGAAACGGCCTCTCAGGAACCATTCCGTTGTCACTAGGGAACCTTTCTTCACTCTCTCATCTCATTCTTGCCGAGAATTACTTGGTCGGAAGCATCCCGGAGACACTGAGCAATATTCAAACGCTACTAGAGCTAGTACTATCCACGAATAACCTGTCTGGACTAGTTCCACCGTCTCTTTATAATATCACCACACTGGTCAATCTCGACATCGGTATTAATTTACTCATTGGGAGATTGCCAGATGACATTGGCAACTCACTTCCAAACATTCAAAAGCTAGACTTGGTGGATAACAAATTTGAAGGGCCAATCCCAGCTTCACTGTCAAATGCTTCAAGCATCGAGGTTCTTTATCTTGCCATGAACTCGTTTTATGGAAGAATACCACTGTTAGGGCCCTTAAGAAATTTGACCGACGTAGATCTCAGCATTAACAACCTTCAAGCTGGAGATTGGGCCTTCCTATCCTCTCTGACTAATTGCACCCAACTAGCCAGGTTATGTCTAAGATCAAATGACTTTGAAGGTAACCTGCCAAGTTCAATTGGAAATCTTTCTACAAAACTTGACACATTATGGCTAAACTCGAATAGGATATCAGGAACCATACCGCCAGAAATAGGGAACCTTAAGGGACTCACTGTTCTTCTACTATATGAAAACATGTTGGCTGGAAGCATACCACCTGTTATAGGAACACTTAGCAACATGACCGTCCTAGGTCTATCAAAGAATAAGTTATCAGGCACCATTCCAGATACTTTTGGAAACCTTCAACAATTAAATGAACTATATATACGAGAAAACGAACTGACAGGAAGTATACCTAAAAGTTTAGGAACTGCAAAAATTACTGATGCTAAACCTTTCCTACAACTCTCTGGAAGGAAGCATACCGAGTGAGCTCTTAAAAATTTCTTCACTCTCTCAAGGTTTGGATTTCTCACACAATAACCTCACTGGGCACATACCGCAAGAAGTAGGACTCATCAATCTTGGCCTTCTTAGTGTCTCCAACAACAGGTTGACTGGCAGAATTCCGTCTGCTCTAGGCCAGTGTATTGTACTGGAGTCACTCCACATGGAAGGCAACTTATTTGAAGGAAGCATTCCACAATCATTCAAGAACTTGAGGGGCATCAAACAGATGGATCTTTCTCGGAACAATCTCTCTGGAGAAATTCCAGAGTTGTTCACATCTTTCACTTCTTTACAGTACCTCAATCTGTCCTTCAATGATTTCAGCGGAGCAATACCGGCAACTGGTGTCTTCGCAAATGCCAGTGAAGTGTCTGTCCAAGGAAACAAGAGGTTATGTGCAAGGGCACCGATGCTAGGTCTGCCTCTTTGCTCAGAAGAGTCCAAAAGAAATCACAAGTCCTTAACACTAAAGGTAGTGATCCCACTATGTGCTATCGCTGCCATATCACTGTCTTGTTTCATCGCTGTCCTTTTGAAGAGAAGAGGAACACAACCATCTCTACTGGACTTCAGGGAATCGGCGAAGGTGTCATACAATGACATTGTTAAAGCGACAAATAGGTTCTCTTCTACAAACCTGGTTGGCTCGGGATCTTTTGGAACTGTTTACAAGGGCACAATGGCATTCGATTTGAACCCAGTTGCGATCAAGGTGTTCAACCTAAACTTCCATGCAGCATCTAGAAGTTTCGTCGCAGAGTGTGAAGCTCTGAGAAACATCCGTCATCGAAATCTTGTCAAGATCATTACTTCATGCTGTACTATGGATCCTACTGGAGCAGAGTTCAAAGCCCTCATTTTTCAGTATATGCCCAATGGCAGCCTAGACATGTGGCTACATCCAAAAACACATGGATATGACCAGACAAAAATGTTGACCTTGGCTCAAAGGATAAACATAGCTCAGGATGTAGCATTTGCTATTGATTACCTTCATAATCAATGTGCAAGTCCATTGGTTCACTGTGACCTGAAGCCAGAAAATATTCTACTGGACTCTGACATGACTGCTTGTGTCAGCGACTTCGGGCTAGCAAAATTTTTATGCATTAATTCCTCCTCTCTGACAAATGGTTCTTCCAGCTTGGCTGGACTTAAAGGATCCATTGGATATATTGCACCAGGTGATGCAAATTGCAAACACTTACTATTTTGTTCTCCTTCAAAGGTTCTTGTATGACATTAATGATCTCTCTTACTGTGACAATACCTCCTGAAGTACTTAAGTTTCAAATGTTAAATTAATCTGCAGAGTATGGCATGGGTGGAAATATCTCTACTGAAGGCGACGTTCACAGCTTCGGCGTTCTTCTGTTAGAAATGTTTACTGGGAAGCGACCTACCGATGAGACATTCAAGAATGGCATGAACCTTCACAACTTTGTGAACTCAGCATTTCCTGATAGGATTGGCGAGATCTTGGATCCCATCATAATGCAAGAGTGTACAGAAAATGAAAATCAAGCGGTCCTTGCCATGAATTGTTGCATCATCCCTCTGATTAAGGTAGGCCTTCTGTGCTCCCTGGAATCGCCGAAAGACCGACCAGGAATGGGGCTCGTCTCAACAGAAATCCATGCAATCAACAGTTCATTTCAAACCTAAATGGGTCGGGATGAAAAGCAAGCATTGGATTCAAGTAAAAATCACTTAATGCACTACCACACTTCTTCCTTACATGATGGATGTAATTCTGAATAGTGTACTTACATAGGGACCTACCGGATGATAACTGAGAGAAACTGTACTTGTAACTATTCGCTGCATCTCCTAGGTCCAAAGATACCAGTAGAACCAGGATATTTTTTACAAGCACCTCGTATAGTCATATTTGGTGGTTGCACTTGTTAGTGGATTCATTGGATAATAACTGTTACACTATGTAGACTGGTTGTAGATTTCGTGATGATGAATAATTGACGTTTGAGTTGCATTGACATTTGCGTTTGTGAAAGTTTCGGTTGTTGGAATATTCAGCTTGATTGGTCGAATCTTGCCTTGTATCGGGGGGTCTAAACGGTGATACTCGATAATCCCTTTTGAGTGGTTTCAGAGTACTGTAGCTCCGAGTGCCGAGTGATATAGTTCAGAGTACTTAGCGCCGAGTATTGTAGCTCGATCTTGTATCTATGAGTCTTTGTAACTCAGTCTTGAGTGAAATAGCTCAGTACCGAGGAATGTACTTAGTCGTAAGTCGGGGTGTGTACCAAGTCGAAGACGATCGAGTCGTTGATCGAACATACAATAACTGGTCAATAGTCGAAAGCTATAGTGACTGGTCGATGGTCGAAAGCTACAGTGGCTAGTCAGTGGTCGAAAGCTACAGTGATTGGTCGATGGTCAAAAGCTACAGTGACTGGTCGATAGTTGAAGATACAGCAACTAGTTGATGGTCGAAGCTACAATGACTGTTCGATGGTCGAAGCTACAGCGACTAGTCGATGGTCAAAAGCTACATTGCCTGGTCGGTAGTCGTAGGCTTTACGATCTGTACTCGTGGACTTCATGATCGGTAGTCGTGGACTTCGTAATCGGTAGTCATAGACTTTGTGATCGGTAGTCGTGGATTTCGTGATCCGTGGTCGTAGACTTTGTGTTCGGTAGTTGTGGATTTCGTGTTCGGTAGTTGTTGGCTTTGCGATCAGTGGTCGTAGGCCTCTGATAGGTGGTCGTACGCTTATGATAAGTAGTTGTAAGCTTCGAGTGCTTCAATTATTGTATTCTTCTAGTGCCTTGAGTACTCGTGTTTGGTTCACCTGCGGTATGACCGGCTTGTGCACAGTGGTACAACTGGTTTTACATAGTGGTCTCGAGTTGTGTTCTGAAAGTTGAAAATTAAGGTTGTGGTTGATCTGGCTCGTCTTTATTGATAGATGTGAGTGTGTTATGCATATGTGAACTAATATTGGTCAAGTTGGAGAACTTGTGCTAGAAAATTGTTCTTTGATTTTTGCATGTACAGATTGAGCGTGGAGACGGTCATAGTCGATGACGAGGAAGACCAGAACTAGGATGGGGAAATCCTAGGTTCAGGTGGTCATGAATATCACGAGGTGGTCGTGCTTACGCTGGGGCATATGGAGATCAAAGGAGATGCATGATGCGTGGAGAAGCTACAGGAGGTGAAGTCCTGGAGGCTTCGACGTGTAAGGAGTTATAGAAGGCGTTCATAACAGGAAGGTTTGGAGATATTGGAAAACCCAGGATTTTAGAGGTTTCGAGTCCCTTGATTTTCGGAAGAGATAGGATTATGTATCCGTGTTGTTAAGAACATGGTTTAGGGCTCTATCATATAAAGGCCAAAAAGGTTGAGAGTTATCCAAGGCTTTTGGGAGGCTTTTGGTGACGGCCTCCGGAGAAAGCTTTTTGATGTTTTCGTGCTAGGGTTTGAGGGGTGCTGTGAGAGAACTTTGTAGCCACAGGACATGATTGAGTAATAATAGATCAGATATATTCCTAAAAAGATTAGTTTGGGCCTGAACTAGCCGATCATGGACCTCCAACAAGAATTTGTCACTGTCGCATACTAACTACTCAACGACGGGGAGGTGTGTGCTACCCGACTCATGGAAGTGCAAAGATGGTGGTACCCGGCCATACACCATGTGGAATGGCGAAGTTCGAAGTGACGCTTGAAAAGAAGTGTTGTAAGAATATTCTGCCCAAGGCAACCAACAAAGCTATTGCTTTGGCCTATCCCCAATGATGCATTGAGGTATATGACAATGATCTTATGAACGACCTCGGACTGACCATCATATTGGGGATGAAAAGCTATACTGGGATGGAGCTTAACACATGCCAAATGAAATAATTCGGTCCAAAATGTGCTTATGAAGACTGGATCGCGATCACTGACAATGGAGGAGGGGACCCCATGGAGCCGCACAATCTCACTGAAAAATACTTGGTTGATTGAATGTGTTGTATAGGGGTGTGCCAAAGGAACGAAGTGTGTACACTTTGAAAAACAGTCCACCACCATGTGTATAATTGTTTTCCCATATACGTGTGGTAGCCTTCAATAAAATCCATAGCAATGTCGGCCCATTTCGTGGAGGCAACGTCCAACGGTTGTAGAAGGATGGACGGATGTAATTGTTCACCTTTATTCTGTTGACATGTATCACATGCACGCACGAAATCCTGTACCACACAGCGAACATTTGGTATGTGAAAATATGCACGCAAATGATGTAGCGTTTTTCAGACTCCTTCATGTCCACTGCGAGGAGGTGAGGTAGGAGGGCGGTAGTTGGTCGAACGAATACCTACCGGTTGAAAGTCACCAAACCATCGACGATGGCCCACGGTCGGTGCTGACTCCCAGTTGTGATATATGTATGGAGTTGTTGCACAGTCAGATCTTGAGCCATCGAATACAGCAAACTGAGAAGATGAAAGTGCCATAGCTTCCATATGGCTCTCAGTGTCACGTCGGGATAGTGCATCGACGACAACATTGGTGCAACCCGGTTTATATTCCACGCCAATATCATAGCCAAAGAGCTTGCTAACCCATTAATGATGAGGAATTGTGGACAATCATTGATCAAGCAGAAACTTCAAACTATAATGGCCAGTGCATACCAAAAACTTGCGACTCCATAAGTAAAGTCTTCAATGGCGAACTGCATGAACAAGACCGATGACCTCGCATTCATAGGCAACCAAGCTAACATGGCTAGGGGAAATCGATCGGCTAAGGAAAGCAATAGCGTATGTGCCTTGGTGAAAGACCGTACCAAAGCCATGGCCCGACACATCACATTTGATGATAAATTCCACAGAGAAATCTAGCAACTGCAATACCAGAGCTCGAGTGAGAGCCGTCTGGAGTTTCTCAAATGCGGTTTGGGCTTAGTTGGTCCAGTGAAAAGCTTCCCATTTGCGAAATTGAGTGAGAGGTGCCACGAGTGAACTTAAATCCTGAATAAATTTGCGGTAATACTCAGCAAGGCCAATAAATCCATGAACCGCTCATACAGACTTTGGAATCATCCAAGAAGTTACTGCACTGATCTTTGCTTGGTCGACAACGACGTCGGCTACGGATACCATGTGGCCCAAGTACGCGACTGTCTCCTTCCCAAAAAAAAACATTTGGATCATTTTAGGAAGAAATGATGGTACTGTAGCGTGTGTGGAGGATGACATGAACATGGCTGAGATTGTCGGACCATGATGGACTATAGATCAGGATATCATGAAGAGGACCAACACAAAACAACAGAGGAAATTGTGGAGTACGAAGTTGATCAGTGCCTGGAATGTGGCCAGTGCGTTGGTGAGACCTGCAGAACACTGTCTTCTCCACATCAGCCGGATGCATAAGTACTTGATGATAACCATAGCAAAAATTGAGTATAGTAAAAAATTTGGCACCACAGAGTTCATCAAGCAATTCCTCCACAATCGGAATCGAAAATTTATCCTTGACGGTGCAACCATTGAAATCATGGTAGTCGACACAAAAGCGCCATGATCCATCAGTCTTTTTTGACAAGTAACACTAGTGAAGAGAAAGCCGACGTACTGTGGCGAATAGTCCCTTCTTTCAAGCATCTCGCACACTATTTTTGGAGCTCGTCTTTACGTAATTGGGCATAGTGGTAGGGCGAGCGGTAATGGTATCCGTATCACGCTTTAGGTGGATGCAATGGTAGCGGTCCCTGACTAGCGGCATCTTGTGTAGCTCGGCAAAGAGGCTGCTGAATTCCTCGAGTAGATCATCCATTAAGCTGGTATCAGTACAAGCAAGCAACCTGGCCGGCCAAGGCTCCATTGGAAGGCCATATAAAATCACCCTATGTCCTTCACGAGCAAAGGCCATGGTCATGCAGGAGAAGCCCCAAGTGATTGGTCCGAGCATACCATGCCACTAAACTCCCAAGACCACATCAAATCCTTCCAAATGCATGACATAGCAATCCAACGTGAAATCTTCCTGTCCGATACGGATGGGCAAGGCACGGCAAAGGCCAAGGCTAGTGACATGATCACCATTGGCGACTGTAACACTGACACCTGATTGGGGCTGCATGTGCACGCCGACGATATGCACTACATGGTCGGCGATGAAGTTATGCGTGGAGCCGGAGTCAAGGAGGGAGACTAATGTAGTGGCACCGATCACCACCAATAAGCACATAGTCTGGTCGGAGCAGGGCTGAATGTTGGTGAGGGAGGCCAAGGAAATCTCTGGCTCAATATTGGTGGCTGGGAGATCTTCATGGTCATCGTCGTCGCCAAAGTTTGGATAAATCTCGATGACGAAGAGGCGCTTACAGCGGTGGCCCACGAAATACTTCTGATCACACTGATAGCAAAGCCCTTGTGCACGATGATGTTCCATCTCGGCCGACGTCGTGAAAGCAACAGCAAAGACGATCGCTGGGTAGGGCCCGGCGTGGAAGGTTTCCTTGGCGGAGAAGCCTGTCGGTTGAACCGGCTGCAGTGATGCCCGACCTTGGCAGTCCGACCGGGATGGACCCGCCGGTCGACCCGGTCGCACGCCATGTGCGGTGTGGGGGAACGGTCGGGGTGGCCATTTGCGTGCGACACTTGTATCGTCGCAAGGCTCATCGCGACTCAAGATTTAGGGTGCTTGCAATTCAATATCGATCAAGAGGTTTGCTGAGACCGGTGTGAACAATTGAATCATTGGTGCTTTGTTAACGGGTTGGTACGGCACAAGAGAGTGAGAAATTGGCGGCGAACTCCGGACCGTGCCCTTCTGTGCAAAGGCAATAAGCTCGCCCAACGGATTGCTACGCAAAGGTGGCCCAAAGCGGATGTTGATCACCGACGAAGTGGCACCATGAAGGCGAGCCCATGTCGCGCTCAAGTGATGGTACCAATAAGCTCACCCAACATATTCGCAATTCAAGCTGCGAAACACTATGTTGATGAAAATTGGCACCACCGATTGGTCCGAAAGATATTCATTTGTTGCGAAATAGATAGTAACATCTTGAAAAATTAGTCAATTAAAGACAAGAGAGTACAAAAACATCATATGATGATTGAACGACAATAAATAAATATTAATCCATGATATGACTCAGATTAAAGAGATCATTCCCCCTTGATATTATGTTCGAAATCTCGTGTACCTACGCAGAGGAGCAATTCTTCCCAAATGCCCTCTTCTCAGTTCTCACCACTAGGGGTGAAAACGAATCGGATACGGATGGATAATGGCTCTGCCATATTTGTTTTCATATTTTTTTCAGATCCAGATACGAATACGAATACTCCGGATACGAATAATATCGAATACGAATACGGAGCGAATATGAATTGAAACGAATACGGCCGCTGATATTTTTCGGAACATGAAAACCCCTTAAATTGTATACTAGAAATAAACGAAAATATATAACTAGTTTATTTGATGCAAACATTCATGGATTGTTCATATTTTCAGCAACCACACATAACATTGGCACTAGCAAATTGCATTAACTAGTTCATTACAAATATAACACTTAGTTTACCAAATTTAGCTCATAAGTCATAACTCACAAAGTCACAAGTCATCACACATTCACACTTAGTTTATCACACACATAAAACTTAGTTCACACTAACACTGTTCAGGTTAGATGGTTAATCTATGCACAAATGACTGTAACATCCCAAAATATGTTATCAAAAATAAAATTAATAAATTTATTATTTTATTAAATTTTTGATATTTAAAAGGGTTTTCTTGGTTAAAAAGAAAATAATAATAAAATAAAGTCAATTATTGAATTTCCTAAATTTCAATGTCAAAAATAAAATTTATTGAGATTTCTAGGATTTTATTGGATTTAAAGTGAAAATGAAAAAATAATAATTAATTTCTTGAATTTTCTGGATTTAAAAAAGATTTTTTTCTATTTTTTAGGAATTAAAAATAATTTATGTGCAAAAATAAAAACCAACTTTAACTTGGACTTAATTTTATTAAGTTCAAAATAATTCAAGGAATTTTTATGATTTTTTCTAGAATTGTTTAACTCTATTTGCTAGTTTCTAAAAGGCTATTTGATTTGTTGTATTTTCTAAAATTCAAAAATCAATTAAAATCTCATTTTCTCTTTTGGGCTGAAATCCACTTCTTTTGGGCCGAAATCCGGATATCCGGGCGTGGTCTTATCCGGATAATCCGTATCTGTATCCGTATCCTCCAAATAGCATGCCTACAGTATTCGTTTCCGTTTCCGACAAAAATATCCGAATCCATTTTCGATCCGAAAATTATCCAAAAAAAAATCCGATCCAAGACAATCCGAATCTGTTTCCGTCCGAATCGGTCGGAAACTATCCGATCCGTTTTCATCCCTACTCACCACCAATAAAATGACTATACCCAATCCAAGTCACCTGCGATAAAATCCCCTCTTCTCACCACCTGCAAAATTAACTCGCTCTGTTCCTTAAAGCCTCAAATCATACGGAGAAATATCTACCTGAACGTCGTTTTTGGATCGCCCGTCGCAGACGCGCCGCCGCTCGGCGCTGCCACAGCCCACCACCGGCTACATGCGCAAACACCCACCAGCCATCGCCCTATGCCCGCGCACGCGCAAGCCCGGATGAATCAGTAATTACCGAGCGTAGGCGAAGGATAGATGCGCAAGCCCCGGATGTCGGACGCCGTCGAGCCTCGCTGTGCCCGCAAGCACAGCAGCGGCCTTGTTCTTGCCGAACCAGCGACCGCCTCCGGTTGAAACCTGCACCCGCCGCCCTGCACTGCTCGTAATGTTGCATTTTTAACGTTGTTTTAAAATACCTGCAATCAACCTTATAAAACTTTTATTACTAATATACATATAATTATTTGGATTTTATAACGTGAAAATAATAATGCTATATTTATTATAAAAAAATATTTTCATATCATTATATTTTAAATAATTTTGACTAATATATAATTAGAAAAAGTAAATGTCAAACGTATATTAGAGATCATATCAATATAAAAAACGATAAGTAAAAAAGAATCAAGGTAGTATATACTAGAGTACCAGTATGTAAAGAAGGTTGAACTACCATGTACGTCTAACACACGTCCTTAATAGGAAAGTAGGGACTAATTTTAAGTGCATAGATACAGTATATCAGATTCCTACTGCTCTATAGGGTCCTTTCCCAAGCAGAGCAGGTAGGTTTCCGGCCAGTATGATCTTCACCAGTGTTATTCTTAACTTCGGTAAAAAAAATTTACCAATGTACAATCCGTGTGTCTAATATAATTCTCTAACAATCCGAGCAGGTTGGTTTCCGGCCAGTATGATCTTCACCAGTGTTATTCTTAACTTCGGTATAAAAAAAATTACCAATGTACAATCCGTGTGTCTAATATAATTCTCTAACAATCCGTTTTTTCGGATATAAATAGTAATTACCATTCAGTTTTCGGTTTTCAATCGTAATTCAAATTATCGTATAATCTCAAAACTTCTAGCTTCAAGCTAAGCTCGAGTTTGTGTTTCAAACCTTCTTGCAATTCCAAAATTCAAATTTCGAATTTGAATTCTTGTTTTCGAATTTTGGACCCCTTATCTATCTTTTTGCCCTCCTCTTCCTTGGGCTCAACCCATGACCTTCTTGGGCCGGCCCAGCTCCTCCCGGCCCACTCCCCTCCTCCGTTCGGTCTCCCAGCCTAGCAGCCCTCCCCCTGCTTCTTCTCCCTGGCCGGGTCAACGCCGCCTGCGCATGCTCGTGCTCCCGCCTTGCCCAGTCCCGTCGCTGCTCCTCCGCCACCTGCTCCCCTACCACTCGCTACCCCGGCTTCCTCCTCCTCACCTTGTCTCATCCGCCACCCCACCACCATGATGCCCGTGGCCATCCTTGCTACGTCGTCGCATGCTGCGGCGGTCCAAACCATGCGCTTGCGCATGCGCCCACATCACCGACTCATGCCACGTCGTGCATGGCCCCCAAGTCGCTAACCCCTCGTCATCTCCCTCTCAGCCCACACCGCCTCGGCCTGTCGCTTCACCCGCCACGTCGTCGTTGCTGCGCCGAAGGTTGTCAGCGCGCCTGTGGCCATTCTCGGGAACAAGTTGTAGGACCGTAAAGGCGACTAGAGGGGGTGAATAGGCGCATTCTCGATTTTTCGCCTTAATCAAATTCAACACGCACTTTTCTCCTTTAACTATGAAAGCTAAGAAGATCAGTAAACGCACAGAGGAAGCCTTGTGCTGAATTCAATTACCCCCTTAACCACAAAACACAAATATGGAGAATTGATCTCACTGGGCGATCAGACCGGTGTGCTGCTAGCGGTCGGACCGGCGGTGTAAAATCGGTCAGACCGATTTAGTCCAGAGGCAACTCACAATGCCCAAATTCAAAACGAAATTTGGTCCAACTTTTGATTCAACCAATGAAACTTGACCAAATTTGGAGTACACCTCCCTAAGGATATCTAAGACCTATTCCTAGCGACGATCGTCCAGATCCACTTCAAGGAATCGATCTCTTGAGGTTTTACCAAAGAAGTGTTCCAAAATCTAGAAATATCAAAATCTTGATCCAAGACTTGCTTCTGGGGGATTGATGATCTAGATGATTCTAGGAGTATTCCCACACATCATAGCAAGGTAAAATCGATCAAGAGACCAAGCATAAACACTAGGATCAATGAAGCACCAAAATCATCAAAAAGAGAGAAGAACACAAATGAGACTTCACCCTTGAACAAAAATCAATAGATTGATTGATTCAAGATGTTGCTTACAAAGCCACTCCCTCAAGGAGGACAAGAGCTCAATCCAAGAGCACACTCAAATTTCCTCTCCTTTCCTCTCCTCTCCAAACCCTAACCCTAGAAATAGTTTTTGCAAATGAGGGCTTAAGTGCTTGGGGGGTTTTTCATCTCCCCCCTTTCTATTTATAGGAGAGGCTAGGGTTTCTCTAATGGGCTCCCATTAAGGCCCAACACAAATGGGACCCACACACACACATCAATCTGTTGAAGCAATCGCCTGCTTCACCACGTGTAGGTTGATCAGCGGCTCTCATCATGTCGGTAAGTCTCTCCCGTCCGAATCCCATCGGAGCCTCCAAGGCACTTGCACTGACCCCCGCGCCGCTTGATCCAACCAGCTGCAACTAACTGCCCGTTCGATCCATCCTGTCCATTCTGCACCATGCTTGAGTCACACGACCTCACCTGGCATCCATGATCGTTCTGGACCTCACTCTCCAAGCTCTGCTGGTGCCTTGGCTTGACGGGAAAGAAGAAGAGAGAGAGAGGAGGGAGAAGGAGGAGTGGATTCCTGCTGGTTTTGCAAAGAGGGAACAGGGTAAAGGGAGAGTGCTCACCGGGAGGGGAGGAGAGAGAGAGGAAGGGAGGAGCCGGCTCAGAGTGGGAGGACTGGCCGCACGGAGCTTCTGCAGTGGAGGCGCATGGTCGGTAGCAATGTCTGACGGCGTCGGGCGGTCTGGGCGCCGGTGTCACGGCCGGCCGGCCAGGGAGGCTCCAGAGACCAGGACGGGCAAGGAGAAGGCGGCGCCATGGAAGCACTTGTACCGGCCCGGCGGTGGAGAAGAGGAGAGAGAAGTTCGGCCTGGGAGCACTGCAGGGAGGACAAGGCTGCATGGGGCTGCTCGGGTGGAGGCAGCAAGGATAGGAGCAGCACAGGGGGTTAGAGGGGGAAGAGGGAGAGAGTGGAGGAGGGAGCAGTAGGGGAGAAATGGAGGTGGCGAACTGGTGGCACGGGAGGGAGACATGCGCACTGGAGCTTCGGTTGGGAGGAGCTCTAGTGGCTTTGGCTGGGAAGGAAAGGAGGAGAGAGGGAGAAATGGAGTAGCTGGCTGCTTCCTTGGGCAGCACATGCGGCAGTGCCTGGCAGCAAGAGGCGACAGCGAGTAGGGGGAGCATGGATGGGGGGAGGAGGGGAGCTGCACTGGAGCCTCGGCTACTGGCTTTGCTGGGAGGAAGAGCTGCTGGGAGCAGCACAAGGGGAGGCAGAGGGGAAAGGAGATCGGCTGCACGGCAGCAGATGCAGCGGCAAAAGGGGAGCTGCACAAGAGCTAGCTGAGGGCACGGGAGGGGAGATAGGAGCTGGGGGAGGAAGGGACTCACGGGAGGAGCAAGACACGGGGCTCAAGACTGCAGAGCTGGGCGCTTATGGCTCGAGGCACTGGGCTCTAGGCTGCACGCGCCAGGGCATGGGGCGACTAGGAAAACAGCGCAGCAGCAGCAAAAACTCATGGTAAGAAGAATAGTAGTGGGAGAGAAGGAAAAGAAAATCCGGGAAATCCGAAAATCTGAAAATTCAAGAAAATTTTAGAAAATACCTTGGGACTTGAATAGATCAAATAAAATAGTTTTACATTTTTTTGAAGTTTATTTTAGCCAATTAAAATAGTTTTCCTTCAAAAATTCAATTTAAGCTTTAAATTAAACCGAGAAAATAAAAATGACAATTTTTATTTTCAAAGCTTCAAAATAGGCCACCAATTTAAATTACATACTTTAAATTAAATTTTACAACAAATAAAATAATTTTTGGGTTGACCGAAAAGAAATAAAACAGACCGGGTTGCAAGAAACAACACCGACTAGAATAAAATCCAATAAACTCATTTTGAATTTAAGTAAGGTTTGATTTAATTGTTTAAAATACTTTTGCTTTGGAAATTTAATTTTAAGCTCTACAGTTAATCAAGGAAATGAAAATAGTTTATTTTGTTTTTAAAGCTTTAAAATAACTCTGAAACAAAAGCAAACTGAAAAGGAATAAAAAGAACTCCACGGGAAAACAACCGGACGAAGGGAAAAAGGAAAAACCAAGATAAACTGGAAAAATCAAATAAGATGATTTTTATTTAATTGAAGTTTGATTAATTCAAATTGAACAGTTTTTATTTTCTGAAAGTCCCAATTAAGCTTTTAGCAACAAAAACAAATGGTTATTTTTGAAATTGAATTTTTTTCAAAAACTCTCAAAAATTGGGATGTTACAATCTTGTGGATGATTTTCCCTAATCTATTTCAGAGGCATACACATCTCCTGATGTAGAGTACTAGAAGGATGTGGTTAGTAGTGAAATAGATTCCATTATCGCTAAAAAAATTAAGAAGTAACCAATCGTCCATTTGGTTGCAAGCTAGTTGGATGCAAGTGGGTGTTCAAGAGGAAGCTTAGGCCTGATGGTACAATCGAAAAGTACAAGGCTCGGCATGTGGATAAAGGTTATACTAAAAAAGAATGTGAGGATTTCTTTGATACTTACTCACCTGTTGCCAGATTAACCACTATTCGAGTACTACTATCTTTGGCTGCCTCACATGGTCTTATTGTTCATCAAATGGACGTAAAGGCAACTTTCCTCAATGGAGAGTTAGATGAGGAAATTTACATGGATCAGCTTGATGGATTTGTAATATCTAGACAAGAGGGCAAGGTCTCTAAATTATTAAAATCTATATGGCCTCAAACAGGCACCTAAGCAATGGCATGAGAAGTTCGATAGAACTTTAATATTTCTGGATTTATAGTAAATGAGGCGGATAAATGTGTATACTACTACCATGATGGGGGTAAAGGAGTAATTCTATGTTTGTATGTTGATGACATACTTATCTTTGGGAAAACATTGATGTGATTAACGAGGTTAAGTTATTTTTATTCCAAAATTTTGAAATGAAAGATCAAGGAGAGGCTGATGTTATTTTAAATATCAAGTTGATCAAGGAAGATAATGGAATTACCTTGTTTCATTCTCATTTTGTGGAAAAGGTCTTGAGACGTTTTGGCTATATGGAAAACAAGCTCTCTCCAACACCCTATGATTCTAGTCTAATACTTCAAAAGAATCAAAGACTATGAAAGGATCAATTGAGGTACTCTCGGATTATTGGTTCACTCATGTACTTGGTTAGTGCTATTCATCCTAACATCTCTTTTGCTGTAAGCAAATTGAGCCGATTTACCGCTAATCCGGGATATAATAATTGGCACTCTTGAGTGGGTTATGCAATATTTGAAAGGTACAATGAGTTAGGAATTAACTATGCTGGGTATCCTAGTGTACTTGAGGGATATAGTAATTCTAATTGGATTTCTGATGCTGATGAGATAAAGATTATGAGTAGATATGTATTTACTCTAGGCGGTGTTGTCGTCTTATGAAGATCTTGCAAACAGACCATACTGACGAAGTCAACTATAGAGGCAGAACTTAAAACATTAGACACATCCATTGTTGAGGCCGAATGGTTGCGAGAACTCTTGATGGATTTACCAGTAGTTAAAAAATCAATTCTAGCTATCCTTATATACTGTGATAACCAAACAATTATCATAAAGGTGACAAGTGCAAAGGATAATATAAAATCCTTAAGACATGTGAAAAGGCAGTTGAAGTTTGTCAGAAAATTGAGAAACTCCGGAGTGACAGCTGTGGATTATATCCAAACAGCTAAAAATCTGGCAGATTCCTTTACAAATGGACTATCACAAAATATGACTGAAATTGCATCGAAGGAGATGAGAATGAGACCCACGTGAGTTACACACAATGGTAACTCAAACCTACGTGATCGGAGATCCCGTGAAATATGCCTTGGGAAAAAAAACTATTTAGGTAACCATAGAGTACATACTTACTTTATATCTCATGTAAGTCGCGGTGATATCATTTGATATTGCTAGGCCTTGCTTCCTAGATAGTTGTCATGTGACAATGTTGATACTTACTTCTGTTAGTAGTGTTTTTGTTCTAGGCTCTGCCTTGTTAGTGTATATATATGAGATATATATATTTGAGTTCTTGATCATACTACTGTTTATAGTTTTAAATATATCTAATATTTATGCTACAGTTGTATCGATTATTGTTTTAAGAATTAAACTAATCACAAAAGTGCGTATATACCTAACAACTATCAGCTCTGGCTAGTGGCATGCATGATAGATGAGTCCACCTCGGTATTTCTCCTGTTCAAAAAAAATTGATAAATTTTACTTTTCAGGGACGAGAATATTCATTCCCGAGTTTTAAACCCACACTATGCTTGTCAATCAACTACAACACTTACCATCGAGGTCTCAAAACAAATTACAGAGCACGTGGTATGTGTCGCCAAATCCATCATTATGAATCCAACGGACACTGCCTTGTTCAATGAGTTTTGAACTTGCTAATCAGGAATCATAAGCAAGCGAAATACATCAGTAAATAAGTAAATTGGACAAACTCCACGTCATTCCATTGGCTGTGGTGACAGTAGTTGGATGGGGCTACTGCTACAAGAAAACTCACATCGCCTCTGACAAAAAGAAGAAATAAGTCTATTTTACAACTTTAAATAATTATATTTGTTTAAAATTCAATCTTCAACTATAAAATCGGGTAACCAACACTTTTTAATTATCAATACGAATATTTTACTCCTTAGGACGATTCCACCCCGGTTTTTCTCTGACGTAGCGCCGAAGTGGCAATGGTTTTTGACACGTTCTTTGGTTTTGGGATGACATAGAAACCAATCAGCACCATTTGAGAAGAAAAAAAACATGTTGGGATCCACATGTCATGCTCTATTTTATTATCACCCTTCTCTCCTTCATCCTCTCTCATGGCATTGGATGGCATCACCTTCGCGCAGCGGCGACGAGCACAATCTTGAGGGCGCCGACGGCATAGTAACCCTCCAATGAGGCAACCATCATTGAGGAGGAGGATGCACGATGAGGCGGCGGATGGCTACGACCGAGGGAGGCGGCGTGGCGGGCTTGGCCGAGGAGGCAACGAGGACGCACGGTGAGGCGGCGGATGGCTACGACCGAGGAGATGGGTGGAGCGGCAAAGGGTCGCCGGTCAGGGTGGGCCGACGAAGTTGGGGTAGCACGACCGAGGTTGGATTGGGTCACGTCGTGACGCCACATCGCACAAAACCACCTGATTTAGGTTGAGAGGGTAAATTGAATGATATTGATAGTTGAGATGGTCGGTTACCGGTTTCGTAATTAGAGATTGAAAATTAAATAAACATGATAGTTCAAAATTGTAAAATAGACTTATTCCCAAAATGAAACGGAGGGTCGCCGGTGGATCCATGTGCCCCCAGCCGAAGCCAATAGTTAACCAGAGTGGCGGACGGGAAATCGGCTGGGCGCCTGCAACATCTCTCTTAGCCATGGTCCATGGGTGCACACGGGAGGATTTGGTCACTTGGAAGAGATGAACCAGGTGAGAAGGTGGGCCCGCTTGAATTTGAGACCCTACATATAGCTTTGAAGTGGCTAAGATTGGCGGTACTGCCAAAGTTGCATTATCAGTAGCTGTACCAGATCCCATCGTACTTGTTAGTACATTTTCGAAGGTTATACCGATTTAACTTTTAAAAGTATATATTTTGTATTGGCTTATACCAGTGTACTATTCCGGAGTTTTAACATAATAATATATTTTTTTATAAGTATCCAGTTGAAGCAGGAACTGGATGGCCTACGAGGGGTGTAGTTGGTCTACTGCCATGTTACTGCAACCAAATCGCATCTCTGTCACAGACAGGGTAGGGTAAAAATCCTACGTGGTATTAGGAACCCCATATACACTCGCACAATAGCACATCTTTCGTTCAAATGTATGGGTGTTCAACAACTTCTACGGAGCAAAAGAAAGGAACTCCACTGTAACTATCATTTTACCAATATTCAGTACAATAGATACCACATACATGCAATGCATAAACATTTGCTCATATTCTAGATAAAGAAATGCTTGCTTATTTTCATGTAAGGAATGCCTTTCTACATTACTTTCATAAATTATCTCATTGTTGTCAGTGTCGATGTCAACGGACTACTGAGTAGGAGGAGGCTCTGCACTGCGGACAGGGTCAGAGGACCACGACGATGGCCCAGAGGATTGGGCGACTCGCAACCTGCGACAATATTTACATCAAGTGAGAGCAATTTGATTACATTCTGCAAATCCAAATGGTAACACACAAAAAATACTACTGCTATGACACATTGTTGCAAGAGGACGAACAGACGGATCGTCAAGAATACAGTGCTCACAAGCCTACTGGGTGTTGCCGGCAAGAAGCAGCGCCACCATCCAGAGCTGCAAAAACACACGAAAACGAGCGGATTTCAAGGCTGGGAGTGTCCAAATGAACTTCTTAGTGGTAATCATAGAGATGATTGTATCGCTTTTATGTTTATGAATTTTTGAGTAATATGTTATTTTGTCCTTTGAATAAACTATTATTTATATTGATTGGTAAGTAGGTGACTTGTCAGTGGAACTCTATTCATGTCTACGATGTTGCTCTTCAGCAATAACGTGGTCAACAGTGTGGCGGAAGTCTAAAAGAACCACTGAGGAATAAGACAGAAACATTACAATAAGCACGTTCCAACACCTACAAGTGTTATACTTGCAGAATATTTGTCACTAATTGCCATATAATTCAACTTATTTAGTGTTTACTTTTTCCACATTTTGACTCCATTGGAAGACCAATAATTGAAATTTAATCATGGTCCTCTGACCAAAGAACAGACCGAGTGAGAGGATAAACACTACATATTATTGTTCCTACCATGATCTAGTCATCCATCCTGCAAACGTTGAACTTAGAAGAACAAATAGTTGCAGGAGGTAACAGCTTGTTGTCACTATAGTTTGTCTTGGTGAAATGGCCATCTTTGCAGTCCTCCTGCTGCAATTTTTAAACCAGCTCGCTGTCAAGCGTGCGACAGACTACAAGTTCACACCTCTGTTACCATATCTTCTCTCGGGATTATAAATCAAGTAGTGAAGTAGAGGCCAAACAAGCATTGCTGCACTCCTGCTAGTACAGTGAAGCGCAAAAGATACATGATCACACAGAGCAACATGGTCCCTTCTTCCCTCCATGCTTGCTTCCTCCTCCTATGCCTCCTATCACTCACACAATCAAATTACTCTGAAGAAGCTGTTTCCACTGAACACAGAACTCCGCTAGGGGCCGAGGCTGACAATGATGGACAGGCTCTCCTTTGCTTCAAGTCCCAGCTCTCTGACCCCACCGGAGCTTTGGCATCATGGAGAAGCAACACATCCCTCAACGTCTGCAGCTGGCATGGCGTTACCTGCAATAACACGAACCAGCCATCTCATGTCACTGAGCTTGACCTGGAGGATTCACGGCTCACTGGTATAATTTCTCCTTGCATTGCAAACCTGACTTTTCTTGAGATGATACACCTTCCGAACAACCGGCTCCGCGGCCAAATTCCTCCAGAGCTGGGTGATCTACAGAGACTCCGGTACCTCAACCTCAGTGCCAATTCTCTTGACAGCAATATCCCGAGCTCATTAGGAAGTATTCCATCCCTTGTGTATGTTGATCTGGCGAACAATGGACTCACAGGTCAGCTTCCAGAATCCTTAGCTAATAGTTCATCACTGCAAGTCCTTAAACTTGGGCAAAACAATCTTGATGGGGAAATCCCACTTGTTCTTTTCTATACCTCATCACTAGTCCGCATAGATCTCCGACAAAACAACTTTACTGGGTCCATACCACCAGTTCCAAATATCATTTTGTCACTTCGGTATCTCAGTCTCGGTTCAAACAGCCTCTCAGGGAGTATACCACCTTCTCTAGGAAACATGTCATCCCTCTTTTATCTATATCTTGCCGAGAACAACTTGATTGGAGACATCCCAGAAAGCTTAGGCCATATCCAAGGACTACGAGAATTCACCCTGACAGCAAACAGGCTATCGGGGCAAGTGCCTCGATCACTTTACAATGTATCAACACTGGTTTATCTCGATGTTCGTCATAACTTACTCCTTGGGAGGTTGCCGGATGACATTGGCTACTCACTTCCAAACATTCAGACGCTGATTTTGGAGGATAACAAATTTGATGGGCTAATCCCAGCTTCACTTGCTAATGCCACAAGCCTGGAAATTATTGATCTTGCCAACAACTCATTCTATGGAGCAATACCGTCTTTAGGGTCCTTACAGAATCTTGAGTACTTAGATTTCAGCATTAACCACCTTCAAGCTAGAGACTGGTCCTTCCTATCCACTCTGAACAATTGCACCCAATTGACAAAATTATGTCTCATGTCAAATAACTTCGAAGGAAGCTTGCCCAGCTCAATAGGAAACCTCCCTTCCAAACTTAACACTTTGTGGCTAAGCTTGAATAGGATATCTGGAACCATTCCACCAGAGATAGGGAACCTAAAAAGCCTCACTGTTCTCCTAATGCACGACAACCAGTTCTCTGGAAGCATACCTTCTGTTATCGGAACTCTTCGTAACTTGTCTGTCTTAAGTTTATCAGGAAACAAGCTCTCTTACCCCATTCCAGATTCTCTTGGCAATCTTGAACAATTAACCGAGTTGTATCTACGAGAGAATGAGTTGAATGGAAGCATACCTAGAAGTTTAGGCAACTGCAAGAATTTACAATTGCTAAACCTTTCCCACAACTCTCTAGATGGCAGTATACCAGCTGAGCTATTACAAATTTCTTCACTTTCGGAAGGCCTAGACCTGTCACATAACAAACTAAATGGGGTCATACCACAAGAAGTTGGTGGACTAATCAATCTCGGTGTTCTTAATCTCTCTGACAACCGACTCTCCGGCCAAATTCCATCCACCCTCGGCCAATGTGTTGTGTTGGAGTCCCTCCGCATGGAAGGCAATCTTCTTGAAGGAAAAATTCCACAATCTTTCCTGAGCTTGAGAGGCATCAAAGAGATGGATCTTTCTCGAAACAAACTTTCTGGAGAAATACCACAGTTATTCACATCACTCACTTCTTTACAGTATTTAAATCTATCCTTCAATGATTTTAGCAGTGCAGTACCATCATCCGGTGTCTTTGCGAATGCAAGCAAAGTGTATGTCCAAGGAAACAAGAGGTTATGTGCTAGGGCACCGATGCTAGGTCTGCCTCTTTGCCCAGAAAACTCCAAAAGAAATCACAAGACCTTAACACTAAAGATAGTGATCCCGGTATGTGCTATCGCTGCAATATCACTGTCTTGTTTCTTCGCTGTCCTTTTGAAGAGAAGAACACAACCATCTCTACTGGACTTCAGGGAACAGGCGAAGGTGTCATACAAAGACATTGCTAAAGCGACAAATAGGTTCTCTTCTACAAACTTGGTTGGCTCAGGATCTTTTGGAACTGTTTACAAGGGCACAATGGCATTCGATTTGAACCAAGTTGCTATCAAGGTGTTCAACCTAAACTTCCATGGAGCATCTAGAAGTTTCGTCGCAGAGTGTGAAGCTCTGAGAAACATCCGTCATCGAAATCTTGTCAAAATCATTACTTCATGCTGTACTATGGATCCTACTGGGGCAGAGTTCAAAGCCCTCATTTTTCAGTATATGCCCAATGGCAGCCTAGACATGTGGCTGTTAGAGATATAATATTAGAGATATGATTTGATTTATTTGGTTTCCTTATCTGTTACTGGTTTCCTTATCTGTAACTTGTACTGTGTATATATACTGGCCAATTGGCCCCTGATAATACAAGCAACAATCATAACATGGTATCAGAGCCTACCTAGGTTTTGGATTTTCCGTCGCTTGTCGTCCCGACATCGGCCTCCTCCCGTTGCGCCGCACGCCGGCCTCCTCTTCTGCGCCGCACGCCGGCCTCCTTGCGTTTCGGCCCCGTCGCCGCGCCTTCCGGATCCGGCTCCTCCCGCGCCGCCGCGAGGCTGCCGCCGTCCGCCGCTCTCTCGGCGGCGTCCACGGCGCCTCCGCCGCCGCCGCCGCGGTGAGGTTGCCGCCCTCTAGGCCGCCGCCGCCCTCGCACTGCCGCCCGGCTGCCGCCGCTGCTGCTTGCCGGCGCCGTCGTGTCCGCTCCTCCCGCCGGATCTCGGAGCCGCCGCCAGCGCCTCCGGTCCGGATCCGGCTCTCCCTGTCGCCGGAGGTTGCCGCCGTCGCTCTCCGCGCGTCCCATTGCCGCCGAAGCCGGCGCCGCCGCCGTCACCCGGTCGCCCTCCGCCGCCGTCACCGGGTCGCCCTCCGGCCGCCATTGTCGGTCGCCGCCGTGGTGGTCGCCGCCGCCATCGAGCGCCGCCATCACGCGGCGGTCTGAGGGAAACCCTAGTTAGGGTTCCCCCGCCGCTCGGCAGTGGGCCGGTTAAAAGCCGGCCCAGCCGTTCCTTTTAAAGGAGTTCCAAAAAAAAAAAAAAAAAAAAAAAAGAAAACGTTGATCTAACCGCCGCGCCGTCCAGCGCCGCCTGTTAGACTTCGTTGCCTTGGTCGCCAGCGTCGGTCGGCCGCCTCTGGATGGCTTTCGTTCGCCTACGTGGTGCTACTTCACGTTTCAGCACACTACCTCATCCAGCGGCTGCCACAGGTGGTGGTAGTCGCCCTCCATCCGACGGTGGCCGTCCTCACTGCTCCTACTGCGACAAGGTCGGCCACATTGAGTTCCAATGCTATAAGAAGCAGCGGCATCTTTCACGTCGTTCTTCTACTAGCACCGGCACTTCTACATCGACGTCTGCATCGACTACTTCAGCAGTTTCTCTCATCGAAAGAGAGATAACCGGACTTCGACGCTGCTGCTACTTGATTCTCCTTTGGCGAGTTACATCGGTTACGCTACCGACTCTTGAACGCTGCGAAACCACCACCTCCACGATCCAAAGACCTCCCCATGGATTCTTGATTCGGAGCATCTTTTCACATGACTCCGATTCTTCTACTCGTCCTTCATTACACCTCTTGAATCTCCCGCCGGTGTTCTTCTGCGATGGTACCTCTCTTTCGTCTCAGTCGAGGACCCTAAGCAACTCATCTTTCCATGTTCCTTCATTGCTCATGTTCCTCGCCTTACCATGCAGCTTCTTTCTGCTGGGCAGATTACTGATCTTGGTTATCGAGTCATTCTCGACTCTGACTCTTGTTGTGTTCAGGACCGTCACACGGGAGCTCTGGTTGGTTCTGGCCCTCGGCGTCTTGACTCACAGCGTCTTTGGGAGCTTGACTGGCTACACCTTCCTTCCGCTGACACCGTCGCTGCCAGTCTCTCCGCTTCTGCCACTCCATCTACAGGCTCTTTCCAGCAGTGGCATCACCGTCTTGGCCATCTGTGTGGATCTCGCCTCATCGTCCTTAGTTCGTCGTGGTCTTCGGGATCTGCCTCGGAGACGTCTCTTTAGATTGTCGGTGTAAGTTAGGCAAATGAGATTGACTTCCTTATCATCATAGTGAGTCGTTGTCTCGGCGTCCTTTTGATCTTGTTCATTCGATGTTTGGGGTCCGGCTCCCTTCGTTTCGAAAGGGGGTCATCGATACTATATCATATTTATAGATGATTTCTCTCGCCACACTTGGATATATTTCATGTCTTCTCGTAGTGAGGTCTTGTCCATCTATAAACAGTTTGCCACCATGGTTCGCACACAGTTCTCCACTCCTATTCGTGTTTTTCGTGCTGACTCTGCTGGCGAGTACCTCTCTCATCACCTCACGCAGCCTTCTTTGGCGAGGGCACTCTCGCCGCCTCTTGTCCCGTGCTCATGCTCGAATGGTGTTCTTGGCGCAAGCATCGTCACCTTCTTGAGTCGGCTCGTGCCCTGATGATTGCCGCCTCTATCCCACCTCACTTTTGGGCAGAGGCTGTTTCCACTGCCACCTATCTCGTCAACATCCAGCCTTCTTCTGCTCTTCAGGGCGCAATCCCTATTGAGCGTCTCTGTGGTCTCCCTCCTGACTACTCTGCCCTTCGTCTGTTTGGCTGCGTTTGCTACGTTCTTCTCGCCCCTCGCGAACGCACCAAACTGACTGCTCAGTCTGTTGAGTGTGTCTTTCTGGGATACAGTGCCGAGCACAAGGGCTATCGGTGCTGGGATCCCGTTGGTCGACGGATGCGGATTTCTCGGGATGTGACTTTCGACGAGTCTCGTCCCTTCTACCCACGTCCTGTCTCTCCTTCGACTTCCTCTGTGGAGTCTCTGTCCTTTTTGACCTTTCCAGATACACCTATCTCGTCTCCACATATTCCTCCTGTGGCCTCTCCGCCATTATCGCCGCCTGTTTCGTCTCCTGCGGCTCCTCAGGCTCCCCCCACTACACTCGTATACACTCGTCGACCTCGTATTGAGGATCTTCCAGATGAGCCCACCTCTCCTGATGTTTCATCTTCTTCTGATGCTTCATCTTCCCCTGATGGGCCATCTTCTCCTCGCTACGCTCTCCGCGATCGCCAGTCGATTCGGCCCCCTGCCCGTTTTGCCTTTGCTGGCGCAGCTACTAGTGAGCCTGCCTCCTATCGGGATGCTGTTACTCATCCTGAGTGGCAGCATGCCATGGCCGAGAGATTGCCCCTCGAGCGTCTTGGTACTTGGGATCTTGTTCCTTTCCATCTCACTCGTCCCATCACATGTAAGTGGGTCTATAAGATTAAGACTCGCTCTGATGGCTCTCTTGAGCGCTATAAGGCGCGTCTTGTTGCTCGTGGCTTCCAGCAGGAGCATGGTCGTGACTACGACGAGACTTTTGCTCCTGTGGCCCACATGACCACTGTCCGCACTCTTCTTTCGGTGGCGTCTGGTCGCCAACTGGTCTGTTTCTCAACTTGATGTCAAGAATGCCTTTCTTAATGGCGAGTTGCGTGAGGAGGTCTACATGCATCCGCCACCTGGGTATTCTGCTCGAGGGCATGGTCCATGCGCCTTCGCCGCTCTCTATGGCCTTAAGCAAGCCCCTCGTGCCTGGTTTGAACGCTTCTCCTCTGTGGTCACTGCTGCTGGTTTTTCAGCAAGTGATCATGATCCCGCGCTCTTTGTCCACACTTCGTCTCGTGGTCGGACTCTTCTTCTTCTGTATGTTGATGATATGATCATTACGGAGATGATTACGAGTACATTGCCTTTGTCAAGGCTCGTCTTAGTGAGCGATTTCTTATGTCGGATCTTGGTCCTCTTCGTTACTTCCTTGGGATTGAGGTTACTTCCACTCCAGATGGTTTCTTTATGTCCCAAGAGAAGTATATTCAGGATCTTCTTGATCGCGCCTCCCTCACTGATCAGCGTCCTGTTGAGACTCCTATGGAGCTCAATGTTCACCTCCGACCCTCGATGGCGAGCCTTTTTACGATCCGACTCGCTATCGTCATCTTGTTGGGAGTCTTGTCTACCTTCTTTGTTACTCGTCCGGATATCACTTATCCGGTCCACATTACGAGTCGGTTTGTTTCGCTCCCACTCAGTCCACTCTGACCACCTTCTTGAGTTCTGCGATACCTTCGTGGGACTATCTCTCGCCGTCTCTTCTTTCCACGCTCCACTCATTCTGACTTCAGCTTATTCGGATGCTACTTGGGCGGCGATCCTCCGATCGCGGTCTATCTCTCCATCGTGTTTTTCTTGGTGGTTCGCTTATTGCCTCGAAGACGAAGAAATGACCAAGTGTCCCGCTCGAGTGCAGGAGGTGAGTTGCGAGCTATGGCTCTCTTGGCAGCAGAGATTACTTGGCTACGGTGGTTACTTGAGGATTTGGTGTTTTTGTTACTACCGACTCTTCTTGTCGACAAGACAAAGTGCCAAGATGTGCGCGTGACCACGTGAAGCATGAGCTCACCAAGCATATTGGTGTTGATGCTTCCTTCATGAGGTCTTGTGTGCGAGATCGGTGATTGCTCTTCAAGATGTGCCTTGAGCTTGGATAGCGGATTTCTTCACGAAGGCCTGCATCGACCACAAGACGGCTTCTACCTCTCCAAACTCAGTGTTGTTGATCCACCATGAGTTTGAGGGGGGGTGTTAGAGATATAATATTAGAGATATGATTTGATTTATTTGGTTTCCTTATCTGTTACTGGTTTCCTTATCTGTAACTTGTACTGTGTATATATACTGGCCAATTGGCCCCTGATAATACAAGCAACAATCATAACAGTGGCTACATCCAAAAACACATGGATATGACCAGACAAAAATGTTGACCTTGGCTCAAAGGATAAACATAGCTCAGGATGTAGCATTTGCTATTGATTACCTTCATAATCAATGTGTGTGTCCATTGGTTCACTGTGACCTGAAGCCAGAAAATGTTCTACTGGACTATGACATGACTGCTTGTGTCAGCGACTTCGGGCTAGCAAAATTTTTATGCATTAATTCCTCCTCTCTGACAAATGGTTCTTCCAGCTTGGCTGGACTTAAAGGATCCATTGGATATATTGCACCAGGTGATGCAAATTGCAAACACTTACTATTTTTGTTCTCCTTCAAAGGTTCTTGTATGACATTAATGATCTCTCTTACTGTGACAATACCTCCTGAAGTACTTAAGTTTCAAATGTTAAATTAATCTGCAGAGTATGGCATGGGTGGAAATATCTCTACTGAAGGCGACGTTCACAGCTTCGGCGTTCTTCTGTTAGAAATGTTTACTGGGAAGCGACCTACCGATGAGACATTCAAGAATGGCATGAACCTTCACAACTTTGTGAACTCAGCATTTCCTGATAGGATTGGCGAGATCTTGGATCCCATCATAATGCAAGAGTGTACAGAAAATGAAAATCAAGCGGTCCTTGCCATGAATTGTTGCATCATCCCTCTGATTAAGGTAGGCCTTCTGTGCTCCCTGGAATCGCCGAAAGACCGACCAGGAATGGGGCTCGTCTCAACAGAAATCCATGCAATCAACAGTTCATTTCAAACCTAAATGGGTCGGGATGAAAAGCAAGCATTGGATTCAAGTAAAATCACTTAATGCACTACCACACTTCTTCCTTACATGATGGATGTAATTCTGAATAGTGTACTTACATAGGGACCTACCGGATGATAACTGAGAGAAACTGTACTTGTAACTATTCGCTGCATCTCCTAGGTCCAAAGATACCAGTAGAACCAGGATATTTTTTACAAGCACCTCGTATAGTCATATTTGGTGGTTGCACTTGTTAGTGGATTCATTGGATAATAACTGTTACACTATGTAGACTGGTTGTAGATTTCGTGATGATGAATAATTGACGTTTGAGTTGCATTGACATTTGCGTTTGTGAAAGTTTCGGTTGTTGGAATATTCACTTGATTGGTCGAATCTTGCCTTGTATCGGAAATTCTAAACGGTGATACTCGATAATCCCTTTGAGTGGTTTCAGAGTACTGTAGCTCCAAGTACTGTAGCTCCGAGTGCCGAGTGATACAGTTCAGAGTATTTATCGCCGAGTATTGTAGCTCGATCTTATATCTATGAGTGTTAATTGTAACTACAGTGCATCGAGTGAAATAGCCCGAAAACCGAGGAATGTACTATCGTAAGTCGGGTGTGTACCAAGCACGGCGACGATCGAGTCGTTGATCGAACATACAATAACTAGTCAATAGTCAAAAGCTATAGTGACCGGTCGATGGTCGGCTACGAGCGCTAGTCGCTGGTCGGAAAGCTACGTTGATTGGTCGATGGTCAAAAGCTACAGTGACTGGTCGATAGTTGAAGATACAGCAACTAGTTGATGGTCGAAGCTACAACGACTATTCGATGGTCGAAGCTACAGCGACTAGTCGATGGTCAAAAGCTACATTGCCTTGTCGGTAGTCGTAGGCTTTACGATCTGTACTCGTGGACTTCATGATCGGTAGTCGTGGACTTCGTAATCGGTAGTCGTAGACTTTGTGATCGGTAGTCCTGGATTTCGTGATCCGTGGTCGTATACTTTGTGTTCGGTAGTTGTTGGCTTTGCGATCAGTAGTCGTAGGCCTCTGATAGGTGGTCGTACGCTTATGGTAAGTAGTTGTAAGCTTCGAGTGCTTCAATTATTGTATTCTTCTAGTGCCTTGAGTACTCGTGTTTGGTTCACCTGCGGTATGACCGGCTTGTGCACAGTGGTACAACTGGTTTTACATAATGGTCTCGAGTTGTGTTCTGAAAGTTGGAAATTAAGGTTGTGGTTGATCTGGCTCATCTTTATTGATAGATGTGAGTGTGTTATGCATATGTGAACTGATATTGGTCAAGTTGGAGAACTTGTGCTAGAAAATTGTTCTTTGATCTTTGTATGTACAGATTGAGCGTGGAGACGGTCATAGTCGATGACGAGGAAGACCAGAACTAGGATGGGGAAATCCTAGGTTCAGGTGGTCATGAATATCACGAGGTGGTCATGCTTACGCTAGAGCATATAGAGATCAAAGGAGATGCATGATGCATGGAGAAGCTACAGGAGGTGAAGTCCTGGAGGCTTCGACGTGTAAGGAGTTATAGAAGGCGTTCATAACAGGAAGGTTTGGAGATATTGAAAAACCCAGGCGTTCATAACAGCAAGTTGTACCTACCAAAGTTCTACTACTAGACGCTTGATTTGAATGTGGTAAGACATGACATGTCGCCCAATTATGTCCTCCAATATGACAACATGAAAGAGGAGCATGCTTCACATGTGGGCAATATGGACAATTATTGCTACACGTGCCCAGTTCCCTACTGTCCCTGCTGTGAGGAACACCATCAATCAAAAGATTGCCCTGTGAACCAAGTAGTATGAACACATTGTGGAGAAAAAGGACACCAGGTAGACCAATACTGTGTAAACTACCCCAACTGTGACAAGGACCACCAGCCCGGTGAATGCCCGATGAGTAAAGTCACGTGTTTTCTCTGCGAAGGACAAGACCACTGCTCCAAAAATTGCTTGATGCGTCTATTCCTGATCAAGGCAGTTGAGTTAAAAGGACATATTTTCATGTCATGTAAGACTCATCATAAATCGATTTTAAAAGAGTATAGCCGATTTCACCAAGTGTCAAAGTACCTCAAGAGAGAAGGAAGAAGTGAGAATGTTCCCGCCTCCTCACCCCATCAAACAACTGCGCAGATGGAACCCAATAGATCATCTTCACTGTCTCAATTGTGGGGAAAAGGATATTTCGCCAAACGGTGCCCTCAACGGGCACACCTGAGGTTCAACTTCAATGCCACACCACTCGAGGCGGACTTCAACTTCAAGCAAGAGTCATCCGACCGCAGCATTGAGAGTCGCTTCCACGCTAAGCCAAAACCAAGGCCAAGTGAATCGTGTCACCGTGAAGAAGCCCAAGTAACTTCGAGTAATGAGAGGTACGCCTCACGCCTCATTCGAGTAATGAATCTGGGTTGAGATTCCGTTTAAAGAGGGTAGGTTTGTAACATTCTCAAAAATTTCAAAAGCATTTGGAGTTTGGTTTCAAAACAATTTCAAATTTTGAAATCCAATCTTACCTTGGTTTGGGCCCATTTCGCCCACTTCCCTTGGCCCACCTTTCGCTCGCCCGCTTGACCCCCTTCCCCCTCCTCGGCTGCGCTCTGCGCCGTGACCGACCTGCCGCTCACTGCGACACCTACGCCACCGCCGCCACGTACGTCTGACGCGCCTCCTTCTCGCGTCGCGCCCACAACCCCACCGACCCACATCGCCTCTCTGTATTGCAACCGCACACCACGCCCCTCCCTTTCTCCTCCTCCTCCTCTTACGTGCTCTCTGCCCGGCTTTGGCCAGCCGCCACTTCTTGCTTCCTCCCCGTCGTGCGTTCTGGCTTTCCCTCGGCTATAAAGTCGCTCGCGCCCTCCTCTTCTCCTCCACACCCCGCTCTCCTCTTGTCTCCTCTGCTGTCATCGCTGCCGCCTTCGCCGCCGCCCCGCCTTCTTATTGCTGCCTCAGTCACCGACGCCGTCACCACCTCCGCCCGGCTTCGCCTCCGCCTCTGGCCTTGCTCCCGGTGTCGCCTGCCCCCTCCCCTCCCTTCTCCCGCTCTGCCATGCACCCCCTCCTCTCCCTCTCCCCCTCTCTTTCTCCGCACAGCGGAGAAGGCGAGGTGACGCGCCGCGCACGTCACCGCTTTTATCCGCGCCCTTGCACCTCATAAGTGGGCCTCCCACCACAAAGGCCCATGCAATCGACTCGTGGCCCCACCGCACTGCGTCGCGTGAACCGCTTGGCCGGCGTGGACTCGATCCACGCACTGTGCAGTGGACCGAGCCCTATTCACGTTATGGTTTTACGCTATGTATGAATTGATTTAGCAATGTGCCTGTGAGTGCTATCTACTGATCCAAGGAATAGCATAATATTTTCACAAATAATTCAGAATTAGAAATTCATGATCGGACACTTTCTGAGCAGTTAATGTTCACAGCTCTTTCTTCTCAGTCTATCGTCCAAATTTCCACAACCCACACAGCTCTGTTGTCCAACAGAGCGGTCCAGGTTCACACCTCGACACTGTCCATCGATCGGCCTATAACATAGGACGCCGAGGGGAAAAAAAAACATACATCACTAGCATATTGAGACAAACAGAAAAGAAAACATGGTTCCTTCAACCCTCCATGTTTGCTTCTTCCTTTCGTGCCTCGTCCCCTTCACACCTTCGAAATACTTTACATCGGCAGTTTCATTCGAAGACCACACAACAACTGAGCTGCGTGGTGAAGCTGATGCGGATCGCCAGGCTCTCCTCTGCATCAAGTCCCAGCTCTCCGACCCTGCCGGATTGCTCGCCTCATGGAGCAACGCGTCGGTTGCCATCTGTGACTGGCATGGGGTTACTTGCAGCAGAAACAGGCAACCTTCCCGTGTCACGTCACTGGACCTGGAGGATGCAAATCTCTCAGGCATCATCTCCCCTTGCTTGGGCAACCTCACCTTTCTCGACAAGATAAATCTCCCCAACAACCGGCTCCGCGGCGTGATTCCTACAGAGCTCAGGTGGCTACGACGGCTCCGCTACCTCAACCTCAGCATCAATTCTCTCGACGGAGATGTCCCGAACTCGTTGGGTAGTATTCCATCTCTCGTGCATCTTGATTTATCGAGGAATGGCCTCACAGGTCAGATTCCAGATTTCTTAGCTAATAGTTCATCACTAGAAGTACTTCAGCTGAGCCAAAACAATTTCACTGGAACCATACCACCAATCACAAAGATGGTTTCATCACTTAAGTACCTTGATCTTAGCAGAAACGGCCTCTCAGGAACCATTCCGTTGTCACTAGGGAACCTTTCTTCACTCTCTCATCTCATTCTTGCCGAGAATTACTTGGTCGGAAGCATCCCGGAGACACTGAGCAATATTCAAACGCTACTAGAGCTAGTACTATCCACGAATAACCTGTCTGGACTAGTTCCACCGTCTCTTTATAATATCACCACACTGGTCAATCTCGACATCGGTATTAATGTACTCATTGGGAGATTGCCAGATGACATTGGCAACTCACTTCCAAACATTCAAAAGCTAGACTTGGTGGATAACAAATTTGAAGGGCCAATCCCAGCTTCACTGTCAAATGCTTCAAGCATCGAGGTTCTTTATCTTGCCATGAACTCGTTTTATGGAAGAATACCACTGTTAGGGCCCTTAAGAAATTTGACCGACGTAGATCTCAGCATTAACAACCTTCAAGCTGGAGATTGGGCCTTCCTATCCTCTCTGACTAATTGCACCCAACTAGCCAGGTTATGTCTAAGATCAAATGACTTTGAAGGTAACCTGCCAAGTTCAATTGGAAATCTTTCTACAAAACTTGACACATTATGGCTAAACTCGAATAGGATATCAGGAACCATACCGCCAGAAATAGGGAACCTTAAGGGACTCACTGTTCTTCTACTATATGAAAACATGTTGGCTGGAAGCATACCACCTGTTATAGGAACACTTAGCAACATGACCGTCCTAGGTCTATCAAAGAATAAGTTATCAGGCACCATTCCAGATACTTTTGGAAACCTTCAACAATTAAATGAACTATATATACGAGAAAATGAATTGACAGGAAGTATACCTAAAAGTTTAGGGAACTGCAAAAAATTACTGATGCTAAACCTTTCCTACAACTCTCTGGAAGGAAGCATACCGAGTGAGCTCTTAAAAATTTCTTCACTCTCTCAAGGTTTGGATTTCTCACACAATAACCTCACTGGGCACATACCGCAAGAAGTAGGACTCATCAATCTTGGCCTTCTTAGTGTCTCCAACAACAGGTTGACTGGCAGAATTCCGTCTGCTCTAGGCCAATGTATTGTACTGGAGTCACTCCACATGGAAGGCAACTTATTTGAAGGAAGCATTCCACAATCATTCAAGAACTTGAGGGGCATCAAACAGATGGATCTTTCTCGGAACAATCTCTCTGGAGAAATTCCAGAGTTGTTCACATCTTTCACTTCTTTACAGTACCTCAATCTGTCCTTCAATGATTTCAGCGGAGCAATACCGGCAACTGGTGTCTTCGCAAATGCCAGTGAAGTGTCTGTCCAAGGAAACAAGAGGTTATGTGCAAGGGCACCGATGCTAGGTCTGCCTCTTTGCTCAGAAGAGTCCAAAAGAAATCACAAGTCCTTAACACTAAAGGTAGTGATCCCACTATGTGCTATCGCTGCCATATCACTGTCTTGTTTCATCGCTGTCCTTTTGAAGAGAAGAGGAACACAACCATCTCTACTGGACTTCAGGGAATCGGCGAAGGTGTCATACAATGACATTGTTAAAGCGACAAATAGGTTCTCTTCTACAAACCTGGTTGGCTCGGGATCTTTTGGAACTGTTTACAAGGGCACAATGGCATTCGATTTGAACCCAGTTGCGATCAAGGTGTTCAACCTAAACTTCCATGCAGCATCTAGAAGTTTCGTCGCAGAGTGTGAAGCTCTGAGAAACATCCGTCATCGAAATCTTGTCAAGATCATTACTTCATGCTGTACTATGGATCCTACTGGGGCAGAGTTCAAAGCCCTCATTTTTCAGTATATGCCCAATGGCAGCCTAGACATGTGGCTACATCCAAAAACACATGGATATGACCAGACAAAAATGTTGACCTTGGCTCAAAGGATAAACATAGCTCAGGATGTAGCATTTGCTATTGATTACCTTCATAATCAATGTGCAAGTCCATTGGTTCACTGTGACCTGAAGCCAGAAAATATTCTACTGGACTATGACATGACTGCTTGTGTCAGCGACTTCGGGCTAGCAAAATTTTTATGCATTAATTCCTCCTCTCTGACAAATGGTTCTTCCAGCTTGGCTGGACTTAAAGGATCCATTGGATATATTGCACCAGGTGATGCAAATTGCAAACACTTACTATTTTTGTTCTCCTTCAAAGGTTCTTGTATGACATTAATGATCTCTCTTACTGTGACAATACCTCCTGAAGTACTTAAGTTTCAAATGTTAAATTAATCTGCAGAGTATGGCATGGGTGGAAATATCTCTACTGAAGGCGACGTTCACAGCTTCGGCGTTCTTCTGTTAGAAATGTTTACTGGGAAGCGACCTACCGATGAGACATTCAAGAATGGCATGAACCTTCACAAATTTGTGAACTCAGCATTTCCTGATAGGATTGGCGAGATCTTGGATCCCATCATAATGCAAGAGTGTCCAGAAAATGAAAATCAAGCGGTCCTTGCCATGAATTGTTGCATCATCCCTCTGATTAAGGTAGGCCTTCTGTGCTCCCTGGAATCGCCGAAAGACCGACCAGGAATGGGGCTCGTCTCAACAGAAATCCATGCAATCAACAGTTCATTTCAAACCTAAATGGTTCGGGATGAAAAGCAAGCATTGGATTCAAGTAAAAATCACTTAATGCACTACCACACTTCTTCCTTACATGATGGATGTAATTCTGAATAGTGTACTTACATAGGGACCTACCGGATGATAACTGAGAGAAACTGTACTTGTAACTATTCGCTGCATCTCCTAGGTCCAAAGATACCAGTAGAACCAGGATATTTTTTACAAGCACCTCGTATAGTCATATTTGATGGTTGCACTTGTTAGTGGATTCATTGGATCATAACTGTTACACCATGTGGACTGGTTGTAGATTTCGTGATGATGAATAATTGACGTTTCAGTTGCATTGACATTTGCGTTTGTGAAAGTTTTGGTTGTTGGAATATTCAGCTTGATTGGTCGAATCTTGCCTTGTATCGGGGGGTCTAAACGGTGATACTCGATAATCCCTTTTGAGTGCTTTCAGAGTACTGTAGCTCCGAGTGCCGAGTGATATAGTTCAGAGTACTTAGCGCCGAGTATTGTAGCTCCCAGTACTGTATCTATGAGTGCTGTAACTCCGAGTACTGAGTGAAATAGCTCCGAGTACCGAGGAATGTACTTAGTCGTAAGTCGGGGTGTGTACCAAGTACGAAGGACAGTCGGAGTCGTTGATCGAACATACAATAACTGGTCAATAGTCGAAAGCTATAGTGACTGGTCGATGGTCGAAAGCTACAGTGGTTAGTCAGTGGTCGAAAGCTACAGTGGTTAGTCAGTGGTCGAAAGCTACAGTGACTGGTCGATAGTTGAAGATACAGCAACTAGTTGATGGTCGAAGCTACAATGACTGTTCGATGGTCGAAGCTACAGCGACTAGTCGATGGTCAAAAGCTACATTGCCTGGCCGGTAGTCGTAGGCTTTACGATCTGTACTCGTGGACTTCATGATCGGTAGTCGTGGACTTCGTAATCGGTAGTCATAGACTTTGTGATCGGTAGTCGTGGATTTCGTGATCCGTGGTCGTAGACTTTGTGTTCGGTAGTTGTGGATTTCGTGTTCGGTAGTTGTTGGCTTTGCGATCGCGGGTCGTGGGCCTCGATAGGTGGTCGACGCTTATGGTAAGTAGTTGTAAGCTTCGAGTGCTTCAATTATTGTATTCTTCTAGTGCCTTGAGTACTCGTGTTTGGTTCACCTGCGGTATGACCGGCTTGTGCACAGTGGTACAACTGGTTTTACATAGTGGTCTCGAGTTGTGTTCTGAAAGTTGGAAATTAAGGTTGTGGTTGATCTGGCTCGTCTTTATTGATATATGTGAGTGTGTTATGCATATGTGAACTAATATTGGTCAAGTTGGAGAACTTGTGCTAGAAAATTGTTCTTTGATCTTTGCATGTACAGATTGGGCGTGGAGACGGTCATAGTCGATGACGAGGAAGACCAGAACTAGGATGGGGAAATCCTAGGTTCAGGTGGTCATGAATATCACGAGGTGGTCGTGCTTACGCTGGGGCATGTGGAGATCAAAGGAGATGCATGATGCGTGGACAAGCTATAGGAGGTGAAGTCCTGGAGGCTTCGACGTGTAAGGAGTTATAGAAGGCGTTCATAACAGGAAGGTTTGGAGATATTGGAAAACCCAGGATTTGAGAGGTTTCGAGTCCCTTTGATTTTCGGAAGAGATAGGATTATGTATCCGTGTTGTTAAGAACATGGTTTAGGGCTCTATCATATAAAGGCCAAAAAGGTTGAGAGTTTTCCAAGGCTTTTGGGAGGCTTTTGGTGACGGCCTCCGGAGAAAGCTTTTTGATGTTTTCGTGCTAGGGTTTGAGGGGTGCTGTGAGAGCACTTTGTAGCCACAGAACATGATTGAGTAATAATAGATCAGATATATTCCTAGAAAGATTAGTTTGGGCCTGAACTAGCCGATCATGGACCTCCAACAAGAATTTGTCACTGTCGCATACTAACTACTCAACGACGGGGAGGTGTGTGCTACCCGACTCATGGAAGTGCAAAGATGGTGGTACCCGGCCATACACCATGTGGAATGGAGAAGTTCGAAGTGACGCCTGAAAAGAAGTGTTGTAAGAATATTCTGCCCAAGGCAACCAACAAAGCTATTGCTTTGGCCTATCCCCAATGATGCATTGAGGTATATGACAATGATCTTATGAACGACCTCGGACTGACCATCATATTGTGGATGAAAAGCTATACTGGGATGGAGCTTAACACATGCCAAATGAAATAATTCGGTCCAAAATGTGCTTATGAAGACTGGATCACGATCACTGACAATGGAGGAGGGGACCCCATGGAGCTGCACAATCTCACTGAAAAATACTTGGTTGATTGAATGTGTTGTATAGGGGTGTGCCAAAGGAACGAAGTGTGTACACTTTGAAAAACAGTCCACCACCATGTGTATAATTGTTTTCCCATATACGTGTGGTAGCCTTCAATAAAATCCATAGCAATGTCGGCCCATTTCGTGGAGGCAACGTCCAACGGTTGTAGAAGGACGGACGGATGTAATTGTTCACCTTTATTCTGTTGACATGTATCACATGCACGCACGAAATCCTGTACCACACAGCGAACATTTGGTATGTGAAAATATGCACGCAAATGATGTAGCGTTTTTCAGACTCCTTCATGTCCACTGCGAGGAGGTGAGGTAGGAGGGCGGTAGTTGGTCGAACGAATACCTGCCGGTTGAAAGTCACCAAACCATCGACGATGGCCCACGGTCGGTGCTGACTCCCAGTTGTGATATATGTATGGAGTTGTTGCACAGTCAGATCTTGAGCCATCGAATACAAAGAACCGAGAAGATGAAAGTGCCATAGCTTCCATATGGCTCTCAGTGTCACGTCGGGATAGTGCATCGACGACAACATTGGTGCAACCCGGTTTATATTCCACGCCAATATCATAGCCAAAGAGCTTGCTAACCCATTAATGATGAGGAATTGTGGACAATCATTGATCAAGCAGAAACTTCAAACTATAATGGCCAGTGCATACCAAAAACTTGCGACCCCATAAGTAAAGTCTTCAATGGCGAACTGCATGAACAAGACCGATGACCTCGCATTCATAGGCAACCAAGCTAACATGGCTAGGGGAAATCGATCGGCTAAGGAAAGCAATAGCGTATGTGCCTTGGTGAAAGACCGTACCAAAGCCATGGCCCGACACATCACATTTGATGATAAATTCCACAGAGAAATCTAGCAACTGCAATACCAGAGCTCGAGTGAGAGCCGTCTGGAGTTTCTCAAATGCGGTTTGGGCTTAGTTGGTCCAGTGAAAAGCTTCCCATTTGCGAAATTGAGTGAGAGGTGCCACGAGTGAACTTAAATCCTGAATAAATTTGCGGTAATACTCAGCAAGGCCAATAAATCCATGAACCGCTCATACAGACTTTGGAATCATCCAAGAAGTTACTGCACTGATCTTTGCTTGGTCGACAACGACGTCGGCTACGGATACCATGTGGCCCAAGTACGCGACTGTCTCCTTCCCAAAAAAAAACATTTGGATCATTTTAGGAAGAAATGATGGTACTGTAGCGTGTGTGGAGGATGACATGAACATGGCTGAGATTGTCGGACCATGATGGACTATAGATCAGGATATCATGAAGAGGACCAACACAAAACAACAGAGGAAATTGTGGAGTACGAAGTTGATCAGTGCCTGGAATGTGGCCAGTGCGTTGGTGAGACCTGCAGAACACTGTCTTCTCCACATCAGCCGGATGCATAAGTACTTGATGATAACCATAGCAAAAATTGAGTATAGTAAAAAATTTGGCACCACAGAGTTCATCAAGCAATTCCTCCACAATCGGAATCGAAAATTTATCCTTGACGGTGCAACCATTGAAATCATGGTAGTCGACACAAAAGCGCCATGATCCATCAGTCTTTTTTGACAAGTAACACTAGTGAAGAGAAAGCCGACGTACTGTGGCGAATAGTCCCTTGCTGAAGCATCTCTGCACACTATTTTTGGAGCTCGTCTTTCTGTAATTGGGCATAGTGGTAGGGCCGAACGGTAATGGTATCCGTATCACGCTTTAGGTGGATGCAATGGTAGCGGTCCCTGACTAGCGGCATCTTGTGTAGCTCGGCAAAGAGGCTGCTGAATTCCTCGAGTAGATCATCCATTAAGCTGGTATCAGTACAAGCAAGCAACCTGGCCGGCCAAGGCTCCATTGGAAGGCCATATAAAATCACCCTATGTCCTTCACGAGCAAAGGCCATGGTCATGCAGGAGAAGCCCCAAGTGATTGGTCCGAGCATACCATGCCACTAAACTCCCAAGACCACATCAAATCCTTCCAAATGCATGACATAGCAATCCAACGTGAAATCTTCCTGTCCGATACGGATGGGCAAGGCACGGCAAAGGCCAAGGCTAGTGACATGATCACCATTGGCGACTGTAACATTGACACCTGATTGGGGCTGCATGTGCACGCCGACGATATGCACTACATGGTCGGCGATGAAGTTATGCGTGGAGCCGGAGTCAAGGAGGGAGACTAATGTAGTGGCACCGATCACCACCAATAAGCACATAGTCTGGTCGGAGCAGGGCTGAATGTTGGTGAGGGAGGCCAAGGAAATCTCTGGCTCAATATTGGTGGCTGGGAGATCTTCATGGTCATCGTCGTCGCCAAAGTTTGGATAAATCTCGATGACGAAGAGGCGCTTACAGTGGTGGCCCACGAAATACTTCTGATCACACTGATAGCAAAGCCCTTGTGCACGATGATGTTCCATCTCGGCCGATGTCAGCGAGCAGCGCAGCACGACTGCTTGGGTAGGGCCCCGGGCGTGGAAGGTTTCCTTGGGCGGAGAAGCCCTGTCGGTTGAACCGGCTGCAGTGATGCCCGACCTTGGCAATCCGACCGGGATGGACCCGCCGGTCGACCCGGTCGCACGCCATGTGCGGTGTGGGGGAACGGTCGGGGTGGCCATTTGCGTGCGACACTTGTATGCGTACGCAAGGCTCATCGCGGACTCCAAGATTTAGGGTGCTTGCAATTCAATATCAGTCTGAAGAGGCTGCCTGAGACCGGCTGTGAACAATTGAATCTGTTGGTGCTTTGTTAACGGGTTGGTACGGCACAAGAGAGTGAGAAATTGGCCGGCGAACTCCCGGACCGTGCCCTTCCTGTGCAGTGCAATAAGCTCGCCCAACGGATTGCTACGCAAAGGTGGCCCAAAGCGGATGTTGATCAGCTCGACGAAGTGGCCATGAAGGCGAGCCCATGTCGCGCTCCAAGTGATGGTACCAATAAGCTCACCCAACATATTCTGCAATTCAAGCTGCAGAAACACTATGTTGATGAAAATTGGCACCACTGATTGGTCCGAAAAGATATTCATTTGTTGCGTAATAGATAGTAACAATCTCAAAAATTAGTCAATTAAAGACAAGAGAGTACAAAACATCATATGATGATTGAACGACAATAAATAAATATTAATCCATGATATGACTCAGATTAAAGAGATCATTCCCTTGATATTATGTTCAAATCTCGTGTACCTACGCAGAGGAGCAATTCTTCCCAAATGCCCTCTTCTCAGTTCTCACCACTAGGGGTGAAAACGAATCGGATACGGACGGATAATAGCTCTGCCATATTTGTTTTCATATTTTTTTCGGATCCAGATACGAATACGAATACTCCGGATACGAATACGGATACGAATAATATCGAATACGAATACGGAGCGAATATGAATTGAAACGAATACGGCCGCGGATATTTTTCGGAACATGAAAACCCCTTAAATTGTATACTAGAAATAAACGAAAACATATAACTAGTTTATTTGATGCAAACATTCATGGATTGTTCATATTTTCAGCAACCACACATAACATTGGCACTAGCAAATTGCATTAACTAGTTCATTACAAATATAACACTTAGTTTACCAAATTTAGCTCATAAGTCATAACTCACAAAGTTACAAGTCATCACACATTCACACTTAGTTTATCACACACATAAAACTTAGTTCACACTAACACTGTTCAGGTTAGATGGTTAATCTATGCACAAATGACTGTAACATCCCAAAGTATGTTATCAAAAATAAAATTAATAAATTTATTATTTTATTGATTTTTTGATATTTAAAAGGGTTTTCTTGGTTAAAAAGAAAATAATAATAAAATAAAGTCAATTATTGAATTTCCTAAATTTCAATGTCAAAAATAAAATTTATTGAGATTTCTAGGATTTTATTGGATTTAAAGTGAAAATGAAAAAATAATAATTAATTTCTTGAATTTTCTGGATTTAAAAAAGATTTTTTTCTATTTTTTAGGAATTAAAAATAATTTATGTGCAAAAATAAAAACCAACTTTAACTTGGACTTAATTTTATTAAGTTCAAAATAATTCAAGGAATTTTTATGATTTTTTCTAGAATTGTTTAACTCTATTTGCTAGTTTCTAAAAGGCTATTTGATTTGTTGTATTTTCTAAAATTCAAAATCAATTAAAATCTCATTTTCTTTTGGGCTGAAATCCACTTCTTTTGGGCGAAATCCGATATCCGGCGTGGTCTTATCCGGATAATCCGTATCAGATCCGTATCCTCCAATAGCATGCCTACAGATTCGCTTCCGCTTCCGACAAAATATCCGAATCCGCTTTCGATCCGAAAATTATCCAAAAAATCCGATCCAAGACAATCCGAATCTGTTTCATCCGAATCGGTCGGAAACTATCCGATCCGTTTTCATCCCTACTCACCACCAATAAAATGACTATACCCAATCCAAGTCACCTGCGATAAAATCCCCTCTTCTCACCACCTGCAAAATTAACTCGCTCTGTTCCTTAAAGCCTCAAATCATACGGAGAAATATCTACCTGAACGTCGTTTTTGGATCGCCCGTCGCAGACGCGCCGCCGCTCGGCGCTGCCACAGCCCACCACCGGCTACATGCGCAAACACCCACCAGCCATCGCCCTATGCCCGCGCACGCGCAAGCCCGGATGAATCAGTAATTACCGAGCGTAGGCGAAGGATAGATGCGCAAGCCCCGGATGTCGGACGCCGTCGAGCCTCGCTGTGCCCGCAAGCACAGCAGCGGCCTTGTTCTTGCCGAACCAGCGACCGCCTCCGGTTGAAACCTGCACCCGCCGCCCTGCACTGCTCGTAATGTTGCATTTTTAACGTTGTTTTAAAATACCTGCAATCAACCTTATAAAACTTTTATTACTAATATACATATAATTATTTGGATTTTATAACGTGAAAATAATAATGCTATATTTATTATAAAAAAATATTTTCATATCATTATATTTTAAATAATTTTGACTAATATATAATTAGAAAAAGTAAATGTCAAACGTATATTAGAGATCATATCAATATAAAAAACGATAAGTAAAAAAGAATCAAGGTAGTATATACTAGAGTACCAGTATGTAAAGAAGGTTGAACTACCATGTACGTCTAACACACGTCCTTAATAGGAAAGTAGGGACTAATTTTAAGTGCATAGATACAGTATATCAGGATTCCGGCTGCTCTATAGGGTCCTTTCCCAAGCAGAGCAGGTAGGTTTCCGGCCAGTATGATCTTCACCAGTGTTATTCTTAACTTCGGTAAAAAAAATTTACCAATGTACAATCCGTGTGTCTAATATAATTCTCTAACAATCCGAAAGGTGTTGGTTTCCTACAAGATGATCTTCACCAATGTTATTCTTAACTTCGGTATAAAAAAAATTACCAATGTACAATCCGTGTGTCTAATATAATTCTCTAACAATCCGTTTTTTCGGATATAAATAGTAATTACCATTCAGTTTTCGGTTTTCAATCGTAATTCAAATTATCGTATAATCTCAAAACTTCTAGCTTCAAGCTAAGCTCGAGTTTGTGTTTCAAACCTTCTTGCAATTCCAAAATTCAAATTTCGAATTTGAATTCTTGTTTTCGAATTTTGGACCCCTTATCTATCTTTTTGCCCTCCTCTTCCTTGGGCTCAACCCATGACCTTCTTGGGCCGGCCCAGCTCCTCCCGGCCCACTCCCCTCCTCCGTTCGGTCTCCCAGCCTAGCAGCCCTCCCCCTGCTTCTTCTCCCTGGCCGGGTCAACGCCGCCTGCGCATGCTCGTGCTCCCGCCTTGCCCAGTCCCGTCGCTGCTCCTCCGCCACCTGCTCCCCTACCACTCGCTACCCCGGCTTCCTCCTCCTCACCTTGTCTCATCCGCCACCCCACCACCATGATGCCCGTGGCCATCCTTGCTACGTCGTGCGCATGCCTGCGGCCGGTCCAAACCATGCGCTTGCGCATGCGCCCATCACCAGCCTCCGCCACACAAGATGGCCCCAAGTCGCTAACCCCTCGTCATCTCCCTACTGCGCCCACCTGCCTCCGGCCCCGTCGCTTCACCCGGGCCACGCGAGTCGTTGCCGCGCCCGAAGGTTGTCAGCGCGCCTGTGGCCATTCTCGGGAACAAGTTGTAGGACCGTAAAGGCGACTAGAGGGGGTGAATAGGCGCATTCTCGATTTTTCGCCTTAATCAAATTCAACACGCACTTTTCTCCTTTAACTATGAAAGCTAAGAAGATCAGTAAACGCACAGAGGAAGCCTTGTGCTGAATTCAATTACCCCCTTAACCACAAAACACAAATATGGAGAATTGATCTCACTGGGCGATCAGACCGGTGTGCTGCTAGCGGTCGGACCGGCGGTGTAAAATCGGTCAGACCGATTTAGTCCAGAGGCAACTCACAATGCCCAAATTCAAAACGAAATTTGGTCCAACTTTTGATTCAACCAATGAAACTTGACCAAATTTGGAGTACACCTCCCTAAGGATATCTAAGACCTATTCCTAGCGACGATCGTCCAGATCCACTTCAAGGAATCGATCTCTTGAGGTTTTACCAAAGAAGTGTTCCAAAATCTAGAAATATCAAAATCTTGATCCAAGACTTGCTTCTGGGGGATTGATGATCTAGATGATTCTAGGAGTATTCCCACACATCATAGCAAGGTAAAATCGGTCAAGAGACCAAGCATAAACACTAGGATCAATGAAGCACCAAAATCATCAAAAAGAGAGAAGAACACAAATGAGACTTCACCCTTGAACAAAAATCAATAGATTGATTGATTCAAGATGTTGCTTACAAAGCCACTCCCTCAAGGAGGACAAGAGCTCAATCCAAGAGCACACTCAAATTTCCTCTCCTTTCCTCTCCTCTCCAAACCCTAACCCTAGAAATAGTTTTTGCAAATGAGGGCTTAAGTGCTTGGGGGGTTTTTCATCTCCCCCCTTTCTATTTATAGGAGAGGCTAGGGTTTCTCTAATGGGCTCCCATTAAGGCCCAACACAAATGGGACCCACACACACACATCAATCTGTTGAAGCAATCGCCTGCTTCACCACGTGTAGGTTGATCAGCGGCTCTCATCATGTCGGTAAGTCTCTCCCGTCCGAATCCCATCTGAGCCTCCAAGGCACTTGCACCGACCCCGCGCCGCTTGATCCAACCACTGCAACTAATCGCCTGCTCGATCCATCCTGCCCATTCTCGCACCATGCTTGAGTCACACGACCTCACCGCATCCATGATCGCTTCGACCTCACTCTCCAAGCTCACTGGTGCCTTGGCTTGACGGAAAGAAGAAGAGAGAGAGAGGGAGAAGGAGGAGTGGATTCTCTGGGTTTTGCAAAGAGGGAACAGGTAAAGGGAGAGTGCTCTACCGGGAGGGGGAGGGAGAGAGAGAGGAAGGGAGGAGCCGGCTCAGAGTGGGAGGACTGGCCGCACGGAGCTTCGGGCAGTCGGGCGCATGGTCGGTAGCAATGTGCGACGGCGTCCGGGCAAGGCTGGCGCCGGTGCACACCGGTCGGGCCAGGGGAGGCTCCAGAGACCAGGCCGGGCAAGGAGAAGGCGGCGCCATGGAAGCACTGTAGACTGGCTGGCAGTGGAGAAGAGGGAGAGAGAAGTTCGGCCTGGGAGCACTGCAGGGAGGACAAGGCTGCATGGGGCTGCTCGGGTGGAGGCAGCAAGGATAGGAGCAAGACAGGGGTTAGAGGGGAAGAGGGAGAGAGGAGGAGGGAGCAGAGGGGAGAAATGGAGGTGGCGAACTGGTGGCACGGGAGGGAGACATGCGCACTGGAGCTTCGCTGGGAGGAGCTCTAGTGGCTTTGGCTGGGAAGGAAAGGAGGAGAGAGGGAGAAATGGAGTAGCTGGCTGCTTCCTTGGGCAAAGACATGCAGCAAGGTGCTCGCAAAGAAGAGGCGACAATGAGTAGGGGAGCATGGATGGGGAGGAGGGAGCTGACCGAGCCTCTGGCCATCGGCTTTGCTGGGAGGAAGAGCTGCTGGGAGCAGCACAAGGGGAGGCAGAGGGGAAAGGAGATCGGCTGCACGGCAGCAGATGCAGCGGCAAAAGGGGAGCTGCACAAGAGCTAGCTGAGGGCACGGGAGGGGAGATAGGAGCTGGGGGAGGAAGGGACTCACGGGAGGAGCAAGACACGGGGCTCAAGACTGCAGAGCTGGGCGCTTATGGCTCGAGGCACTGGGCTCTAGGCTGCACGCGCCAGGGCATGGGGCGACTAGGAAAACAGCGCAGCAGCAGCAAAAACTCATGGTAAGAAGAATAGTAGCTGGAGAGAGAAGGAAAAAGAAAATCCGGGAAATCCGAAAATCTGAAAATTCAAGAAAATTTTAGAAAATACCTTGGGACTTGAATAGATCAAATAAAATAGTTTTACATTTTTTTGAAGTTTATTTTAGCCAATTAAAATAGTTTTCCTTCAAAAATTCAATTTAAGCTTTAAATTAAACCGAGAAAATAAAAATGACAATTTTTATTTTCAAAGCTTCAAAATAGGCCACCAATTTAAATTACATACTTTAAATTAAATTTTACAACAAATAAAATAATTTTTGGGTTGACCGAAAAGAAATAAAACAGACCGGGTTGCAAGAAACAACACCGACTAGAATAAAATCCAATAAACTCATTTTGAATTTAAGTAAGGTTTGATTTAATTGTTTAAAATACTTTTGCTTTGGAAATTTAATTTTAAGCTCTACAGTTAATCAAGGAAATGAAAATAGTTTATTTTGTTTTTAAAGCTTTAAAATAACTCTGAAACAAAAGCAAACTGAAAAGGAATAAAAAGAACTCCACGGGAAAACAACCGGACGAAGGGAAAAAGGAAAAACCAAGATAAACTGGAAAATCAAATAAGATGATTTTTATTTAATTGAAGTTTGATTAATTCAAATTGAATGCTTTTTATTTTCTCGAAGTCCCAATTAAGCTTTTAGCAACAAAAACAAATGGTTATTTTTGAAATTGAATTTTTTTCAAAAACTCTCAAAAATTGGGATGTTACAATCTTGTGGATGATTTTCCCTAATCTATTTCAGAGGCATACACATCTCCTGATGTAGAGTACTAGAAGGATGTGGTTAGTAGTGAAATAGATTCCATTATCGCTAAAAAAATTAAGAAGTAACCAATCGTCCATTTGGTTGCAAGCTAGTTGGATGCAAGTGGGTGTTCAAGAGGAAGCTTAGGCCTGATGGTACAATCGAAAAGTACAAGGCTCGGCATGTGGATAAAGGTTATACTAAAAAAGAATGTGAGGATTTCTTTGATACTTACTCACCTGTTGCCAGATTAACCACTATTCGAGTACTACTATCTTTGGCTGCCTCACATGGTCTTATTGTTCATCAAATGGACGTAAAGGCAACTTTCCTCAATGGAGAGTTAGATGAGGAAATTTACATGGATCAGCTTGATGGATTTGTAATATCTAGACAAGAGGGCAAGGTCTGTAAATTATTAAAATCTATATGGCCTCAAACAGGCACCTAAGCAATGGCATGAGAAGTTCGATAGAACTTTAATATTTGCAGGATTTATAGTAAATGAGGCGGATAAATGTGTATACTACTACCATGATGGGGGTAAAGGAGTAATTCTATGTTTGTATGTTGATGACATACTTATCTTTGGGAAAACATTGATGTGATTAACGAGGTTAAGTTATTTTTATTCCAAAATTTTGAAATGAAAGATCAAGGAGAGGCTGATGTTATTTTAAATATCAAGTTGATCAAGGAAGATAATGGAATTACCTTGTTTCATTCTCATTTTGTGGAAAAGGTCTTGAGACGTTTTGGCTATATGGAAAACAAGCTCTCTCCAACACCCTATGATTCTAGTCTAATACTTCAAAAGAATCAAAGACTATGAAAGGATCAATTGAGGTACTCTCGGATTATTGGTTCACTCATGTACTTGGTTAGTGCTATTCATCCTAACATCTCTTTTGTCAGAAGCAAATTGAGCCGATTTACCGCTAATCCGGATATAATAATTGGCACTCTTGAGTGGGTTATGCAATATTTGAAAGGTACAATGAGTTAGGAATTAACTATGCTGGGTATCCTAGTGTACTTGAGGGATATAGTAATTCTAATTGGATTTCTGATGCTGATGAGATAAAGATTATGAGTAGATATGTATTTACTCTAGGCGGTGTTGTCGTCTTATGAAGATCTTGCAAACAGACCATACTGACGAAGTCAACTATAGAGGCAGAACTTAAAACATTAGACACATCCATTGTTGAGGCCGAATGGTTGCGAGAACTCTTGATGGATTTACCAGTAGTTAAAAAATCAATTCTAGCTATCCTTATATACTGTGATAACCAAACAATTATCATAAAGGTGACAAGTGCAAAGGATAATATAAAATCCTTAAGACATGTGAAAAGGCAGTTGAAGTTTGTCAGAAAATTGAGAAACTCCGGAGTGACAGCTGTGGATTATATCCAAACAGCTAAAAATCTGGCAGATTCCTTTACAAATGGACTATCACAAAATATGACTGAAATTGCATCGAAGGAGATGAGAATGAGACCCACGTGAGTTACACACAATGGTAACTCAAACCTACGTGATCGGAGATCCCGTGAAATATGCCTTGGGAAAAAAAAACTATTTAGGTAACCATAGAGTACATACTTACTTTATATCTCATGTAAGTCGCGGTGATATCATTTGATATTGCTAGGCCTTGCTTCCTAGATAGTTGTCATGTGACAATGTTGATACTTACTTCTGTTAGTAGTGTTTTTGTTCTAGGCTCTGCCTTGTTAGTGTATATATATGAGATATATATATTTGAGTTCTTGATCATACTACTGTTTATAGTTTTAAATATATCTAATATTTATGCTACAGTTGTATCGATTATTGTTTTAAGAATTAAACTAATCACAAAAGTGCGTATATACCTAACAACTATCAGCTCTGGCTAGTGGCATGCATGATAGATGAGTCCACCTCGGTATTTCTCCTGTTCAAAAAAAATTGATAAATTTTACTTTTCAGGGACGAGAATATTCATTCCCGAGTTTTAAACCCACACTATGCTTGTCAATCAACTACAACACTTACCATCGAGGTCTCAAAACAAATTACAGAGCACGTGGTATGTGTCGCCAAATCCCATCATTATGAATCCAACGGACACTGCCTTGTTCAATGAGTTTTGAACTTGCTAATCAGGAATCATAAGCAAGCGAAATACATCAGTAAATAAGTAAAGTGGACAAACTCCACGTCATTCCATTGGCTGTGGTGACAGTAGTTGGATGGGGCTACTGCTACAAGAAAACTCACATCGCCTCTGACAAAAAGAAGAAATAAGTCTATTTTACAACTTTAAATAATTATATTTGTTTAAAATTCAATCTTCAACTATAAAATCGGGTAACCAACACTTTTTAATTATCAATACGAATATTTTACTCCTTAGGACGATTCCACCCCGGTTTTTCTCTGACGTAGCGCTGAAGTGGCAATGGTTTTTGACACGTTCTTTGGTTTTGGGATGACATAGAAACCAATCAGCACCATTTGAGAAGAAAAAAAACATGTTGGGATCCACATGTCATGCTCTATTTTATTATCACCCTTCTCTCTCCTTCATCCTCTCTCATGGCCGCTGGATGGTATCACCTTCTGCACGGCGCTGACGAGCACAATGCTGACGAGGGCGCCGACAGCATAGTAACCCTCCAGCGAGGCAACCATCATTGAGGAGGAGGATGCACGATGAGGCGGCGGATGGCTTCGACCGAGGGAGGCGGGCTGGCGGCTTGGCCGAGGGAGGCAAACGAGGACGCACGGTGAGGCGGCGGATGGCTACGACCGAGGGAGATGGGTGGAGCAGCGGCAAGGGTCGCCGGTGCAGGGGGCTGGGCCGACGAAGTTGGGGGTAGCACGACCGAGGTTGGATTGGGTCACGTCAGCAGCGCCACATCAGACAAAACCACCCTGGTTTAGGTTGAGAGGGTAAATTGAATGATATTGATAGTTGAGATGGTCGGTTACCCGGTTTCGTAATTAGAGATTGAAAATTAAATAAACATGATAGTTCAAAATTGTAAAATAGACTTATTCCCAAAATGAAACGGAGGGTCGCCGGTGGATCCATGTGCCCCCAGCCGAAGCCAATAGTTAACCAGAGTGGCGGACGGGAAATCGGCTGGGCGCCTGCAACATCTCTCTTAGCCATGGTCCATGGGTGCACACGGGAGGATTTGGTCACTTGGAAGAGATGAACCAGGTGAGAAGGTGGGCCCGCTTGAATTTGAGACCCTACATATAGCTTTGAAGTGGCTAAGATTGGCGGTACTGCCAAAGTTGCATTATCAGTAGCTGTACCAGATCCCATCGTACTTGTTAGTACATTTTCGAAGGTTATACCGATTTAACTTTTAAAAGTATATATTTTGTATTGGCTTATACCAGTGTACTATTCCGGAGTTTTAACATAATAATATATTTTTTTATAAGTATCCAGTTGAAGCAGGAACTGGATGGCCTACGAGGGGTGTAGTTGGTCCACTGCCATGTTACTGCAACCAAATCGCATCTCTGTCACAGACAGGGTAGGGTAAAAATCCTACGTGGTATTAGGAACCCCATATACACTCGCACAATAGCACATCTTTCGTTCAAATGTATGGGTGTTCAACAACTTCTACGGAGCAAAAGAAAGGAACTCCACTGTAACTATCATTTTACCAATATTCAGTACAATAGATACCACATACATGCGATGCATAAACATTTGCTCATATTCTAGATAAAGAAATGCTTGCTTATTTTCATGTAAGGAATGCCTTTCTACATTACTTTCATAAATTATCTCATTGTTGTCAGTGTCGATGGCAACGGACTACTGAGTAGGAGGAGGCTCTGCACTGCGGACAGGGTCAGAGGACCACGACGATGGCCCAGAGGATTGGGCGACTAGCAATCTGCGAGAATATTTACATCAAGTGAGAACAATTTGATTACATTCTGCAAATCCAAATGGTAACACACAAAAAATACTACTGCTATGACACATTGTTGCAAGAGGACGAACAGACGGATCGTCAAGAATACAGTGCTCACAAGCCTACTGGGTGTTGCCGGCAAGAAGCAGCGCCACCATCCAGAGCTGCAAAAACACACGAAAACGAGCGGATTTCAAGGCTGGGAGTGTCCAAATGAACTTCTTAGTGGTAATCATAGAGATGATTGTATCGCTTTTATGTTTATGAATTTTTGAGTAATATGTTATTTTGTCCTTTGAATAAACTATTATTTATATTGATTGGTAAGTAGGTGACTTGTCAGTGGAACTCTATTCATGTCTACGATGTTGCTCTTCAAAGAATAACGTGGTCAACAAACGATGTGGCGAAGTCTAAAAGAACCACTGAGGAATAAGACAGAAACATTACAATAAGCACGTTCCAACACCTACAAGTGTTATACTTGCAGAATATTTGTCACTAATTGCCATATAATTCAACTTATTTAGTGTTTACTTTTTCCACATTTTGACTCCATTGGAAGACCAATAATTGAAATTTAATCATGGTCCTCTGACCAAAGAACAGACCGAGTGAGAGGATAAACACTACATATTATTGTTCCTACCATGATCTAGTCATCCATCCTGCAAACGTTGAACTTAGAAGAACAAATAGTTGCAGGAGGTAACAGCTTGTTGTCACTATAGTTTGTCTTAGTGAAATGGCCATCTTTGCAGTCCTCCTGCTGCAATTTTAAACCAGCTCGCTGTCAAGCGTGCGACAGACTACAAGTTCACACCTCTGTTACCATATCTTCTCTCGGGATTATAAATCAAGTAGTGAAGTAGAGGCCAAACAAGCATTGCTGCACTCCTGCTAGTACAGTGAAGCGCAAAAGATACATGATCACACAGAGCAACATGGTCCCTTCTTCCCTCCATGCTTGCTTCCTCCTCCTATGCCTCCTATCACTCACACAATCAAATTACTCTGAAGAAGCTGTTTCCACTGAACACAGAACTCCGCTAGGGGCCGAGGCTGACAATGATGGACAGGCTCTCCTTTGCTTCAAGTCCCAGCTCTCTGACCCCACCGGAGCTTTGGCATCATGGAGAAGCAACACATCCCTCAACGTCTGCAGCTGGCATGGCGTTACCTGCAATAACACGAACCAGCCATCTCATGTCACTGAGCTTGACCTGGAGGATTCACGGCTCACTGGTATAATTTCTCCTTGCATTGCAAACCTGACTTTTCTTGAGATGATACACCTTCCGAACAACCGGCTCCGCGGCCAAATTCCTCCAGAGCTGGGTGATCTACAGAGACTCCGGTACCTCAACCTCAGTGCCAATTCTCTTGACAGCAATATCCCGAGCTCATTAGGAAGTATTCCATCCCTTGTGTATGTTGATCTGGCGAACAATGGACTCACAGGTCAGCTTCCAGAATCCTTAGCTAATAGTTCATCACTGCAAGTCCTTAAACTTGGGCAAAACAATCTTGATGGGGAAATCCCACTTGTTCTTTTCTATACCTCATCACTAGTCCGCATAGATCTCCGACAAAACAACTTTACTGGGTCCATACCACCAGTTCCAAATATCATTTTGTCACTTCGGTATCTCAGTCTCGGTTCAAACAGCCTCTCAGGGAGTATACCACCTTCTCTAGGAAACATGTCATCCCTCTTTTATCTATATCTTGCCGAGAACAACTTGATTGGAGACATCCCAGAAAGCTTAGGCCATATCCAAGGACTACGAGAATTCACCCTGACAGCAAACAGGCTATCGGGGCAAGTGCCTCGATCACTTTACAATGTATCAACACTGGTTTATCTCGATGTTCGTCATAACTTACTCCTTGGGAGGTTGCCGGATGACATTGGCTACTCACTTCCAAACATTCAGACGCTGATTTTGGAGGATAACAAATTTGATGGGCTAATCCCAGCTTCACTTGCTAATGCCACAAGCCTGGAAATTATTGATCTTGCCAACAACTCATTCTATGGAGCAATACCGTCTTTAGGGTCCTTACAGAATCTTGAGTACTTAGATTTCAGCATTAACCACCTTCAAGCTAGAGACTGGTCGTTCCTATCCACTCTGAACAATTGCACCCAACTGACAAAATTATGTCTCATGTCAAATAACTTCGAAGGAAGCTTGCCCAGCTCAATAGGAAACCTCCCTTCCAAACTTAACACTTTGTGGCTAAGCTTGAATAGGATATCTGGAACCATTCCACCAGAGATAGGGAACCTAAAAAGCCTAACTGTTCTCCTAATGCACGACAACCAGTTCTCTGGAAGCATACCTTCTGTTATCGGAACTCTTCGTAACTTGTCTGTCTTAAGTTTATCAGGAAACAAGCTCTCTTACCCCATTCCAGATTCTCTTGGCAATCTTGAACAATTAACCGAGTTGTATCTACGAGAGAATGAGTTGAATGGAAGCATACCTAGAAGTTTAGGCAACTGCAAGAATTTACAATTGCTAAACCTTTCCCACAACTCTCTAGATGGCAGTATACCAGCTGAGCTATTACAAATTTCTTCACTTTCGGAAGGCCTAGACCTGTCACATAACAAACTAAATGGGGTCATACCACAAGAAGTTGGTGGACTAATCAATCTCGGTGTTCTTAATCTCTCTGACAACCGACTCTCCGGCCAAATTCCATCCACCCTCGGCCAATGTGTTGTGTTGGAGTCCCTCCGCATGGAAGGCAATCTTCTTGAAGGAAAAATTCCACAATCTTTCCTGAGCTTGAGAGGCATCAAAGAGATGGATCTTTCTCGAAACAAACTTTCTGGAGAAATACCACAGTTATTCACATCACTCACTTCTTTACAGTATTTAAATCTATCCTTCAATGATTTTAGCAGTGCAGTACCATCATCCGGTGTCTTTGCGAATGCAAGCAAAGTGTATGTCCAAGGAAACAAGAGGTTATGTGCTAGGGCACCGATGCTAGGTCTGCCTCTTTGCCCAGAAAACTCCAAAAGAAATCACAAGACCTTAACACTAAAGATAGTGATCCCGGTATGTGCTATCGCTGCAATATCACTGTCTTGTTTCTTCGCTGTCCTTTTGAAGAGAAGAACACAACCATCTCTACTGGACTTCAGGAACAGGCGAAGGTGTCATACAAAGACATTGCTAAAGCGACAAATAGGTTCTCTTCTACAAACTTGGTTGGCTCAGGATCTTTTGGAACTGTTTACAAGGGCACAATGGCATTCGATTTGAACCAAGTTGCTATCAAGGTGTTCAACCTAAACTTCCATGGAGCATCTAGAAGTTTCGTCGCAGAGTGTGAAGCTCTGAGAAACATCCGTCATCGAAATCTTGTCAAAATCATTACTTCATGCTGTACTATGGATCCTACTGGGGCAGAGTTCAAAGCCCTCATTTTTCAGTATATGCCCAATGGCAGCCTAGACATGTGGCTACATCCAAAAACACATGGATATGACCAGACAAAAATGTTGACCTTGGCTCAAAGGATAAACATAGCTCAGGATGTAGCATTTGCTATTGATTACCTTCATAATCAATGTGTGTGTCCATTGGTTCACTGTGACCTGAAGCCAGAAAATGTTCTACTGGACTATGACATGACTGCTTGTGTCAGCGACTTCGGGCTAGCAAAATTTTTATGCATTAATTCCTCCTCTCTGACAAATGGTTCTACCAGCTTGGCTGGACTTCAAGGATCCATTGGATATATTGCACCAGGTGATGCAAACACTTGCTATTTTTGTTCTCCTTCAAAGGTTCTTGTGTGACATTAATGATCTCTCTTACTGTGACAATACCTCCTGAAGTACTTAAGTTTCAAATGTTAAATTAATCTGCAGAGTATGGCATGGGTGGAAATATCTCTACTGAAGGCGACGTTCACAGCTTCGGCATTCTTCTGTTAGAAATGCTTACTGGGAAACGTCCCACTGATGAGACATTCAAGAATGGCATGAACCTTCACAACTTTGTGAACTCAGCATTTCCTGGTAGGATTGGCGAGATCTTGGATCCCATCATAATGCAAGAGTGTACAGAAAATGAAAATCAAGCTGTCCTTACCATGCATTGTTGCATCATCCCTCTGATTAAGGTAGGCCTTCTGTGCTCCATGGAATCACCGAAAGACCGACCAGGAATGGGGCTTGTCTCAACAGAAATCCATGCAATCAACAGTTCATTTCAAACCTAAATGGTTGGGGATGAAAAGCAAGCATTGGGTTTAAGTAAAAATCACTTAATGTACTACCACACTTCTTCCGTACATGATGGATGTAATTCTGAATAGTATGTTTACATAGGGACTTACCGGATGATATCTGAAAGAAACTGTTCTTTTAAGTATTCGCTGCATCTCCTAGGTCCAAAGATCCCAGTAGAACCAGGACATTTTTTACAAGCACCTCATATAGTCATATTTGATGGTAGCACTTGTTAGTGGATTCATTGGATCATAACAGGAAGCACTCTGCTACGGTGAAGTGGCATATGAACTCAAGAACGTTATAAGAAAACTAATCAAAAGCATGCTTACTTACAGAGTCAATGATTGTCAGACCCGGATTTTCTAATCCCGGATCCTCTGTGAACATTACTGTGCTACTCCCTGGATCAGTAGGTAGCACTCACAGACTCATTGCTGAATCATATCATACAAGGCGCGAATTAAAGTATTTAATTAAACATACATCAGAGTGATATAGACCACGTCGGGTCAAGTTTTACATAAGGGCCACTAGGCCAAATTGATTACATTAAGCAAAAGCATAAAGCTGCAGCGGAAACAAACGGGAGGATGGAGCTCATCTCTCCACAGGCAAGCGACTGGGGTGACCAACGTGCGACCGATATTATCCAAGGTTTGGGTAATATAGGTTGTACGCAAGTACCAAAGAGTCCACGAGACTGGGGCGAGACCTACACTATAGAATCTACGCTACTCTTCAGGGTTCCCGTGGCCATCGTCCTCAGGCTCCTCGTAGTACGCGTAGTCTCCTTGCTCCGCATCATCTGGAGGGTTTGGGGGACGAGCGAGAGTGTGCACAACTACCGTGCTTGCGAGCCAACACACAGTATGAATAGTATACATGCAAGGCTTAACAAGGATGGCTCAGGTTCTTTTATTTGCTAAAGCATCATTTTAAATTATCATAATTTCAAAGTCCTATGACATAGCATTTTAAACAGATTGCATTTTCATTAAAGAGAGTAAGTGCAATATTAAATAACAGCGAAGGTTACCTCCACCTTATGCTTAATTTTGATAACGGTTACGTCCACCGATTATCAACACTGGGTAAGGCTACCCAAGAAAAATCCAAAACAAGGGCGGGTGAGCCCCAACACATTTCCATTCCACCCACAAAGATTTTTGAAATAGAACTAACTCAGGTTAAGTTCCCATGTCTGCCTTTGACCGTAGGCGCGGCTGTTTAAACAGTTTAGACTCGGAGAGGGTGTACACTGTACCCCACAAGAGATAATCATACTCGTTACTCCACATGATTCCTTAGTCATGTAGTTGAGCGATCGTCACAGTAACTTTTCGAACTACCTTGCCCCTTCCGTCATCCCACCCCTATGGCCAATTCCATAAGTTGTGCGGGATGCTTACCACAACGACTAGCGCAGCTGGCCCCGGCCACAACGACTAGCGCAGCTGATAACTTCACCATTTTCGGTGTCCCATTCAAGCCAGCGTACGTCCTGCCGCTTGCACACTTCTAAACACTAGTTGTGGGATTACATTCAGGGTTCAATAATTTTACTAAGCCAAGTTGTAATTTGTAGACTTGCGGTTATACTTGTTTTACACAGGAGGTCATGACAAGATTAAGTCCTTAATTCACCTGAACGGTTCATACCACATACCACCCATTCTCCTGCTACGTCCGCACCCACCACTCTTTCCATCCGTCCAGATGTGGTACTAGCAAGTTGTTTAGGGTTTTGGGAAGGAAAACCAATTAACGCAACACACCAGTTATCTACATCCAATGTGTGCCCAAATCCATTTTTCATATTTAAAGGATGATGATCGGGACATTTATTGTCCCGGTACTTATGCAAGACTAGCATGTCGCTTAAGTACAACCTAGGCTAGTATTTACCATATATTTACTAGGGTGACAAGGAATACTGGATTCAATTTATCAAGGATGGCTTAATAAGTAATTAATCAGCAAATGGGTATTTAACTACCTTAAGCTTTAACATACATTTGATTACAAAAGTAAAACATGCAACTTTGATTTTTTAAGTAAACATAGTTTGCATAAAATGTAGGTTCAGAATGATCAAAGTATTGACTTGCCTTGGCTAAAGGCAGAGGGGTCCTGGTATTCTTGAGCTTGGTCGAAGTTGAGGTCTCCCGCGTCGTCGAATCCTAATCTGTCGAAAGTACCGGAAACAGACACAACAGCAGAGAAAGCAAATAAATATCAAACTCATAAATAATGAACTCCAAAATGAACAAGACTAGTACCATTAGCAAGATCTTGATTTTAGAAAATTTTAGAAATTGGTTTCACAATTTTTGGAGTTATACAGAAAAAGATATGAATTTTGGAAGCTTTTAAATGATTTTTCAATTAAACAGAAAATCGGAAAATCAGAAAAAGCCTGGAGCTGACACGTGGCAGCGCTGTGCTCGGTCCACGGGCACTGTGCTCGAGGACCGAGTCCACGCGCACGGGCGCACGGCCACAGTGGCTGGGCCCGCCCGTCACGCAAGACAAGACGCTGGCCCCACTCGCTGCTCGATGGCGGCGGCAAGTTAAGCGGCGACGTGTTCGACCAACGCTGCCGCCTCGCGTTCTCATGGAGCGAAAAAGAGGGAGGGAAGATGCACGGCGGCGGTGGCGACGGAGAGAGAGAGACGGCGCGCCGAGCGGGCCGAAGGCGGCGAGAAGGGGCGCCGGGCGAGGCGGAGGAGACGGAGCGGCGGCTCTGGAGGCGGCGAGGAGGCGCCTAGGCCGGAGCCGAAGAAGAAGGTCGGGCGGGGCTCGGGCGCGGAGCGGGTGCAACAACAATGACGAGCGGAGGAGGGAAAAAAAGAGAAGGAGGCCCGGGCTCGGCTTTATAGCCAAGGCGAGGGGAGAAGGCGCGCGGAGGCGAGGGAGGGAGAGCAGCCTTGGCGCGGCGCGGGAGAAGGGAGAAGGGAGAAGGGGGTCCGGCAGCGTGCTTGGTGGGTCGAGAGGCGGTGTCGGCGCGGCGGCGGGACAAGGAGTCGGCGGGGGCAAGCACCGAGGTGGGCGGCGTGGGGACGGCACCGAAGCGGAGCGCGAGGCGGGGGCAAGGAGAGGCGCCGGCGCCAAGAGAGGCGGCAAGGTCTGGAAGAACCGGTAGGGCCGCCCAAAGAGGTTAGGGTTAGGGTTAGGGTTAGGTTTTTTTTTAATTTGAAATTTGAAATTTTGATTTTTTTTTTAATCAAAAGCAAAACAGGATGTTACAAACCTACCCTCCTTAAACAGAATCTCGACCCCGAGATTCGAACTGCTCAGAAAACAGGGACGGAAACTCCTGCTTCAGGTGATCTTCGTGCTCCCAAGTGGCTTCTCTAGCTGAGTGATTACTCCACTGAACTTTGCACAGGCGGATGATCTGCCGTCTTGTTTGCTTTTCAACGACATCGAGGATCTTGATCGGATGCTCTGGATAGGTTAGATCCTTCTGAAGGGCGATGGCTTCAACTGGAGTTTGCTCTTCAGGTACTCTGAGACATTTCTTGAGCTGAGAGACGTGAAACACATTGTGAACGTTAGACAGACCTTCTGGTAGCTCCAGCTGATAGGCGACTTCTCCACGCTTAGCAGTGATTGGAAACGGGCCTATGAATCTTGGGGCGAGCTTCCCTTTAACCTTAAACCTTCGAGTTCCGCGAAGCGGGGATACCTTGAGATACACAACATCTCCAACTTCAAATTTTAATTCCCTTCGACGGTTGTTGGCATAACTCTTTTGTCTAGACTGAGCTGCTTGAAGGCGATCCCTGATCAGTTGAACTTTCTCCTCTGCTTGCTTGAGAGTATCCGGTCCGAAAACATAACCTTCACCTGATTCTGACCAATGCAAAGGAGTTCTGCATTTTCTTCCATAGAGTGCTTCAAACGGGGACATTTTCAGACTAGACTGATAACTGTTGTTGTATGCAAACTCGGCATATGGTAGACATTTCTCCCAGTCTACGGTGAATTCCAAAGCACAAGCCCGAAGCATGTCTTCTAGAATCTGATTTGTTCTTTCCGTCTGACCATCAGTCTGAGGGTGATAAGTCAGATCGAAAGTAAGGTGTGTCCTGGGCATCCTGCAGACTAGCCCAAAAGTGCGAGGTGAACTGAGAACCTCGATCCGAGACTATCCTCTTGGGTACTCCATGTAGGCACACAATGCGAGCCATATACAACTCTGCTAGCTTGTCTCCCTTGTAAGTTGTCTTCACTGGAATGAAATGGGCGACTTTAGTCAATCTATCCACTATAACCCATACTGAGTCACATCCGGACTTGGTTCGAGGGAAACCTGTAATGAAATCCATTCCAATCTCTTCCCATTTCCACTGAGGGATTTGCAGCGGTTGAAGCAATCCCATGGCCTTTGGTGCTCACTTTGATTCACGGCACACATCACAATAAGCTACAAACTCTGCGATGTCTCTTTTCATCCGGGCCACCAATACGTAATCTTCATGTCTTGATACATCTTGGTGCCGCGGTGAGGTGGTATAAGTGAGCTATGAGCTTCTTCAGATCAATTCCTTGAGTTCTTTCGGTGGGGAACAAAGAGACGTTTCCGAACCATAGGATTCCTTGTCGATCTTGATCATCTTAGGAGCTTTTCCTTGGGCCATGAGTTGCTTAAACTTCGGACTCGGGATGTCCTTCTTGGGCGGCCTTGATCCGCCTCTTCCGTGGTTGGACATGTTTCCACAAATACTCGTGTCTTGTTCTATCAAACACAAAGTTGAGCGCCTCAAATTCCTTTGTAGAGCTCCTGTTGATGTTCTTGAACCATTACATTATTGCAGTAGGACTTACGGCTTAATGCATCAGCAACTACATTAGCCTTCCCAGGGTGGTAGTGTACATCCAAATCATAGTCTTTGATTAATTCCAGCCATCTTCTCTGACGGAGGTTGAGATCTGACTGGGTGAAAATGTACTTGAGGCTCTTGTGATCTGTGAAGATGTTGTAATGATTTCCGATCAGGTAGTGCCTCCAGATCTTTAGGGCATGCACTACTGCTGCTAACTCCAAATCATGAGTTGGATAGTTGTCTTCATGAGGACGGAGTTGCCTGGATGCATAGGCTACGACTTTTTCTTCTTGCATGAGTACGCAGCCAAGACCTTGGCGCGAAGCATCACAATAAACTTCAAAGTCCTTGCACATGTTTGGCAAGACTAAAACTGGAGCAGTGGTTAACTTCTCCTTTAACTCCTGGAAGCTCTTTTCACAGGCTTCTGTCCATTCATACTTCTTTTCCTTCTTGAGCAGGTGGGTCATTGGTCTGGACAGCTTGGGGAACCCTTCAATGAAGCGTCGGTAGTACCCAGCCAATCCGAGAAAACTACGCACTTCGGTCGCTGAGGTTGGTTGCTTCCAATCCAAAACATCTTGTACTTTTGACGAGTCTACCGCAACTCCTCCTGCGGACACAACATGCCCGAGGAAACTAATCTCTTGGAGCCAAAACTCACACTTGCTGTACTTAGCATAAAGCTGATGTCCTCTGAGCTTCTCGAGGACCAGACGTAGATGCTCAGCATGCTCTTCATGGGTCTTGGAGTAAATTAGAATGTCGTCGATGAATACGACAACAAATTATCCAAGTGATCCATAAATACCTTGTTCATGAGGTTCATGAAGTAGGCTGGTGCATTGGTCAAGCCAAACGACATGACGGTATACTCAAACAGGCCGTACCGGGAGGTAAAAGCTGTTTTTGGGATATCCTCAGCCCTGATCTTAAGCTGATGGTATCCTGACCTCAGGTCGATCTTTGAGAATACTGTGGATCCTGCCAACTGATCAAACAGGTCATCAATGCGCGGCAATGGGTACTTGTTCTTGATGGTTACCCCATTGAGGTTTCTATAGTCCACACACAGTTTGACTGTTCCGTCCTTCTTCTTCACAAAAAGGACTGGTGAACCCCAAGGAGATGAGCTAGGCCTGATGAAACCTTTGCGTTGCAGGTCTTCCATCTGCTCCCTGAGCTCTTCAAGTTCTTTAGCGGCTATTCTGTATGGTCTCTTAGCAATCGGGGCAGTCCCTGGCTTCAGGTTGATTACAAACTCGATATCTCGGTCTGGTGGCATGCCTGGCAATTCTCCTGGGAAGACATCGGGGTAGGCTTGGACTACAGGTGTTGTCTCTAAGGATAACTTTTCCAGGTGGTGGATTTCTCGATCCAAAGGAGAGGAACGATCCACTCTAACCTTCACAATGGTTCCTGGATTTTTGGTGAGCACCACTTCTCTGTTGGCACAATCTATTAACCCTTGGTACTCCGCCAACCAATCCATCCCTAAGATGATATCCAGAGTTTGGGACTCTAGCACAAGAAGGTTTGCTAAGAATCCAGAATTTCCCAAATCAATCTCTACTCTGGGGCTTACTGAGGTAGCAAATAGAGGTCCCCCGGGTGAACTCAGCACCACGGGTTTCTTTAACTTAAAGGATGGCAACTTAAGCCTTTCAACAAACTTTCTAGAAACAAAAGAGTGCGAAGCTCCAGAATCAAACAAAACTTGCGCGGCATCAGATAACAGAAACGTACTCCATAAGCACTCTGAAGGCGCCCCGAGCCTCCTCAGCTGTGACATGGTTCACTCGGCCGCGGTTTGGTGTCGGGATAGACCGGGATGCTTGAGAAGTCTGAAGACTTTTGCTTTGACTCGGACCCTGGCCTTGAGTCGGGCCGAGTGGACCTCTTGGTCGCAGTCGCGGTGGTCCAAGGATGAACCGCCTCGAAGGTTGACCTCTGTGGGAAGTTCCCCTGCGGCCTTTGGAATGCCATCTTCCTCTTACGGTTGACTTCTGCGGTCTTCCTTTCATTCTCCAGTACGAGAGCTTTGTTGATCAGATGATGAAAACTGGAGAAGTCATGAAGGATGAGCTGACCTCTCATTTCTTCACGCATGCCTTTGAGAGACCATGTGAGAGGTCCTCCACTCTGAGTGATGAGTATTTGACAAGTGTGTTGATTAGATTGAGAGTTGAGTTTTTCGGTTTGACTGCTTCGGGCCGAGTCAGGAAATCGGAACTACCATTGTGTATGGAGCGGAAGTTCCGATAAATCGGAACTACCGGCGTTGGAAATAGGATCTTCCGATTAATCTGGGTTTTGGTCTCGGCTGAAGGAAATCGGAGCTTCCGCACAAGGGGTAGCGGAGTGTCCGATATTTCTGACATTGAGTGTTCTCTGAGTTGCTAATCGGAATTAAATATCCGAAAGTCGGATAGTTCAAGATCGAAGTACCGCAGATTGAGCGCGAACTTCCGATAAAAGCTGACAAATGCGGATAGCCCGAAATCGGAACTTCCGCTGTGGTAAGTGCGGAACTTCCGATTGTGTCCAGAACTGTGCAGAGAAGGATAAATTATGATTTTGATTGTGTATGAGTTTGAGTCTTATACAAATATTGATGCTATGATATTGTGCAATGCTATGTGATGTATTTTTTTGTCTGTGTTGACTGCAGGGCATCAAGATGGAGTCGTGGCGAGACACGTGGACCGGACTAGGCGCAGGAGGCGTTGAGGTCAGAACGGTCGGGATGTGTCGAAGACGGCGTGAATCTTGAAGCGGTTAAGTAGTCGTGAACAACAAGGTGTACGGGAGGCTTCCAGAAGGTGCGCAAGGGGCGAAAGGGTTTTTTCGCAAAGCGGCAAAAGTGGAGGCGGTTCCGTTCGGGTGTAGCAGGCTTAATGGGTTGGAGGCCTATTAGCAAAGGCTATAAATAGGGGAGAACCCTGGAGTTAGGGTTAGACTTTTTGAGAGAAAATTAGGGTTAGCTCTAGAAAAGGATTTGTTTTGCTTTTTGAGAGCTTGTTGAGAGGAGAGTATGAACTGAAATCTTTGTAATCATTCCTCTTTGCTTTATCTCTCAGAATCGTTGTTTCAATCCAATGAAATCTGAGGTTTTGATTATTTGACTTTGCAACTCTTCCTCTCTCTGTTCTTGTTGAATATCTAGGGTTTTGATGTATCTCTTGATTCGTCTTATGAAATAGCTTGAATCTTCTTATCTAGAATCGTCTTGATATTGCTAATCTATTATCAAAGTTTCATGCTCTAAGAATCTGAGAATCTCGCTTATCATTGGTTTTGGTCTTTCTTGTCCCTTCTTCAAGAAATCCGTTTTTGGTTCGATTATTGAATCTTTGGTTGCGATTCTTCTCCATAAGGTCAAGATGGTGTTTAGGATGATGTCCTGTAAAACTTGACCTGAGAAGAGCATTCAAGATTAAGTAGTTTGATTTTTGGGCAAAACCCGAGCGCTCGTTCTTGGTCGGGATAATCGAGCTTCCGATTTTATGCAATGAAGTATGCATAGCGGAACTTCCGCGATATACATCATGAAGTACGCAAGCGGAACTTCCGCAATCTCACGCCTTAACTTCCGATTTCCAGAAGAACAACCTGAAACTTGTTTTTGTTATTTGATCTTGCTTCATTTACTTTCTTTAGATCTTCAGAGATCTTTGTAGGCTGGTTTTAAATACATTGAAGGGGAGTATTAATTTTAAGGCACCATTCACCCCCCCCCTCTGTTGCCATTTCGGTCCTTCAATTGGTATCAGAGCCGGTTAGCTCTTCTTGATAGATCTTAACCGGTCGGTTGAGCCATGGCAACGGACAAGTATTCCACCAAGCCTCTAGTTTTTGATGGTCTGGATTACCCCTTCTGGAAGAGCCGAATGGAAACTTACATTCAGGCTCAGGGGTATGCCATCTGGAGAAAGGTGAAGGTTAGATTTGCTGTTCCTGCCGATGAGAACATCAATGCTGGAAACATGGCCGATGTTGAGGCAAATGCTAAGGCAAGGAACATAATCATTCAGGGTTTAAGCAGAAGTGAGTTTGATCGTATTTCTCATTTGATTTACGCTTTACATCCGGGTGACCTCGATGCATACCATGAGGGCACCACTCAGATTAAGACGGTTAGACAAGACCGCCCAAGCGTGAATACAATGAAATTTGAGATGCTTGTCGCGAATCTCTTGACAAGTGCTTTTCGCGTTTCACAAGATTTTGAGCAACCTCCGAGCGGTCGGTCTTACATACCCCGACTGATAACGCCGACGATGCTTTCGCACTTGATCTTCGTGTTTGGGAGATGAAAGTGACTACCATCAAAGATAGCACGGACCTCTCGACCCTGACTCTTGATGCGCTGTACTCGCGTCTCAAGACTCACGAGATTGACATTGTCTCTCGAAGGTCGAAGTCACAGTCGATGGCCTTAGTCACTGATCCCACTTCTGGATCTTCTTCTGAGTCGATACGTGGGTTCTCCCTAGCTGCTCTCTGTGACATAATCGATGATCGCTTAGAGCAACGAGGATGAATAACTAGCCTCCTAGCTCGGAAGTTTTCCCATGCTTACAAGAGGAGGAGGGATGGTAAAAGAGGAGGTCCTGTGATTTGCTTCGAGTGTGGTGGCCCCAACCACATCCGAGCAAACTGTCCCAAGCTTGGGAAGGGCAAAGGTGACTATGGCGGTCCAAGCAAGAACGACTACATCGACAAGAACCGCAACACGAAGCCCTCAAAGACTGATCAAGGCAAGAAGAAGTTCCGCAACTTTGGGAAGGCAAAGAAGTCGCTCCATCGCGTCCTCACCGCCTCGACGAACCGGACACCGGCGAGGTGGAGGGTGGAGTACGATGATGGGAAGGACGATCATGATCCCAAGGACGACGGCAACTTCTCCCAAGCATGTGCTTCATGGCCCTCGGGGCGAATCGAGCGACAATGAGTACTCCGACTCAAGAGGTTAGTCCCACTTACGACCAGCTTAATGATGCTTTTCTTAAGCTAGGTAGATTTCATGCTAAGTCTAGGGCTAAGTGTTCGTGTTGGAGAAGGAAGTAGCTAGACTATCACGGAGCTTACTTTACTTACATCCGCTCCCTCCCGTGATGATTGTGACACTTGTCGTGCTTTGCTTGATGACATGGAAAACTAAGGACCTTGCATGATAGTGTGTCCTCCGAACTTGACATGATTAAGGTAGAGAACATTAGCCTTCTTGTGAATTAGAGATGAGTAGGGTAGCACCTCCTGCATCCACTACTATTGAGGCTATCGCTTGCACCTCATGTGAGGTTAAGGACAATTCGCTTAGAGGTCTTTATACCATGTTGCTTGATCTCACTGAAACTTGTGAAAATTGTAATAATCTCAAGATGAACCTAAAACAGGCGGATCACAAAATTGTCAATTCCAAGTCGCGCTACTAGAGCCTATTGTTTTTGTTTAAACTGCCCTAAGTTAATCACGAACTAGAATCAGATTCAAGCGGTTTCAAGAAATGATTGATCACAAGAATAAATTGGCTCAAGATGCTTCTAAGGATCTTGTTAGTTCACCATGCAAGCAATGTAATAAACTAAAATGTGATTTGATTGCTTTGGATGAAAAATGTGTGAAGCTAACTAAGGACCTTCTAGAGACACAATCATCCGCTTGTATTGTGTGTGCCGGGAAGAAGTCTAAGGGTTTGGTAGAGACGCCTAGCAACGTGAACCAATCTGCTAGCGATGGGATCGTTCCCAAAGTCGGTACCGTATGCACAAGCCAATCTTTCCTCTGTTGTTGGTTCTTCTTCGCTCCCTTACCTTCTGTCCCTTCTTCCTCCTGCTCTTCTTGCACTCTCTCTTTCGGGAGTGTCGGATCTTATGAACACTCTCGAGAGGTTTGTAGGAGGCAAGAAGAAGCTCAATCTCATTCTAGACAAATCTAAAATTTGCAGATTTAATCGTGGTCTAGGATATGATATCCGTGGAGGATATGAGGAAGCATCCACCGTCGTGCTCAAAATCATAGCACTGTGTGATCAAAACTAAGCCTGGGATCGAAAGTAAATTTTAAGTCACCGGTTTTGTTCAAAGGATTTCGACAAAGAAGGTGATTCCACTGCAGACTTGACCTCTCGTAAGGCGAAGTATCATTGCACCTTCATCGTAAAGATGGACATTTAGTTGATCATTGCTTCAGCGCGCCAAGATCGCTACGAGACCGTGTTGAGTCTCTTAGGCACATTCGTGGTCAGCCCTGGATCTTGAGTGCACCTAAGACCAACACGAGGTTTAGATTTGTTCCATCCGATGATTTTGGGCAAGATCGAGGACTTGGTTTTTCCGAGTTTTCGAGTTTCGTCCTCATGCTCCCTTTGGTCGTAATCTCCGCCGTCCCGAGGGTAGATCTCGCTTTTCCTTTCGAGATAGCTACCATGGCGAGATCAAGATGTTATCGCACTTCGACTCGCTTCTTCCATAGCAATCGGATTCAAAGAACAGTCGAGATCTTTGACTTGTTGAGTGACAGAGCGAGGGTAGATAGAGGTCGGTCTTGCTTGACTACTTCATCTGCTCACGTGTTACTCAAGATTGGGTGCCAAAATCATCGTTGATTCACCCTAGATCGAGACTTTACTCTGCTTGACTCGTGGTCGCGGCCGGGAAGGGAAAGGTCCGGATTGTAGACTCGGTTGTTCACGCCATATGACCGTGAGTCTCGTTGGTTTTCTTCCTAGCCCGCGCTCCGGTGATGAGACGATCACCTTCGGAGATGCTTCATTTGGGTGCGCCATCGCTAAAGGTACTGTGAGCATTAATGATTCTTTTATTTTAAAAGATGTTGCCTTAGTAAGTAAGCTGCGAGATAATCGCTTTCACCTCTCACCATCGATGACGGTTTCGAGGTGAGCTTTAAGAAAACAATTGCAAAATTCTTGATTCTTCTGTAGTCTAGTTTGCGGGATTTCTCGATATGGGAGGATCTTTCGTGCTGATTTTTCCGATCTTCCGTGATCCTCTCCGATGTTTAATTGCTTCAATCCGTGATTTGACTTTCGGCATAGGAGACTTGGTCATATAGGATTTGATCATCCGACCCGAGTTAGCGGCCACGATCTCATTCGTGGTTTGCCAAACTCAAAATGGTCAAGGATCTTGTTTGTGCTCCTTGCCGCACGGCAAAATGGTTGCTTCTTCACATCCTCCGCCATAAATGACTATGACAGATGCACTGTGTCAATCGCCCATATGGACACATGAGGACCAAATAGAGTGCAAATGAGGAGGGAAGTGGTACGTGCTTGTCGTGGTCGATGACTTCTCGAGGTATTCTTGGGTGTTTTCTTAGCCTCAAGGATGAGACGCTTACTCTTTTCGTGGTCTTTTAGTAGGCTTTCGTTGAGCTCCCTGTGCATTACGAGCAATTCGACCGATAATGGCACGAGTTCAAGAATTCCTACTTTGAGAGTTTTTGTGGTGAGACAGTGTAGAGCACCGCCTCTCGTCTCCATACGCCCCCAACAAAATGGCGTTGTGGAGAGGAAGAACCGTACCTTGGTCGAGATGGCCAGGACGATGCTTGATGAATACTCTACACCTAGGAAGTTTTGGGCTGAGGCAATTGCTACTGCTTGTCATGTTTCTAACAGAGTTTTTCTTCGGGCACTCTTGCATCGCACTTCTTATGAGTTGAGATATGGGCGAAAACCCAGCGTCTCGCATTTTCGTGTGTTTGGTTGCAAGTGTTTTATTCTGAAGTCTGGGAACCTAGATAAGTTCGAGTCACGATCTTGTGATGGGATCTTTCTGGGTTACTCGACTTCTTCTCGTGCCTATAGAGTCTGGAACTGCGAGTCTAGTAAATTGTTAGAGACCTGTGAGGTGACCTTTGATGAGGCCAGTCCGGGGACTAGGCCTGATATCTCAGGTTCCCTAGAGCAGTCTGAGTCCATCTTTGTGGACGAAGAGGAAGACGGAGATGAAGGTTGTCTCCCTGATCCAGTTCTTCCTCCTCCTCTTGAGGTGCCTTCTTCCACCGCACCTCGAGGAGATCACCTACCTTCTCGCTTCTTCGAAGCTAGTGGCTCTGTCCCTATCTCGTCTGCTAATGAGGTAGAGGCCACTTCTTCATCTCACCCTGGACCTCCAAGACACATTCAAAAGGACCATCCTTCAGAGCAGATAATTGGAGATCTTTTTGAGCGAGTCACTCGTTCAAAAACTGGCATGTCTCTATTCTGTCTCCATTCTGCCTTTGTTGCCTCGTTTGAGCCCAAAGACGTTTGTCATGCTCTTTCTGATGAGTCATGGACTAACGCCATGCACGAGGAATTGGAAAACTTTGAAAGGAACAAGGTCCGTCCCTTGTTGAGCCCCTCAAGGTCACAATATCATTGGGACCAAATGGGTGTTCAAGAACAAGCAAAGTGAAGATGGGTTAGTCATTCAAACAAGGCTAGGCCGGTAGCTCGTGGGTACTCTCAAGTTGAGGGTCTAGATTTCAAGAGACTTTTGCCCTCAGAGCTAGACTTGAAGCCATTAGAATCTCGCTTGCCTTTGCAGCTTCTAAGGGTTTCAAGCTTTACAGATGGATGTCAAGAGTGCCTTCCTCAATGGCCTTATTGAGGAAGAAGTCTATGTGAGATGACCTCCGGTTTCGAGAACCCCAAATACCCTAACCATGTCTACAAGCTTTCCAAAGCTTTGTATGGACTCAAGCGAGCTCCCTGAGCTTGGTATGAAAGGCTTAAGTCCTATCTCACGAGCCATGGTTTTGAGATGGGTAAAATTGACAAAACCTTGTTCATTCGCCGCCTTGGCACCGATCTTACGCTTTCGTCGGATCTATGGGATGACATTATCTTTGGCGGCTCCTCGCGTGCTCGCTTCCCGCTTTCCGATGTCATGAGCTCGGAGTTTGAAATGAGCATGATGAGCGAGTTGAGCTTCTTCCTTGGCTTCCAAATCAAATGACTGGAGGGTACCTTTCTTCATCAAGGCAAATACACTCGAGACCTCCTGAGCGTTTCGACATGAATGATGGAAAGCCAATCAACTCCGATGGCATCTACAAATGCTCTGATCCGTATGAAGACGGCGAACTCGTTGACCAAAAGGAGTTCAGAGCATGATTGGCTCTCTCTGTACCTCACGACCTCGAGACCGGACATACATTTTTCGTGTGTCTTTGTGCTCGGTTTCGAGCTTCTCCTCGCGATCTCATCGACAGGCGGTGAAACGCATCTTCGGTACCTTCGAGCTACCATTGACTATGGCATCCGTACTCTTCCTCTTCTTGTCTATCTCTTAGAGCCTTCTCCGATGCGATTTTGTTTGGTCAGAGGATAGATAGGAAGAGCACTTCCGCACTTGCCAATTCATTGGCACTTCTCTTGTCTCTGGTCGCCAAGGAAGCAATCCGGTGTTGCGCACCCACCGCAGAGGCCGAGCACGCTGTCGCACCGATTCTTTGTAGTCAAGTGCTTTGATGGTCTCGACCGCAGGATTTTGGACTATCTATCGATCGCGCTCCACTCTTTGTGATAACACGTCTGCGATTTGCATTGCCAAGAACCCAAAGCAACATTCTCGGACCAAGCATATTGATATCGATATCACTTTCTTCGAGACCATGTAGAGAAGGGTGACATTGTGCTCCAGTTTGTGGAGAGTGAGCACCAGCCATGTGATATCTTCACTAAGCCTCCGGATAGCTCGGTTTTACCTCTGGGAGAGCTTAGTGGTTTGTCCTTACGGATCTTTGAGGGGGAGCTTTGTGCTACTCTTGTATTATACTATATTATATTATATTATACCCTTACTCCTTTCTCGTTACATTTATTTTAATATTTCGGTCAAGTCCTTCCAAAGATAGGTTAGAGTGGTTCTCTTGCCACATTGCTTTGATCGCTACTTCTTGTCTTGTGCTTCTAGGATGTCGCTTATTAGTCGTCTCTTCCTCTCTAAGTAGAGCTTACTCACTTCTTATAGGTTCTAGCAGGGTCGGGCCACCCTTGGGTAGACAGGATAGTGTTTGCTCCTTAGTGTATGAGTTGATCACCGATAGTCCTAGAATCATATGGGGTAGATAAGAACACATGAGCGATACTTTTCTATATCTTTCTATGCTCTAAAGGACCGCTTTTCTGCTTTACTTATCGATTCTCGCTTTTGTTCCTTTGGTCTGGGGGAGTTATTCTTGGTTATTCCATACTCTTAATTTTGTCATAACTCAACCTCAATTAAAAGATGCATCTCATTCAAAGGGAATCTGATTTTTGTGCATTTCATTCCGCATTGCATTATAATCAAATGGAGTCTTGTTTATTATCCCTTATGATATGTTTTCACTTGCTTTACATCTTGCCATGATTTATGCTAAACCGCTAGATCTATCATGACTTTTTATGTGTAGTTTAGTCTTTGCCATGCTAAGGTATTTAAAATGCTAAACTTGAATTAAAATCTTGTCATGATAGCTCTTGAGACTAGTCCGTTGAAACTATCCTTTTATGATTTTCGCCATGTCAAGTAGGCTGAGTTGAGTCCTGAATCTCTTTTGAACTTTTGAGTAAGCTATGTCAGTTTAATAAGAAACATGACTTATCTCTAATCACTTGTCTAAAAATTTCAAAAGCAAAAATGATCTCTTTTGTGCGAAAAAACTGATCTCACCAAATCTTTCTCATGAGACGGCTTGCCATTGCACTAGGCATGAACTCAGGGGGAGCCTTGGATGACCTAAGATCACCTCCTTAAGTCTGTTGCTTGGAGTGGTCGCATAAGGCTTGGGATCTAGCACATGGCTAAGATTTGAAAAATTGGTTGAAGCTTAGGAGGCAGTTGTGGATGGCACCTAGTCCAGAGCTTGCTTTACTAAGATAAAACCATAAAGAGCTTTAAAAAAAATGTGCTAAAATTGCTTATCATTAAAAGGACCAAGTTATGAATAAAATGAGTCCTTCTTCAACTGGTAGCACTCTAAACTGTTCAGTATGAGTCTTCTTGGTTCAACTTAGATTATTTGACATGGCTTGTATCATCTTTGGATATCTTTAGCTAGACTTCAATCTTGGTTTATTTGACCTGCTAAAGAATTGGATCATTAATCAGATTATGGATTTTTTGTCTTAGCTATTCTCTACATCAATTGTCATGATCTTGATAGCATTCTTCTGTGTTATGGCTTGGTGTAAATTCTCTAATAATCATTTTGGATAATCTACATGGCTCCTAATGCTTAAAATGAACATCATATAGTCTTTTCCTCCCTTTTCTACATATTGATGATTTTATTGCCAAAGGGGGAGAATTTTTGTGAGAAAAAGCCTTCTGGAGAAAAGCCTTGAGTTTTGTGCGAAAATTGCTCTTTCATCTCATCTCAAGTCTTTCTCTTTTGTCAACTTGGTCTTGAACTTAACTACTCTTGTTTAGACCTTGGTTGACTGTAATCTCAAACTCATCTTATGCTTTTTCGGTAATTGTCAATATACTCATCAAGGGGGAGATTGAGAGACCATGTGAGAGGTCCTCCACTCTGAGTGATGAGTATTTGACAAGTGTGTTGATTAGATTGAGAGTTGAGTTTTTCGGTTTGGACTGCTTCGGGTGAGTTAGGAAATCGAACTACATTTGTATATGAGCGGAAGTTCCGATAAATCGGAACTACCGGCGTTGGAAATAGGATCTTCCGATTAATCTGGGTTTTGGTCTCGGCTGAAGGAAATCGGAACTTCCGCACAAGGGGTAGCGGAGTGTCCGATATTTCTGACATTGAGTGTTCTCTGAGTTGCTAATCGGAATTAAATATCTGGAAAGTCGGATGTTCCGAAGATCGGAAGTACCGCAGTATTGAGCGCGGAACTTCCGATAAACCTGACAAGTGCGGATGTTAGGAAATCGGAACTTCACGTGGTAAATCGGAACTTCCGATTGTGTCCGTAATCGTGCGAAGAATGATAAATTGCGATTTTGATTGTGTATGAGTTTGAGTCTTATACAAATATTGATGCTATGATATTGTGCAATGCTATGTGATGTGTTTTTTTGTCTGTGTTGACTGCAGGGCATCAAGATGGAGTCGTGGCGAGACACGTGGACCGGACTAGGCGCAGGAGGCGTTGAGGTCGAACGGTCGGATGTGTCAAGACGGCGTGAATCTTGAAGCGGTTGCGTAGTCGTGAACAACAAGGTGTACGGAGGCTTCGGAAGGTGCGCAAGGCGAAGGGTCTTTTCGCAAAGCGGCAAAAGTGGAGGCGGTTCCGTTCGGTGTAGCGGCTTAATGGGTTGGAGGCCCATTAGCAAAGGCTATAAATAGGGAGAACCACGGAGTTAGGGTTAGACTTTTGAGAGAAAATTTAGGTTAGCTCTAGAAAAGGATTTGTTTTGCTTTTTGAGAGCTTGTTGAGAGGAGAGTATGAATCAAATCTTTTGTAATCATTCCTCTTTGCTTTATCTCTGTAATCGTTGTTTCAATCCAATGAAATCTGAGGTTTTGATTATTTGACTTTGCAACTCTTCCTCTCTCTCGCTCATGTTGAATATCTAGGGTTTTGATGTATCTCTTGATTCGTCTTATGAAATAGCATGAAACTTCATATCTAGAATCGCTTTGATATTGCTAATCTATTATCAAAGTTTCATGCTCTAAGAATCGAGAATCTAAGCTTATCATTGGTTTTGGTCTTTCTTGCCCTTCTTCAAGAAATCCGTTTTTGGTTCGATTATTGAATCTTTGGTTGCGATTCTTCTCCATAAGGTCAAGATGGTGTTTAGGATGATGTCATGTAAAACTTGACCTGAGAAGAGCATTCAAGATTAAGTAGTTTGGATTTTTGGGCAAAAACCCGAGCGCTCGTTCTTGGTCGGGATAATCGAGCTTAGATTTTATGCAATGGAGTATCGCAAGCGGAACTTCCATGATATACATCGCGGAACTACGCAAGCGGAACTTCCGCAATCTACTTCCTTAACTTCCGATTTCGGAAGAACAACTGAAACTTGTTTTTGTTATTTGATCTTGCTTCATTTACTTTCTTTAGATCTTCGAAATCTTTGTAGGCTTGGTTTTAAATACATTGAAGGGGAGTATTAATTTTAAGGCACCATTCACCCCCCCTCTGTTGCCATTTCGGTCCTTCAATTGGTATCAGAGCCGGTTAGCTCTTCTTGATAGATCTTAACCGGTCGGTTGAGCCATGGCAACGGACAAGTATTCCACCAAGCCTCCGAGCTTTTGATGGTCCGGATTACCCTTCCGAAGAGCCGAATGGAAACTTACATCCGTGCTCGGGGTATGCCATCCGGAGAAAGGTGAAGGTTAGATTTGTCGTTCTCGCCGATGAGAACATCAATGCCGAAACATGGCCGATGTTGAGGCAAATGCTAAGGCAAGGAACATAATCATTCGTGGTTTAGCGTATGAGTTTGATCGTATTTCTCATTTGATTTCTGCTATTTACATCCGGGTGACCTCGATGCATACCATGAGGGCACCACTCGATTAAGACGGTTAGACAAGACCAGCCAAGCGTGAATACAGAAATTTGAGATGCTTGTCGGCGAATCTCTTGACAAGTGCTTTTCGCGTTTTCACAAGATTTTGAGCAACCTCCGAGCGGTCGGTCTTACATACCCCGACTCGGATAACGCCGACGGATGCTTTCGCACTTGATCTTCGTGTTTGGGAGATGAAAGTGACTACCATCAAAGATAGCACGGACCTCTCGACCGACTCTTGATGCGCTTTACTCGCGTCTCAAGACTCACGAGATTGACATTGTCTCTCAAGGTCGAAGTCACGATCGATGGCTTTAGTCACCGATCCCACTTCGATCTTCTTCCGAGTCGATCGTGGGTTCTCCTAGCTGCTCTCTGTGACATAACCGATGATCGCTAGAGCGACTTGAGGATGAATAGCTAGCCCTCCTAGCTCGGAAGTTTTCCCATGCTTACAAGAGGAGGAGGGATGGTAAAAGAGGAGGTCCTGTGATTTGTTTCGAGTGTGGTGGCCCCAACCACATCCGAGCAAACCGTCCCAAGCTTGGGAAGGGCAAAGGTGACTATGGCGGTCCAAGCAAGAACGACTACATCGACAAGAACCGCAACACGAAGCCCTCAAAGACTGATCAAGGCAAGAAGAAGTTCGCAACTTTGGGAAGGCAAAGAAGTTGCTCCATCGCGTCCTCACCGCCTCGACGAACCGGACACCAACAGGTGGAGGGGTGGAGGACGATGATGGGAAGGACGATCATGATCCCAAGGACGACGGCAACTTCTCCCAGATGTGCTTCATGGCCCTCGGGGCGAATCGAGCGACAATGAGCAGATCTCGACTCAAAGAGGTTAGTCCCACTTACGACCAGCTTAATGATGCTTTTCTTAAGCTAGGTAGATTTCATGCTAAGTCTAGGGCTAAGTGTTCGTGTTGGAGAAGGAAGTAGCTAGACTATCACGGAGCTTACTTTACTTACATCCGCTCCCTCCGTGATGATTGTGACACTTGTCAGGCTTTGCTTGATGACATGGAAAACTAAGGACCTTGCATGATAGTGTGTCCTCCGAACTTGACATGATTAAGGTAGAGAACATTAGCCTTCTTGTTGAATTAGAGATGAGTAGGGTAGCACCTCCTTCATCCACTACTATTGAGGCTATCGCTTGCACCTCATGTGAGGTTAAGGACAATTCGCTTAGAGGTCTTTATACCATGTTGCTTGATCTCGCTCAAACTTGTGAAAATTGTAATAATCTCAAGATGAACCTAAAGCGGCGATCACAAAATTGTTGAATTCCAAGTCGCGCTACTAGAGCCTATTGTTTCTTGTTTAAACTGTCCTAAGTTAATCACGAACTAGAATCAGATTCAAGCAGCTTCAAGAAATGATTGATCACAAGAATAAATTGGCTCAAGATGCTTCTAAGGATCTTGTTAGCTCACCATGCAAGCAATGTAATAAACTAAAATGTGATTTGATTGCTTTGGATGAAAAATGTGTGAAGCTAACTAAGGACCTTCTAGAGACACAATCATCCGCTTGTATTGTGTGTGCTTTGGGAAGAAGTCTAAGGGTTTGGTAGAGACGCCTAGCAACGTGAACCAATCTGCTAGCGAGGATCTGTTCCCCAAAGTCGGTTTGTGCGTGCACAAGCCAATCTTTCCTCCGTTGTTGGTTCTTCTTCCGCTCCCTTACCTTCTCTTGTCCCTTCTTCCTCCTGCTCTTCTTGCACCTCTCTCTTTGGAGTGTCGATCTTATGAACACTCTCGAGGTTTGTAGGAGGCAAGAAGAAGCTCAATCTCATTCTAGACAAATCTAAAATTTGCATTTAATCGTGGTCTAGGATATGATATCCGTGAGGATATGAGGAAGCATCCACCGCCGTGCTCAAAACCATAGCACTGTGTGTGATCAAAACTAAGCCGGGATCGAAAAGTAAATTTTAAGTCGGGGTTTTGTTCAAAGGATTTCGACGAAGAAGGTGATTCCACTGCAGCTTGCCTCTCGTAAGGCGAAGTATCATTGCACCTTCATCGTAAAGATGGACATTTAGTTGATCATTGCTTCAGCGCCAAGATCGCACGTAGAGACCGTGTTGAGTCTCTTAGGCACATTCGTGGTCAGCCCTGATCTTGAGTGCACCTAAGACCAACACGAGGTTTAGATTTGTTCCATCGATGATTTTGGGCAGATCGAGGACTTGGTTTTTCCGAGTTTTCGAGTTTCGTCCTCATGCTCCCTTTGGTCGTAACTCCGCCGCCCCGAGGGTAGATCTCGTTTTCCTTTCGAGATAGCTACTCATGGCGAGATCAACATGTTATCGCACTTCGACTCGCTCTTCCATAGCGATCGGATTCAAAGAACAGTGAGATCTTTGACTTGTTGAGTGACAGAGAGTAGGGTAGATAGAGGTCGGTCTTGCTTGACTACTTCATCTGCTCGCCGTGTTACTCGAGATTGGGTGCCAAAATCACCGCTGATTCACCCCAAGATCGAGACTTTACTGCTTGACTCGTGGTCGCGGGCCGGGAAGGAAAGGTCCGGATTGTAGACTCGGTTGTTCACGCCATATGACCGTGAGTCTCGTTGGTTTTCTTCCCAGCCCGCGCCTGGTGATGAGACGATCACCTTCGAGATGCTTCATTTGGGCGCGCATCGCTAAAGGTACTGTGAGCATTAATGATTCTTTTATTTTAAAAGATGTTGCCTTAGTAAGTAAGCCGCAGATAATCGCTTTGCCTCTCACCACCGATGACGGTTTCGAGGTGAGCTTTAAGAAAACAATTGCAAAATTCTTGATTCTTCTGTAGTCTAGTTTATGGATTTCGATATGGGAGGATCTTTCGTGCTGATTTTTCTCGATCTTCCGTGATCCTCTCCGATGTTTAATTGCTTCAATCCCGTGATTTGACTTTCTCGCATAGGAGACTTGGTCATATAGGATTTGATCATCCGACCGAGTTAGCGGCCACGATCTCATTCGTGGTTTGCCAAACTCAAAATGGTCAAGGATCTTGTTTGTGCTCCTTGCGCGCGCGGCAAAATGGTTGCCGCCTCACATCCTCCGCATAAAGGACTATGACAGATGCACTGTGTCAATCGCCCATATGGACACGAGGGACCACTAGAGTGCAATCGAGGAGGGAAGTGGTACGTACTTGTCGTGGTCGATGACTTCTCGAGGTATTCTTGGGTGTTTTTCTTAGCCTCAAGGATGAGACGCTTACTCTTTTCGTGGTCTTTTAGTAGGCTTTCTGTTGAGCTCCCGGTGCATTACGAGCAGCACCAGACCGATAATGGCACCGAGTTCAAGAATTCCTACTTTGAGAGTTTTTGTGGTGAGACAGTGTAGAGCACCGCCTGCCTCCATACGCCCCCAACAAAATGGCGTTGTGGAGAGGAAGAACCGTACCTTGGTCGAGATGGCCAGACGATGCTTGATGAGTACTCTACACCTAGGAAGTTTTGAATGAGGCAATTGCTATTGCTTGTCATGTTTCTAACAGAGTTTTTCTTCTGGCACTCTTGCATCGCACTTCTTATGAGTTGAGATATGGGCGAAAACCCAGCGTCTCGCATTTTCGTGTGTTTGGTTGCAAGTGTTTTATTCTGAAGTCTGGGAACCTAGATAAGTTCGAGTCACGATCTTGTGATGGGATCTTTCTGGGTTAATCGACTTCTTCTCGTGCCTATAGAGTCCAGGAATCGAGTCTAGTAAATTGTTAGAGACTCGTGAGGTGACCTTTGATGAGGCCACCGGGACTAGGCCTCGATATCTCGTGTTCCTAGAGCGATCCGAGTCCATCTTTGTGGACGAAGAGGAAGACGGAGATGAAGGTTGTCTCCCGATCCAGCTTCTTCCTCCTCCTCTTGAGGTGCCTTCTTCCACCGCACTCGAGGAGATCACCCTTACCTTACGCTTCTTCAAGCTAGTGGCTCTGTCCTATCTCATCTGCTAATGAGGTAGAGGCCACTTCTTCATCTCACCCTGGACCTCCAAGACACATTCAAAAGGACCATCCTTCAGAGCAGATAATTGGAGATCTTTTGAGCGAGTCACTGCTCAAAACGGCATGTCTCTATTCTGCTCCATTCTCGCTTTGTTGCCTCGCTTGAGCCCAAAGACGCTTGTCATGCTCTTTCGATGAGTCATGGACTAACGCCATGCACGAGGAATTGGAAAACTTTGAAAGGAACAAGGTCCGTCCCTTGTTGAGCCCCTCAAGGTCACAATATCATTGGGACCAAATGGGTGTTCAAGAACAAGCAAAGTGAAGATGGGTTAGTCATTCAAACAAGGCTAGGCCGGTAGCTCGTGGGTACTCTCAAGTTGAGGGTCTAGATTTCAAGAGACTTTTGCCCTCAGAGCTAGACTTGAAGCCATTAGAATCGCTTGCCTTTGCAGACTTCTAAGGGTTTCAAGCTTTACCAGATGGATGTCAAGAGTGCCTTCCTCAATGGCCTTATTGAGGAAGAAGTCTATGTGAGACACCTCCTCCGGTTTCGAGAACCCCAAATACCCTAACCATGTCTACAAGCTTTCCAAAGCTTTGTATGGACTCAAGCAGTGCTCCCGAGCTTGGTATGAAAGGCTTAAGTCCTATCTCACGAGCCATGGTTTTGAGATGGGTAAAATTGACAAAACCTTGTTCATTCGCTGCCTTGGCACCGATCTTCCGCTTCGCCCAGATCTATGGATGACATTATCTTTGGCGGCTCCTCGCGTGCTCGCTTCCCGCTTTTCCGATGTCATGAGCTCTGAGTTTGAAATGAGCATGATGGGCGAGTTGAGCTTCTTCCTTGGCTTCCAAATCAAACAGACTCGGAGGGTACCTTTCTTCATCAAGGCAAATACACTCGAGACCTCCCGGCGCTTCGACATGAATGATGGAAAGCCAAGATCAACTCCAATGGCATCTACACCGCTCGATCCGGATGAAGACGGCGAACTCGTTGACCAAAAGGAGTTCAGAGCATGATTGGCTCTCTCTTGTACCTCACACCTCGAGACCGGACATACATTTTTCTCGTGTCTTTGTGCTCGATTCAGCTTCTCCTCGCAGATCTCATCGACAAAGGTGAAACGATCTTCGCACCTTCGAGCTACCATTGACTATGGCATCCGTACTCTTCCTCTTCTTGTCTATCTCTTAGAGCCTTCTCCGATGCGATTTTGTCGGTCAGGGATAGATAGGAAGAGCACTTCCGCACTTGCCAATTCATTGGCACTTCTCTTGTCTCCCGGTCGCCGAGGAAGCAATCCGGTGTTGCGCACCCACCGCAGAGGCCGAGCACGCTGTCGCAGCCGATTCTCAGAGTCAAGTGCTTTGGATGGTCTCGACCGCAGGATTTTGGACTATCTATCGATGCGCTCCACTCTTTTGTGATAACACGTCTGCGATTTGCATTGCCAAGAACCCAAAGCAACATTCTCGACCAAGCATATTGATATCGATATCACTTTCTTCGAGACCATGTAGAGAAGGGTGACATTGTGCTCCAGCCAGGAGAGTGAGCACCAGCTGGCGATATCTTCACTAAGCCTCCGGATAGCTCTCGCTTTCACTCATGGGAGAGCTTAGTGGTTTGTCCTTACGGATCGCTGAGGGGGAGCTTTGTGCTACTATCAGTATTATATTATATTATATTATATTATACCCTTACTCCTTTCTCGTTACATTTCTTTTAATATTTGGTCAAGTCCTTCCAAAGATAGGTTAGAGTGGTTCTCTTGCCACATTGCTTTGACTGCTACTTCTTGTCTTGTGCTTCTAGGATGTCGCTTATTAGTCGTCTCTTCCTCTCTAAGTAGAGCTTACTCACTTCTTATAGGTTCTAGCAGGGTCGGGCCACCCTTGGGTAGACAGGATAGTGTTTGCTCCTTAGTGTATGAGTTGATCACCGATAGTCCTAGAATCATATGGGGTAGATAAGAACCCGTCTGAGCGATAGTTTTCTATATCTTTTCTATGCTCTAAAGGATCGCTTTTCTGCTTTACTTATCGATTCTCGCTTTTGTTCCTTTGGTTCGGGGAGTTATTCTTGGTTATTCCATACTCTTAATTTTGTCATAACTCAACCTCAATTAAAAGATGCATCTCATTCAAGGGAATCGATTTTTGTGCATTTCATTCCGCATTGCATTATAATCAAATGGAGTCTTGTTTATTATCCCTTATGATATGTTTTCACTGCTTTACATCTTGCCATGATTTATGCTAAACCGCTAGATCTATCATGACTTTTTATGTGTAGTTTAGTCTTTGCCATGCTAAGGTATTTAAAAATGCTAAACTTGAATTAAAATCTTGTCATGATAGCTCTTGAGACTAGTCCGTTGAAACTATCCTTTATGATTTTCGCCATGTCAAGTAGGTCGAGTTGAGTCCCGAATCTCTTTTGAACTTTTGAGTAAGCTATGTCGCTTGTTAAGAAACATGACTTATCTCTAATCACTTGTCTAAAAATTTCAAAAGCAAAAATGATCTCTTTGTGCGAAAAACCGATCTCACCAAATCTTTCTCATGAGACGGCTTGCCATTGCACTAGGCATGAACTCGTGGGGAGCCTTGATGACCTAAGATCACCTCCTTAAGTCTGTTGCTTGGAGTGGTCGATAAGGCTTGGGATCTAGCACATGGCTAAGATTTGAAAAATTGGTTGAAGCTTAGGAGGCAGTTGTGGATGGCACCTAGTCCAGAGCTTGCTTTACTAAGATAAAACCATAAAGAGCTTTAAAAAAAAATGTGCTAAAATTGCTTATCATCAAAAGGACCAAGTTATGAATAAAATGAGTCCTTCTTCAACTGGTAGCACTCTAAACTGTTCAGTATGAGTCTTCTTGGTTCAACTTAGATTATTTGACATGGCTTGTATCATCTTTGGATATCTTTAGCTAGACTTCAATCTTGGTTTATTTGACCTGCTAAAGAATTGGATCATTAATCAGATTATGGATTTTCTGTCTTAGCTATTCTCTACATCAATTGTCATGATCTTGATAGCATTCTTCTGTGTTATGGCTTGGTGTAAATTCTCTAATAATCATTTTGGATAATCTACATGGCTCCTAATGCTTAAAATGAACATCATATAGTCTTTTCCTCCCTTTTCTACATATTGATGATTTTATTGCCAAAGGGGGAGAATTTTTGTGAGAAAAAGCCTTCTGGAGAAAAGCCTTGAGTTTTGTGCGAAAATTGCTCTTTCATCTCATCTCAAGTCTTTTCTTTGTCAACTTGGTCTTGAACTTAACTACTCTTGTTTAGACCTTGGTTGACTGTAATCTCAAACTCATCTTATGCTTTTTCTAATTATCAATATACTCATCAAGGGGAGATTGAGAGACCATGTGAGAGGTCCTCCACTGAGTGATGAGTATTTGACAAGTGTGTTGATTAGATTGAGAGTTGAGTTTTTCGGTTTGGACTGCTTCGGCCGAGTCAGGAAATCGGAACTACCATTGTATGGAGCGGAAGTTCGATAAATCGAACTACCGCGTTGGAAATAGGATCTTCCGATTAATCTGGTTTTGGTCTCATTGAAGGAAATCGGAACTTCCGCACAAGGTAGCGGAGTGTCCGATATTTCGACATTGAGTGTTCTCTCGAGTTGCTAATCGAATTAAATATCCGAAAGTCGGATGTTCAAGATCGAAGTACCGCAAAGATTGAGCGCGAACTTCCGATAAACTCGACAGTGCGGATAGTTAAAATCGGAACTTCCGCCGTGGTAAGTGCGGAACTTCCGATTGTGTCCGTAATCGCGTAGAAGGATAAATTGTGATTTTGATTGTGTATGAGTTTGAGTCTTATACAAATATTGATGCTATGATATTGTGCAATGCTATGTGATGTGTTTTTGTCTGTGTTGATGCAGGCATCAAGATGGAGTCGTGGCGAGACACGTGGACCGGACTAGGCGCAGGAGGCGTTGAGGTCGAACGGCCGGGATGTGTCAAGACGGCGTGAATCTTGAAGCGGTTGCGTAGTCGTGAACAACAAGGTGTACGGAGGCTTCCGTAAGTGCGCAAGGGGCGAAGGGTCTTTTCGCAGCGGCAAAAGTGGAGGCGGTTCCGTTCGGTGTAGCGGCTTAATGGGTTGGAGGCCCATTAGCAAAGGCTATAAATAGGGAGAACCACGAGTTAGGGTTAGACTTTTGAGAGAAAATTAGGTTAGCTCTAGAAAAGGATTTGTTTTGCTTTTTGAGAGCTTGTTGAGAGGGAGAGTATGAACTGAAATCTTTTGTAATCATTCCTCTTTGCTTTATCTCTGTAATCGGTGTTTCAATCCAATGAAATCTGAGGTTTTGATTATTTGACTTTGCAACTCTTCCTCTCTCTGTTCTTGTTGAATATCTAGGGTTTTGATGTATCTCTTGATTCGTCTTATGAAATAGCTTGAATCTTCTTATCTAGAATCGCTTTGATATTGCTAATCTATTATCAAAGTTTCATGCTCTAAGAATCGAGAATCTCGCTTATCATTGGTTTTGGTCTTTCTTGTCCCTTCTTCAAGAAATCCGTTTTTGGTTCGATTATTGAATCTTTGGTTGCGATTCTTCTCCATAAGGTCAAGATGGTGTTTAGGATGATGTCCTGTAAAACTTGACCTGAGAAGAGCATTCAAGATTAATTAGTTTGGATTTTTGGGCAAAACCCGAGCGCTCGTTTCTTGATCGATAATCGAGCTTCCGATTTTATGCAATGGAAGTACATGCAGCGGAACTTCGCGATATACATCGCGAAGTACTCGCAAGCGAACTTCCGCAATCTCGCCCGAACTTCCGATTTCCGTAAGAACGACAAACTTGTTTTTGTTATTTGATCTTGCTTCATTTACTTTCTTTAGATCTTCAGAGATCTTTGTAGGCTGGTTTTAAATACATTGAAGGGGAGTATTAATTTTAAGGCACCATTCACCCCCCCCCTCTGTTGCCATTTCGGTCCTTCAGCCTTCCACAAAGCGATCAATCTTCTCTTCCTCAACTGCTATGTCATTGGGGGCATAGCGGGCAAGCTGGTTGAATTTGGTCAAATACTGCTCATCGACAACCGGCCTCGCTGAGAGCTCAACTCGCTTTTCTTCAACCTCATAGTACCTGCTGGTACGAAGTTTGTTCTGAAGGCGGTCTTGAATTCCGCCCAAGGAATGGCCTGCCAAGCGGGTTCAGCTTCTTCTTGAGGTAACTCAGCCATTTCTTCAGCGAGAGCGGGATCTGGTTGGTTACCGGTTGCCGAGGCTGCTGCTTCTTCTCCTTCTTCTTCCACTGAGCCATCACCACCTCGAGCAGCGAGGTAGTTTTCCCACCAAGCGGCGGCGGCTTCCTTCAACTGGTGGGTGGCGAAGTCCACCTTGTCCCCATCAGAGCATCGAGCAAGTTGAAGCTTCTTTTCTGTGTCCCTGAGCCAATCTTCTGCTTCCAGGGGCTCATTGGCGAAGGCAAACGTGAGAGGCCTCGTCGGAGAAATCGCCAACTTGAAGTGCGGATCGTCGTCTCCCAGTCACGACCGCGCAGAGGTGGCTCGAGAATCTGCGTCACTGAAACATCACTTGAGCCATGGAGGGGTTGGTCGGCGGTGGTGGCGGCAGATCTTGTCCCCGCCACGACCAGGCTGCCACGACCTCGTCCTCGGCCGGTTGCAAAGGCTCCACGGACTGGGGCGGCGGCTCTTCTTGGAGGCATCTGAAGAACAGCTGAAGCTTAGCACAAAGAGGAAGTATATGAGGGCTTCCAGCCCTCTAAGGCACACACACAAAGAACAATAAACCAACAATAAGATCAAACTCAAACGATACAAAGCCAAAAGTGAGTGCATTCAATAATAAGGGGGGGTTAGGTGTTACATGACTCCTGAAACATAGCCTACCAGCTAAGCTAAGTCATGACACACGATACACACACATCGCCTAAAAACGAAGAAACAAAAGGGCGCTTGCATCCAAAAGAAAGCTAAAGCAAGCACAGCTAGCTAATCTAAGCTAACTACTCCTCCATGGGAAACTCGCTACCACAAGTGGTTCGGTTTCGGGAGCGGAACGGAACGACTATGATCAAGTCCGCGGCGAGGAGAGCGATCGCTGCCGATGGTGGGCGATCGTGAACCAGAACTGCTGTGACTGCGCCGGCTACTAGGCTCTCCGGGGTCGATGCAAAGCGGCTGCGGTGGGCGTCGCACGCTCTTGCGCGCGGTCATCCGGTGCGGGGCTCCCTCAGGCGAGTGGTTTGCCGAAGGCGTCCGGCCGGAGGCGACGAACAGTGGAGGAGGAGCCGGAGCGGTGATCGCCGTGGCGGCGGTGAGGCGAGCTAGGCCAGAACAGCCGCGCCCTCTCTCCGGCCGCGGTAAGGTAAGCCTCGCTACTCCCGAGCATGTTGTTGCGGAGCGTGTCGGAGTGGGCGTAGCTGCCGGTAAGGAGCATCCGGAGCTGCCGGATCTCGCCCATGGCGGTGCGGATGGTGGCGGACATAGCCCGCGTGAGCTGCACCGTAGGTCGCGGGGTCGCTGCCGATGCGCCGAAGACCTCGGGGACTGCGCTCCGTCGGGGAGGAACGGTGGTAGCGAACGGTGAGTCGCGCGAAGATCCCGTGCATCCAAAGACAAAGTAGTGGAGGCGACTCGGGCGGCATCTCGACGGCATCCATGACGCTGCGACGGGTGACTCGGCCACGAAAGTGTGGGGTGAACTCGCCAATCTCGCATAGAGGAAGACCTCCATCGCCCAAGACTCGCGATCCATGATCCTCTCCATGCGACCTCTGAAGAGAGGAGGGCGCGTGAAGCCAAGATACTGCATAAGCTGACGGAGGATGTCAGCGTAGTCTCTGTCATGCTCCCCATGGGAACAGTGGTCCCAAGGGCCACAAGGGGAGTTGGCCATCTACAAATTTTGAAACAGGAGAAAAGTCAGTAAAACATGATGAATGTAAGGGTAAGTACAGAACTAGGAGTGGTGAGTAAAAGCAATAAATACATTATATTTGACGAAAGCTTTTCATATATTTTTAAAATATGACTCAAGTCCTTAGGCTCGACCAGTCTAAGAAAAGATCCTACAGTCAGATGCTCGATACACTCATAGACCCGGATTTTCTAATCCCGGATCCTCTGTGAATATTACTGTGCTACTCCCTGGATCAGTAGGTATCACTCACATACTCATTGCTGAATCATATCCTACAAGGCGCGAATTAAGGTATTTAATTAAACATACATCAGAGTGACATAGACCATGTCGGGTCAAATTTTACATAAGGGCCACCAGGCCAAATTGATTACATTAAGCAAAAGCATAAAGCTGCAGTGGAAACAAACGGGAGGATGGAGCTCATCTCTCCACAGGCAAGCGACTGGGGTGACCGACGTGCGACCGATATTATCCAAGGTTTGGGTAATATAGGTTGTACGCAAGTACCAAAGAGTCCACGAGACTGGGGCGAGACCTACACTAGAGAATCTACGCTACTCTTCAGGGTTCCCGTGGCCATCGTCCTCAGGCTCCTCGTAGTACGCGTAGTCTCCTTGCTCCGCATCATCTGAAGAGTTTGGGGGAGGAGCGAGAGTGTGCACAACTACCGTGCTCGCGAGCCAACACACAGTATGCAATAGTATACATGCAAGGCTTAACAAGGATGGCTCAGGTTCTTTTATTTGCTAAAGCATCATTTTAAATTATCATAATTTCAAAGTCCTATGACATAGCATTTTAAACAGATTGCATTTTCATTAAAGAGAGTAAGTGCAATATTAAATAACAGCGAAGGTTACCTCCACCTTATGCTTAATTTTGATAACGGTTACGTCCACCGATTATCAACACTGGGTAAGGCTACCCAGGAAAAATCCAAAACAAGGGCTGGATGAGCCCAACACATTTCCATTCCACCCACAAAGATTTTTGAAATAGAACTAACTCAGGTTAAGTTCCCATGTCTGCCTTTGACCGTAGGCGCTACTGCTTTAAACAGCTTTAGACTCGCAGAGGTTGTACACTGCTGACCCACAAGAGATAATCATACTCGTTACTCCACATGATTCCTTAGTCATGTAGTTGAGCGATCGTCACAGTAACTTTTCGAACTACCTTGCCCCTTCCGTCATCCCACCCCTATGGCCAATTCCATAAGTTGTGCGGGATGCTTACCACAACGACTAGCGCAGCTGGCCCCGGCCACAACGACTAGCGCAGCTGATAACTTCACCGTTTTCGGTGTCCCATTCAAGCCAGCATATGTCCTGCCACTTGCACACTTCTAAACACTAGTTGTGGGATTACATTCAGGGTTCAATAATTTTACTAAGCCAAGTTGCAATCTGCAGACTTGCGGTTGTACTTGTTTTACACAGGAGGTCACGACAAGATTAAGTCTTTAATTCACTTGGACGGTTCATACCATATACCACCCATTCTCGTGCTACGTCCGCACCCACCACTCTTTCCATCCGTCCAGATGTGGTACTAGCAAGTTGTTTAGGGTTTTGGGAAGGAAAACCAATTAACGCAACACACCAGTCATCTACATCCAATGACTGCCCAAATTTATTTTTCATATTTAAAGGATGATGATCAGGACATTTATTGTCCAGGTACTTAAGCAAGACTAGCATGTCGCTTAAGTACAACCTAGGCTAGTATTTACCATATATTTACTAGGGTGACAAGGAATACTGGATTCAATTTATCAAGGATGGCTTAATAAGTAATTAATCAGTAAATGGGTATTTAACTACCTTAAGCTTTAACATACATTTGATTACAAAAGTAAAACATGCAACTTTGATATTTTAAGTAAACATAGTTTGCATAAAATGTTGGTTCAGAATGATCAAAGTATTGACTCACCTTGGCTAAAGGTAGAGGGGTCCTGGTATTCTTGAGCTTGGTCGAAGTTGAGGTCTCCCGCGTCGTCGAATCCTAATCGTTGAAAGTACCAGAAATAGACACAACAGCAGAGAGAGCAAATAAATACCAAACTCATAAATAATGAACTCCAAAATGAACAAGACTAGTACCATTAGCAAGATCTTGATTTTAGAAAATTTTAGAAATTGGTTTCACAATTTTTGGAGTTATACAGAAAAAGATATGAATTTTGGAAACTTTTAAATGATTTTTCAATTAAACAGAAAATCGAAAAATCGAAAAAGCTTGAGGCGACACGTGGCGTGCGTGCGGTCCACGGCATCGTGCTCGTGGACCGAGTCCACGCGCGACGCGCAGACGACACATGCCGGGCCCGCCGGTCACGCACAAGACAGTGGGCCCCACTGTCGCTGGTGGCGGTGCGGTTAAGCGGCGACGCTGCTTCACCGAACGCGTCGCCTCGCATTCTCCGCGCGAAAAAAGAGGGAGGGAGAGGAGCGACGGGCGGCGCGCGCGGCGGTGGCGATGGGAGAGAGAGAGACGGCGCTGGAAAGGGCCAAGGCGAAGGAGAAGGGGCGCCGGGCGAGGCCGAGGAGACGGAGCGGCGGGGGCTCGTGAGGCGGCGGAGGAGGCGCCTAGGCCGAGCCAAGAAGAAGGTCGGGGGGCTCGGGCGCGGAGCAAGGCTTGACAATGACGAGCGAGGAGGAGAGGGAAAAGAGAAGGAGGCCCGGCTCGCTTTTATAGCCAAGGCGGGGGAAGCCGGGCGCGAGGCGGAGGGAGGGAGAAAGCAGCGGCGGCGCAGGAGAAGGGAGAAGGGGGTCCGGCGCGGCGGCGCTGCGGAGAGGCCGAGGCGGAGGCGGTGTCGGCGTCTTGGCGTGAGACGAGTCACACGGCGCTGGGTTAGCGACGAGGCGGGCGGCGCTGGGCGGCACCGAGCGGAGGCATGAGGCGCTGGGCGCAGCGGAGGCGCCGGGTGCAGCGGAAGAACCGGGCCGGGCCGGCCCAAAGAGGTTAGGGTTAGGGTTAGGGTTAGGGTTAGGGTTAGGTTTTTTTTTTGAATTTGAAATTTGAAATTTTGATTTTTTGAAATCAAAAGCAAAACAGGATGTTACAATGATGCAATAAAATGGACATTAAAATTGTTGGATCCACTGTAGCTGACAACTAACCGATTGCCCAGTTTCAGTATCAAACGGCACATTGGTGTCAAAAGCCAGCCATCCCCAATACATTCTGGAGGGATTTTGCTGCCAAACTGATGCCAAAAACTTATCCTAGTCATAATTCATAAAGGCATATTCTGCAATTCAAGCTGCAGAAACAATATGGTGATCAAAATTGGCACCTCTTATTGGTCCGGGAAGATATTAATTTGTTGGATATGTTCACTGCAGAATACATAGTAATAGTACAGAAAAATTAAGTCCATAAAAAACAAGAGTACAAAAACATCATTTGATGATTTAACGACAACAAATAAATATTAATTCATGATATGACTCAGATTAAAGAGATCATTCCCCCTTGATATTATGTTCAAAATCTCCTGTGCCTACACAGAGGGCCAATTCTTCCCAAATCCCGTCCTCAGTTCTCACCACCAATAAAATGACTACCCAATCCAAGTCACCTGCGATCAAATCCCCTCTTCTCACCACCAACAAAATTAACTCGATCTGTTCCTTAAAGCCTCAAATCATACGGAGAAACATCTACCTGAACGTCGTTATTGGATCTCCTGTCGCAGACGATCGGTCGCTCGGCGCTGCTTATAGCCCGACCACGGACCAGCGCCCTTCAAACGCCAGCGGCCGCCACTTGATAGCTCGACGGCCGCAGCCCATCTCCGGCTGCATGCACAAACACCCACCAGCCGTTGCCCTATGCCCGCGCACGCCCTCTTCGGCGGCGTATCACGCGCCGCCGTATTGTCAAGACTCACGAAGTATCTGACAGAAACGGGCTTAGATTTGGGGTTTTTTTTTCGAAGAATGCAGTAGCACGGTAAATAGGTTCACGCTACTTTACTATACAGCTAAAGAACACTACGAACATGCTTCTTTTTTCTTACTTTCCATTCCAGATCGTCTCGCGTTATAAAGCCCCTCAAATCACATGAGTTTAACTTGTCCCAGGATTACCGGATTCTAAACACGAAAAGACAACAGATTACAGTGAATAGCATGTAACCAAAATTACTAAATTCAATGTCCTCCATCGAATCTGCATTAGCGCGTCTTCCTTCTCGCATCAGGACCGTCCGGATCTCACAAGTGAAGTCGATAAAGCTTTCTTCTGAGTGCCAACTTTGCTATGAACATCTCTATCTCTCTAATTTTGCTTCTCTGAATTTTAGCTACTGAACAAGCCTGACAATTGCCCCTTTCTTCAGCTTAAGCTTGTCCTCAAGTTTTGAATTTGGGAAATACCTTACGTATGAACAACGACACATTGGAAGTTCTGCCACTCGATCAGCCACTGGGCCACTACCTCTCCTCTTCTCTGGACAACCCTCCTTTCCAGTACAGCAAGAGGTTTAGTCTTCACCTTGCCATCAGGTCCTACCAAAGGCAGATTTGGAAGTGGTACAGTATTAGGCCCCAGATGTTTCTTAAGCTGGCACACATGAAACACATGATGATTGTGGCTTCTTCTGGTAAATTGAGTTGATAAGCAACCTTGCCCACCCTTTTTATGACTCTAAATGGCCCATGGTACTTATATATGAGCTTAAGATACCCCCTCAGCCCAAATGTATTCTACCTATACGACTGCATCTTAAGATAGACCATGTCCCTTCTGCCCACCTCTTGTCTGTGAATTGTTTTAGGCCTGTTTGGCAAATGTGGTTTTTCCGAAAAGCGGCTTAGGTTTGTCTTTGTCGGCTTTTCTGGCTGTGAATTCTATTATGAGCTTTCTGTAAGTTCTGCTTTAGGCTTTGAGCCATCTTCTTCTTCTCTTCCAAAGCCACTTGGGTCCCTGGTAGCCCATTGCAAGGGATAGACATCTCATCGAATTGAGGAGGAGAGTACACATCTCAGAACATCCTAAAATTTTAATTAAAAATTATAATAAAAATAAGTGGAAGAATAATTTTGAGCATATTTTTGCATGAAAAACTATTTTAGCATGATTTTTTAAGCTTTTGCGTAAATCAAATAGTGAAATCACATCCAAACAAAAACGTGTAAGAATTTTCCAGAAAATCACACAACCGATAAAATACTAAAAATAAATAAACGAGAAACCATACTATGTCTAGAGCTCTCACAAAAAATTTCATAAACTTTGGACACAGTTCACTAGGTACAAAAATTCGGGAAACATTCAGCTAGTTTGAAAAATTCAAAAGCCATTTTTGAAATTCCCGACGCTGCTTGGTCAGAATCTACTGCGCCCATCTCGCATTCGCCCACTACACCCACACCAACACCCCACTCCCGCACTTCGATATACAACAGCCCGCATGCCAAGACTTTCTTCCACCTCTCGCTCTCGCCCGTGCGCCAGCGTACCTCCACCGCTCGTCCATCGTTTGCGATCGGCGGCCATAGTTTCACACCTCACCTACCCCCATCACCTCCACCTACCTTTTCCCATGCAGCTTCCCCGTCGACGCATCGTTATCCTGCATAGATGACGAAACCGAAGCTCAGCGCGAGAAACCCGTACATCGCGACGTTTTCTCGCCGCTTCTCTCGCGCCATTCTCGGTCTCATTTAAGCCCGTCACCGTGTCACGAGCTCCTCAGCTCGCCGTTCTCGCTTCTCGCAGAGAATTAGAGCACCTTGTGCTTTGCTTCACGAGAACGAGTGTCGTTCTCGACACTACTATTTGCTCGTGAGCTTCCTTGCCCTTGTCACCTACGTCACCATGTGTCCCTTACCTCACTGATACTTCTTTGCTTAATGTAGCTCCAGGAAACCCGTAGCGTGATTGTGTCATCTTCTTCTTCATCTCCGGTGCATACCCCGTTTCGGACCTCCGCATTTCTGAAGCTCTAGTGAGCTTGAACCTCATCTAACCACGTTATATCACGTTCCATACTCCACTAATGCTCCTTCCTTGATCAATGTCGACCCAAGCTCAGGGAATCACCAGAAACGAGCTCTTCCCCAAAACTAGTTGATTCCTTTTATGTTCGATGTCACTCTAGTGAGTCCCCGTTCTATTGCTCGCTCCTACATCATCCTTATGACCTTAGGGGTATAATGCGCTACTTATTGAAGCATCTCCATCTCCATAACATGCCAGCACCGTGAGCCACCTCTGCGCCACCATTGTTCAATGTCGACACGCTTCTCCAGCCATCCCGCGACGTCGTCTACACCCTTGGTGAGCTCCTGGTAGTCCCCTAGTGCTTCTACACCTGTTGAATCAGTAGATTAACTAGTGTAGCATAGACTTCGCCCTGGCCGCCCATGGTGTCGCCGTGGACAGCATTGTTACCACTGATCCGGTGACCATTAATCGTAGCCATGGAGGGTTGTGATTTGATATTTATTCAAGTACTTACTTGTTGTTATTTATCTATTTAACTACTCTTTAAATTCTTGTTGCAAAGTATTATGTATTGATATGGCAAATAAAACTTGCTTAATGTTGAAAATAACGTGTAGCATAGAACCACACCCTTTGTTAGCCATGCATATATATATATATATATATATATATATATATATATATATATATATATATATGTGTGTGTGTGTGTGTGTGTGTGTGTGTGTGTGTGTGTGATACGCTATAAATCTTGCCGAGTACCTAATGTACTCAATCTTGTTTAAATTGTTGTTCAGAGTTATAGGATGAGCCTATGTCGGACGACACGTTCTTTGCATCCGGTACCGGAGGGCTCGGTGACGGGTCTTTCTAGTACCTGTTTCTTGTCGGTTGCCTAAAGGTTTGGATGGGCATACCGCTTGACTTTTTGTTTATATACATGTTATGCTCCGTTGTTTAATTCACTACTTCTGATACTTGTTATTTTATTTGGTCGGTCCGCCGTGTATCCTACTCATGATGTAATCGTTTAAGATAAGCATCATATTTGTTTCGTGTTTTATGTATATTGTGTATGGATGTGTATTCCAAAGTTTTGGATGTGTGTACTAGCCACTGGTTATGGGACCAGTACGGTAAATACACGAGAGCTTCGGGTATTCAAAGCCTGGGATCCAACACATACAATGCTTGGAAGGGTGTCATTCTTAAGGATGTATGATAAAATGTGTTATACCACCATTCTGCTTGGGAAAGCTAGTTCATCCAACACCCAGGCTCCTGAAACATCATAATCCTCAAATAAGATTCAAGATTGTGGATATCGTGAGGATATGTGCACGATCTCAGGATGATGAGTCAATTGGCAATGGCTTTGTTGGTTTGCAATTTGTCGTGTTTTCGGGTTTGCTCCAGGGCTGTCAGGCCACTGGCGGTCCGACCGGCAGTGCTTGCCAGTCCGACCGGCCAGTGGGGAGGTCTGACCGGCAGTGCTTGCCAGTCCGACCGCCAAAATGAAAAGTGGATTTTGGGGCTAAGCCAAAAATAGGTTGTGTAGGCAAGTGAGGGGAGTCTCCTGGATGTGGTCACATCATTTTGGAGCTCCAATAAAAGTTCTATTGAGTTGAAAATTCCAGAAGGTTTCGGATTTTCACGCTGAAAATTTGGCTAAGTCTTTTCGGGCGGTCCGACCGCCGTTGTGGGATCGGTCGAACCGGCCTGGAATCGGTCGGACCGGCCTTGTGGGGCGGTCAGACCGCCGATGACTTGGAGGTTAGCCAAGTTAGCATTGAGTTGATTTGAATGTGTTTTATGTATGGAGATCAATGCTTTATTGTTGCATATTGCATTGTGGAACTAACGTGGGTCAAGTTGTGAAGAACTTGTTCCCGGAAACGATTTGTTTGTCTATTGCTGTGCAGGTGGCTTGCAGGTCAACGACGTCAACGGTGAGGTGGATCGGGACTACACTTGGAGAGCTGAGGTCCAGAACGATCATGGATACCGGGTGAGGTCGTGTGACTCAAGCATGGTGCAGGATGGGCAAGATGGATCGAACGGGTGGTTCAATCATACCGGTTGGATCAAAGCAGATGCGGAGTCGGTGCGAGTCTCTGGGAGGTTCCGATGGGATTCGGACAAGAGAGGCTTGGCGATGTGATGAGAACCGCTGATCAACCTACACGTGGTGAAGCAGGCGATTGCTTCAACAGATGTTGTGTGTGGGTCCCATGTGTGAGTGGGTCCCAAAAGTGAAACCCTAGGCCTCTAGTATAAATAGAAAGGGGGGAGATGTAAAACCCCCCAAGCATTCATTTGGCCCCCTTCTTCATTTTCTAGGGTTTGGAGGAGAGGAGAGGAGAAGCTATGGTTTGGAGAGATTGTGAGTGTGCTCTTGTGTGAGCTCTTGTCCTCCTTGTTGGAGTGGCTTTGTAAGCATCTAGTGTGATCAAGCAATCTTGTGATGCTTAATTGAAAGATCTTTTGTCCCCTTTGTGTTCTTCTCTCGTTTGGATGATTTTGGTGCTTCCTTGATTCAAAGGTTTATGCTTGGTCTCTTGACGTATTATATCTTGCTTTGATGTGTGGGAATACTCCTAGAGTCATCTAGATCATCAACCCCCATAAGCAAGTCTTGAATCAAGATTTTTATATTTCTAGGGTTTGTGCACTTCTTTGGTTAAACCTTGAGAGATCAATTCTGCGAAGTGGATCTGAAGGATCGTCGCTAGAAATAGGTCTCTAAAATCATTAGGGAGGTGTGCTCGAAATTTGGTCAAGTTTCATTGGTTGAATCAAAAGTTGGATCAAATTTCGTTTTGGATTTGGGCTTGATTTTTCAGTACTGGACTGAACCGGTCTGACCGATTTTATTACGGCGGTCCGACCGCCCGCTTTTCGATCCGCTAAGTATCGCGGGTCGAACTGATATCCAACGGTCCGACCGCCGATTAGTAGCCGTCCGACCATTGTTGATCGTCGGTCGACCGCCCTTAGTAGCCGGCCGACCGCTGAGCCTGATCGACCCTTTGAGATTAAGTCTCTTTTGTGTCGTGTGGTTGATTTGGTATCGAATTCAAGACAAGGCTTCCACCGTGGCGCTTCTCGATCTTCTTAGCTCTCATAGCTAAAGGAGTAAAGTTCGTGTTGAATTTGATTTAGGCGAGAAAGTTTAGAAAGCGCCTATTCACCCCCCTAGTCGCTTTTACGGTCCTACAAGTGGTGTCAGAGCCGGTTAGCTCTTCTCATAGATCTTAACCGGTCTTTGGAGCCATGGCGACTGACAAGTACTCAACCAAGCCATATATTTTTGATGGAGTTGACTTTGCATATTGGAAGGCTCGTATGCAAGCATATATCGAGGCTCAAGGGCACGCTATTTGGCTTAAGGTGAAAACCCTTATGTCGTGCGGTAGATGACGATATGATCACTCCGGATGTGGAGGCCAACAAAGAAGGCTCGAAATTATTTGATCCAAGGCCTTAGTCGATCCGAGTTTGAGCGTGTTGCTCACTTGCGGTGCGCTCATGAGATCCGCGACTCTTTGTGACTATCACGAAGGGTCCATCGCGATCAAGGAAGTGAGACAAGACCGACCAAGAAAGTATACTCTAAGATCGAGCAAAGGCCCGTGAATCTTTGGATGAGTTGTGGGAAGATTTTCTAAGATTCTTCATGATCTCCGCTACTGTTGACTTAGTTTTTCGAGTCCGAAAATGCACGCCAGCTGTTGGGTGCTCTTGATGTGAAGGTCTGGGGAATGAAGATCACTTCCATCAATGACAACACTGTCATGAGTGCGCTTACCATGGATAAGCTTTACTCGAGGTTGAAGACGCATGAGATTGATTTTATCTCACGTCTCCCCAAGACAGAGTCGATGGCATTAGTGGTCGACAAATCCAAGGGTTGTTCTTCTGAGTCTCTTGATTGTAGCTCATCTGGTTTTTCATTATCTGCTTTACATTCTTTAAGCGATGAGCAACTTGAGAAACTGCCCGAGGATGACTTAGCCCTTCTATCCACCAAATTCACAAGAGCGTACAACAAGGTGAGGAATAGGAGGAGAAGTGGACCTATCACGTGATTCGAATGTGGTGAGCCAAACCACATTCGTTCCAGATGCCCCAAGCTAAAGGGCAAGGAGGAGAAGGAGACACGAAGACATCCCCAGGAGAGGGATGCAAGACCCAAGAAGACAAACTATTGGAAGTTTGTCAGCTGGGTCCTTGCCGCTCTAGAAAATGTAAACATGAGCGATGTGGACTCGGAAACGGAGGACGACGAGAGTGACTCTCGTGGTAAGAAGAAGGCTCATGACTTCACTAGCATGTGCTTCATGGCCAAGAACAGCCACGACAGCGACTCCTCCAACGATGAGGATCCTTTTAGTGATTCTGATAAGGTATGCCCTTCAATTACTGACATGAAAAGGGCTTTGGTGCTTGCTAAACAGAAATTGCATAAGCAAGTAAAAATGATTAAGAAGCAGGACATTATGATTGATAATTTGAACCTAGAAGTTGTTAGGCTTAAATCTATTAATCCTGATGATATTTGTGATTCCTACACTAGCTTGCTTAAAGATTTGACAAGCTTGAAATCTGCTCATTCCTCTGTTGCTAATCAACTAAAAGATGCTCTTGATGAACTAGAATCTCTCAAGTCTAGTTCTGTTTGCTTAGATGCTATTTCTCTTGATGTGACTGCCATGGAAGCTATTCCTTTAACTTGCTCAAATTGTGCTTTGCTAGAATTAAAACTGGATAGCTCCTTAAAAGAATTGCAAAAATTTGATGCTAGTCACACATGCTCTCATTGTAAGAATAATAGGATTAAGATGCAAGAGATGACAGAAATGGTAGTTTACTCTAGAGCTGCATCTTGTGAAAATTGTACCAAGCTTACAATAGAGATTGAAGCTTTAAACAAGACTCTTGAAGAAAAGGCTAAAATTGAAAAATCTATGTCTTTTACTGCTTCTAAGAAAGTCATTGATTCTAACTCTTGTGTTTTGAATGCTGAAAGTTGAAACCATGATTGGTCAGATTCAAGAGGCATTTAGAGTCAAGTTTAAGGAGCAGTTGAATAGGATTAAGGAATCCTATTGTGTGTCTTGTGAGGCCTTCAAAGTAGAAGTGGCCCTTCTTAAGAGTAAACGTGGTGAGGTAATCAAGTCTAGCAAGTGCACTAGATGTGAGAGTCTGATTAAGGAGAATGATTACCTCAAGGTGACTCTTGAGAAGTTTTCAAGTGGGAAAAAGAAACTCAACATGATTCTTGATCAATCCAAGGTGAGCGTGAAAAATAGTGGTCTAGGTTTCAATCCCCTAGAGCATTCCAAGAAAAACCCACCTAGGATTGCTAGAGTTGTGAAGAATGGTCTGTTTGAGCTAGAACCTCCTAAGCCATCCAGGGTTGTTTTCAAATCCACTGGTTTTGCTCAAACTCTTTCTGGCAAGAAAGGTGCCTTTACTCCTTCAGTACAGACCCCTCAAAAGGTCCAGTACTATTGCACTTTCTGTAAGAAAGAAGGCCACAATGTTGAGTTCTGCTTCCGAAGAGCAAAACTTGAGAGAAAAGAGAGGATGAGCGTCTTGAGATCCATTAGAGGAGTCCCTTCTCCTGCTGTAGTCTCTAGAGTTAGGCAGCCTGTTTATCGTACCACCTATAGGCCTATATTTGTAGAGAACTTTGTAGACTCTTTTGGTAGGTCTACGCAGCATGTTGGATTAGGATATCGTGAGGAGAGACCTCGGGTAGCACCTAGACAGGGGGAGTATCGATCTTTTGGTAGATCGTTTCGGAGAGGTCTAGGTGGTTCTCATGTGCATCCTTATGATTTTATTCCTGATCATGTTTCTGCTGTTTCTACTGCTGCTCCCAGACATCGTGCTTCTCAGTACTGGATTCCTCGATCATTTATCACTAACCCCAGTACTGAGGCACAGATATTTTCTGATTGTGCTTTTTAGGTCCGTCGTGCGAGGAAGGAGGACATATGGCTTGTTGACTCCGGGTGTTCTCGTCATATGACCGGAGATTCTAGATGGTTCTCCTCCTCACACGTGCATCCGAACGAATTGATTACCTTTGGGGATGCTTCTCTGGGACCGTGGATCGCAAAGGGCACCGTCGGCGTCAACGACAAGTTCATGCTTAAAGACGCCGCTTTGGTAAGTAAGTCGAGGTATAATCTTCTATCTGCTTCTCACCGCTTGATGAGGGTCTAGAAGTGAGGTTTAAGAGTGGTGAGTGTAGAGTTCTAAATTCCTCGGGTGAGCTTGTTTTTGAGATCTCCAGATTTGAGAAGATCTTTTGTGCAAATTTCAGTATTTCTTCAGTTTCCCGTCCTAGGTGTCTTGTAGCATCTGATTCTCATGACCTTGTTTTGTGGCATCGTAGACTTGGGTATATAGGTTTTGATCATCTGTCTAGAGTCAGTTGCAAGGACTTGATTAGAGGTTTGCCTAGGTCAAGGTCATTAGAGATCTTGTGTGCTCGCCAGAGACATGGTAAGATGGTGTCTCGCTTCCCACCCACCTCTTACTTTGGTAATGACTGATGGACTGTGATGCCTTCTTCACTTAGATACAGCTTGGTCCTTCTAGAGTTCATCACCGGTGGGAAATGGTATGTCTTTGGTGGTTGTGGATGATTACTCCGTATTCATGGGTTTATTTTCTTGCTTCTAAGGACGAAGCATTTGGATTCTTTAGAGATTTGGTCCTTAGAATTGCTGTTGATATCCTGGAGCTTTGAGAGCCATTAGGAGTGACAATGGGATGTAATTCAAGAATTCTTCTTTTCTACCTTCTCCTGACCGATCGGGAATTGAGCATCGCTTTTCTTCTCCTAGAGTTCCCAATGAGAATGGTGTTGTAGAAAGGAAGAACAGAACCCTGATAGAGATGGCTCGGACCATGTTAGATGAGCATTCTACTCCTAGGAGATTTTGGGCTGAGGCGATCTCTACTGCTTGTTATATCTCCAATAGGGTTTTCTTAAGATCTGTGGTTGGGAAGACCTCTTATGAGCTTAGATTTGGTCATTCTCCCAAAGTCTCTCATTTCAAGATTTTTAGTTGCAAGTGCTTCATTCTTAAACATGGCAACCTTGATAAATTTGAGTCTAGATGTTTTGATGGCATATTTCTTGGATATCCTGCTCATTCTCGTGGCTATCGTGTTTTTAATGTTGACACTAACAAAATTGTTGAGACATGCGAAGTCACTTTTGATGAGGCTAGTCCTGGTACTAGACCCGATGCTACAGGTACACAGGTTCCTGAAATACAAGGAAGCATCTTCGTCGATGATGACTCTGAGGATGAGGAACCAAACCATCCTCCAGCTACCTCTGAGAGGGGTGGAGAGCCTGCTACTACTACTCCAGCCAAATTGAGCACCTCCTCCTATCTCCACCGACGATTTGAGTGGCTCTGCTCCTACCTCGACAACTCATGAGGTAGAGGCCACTACGCACCAGAGCACCCCTTCGCATTCAAATGACAACATCCACCGAGCAGATGATTGGGGATCTTCAAGAGCGAGTCACTCGCCTGTGTTTATTTCTCCTGATTCTCATGCACATTCTGCTTTTGTCGCTTCTTTTGAACCCCGAGATATCACCCATGCTTTATCTGATGCCTCTTGGGTCAATGCCATGCATGAAGAGCTTGAGAATTTTGAAAGAAACAAAGTCCTGACTTTAGTTGAGCGCCTTCCGATTCTCATGTTATTGGAACAAAATGGATTTTTAAAATAAGCAAAGTGAGGATGGGTTGGTTGTTCGCAATAAGGCTAGACTCGTAGCTCAAGGTTATTCCTGTGTAGAGGGCTTAGACTTTGAAGAGACCTTTGCTCCAAAGAGCTAGATTGGAGGCCATTCGCATTCTTTTAGCATTTGCGACATTCAAGGGTTTCAAGCTTTTTCAAATGGACGTTAAAAGTGCTTTCTTGAATGGTTTCATAGAAGAAGAGGTCTTTGTCAAGCAACCTCCTGGTTTTGAAAATCAAAAATTCTCAAACTATGTTTTTAAACTCTCTAAAGCCATGTATGGATTGAAACAAGCTCCTAGAGCTTGGTATGACAGGCTTAAGAGTTTCTTGCTTGAAAATGATTTCAAAATGGGAATGGTTGATAAAACCTTGTTCACTCTCAGGCATGGCAGTGATTTTTTGCTGGTTCAGATTTATGTGGATGATATTATATTCGGTGGTTCTTCTCATGCTTTGGTGTCCAGATTTTCAGATTCGATGAGCAGTGAGTTCGAGATGAGCATGATGGGAGAGTTGACATTCTTCCTTGGTTTACAAATCAAGCAACTGAAAGAAAGCACCTTCGTTCACCAGAGTAAGTATACAAAGGATCTTCTTCGGCGCTTCAATATGGGAAGCAGTAGGCCAATGTCTACTCCCATTGCTACAACCACCGTGCTGGACCCTGATGAGGATGGAGAGTCCGTGGACCAAAAGGAATACCGCAGTATGATTGGCTCCCTCCTCTATCTCACAGCGTCGAGGCCGGACATACAATTTGCCGTATGTCTGTGCGCTCGCTTTCAGGCTTCCCCTCGTGCTTGTCATCGTCAAGCAGTACGTCGTATCTTCAGGTATTTTCAAGATACTCTTGACTATGGACTCTGGTATTCTTCTTCTTCTGCTCTCTCAATTCGTATTTTTTCGATGCTTGATTTTAAGGGTGTATAGTGGATAGGAAGAGTACTTCTGGCACTTGTCATTTCTTGGGCACATCTCTTGTTTCTTGGTCTTCTAGAAAACAGTCTTGGTTGCATGACCCACACCGAGGCCGAGTATGTAGTCACTGCCGATGGTTGCTCTCAGGTTCTCTGGATTCTATCCACGCTGCGGGACTATGGGTTATCTTTGAGAAGTGTTCCTCTTTTCTGTGACAACACTTCTGCAATTAATATTGCCAAAAACCCAGTGCAATATTCCAGGACTAAACACATTGATATTCGATTTCATTTTCTGAGAGACCATGTTGAGAAGGGTGATGTTGTGCTCCACTTTGTAGAGTCAGAACAACAGCTTGCAGATATTTTTACTAAAGCTCTTGATTCTTCTCGCTTTGCGCTTTGCGGGAGAGTTAGGGTTATTAGTCCTATTGGGCTGTTTTGAGGGGGAATCTGCTCTTTTTGCATTCATTGTATCATAATGCATGTTTCATTTCATTTGTCTTGCATTGTATAATAAAATTTGTGGAGCTTTGATCATTTTCCTTGTATGGCTTGATTTCATATTTTATATCTTGTCATATCAAGTGATAGTCTGCTAGACTTCTTTTATGCCTCTTCTTGTTTAGCTTAGCTTTTGCCTTGCTAGCTTTATATCTGTGAGCAAATTGAATCAAATCATGTCTTGTTGGATCTTGTGACTAGTTTTGCTCTAGTGATCCTCTTATGATTCTTGCCATGTCTTATAGGTTGAATTGAGTCTTGAACTTATTTTGAGATGAAAATGAGCTTTTAACTTCTTAAGTCAAGCAAATGAAAATGAGATTTTCGTGCGAAAAACTGATCTCACCAATCCTTTCTCATGAGACGACTTGCCATTGCACTAGGCATGAACTCGGGGAGTTTTGGATGACCTAGATCATTCTTTTAAGCTTATCGCTTGAGATGGTCGGCAAGGCTTGAGATCTAGCACGTTGAAAAAATCCTTTTAGGAAAATGCTCAAAATGCTAAGTGCTTGAGTTTTGCTTCAAAAGTGTACTCTTAATGCTCAAAATGCCTCCGTTCTTGTTTTGAGTCTCGTTTTACTTATAGACATGGCTTGACTCATTTTTGGTTGCTTTTAGTGAAACTTTGACATTGAGCAACCTTTCATGGTTTTAATTCTTTTAATCTCATATTACTGCTATCTTGGTTTTAGCTTTGCAGTACATGTTTTGCCATGATTGAATATAGTGTCTACTCTTTATAGAATTCTGGACTAAATTAGCCTCATTGCGCAATAGAAATTCCAAAAATAGCCTCATAAGTTCAAAAATTCCAAAAATAGCCTCCCAGAAAGGCGTGTCTTTGTCGTCAGGACAAGCGAGAACCTAGTTGTCGCTGTAGTCCGGACGGCGACACTTGGTGTTCGCCGTTGGGGCTAAGCGACAACTGTTGTTGCCGTTAGACTAAGGCACAAGGTCTTCTTGTCCCGTGGGCAGCACCTTGAGTCTTGCCTCGCCGCGGGGCCGGCGCGCCACGCGCCACGCTGCCGCTGCGCGCTGCCGACCAGCGCGCGCTGCGACATGTGGCGCGCCACTGTGCGCCGCGGCCGGCTCGCCCGGCGCTATGCAGTGGCCCCATCGCGCCACGCAGCGCTGGCATACAGGCTGCGCCGGCTCGGCCGGCGCTATAGCAGCGTGCCAGCCAAGCGCCCGAGGCTAGGCCCGGACGCTGCGCGCCTATAAAGGAGGAGCGGTGAGGGCCTCCCTCACCGGCTCGTCGCGACACTGTTGGAGTGGAAAAAATTTTGTGAAAAAAAATCTACGAGTCGGAAAAATCACGAGCACGTAGAAAATAAGCTTTGAAGCTGCTGCGAGCACCTAGAAAAGGTAAATGTCATTCGCATTCAATTAGTATTATCGGTAGTTTTAGCAATGTGATTAGGATGCAATTAGATGAATTATAGCAACAGAGTAGTTTTAGTTGTGTAGTTAGTTTATTTTGAAGACCTAGTAGTTAACAATGTCATTATGCCGTAATTAGTTGACTTAATGACATGTTGCTAGTAGTGTTGTAAATTTCCTTTCGGTATTTTTATAGTTTCATGAACTTGGTCATAAAATAGCAAAATTTTGGAGGTCATTAAGCAAAATAGAAATAGACCCACCGAACGCTTTGTATATGTACTCTTGATCGGGCATATCGCGTTCGGTGCATGCACTACACATTACACCGCTAGAATGAGAAACTGGACGCACCTCTCGGTAAGTTTTAAATCTGAAATTTAATGAAAAGAATACCTTGTCGTGGACCACACATGTCTTGGGTGTAAGTTAGGTCTAACTCGGGTATGGAAGCGTAGAAATGCAATAAGAATTTAAAGTGAATTATTTTTGCCTTGTAATATCGAACTAGTTAAAAATTTGTAACTATGTAGTACCACAGAAATTTCTGAAGTGTAACATAGAATAGGCTATGGATTATTTATACTAGAAATAATATTAGCTTGGACATTTCATTGATAGAAAAATCATACGAACTCCAATCGGGATTGAAAACATGTACGACAAAACGTTCGGTAACCAGTGGGCATAACCAAATTTGTAGAAGCGTTCATTACGACAAAAAATCCCGCAAATAATTCGATGGTTTCATATGCACATGTGTTAGGTACTTTATGGCGGAAATTCAAGATCAGTTCGTGTTCCACGGGACGGTCTCGTCGTGACGCGACGTCTGATGCGGACTGTCAAATTGTCACCGCACCGTGATCCGGGCGCCGGCTCTGAAGGACATGAGCCTCTCGGAGCTAAGGCGGTGCGTGCGATCCGCGTTCGATCGCGCCACTGGAAGGAAGAAGCTGCGCATCGAGGCGGTTTATGCCTCGGTGGTGGGTGGTGCAGGCGAGACCGTTTGGCAACTTATGAAGGTCACATGTGACGCTTCATGGGCCAACTACATGGGGTTGTTTGCAACCCCGCCGCTTTGCGATATATCTTGCGCCGATGGTCTACGTTCAGTTCTTGGAGAGCACGGGGACATCCGGCGCGGGTGGTTCCGGTGAAGGTGAAGCTGCTGGTGAGGAGGAGTTTGCGTTGGTCTGCAGTTCTGGAGGACACGTGGGCGATGGAGACCTGAGGGGGCGTGCGGTCAATTTTGAGCCCAACGAAGGGGCGGAGAGATGGTGGTCAGCTCGTATTGATTGTCACGAGTACCTGACCGACCAGGTGGATGAGGTGGAAAGCGAGGAGGACGTCGAAACAACTAGTTCTGAAGACGACGAAGACGGAGAAGTCTGCTGCGGGGAGGTGCGGTTGGTGGTTTTGTAACCATCGACATTGCTTACGCCCTCACGATTGGACGATGTTGCGATGACATCGCCGGTTACGCCACGTCCGGGGTGCCGAGTGGGGTTCCATGAGGACACCACCGCCAGTAAACCAGCTTTCGACAAGATCGCGCACAACAAGCTATTGCAAGATCGCCGTTAACATCGGACGGACGTATCGGTGCGAAGGTCCAACCCGACACGCACATCGTCGGTGTGTTGATGAATCTGTCTTTGGCAAGGTCCGTGCGCGAGAGGTTCACGCATCACGCCATGGGCTTCCTGATAACGGTCTTGAAGGACCACACATGCGAGTTAGCCGAGCCGCTACGAGCACCGCAACATGACGTCCTCGTATGTTGCCGCTTGATAAGCCACCTCGTCGGCTGCGGATGTGTCCATTTCGCCAAGCTCCCCGCCGCGGATGTTGCCAATATGGTGGGATTCCTCGTCGGCTACAAGACGGCATGGCGTGCGAAACGCAGGGTTACGGAGCGAATGTTCGGCACATTCAAGAGGCTTACAACCTAGTACCAAGATTATCAGATCAAATCCGAATCTAATCCGGGACGTCGTAAACAAGCTTGGCGGGTGCATCCGACGGAGGGGCCCAATTGTTTTGTTCTTGAAAGGGTCTTACGGGCCTTCCGTCGAGCGATCGAAGGGTTCAAACATTGTCGTCCGTGCTCACGATGGATGGTACCTTCCTATGTGGGAAGTACAGGGTACCATCCTCACCGCCGCTGCGGCCGATCACGAATGACCGATTAGTCCCCGTGGCGCTCGCAATTGTTGAGAGCGAGAACACGGAGTCGGGCCGTGGTTCCCGTGCAATGTGAAGCGGCGGTCGTGCAAGATCGGCGGATGTATGTGTCATCTCGGATCGCAATCTTTGGCTTGTTGTCCGTTGTGCATGATGCAAAATGGGACCACCGCCGCACACGGTGGAGCGATGTTAGGAGCCGTTGGTGCATGAGGCATCTCGCGCCAACTTCCACACAAGGTTTGAGCAAGGACCTCATGAAGATGTTCAAGAAGCTCGCATGCGAACCAAAGGAGGAAGTTCAGCGGTGTGGAGCGGCTCGATGAGGAGACCGGAAGCATGTAAGGGACTCGGCGCATGCCGAGGCGAGGGCGCGGCTAGAGGGTCCGCGAGTTGGGGAGTTCACACAAGGTTAACTTCGCCGCACTTGACACGGAGAAATGGTCCTGCCGCACGACACGGACGGTGCAAGGTGCGGGATCATGACGACCAACATGTCGGAGGTGTACAACGGTGTGCTCAAGGGTGTCCGATCTCTGCCGATCACTGCGATCGTGGAGGAGAGCCGAACCGTACCATCGGATACTTTGTCAACAGAGCCATGATGGCCAAGAAGCATTTGGAGGGCGGAAGCAATTCTCGAGTAATGCATGCCTACATGGAGAATAAAATCGCAAGGCTCGATCGCACGCCGCCGTACCATGGATGGCGTCAGGCAGAAGTTCGAGATCAGGCTCAGGGAGAAGTACGTGATGGGCCATGTTAGAGGGGATCGTGAGCAGGTCTGCACAATTGGTGAAGAAGCGTCGTGCACCTGCAACAAGCCGCAGCTTCTGCACAAACCATGCTCCCATGTGTACGCGGCATGCGCGGCGTGGCGGCAAGCCTCGGGCGTTACATCTCCGAGTACTATGACATCCACCACCAGATGCAACTTGGAGTCGAGTTCCATTCATACGGCCGACCGCACTCTGAGGACCTTTGGTGGACAGGTGAAGTGGGTGCCCGACGACGCACTAAAGCACCCCTACCGTGGAAGGCAGCGATCCGACGATCCGAAGCGACATGGACGACGGCCGGTAGCGAACGAAGTTCGCCGACCCGTTCGCGGCATGCAAGGCTGTTGGGCACTCCATCGGCCGCTGCCCAAAAGACCAAAGACAAGCGAAGCAATCGTAGTGAGGAAGATGTAATTACTACGTCGTGATGTCGCTTGCTTATTTCAATGTCTTTGATGGACTCTGTTCGCTTATCCATGCCTTTATGTAGTACTTGTTAAGTTGTCCGGTTTGTTGTTAACTCATTATGATCATCTTGTATTGTTGAATTTTTTTATCGTATGTCTTGCCTTATTTTCTGTGTCACATAATATGTTTTACATGCGTGCCTTCGACATGTTGTTTCCTGTTGGCGGGAGATGGCGCGAGCTCCGCTGACGACGCGACGAGCCGCCGACCTGGCCGGGATGTGGGACACCGTTGCGGGCGTGGTCTGCCGTCGGCCCTCGAGCACAGTCTGGCGCCCCAGAGAGATGGCCCCTTGACGAGCGGACGTCCCGAGCCGGAGACCGGGCTCCGCCGCCGGATGTTGGACCTCCCGCACGCTGGCTGCGGCTTTGACGCGCACTCCTCATGGCCAGGACCGTTGGAGACCGAGACTCACACCTTCCACTTCCGATGGGGAGATGACCATTACTACGGAGGACGTGTCTGCGCCATGTGTCTACCTCTTCGTGGTCTTCGGTAGTGCCCTCCGAGAGGCGATGACCGGAAGGTCCGTTTAGGTCGAATTTGGTGACCCGTTCTTTGCGAGCGTGTCGGGTGTGCCACATTCTGGCTGCGGCGGTACATGATCTGCCCGAGCATGCGACTCGGAGGAAGTGAGGACACATTTAGTCGCGTACTGTTGTTCTTGTTCGGATGGATCTGTTTCCTACCACGCAGGAGACTACGTGTGCCCGAAGCTACATCCATCCGCACGATCTCGGCGGGCGCTGGCCCGCGAGGTTCCACAAGACTGATTGGGGCTCTGCGGTGCTGCGCCACCTACCGAGGGTTGTGTGGCGCTTGTCGGCGCAGACGCAGGCGAGCGATCCTCGCGGTGTGCTACGCCCTCCTACGATTATGGTCGTGGGAGCACTTTCCGATGGGCCGACCGTACTTCCGCACCGGCGTGCACCCTTACGGGTGACCACCGAGCTTTACGGGGCGCTGCGGGGACGACCCGTCGGCGGGCCTCGATGGGAACACGTTGGACACGTGCTACCCTAGGGTGGGCTAGGAGAGACCGAGCGCGTATACCCGAGTTCCATAACCTTTTGAGACTCTCCACGAGGACGAGGTCATCGGTGGCCATGGGCAAGACCGTTCCTTCACGACACGGCCCCTTCGGATTATCGTCCCGGCAATCTGGGCGAGGCACTCGATGACGACACGCCACTTGGTCTTCGCACATGGTCGGCGGTACAACCCGCAGCGGGTCATGAGGCAATTCGGCCTTTACCAGAGGTTCCACCGCGCGGGGCGACCTCTCACAAAGAAAGGCTCACGGTATGTCATTATTTGATGTTATTTTGAGGGCATTTTTAGTAAGATTTTCGACATGTAAATTCAATTGCGGCGAGCGAGGAGAGGCGGAGGAGCGGCGATCGAGGCGACATCTGGCGACCACGGGACGGCGGCGTGGATTGACGAGGCTCGGACGGACGTGGTGCCGAGTTTGCCACGCGCCATCCGAGGCGTCTGCGGCGTACTTGCGGTGGTGCGTTCGCGCACTAGGTGCGAGCTTATCGGGCGGCGCAGCGGCGTCGATGGGCGCCAGGCGAGACGACGTCGTACTAGCTGGTCCGGACCGTCACCGGCGGCCCGCGCGACGAGACGGTAAAACATTCTTCGCATAATTCTCCTTGGCAGAACACTTTTCGCGACTTACTATCGGTTTTAGCAAAGGCACTACCGCTTGGGCGTGTCGCAACCACTCACCAAGCTATAGACCGTGGAAACAACAACGCAATGGATCGTATCATAGGCGCGATCGCGCGATGCGCGAGGATGTAAGTTATGCGATTAGATCCATAACTTGTGGTCGCCACGGCGACGCTCACGCGCAAGACGCCGCGTGCGTGGCGGTACCTTCCACCACCTCCGCCCTCCGCACCTCCGCGGCCACCGCCCTCCGCCGCGCCTGTCGCACTCGGGAGTCGCTTGAGCTACGATCGCCGGCCCGACCCGCCGAGCCACGTGTATGTCATCATCAACCGGTTCTTGTCGTGAGTACCTTTCCATACACTCATTTGGACGTATCGACATTACCCTTTATTCTTGCAAAGCGATTGCGAGGGGACGGCACTCTGCGCAACCATCGCCATCACGGAGGGAGGCGCAGGATCGACTTCTTCGCACGGCGTTCAATCACACCTCCGGAGCGCGACCGGTGGTTCGGCGACACGCACGGAGGGTACACGTGCGGCACTACGGCTCGACCGCCAGGGAGGGTCCTCGTCAACACAACAACCTACTCGGTACACGTGAACGCACTAACACCAATTTTCCGTCGTACAAAAGCAATGACTAACTCACCTGACGCTTCCCGCAGAAGAGCACCGATGGGTGGGCGACATGCTCGGGCCTCGGCCGGACCGCCACGATGAGATCACCCCGTTCGCCTCCCGCACGGCCCCTACTACGGCCTTCGAGGCGTCGCCACTCCCTGACAGTTCACATTCCCGAGGATCATCTACGCCGTCCGACAAGCGACACGACCATGCGCCTAACTAATTTCATGGACGTGTAAAACTTGTTACATAATGCCATCATGCATCTCGCCTTTACGATTTATGTAATGTCCATGTGCGCTACGATCGTTAGATTTATGTACACAACATGTTATCTCAAATATTTAGTACTAACAACAATCAGAACTCCGATTTAAACTTACTAAACCTTAAATACATAACGCAATGTCGCCTCGATACCTCCTCGCCCCGCTACCTCATGACGCGAATTTTCTTCAACCAAATTATAATTTACCAACAGGCTATATATATGCATGATTTGGCTTCCATTCCACTCACTCTTGATTCCTCTTCTCCTTCCTCCCGCCTTAAACGGGATGTCTACGGCTTCATCAAACTTTCGAGTGAACAGCAATTAGAAGCACTAAGACAAAGACTTGGATTGCCCTCGTTGCGAGGATCCGGTGAATGTGTTCACCTCCCATACGCCAAACGAATCCATCCCGAGTGTTCATGAAGTGTTCGAATGTTACGGTAACTTATGTCCGATCATCCCCATTGAACTTCTTTCCAAACATCATATTTTCACTTGTATTCCCAATTATTTTTATAGAACACAACATGTCGGTTCGGGCGTAATGATGAAGCGATGCAGGGCGCTCGAGGCATTGCAATGCAAATTGCGGCCTTGCAAGAGGACACACATCGTGTGGCAGCATTTAAATCAAGTGCCTCGACCATCGGATGAACCGACGGAAAATAAAGATAATGTTCTTAAAGGACCTGGATGAAAGGATGGGAAGGGTTGAGAAATCGCTACGTAAATTAGTTAACATGGCCGTTTGGTAATTTTTCTTCTATTATTTCTTGTTCTTGCTAAGTAGAAGTTCGCTTTAATAAGATTGTAATATCCACTATTTATCTATGCATCCCCGCACTACGTGATGTATGCCTTTGCGGTGTTGTGGTACTAGTTTGTATCAAGTATGCATCTATCTAATTCCGCTGTGGACACTTTGCGTGTGATCTAATTTGCGGTACTTCCGATTATCGTTCATGAAAATCTGAACTCCCGCGGTGCGAGTACCGCTCAAACATGGCGGTAAGGACCACGCTTGTAGAAAATCAGCTAAGTCCCAAAAGAGTGCTCTTTGTAAAAAAGCGCTCCGCGGGATTTTGGAAGTTCGCTGAGAGGTACTTCCGCACTTATATCGTCGGAACTACCGATCATCCTAACAAAGAAGCAAAGAAGCGGATGGCTTTCAAAACAACTTCAATTGCAAAACAAATTTACCAAATTTTTGGACCGAAATGACAAAGACTCTGCAGAGCAAGACGTGATAACTCATCTGCGTCGCGACTTCGAACGAATGACAAAGATTTCTGCCAAATTTTTCAGATCGAATGATAAAGACTCTGCAGAGTAAGACGTGATAACTCACCGCCGCCAAACTTTTCGGATCGAAATGACAAAGACTCTGCAAATATAGACGTGATAACTCATCGCCGCCAAACTTTTCGATCGAATGACAAAGATGCCTCGCCACTTTTTTGGATGAAATGACAAAGACTCTGCAGAGTAAGACGTGATAACTCATCGCCGCTTGACTTTTCGATCGAAATGACAAGATGCGGTCATAGACGTGATAACTCACCGCCTCGCCCGACTTTTCGGACCGAAATGACAAGATCTGCAGAGCAAGACGTGACAACTCATCGCAACAACCAGACAACACTCGCCTCCGAGCTATTCCTACAAAAATAAAGCACTTAAAAAGGGGCCATGACTACTCTCTGCGAGAAGATTAGACAACACTCGCCAACCACGCCATGCCAACCCTCCGCTTATAAAAGGTGGTGCAAGTCATCTACGAGAAAACCACACAACCAAACCAAACACTACACGAGCTTGCTTCACCACGGGATGGACAACCTCAAGAAGCAATGGGACGAGATCCGTGATCTAGCAAGGGCTTCAACGGCACGGGCCGAACAAGCTAGGGCTGCTGAGGCCCGGGTCCGGCAAGAGCAGCTTGCCAGGATGGCAGCTCTCCGCAATGAAACCCCGTACCAGCAACCCCTGTCAGAACGTTCCAAACGAGCCTTCGCCGCAACACCCGCCAGAGGGGAGACGCCCATCTGTTGGTGCGAGGACACATGCAAGTTCTTCAAATCCAAGCACCAGCTCCTCGGCATGCGTTCCTGGGGATGTCCTAACTACTCCTCTGACTATCCCGACCGCCGTTGGGATACGAGCAACTATCGGCAGCCGGTAAGGAGTACTAACAGTAATATATCGTACCAATTCTCTTTTCAGAGTATGCACTAACAATCTCTCCCGTCTACCCGCAGTCCCCGGAGCCGCTATGTGGCTTCCGCAAGTGGATCGACCTAGAGATCCACCCACACGACCGATGGCGACTTCGAGGAGTGGAATGCGAAAAGGGACGCGAGATCCGGAGGAGGATCGTCGGATCAAGAGCACAACGAGCGATCCGTCGGGAGACTCGGGCCCATCTCGAGGCGTGCAGGCGCAGGGAGCGCGAGGCACGCGAGAGGGAGCGCGAGAAAAAGCGGGAAATGGCGGCCGAGGCCAGAGCGGCAGGCGAGGACTACAATGCCGAGCTCGCAAGAAAGGGCAAATGGCCCCGGTCCACGCAGTAGGTCGGGCTAGTCCGTAGTAGACCCCCTCCTATTCGCCATGTTTTAGCTATCCCTAAAGGCATGCGTGCCCATGGTCCTAAGCTCGTGTCGCGAAGTTACCGTAGTAGTAGCGCCCATGGTAAAGTAATTAGCCGAACCATCATGCCATGTGACCACATGTAACGTGCTTCGTCATACACGGGCCGCAATGTAGTTACTGTTACGTGCCTCATTGAGCCATCAAAGTATAGCCATTCACATCGGTCTCGATTACTCGCTATGTTTTAGGGTTTCTCCGTAATCGCAACGTTCTAAGCCCTTTCGCTTAAATTATTTTTCAGTACTGTTTTTCCGTATTTACTTTCACTGAAGAAATGTGATGGAGAACCATACTTCCCACATTTCAAGCCACATGAATTCATGAAACCCTAATTTCAAACGCCTCGCCCTAATTTTGAGACCTAAACCTCGAATTTGTCGAGACAATTTGAGCATATAAAATTTTGTAAAATTTACACAATCAAGTCCACTGTAGGGAGTATGAAAAAAAATCAGAATGTTTGGACCTCATTTGCTATATTATAAAATTCCTACAAACATTAAACTTTAAAGAATTTTGCGAAAAAAAGAATACATAAAATTTCAAAAAAATTACACAAGCATAAATACTATGCCAGGAGGCTCCACAAAAATTTCATAATTGTTTGAGCTTATTTTGTATATTTTAAAATCGTCTAACATATATTATTAATAACTTTTTTAAAAAAATTTCAAAAAATAAAAATATCAGACGTGGGGCAAGACCTTGGTCTTGCCCCGTCGCAGCATAGCCAGGCCGCCCGGCAAGACCAAGGGCAAAGATTAAGGTGCCGTCCGACGGCGACAACTAGGTTGTTCTGCCTCCTGACAGCAAAGACTCGCTCTGAGGAGGCTATTTTTGGAATTTTTGAACTTATAAGGCTATTTTTGGAATTTCTATTGCGCAATGAGGCTAATTTAGTCCAGAACTCCTCTTTATATGGCTTGGTATAATACTTGTACTGTCTGCATGTATAATGGTCATGGCTCCTTTTTACTAAAGTTCAAAAATAAAGTCATTCCTTCATGCTCTTTCTTTTCCCGTGCATCTTGATGAATTCATTGTCAAAGGGGGAGAAAGATTGAAGAAAAATGCTGTTTTGGAGCGTTTGGTTTCATGCATAAGGTTTCATATAAAAGAACACTTATAAAAAAAATGATGATGGACCTTTTGAAAATTTGTGATCATAGTGAGTTGAGTCTCTTGGTGCTATTGCCTTTTTCTGATTTTATTTGCAATTGAAGAAGACTCACAATGATCAAAGGTCAAATAGAACAATTGTCTTTCATTTGGACCTAAGTGAGTTTTTTGGCTACTTTGTGGAAATTGAATACTTTGGTGCTTTCATTGCCTTAGCTCACTTGCTTATACTATTCTGAAGCCAGCTTGGTCGGTTCCTAGCCTTTTTCTTGCTTATGGACCAAGTTGTGTCTTTATGCAAAAACGGCGAAGTTTTTACTTTTCGTTTCGAAAAACCACATTTTCTTGAAAATTGCCAATGTGTTCATCAAGCGGGAGATTGTGGATATCGTGAGGATATGTGCACAATCTCAGGATGATGAGTCAATTGGCAATGGCTTTGTTGGTTTGCAATTTGTCGTGTTTCGGGTTTGCTCCGAGTGTCGGGCCACACAGCGGTCCGTAACGGCCAGGTCGCCGGTCCGACCGGCCAGTGGGGAGGTCTGACCGGCAGTGCTTGCCGGTCCGACCGCCAAAATGAAAAGTGGATTTTGGGGCTAAGCCAAAAATAGGTTGTGTAGGCAAGTGAGGGGAGTCTCCTGGATGTGGTCACATCATTTTTGGAGCTCCCAGTCAAAAGTTCTATTGAGTTGAAAATTCCAGAAGGTTTCGGATTTTCACGCTGAAAATTTGGCTAAGTCTTTTCGGGCGGTCCGACCGCCGTTAGGATCGGTCCGACCGCCCGGAATCGACGGACCGCCTTGTGGGGATCGGACCGCCGATGACTTGGAGGTTAGCCAAGTTAGCATTGAGTTGATTTGAATGTGTTTTATGTGTGGAGATCAATGCTTTATTGTTGCATATTGCATTGTGGAACTAACGTGGGTCAAGTTGTGAAGAACTTGTTCCCGGAAACGATTTGTTTGTCTATTGCTGTGCAGGTGGCTTGCAGGTCAACGACGTCAACGGTGAGGTGGATCGAGACTACGCTTGGAGAGCTGAGGTCCAAAACGATCATGGATACCGGGTGAGGTCGTGTGACTCAAGCATGGTGCAGGATGGGCAAGATGGATCGAACGGTGGTTCGATGCATTTGGTTAGATCAAAGATGCATTGAAGTCGGTGCGAGTCTCTGGGAGGTTCCGATGGGATTCGGACAAGAGAGGCTTGGCGACGTGATGAGAACCGCTGATCAACCTACACGTGGCGAAGCAGGCGATTGCTTCAACAGATGTTGTGTGTGGGTCCCATGTGTGAGTGGGTCCCAAAAGTGAAACCCTAGGCCTCTAGTATAAATAGAAAGGGGGGAGATGTAAAACCCCCCAAGCATTCATTTGGCCCCCTTCTTCATTTTCTAGGGTTTCGAGGAGAGGAGAGGAGAAGCTAGGGTTTGGAGAGATTGTGAGTGTGCTCTTGTGTGAGCTCTTGTCCTCCTTGTTGGAGTGGCTTTGTAAGCATCTAGTGTGATCAAGCAATCTTGTGATGCTTAATTGAAAGATCTTTTGTCCCCTTTGTGTTCTTCTCTCGTTTGGATGATTTTGGTGCTTCCTTGATTCAAAGGTTTATGCTTGGTCTCTTGACGATTATATCTTGCTTTGATGTGTGGAATACTCCTAGAGTCATCTAGATCATCAACCCCACAAGCAAGTCTTGAATCAAGATTTTTATATTTTTAGGGTTTGTGCACTTCTTTGGTTAAACCTTGAGAGATCAATTCTGCGAAGTGGATCTGAAGGATCGTCGCTAGAAATAGGTCTCTAAAATTATTAGGGAGGTGTGCTCGAAATTTGGTCAAGTTTCATTGGTTGAATCAAAAGTTGGATCAAATTTCGTTTTGGATTTGGGCTTGATTTTTCAAGATCGGATGAACCGTCTCGACCGATTTTATAACGGCGGTCCGACCGCCCGCTTTTCATACCGCTAGTACTGCCGGGTCGAACCGATATCCAACGGTCCGACCACCGCTTAGTAGCCGGTCCGACCGCTGTTGATCGTCGGTCGATCGCCCCTTAGTAGCCGGTCGGACCACTGAGCCCAGATCAGCCCTTTGAGATTAAGTCTCTTTTTGTGTCGTGTGGTTGACGGGGTATCGAATTCAGCACAAGGCTTCCACTGTGCGCTTACTGATCTTCTTAGCTCTCGTAGCTAAAGGAGTAAAGTTCGTCTTGAATTTGATTTAGGCGAGAAAGTTTAGAAAGCACCTATTCACCCCCCCCCCCTAGTCGCTTTTACGGTCCTACAAGATATTGATTGACACGTTTTATTTGACCATCAGTTTGGGGGTGATATGCTATACTGAACCTCAGTTACACCTTCAGGGCCTTGAAAACTTCTTGGAAGAACTTGCTAGTGAATATCATGTCCCTATCACTGACTATAGCTATTGGCATGCCATGTAGTTTGCAGATGTTATCCATGAACAACTGGACAACTTCTTGAATAGTGTAGGGGTGACTCAAAGCAATGAAGTGAGCATACTTAATCAGCCTATCAACCACTACCAGGATGATCTATTTGCCCTTAGACTTAGGCAACCCTTCAAAAAAATCCATGCCTATGTGAGTCCATGCCATGTTTGGGATTTCTAAAGGATCCAACAACCCAAGAACATGTACATGTTCAGCTTTTGTCACTTGGCAAATAGGACATTTAGATACCAATGTTTCAACATGTCTCCTCATCCTTGGTCAAAAGAACAAAAGCTTTAGTTTGTGATAAGTAGCTCTTAGCCCTGAATGTCCACCAATAGGTGAGGAATGAAATGCCTCTGAGAGATTGTGTCTAATATCAGTTGATTCCCCAACATAGATTTTCCCTTTATATCTAATAATGCCTCCTGCTATGGTATAAGGATTCTCTAAGCTTGTGTTGGTTTGCATCTCCTACGTCAATGTCCTAGTGGTGTTGTTATTGACATAATTGTCCTTGAATTTCTCTGTCCACTATGGATTCACTGTAGTTACTGCTATACATGTAGCTTCACTACCCCCTACATCATCTTTTCTGCATAGAGCATGAGCAGTCTTGTTCTCTTTCTTCTTGTTGTATTCAATTATGTGATCAAACTCCAAGAGTTTGAGCAGCAGTTTATGTTGTATCCCTTCCACCAACCTCTGAGGTGTCATGTATTTCAGGCTCTTCTGATCAGTCCTGATCGCCAATTGATTTCCCGGGAAGTAGTGTCTCCATATTTTCAATGCCTCCAGTATGGCTATGACTTCCTTTTCATATATTGATTGAGATGCACTTCTTACCCCTAGGGTATTGCTAAAATAAGCCAAAGGTCTGCCATTCTGCATGAGAACTGCCCCAGTACTCACACCACATGCATTAATCTCCAATACAAATGGTTGAGAGAAGTTAGGAATGGCAAGTACTAGACAGGTGGTCATGGCTCTTTTGAGAAGGTCAAATGATTACTGTTGATTTCCCCCCAATATAAAGCCCCCTTCTTCAATGCATCATGCAATGGTCTGCAAATCTTTCCATAACCTTTTACAAAACGTCTGTAATAGCCTGTCAACCCCAAGAATCCTTTGAGTTATGTGATGCTATTGGGCGCATGCCAATTTAGTACATCCTCAATCTTTTTAGGATCAGTAGCTACTCCTGCTCCTCAGATGATGTGACCTGCAGACAGATTTTGTATCCTTAGTGTCTTCAACACCTCCCTCTAATGCCCCAAGTGTTCATTAAGTGTCTTGTTGCATACTAGTATGTCACCAAAAACACTAGAATAGACTTCCTGAGCTGTTTTGCAAAAAAAAACATTCATAAGAGCCTGAAATGTAGCAGGGGCACTTGTGAGGCTAAAAGGCCTCACTGTGTATTCATAGTGCCCCAAATGTGTCTTGAAGGCAGTCTTGGAAACATCAACTTTTGTCATCCTTATTTGATGATATCCAAACCTCAAGTCTACTTTAGAGAGGGTAGTAGCACTATTTAACTCATCTAGGAGGTCCTCAATGACAACCATATGAAACTGTAACACCCTGGCTATTCGGAAGCCAAGATGTCACGTAAAACTATCAAACTACTAAGAATAGCATTAAAGCTGGATTATACAGATTCAATCAACAATAATTTCTAAAGAATGACCATAAACGATCACCAGATTCATGGAAAAGAATGGATAAACAGATATAATACCATGAACAGTCAAGCAATACCAAAGTTGGATTATCACAAATCTGGAAATTTATTTAACAAGTTGGCTTGACTGAAAGGTAATAATAATTATTCGATTGGATAAAAGTGAAGTGCGAGCAGCCGAACTACCCCACCAAATCACCTTGTCTTCTCCTCAATTACCTAATCAAAACATACAAAGCAAGGGTGAGTCGAAGACTGAGCAAGTACATACAAGAATAATCAAACATAGAGTGGACAACACAATCCAGTTGAATTACGAACAAATCTTGGAACACATATATGATTGAATGGAATGAATACATGAATGGATGGAATGAAAGAATGCATTGAAGGAATGGACTAATCACAAATTATACTGGGTATAGCGAGTGATACACCGTCGGTGTTCACTTAAGCCCGTGCCATTAAATGCGTACGGGACCCAATCACCGTATGAAGAACGTTTCATACGGTGTCCAAGTTGCCACATTGGAATGGTGGTCAACACTACCCATATTGGAATGGTGGGTTTTCAAATGCCCATGCTGGAATTGATGGGTCTTTCAAATGCCCATACTGGAATTAATGGGACTTACCAAAAGAATCCACTCCCGTGGTCATAATGAATTTTATGAATGAATATGATGATTTCTCATGGTATGAATGAATAACACACATTAGTAGAAAAGACACATGGCATTCAACAACATGTGTAAACAAGTATGAGTATGCATTCCCACACAACATAATATATCAAGGATGCCACACAAGTTAGTTGCATGTAATGGAATGCAACAAGCGAAATGAATGCTAATTCTTTAATCACAAGAATCATCTTCTTGAAATGAAATAAACATCAGGATGGATAGAAAAAGGCATTCACAATTTATCCCAACATCAAGCAAACAATTGGAAACATCACCAAACAGCATAGGGTACTTGCCTTCCGCGATGTGACGTAATAGGAGGACACGAAGATGCCCCTCCACTCACCGCCTCACCGCCTACATAAATGTATAATCGAAATAAGAATAACAAGGTATGACATTGCTACAAGAGCCCTTCCATCCCCTCTATCTCTCCCACCCAAACAACGGGATCAATTTTTACCAAGTTTACCCAACAGCCCGATTACCGCTAAACTGGCAGAGATACTAGAAAAATCACCATTAATTATGTGTAACTCCAAAAGACCTAAAACCAGTGCTCACTGAATCTTAACAGATCAGGCTACAAAACATTAGTTGGCGGAATCCCCTGATTCGGCCAAAACAGAGGGCTAATTAACAGCTAAACACAACCCACTACGTCTGTACAGAATACAGATTAGAGATAAAGAAAATGGCGTAACTTTCAACCCATTGATCCAATTAGAATGATTCTTATCAACATGGAAAGATAATTTTAAGGGCTAAAATAACTTAGTTGGGTGAAGGTTCTGATTCGGCCCCTAATTTGAACAAAACCGAGGGACAAACCTACTGACCTCAGTTTTCAGACAGACCGGACAGTTCGTAATCAAAACTTCATATCTCCCAAACTACAGATTGGATTTTCCTGATCTCGGTGCCAAAAGAAAGCTAACGTTCCCAGGAATAAAACTCTAGAAGGGAAAAACCCCAGATTCGGCCTCTACAGTAGTCTAAACAATATATGAAAACACTAACAATTATCTGCCCAAAATTCAGAACAGTGGTAAAGAAAATATCATAACTTTCATTATATAGATCCAATGGAGATGATCTTTATCAGCTTTGAAAAATAATTTAAAGGGCTACAATAAATTATTTGGGTGGAGGTTCTGGAAATGCCTCTAACTAAAATCAAAACCTAGGATCAAGCCGACAGATCCTTCTCGTCAGACAGACAGAACAGCGCGCACTAAAAATATCATATCTCCTAAACCGTAAGGCGGAATCACGTGATCTCGGTGGCTATAGAAATCTAAGAACAATACCTACAACTTTCTAAGAGATGGACAGGATAGAAAACGAACGCATCTTACCCAAAATCGACGTACAAGGCGGTGCACAGCAAGGGAAGGGGGCGGCGGCTCCAAAGGGGAGGGGAGAGAAATGTGGAGTTTAGGGTTTGGGGTGGGAACCCCCTCTTATGGCCAGCCACAACATGGGCCCCTCCCGGCCGTGGCCTGTGCCAGTTGCCGTGAAATCACGAAAACCCCGGTGAAAAGATGATTCGGTTTTCGATTAGCTCCTCTTCCAAACTTTTTCTAATAAGTCAATCACCTTCGGTGTATTATATTCTACCCCCCTTAACGGAATTCGACCTCGAATTCTAACCGGCAACTAATACCAGAACGAATTTTCAAGGAGTTGAATTCAACGGATTTAACATGTACCAGAAATAAACGGTGCGATATCTTTGCGCATGCGAGACTCTATCTCCCAAGTAGCCTCTCTCTCGGAATAGAGAAACCACAAAGCAAAGATGTGAAGCGACGTCTGACCTAACAATCAACTTCAACTTTCTAGGTACACTCATCAGAAGAGGATCGAAGGTAAGACCTTACTCGATGGTCAACGTCTTAAACTAAAACTCGAACCTTGAATGGTTCAGCTGCCCACTCAGCACCAGAACACACCCGACGTTGTGTACTTCGCGCGTATACCCGAGACGGTCAAAACGAAATACCAACTTTCTAATTTCTGCAACTTTCGAAAACGAAGAGAATCCAATTGAAAATAGATATGTCCAATTCCTTCAATGCATCATTTCACTTCATCCATTCATAAAGTTGTTTCCAATCAATGTTCAAGTTATGATTGTGATAAATTGTTCATGGTATGTTTGATTGTTACATACAAGTACTTGCTGAGTCTTTGGCTCATTCTTGCTTTGTTGTTTTATTTAGGTAAATGACAAGGAAGAATGATCTCGTGGAGGGTAGTTCAACACGATGCACTCACTACCATAATCCAAATATTTTGAGAACTTTTATTGTCGTTATTTATGTCTTGTGTTGAATTGTAATAAGCCATTTTGGTCATAACTACCGTATCCCTCTGAATTGTTTATTTCCATTCCGTTGATTAAACTTGATGATGAATCCTTGTTTCCGTATATCCTTATTAACTCCTTCACCTTGTCATGCGTTTTGATGTTATTATTCTAAAGAGTAGTGATTGTAGGTGACATCTTGACTTCCTTATAGTCAGGGTGTTACAGAAACTTTTTTTTTACAGTGAGGCCATTTAACTGTCTATAATCCACACATAGTCTCCAACTGCCATCTTTCTTCCTTACCATCATTGCAAGAGATGCATAAGGGCTCATGCTATGTTTAATCTCCTCTGATTCTAGCATTTTGTTTACGATTTCCTCCACAGCTGCCTTCTGATTATGGGGAACCCTGTAGGACCTAAGGTTAGGAGGTTCAGCTCCTTGCTTCAAGTGAGTCATATGATCACAAGCTCTTATAGGTGGAAAACCTTCTGGCTCTTGAAAAACGTCTTCAAATTGGTCCAATAATTCTTCTACTACCACTGGAGTGTTGGTGTTCTGTTCTTGCTCCTCTTGAGATAATATGGGGCGGCACCAACATTCGAGAAGATGAGCGAGTCGACGGAGCTAGGCTGCTTTCCGGGTGGTGGAGACTAGGGCACCCGACGTGGTGGAGCAAAGCGAAGTGAGGGCGCGCAGGGGCATCTTTTATAGTATTGGAAGGCGTGCTCCACGAGGACACAGGTGGTGGCAGTGGCATGGACACAATGTCCATGGTGGCTACTCTCACAGTGCGGGCGCGTGCAGACAGCGACAGGCACTGGCAAGCGGACCCAACGGAGAGAGGCGGTTGCGGCTAGGTTAGCTGTCGCGATGGTGTAGAAGTGGGCCGAGGCGAGGTGGTGGACTGGGAAGAAAATGGGGAAGCGGGTGGGAAATGGGTGGACTGGGGAGCTGACTGGGCCTTAGAGAGAAGAGATGGGATGGGCCAAGCAAATTTAGCCCACAAAGATAAAAGGAAAAGTAAACGTATTTAGGAATTTAGAAAAAGGCTAAAATTCAAATGAGGCAAAACAAATAGAAAATAAATTCAAAAAACTAGAAGAAAACTTTGGAAATTCCTTGGAACATAGGGAACCCAACTAACATTTTTTTCATTTTAATGTTGTTTACAATAGTCAAATTAAATAGTTTTAATTTTGGAAATGGCCATTTAAGCTTTATTAACTCAAGGAAAATTGGTGAAATTTTTCAGAGACCTAATCTACACAAAAGATTTTAAAAAAACTTACATTTTGGGACGTTACATGAGTTCTTCGGGCTGGTAGCAATGATAGGAACCATTCCTACAGTGGGTTCCCCAGTACTCCTGGGTGACAACCGAGGTTCTCCTTCTTCCATCATGTCGGTACACAAATATGCAAATCTGGACCCTCCGTGTAGATTGCACTAGTCCAGATCACACTAGTACACACAAGGTCAACATAGATGAATAACATTCCACATAACATGAATATAAGAATAAACGACTAGTTTGATTAAATAAATAACGGTTGTGACTTTATGGTTGAGTTTACATTTATTAAGCCACGCAAGAGATGGCAGTGGAACAAAAGTAACTCCAGTGGAAACCCATCAACTTGCCACATGCAACCGACTGGGATCAAGACGTAACGATCACCATACTTGTATAGCTCCTTCTAAAAAGTAGGCAAAGACACCTCCACTTCAGCTGAATGATTGCAGCAAGAATGAATACTCTGAGTACTCAACAAGTCATACCACAGAATGCAATTATAGATGATAGCTTATTCCAAATAAAATAGCTTATATGGTTATTTTGCAATAAATCAGCATTTGTAATTGAATACAAATAATAGATTGAAAGCATAACTTGAAACAAATAACAATAATAATTTTAATAAGTATTTTCATAAAGCTTCCATAACCAAATTAGTTTCTTTCACACAGCTGCATAAGTTTCCCCACACAGCTATCCCTTCCCAATGGTTTTATGAAAATCTACCTCTCGTGTGAATCCCCGAGCATGTCCATGACCACGAACACGGCTATTCGAATAGATTAATTAACACCCGCAGAGGTTGTACAGTTTACCCAAACGATATAACCAGTATAGCTAGCACCAATCATAACAAAACCTTTCGGAAGTTTTATCTCAACAATTGACTCTCCCGACGTGCAATATAGTTGACCCCAACCTCACTCGATGGTACGACTCACACTGTTGGACCTAGAGACGGCGAACTGCCCATAGATATGACTTTTAGAGTAGTCCACACCTCCACTCATCACTAAACCTACTACCCGAGTAGTCAATATAAAAACTCCACCTTTTACTAAGTTAGGCCCATCCCATCAGGCATGTGGTTGTACAGTTGTGGCTCAGTTCAATTGCGCACAAAGTTAAGTCCTTAATTGACCAAGGTGAGACTGCCAAAATTGTACTAGTAACCACAATTCACATTTCCCAATCACAAGTCCATCATGCCACCAATCCTCTCCACTCGCCTCAGTCTAAATATTTTTCCCACCCTATTGATCATGTGCACACAAGCCATCAACATGTAACAACATACAACACACAGTCTTTTCATAACATATTCCATAATCATTTAGTCAAGTTTATATCTCGCAACTCAAAATGATATTAATAACTCGTTGCATGGCTAAGCAGATTATTAGCATCTAACCAACACATGTTGATGCTATGATAATACCAGCTGAAATCCTCGACAGTGTTAGCATCTTTTTTCTTTGGGAGGTGGATATAATTAAATGGGTGATTAACTAATCCCAAAATATTTAAATAAATACTTAAAGTAAAATACAATTATTGCAATAAAGGTAATTTTGGAAAACTGGGTTCAACATGGCCAAATGCACAACTTGCCTTGGAACAAGTCTTGGTACTGGTCTTGAGCTTGCTCAACTCCTCCTTTCTCAAAAGCTCCTAGAGTATCAACGTCTACTTGCAAACGAAAGCAAAAACCAAATAAATAGAAAAATAGAGTAATAAATAAAATCCAAAAATTAAATAAAAATATCCAGAATTTATGCGAATTTAGAAACTTGAATAGGTTCAATCGGAGTTCGTATAAGAAAGAACAGACTCTCATAATATTTAAATCTAAGAAAAAACAGAAAGGAATTACTATTTCAAATTTTTAGAATTTTCTTGTAAAAAAATCCTAAAATATTGCATCGATGATGTCGACAATGGTTTCATAATTAAAAGTACAATCCAAAAAATAGAAAATGATACTAGCAAGTGGGACCCTTGGTCTATGCACCAAGTTCATGGCTCGCAGTCTCTGGTTATGACTCATGGGTCTATAGAACAGTGGATATGACATGTGGGATCTACATAGCAGTGACTGGTTTTACCGTGAAACAAGTCCACATGGGATTGGATCTGGGATTCGGGTGCGGGAGTGGTTTACGCAAGGTAAGGGGGAGGGAATCGCGGAATTGAAAGCTCACCAGCGCTAATGGCGCGGCCGCGACGCAGGAGGAAGAACGGGTGGAAGATCGCATTGTCTTGAGGTCCCTTTGTTAGCGGAAGAACGAAGTGGGTGAAGCGTCGGCCGTCTGATTTAGATCGGACGATCCACACCGAACGCGCGCAGTGGAACGGGCCGAGCGGCTGTGCAATTGGGCCGGGGCACGGGTGAACAGGAGTTGGCCGCAGCAGATTCGGTCCAAACACTGTGTGGCGATTTTTAACTCGTTTTCTAATTTAAATAATTCCAGAAATTCAAAAAGGCTTTAGAAAATAGCAAATAACAGCCAAAAATTATAAGAAAATTAACAAAAATTCTCTAAGACATGTTTGATTTAAATAAAATATTTTCATATTATTCTTAACAATAGCTTTTGCACATAAATTATTTTGGCTTTAAAATAATTAGGAAAAAGCTTTTAAATTTTCAAAAAATTCCACAAAAATAATTAAATTTTATTTCAACTGAAATTTGAAATTTTGGGTTGTTACATTTTCAAAGAGCAGCAGCAGAAGAAGAATCAAAGTATACCATGCGGAACCCTCATGATATACTCATAGGCAATTGACTAGGGCGTGTAGCTTAGTTCTTGACCTTCTTGATCTTCAGTCTTGACCAATTCTCATAATTGTCCATGTAGCCATCTTTTATGCTTACTAACTAAAAAAATATAAATAGCGAGCATGAGTACACAACCATACTCACGAGCCAACACACAATGCAATTATTATATATGCAAGGCTAATCAAGGGAGGTTCATGGTTCTTTTATTTGCACAAAGCTAAGTTTGAATTAGAATACGTAGTAGTAAATTCCTGAGATTTAGCATTTTAACTATCACAAGTTTTCATAAACTGAGTTTTGTTGTAAAGTATTAGTGGAGATTCCATCTCCTATACCATTGAGTGTCTCTGTCTACTCAATTCTCATGTTTATTTCTCGGACCACATTCTCATACTTCTCACTGGTCCCCGACTGGTCATCTCAAATCTCTGGGCTTCACGCGGCGGTTACTGGAAAGGTTGCAGTGATGAAGTTGGTACTTATGGTCGGAGACGAGGATGACCGAGGTTGGCAGCAGTTCCTGCGAACGAAAAGAAAAATTAGATGAGGGGAATCACTGATGGTGGTCCGGAACATGCCCTGACTGGGGTGGAGAGGTGTGGAGGTCACTGGAGCACCGAAGGCGATGAGGTGGTGTCTCGGCCGAAAATAAAGCTTGAGCCTTACCTTGCGCTCAGGCTCGGTGGAACTAAGAGGGAAGGAGGAAAGAAATCGAGGTGGTGAAGAGGGGAAATGTAGGGCTCCTAGTGGCCTTTTTTAGCCAGGGGCGAAGATCGCAATGAGACCAGTGGCGCACTCAGTGGATGATGAGGATATCAACCCTCTGGATAAAACTACTACTCCACGTGCCAAGCAAGAGTTCAAACTAGACACGTTCTGGAATCCAATTCGGCCTCCGGAGGTAGCACTGACTTCAAACGTGCATAATATTCACATACGAAGTCCGTTGGAGGTCCATGAGTACTTGATAAAAAGCTTATCTCGTTTTGTTTCCAACGAATCTGGCCTCACCTAAAAATTCCTACTATGCACACTGGAATCGGTAAAAGAATGGGCTACATCACCTGTTTGAACCAATTTGGGCTATGTAATGTATGGGCCGACTTGGCCCATCTAGTGGCTGGCCACCCTAGGCCTGAGTGTTGTTCACAACATATTGTTCATGTGAACAGTAGTACCACCTCCCCTGTCTACTAGCTATGTGCGGCTATTCTTCCCTTATTTAAGTTGGCTGCACCCCTCTAGTCTCATCAAGTTATTTTGGATTAAAGTTTAGCCTTTGCTACTATATACTTTGTCCTCTTGTACGATGAGTATAACAGCGATATTGTTCTTCAAAACCCCACTTATCAATAAGAAACTATTTCCTATTCACAATTTCAAATTTCTTATTACTTATTCTTGCTTGTTCTTCGATTGCTCACAGGAATTGAACCTCGTGTTCAGGTCAATCGTGTTCTTAGTACGGTTGATAACGACTCCGAGTGTGGTTTAGCAGTTGCTTAGTGTTCTGGCCGTGACCGGTTAGAAGCATGCATCGTCAAAGTCTTTCTCCTCCAAATTGAAGTTATCATCCTATCGGAAGATCGAGACCCATTGTCTTATCATATTGTATCAGAGCTTACGTTCACTGGTAGGATTTCTTGTATCCCTAGTTAGTAAATCAGTTTTTATTACCCATAGTCAAGAAAAATTGCCGTGCAAAAGAGTTAATTTACGTTGTCCAAACCCCGTGATGCTTTTCAATATGTTAGTTTTGGCTTGCTAAATTGAATATGCTTCAATCGAATAGCATGAAGAGTGTTGGTCGGGGCTACGACAGTCGAGTACTAGATGTGGTGCATCGCTAGTCGATGCACCACTGATCGGTGTTGCAACAATTGAAGCACCCACAAAGACTGTTGCAGCAGCTCTTGTCTTGGTTTTTGGTCTATCGACCATGGCATGTGAAGACCCAACTAATGTAGTCTTGGCCTTTTTAGCTGTTGGGAGTTGGTTGTTGGATCCATCTTGGTCAGCACCTCTCTTTCTACCATGCATCTGAAGAAAACTAAACATTTATCAACTACAATCTTAGCAAAGATTCAAGATTAAAGCTATATTTATACATATCTGCATTCATTCATTTATGAAATCTGTAGAAGCTCCAATCAAGCTGCAAGGCTAGTCGTCGAAAGAAATAGGCTTCGAGCTATCTTTCACATTCTTTGACATATTAGAAGTCATTTCTTCGACTTGTTCCTCTGGCAATTCTAAAGCAAGAAATACAAATAAACCAAGTAACGTCTATGCTACTTAGTTAAAAATTTGTTTAAGGAATTTGGAGAGTACATATACCTCAAGGACCGTCTTTTGTCAAGTCCTCAATTGTAATACTCTGATTTATTATAAGAAAGAAAGCACTCAAAAGAGAAATTAGACATAAGAAAATGGGGTTTATGCAGTTTTTTGGTAACCTAGGCCTCAGGCCTTTGCCCAGGAGACCAATGAGGGGCCGGCCACGTATAAAAGGAGGGGGAAAACCCTAGTATCACTGTAGCTATAGTGTACCATTACTGTTCACATGACTGTAGCAGCCCCCATGTTGCTCTACCAAGATGAGGAGAAGAGGAGGAAGGAAGGAGAGGAAGGAAGGAAGAGGAAGAAAAGGAGAAGGAAGAAAGGGGAGGAAGGAGGAGGAGAGGAAGGGCGCAATCACGCAGGGAGACTTCGATCTCCAGTGGTTCATCAAGGGTAAACTCGATCCCCGATCACTCAGTAGATTAATCGATTCCTTTTGATGCTGTCAGTAGTAGATCGGTTTTGTACAGCGACGTTGCTCATCGGTTTTGGGTAGGTTACGTGCATTTTCTGGTTTGGTCATCTCCTAGAAAGTTGTAGTGCGCATTCTTAGCATTCTATAGGCGTAAAGATCACTCAATTTGGAGTTACAGTTTAGGAGTTATGATAGTTGCTTTGTGACTGTCCAGAAGGGCTGACGAGAATTAGCAGCTACATTGTCTGGCCAATATGACTTAATTAGAGACCAAATCAGAAAGTTCACCCAACACGAGTTTTGTAGGAACTTCAGTAAGCTTTCCAGATTGGTAAATAATATGATTTTTAGCTGTGTCAATCAAAAGGTATGGATTTTATACTACCGCTGCATTTCTAACTGACAGATTGAAGGAACAGAAACTTCATCTGATCATTGGATTTATTAGAAAGCCAAATCAGAGAACCTTACCAGCTAGGTTATCGTAGATAGTTTTTCCATATTTCCAGAGAGTCCAGGATCACCCCGTTCCGAGTTTTGTAGTAAAAGAGATGATGATTTTAGTACCGCTGTCCTGAATTTCTGACGAGGATGAACTGTCAAGATGTCTTTTAAAATATGATTAAGATAATGGTAGATTCAGGGTTTTCACCCAACTAGGTTATTTTAGAAATTTTTATACCCTTTCTAGAATGATAAAGAACATCCTAATCGGAGTTGTATATTAAAAGTTGTGATCTGTTCTTTACTGATGTCTTGTTCGTCTAGACAGGATCTATCTTATACATTCATCTACCTGTTAGCATATTCTTTTGCCCGAATTGGTAGATCTTGCCAACTAGACTTTTGTGGATATGTTTGTTATCTTTCCATAGGATCTGAGAGCACTCCATTTCGAGTCTCAGATCATTAATTATGATGTATTTTGTACTTTCTATCCATATTGTAGTCCTGTTAGAATATTGGTTTATGTGAGTAGATCGACTTTGTGATCCTTGGGTTAGGATGCTGCGATTAGAGGGTTCGAGCAAGGTCCTGTTCACGTGGTTTCTCATTCAAATATATTTAATTTGTGTAGGAGGGAGAAATTCAAGTGTAGCAGCTTCCGTCTTGCCTCGTAATGCTTCGCAGAGAGGAAGGTAGGTACATTGTAATTCCTTATGTTGATGAATGATGAGTGCTTGTGTTCATATTGTTATTTCTATGATCCATGATTACTTTCAATATTTCATGTTCCTTTCATATCCGTTAATCCATGTTGAAAGAGATGATGTCTTTCATTATGCATATTTCATTCCATTCATTCATTTGTTCATGTTTCATCCACGGGAGTGGGAAATAAAGACCCATCAATTTCAGTATGGGCATAAGACCTACCATTCCAATGTGGACAGATTTGGACACTCGTATGAAACGTTCTTCATACGGGACTTGGATCCCCGTATTTCGTTAAATGCGGGCTTAAGTGAACACCGACGGGTGTGTCACTAGCTATACTGGTATATGCATGAGTGCAATCCTTTCATTTTGTAGGACCCCGGATTTCTCCATCCGGATCCTCTGTGAAATCACTGTGCTATTCCCTGGATCAGTAGATAGCACTTCACAGGCACAATACTGAATCAAACCATACATGGCGTAAAATTATTTCATTCATTAATTTACACATCAGAGTTTACATAGACCGCTTCGGGCCAATTTTTACAATAAGGGCCAAACATGTCAAATGAATACATTACAAAAGATAGTGGAAGCGACAACGGAAACAAAGGGGTGAGGGCACATCTTACCGCAGGCAAGTGACTGGAGAACCCGTGTACGCCTGATATTATCCAAAAATCTCGAAAAATATAGGACGCACACAAGAACCGACGGAGTCAACTAGACTAGGGTGAGACTAGAACAGCTAAGGACTAAACTACGCTTCAGCGATTCCTGGGTGTTCAGATTTCTGGATCCTTGTTGCAGTCGACAGCTCCAATGTTCATGTTTCTAAGGGTTTGGGGAAAGAGCGAGGATGAGCATAACTACCGTGCTCGCGAGCCAACACACACAGATGCAATAATATATATGCAAGGTGTACCAAGAATGGCTCGGGTTCTTTTATTTGTGTAACGCAGCATTTGTAAATACAGATATTAGGAAATCCTATCACTTAGTATTTTAACCAAATTGCATTTTTAAAGAGATTAAGTGTGCAATAAATAATAAAAGCATAGGCTACCTCCCCCTTCATGGTTATATTTGATGGTGGTCAGACCCACCTATTACCAACGCTGGGTAAGAATACCCCGGAAAATTCAAATTCAAGGGCTAGGTGAGCCCCGCACATTTTCCAACCCATCCACAAAGGTTTTTGAAATAGAACTAACTCAAGTTAAGTTCCCATGTCCGCCTTTGACCGTAGGCGCGGCTGTTTAAACAGCTTTGACTCTGCAGACGTTGTACACTTTACCCACAAGAGACAATCACACTCGTTACCCCACATGATTTCGTAGTCATGTAGTTGGGCGATCGTCACAGTAACCTTTCAATCTACCTCGCCCTTTCCATCATCTCACCCATATGGGGTTGCACCCATAAGTTGTGCGGGATGTTCACCACTATGACGAGCGTAACTGGAGACTTTACCCTCGGTGTCCCTTCCCAGCTCATGCTTGCACTACCTTGCTCCTCCACCAGTGAGATGACTTTCAGGGTCCGATAAATTTACTAAGCCAAGTTGCATTTTGCAGACTTGTGGCTGTACATGTTTTACACGGGAGGTCATGACAAGATTAAGTCCTTAATCCATCCGGGCGGTTCATACCACATACCAATCATCCTCGTGCATGACGGCACCCACCATTCTCTCCATCCGCCCAGATGTGGTATTAGCAAGTTTTAGGGTTTTAGAGAAGTATAAAACAAATTATCCAACCAGTCAAGTCATTCTCCCCCAATGACTGCCCAAAACAATTGTCATGATTAAAGGATGATGATTTGGGGTAGAAATACCCCTAGTATTTAACAAGTTTAGCATGGCGTTTAAGTACGACCTATAACTAGTATGTTACCAGATATTTACTATGGTGACAAGGGTATTGGGAGTTCAATTTTCAAGGAAATGGTATAATAATTATTTAATCATCAAATAGGCATTTAACTACCTTAGGGTGTTTGACATACATTTGCATAGAAATTAAAGCATGCAATTTGATATTTTAAAAGAACATAATTTGCATAAAATGTAGGATCAATATGATCAAAGCGTTGACTCGCCTGGGCTATTTTTACCGTGGCCTTGATCTTACTCAAAGCTTGATTAGACAGAGGTTCGAAGTCTTGGTCGGCGTCTTTGCTTGAACCTTAGATCTGCTTGAGCCGTCGATTCTTCTGGACTTCGATTTCTAATTACGCAATAACGATCGAAAAACCAAATAAATCCAAAGAACTCAAGAGACCAATAAAACACAAGAGCCTCAGAAAGATTGCGGAGGACGGGCTTGAGAGAAGGGTTTGGGTGATACGGGAATGTTTGACAGAATCAAACGACCCGTTGAGCGGAAGGAGGAATGACAGAGAATTTCTGCCCGGAGGGAGGATACAAAGGAGGGTAGGGTCGAAGGAGTTTTTGTCGGAATGCTCTACTGCAACTTTGGAAGACTACAAGACTATACCACAACTGGCGACAAAGCAACTTAACTACTGGTTCTATACCCATCTAGAATACTCTATCGATACACAATCCAATGGCAATTCGATACCAATCTTAGCTGCCAGATAATACTCACTGATTCGATTGCTAGCTACTCAACCTACTACTACAACCTACTGCCAACTATACAATTGCCAGATCACTAACCGTTGCCAAACCATACGGGTTGATAAAGCAATCAAATCAATACTTCCAGCTTTCACCAAATACCATTACTTCCAACAATCATTGACCTACTGACGAAACACTAACCAACAGCTAACAATCGATTAACAAATCCAATAGACAATACTGCTACTGAAGATTAAAGCTATCCCTAATACTCAGTATCACAACCAATCACTCAAATTACTGCCAAAACACTTATACTGATGATCAGCAATCACATACAATTAATCAGTAATCAATTTACTACCAGCAAAACATCCTACTATCCTTATTGCATCAATTCTAAATTGTCAGAACGATTGCAACCTCATTGCTACCGCTACGATCTGGGGAAATAACTACGAATCAAACGTTGACAATCGAAAGAGATGAATACAATTAATCGCAACCTCTATGACACAACAACTCGATTGACATATTAACACAAACTCAGCTATCGGTTGATCACAGACTTTCCAAATGCAAGCCATACAACTATAGACCTAATGAACCAATTCATAATTGCCAAATTAATCAATTTAGTTCGCCGAAAGACATAATATTCCAGAAATGGCTCCATTGCCGGTTTACACACATAATTCAAAAACAAAACATGAAGTATTGGCAACAATACCGATATATAATTTACTGACAAACATTGCCACTGAGATTTTATCTTCCAAAATCAAACACAAGGATTCAATTATCAACTTATACATCGCAGAGTTTTTAAATTGTCAGTTCACATAATCTCAACTGATAGATCAACACAGAAGGTCTTCATTTGCCATATAAGCCAATCACTGCCAAACTGATTATTAATTTAGGATAATCACAACAAATCATTGCTAAAGGATTCCAATTGCCGGATTGCACACACATGCTCAAATGCTAGATTTCTCCACAGAACCTCAGTTAGTCTACAACTCATCCTAATGGGGCCAAAACCACAGAGAGACAGAGAGGGGAAGTAGGGCTTCGGGTGGTGGCTGCCGAAGGCGAGCGACGGCCGGAGGGTACCTGAGGTCGGCCAAAATGGGACGTTGGTTAGGAGTGGATGTCAAGGGAGGTGGGGCTAGGGCTGGGGCGGCAGTGAGATGGAGCTGGCGGTGGCCGAGGTGGTCGGGCACTGGGCCGGTTGATGGCGACAGCAACCGAGGAGAGGGAAGGACCAGGGGAGGAGCGCGGGAGCACTAGGGTAAGGAGGGGAGGCTCACCAAGCTGTCGGTGGAGGCAGGGGAGCACCGGAGGTGGCCGGCGACGGGAGCTGAGGGCGGCGTGGGGAGGGGCACGGCGGCAGCGAACCTCGATGGCCGGGAGCTTCGGCCAGCTGCTAGAGTGGCACGGGGGCGTCGCCGCGGTGCTCCAAGCTCCGCGGCGGGGCGAGGCTGCGACAAGCGCCGGTGGTGGAAGCGGTGATTCGGCCGGGACGGAGGAGAAGCGAATCGGGGAGAAGAGAGCTCTTTGGAGAACTTACCCGGAGAGGGAGGGGACAGGGAGAGCGAGGGCGCGGGCCTCTTTATAGCTTGTTGGAGGGGGAGAATGGAACCGGGGTTGACAGAGGCGGCATGGGCGACGGCGGTATGGGCGGCCATGGCGCCGATGGGACGCGGTATGGGAGACGGAGTCGGTGGAGCAGACGACATGGCGCTGCGGAGGACGGCTAGACGGCACCGCAGACGGGGCGGGCGACGGATCGGGCGGCGTACGGCTTGGTCCGGCTTCGCCGCTTGGACCGGGCGGAGACGTGCCTCGAGGACGGGGCTATCGTCACGGAGGCATGGCGACGGCGGCAGGTGCGGCGGGGAATGGGGCGACGCTCGGCTGGGGCCCGGTGAAGGAGACGCGGGGTGGGGTCGGCACGGTAGGTGGAGGCGGAGTTGGTGGAGCTGGGCCGGGCGATACGGGGTCAGGCCGAGGCGGAGAGGGGCGGCCGGCGGAGAAAGAGAGATGGGGAGATGAAGGGCCGGCGGCGCGAGGGAGGGAGAAGGATGGGGGAGATGAAGCGGCGGCGGGAAGAGAAGCGAGCGGAGGAGGCGAGGAAGGGAGATGGAGTCGGTGGAGCGCTTGGGGTGATGGGGATGAGAGAAAGAGATAAGGGAGAGAGAGAGACGGGCGAGCGCGCCGTGGGCCGGGAAAAACGAGCGGGCCAGGCCGGAACAGAAAATGGGATCTCACAAATCCTACCCACCTTAAAATGAATCTCGACCCCGAGATTCGGGTGGCTCAGAAAACAGGCAAGGGAGATCGGATTTCAACTGATCCTCGCGCTCTCAAGAGGCTTCTCGATCCGAGGGGTTGCTCTACTGAACTTGCAGGGACGGAGGATCTGGCGTCTAGCTTGCTTCTTCAAGCACTCTGAGGTTTTTCTTCAGCTGGGAGATGTGGAGCATGTTATCTGACAAACTTTTCGGGTAATCTTGAACTCCAAGCGTTGACTCGAGTGATACCTCTTCAAGGTTATGGCTTGCATGATCCAATCCGGGGAGAGGTCCATATTATCCTTTATCACGATTTTCGGGTCCTTTGTGAGTACCATCTTTCTGTTGGTACAGCTTAACCTTTCTTGGCCTCTGGCCAACCAATCGACCTCTAGGATGATATCCAAAGTTTGGATTGCAGCACTTGGAGGCTGTCTAGGAGTCTGAAATTTTCCATAACGATCTTTACTCGAGGATTTACTGTGATAGCAAACAAGAGTCTTCCGGGTAAACCAAGTACCACGATTTCCTTAACTTAAGGGGTTGGCAAAATAGCCTTACAACAAGCTTCTTTTGACATAAAAGAGCAAAACTCCAGCATAACATGTGCTGGTAAAGATTGGCATGAAGCATACTCATTACATCCTTGATACTTCTGAGTGATTTAGCTACCCACCTTAACATGAAGGGTGCTCAACACTAGATTTCTCTGCTAACTTCTTTCATGACGAGCATCACGTCAGTCAAGAAACTTGTCCTTTACAACACCACTGGTTTGGTTTTGACTTGGCATGGCAGCGGCTCTGGATGTCTATGGGATTTGATGACTTTTGCTTGGTGCTGAAGTCTGGCCTTGAGTTGGTGTGGCTCCTGAGTTGAACTCTGCGAAAGTGTTGCGACGTTGAGGGCACCGTTTGGCGAAGTGTCCTCTTTCACCACACTTGAAGCAGTGAAGGTGAGCTATTGGGTTGAATGTTGCAGGTTGGGGTAAGCGGAGAAGATCTTCACTTCTTTGCATCTCTTCTGAGGTACTCTGACACTTTGGCACAACCTGACTATCCTCTTTTAAAGTCAAAGATTGGCCATCCTTGCCATCTTTACTTACGACGAATCTCACAGCAACTTGAAGACTTGTTCTTTGCAACTCAATTGCCTTGGTCGAATTGGGCGCATGAAACAATCTTTGGGGTAGTGATCCTGTCCTTCACAGAGGAAGCACGTGACTTTACCCATCGGGCATTCACCTGGCTGATGATCCTTATCACAGTTGGGGCAGTTGGAACATTGAGCTACCGGATGTCCTTTTTCTCCACAACGCATGCAGGCTATCTGGTTCTCAGGGCAATCTTCTGATTGATGGTGTTCCTTCGGGGACAGTAGGGCACTGGGCACAAGTAGCAATAGTGTCCATATTGCCCGCATGAGAAGCATGCTCCTCTTGCATCTTGTCTTAATGGAGGACACATCTGGGCAATATGTCCTGACTTGCCACATTCAGGACAAACATTTGGCGGAGCTTCGTGTCTGTAGTAGATCTTGGCGAGTGCAACTTGCTTTTCGCTGGGACCTTTGAGGAGTTCTTCGTTGTCAAGGCTGAGGTTGGTGATGATGATATTCTTTGCTGATTCTTCATTATTCTATTTGGGACATCTGTTCTTGTGGTGTCCTAGGTTGCCTCAATAGTGACACTTGATTCCTTGGTCTTGCTTTCTTTAGGGGCATCTATTGGCGAAGTGTCCTGGATTTTTGCAATGGAAGCAAATGTTGTCTTTCAGGGGTTTTCCTGGTGTAATGGTACCATCGTCCTTGAGTAATTCTTGAGGTTGTGGGTAGCGAGTGCCTTTGTCGTCTTCTGCACCTCTTGTACGGCGAAACTTTTTCTGGGGACATCTACTAGCATAGTGCCCTTTTTCTCCGCAGCTGAAGCAGTGAAAGCTAGCCGCGGGTTTGACTGTTGTAGGCTGTCTAGCGGAACTACTCCCATTGGAAAGTGGAGCTGGAGTTGGAGTTGGAGCTTTTGGTAGCTGGGCTGCTGACTTCTTTCTTTTGCAACTGACACCACTTCCTTTTGCTGCTGGTCTATTTGGTGCCATCTGAGAGAACAACCTAGGTTAGGCTAGGAGGATTTATATGAGGGTTCGCTGGCCCTATATGGCACACAGAAGAAACTCAAAACTAAACGAGGAAAACGATCAAATACAATACAAAGCCTAAAACTGATGTATTATATTAAAGGGGTTTAAGTGTTACACGACTTCTAGAGTACAGCATATAGACCATACTAAGCCATGACACAGGATACAGACACAACGTCTACAAAGGAAGAAAACAAAAAGCACTTGCAAACAAGGTGTAACACCCTGGCTATTCGGAAGCCAAGATGTCACCTAAAAGAACTAACAAATACTAAGGATGTACAACAATATCGGGTTAAACAGGCTTAGATAACCAAATTCCATAAGGAACAACGATAAACGATTAACAGTTTCATGAGAAGGAATAGAAACATCCATAATAAAACGTACGATGGGTGATACCAAAATTGGATTATTACAAATTGGAAATTTAACAAATAGTTGACATGAATGAAAGATAACAATATTCATTCTGATTTGATAAAGGTTATGTGCAGCGTGCTAGACTACCCCTCAAAAGGCCTTGCCTTCCTCCTTATTTACCTAAATAAAACACACAAAGCAAGGATGAGCCAAAGACTCAGCAAGTACTTTAACAGACAACAGAAACATTAAGCGAACAAAGCAAATCACAATCTGCTTATGAAAAACGTCTCTGAACATATATGGATATGAATGGAATGGAATAATGCAACGAAGAAATGGACTGCTCACAACTTATACCGGTATAATGAGTGACACACCCGTCGGTGTTCACTTAAGCCCGTACTTATCAAAGTCCGGGGACCCAAATTCCGTATGAAGAACGTTTCATACCGATGTCCAAGATTGCCCACATTGGAGTGGTAGGTCTTACATGCCCATACTGGAATTGATGGGACTTTTGCGTTCCCATACTGGAATTGATGGGACTTACAAATTTCCACTTCCGTGGACAACATGAAACAAATGCATGAACGAAATGAACTTCATGCAATGAACTCTTATCACATCATAATGAAGAAATATACATAGTATACGAACATGAATAGCAAGTCTAACAATTCATCCACACATAATCATCACCATTCATTATGATAAGACAAGGTACTTGCCTTCCGCGCTGTGACGTGTTAGGAGGCAACGACGGTGTTTCTCCACTCACTGCCCCACCGCCCTTGAAGACCTGCAGGGAGACGTGGATCCACCTCCCAAAGATCTTCCCCCTTTTCTCCTCCCTTCCTTCTCCAATGGCCGGCCACCACGGTGACGACGGAGGACCAGAGACGCCGGCGGAAGGAGGTGACTTCGGGGATCACCGGGGGTAGCAACCAGGGGAGGAGGGGACGCCGGGGAGGGGAGGAGGCACCAGATTTGGGAGATGAGAAGATGGGGGTGGCGGCCACAAGGGGGAAAGAGGAGGAAATGGGGGGAGGCGGCTAGGGTTGGGCGCCTCCCCCCCCTCCCCTTGCTTGGCCCCCCTTGGGCCGGCCTCCCCCTCTTGGGCCGCCTGGGCCGCGGTCCGCGGCCCAGGTGATTGTATTTTTGTGAAAAACCCCCTTCTCCACAACAAAAATCTAATTCTTTGAACTCTTTTCCGTCCCCGACTTCTTTTAAAATCTCCCGATTTGAATCCGGGTATTACACAAGGACTGCTAATGCAAGCACTGCTAGCTAACCTAGACTAGCCTAACTACTCCCACATGATGACGTAGACTTCGGGGTCGGATTGTCCTTCCAAGAGAGGCAGATAGTAGTAGAAAGGCGATTCCCGTAGAAGGTCTATGTGCCTCGCTCGAGCGTTTGCGGCGAAGCATCTTTGTGTCTTGAATCGCCGTCACAAATCTTTGTGAGTGGTCTCAGATCTGAAGGTGTGAGCTATGAACTCACCCTCTCTCGCATAGAGGAAACCCTCCATGGTCCATGACTCTTGGTCCAGGGTTTGAGTCTTTCGGCCTCTGAAGATAGGCTTGCGGTAGTAGTCCAGGTGGAACATGAGTTGGCGAAGGAGTTCCACGCACTCATCTCCATCTTCTTCGTGAGAGTACAAGTCCCACAGTCCATCGGACGAAGGGGTTGCCATCTACAATTTTTGAAACAAGTGGGGAAGTTGGACTGAGTAAAAACACAAGTGGAATCAAGAGAAGAGGAGAACTAAGAGGGGTAAGTAATAGCAATTAATACGTTATATTTTGTCAAAACTTTTCTTAGGTTTTGAAAATAATAGTCAAGTCCTTAGGCTCGACCAATCTAGCTAAGATTCCTACAGGTCATATGGTGCGATACCACTCAGAGGACCGGTTCTGCATCCAGATCCTCTGTGAAATCACTGTGCTATTACCTAGATCAGTAGATAGCACTTCACAGGCACAATGCTGAATCAAACCAAACATGGCGTAAAATCATTTCATTCATTAATTTACACATCAGAGTTTACATAGACCGCTTCGGGCCAATTTTTACAATAAGGGCCGAACAGGCCAAATGAATACATTACAAAAGATAGTGGAAGCGACAATGGAAGCAAAGGGTGAGGCACATCTTACCGCAGTAAGTGATCGGGGAACCTGTAGACGCTCGATATTATCCAAAACCTCGGACAATATAGGAGGCACACAAGAACCGACGAGTCAACTAGATGAGGTGAGACTAGAACGACTAAGAACTAAACTACGCTCAACGATTCTTGGTCTTCGACGGATCCTTGTTGCATCGACAGCTCCAATGTTGCTGTTTCTGAGGGTTTGGGGAAAGAGCGAGGATGAGCACAACTACCGAGCTCGCGAGCCAACACACACAGATGCAATAATATATATGCAAGGTGTAACAAGGATGGCTCGGGTTCTTTTATTTGCGTAAAGCAGCATTTATAAATACAGATATTAGGAAATCCAATCACTTAGCATTTTAACCAAATTGCATTTTTAAAGAGATTAAGTGTGCAATAAATAATAAAAGCAGAGGCTACCTCCACCTTCATGCTTATATTTGATGGTGGTCAGACCCACCTATTACCAACGCTGAGTAAGAATACCCAGGAAAATCCAAATTCAAGGGCTAGGTGAGCCCCGCACATTTTCCAACCCATCCACAAAGGTTTTTGAAATAGAACTAACTCAAGTTAAGTTCCCATGTCCGCCTTTGACCGTAGGTGATGAAGACATCGACCCTAAGGATACAACCACTGCTTCAACCTGCTGCACTGCATCCTCTACTTGCTTTACTTCACCAATATCTTCTCCAATCGGACTTTCGGCTAATGCAATGCCATATTACCCAATTAGAACGAGCTACGTCCACATGCCATGGTGCTACATCTACATGCCATGGTACTATATGTACATGTCATGGTGCTACTACATGTGCCAAGCAGGAGTTCAAACTGGATACATTTTGGTTAGATCAGTTCGGAATCAGCCTGACAGCACGAACATAAAACAGGTGTAACTTTTGCAAACGAAATCCGATTCGGGTGATCTTGGGCTTGTTGGAAAGCTTATTCCGAGACCTTTCCAACGGATCTAGCCTCACCTCCAAATTCTTTCTGGGCTGATCGCAATCATCAAAAGAATATATTATATCACTTGTTTGCGCCAACCTGGGCTTTGTAATCATACTGAACTTGGCCCATCTGCCTGCAGCCCACCCGGGGGCGTGGTTACTGTTCACATGAACAGTAACCCACAGCCTTTAGTACCACCCCGCTGGTTCATTTAGTTTTGTGGCTCCTTGTTCCCTATTTAAGGAGTTCGCACCCCCTCTAGTTTTCTTGGATTTTGTTTAGTTAAAAGTTAGCCTTCTTGCAACTTCGTGTATTGGCTTGTGTCGACTAGACCAACCATAATACCGCTTTCAAAATCCCAATTTCAATATTTCAATCTTTATTTGCAATTTTAGGTTGCTTTATCTTGTTCTTGCGTGTTTCTTCGGTGTATGCAGGAATCGACCTTCGTGGTCAGGTCAACCGGGTATTCGTGCACGGTTGATAACGACTTGTTAATCAGTTCAGCGATTATGTGGTTTCGAGCTTGCGTGTTCGTAGCCGAGATCGTCAGAGTTGAGCGACACCTACCGGACTTATCGTTCTCATCGAAATATCGGGCCAACAAATCAAACCTTAGGGTTCATCAGGTGGTATCAGAGCTACAATTCTTCGGTGAGAGTTTCCTGTTTTCTAGTAGTAGATTCGTTTTTCATACCTAGAGTCCAGAAAATTGCCCAAAAAAATTACATCTATCATCCATACTGAGCCCCTTGAGCCTTTGCAATTTTTTATTTTTAGTTTGCTTGTTGAATCTTTGGTTGCATTGTCATGTCTAGTTGCTGATCTTTAGCTCTAGTTATTGTCTAGTTGGTCGTTGTCTAGATTGCTTCTCGTGTTTTTCCTTCGCGTCGTTTGATCTTTGTTTTAGGGTTCATAGTTTTTACATCTAAACATAAAATTTATGGGTTAGAACTCCTCTAACCTGCCCCAAAAAAAGAGAGAACACTTTGCTTTTTTGTGACTCGCGGAAAACCCTAGGGCCGGAAAAATAATAGAAGGAGAAAGAAGGCCGCCACACAAAACAAAAGCCGTGGTAGTAAAAAAATAATCTTACACCAAAAACCAGTGAAAATTGGTGGAGCCCTTCTACATATAGCCACAAGCTTGCATAAAAATTTCAGAAAAATTAGCACACGGAATCAAAAGATATAGCAATTTAAAGATTGAAACCGAGTCGGTTTCCAGTCCGAGTACGATTCCGTTTCCGAGAGATCTTCAGTAAAACGGGCATAACTTTTGCATATGGTGTCCGATTTGGACGTTCTTGGACTCGTTGGAAAGCTAACAACGAGGCGCATACTTTCCACTTAATGCAATAATCTCCCTCCTGGGAACCCAAAATCGTCAATTTCGGCTCCAAATTCGCGTCACAAGTTTTCGGTTTCGGTTTTTGCCGTTTCTTTGATCTTCCTTCGAATTTGGGGTTCGCCTCAAGCGCAAAGTTGTAGATCTCATCAAAAACTTTCAAACGAGTATATATAAGCCATATAAAACTTTGATTTTTCATCTCTCGAGACTAACTATTGTTTTCTGCTTAAACTAAAAGGTTGTTTACACTGCACGTTATTCCGTTTTTGTGTTGTACATCGTGTGAACCATCTTGTGCCCTACAAAGAAGTTTGAGTAGTTGGTTAGCGTCTCTCCTAGGACTTGTTGTGAGGTTTTCCATTGCTTACATCAAGTCGCATTTATCTTTGCGTGTGCGTACATACACATCTCTTAGCGGGGCTTTGATTAGACTAGGATCAGCACTTATGACTAGTACTTTGAACAGCTTTTCAACTTTGCATGCTGAATTGAATAATTGCTATTCCTTTGCTACATACTAACCTTCAGAGCTCCACTTCCTACTAACTCAAGCAGTGTTGTTCCTCATAATCGTTAATGATCACAAGTGAGAGTATCACGAACGATCACGGTTGTACCACTTCCTTCTTTGCATTGGTAAGAACTGTAAGAACTGGGTATAATCTTGAGTGTGAGCAACTTGTGAAACTCGAAACCTAGTAGTTCATAGGGACATATACACTGTGATTGGTTCTTTATTTTCTACTAACAATGACAGGGTCACATGGATCTACACATGGTGTAGACAATAACGACCACTCTTTTGGGCATACTAGTGAGGGATCTTTCACACCTCGCACGAGAGAGCTCGTGCATCACCTTGAGCACTCGCTCGGTGGGAGTGTTCACGATGCCTTGGATAAGATCAATGACAATCTCGTGGCGCTCCACACACGCGTTGCGCTCCTCGAGCGTCAGCCACTTGCTGACAACAGGACCCATGATCATGAGCCAAGAGTGGAGGACCCTCCTGCTCGCCGCGCACCACCTCCTGCGTGCCGCACACCACCTGCGGTCCGCTCTTGGGCAGGTGAGGTGGAAGAAGAATATGTGAACAATTACACTGCTGATACGGAAACAGATAGAGCCAATATGCACAATGATCGTAACCATCGTCGGCTTCGTCATAATCGTCAAGTTATGGGACAAAATCAACGTGAGGTACGTGACCATAATAATGCATTTGGTAAAATTAAATTCACTATGTCTTCTTTTGCTGGAAAATATGATCCTGATGCTTATCTCACATGGGAGCTTACCGTAGAACAAAAATTTGCTTGTCATGAATTCCCTGAAGATAAGAAAGTTAGAGCTGCTACTAGTGAGTTTTCTGATTTTGCATCTATTTGGTGAAGTGAATATGGTCGTACTCATCAGGACATACCTAGAACATAGAATGCTTTGAAAAGAGCAATGAGACATAGATTTGTACCTTCATATTATTCTCGTGATTTGCTGAATAAATTACAACGTTTAAGACAAGGTAGTAGTTCTGTAGAGGATTATTATCAAGAATTGCAAACTGGTTTATTGTGTTGTGGTTTAGATGAAACTGAAGATGCTAAGATGGCTAGATTTTTAGGAGGTTTAAACCGAGAAATTCAGGACATACTTGACTACAAAAAATATAATTCTATCACTTGTTTGTTCCATCTTGCTTGCAAAGCTGAAAGAGAAGTGCAGGGTCGACAGTCTCGCCCTAGGGGCAATTTTGGAGGATCTTTTGCAAATCGGCCAAGTCAGCAACAACACGTGGCACCCTCCTCAAGCTGTGTGCCCCCTTCTGCCCCTTCCACTCATGTGCATGTCCCTAATACAAGCAAATCAACAGAGGTACAAGTCCCTACAAAAAGTGCTTCGTCCGTTGCTTCGACAGGGAGATCTAGAGATGTACAATGTCACTGTTGCAAAGGATTTGGGCACTTGATGGGGTGATTGCCCAAGTCAGCGAGCTTTACTTATTAAGGACAATAGTGAGTACACTTCAGCTAGCGATATTGAGGAAGAATAAGTTTTGGTTGTAACTAACAATCCAGGCGATGAAACTGAGGAAGAACATATAAGCCATGAGGCCTCTGACATGTACCAAAGCTTAGTTGTCCAGCGTGTGCTAAGTGCCCAAATGGAGCTTGCTGAACAAAATCAACGTCATATTTTGTTTGAATCCAAGTTCGTCATCAAAGAACGTTCATGTAGAGTCATCATTGATGGCGGAAGTTGCAACAACCTTGCTAGCATAGACATGGTCGAGAAGTTTGGCTTGACCACAACACCACACCCTCATCCTTACTACATTCAATGGCTGAATTCTTATGGTAAGTTGAAGGTGACTAAACTTGTGCGTGTATATTTTTCTATTGGATCATATCATGACAATGTTGATTGCGATGTCGTACCTATGCAAGCATGCTCATTATTATTAGGTAGACCTTGGCAATATGATAGATATACTGAACATCATGGTAGATCTAATCATTATACTTTCACATATAATGAAAGATAAATCACTTTACTTTCAATGTCTCCTGCTGCCATATTACAGGATGAATTAGAAAGATATGAGAGAACAAGTACGGAGAACACAAAAGATGATCATAAGATTATAGCTCCAAGTGAAATTTAATTGAAAGCTCATGTTATGTTAGCTACAAAATCTAATTGCATTGATATGGAAAAACATGAATCTGAATGTCATACTATGATTTGCAAAGAATCTCAGTGTCCATTAGAAGAAGTGCATGTTTCTTTGCCTCCTGTTGCTACTAATCTTTTGCAGGAGAGTGATGACTTGGGGAAAACGAATGAGTCGAGGATGACTCAAATTCAAGAAATGGAGGATGATGAGGACATTGACCCTAAGGATACAACCACTGCTTTAACCTGCTGCACTGCATCCTCTACTTCCTTTACTTCACCAACATCTTCTCCTATTGGACTTTCGGCTAATGCAATGCCATATTACCCAATTGGATCGAGCTACGTCTACATGCCATGGTGCTACATCTACATGCCATGGTACTATGTGTACATACCATGGTGCTACTACATGTGCCAAGCAGGAGTTCAAGCTGGATACATTTTGGTTAGATCAGTTCGGAATCAGCCTGACAGCACCAACATAAAACAGGCGTAACTTTTGCAAACGAAATCCGATTCGGGTGATCTTGGGCTTGTTGGAAAGCTTATTCCGAGACCTTTCCAACGGATCCAGCCTCACCTCCAAATTTCTTCTGTACTAATCGTAATCATCAAAAGAGGATATTATATCACTTGTTTGGACCAACCTGGGCTTTGTAATCATACTGAACTTGGCCCATCTGCCTGCGGTCCACCCGGGGGTGTGGTTACTGTTCACGTAAACAGTAACCTATGGCATTTAGTACCACCCCGCTGGTTCATTTAGTTTTGTAGCTCCTTGTTCTCTATTTAAGGAGTTCGCACCCCCTCTAGTTTTCTTGGATTTTGTTTAGTTAAAAGTTAGCCTTGTTGCAACTTCGTGTATTAGCTTGTGTCGACTAGACCAACCATAATACCGCTTTCGAAATCCCAATTTCAATATTTCAATCTTTATTTGTAATTTTAGATTGCTTTATCTTGTTCTTGCGTGCTTCTTCGGTGTATGCAGGAATCGACCTTCGTGGTCAGGTCAAGCGGGTATTCGTGCACGGTTGATAACGAATTGTCAATCAATTCAGCGATCGTCAGAGTTGAGCGACACCTACCGGACTTATCGTTCTCATCGAAAGATCGGGCCAACAAATCAAACCTTAGGGTTCATCAGTAGACGCGGCTGTTTAAACAGTTTTGACTCTGCAGAGGTTGTACACTTTACCCATAAGAGACAATCATACTCGTTACCCCCACATGATTCTGTAGTCATGTAGTTGAGGGATCGTCACAGTAACCTTTCAATCTACCTCGCCTTTTCCATCATCTCACCCATATGGGGTTGCGCCCATAAGTTGTGCGGGATGTTCACCACTACGACGAGCGTAGCTGGCGGCTTCACCCTCGGTGTCCCTTCCAGCTCATGCCTGCACTACCTTGCTCCTCCACCAGTGAGATGACTTTCAGGATCCGATAAATTTACTAAGCCAAGTTGCATTTTGCAGACTTGTGGTTGTACTTGTTTTACACGGGAGGTCATGATATGATTAAGTCCTTAATCTATCCGGGCGGTTCATACCACATACCAATCATTCTCGTGCACGACGGCACCCACCATTCTCTCCATCCGCCCAGATATGGTATTAGCAAGTTTTAGGGTTTTGGAGAAGTATAAAACAAATTATCCAACCAGTCCAGTCATTCTCCCCCAATGACTGCCCAAAACAATTGTCATGATTAAAGGATGATGATTTGGGGTAGAAATACCCCTGGTACTTAAACAAGTCTAGCATGGCGTTTAAGTACGACCTATAACTAGTATGTTACTAGATATTTACTATGGTGACAAGGGTATTGGGAGTTCAATTTTCAAGGAAATGGTATAACAATTATTTAATCATCAAATAGGCATTTAACTACCTTAGGGTGTTTGACATACATTTGTATAGAAATTAAAGCATGCATTTTGATATTTTAAAAGAACATAATTTGCATAAAATGTAGGATCAATATGATCAAAGTGTTGACTCGCCTGGGCTATTTTTACCGTGGTCTTGATCTTACTCAAAGCCTGATTAGACAGAGGTTCGAAGTCTTGGTCGGCGTCTTTGCTTGAACCTTGGATCTGCTTGAGCCGTCGATTCTTCTAGACTTCGATTTCTAATTACGCAATAACGATCAAAAAATTAAATAAGTCCAAAGAACTCAAGATACCAATAAAACACAAGAGCCACTCAAGATACCAATAAAACACAAGAGCCTCAGAAAGATTGCGGAGGACGGGCTTGAGAGAAGGGATTGGGTGATACGGGAATGTTTGACAGAGTCAAACAACCCGTTGAGCGGAAGGAGGAATGACAGAGAATTTCTACCCGGAGGGAGGATACAAAGGAGGGTAGGGTTGAAGGAGTTTTTGCCGGAATGCTCTATTGCGGCTTTGGAAGACTGCAAGACTATACCACAACAGGCGACAAAGCAACTTAACTACTGGTTCTATACGACATGGCACTGCGGAGGACGACGAGACGGCACCGTAGGCGGGGCGGGCGACGGACCGGGAGCCGCACGGCTTGGACCGGGCAGAGACGTGCCTCGAGGACGGGGCTATCGCCACGAGGCATGGCGGCAATGGCAGATCGGCGGGAATGGGCGGCGCTTCGGTGGGGCCGTGAAGGGGCGCGGGTGGGGTCGGCGCGGTATGTGGGGTCGGAGCTGGTGGAGCTGGGTCGGGCGATACGGGGTCGGGCCGAGGCGGAGAGGGGCAGCCGGCGGAGAAAGCGAGATGGGGAGACAAAGGGCCGGCGGCACGAGGGAGGGAGAAGGATGGGGGAGATGAAGCAGCGGCGGGAGGAGAAGCGGGCGGAGGAGGCGAGGAAGGGAGATGTGTAGGATCAAGGATAACCGACTAGAGGGGGGTGAATAGGAGGTTTCTAAATTTTCTTAATCAAATTACCGAAATTAGCAAGATACTCTAATCAAAGATATTTAACACAATCTATGAGCTACAAAATAAGTGCAATAAGTAAAGACAAGAATCAACCGCACAAGGACAAGGGGGTTTTTCCCGTGGTATCGAAGATTTGTCGATCTTCACTAGTCCACGTTGAGGAAGCTTGACCACTCAAGCCGGCTCCACAAATTAAGCCTACCCTCGATCACTTGGTTGTTCTTCCTCCTCTCGGAGTTGGTGAACACCGACCAATCACAACAGCAACGGTCTCTTCACAAGCTTCTTTGAAGAGATCACCGAGCAACCTTCGCTAAGTCGCCTAGGTGCCGACAAGCACCAAGAGAATAGAACTTGAACTTCACTTGACGACAATCAAGAGCCAATGGATCAACTAAGAATGCAATGCTCTTGTTTTTGCCCACTTCCTCACAAATGTGTGCAAAGAGAGTAAATGAGGAGTGAGAGGAGTGCTCAAGGCTCAAATGAATTGAATGAATGCTCAACAACACGTCCTTGAGCTGGTGGGGGTGTATTTATAGCCCCAACAACCAAATATGACCGTTATGCAGAAAATCGTGCAAAAGTCGTGAAATCGGAAGTTCGCGATACAAAGTGCGGAACTACCGCTTTTCACTCGAGTGCATCGTAACGGTCATTACAAAGAGCATTAAATGCCCTGAACTAGCCGTTGGATTTATGTGCGAACTTCCGCCATAAGGATTTCGGTTCTTCCGACTAATCGGAAGATCCGCTTTTACACAGCGGAACTACCGCACTCGTGAAAACGGCTAAGTCCCAAAACGGGTGCTCTCTGGAAAAAACCGACCGCGCATAATTCGGAGCAACCGATTAATCGGAACTTCCGCTCATTTCATTGCGGAACTTCCGCTTGAGAATTTGGCTAAGTCCCAAAAAGGATGCTCTCGAAAATTCAACCGCGCATATTTCGAGAAGGCCGATTAATCGGAACTTCCGCTCATTTCACTGCGGAACTTCCGCACTTGAAAAATCGGCTAAGTCCCGAAAAGGATGCTCTCTGGAAAAATTCAACCGCAGTTTTTCGGAGCATCCGATTAATCGGAACTTCCGCTCATACAATTGCGGAACTTCCGATTGTGTTCGAAAAAGATTTTCTTTTTAAACCAAACCAAAAGAACATGCATGATCCTAAGTTGATCCAAAGGCATAATGAGATGCTTTCAAGCTACTAGACAAGCTCCCCCTTAATAGTACGACATTTATCTTATAATCCGGTCTTCCTCCATACTCCGAAGACCGGTAAAATCAAAAGGGGTCCTAGTCTATTTATACCTTGTCTTTGAGATCAACCCCATCTTTTCAACATTCTTTGACATGCAGCTCCTTGGATACACTTTGTCATTTTGGGACTATGCCTTGTAAACACTTCAACAAACATGTTAGTCCCATATTCACATAATGTCATTAATTACCAAAATACAATTTTTAGGGGCCTAGATGCTTTCAATCTCCCCCTTTTTGGTAATTGATGACAACACAATAAAGTTGTGAGAGAAAGTTGGTTTGAAAACAGAAAGCTCCCCCTTAACATGTGCATATTGAGTAGAAGATAATGTAAAGCACATGTTTTGGATTTTCAGAAAATTTCGGCGGAGTTTCTGTAGAACGTTGTTACTTGGAAGAGAACAAATGACAATAAAGATAGAGCGTTCACATCACATAGTCATTCATCATTAATCAAAGATCCAAGTACAACAAAAATATACAATACCACAAGATATTATGATAAGCATCAAGTTTTCAAACAAAGTCATAAGCATCAAGTTCATTACAAGCCATAGTCAAAAAGACACAACAATATCATAATAGATAAGACTAGCTTTCTCTCTCACTAACACACACTCTTCTCTCCCCCTTTGTCATCAAGGGCCAAAAGGGTCACTCCGCAGGAGGATCTTGCGGAGGATCAACTGGAGGAGCAGGAAGATCAACAGGAGGACCGCCAGGAGGGGAGCGGAAGCGACGCCGCCCAAAATGAACTGTGGAGGAAACTGTTCGCGAATCTGGCCGAAAGTGCGCGCAAGGTGGCCGAGTAGGCGCCGAGTCCGAAGTGGTCGCCGCCTCAAACGCATCCAGCCTAGAGGTGGTCACCGCTGAAGGTATCTGGGATGCCCTCATTTCCAACAGGTGGCATAAATCTGATCCATAGTGGCTATACCTTGTGGAGGAGCAGCAGCAGCAGCAGCAGGAGGTGCAGCTTCAGGTACTTCTGCTGGAGCACGCCTAAGATTGGCAGGGATTGGAGGACCTTCTCTTGGTTTATAGGCTTTATGTGTCAAGGTAAAGCTCCATTATAATCAGTTTGTTTAATGATCAAAGCCATAATGTAAGGTGCAAAGTTTATCCGTTTGACTCGATCATTCTTTGTTCCTGCTATCTCTCTTATGATAACATCCACAACATCAAACTTCCTTCCATGCATGATGCATTCCAATATATTCCAAACATGCCCTCTAATTGCATCATAATTCCCGCTCTTTGGTAATATGGTATGGTTAATGATCCTATTTACCAAGCTAGAATAGGAAGAAGTCCTGTGATCTTACCAGGACAAATCTTTGAGTGGTGTCATAAAATTCATTCCAAGCGAAAGAGGGAGAATCTGTGCCATCATAAATTTTCTCATATCTACTCGACTCGACATCCAATGCACGCTCAAACCCACGTTTTGAGCAGAATGTCTCACCGTTCTCGCCATCCAAGTGAGTGAGAAAATCGGAGGAATGCACACGTGGCATAGAATTGACTGATGATCTCATCACTATAGTTGCACTTTATTGCCACAAGGTTGTGAATCAAATTCATTGGAAGAGCTCAGTATGTACCCTCATATCTGTCAAGTCCATTGAGGTAGGACCAATTGATGTACTTGTGATCGCCGAATGGTTTGTTTGGTCCATAAAAGAGATCATAAACTCGCCTTTGAAATTTAGTATGAAAACGAGGGTCATCATTTGCTTCTCGAAGTGAGTATTGATCTTTATCCCTAAGAATAGTGTAGTCGTCTGTTGTAAGTCCTTTAAGATCAATTTCAATCTCTTAGGTTCTCCTAGTTCCTCATCGATTCATACTGATTCTTCTCTGATCCACTTTCTTCTGATCCTGAATTATCTGATTCTTCCTCTTTCTTGAAGAAGATGCTCCAAGGATCTGAATAGTGCTTTGGGACTGACATCTTCATCCTAGGCATCTTCAAGAACAACAATGAATGGAATGTCAAAGTTTGAATCAAATGAACATGTGATTTTACATTTGTCAGACAATCGGAAGCTCATAAGTTTAACGCCGAACTACATAGCGGAAGTTCCGCGCTCTTAACAGCGGAAGTTCCGATTTTCCTGGGCCGACTCTAGGGCAATGATAAACTTTGATTTTTCAGTATTTTGATGGATTGAGTCCATGGAAACGATGCATAAACATCATACAATACTGAATAAACTAGTTTGCCCAAGAATCTATCACAGATTTCATCGACATTTCATTTTCCCCCAAAAACTTAACCTAGGGTTCATAAGAGGTGAAAATCCAGGAAGGAATTGGAAATACCTTGAGCAAGGGAGTGATTGAACCCTGGGAAAGAGATTGAAAGGTCGAAATTGAAGAAATCGCCGAAGAAGAGTCAAAGATTTCGGTGGAGTTTTTGGAGAGAAGAGAAGAGGGCTCGGGACTGAAGACTGCGGCTGGAGAGAGAGAGAAATAACGGAGGAACCGCAGGTAATAAAGTCTTCTCAACTACCAGAAAGCGGAAGTTCCGCAGAACAACAGCGGAAGTTCCGATAGCGGAAGTTCCGCGCCTGAAAGGCCGGAAGTTCCGATTATCCTGACGCTTCGGAAGGAGCTGAGAAACGGAAGTTCCGCAACACAACAGCGGAAGTTCCAAGATCGAAGTTCCGCTACCGAAGGCCGGAAGTTCCGATTATCCTGACACTTCAGGAAAGATGAAATTGAATTTGAAGATTTTGCAAATAATCCTTAGTTTTTGCACTCAACCAAGTATCATTCAGGATTATTATGCAATAAAAAGACTAATGTCTATATGATAAAGTAATTTTTATCAAAATATCACATTTGGAGCGAAAATTTGAGTAAAAACATCTTAAAATAGACAGAAATGCAACTAAGACCCAAAGTGCATGTGACAAGAGTTCAAGCGACATTTGAATAGTCAATGACATTTAACTCATTCCTCAATAGGCAAAAGCGACCTTCATCTAAAGGTTTGGTAAAGATATCTGCTAATTGATTTTCAGTGCAAATGTGGCTAATTTCAATATCTCCCTTGCACACATGATCTCTAAGGAAATGATGGCGGATATCTATGTGCTTGGTTCTTGAATGTTGGACAGGGTTGTTGGCTATTTTCACTGCACTATCATTATCACACAACAGAGGCATTTTGTCAAATGTTATTCCATAATCCATCAAAGTTTGCCTCATCCAAAGCAATTGTGCACAACAACTACCTGCAGAAACATATTCGGCTTCGGCGGTGGAAAGGGCAACAGAGTTTTATTTCTTGGAAGACCAAGACACTAAGGATCTACCTAAAATTGACAACTCCCCGAGGTGCTTTTTCTATCCACTTTACAACCCGCATAATCAATCCAATATCCAATCAAATCAAATTTTGCACCTTTTGGATACCAAAGGCCAATACTTGAGGAATGCTTTAAATATCTTAATATTCTTTTGTGACCATTAAATGACATTCTTTTGGAGCCGATTGAAAACGTGCACACATGCAAACGCTAAACATAATATCGGGCCTAGATGCGGTAAGATAAAGCAAACTACCAATCATAGACCTATAAAGCTTTAAATCAACCGATTTACCTCCTTCGTTTAGATCAAGATGTCCATTTGTAGCCATGGGAGTCTTGATGGGCTTTGCGTCATCCATGCCAAATCTTTTGAGTAAGTCCTTCACATACTTGGATTGGCTTATGAAGACCCCATCCTTGAGTTGTTTGATTTGAAGTCCAAGAAAGAAACCGAGTTCTCCTATCATTGACATCTCAAACTCCTAGACATCATATCACCAAACTCTTTGCAAAAATCTTGATTAGTAGAACCAAAATTATATCATCCACATAAATTTGACAAACAAAGAAATCATCATCAATAATTTTGGTAAACAAAGTTGTATCAACCTTCCGATTTTGAATCCCTTAGAGAGTAGAAAATCTCAAGGCGCCATACCATGCTCTAGGAGCTTGTTTTAAACCATATAGCGCTTTGAGAGCTTATACACATTATTAGGATTTTTGGGATCTTCAAAACCCGGAGGTTGTTCAACAAAGACAAGTTCGGATATTTTGCCATTTAGGAAAGCACTTTTAACATCCATTTGAAATAATTTAATATCAAAGCATGAAGCAAAAGCAAGTAAAATGCGAATAGACTCAAGTCTTGCTACGGGTGCAAATGTTTCATCATAATCTAAACCCTCAACTTGAGTATATCCTTGAGCAACTAACCTTGCCTTGTTTCTTACCACAACTCCATTTTCATCTTGTTTATTCCGAAAGACCCATTTTGTGCCAATAACATTATGCTCCTTGGGTCTTTCCACCATTGTCCAAACATCATTTCTGTGAAGTTATTTAGCTCCTCATGCATAGCATTCACCCAATCCGGATCTTCTAGTGCTTCATCTATACGCTTTGGTTCCAAAGAGGAAACAAAAGAGTAATGTTCACAAAAGGAAGCAATACGAGAGCGAGTTTGGACACCTTTGCTTACTTCACCCAATATTTGGTCTATTGGGTGGTCTTTGGCTATTGCGTTGTGGATCCTTTGAGGTAGATTAAATGATTGATCTCCTTCCTTGACATCTTCTTGATTTTGATTTATTTCATTTGTCACGGAAGAGGTAGGTGGCTCAACTCTCATGGATGATGATGGTTCACTTTGATCTTCTTTTGGCTTAATATCCCCAATTTGCATATTCTTCATTGCTTCCATAAGAGCTCCATTGCCTACATCATCAAAATCCTCTTGCTCTTCTTGACAGCCGTTAGTTTCATCAAATTGTACATCGTGTCTTTCTTCAACAATACCACTAGTTTTGTTAAAGACACGATATGCTTTGCTATTTGAGGAATAACCAAGTAGAAAACCGACATCACACCGACTTGCAAATTTAGAAAGTCGAACACCCTTTCTTAAGATATAGCATTTGCAACCAAATACTCTAAAGTAAGAAATGTTCGGTTTTCTTCCAACAAGGAGTTCATAGGAAGTCTTTTTCAAAAGTCTATGCAAATAAAGACGATTTATGGCATGACAAGCGGTATTAATGGCTTCCGCCCAAAAGCGATCGGAAGTATTGTACTCATCAAGCATTGTTCTAGCCATTTCTATTAATGTACGATTTTTCCTTTCTACTACTCCATTTTGCTCCGGAGTGTAGGTAGTGGAAAACTCATGCTTTATTCCAAGTTCATCACAATAATCTTCAATATTAGTGTTTTTGAACTCGGAACCATTATCACTACGGATTTTCTTTACTATAAAATCAAATTCATTTTGAGCCCTTTTTGCAAAACTTTTAAAAATCTTGGGGGCTTCACCTTTGTCATATAAGAAGAATACCCATGTATATCTAGAGTAATCATCTACAATGACTAAACAATAGCTATTGCCCCCAATGCTCTTATAGGTTGTTGGCCCAAACAAATCCATATGTAAGAGCTCTAATGGCCTAGAAGTTGACATGATACTTTTGGAAGGATGAGAGTTAGCAACTTGCTTTCCGGCTTGACAAGCACTACAAAGTCTATTTTTCTCAAACTTCACATCCTTCAAGCCAACCACTAAGTCATGTTTGAAAAGCTTTTTAAGTTGAATCATTCCCACATGACCTAGTCTTCTATGCCATAACCAACCCATTGAAGTTTTTGCAATCAAACAAGTTTTCAAACACGATTCATTTGAGGAGAAATCAACCAAATAAAGATTGCCGAATCTAAAACCTTTAAAAATCATTTCATTTTCTTTTTCTTTAAAAATAGTGACCTCCTTTTTAGAGAAAGAGCAAGTTAATCCAAGATCACATAATTGAGCAACGGATAGCAAATTAAAATTCAATGTTTCTACTAAAGATACATTTGAAATGGAAAGGTCATTTGAGATAGCAATTTTACCTAAGCCAATTACCTTTCCTTTGCTATTGTCACCAAAAGTGATCTTTTCATTTCCGCTCCCGTTCTCAAATGAGGTGAACATTTTCCGGTCTCCGGTCATGTGTTGAGTGCATCCACTATCAAGCACCCAATGCCTTCCACCGGTCTTGTAGTTCACCTACAAAAGAGATCAAGTTCTTTTAGGTACCCATATTTGTTTGGGTCCTTGGAGGTTAGTTATCAAAGATTTGGGCACCCAAATAGCATTTTTTTTAACACCTAAAATTGAGGTGCCAACAAACCTAGCAAACATTTTTCCATCTTTGGCCTTTTGAGCATATAACAAGAATCAAACAAGCCAATTGATGAAACCTACCAATAGGACACTTTTGTTGAACATGTCCTATTTCCGGCATTTTGGCAAAACTTGCCATTTTGATTAACAAACCTCACGGGCTTGTTTACCGGTTTCTTACCTTTCTTGGGCACGTACCCAAGTCCTTCCTTATTGAATGAGCACCTTTGCTCACTCAAAAGCTTGTCAAGGGTTGCTTTACCCTTGAAGCACCTTTCCAAGCTCTTACTTAGCTTGGTGACTTGCTCCTTTAGCTCACTATTTTCTACACATAGCTTATCACAAGATTTAGCATTTTCAATTTTAGAATCAACACTTGAGCTACATGGTATTGCAAGCAAGTCATCGCAAGAAGTGGATATGCTAGTTCTAGCAATGTTTACACTAGGCATTTTTTCTTGAATATCGCAAGCAATACCAATGCTAGTGTAAGACTTATCTTGGACAAGCAAATCATGAGCATCTTTCAATTCATCATAAGAGTTTTTTAAAGATATATGCTCTTTCTTTAAGACTCTAAATTTAGCTTTTTCCTTTCCAAGATATTCATTTAATTCTTCAAGCATATCCATAAGCTCATCATAGGAAGGTTCTTCACTATCAAGAGATTTTACCTTTTCTCCTTTTGCCATGAGGCAAGTGGGAGTAGAAAATAGTGATGGAGCCTCCTTGATAGCAATACCAACAAGTCCTCTCTTCTTGGAGGACCCCTCAATATCGGAGTCGGAGTCGGAATCCGAATACTCCTTGTCGGAGTCCCATTCACCGATATGTGCTTCATTCTTGCCATCCTTGTGAAGCTTCTTGAAAAGCTTCTTCTTACCATTGAATTCCTTCTTCTTTGATGACTTACCCTTGTCATCCTTCTTGGTCGGGCAATGAGAGGCAATGTGCCCCTTCTCATCACACTCATAGCAACGAATGTTGCTATAGCGCTTCTTCTCATTGGATGATTGCCCTTTGCAATCTTATCGGTTGAAGCTTCTATGAGGCCGTCTCCTCATGAACTTTTCATTCTTCTCACAAGGAGAGCAAATTCCTCCTCGGAGTCCTCATCCTCATCTTCTTCATCACTTGATTCCGCTTTTGCCTTAAAAGCGGTAACTTTCTTCCTTGAAGAAGTTGACTCAATGAGCTCTTCCTTGTCTTTCTTGTAAAGCTCATTTGTGATTAGGTTTCCCAAAAGCCCGGTTGGTGTCATCCTTGGCAACTCGGGAGAGTTGAGAAATAATGTCACCAACACTTCGTACTTGTCGGGAAGAGCCCTAAGCATCTTGCGCACTACATCAATATCAAGCAAATTAGTACCAAGACCCTTGAGCTCATTTACAATGTTGTTGAGTCTAGAGTACATTTCGGTGATACTCTCTTGAGGCAACATTGTAAATGTCTCATATTTGATCCTAAGCCTATGCAATTTGGCTTCTTTAACCGTGGATGTGCCCTCATGAATTTCAGAGAGCGTGGTCCATATCTCGTGAGCAGTTTCAAGGTTGCTCACGCGATTGAACTCATCCGCGTTTAAAGCTCCAAAGAGAGCATTCATTGCTTGAGCATTGAGGTGAGAATTTCGTTCGTCTTGATCCGTGGTGTGTGTGGGATCAAGTGGCATAACGAAACCTTCACTTACAATTCTCCATACGCTTGGGCTCATGGCCTTTAAATAGATTGACATTCTAATTTTCCAATAAGAATAATTTGATCCATCAAATAGAGGAGCCTTGCCTATAGACATTCCCTCGCTAGCCATCCTTTTCTCTCCTAGACGGTTAAGTCTAAAATTAGAGAGACCAAGCTCTGATACCACTTGTAGGATCAAGGATAACCGACTAGAGGGGGGTGAATAGGAGGTTTCTAAATTTTCTTAATCAAATTACCAAAATTAGCAAGATACTCTAATCAAAGATATTTAACACAATCTATGAGCTACAAAATAAGTGCAATAAGTAAAGACAAGAATCAACCGCACAAGGACAAGGGGGTTTTTCCCGTGGTATCGAAGATTTGTCGATCTTCACTAGTCCACGTTGAGGAAGCTTGACCACTCAAGCCGGCTCCACAAATTAAGCCTACCCTCGATCACTTGGTTGTTCTTCCTCCTCTCCGGAGTTGGTGAACACCGACCAATCACAACCGGCAACGGGTCTCTTCACAAGCTTCTTTGAAGAGATCACCGAGCAACCTTCGCCAAGTCGTCTAGGTGCCGACAAGCACCAAGAGAATAGAACTTGAACTTCACTTGACGACAATCAAGAGCCAATGGATCAACTAAGAATGCAATGCTCTTGTTTTTGCCCACTTCCTCACAAATGTGTGCAAAGAGAGTAAATGAGGAGTGAGAGGAGTGCTCAAGGCTCAAATGAATTGAATGAATGCTCAACAACACGTCCTTGAGCTGGTGGGGGTGTATTTATAGCCCCAACAACCAAATATGACCGTTATGCAGAAAATCAGGCAAAAGTCAGGGAAATCGGAAGTTCCGCAGTACAAAGTGCGGAACTACCGCACTTCACTCGAGTGCACTGTAACGGTCATTACAGTGAGCATTAAATGCCCTGAACTAGCCGTTGGATTTATGTGCGGAACTTCCGCCATAAGGATTTCGGTTCTTCCGATTAATCGGAAGATCCGCTTTTACAAAGCGGAACTACCGCACTCGTGAAAACGGCTAAGTCCCAAAACGGGTGCTCTCTGGAAAAAACCGACCGCGCATAATTCGGAGCAACCGATTAATCGGAACTTCCTCTCATTTCATTGCGGAACTTCCGCGCTTGAGAATTTGGCTAAGTCCCGAAAAAGGATGCTCTCTAAAATTCAACCGCGCATATTTGGGCGTGATTAATCGGAACTTCCGCTCATTTCACTGCGGAACTTCCGCACTTGAAAAATCGGCTAAGTCCCGAAAAGGATGCTCTCTGGAAAAATTCAACCGCAGTTTTTTCGGAGCATCCGATTAATCGGAACTTCCGCTCATACAATTGCGGAACTTCCGATTGTGTTCTGGAAAAAAGATTTTCTTTTTAAACCAAACCAAAAGAACATGCATGATCCTAAGTTGATCCAAAGGCATAATGAGATGCTTTCAAGCTACTAGACAAGCTCCCCCTTAATAGTACGACATTTATCCTATAATCCGGTCTTCCTCCATACTCCGAAGACCGGTAAAATCAAAAGGGGTCCTAGTCTATTTATACCTTGTCTTTGAGATCAACCCCATCTTTTCAACATTCTTTGACATGCAGCTCCTTGGATACACTTTGTCATTTTGGGACTATGCCTTGTAAACACTTCAACAAACATGTTAGTCCCATATTCACATAATGTCATTAATTACCAAAATACAATTTTTAGGGGCCTAGATGCTTTCAAGATGGAGTCGGCGGAGCGATCGGGGTGATGGGGATGAGAGAAAGAGATAAGGGAGATAAAGAGAGAGACGAGCGAGCGGGCCGTTGGCTGGGAAAAACGAGCGGGTCGGGCCGGAACAGAAAACGAGATGTCACACATTTCCTTAAATCCATTCATTCATATATTTATTCGGTATTATGTTCATATTCTTTAATGATGTTGTCTTGTTCATATGTGTTGAATGTCCTGTACTTGTTGAGTCTCGGACTCTTTCTTGCTTTGTTTATTTATTTTAGTTGATCGTTGATGATGGCTCTTTTGGGAGGGAGTAGACACGCACTATTCATTCATTACACCATACTCTCATTTCAATTATAAGACTTGGTTATGTCTTTTATTCGTTAAGTGATGAACTGTAATAAATAAAATCAGATGTGGTTGGTACCTTCCTCTATGTCATGGATGATTAATTCTGCTTGAGAACCTTGATCACCCTTTTCTTTTAAATACTTATATGGATTCATACTATATTCCTATCATTGTTTTATTAAGTTTTGATCTCTTCATGTCATTAGGTGAGACGTTGTTTAAATTCTTCTGAATTATGATGGTATGTTAGATCTATTAGGTAACATTTTGGCTTCCGAATAGCCAAGGTATTACATCAATCCCTTTAAGCATCCAAGCATAACGGACCCTAAAGAGCTAATTTTGTGTTGGAGGAAGTTGTGGATGATTTTTCAACCAGTCAGCCAAGCTGCCACGAGAGAAATAACTGCATCGACTAGTCTTTTATCTTTGGATGTCAAATTTAAGAAAGCCTTTTTGTTTTTCTCATCTTGTGCATACCGCGTCAGAGGACTTACAATGTATTTAAGACACTACCTCTAGGAGTCCAAAGTAAAACCACCCTTCCGATAGTCACGAACGCATCTTTAATTGGAAGGGGAGGATATTGTATGGCCATTTGGTCGTAGAGCTTGAAGTACATGCTACCACATTTTCCCAGACCTCCATTGTTGCGAGTGAATTGATAGAAATGGGGAAAACACGAACAAACGGGGGAAATGCCAAGGAAAGCTTCTCAAATATGCCAAAAGACACTAAGAATCAAAATAGAATTTGGTCCGAGGTGAAAGAGTTCTATCCAAAAATAATCTAAAACATCTGCTAGGAACTCACTCTGTAAGCGAAAACCCAATTTCATTAAAGAAGCAAAATGATGATCCGCCTTCTTGAGAAATTGGATTCTTTTCTTTGCCGCAATGAGTCCATTTGATCAAAACTCTAGGTGGAAGATAGTCTTGATTCTCTAGCTCTTGGATCTTGCTCTCTGAATAGGTCGACTTTCTAAAGACCCCCATGATTGAGATGAATAGAAGTTTGGAAGAGAGAGTTGGAGATGAAAAGCTCGAAGGCGGAAGGCTTGTAGACAAAGGTTGCGATGAGAATAGAGTAAAAGTGAAGGTAAAAAGAAATAAGTCTTTTTACCCCTTTTTATCGGAACCATTCACCCACTTACCACAATCTTCAGATGCGGTTACCAATAAAACGGAATATTTTCGTCTCTTCCACATTCTCATTAATGTTTGGAATAATTGTGACGGAGAAAATCTTCTTGGTTCAGGTTTCAAGGCAAGAAAGTCTTAAGAAAATAATTGAGCCTTAGGGGCTATCTTACGATGATTCTTGATCAGGACAACACTTTTTGGTCAAACTCAAAGTCTCTATGAAAGCAGACCCACATATTAAGGCCCCACTTTATAACGATTATATACCTACAATCACGATTAAAAAGAACAACAATTTCTTTTATTACGGCCAAACTAGTTGTAGATTAGTTTAAGTTATGAGACGACAAGTCATAGACACTATACGACTAGTCATGAATATTGTACGACTATTCATACGGTTTGGGCAACCCCCGACCAGGAAAACTGACCGGAGGGCATGGTAGTTTCCCACATGACTAACGTGAAAGTAGTTATTGACGCAACTGGCAACTTACGACAGTTGGCTAAGAGACGCGGTGGTTCAAAACTCAACTAAGGCACATGTGTGAAGACAAAAGGCGCATTTAGCAGCATTAACTGTCACATCTTGGATAATTATAAATATGGTAGTCTGTATACCTTGTAACACAATCTAATACAATCTCCCTCGCAAAAAAAAATACAATACAATCTGAATCAATCTCAGGATCTCAATCTCATTATCATCACATTCTTGTAAAAACTCTCACTGTGTCTGCGACAATAAAGATTTCTGTTTCGATCGTGTTCTTATATTCTATTTCCCAATAAGCTCGATAAGGGATCCGGAGTCTCGACCATCGACACAAATCGTCTGTTCACTCTCCTGGCTTTTTATTATTCTACATTGTGTAGACAACTATCATTAAGCACGCATCTGCTTATAGTAATATCGAGAACCTCTAAAAAGCTGATACTGTACGATACATAGTAAGAAGGTATTAACACCATAACGGTTTATTGTTGAGACTTGAGAGGTAAAGCTCGGTAGTGGACAACCAGAAGATCGCAACCGACCACTTGGTCAGGCCGGCGGCGGACAGTCTCTCGGAGGCCTGGGGTGATCGGGGCACTCAGCACCAGCTGCGTAAAAAGTACTCGCTATGTTATTCAATTATAAAAAACGACGTGCATCACAGAATATTACATGGAGTTAGCTAGGAATGTGAATAACGATGCAAACAACGTAGCCACCATAGTTTCTACGGCATGGTTGGAAAGCAGGGTTTCACTGTATTTTTGCAATCAAAAAAGAAAGAAAGAAGAGAGTATAAACTTTCAGCTGTGCCCCAAATGAAGCCTTAAGAGTTTGTTTGGAACATACAATTTTCGAATGATTTTGCAAGAAACAACATAATTTATAAACCCGTTTTGTCATCCGCTTTGAGAAGCATACGTGAGTGTAAACTCGTTTGTGTGTGAGCTTAACGGGTGCCCAATAAGGTTTTCTCTCTAGACCTAGCCCCCACTATAAAAGAGTGAGATGCAGGATTTGCACATTCAAGCCTTGAAACCCTAATTTATAATTTGGGGAAAGTGAAGGAAATAGATGAGGCTAGGGTTTGAGAGAAATTGATTGAGAAATTAGGAGCTCAAGTGTGAGCTTTTGTCCTCCATGGTGGAGTGGTTATAAACCTACAATCCCTCTAATTAATCCAATCAAGATTGCCCCGAGATGAGCTCTATCTTGTTCTTGCTCTCTCTTTGATGATTTTAGGGTTTTTGTGTTCCAATGGTTTTGATTGGGTCTTTTATTCTGATCTAACTTGCTAGGACTTGTGGTGTCTGATCTAAGGTTATTTTGATCATCTTCCACTTACGAGTAAGCTTTTGGATCAAGTTTTGATTTTTTTTTTCTAGTTTTTGTGCCCTCTTGATCTTGATCAAGAAATTTGTGGAACCTTGGCTTCGATCAGAATAAGTTCCTGACCTTCTTGATGGGCTATGTCTAAAATCTCGGGAGATTTGGATTACGTAATCAAAAGTTAGATCGTTTTGTAGATCTTTCGGGTTATTGTTCTTACAACCAGTGGTCCGACCAGCACCAGCGGTCAGCCCGGCCTGGAGGGTTTGAGTTCGGGGTTTTTCGGATTCAATGCAAGCTTTCGTTGTAATCTTGTTGTTTTGATCTTCATAGCTATTAGAGTGATAAAGAAGTTGAATACCGCAGAGGTGGTAAAGATATGTGCTCCTATTCAACAACCCCCCCCCCCCCTATTTGGTCCAACAAATTTTATACTAGTTTACTATTGATTCCGGAGCTAGTAGTGCACATTAACACAATTTTCTACTCTCTCCGGTCACACAAGTAAGTCATTTTGAGTAACGTGCAATCAAACATTATAAACTTTGTGTATCCATATCTTTTTGAATATTTAGGATGGACATATGAAAATTATACATGTAGATTTGTCTCGAAAAGTACTTTCATAATAATAATATTATATATGTGTGTGTGTGTGCGCTCGCGCGAGCTCGAAGCTGCATTAATTGCATTTTTAGGATAGTGTTGATGTCCAAAATAACTTCATTTTGTGGCCAGAGGGACTATCTTAACAATTCATTTGCCATACAGATCTGGCCCAACAACACAATCCTAAGCGGTAGGAATACCTACGTACTGAAAATCTCGGCGTTTGCTGTAGGATACGGTTCCTAAGTGGTATACGGGCGCTTGAATCAACAAAAACAGTTAGAAAAATTTTAATCGCGCAAAAGTATAGTAAAGAAACTCAAATTAAGAAACAATACTAGAGGAGCTTGATTGCACAAAATTAACTTGTTGGGATACCAATAATGCACCTTTAAAGTTTATGGGTAAGATGAGTACTTCGAGGTTTGGACCTGAATCTTTTGATAAATTCAGATTGTTTCACTAGTTAAGTGGGATGTAAAGACCCCAAAAAAAACGACTTTCATGTAATTAGAAGAAAAAAAAAGGTGAGATTTGAGTGCTCACATGAGACATCAGCAGCTGCTGTAAGAGAGGCCCGGAGCATCAGTAAGACCGCCGCCACCACACAGAGGTTCAATAGAACGTGGAAGTGAGCTCTCGTAGCTGAATTCATAGCCTTTGGCGCTTACCTGGTACCCTGCCCATAGGATGGCACCTGCCGTATTTATATCCTGTGAGACACTCGCTGAGCCCATCTGATTTGGACGCACTCAAGACACACCGTGCCGTCGAGTCGACGTCGCTTGCTTCTTTGGAACTATGAATTTTCACTATGTTACTCCTTTCAACCGCAAAAGAAGCGGTATTTTGGAGAACACAATCCTCAAAATGCAACTTTAATCAGTAGTTTCTATGATATCATATGTATAAAACCTAGTAACATCATAATATATGAACATATTTTTTAAGATAAATTTACACGTATCATTTTTTTTGTGTCCAATGTTGAGAAAGGTATTTTTTTAAAATACTCTTTTATTACTCTCCCAAATCGCGTGGACTTGTGCGAACCTTCCTACGTCACAATCTACCTCTAGCGCCTAGCTAGCGGTCCTATCTCGCTACCCATTTTTCTTGGCCGGCCTAGTATTGAAGTTAATGCGAGCCTGTTCCCTGAGTTAATACATTTGATTGAAGGGGTGTGTTAGTGCAAATGTGGAAAATTGAAGATATCGATTTTCATCAACCTTAGAAGTTTCAAAAAATTCTCGAAACAATACTACACGTGGTGAAGCATATGTTCGACCCCGGTGCAAAACCTCAAGATCATGTTTGGAATAGTGTTTCAATAGTGTTTTACTGTTTTAGCAAGAGTTTATCTCCCCATTTGCAAATACTCTTTTATTACTCTCCCAAATCGCGTTGACTTATGAACATATTTTTTTGTAGTTCTGCGAACTTTCCTACGTTACAATCTACCTCTAGCTCGTAGCGGTTCTATCCCACCGCCCATTTTTCTTGACCGGCCTAGTATTGAAGTTAATGCGAGCCTGTTCCCTAGGTTAATACGAATACAATTTCGATTTTCACCAACCATGCATAAAAGTTTCAAAAAAAATCTCAAAAAATTACCAGAGGCAGCGGAGCATACGTACGTTCGACGTCGGTGCAAAATTGCAAGATCAAAATCATTGCGTTTGCGAGATAAAGAAAACAAACTATGTTTGGAATAGTATTTAAATAGCGCGTGTTTCACTGTTTTAGAAAGAATTTATCTTGTTTTGTATATATCTCGCAGAAGGCAGTCGAGTTCGACCTTGACTCGGCAGCATGTTTCTTCTCTTCATGCTTCCTTCCTCGTTCCTAGGACTAGCAGGTAGGAACCGCAGAGGAGTAAGCGCCATTCATGGCTCCCTTCATCCTTGCATGTCTCCTTACTTGGGCTGCACTACTGCCTTCCGATTACTCTGCATTAGCGGTTTCCAGCAGAGCAGCCACAACCTTCGCCGCCGCGGCGCCGCAGCATGCGGAAGCCGCCACTGATCAACGAGCTCTTCTTTGCTTCAAGTCCCGGCTCACGGATCCATCCGAAGCTCTAGCGTCATGGAGCAGCGGCGGCAACGAATCACTCCAGCTCTGCGACTGGCACGGGGTCACCTGCAGCAAGAGGCATGCGAGTCGTGTCGTTGCTCTGGACTTGGCGAACTCCAAGCTCTCCGGTCCGGTGCCTCCGTGCATCGCCAACCTCAGCTTTCTTCGCCTCATGCACCTGCAAAACAACGGCCTCCATGGGCCGATTCCATCGGAGCTCGGGCAGCTAAGGCGACTCCGCTACCTCAACCTCAGCGGCAATTCTCTCGAAGGCGGCATCCCAGGCTCGTTGGGTAACATCCCATTTCTTGCCTTCATTGATCTAGCAAGGAATGATCTCACAGGTCAGATTCCAGAGGAGTATATGAACAGTTCGTCACTGCAATTTCTAAGGGTTGGGCAGAACCGTCTTGGTGGGGGCATCCCGCCGGTTCTTTCCAAGAGCGCTGCGTTGGCCCACATAGATCTCCGGCAGAACAACCTTGGTGGATCCATTCCGCCATCCCTAGGGAACCTTTCTTCCCTCTCGTATCTCTACCTCAGCGACAACAAGCTCGTCGGAGGCATCCCGGAGAGCTTGGGTGGTGTGCAAAGCTTAAGATTACTGGACCTGGAGTCGAATAGACTGTCAGGGTTAGTGCCGCAATCCCTTTACAACATCTCCACACTTGTCTTCCTCGATGTCAGTCAAAACTTCCTCATTGGGAGATTGCCAGATGACACTGGAAACTCGCTTCCAAACATCCAAATGCTGATCTTGGAAGATAATATCTTCAAAGGGACAATCCCAAGTTCACTCGCTAATGCCACAAACCTCCAAGTTCTTGATCTTGGTATTAACTCGTTTATCGGGCCAATACCGTCGTTAGGGCGCTTAAACAATCTATCATACTTAGATTTCAGCTTTAACCACCTTCAAGCTCAAGAATGGTCATTCCTATCCTCTCTGAGCAATTGCACCCAATTGGACAAGTTGTGCCTCACTTCAAACAACTTAGAGGGAAGCTTGCCTAGTTCAGTCGGAAACCTTTCTAACAAACTTGGCACTTTGTGGCTAAGCTTAAATAAGATATCTGGGGTCCTACCGCCAGAGATAGCGAACCTAAAGGGCCTCTCTGAACTTCAGATTCATGACAATTTGTTATCTGGAAGTATACCTTCTGTTATTGGAACTCTAGTCAATTTGTCTATCCTAAGTTTATCAGTAAACAAGCTCTCTGGTCCCATACCATATTCTTTTGGCAATCTTCAACAGTTGACCAAGTTGTATCTACGAGAGAATGAGCTGAATGGAAGCATACCCAGGAGTTTAGGGAACTGCAAAAATCTAGTATTGCTTAACCTTTCTCACAACTCCCTAGAGGGAAGTATACCAAGTGTACTCCTGGAAATTTCTTCGCTTTCTCAATATTTGGACTTGTCACACAATCGACTCACCGGGCTGATACCGGAGGAAATTAGTGAACTCATCAACCTTGGCACCTTCAATATATCTAACAACCAATTGTCCGGCCAAATCCCATCTTCCCTCGGCCAATGTGCTGTGCTGGAGTCTATTCGCATGGAACACAATCTGTTTCAAGAAAGTATTCCACAATCCTTGGTAAATTTGAGAGGCCTTGAGGAGATCGATCTTTCCCAGAACAACATGTCTGGAGAAATTCCAGAGTTTTTGGCATCCTTACCCTATTTGCAGTATCTCAACCTCTCATTCAATAATTTCAGTGGAGCAATACCAACAGTTGGCATCTTTGCAAATGCAAGCGTGGTGTCAGTCCAAGGAAATAAAAGGCTATGCACCACTGTCCATATACTACAGCTGCCTCTTTGCTTTCAAAAATCCAAAACAAATAACAAGTACTTGGCAATAATCATAGTGATCCCACTTATTGTTTGCGCAATATCGTTGTCATGTCTCACTGCTGTCATCTTAAGCACGAAAGCAAAACCATCTTTTCACCGCTCTGACGTGAATATCTCATATGGAGGCATCGTCCAAGCAACGGATGGGTTCTCCATTACAAACCTCATTGGCTCAGGATCATTCGGAACTGTGTACAAGGGTACATTTTATTTTGATATGAACCCCGTCGCAATCAAGGTGTTCCACTTGAACTTCAGTGGAGCATCCAGGACATTTTCTGCGGAGTGTGAAGCACTAAGAAACATTCGCCATCGGAATCTTATCAAAGTCATCAGCTCATGCTGTACTGTAGATCCCACAGGAGAAGAGTTCAAAGCCCTCATTTTTCAATACATGCCCAACGGGAGCTTGGAGAGGTGGCTGCACCGAAAGACACTGCAGCCAAATGCACCCAACCAGAAGAGGTTACTGAGTTTGAGTCAGAGGATGAGCATAGCCTTAGATGTAGCTTTTGCTCTTGATTACCTTCATAATCAATGTGTGTGCCCATTGGTTCACTGCGACCTCAAGCCACAAAATGTTCTATTGGACAATGACATGACTGCATGTGTCAGCGACTTTGGGCTTGCAAGATTTATATGCGCTAATTCCACTAGTGCGACTAGTAGTTCTGCAAGCTTGGCTGGACTTAAAGGATCCGTTGGATATATTGCACCAGGTGAGGCAAACTCTTCCTAGCTTTCGTCTCCTGTATTTCTCTTAATAGTCTTATGAGATTAGTGAATTAAATCTCTTACTGTGACACTCTCTTCAACTACTCAAGTTTCACATGTTGACTTCAAAATGCAGAGTACGGAATGGGTGGCCAGATCTCCACAGAGGGCGACGTCTACAGCTTCGGAATACTTCTGTTAGAAATGTTTACTGGGAAGCGACCTACTGATGAGACATTCAAGAATGGCATGAACCTTCACAACTTTGTGAACTCAGCATTTCCAGATAGGATTGGCGAGATCTTGGATCCCATCATAATGCAAGACGGTACAGAACATGAAGATCAAGCAGTCATTACCATGCAAGGTTGCATCATCCCTCTGATTAAGATAGGCCTTTTGTGCTCCATGGAATCGCCAAAAGACCGACCAGGAATCGCCAAAAGATTCGGTATAGGTAATAGTCACATTATGTGCTTGTGTTATGTACTGTACATTTTAAATGTAGCTGTGAATTGTTTACTTCGATAAGCATGTACCTGAAGTTAAAGTGAAAGATACTCTGTTTTTAAGCCAAGGTGACGCCACCACCGACGCTGTTCACCGCTGTACTTCCACCGCCCCTCCCTCCCTCTAAGCTTGAGGAATCATAACCGGTGAACTTAAACCCTAACCCGTGGCGGAAGAGAAATATGGTGACACCCGAGAGGAGGAAGATGAGTTCATCGAAACACGAAATGTTAGAACATCGATTGAAACTTAAGTAATTTTACGGTAACTGTGCATTAGCAATTCCGTAAACGGATTTGCTAATTTTTAGTTGCCTGAAAAAAAAAATTATCCATCAGTCATCTATAATTGCACAGTACTAAACCTAAAATTATGTACCAGGTGATGTGCAATTTTAGCATAATTTTACTGTAACTTTTAATTCTATTTATTTTTGTATTTGTTTTTGTTTTCTTTTGTATTTGTATGGTTCACCTATATTTAATTTTGTCCATTTTATAATATATTTTTTGTATTTGTAGGGTTCACATACATTTACTTTTGTCTATTTTAGAAAAAGACAATCTAACTCATAGAATGTTGATTGAACGGTGAGAAAAGACCTATAGAATATTTGATTGAACGATGAGAAAAAGTAACAGATGGATAAAAAAATTTCAATCACCTAAAACATATATACTCCCTTCCGTAAATTGAATCCCCTCTGGTCACCAGTAGCAAGTAAACTAAGCCTGGCCGCCCGCCACCGTTAACGGAGCCGCCTCTTGCAGTAGCGCCACCGCTCACATCACGACCGCCGCCCTTCAATCGATAACGGCCGCCACTTCATCGGCCGTGCTTAGGCATACCACCTCAACGACGTGTCAGTGACCGAGTAGGCGCCGTCAGGCCAGGTGGCTGCACGAGCCAAGCTACCAGCCACCCCGCTCTCGAACCTCATGGTGCCACAGCCCCGACGGCGCCCTGTGGCTGCAGTGAGAGAAGATCCTCAAACGGCGGTCGCGCCTCAGCCGCCGCGCCGCCTAACCCGTAACACCAGACGCCTCCGGCGTGGGGCTTGCCCGCGCGCCCACACGGCCACACTGCCCCTAACTGGTGCGTTGCGAGAGCACGGAGTGGCAAACCATGGAGGAAGCTACGAGCAGTGCTGTGATCAGCACATGGTTCGTAGATTGCGCAGGACAGGAGTCAGACGGCTGATCACTGATCAGATGGACCCAACCTTAGTATCGGTGGGGTTTTCGAGAAAAAAAAATTACCGAGGTGACCGAGGACGAAAATCCGGAAATTCCGATCAATTTTGACCCAATTTTTTTTAAAAAAAAATATATGAATTTTCAGATTTTAAATTTAAAAAATCAAATTCGAGTAAAATTCAAACAAATTTGAATATATTTTTTTGATAAAATTTATCCAAACCACCAATTTCGGAACCACTTTATATTTCCACCGGCCCACCGCTAAATCCGATTTTTCCGATTTTCGGCCGGCCGGTAAAAAAATCCCTGGTTATCGGTGGGCTGTTTTGGATTTAACCGTTTCGGTTGGTTCGTACACGTGCGGACAGGTAGCCATGTAAGTTTAGGTCTGCATTAATTTTTTTAAAAAAAAACTTCCTCATTCTAAACGAGCCCTAATATTATTGTAAAGAAACATGCGACACAACGGTGGAACACGCCTTCACCTGCATAAGAATTCATATATGCTGTCATGACACACCGCGTTGTTTTACTTCAAATGTAGTACTAAACCTAACAGTTTTTTTTTAATTGCACTGTGCATTACCTAATTGGACCTCTCTGTTGCGCAAAACAGCAGGTTTAATACATAACAATGCACAATCTTAAAATCCATTGCACTTCGCGCCAGGCATAATCTCTAATCAGATTCAACCCGCGTACCTGACAGCCCGGGCCCAGCCACAGGCTCCACACATGCGGATGAGGTGGCATGTCACTCGAGTGGCAAAGTGGGAGGCGAGTCTGTTTTTCTTGTCCACGTCGTTAGAACGATCGCGGTCGTTGTTTCTAGAACGTATCCTTTGAGATATAATAGAGGATTAAATTAATTTGTTATAGATTAAATTATGTCTAACAATGTTCAGTTTTGTCGTTTAGACACCTCATTACATGAGATTACATGAGACGTTCCTGACGGAGTAAGTCGTGAAATAATTTCACATTTCTTTAGATGATCACCAAACTCATAAATCAAATATTCACCTCCACGATCTAATTGTAGATATTTAATTATCTTACCAAGTTGATTATGTATATTATTCTGAAATTCTTTGAACTTTTTAAATAATTCCGACGTATACCTCGTTAAGTAGATGTAATCATATCTACTAAAGTTATCAGTAAAAGTAATGTAGTACTGAAAACCATCTCTAGCCGAAATGCTCATTGGTTCACGTAAATCCGTATATATAAAGGCCAATAAGCCACTTGCCCTCTCACATTTGATCGTGAAAAGTGCTCTTATCATTTTACTAAGTAAACAAGATTCATATATTTCAAATAATTCAAAATCAAATGTTGGACCTCAGATTTCTGCATCTGGATCCTCTGTGAAATCACTGTGCTATTCCCTGGATCAGTAGATAGCACTCCACAGGTACATTGCTGAATCAAACCATACATGGCGCAAAATTATTTCATTCATTAATTTACACATCAGAGTTTACATAGACCGCTTTGGGTCAAGTTTTACAATAAGGGCCGAACAGGCCAAATGAATACATTACACAAGATAGCGGAAGCAACAACGGAAGCAAAGGGGTGAGGGCACATCTTACCGCAGTAAGTGATCGGGAACCTGTACGCCCGATATTATCCGAAACTTCGAACAATATAGGAGGTACACAAGAACCAACGGAGTCAGCTAGACTGGGGTGAGACTAGAACAGATAAGGACTAAACTACGCTTCAACGTTCCCCGGGTCTTGGACTTACGGATCCTTGATGCGCTTGATGCGGCTCAGGTTCTGCTTTCGAGGGTTTGGGGGAAAGAGCGAGGATGAGCACAACTACCGTGCTCGCGAACCAACACACACAGATGCAATAATATATATGCAGGGTGTAACAAGGATGGCTCGGGTTCTTTTATTTGCGTGAAGCAACATTTGTAAATACAGATATTAGAAAGTCATATCACTTAGCATTTGGATCAAATTGCATTTTTAAAGAGATTAATTGTGCAATAATTAATAAAAGCAGAGGCTACCTCCACCTTCATGCTTATATTTTGTTGGTGGTCATACCCACTTATTACCAACGCTGGGTAAGAATACCCAGGAAAATCCAAATCAAGGGCTGGGTGAGCCCCGCACATTTTCATCCCAACCACAAAAGTTTTCGAAATAGAACTATATCTTGTAAGTTCTTTTGCCCGCCCTTGACCGTGGGCACGACTGTTCGAACAGTTTTTATTCTCTGCAGAGATTGCACATCTTTACCCACAAGAGATAATCGTCTTGATATGTACACATGTTTCCTTGGACATGTGAATCAAGGGGAGATTATCACAAGGCGTTTACAAGGCAGCCCTCGATATTTGCCACACCCGCTAAGGTTTCACCTGAGCGGGGTTTCGTTCCCGTGGGACCCGACAACCACTACGCCCAGACCCCCTCTTGCGCCATACGACTTACGCCTAGGTTCCGCAAGTCGCATACCCCAACCCGTAGCCTCGTGGGCTCACGGCGAAGGGATGCCCCTCCAATGGTGCAGCTCGTACCGAATGACACCAATTAGTTAGCCAGGTCGACACCATTATAGACTTGTGGCTGTACTGTTTTGCAATATGAGGTCATCACAGGATGAAGTCCTTCAGATCATCTGGGCGGTTCTTACCACATGCCATTCACAAAAATATCCTGGGCTACATTAGCACCCAACCATATACCCTCCAGCTTACCATCCGCCCAAATGGGTATTAGCAAATTTTTAAAATTTTGGAAAGGTATAAAACAAATTATCCAACCAGTTCAGTCATTCTCCCCAATGACTGCCCAAAACAATTGATGATGATTAAAGGATGATGATTTGGGGTAGAATTACCCCGGTACTTAAACAAGACTAGCATGGCGTTTAAGTACGACCTATAACTAGTAGGTTACCAGATATTTACTAGGGTGACAAAGATATTGGAATTTCAATTTTCAAAGAAATGGATTAATAATTTATTAATCAACGAGTAGGCATTTAACTACCTTAGAGTGTTTGACATATATTTGCATAGAAATTAGAACATGCAATTTGATATTTTAAAATAACATAATTTGTATAAAATGTAGGATCAATATGATCAAAGTGTTGACTCGCCTGGGCTATTTTTACCGTGGCCTTGATCTTACTCAAAGCCTGATTAGACAGAGGTTCGAAGTCTTGGTCGGCATCTTTGCTTGAATCTTGGATCTGCTGGAGTCGTCGATTCTTCTGGACTTCGATTTCTAATTACGCAATAACGATTGAAAAACCAAATAAATCCAGAGAACTCAAAAGACCAAATAAAACACAAGAGCCTCGGAAGATTGCGGAGGACGGGCTTGAGAGAAGGGTTTGGACGACACTGAAATGTTTGACAGAGTCAAACGTCCAGTTGGGCGAAAGGAGGAATGATAGAGGATTTCTGCCCGGAGGGAGGATACAAGGAGGGTAAGGTCGAATGAGTTTTTGCCGGAATGCTCTACTGCGGATTCGGAATACTTGCAAGACTATCATTCGACAGGTGACAAAGCAACTCAACTACCAGTTCTAAACCAATATAGAATACCAGATCGACACACAATCCAATGGCAATTTAATACCAATCTCAGCTGTCAGATAATACTCATCGATTCAAAAGCTAGCTACTCAACTTACTATTACAACCAATTGCTAAATCAAGACACAGATCCAACTACCAATTATACAATTGCCAGATTACCAATCATTGCCAAACCACAAATCCTTTCCAAACAATACAAATTGATAAAGCAATCAAATTAATACTTCCGGCTTTCACTAAATATCATTACTTCCAACAATCATTGATCTACTGACGAAACACTAACCAACAATTAACAATTGATTACCAAATCCAATAGACAGTACTACTACTGAAGATCAAGCTATCCTTAATAATTAGGATCACAATCAACAATTCAATTTACTGCCAAAACACTTATACTGATGATCAGTAATCACAGACAATTAATCAATAATTAAATTACTACCAACAAAATATTCTACTAATCTATGGCAACATTTCTTAATCGTTGGCTCGATGGTAACCTCATTTCTATCGCAGCGATCTGGGGAAGCAATTACGAATCAAATATTGACAATCGAAACATATGAATAACAATTAATCGCAACGTCTACAACACAACAACTCAATTGACAGGCTAGCGACTAATGACCTAATACACCAAATACCAATGCCAGATCAATACAAAGCCTACTGCTGAACAACACTTAATGCGACAATTACTAATGATCCCTGACAAAAATCTGGACTGGATTAATTACAGACAATAATCACAATAGTTCACTGCCATCCAATGATCAAGGAACTGATGAGCATTAGACACCAATCAATACTGCCAACAATTTTGATATGGGAATCAATAATCAATACAAGGACTCAATTATCAACTTATACATCACAGAGTTTTAAATTGTCAGATCACAGATGCTCAACTGATAGATCAACACAGAGGGTCTTTCATTTGCCAGTGCACAACATACTCATTACTGCCAACAGATCAAGAACTGATGAGCAAAACAACACAGACCAACAAACAATACTGCCAACTATACTGATGCTCAAATCACTAACAATAGTCACTGATCCACTGATGATCCCTGACAAATGCTGATCAACCTATTGCCACTGCTGCTGAGGGGAGTCTCGGCCACAGGGAGTGCAATCGGTAGGAGGAGCAGGGGAGGGGGCTCGGCCAAGGCAGAGAGGGACAGGGCAAGGGGGAGGCTCGGCCAGACACACAGAGAGAGAGAGAGCAGCGGGGCACACACGGGGAGGGAAGCAGGGAGAAGGGGCTTCGGGTGATGGCTGCCGATGGCGGGCAATGGCCGGAGGGCACGGGGAATACCGAAACGGGATGCTGGCGGGGGAGGAAGCTAAGGGGAGTGGTGGCGCGGACCAGGCCAGCGGGAGGAGCTGTGGCACCTGGCGGTCGGGCTTAGCGCCCACACTGGCGCCGGAGGTGGAAAGGAGCACCAAAGGAGGGACCAAAGCGGCGGGGAGGAGGGAGCCTTACCGCTGCATCGGTGGAGGCAATGAAGCACCAGGGTTGTTCGGCGACGGAGCCGAGCGTGGCGCGGGGAGGAGTATCTGTGGCGCAATGTCCTTAGTGGCGGGAGCTTGGCCGGCTGGGAGGCTCGGGGCGTGGCGGCCGAGGCGACGGGCGGCCGACGGCAAAAAGGGGCTTCAGCGGGGAGAAGCCGAAGCAGGCGTCTTGGAAAGACTTACCAGGAGGAGGAGAGGAGCGGGAGAGGCAGGGGCACCGGCCTCTTATAGCCGGTGGAGAGGGAGCCACGAGGTGATGACGTCGGCGGATCCGGCGGCATGGCGACGGAGTGGCGGCGACGTGGCGTCCCATGGTGGCAGTTGGTGAGGACGACGAGACGTCGGCGCTGACTGGAGAGGCGACGGACCGGGCGGCGCACGGCTTGGACCGAGGCTTCGCTTGCTGGACCGGGCGGAGATGTGCCTCGAGGACGAGGTCGTCGTCCGCGAGGTATGGCGGCGGCAGCGCGGGCTGGCGAGGATGGGCGGCGCCGGTGGGGCCCGATGAAGCGCGTCACGGCAAGTGAAGGTGGGGCGGGTGAAGGCGACGCGCGGCGGAGCAGTGGAGGCGGGGCGACAGCAGCATGGCCGGTCCGAGTGGGAAGAAGGCGGAGGTCGGGTAGGCGAAGAGAAGCCGGGGAGGCGGCGGCGGCCGTGGCGGCGCGAGGGAGGGAAAGAGGAAGACGAAGCGGCCGAGGAGAGCTGAGTGGGGGAGGCGATGCGGGCGGAGGTGAGTCGGCCGAAGACGAAGGGTTCGGCGAAGAGGCCGAGGCGGCGGGGAAATCGGATAAGGGAGAGGGGGAGAGAGAGAGAGGAACGGGCGAGGCAGGCAGAAGAGAGCCGGGCCGAGAAAAGGAGGGGTGAGCGGGCCGTGGCCGGGAAAACAGAGGTGGGCCGGGGCGAACGGGCCGGAAGGAGGTAATGCAGGCCGGCGAGGAAATGGAGAAGCGGGCCGAGCCGGGGAAAAAGAGCGCCGCGGCTGGGTCGGGCCGGTTCGGGCGGAAGAAAAACAGGCCGGGACGATTTGGGAAGAAGGAGATAGGGGAGAAAAATAAGTGAGCCAAGATTGAGAGGCTGGCCCCAAAAATAAGGGGGCAATATTTTGGAAAGGGTTCAAAATTCGAAACAAATAAATTTGACTTAAATTTTGAGTTTGAGATTTGACAGTGGGTTTGAAACACAAACCCGAGCTTAGGGGAAGCTCGAAAATTTTGGAAATTTAAGCGGCAAACGAAAATCAAAATTGAAATAATCGGCGCTGTTTGCTATCTGAAAAACGGGATGTTACATCAAATGAGTTTCCTCCCTCCCTGCTGCATGTGCTAGTTCTCCCCCTACTTTGCTTTGCTTGTCTCGGTTAATTTAGAGGCGATTCCTTCGGCTCTTCAGGTCATTTTGTATTGCCGTCGCGTTCAAACTTTCCCCGTTATCCCTTGTTAATTCTTTTTAGATGTGTTATTAAATTAGTAAAAAAATAGTCATCAAACCATGCGCATGCACGGGCAAACAAATTTGAAGTGATTTACCTTTTGATTTTCTAAATCTAAAAGATATCAATATATGTTAATATAAATATTGTTTCATTCAAAAAAATCCTATCCAATCACAAATGAAAGTTGCCCTAGAATGCGTGCAGTCAAATCATATTAATTTTGACCAAGAATATTGTCTAAAATATGTTGTTTGGATATACAAAAATGTTATGAGTAAAAGTGTCAAAAAATATTTTCGTAATATTGCACTTTATAGTTTTTTTAAAAAAAATATATAGTAATAAAATTTTGTTGACTTTGAAAAGTTAAAAATAACTTTTTTTTAATCGGAGGTAGTATTGGTTAACTCTCGCACTATCACTAAATATAGATAGTCATATATACAATGCAAGCAGTCAAGCATTGTTAGATTAATTATACATACGCAACTAATATTATTAGAATTTAATTTTGTTCAAAACTAGTCAAAACTACTTAATTTCATTTTCTTAAAATACTTTTACTATACCATTTAAATATTATTTAATTACCTAAGACAGGTAGATAGACAGATGTGGGTACCAGGTTTTTTTATTTTTTAATAATACTTTTAATTTATATATTTATATATAGTTAAATATATATGGTAACGTTATTCTACTGCTGAGCATATAATAGCTTATTCTACGTGTCGACCAGACGAGCGTGTCCAACTCACCACGCTCGCCTCCCACGCAACCGACCGTAAAACCACACTCGCCGCATGCAACCTTTTACTGCAGCACTACAAGATATTTACTATAACATCAGCGTGCACCCGCTTCGTACGAGGACCAAGACAGCTAACAAATATAGGTTCTTTATTAGTACCATAATGATTCTTTTTTTTTTGCCATAACTTTTGAGTTGGCAGCTTTGATTCACGAACAGTTTTCACCAGTAGTTTGGTGACAACGAGAGTAACATAATGATATAAGTCTCACCAATAAAAATATTTCTGTATGTTTACTAAAATAGATTTATTACATCGCTAAAATATATTTACTGTAATCTCCATGTGCGTTTACTGCACCTTTACAATAGATTTACTGTGATATCATTGTGCATTTCATAAAGATGTACATCAGATTTACTACGATCTCCTTGTACTTTTACTACAGTACTACAAGAAATTTGCTGGGATCTTTTTTTCACAAAATTACTACAATCTTAGCCAACTAGTAACATGTAGCCAACCAACTAATAAATATGGATTTCTTATTAGTTCTAGAATGTTTTTTTTTTCTAGTTTTAGCCATAACTTTTGATTGGCAGTTCTGATTTACGAACGGTTTTCACCGGTAGCTTGGTGAAGACGAAAGTAACATAAAGATATGTCTCGCCAATAAAACATCTTTGTGTGTTTATTAAAATAGATTTATTGCATCGCTAAAAGAGATTTAATGCAATATCTATATGCGCTTACTGCACTGTTATAAGATATTTACTACAACCTCATTGTGCCTTTAATAAATCTATACAACAGATTTTCTGCAACTTCCTTGTGCTTTTACTAAAGCACTCTAAGAGATTTACTGTGATTTTCCTCTTCTTCTTTTTGAGGAAGCTGCAGAGACATCCTTATGTTTTTAATGTAACACTACAAAAGATTTACAATGATCTTCTTTTTTAGAAAATTAATGTGATCTTCTTGTTCATTTACTATACCTTTACAAGACAGACGCTATCAATCTTAGTATTACTGCACTCCTTATACTTTATAACATCTTTATCGGAGATTTACTACCACGCTGAGCACAGAAGGGCGAGTGGAGAGAGAAGCATGAGTTGATTGCAAACTTTAAACAATAATATCTCATAAGCCATTTATCATATTTACGATTCATTTAAAGCGTTTGGCTGGGGAAATATGCTTAACAAAAAGAGATCATAATGAATATGTTTTAATGTTGTCAAAGACGATTACTGAGTTCATATTTACTATACATAAGCCAATCAATTATTGCATCGTCTGAGCACAACAAGGGTGGGTAGTGGTGGATTTTCTTTGACCAGCCTTTGATTAAGGTGGGATATGGGTTTTGACACCCGGAAGATAGTGGAGCATAGAATAACATATTGTATGTTCAGGTACAGAATAGTGTGTGTGTGCGCGTGTGTGTGTCACCTTTTCTTAGCATTTAATTCCATTATTATTTTATGGGGGTTTTAATTTTGAATTTAATATTTTTTAGCTGAAGGTCATCTGATGTTATAATATACTAGTAATCGTACACATGCAATGCATGTTATGAATAATATATATTGCATCAAATATGTAATCACATACAAATTTAGAAACCACATGTCTTGTGATATATTCTCACCCAAATTCATAACTACCTTACCAAACTACTGTACAAAATGTAAAGTGGCCAACATTCTTAAACACCCATACTCTACAGCAGAAATAGAAAAAGAGATGACAACGCAACACTCTCCCACTTGGATGTAAAATAAGATTTGATCAAATCAAAAAATATACTTATCAACAGTGACCCCACTTACAATTTTGTACTTTTATTAGTCTATAAATGTGACTACAAGATTTTAAAATCAAGCTCAAATCACATTTGCAGGATAGACAAATATGATTAAAGATGATTGCAAAATCACTATTCATGCAGAATTTGTCTTTTTGGTAATGCTATTAGTTTAATTCCGAAATTTTTCAAAGCGCCTTGCCAGAACATTGGGACTTCTTCTGAAATTGGCATATCCACAGTGCAGAGCGTTGCCAGCATAAATGGAGCAGTAGCCACCAGGGTTTAAAAAACCGGTACCGGCCCAATTACCGGCCGGCGGCTGGTACCGGTAACCGGCCGGTTACCGGTTTTTCCCGGTTGAATTTCGTTAAATTTTGCTTAAAATTCAATCGAAATTCAAAATTCAAAATTTGAATTTACAAACTCCGGAAAAACCGGCCGGGATTTCAAATCCCGGCCCCCACCGGTAAACCGGTTACCTTACCGGCCGGTATTTCAATCCATGGTAGCCACACATAACTGCTACAACAAGTAGCACAGAACAATCAAATGTTCATTGCAGTACATGGTTATCGAAAGCAACATGATTTTGGTATCAAGTAGCAGACGTGATGAGTCAGATACAAAAATACATAAGGTATTTTTTTTCCTTCAACTCAAACAAAAAAAAAACAAATGACATGTTGGATTATAATAATCTGCAGGCGCTAAATATCATATCTTGGTTCATGGCCTTGGATGGCTTTGGTTTAGTAGTGCGATCATACAAAACCATTTCAAAAATCGTTAGCACATCTTCACCCTTAAAGGATTACAAAACCAATTAGTATTTGTTACCTGTTGGTAGCTCCTTGAACTGGCATGAAAGTGGCAGGTGTCAAAGCTAACTCGAACCATACGAAACTGATCTAATTGGGAAGCAATACCCTACTATCGAGGCTCTCCGTGGAGATTAACTTAGGGGTGCATGTTGGCCTCTCTCTGCTTCGTAATTGTTTGCTCGGTGTAGTATGCTCAAGTGATGTCTAGCATCAGAGGCGGAGTCGGCTACGGCCCAAGCCTTCTCGAACTGAACACATATTTTTAGTGAGTTTTAAGGGATTTTTTATGGACTTTCGATCCTAGATCTCGGATCATTACCTTAGCAGTCTAGGGTCCAGTTCCGCCCTTGCCCTCATGCATCACGCATCTGGAGGAGAACGTCGTGCTGGCCGGCGGCGCGCCGGTGCGTTAAGAAACCGCCATGCGCACCACGACACTCCGTATTAGCCCGGCTGCTCCCTGGCTCTGTCATGCTTCTCCGCGACGTGTGCGTGGCCACTTGACATCCTACGTCGGTGGCACAGGCGGAGGCGGGACATCACAGGGAAGCAGCATTGCAGCCGATGGTGGACGAGTCGTCAGGAGGGAGCGGTGTTGCGGCCGCCGGGATGGCCGGGCCTCGAAGAGGAGGTTAACGGGATCTAGGCGGGAATATGGTCGAATGGCTTGATTAATTATTATGAATTGGTGTAGTTAATGGATTCGGGATTGGTATGAAAGGGTGTAACTGGTGTATTACTAAGACAATTAATTGGTCGCGGTACATATAGCTTGAAGGTAGACCACTGGATTGCAAAGATCTATGGCTAGGATTCACTGTGGATGACAGGATATAGAATGAATGGTGGCCATTAGATTAAGACGATCAGAGGGCTAGCAATTCCTGGTCGGGAAAATTGACCATTTGCTTCGTCTTTCATGTGGCTTCAACGATTTGCCACTATTTTATATGCAGTTGATTATTTGCCTCATCTTTTATATTTGGCTTGATTATTTGCTATTTTCTGGCTTTTTTGTATTTTTTGTAATTCATTTGCGTATTTTACCCCACTTGAAACGAATGTTATTTTAGGTAGGGTAAAATGTGAAACCGAATTAGAAAATACGAAAATAGCGAAAAATGGCAAATAATCAAGCCAAATATGATAAATGGGACAAATAATCAATTTGCAGGTAGACAAGTGACGCAGCAAAGAATGCTAACTCGTGCTTTTTTATATTAGTATAGATAATTTGGACACTCCCTCTGGTTAAAACCCTAATAATTACTTCATGATAGATTAACGATGAGTAGCTATTATCTCCACGTTATGTTTGCAGTTAATGCAAATTGTCACGTCATGGCTATCTAGTATGTGTTCGGCTAAGGTACGGCATCGTTGGATCATGTACAATGGGTTTACATCAGCTGTCTATAACCTTTATTATGTAGGATTTAAGCTGACGTGGATGAAAGATAATAAAGAGAGAAATATGATATCTACAATCTTGTAGCTGACTATATCACCAGAGCCAAGGAAAGCATTAAAAGATTATGTGTTGTCTACAATCCTGTAGCCGATTGTATCACTACAACTCATTGTATGAGCTATCTTTAGTGTTATCTATAGGTGACATAGAGAGTTGTTATAGACAGCAGTTGTCTATGCTCCGTGTTGGCCTTAGCAGTATCTTACATGCACGTTAAAAGAGTTAGAATCCGATTCCACATAGACGCCGATTGAAATTAAATCCAAGCCGTAGGTTGTACCAACATGAGAAATTGAATGGTTAATATATAAATTTATATTTTTTATTTTCTCCGATTAATATATAAATTTCTAGCATTTTCTAGCCTAGAATTAACCAGGATACTTCCGAAGGAGCCACCAATTAGTAAATATATATATAAAGATAGCGTGGATTAAGACAAGGAAGAGAATAATAATAGACGCCCCCTCCTTGTCGCCGCTGCCTAGGGTGAGGAGAAGAACAACACGTGATGAACAGTGCGGAGGTAGGGAGAGACAGGCGGGGGCCATGGCTACCCCATTGTGTTATAAGTGTTATACTCGTCATGAACTTTTAGTTTAAAATAATTTTAAACATGCATACGGCCTCTTCCAAGATGTACGGTTTAAAATTTGAAGAACGCATACAACATCTTCTAAGCATATGCATTGAATTTCTTATTTGGTGTATAGTATAAAAAAATAGTAGTATTTGTCCAGCTCCCTTTATATCTATTTCCTAACTGCCACGAGTAGAAGAGGACGATTGGAGCCAACGATCCGACTTTAATGATGTGGACAAAAAAAATTAGCTCACCTCCCATTTGCCACGAAGGCTGCCACCTCATCCGCATGTGTGGTGCGGGTCCGAACTGCCGGTATACGGGTCAGACCCGGTTAGAGATTAGGGCTAGTGCAAAGTGCAACGGATTGTCAGATTACGTGGTGTTATGCGCAAAGAAAGTTCAAACCTAGTGTTTTGTGCAATTGAGGCTTATATTAGGGATTTAGAGAATGTAGTAGGGGAATCAATGTCCCATGAGGAATTAATTGAAAAAACAAACCCAACAATACACGTTGGCATCGGTGCACGTCAGCGGCCAAACCCACCAAATCGTTCTTGGGACCTATAGTGACCCACTTAAACATATTTAAGGACATGAAACTATAGTTTCAAAGTTTTAAGGACGTAAGTGAACTAAGGTGATAAGTTTAGAGACTCACGCCGTATTTTACTCGAAATGGAAGTATGGAGTGATAAGCCATAGCAGACTGGAGTAGCAGATTCCAGTTCCACGATCAGACTGCAGCTAGGAATGTCCAGTCTGCAACCCTGCATGTATCGAACAGGATTCCGAGTATCAATTCCCATTAAACAGGGTTATAAAGGTTAGTAAACTGTAATCACATATATCTGAAATATCATGGAACAGAGTAACCAGAACAAGCAGAGTCGACAACAGTAAGTAGAAAGGTTTTGTTGAGACCAACTGATGATCAAGGTGATGCTGTACAGAAAAATCACCAAAATACTCTTCGATATAAACATTGAATCAAGATCAGAAGATCCCAGGAAGTGTGTTCATGATCTATTTATTGCCTTATGTAGGCTCTAAGCTTATCAGAGTAGTATAGCAAAAGAAATATTGATAACGACCACAAATCAATACAACCATAAATTCCATCTCTGAATGAAACTGCCAGCGGATATGCAAACAAAGCAATCCAAAACACAGGCACCAGCGGGCAGCAGCTCATTACAAAGGGAAATTAAACCATACTAGAAGATCGCGCGCGCGCCCTTCGGCGAGGGTGTGGACAGCGACGCGCGGCCATGGGGTCCACCGGATGCGCGTAGAGTCGTTCTGGCCAAGCCGTGGATAGGCACGCGAGGGCACGGGCCCACCGGACAAAAGAAAGCGACGCCTCCCTGCGCCAGCGCCGTCCATTCGCATCAAGCGCATCGGATGGGCCGGAGCTGAGTTGGGCGTGATTGGCCGGCGCCTTTTTTTCGGACGACGTGGCCAGGCCAGGTGGGGGCCAATCCCACGCGCTATTAACTATGGTAATATCATAGCACCATATAGACCATACAATCCAAAGCATTTAGACCTCTTGTAGAGCTTCCTACGTCTGCTGTTTCGGTAGAAACAACAAGCTTCCATTAGGTTTCCAGTTTTTCTAATGAGGAGATTGTACCACTTATCTCTCTGAACTTACATTTTACTTTCTTAGTCATCTGAACTTACGAGGTTATACCACTTAACTCCATAAACTTGCATTCTACTTTCTCAGCCCTTGATCATGTGAAATTATACCACTTAACTCTCTGAACTTGTATTGAAGATAAATTTATCGGATGAGATGCCAACAACTTCGTTCCCTCTGAGTCCGGTGGACTTGTTGCCGCTCTGTTCCGACCGTGTTCATCGTCCCTATCACCTCACGCCAATAAAAACATATTCTTTGGGTCCAGAAACGCACCGTGCTCGCATCTTCGCTAGAACTCCACCGTCGCAATTTGCCGCCACCCTCGCCCTTACCTCCTCTGAGTCAATCGTGAAAGAGAACTTCGCTTCAACACAAGTTCAAAGATGTAAGCGGTACAACCTCACAAGTTCAAAGAGCAAAGAAAAGTAAAAAAAAAATACAAATTCAGAAAGCTAAATGATACAACCTCACAAGTTCGTGGACATATAATGCAATTTTCTCTTTTATAATCAAAGAAGTTGGAAGAGCCATTGGAAAAAAAAGGAACTAACATCAGAATAATTAAACGGGCCTCTTGCTTTCTTCCCCATATCAGAAATAGACCAAGACACATTTTTCTCCGAAAAGAATTTGCAAAACTTTGCATGGTTTTATCTTCACAAACAGGCAAGGTCCAATTTAATGAAAAACGAATTTTGAGGGATAGAAATGCCACATGCAAGATTTAGTTGATGCTATCAGTAGTCAAATGTCAGAAAAGATAAGCATAATATCAAAGAATATCCTCCTCTTTTTCTGCGACGAAACAACAATATCTTCTCTGGCTTATGTTGCTGCATGTGTTGGAACGCTTGTTTATCCTTTCATCCTTTGTGACCTGATGAGGACTTCTTGAATGAAATTGGGGATCCCAGCGCCCCATTGTCCAAAAGAAAAAAAAACATAGCAGCAAGAAGACTCGTCAAATAACACATATATCTCAAGAGTAACAAAATCAATGTAGGATACCTGGACTCAATCTACATTTGTCTTGTTAGGATTGACACATTTGATAATTAATAGATGAACAACCGCAACCCTTTCTTGTTTCTTGTTTTGATTCCCTTCAAGAGCCTTTCAGGTATTTGGGAGCTGCTGCCAAAAAAGAGCACAGACGCATACAAAATTTCAGAAAAGGCCATAAACTAACCACATGAATTAAGAAGCCAAGCCAATAGTAGTAACTAGTGCCATGGCCAGATAAATGTGCAATTTCATTTGGCAAAACACTAAATCCAAAAGCCCTTGACAGCAAAACGTTTTGTTACCAACCTACAGGCTACATGGTTGTAATACCAATACACCATGAAATGCTCCCAGAGACCCAGACTGCCAGAATGTCCAGCGACACTTATTGTTGTGCTCAGTAATCTCAGATATTTGAACAACAAACAGGAATTTGCAACTGTACAGATTAACATCCAGATAGCACTAAAGGATTCATTAAACATACAGGATTATATTACAGGTAACTGAGGCAAGTTATTGGATGGGGGCAACAGAAACATGAAGAAACACATGTATAAACAGATTTGAGCAGGGAAAAGACCAACATTTAGAAATGGAGCTGCTTGCACTGCGAAGAAACAGCCTCTGAGGGGCAGTATGGGCACTTGAAAGGTCTGGAGCTGCTCTTTGATAGCTTCATTACCGATTGCTTCGATACAACGTGGCCGCAAGGCATCAGCATTGGAGGGTTCTCATCACTTGACTGCTCTCTGAGCACTGGGCATACAAAGACAGAGTGGTACTGGAACTCTGGTCCGATATCTACAGGGACAGGAAGTTGCTTCATTGCCTGCCATTCCTGCCTTTTGGCAGCCATTACCGTGGTTAGCTTCAGCAAGGTTGGTAGTCCTTGAAAACCAGCTGATATTGCTACACCAAGTGGGCCCTTCCTAGCCTGTCCCAAAAGGCTGCAGAATTGATGAGTGAGCTCCTCGGCTAGTTTCTCCCAATGCGTCGATGACATGAACTCAGCGTATGGGGACTGATCAAGCCGGCCAGCCCAGAGTAGGCAGGCCATTAGCTTCTGGATTTCTGGCTTGTGCAAGTCTGCAAAGGGCTTTAAGTGAGTCCTTGCATACTTTAAAGCCTCGTCTCTACTTCCTTTAGTGAGTATCTCGAGGAACTGAAGCTGATGAAGCTTCAACTCAAGCATTGAGCCATTCTGCAACAGCTGATCATGGTTCTTGGCAGCCCAACTGAGGGCAGGCTCAAGGTTTCTAGCTTGCATCGCTTCAAGTATTCCATACATCTCCCTGAATGGTAATTTCAAGTAAGTCCCGTCTGATTCACCACACTCATGGATGAAGGAGTCCCCAAGATCGAAGAGGCCTTGGTGGTAAAAATGATTCGCTATTATGCTGTTTATTGTATGGACCTCAAAATCCACTTTTCTGTATGCCTTCGATATGTCTGGATTGAAAGACTTCTCGAGGAGCTTGAGATATTTGTTTAGGGCAACATTCAATTCCTTTTGATAGCCTTCAAGTTGGCTTAATGGTGCCATTTTGTTCAGCTTGGCTTTCAGCTCTGCAAGGATGGATGCATGGTCAGCACTGCCGATGGAATCTGTATTCATCATCTGCATCTTCGCAATTGCCTGCTCAAATTCATTCGCTATCTGATCATTAGCTTCCTGAACCTTAGCAGAATATAATGCACGCTTTTCAATAACTCGGTCAAATGCCTCTCTTAGACTGTCAAGTTCCATTGTATGATTGTAATGCACCCAACGAAGCAGCACAGTTTTGCCACTGCCCTGTACATGTCAAAATCCACATATACATAAGTAACTCATTGAGAAAACTGCTACAAAATCCAAATGCTAAAAAATCAGTCTGTTGGATGCAGCAATCATAACATAGGTTGAACTGTTGTGATTGAATAAACACTGGATAAACCTATAGTGATCAAGAAGACACAAGGAAGAGTATAATAGTACAACATACCAGACTAAGGTTGAGTATAATAGTACAGCATACAAGACTAAGGTATTTTACGTTTCCTTTTTGTTCCCCTCTTATTCATGATGTACTACACCAAAAGACTAAAATGTTGGCTAAATTCTAGGAATCGAAGTATGTTAGGAACACAGTAATACTTATAGGAGAGTTGCACAGTTCTATTCTGCAACTGCACTTTTAGAACATGGTATTAAAATGACCACATATTCTCTTGAAGCTGGAGACTAACAACAAATCGAATGCAACACTGTGTTATTATGTAAGCCTGACATCACAATTCAACACCACTCACAGTACCCTGCATTCCCACTCCAGAGCAGCATGTATCTCATCACTAATAGTACATTTAAAATTTTCCATCCATGTTGCTCAAAAAAAGTCAGTGGTTCCTGCAATCAATTCGTTAAGGTGCCACATGCATACAAAATGTATATCTTGAGGGCATGATTGCAAATACACTTGGACCTTCAAAGTTCAAACCCCTACATATACATGGAGACTTGCCTTCTTTCTCTCTATAAATATATCAGTGGCTGTGAATTGGGAGAAGTACTATCAAATTCATTTCATGCTTCATCATCTAAAACTAACCACAGTAGCTTATACCCATGTGCGCTTGTAGGAGATGCATGTGCAGCCCAAAACATATAGTCAACGAAGAAACAATCTACTTTACTAGTAGTATAAAATACGATGCCAGACATTATCCGTAAGATTCAATCAAGCATACAAGCCTTCTTTATAGTTCAGAGAGCGGGTTTACATTGCAAATGCTCTGAATTGGTACAGAAGCCTACATCCCATGGAAGACCCAAGCAGGCCCTTCCGGTACTCCATCCACTGAGACAACAAACATGCAAGAAACACACATAGGATAGGACAGTGGCAGGCAGCACGGCTCACTACAGATTTGTGCTCCATGAGTTCATTCATTCATTCATTCACAGCACGCAGTCAGCACAGCGCACGCTTGTGCGCGCGGCTACGAGTTCGATCTAAGACGGGGTCTGCCTCTCTACCCAACCCAACTTGTACGGAGACAGACAGAAGAACCCTAGGGCATCTACAGTCAGCAGCGAAGAATCGATCTTGGGCAAGCAAGCAGCGATCCTACCAAACCACAACGCATCCAACCATCGGATCGAGAACCTCGCGGGTAGATCAGACCGGTCGCGAATCAGATTGGGGAAGCGAAGTAAAGGAAGGAATCGACCGAGGCTCACCGAGAAGTACCAGCCGGGATCCCCGATCGGAGGAGGGGCTCGCGCGCGGCGTCTCTGGGGGAGATCGAGCTCGGCTCCGGCGCCTCAGTGGGTGGCCGCGACGAGAGGTGGAGGTGGAGGTGGCGGTGGTTGGGGAGGAGACGCAGCGGTGAGAGAGGGAGAGATGGGTTTGGGGTGATTGGTAACTTGGGCGTGTTGGGCTGCTACGGAAAAAGGAGAGGGACGGGGCGAAGGGGGCGGGTAAGGCTGGTCAAATGGGCTGGGCGATTCGAGGTACCGCATCGTGGGTCCGGTTCTGGTACAGTTTATATTCTTCATAGTACTTGTGGTGTTATCTCAGTACAGTAGATCGGTCTAACACAACATAAATAGTGTTGGATTATACTAGATCCAACACGATCCCAGGCAGGCACAGCACGGCCGAGTGGAACGGAGAGCCAATGCAGTGCCAACAGCAGTGGTGCTGTGCCGGCGAGGAGGAAGAAGGGCGGGTGCAGCGCGGGAGCCAGGAGGGAGTCTGGAGGTCCGAGAGGAGGAGGAGAGGAAGAACGACCGGCGGCGCGGGAGGAGGCCGGAGCGGAGAGAAAAGAGAGAGGGCTGGGGAGGCGAGGAGGCGGCTCAGTGTCGGCGGTGTAGACGAGACGAGGAGGCGGCTCGGTGTCGGCGTTGCGGACGAGGAGGCGGTGCGGACAAGACGAGGATCGAGCTAGGAGGCGGCTCAGCGTCGGGTCGTCGGCGTTGCAGACGAGGAGGCGAGGAGATGAGGCTCGATGGTGCGGTCTATGCGGACGAGGAGGCGATGCGGGGCTGCGGGCGGTGCGGCGATGAGGCAGCTTGGCGGCGGCCGGTGGGGTAGCGAGGAGGCGGTGCGGCACTGCCGCGGCAAGCGCGGGGGTGAGGCAGGGGGAGTTAGGGAGAAGAAGGGATGGGGTAGGCAGGTGGGTAAGGGGCGGGGGCAGCTGGGCCGTGGCGTCCTCGTGGGCCATGCCTGGCACGGCACGGCCCGAAAAAATCCGGTCGTTGGAGGATTTTTAGCCTTTTTATCGTTTTTTACCGTTGGGGTCTTTAAAAATAGAAAAAAATTCCAAAATTCCAAAAAATATATATATAAATAGTCACCATACCCCCCTATTCAGCGCCCCTTTATTCTCCATTCTCTCTTTGAAATTTAGTTGTGTAAATCCAAATTCGTGTTGAGCTAATTTGGCAGAATTCAAAAAAATTATGCCAAAATTTGAGAAATTCAATTTTCGGTAGCAAATCAGTGAAAGAGGTACAATACTATTTTTTGCATACTTTTATTGTTAGTGTTTGTTATGCTAAGATGAAACTAGTAATAGTGTTAGTTTCGATTTTGCAGTTTTCGCTATAGATAGTCCTTACGACAACTTTTCTCTTGGTGATTACAGACTTTCACCGCAGGAAATTGCGTCCATAGAGGCGGTTGTGGCTGCCTCAAGCCAACCGGAAGTTCTGTCATCAGGCTCCATGGCAACCAGAGTAAAGAGGTCGAGACCGTCTACATTGGAAGCGTGGGAGAATTTCGACAGAATAACCAAGCAAGACGCGGCGGAAAATAAGGTACCATATGCTATTTGTAAAATTTGTCACAATAAATTGTCTACAAAGTCTATTGGTAGAACAGGCCACTTACAAAGACATACTACAAGATGTAAGGCGGGGTAAGGATTGGTGATGAGGTAGGCGTAGCTGCAATACAACCCCGGCGGTACGGTATATGGCTAGGATTACGATCCTCAAGTAGTCCGCCAATCTCTCTATCAATTAATTACTTATAAGGATTTACCGTTAGGCTTTGGCGAGTCTATTTCTTTCCAAAATTGTATTATGACTACGCATAATCCTAGATTTTCTTCCGTTTATAGACAGATAGTAACTAGGGATCTTATAAGATACTACAATGAACACCATAATAAAATAAAGGAACTATTTACTACGTGCTCATTTTTGGTGGCCCTAACCTCGGACATATGGAGTGGTCAGGCTAGAGAGGATTACCTTAGTGTGGTTGTGTATTATGTTAATGACGACTGGGTAATGGAGAAAATGATTATAGGTTTAAAATTAAATGATGTATCACACACGGGTGAGAATATTGCAAACTGTATTATCAAAGTCGTGGAAAATTTTAGTCTTACAGACAAAATATTCTCAGTTACTTTAGACAATGCCGCTTCAAACTCTAGGGATATAGACATTCTTACTCCAGTGTTGGGTGTATACACTGATTCCTTCTTTCTATATCAACGATGCGCTTGTCATATTATCAACCTTACAGTCAAATGTGTTTTGAAGATGTTGAGTCTGTATATTAAAACTTTTCGCGATGCGATTTCTTTCTTCAATAATTCTAACGTAAGAATAGTACAATATAAGAACTTCTGCAGGATGATGGGTATACGTCCAAGAAAGTTAGATTTGAACATGGAGGTAAGGTGGAACTCTACTTACCTTTTAAGAGTTTTTTACCATACAAGAACACTTTTTCTGTTTTTTATTCAAACACACTATCAAAGAGCTTACGGTAGTATACTATTGACTGAGCAACATTGGTTCCTTGCTGAGAAGATACTATGGCTTTTAGAAATTTGGCAATATTTATGGCACTAGTGTTGTCACAGAAAAGAGGAACACTATCTAAGAACAACCCATAGCCCCGCAAATGTAACAGCGCAAAATTCAAATTTCAGTTGAAAATAAAATTTTAATTATTTTTGTGGATTTTTCTGATAATTATAAAAGTTTTTCCTTAATTTTTTTAAAGCTAAAATAATTATTTGAAAAATTTTATAACCAATTGTAAGTTAGGATTATTTCATTTAAATCCAGAATGCCCTAGAGAAATTCTGTGAATTTTCTCATAAATTTCGGATTTTGTTTGTTATTTTCTAAAGCCTTTTTGAATTTCTGTAATTATTTAAATTAGAAAAGAAGTTAATTTCGCAACACGATCTTGGGCGAATCCTCCCAACCAAAGATCGTTCTCGCGCTCGACCAGTTCCTCCGGCGCGTCATCGTTGCGGGCCGTCCGATCAAAATCGGACGATCATCACTCCGCCCGACCGGTTCCTTCCGCCGACAGGTGGGCCCGTCTACATGTCGTCTACCTCCGCACCTTCCTCCTCCTCCGGCTCTCGCGCCCGACCACCATTACCGTCGCACTGCCTCCATCAATCCCGCAATTCCCTCCCCCATTTCTCTCACCATCATGCACAATCAAATCGGCTGTTAGCGCCGCGCTCATTCCCGGCCGTTACCCCTCTTAAAGGCCCGCATTCACGCCGAGCGTTCGCCGTCGCCGCCATGACCTCCGCGCACGATCTCCGCCTTCTGACCTCCTTTCACCCTATAAAAGGGAACACCAGGAGCACCTCTCTCCACTCACTCCAGCGCCCCAACTCTCCTCACCCCAATCGCTCTCGTGCGCCCGCAATTTGAGTTTTCTCGCCACCGGCCGAAGCCTCGTTCTTCTCTGATTCCGGTGTCGTCTAGTCTCCTCCGACCACCTCGACCACAACCTCAGCATCGCCTCGTCGTTGCGATCCTCGTGCGCCCCTTCGCTTCGCCAGGAGACTGCCGGAACTGCGTCGCCACCGACGACCGAACCTCGCCGCCGCTCCTCTCCATCGCCGACGACCATTCCGCCGTGTCCCTCCGCCGCAAGGTAGCGCACTGGCTTCAGCATCTCTCGCCCTCTCTCTTTTGCGCATCTCCACACATCTCGCCGAGCAGCGTAGCGCCGACGACGTCGTCAGCGTCGCGTCAGGGCCATCTCGGCGCCACCTCAGCACATCTGCGTGTGTGGCGGCCAAGTCAGCGCCGCGTGACGCCAGGGGGGCGGGCCGCGCCAGCATTCCCCCCTATACTGTGCTGTGAGCCGAGTCCACCATGGACTCGTGCCTTCCCGTGGACCCAGTCCATGACTGTGGGGCCCATATGTCAGCGGCTCATGTCCGTACGCTGACGCGATAAATTGAATTTTCTTTATAAAATAATTCAGGAAATTCGGAATTTCTGATAATTAGGATTTATTTAGATTTAAAACTTCCAGGAGCTCGTATTTCTTCATACGAACTCCGATTTAGGTGAATCAAATTTCTAAATTTGTATAAAATTAAGATCTAGCTAACTAAACCAAAAAAATTTCATTTGGAGTTAATTTGAATTTATTTGTATTTCATTTGAATTTATTTGAATTTGGTTTATTTTACATATATAGACTTTGACGACTCCGGAGAGCTCGACCCTGTTAAAGAGGTAGAATACCAAGATTTTGAGCAAGGCAGGTTACACCATTGATCATTTTGACCCCAGTTTCTCAAATTATTTAATTCTGTTTTAAATTATTATTGCATGCATAATTTATATAGTTATTTTAAATTCTTATTTTAAATGTCTAGTTAATCCAATTCCCTTGTATAGCCAAATTTGAATGTTGAATCATCATTCCCTTGTCACCTTAGTCAAATAAGATTTGAAAGTACAAATATGCTTAGACATTACTTAGATCACAAATATTTAATTTTGGGGAATTTTAGCCGAAACAGCAAATATTGATTAAAATCCTATGACATTGTTTTGTCATGGTGGATTTTTGCAATTATCCTTGAAAAATAAAAGTGAAAAATGGGTTTGGACTTGGGCGGAATGGATGCTTGGTGGGTGCAGGTTTATGCACGGGCTCAATCCGGGTAAGGTTGAGGCCCAAGGGTTATTTTGGAAGTCGTCCAAGTCAGTTAAGGACCGGCCTTTGAGCCGCATCTTGCAAAGCTCCACCGTACTACCACAAGCCTGGAATGGGACAGGCTAGGCTGAATAATTTGTAACACTTCATTGTTAGTTGTGTCATTTTTGGTGTGTGGGTGTCGGATAGACAGTATTCCCACTTGGCGCAAGAGGGGGTTCCGACGGGTGGTTAATCCAATGGAAGTGAAACCTTAGCGGCACAAGAGGGGGCTTCTAGCGGATGGTTAATCCAAAGGAAGTGAAACCTTAGCGGGTATGACTACTTTGAAATGACGTATTGTAAAGGCCTCGTGATAATCACTTAGTCGCACACCTACGAAAGTGTGTCAGACGGACATTAAAAGTTGATTATCTCTTGTGGGTAAAGTTGTACCACCTCTGCAGAATGTAAAACTATTCGAATAGCCGTGTCCACGGTCATGGACATGTTGAGTAAAGCCACCCTAAGTTAGACTTTGTTTTTATTTTAAAAAAAATTGTACATGATTTTAGGATGGTTAATCCTTATGGTAAAATTGAACGGTTAGCCATGTGATAGGAGGATATCGATCACCATGTTTCATATGGAGGTTATCCACTATAAATTGTCAATTTAAAATCTGATTTTAAGCTATGGATTAAAAATATGCCTTAAAACTTAGTATAATTATTTAAAATTAAAAATGCTGATTTACGCAATAAACACTTACAACCTTCCTTGGTTTACTTATGCATGCATTCTAAATTCTGTATTGGGTGTAATTTACGAGCATGGTAGTTGTGCTCATCCTTGCTGAATATTATTATTCAGGAGAAGACTTCTATCCAGACGGTGAGGATCCAGACGTTTAGGCTACGCCTCCAGACGATTGCCTGTGGCGCATCGTGTGGCCTACTACCTTTTTTACTTTCGCTATGTTTTGTTATTTGGCCTCAAGCCCATTTTATAATAAACTATGTTCCTTAGTAATAAAGTGTTTGATATGATTGTGATAACACTGTTTGTGAGACTGTGTACACTAGAAATCCTGGACTAGTGTGTAAACACAGTGAATTCGGGATCCTTCGTTCCCGGGTTCGATAGCAAAGTAGATAAGATCCAGAGAATCTGAGAGCAACTACTAGCTACAACTACATACTCTGCCTCGACAGCGGATTATGCAACAGAGGAATACTTCCTAGATGATTAAAAGATAAGAGATGTCCCTAAGAAGTGACAAGTGCCAGAAGTACTCTTACTGTCCACTCTACACCTCGTAAAATCAGCATCAGAAAAAGCCCAAATAGAGAGAGCAGAATCTGAAAAATACCAGAGTCCGAAGTCAAGAGTGTCCTGAAGGTACTTGAAGATGTGACGTACTTCTTGACGATGTGAAGCACGAGGGGAAGCCTGAAATTGAGCACACAGACACACAACAAAATGTATGTCTGGCCTCGACGCCGTGAGGTAGAGGAGGGAACCGATCATGCTACAGTACTCCTTCTGGTCCACAGGCTCTCCATCCTCATCAGGATCCAGCACGGTAGAAGTAGCAATGGGAGTAGACATTGGCTTGCTGCTTCCCATATCGAAGCGCCGAAGAAGGTCCTTTGTGTACTTTGATGAATGAAGGTACCTTTTTTCAGTTACTTGACTTGAAGACCAAGGAAGAAGGTCAGCTCGCCAATCACAAGGTAGTCAGAGTCGAGATCCTAAGTTGGATCGATTTGCCTTCGGTAGGATTGAATCGGCGATTCTATGGAATTGTAAAAATATGCATATTTAACATCTATATTATAATTTTGTATGATTCTTATATAGTTTACCACTTATTTATAACCGAAAAAGGGACAAAGCACTTTTTATCGCACAACCGAAAAGCATAATGGTACTGACATGATGGGTGATATAGTTTTGAACTACAGGAGAACAGCCAATGGCCATGACTAGTTTATTACAATTACATGAGAAATGTTCACAACTTTTTAAATCAATATCTAATTGTAATACTTGCATGCTCCTTAAATGCAGCTAGACATACTCCATGAATAAAAATAGCTTATTATTATCAAGCTCAAGATTGCTCGTGTCATAATATAGATATTTGTACTAGCATTACCATACTGATATAATATTTTGCATGCTCTTTGTTTATTTATAGTCTCATTCTCATAAATTAATATCAATAAATTTTGCTCTAAAATAAAACATCAGCAAACCCTGCCTTCTAAAAAAATTAAAAAATTGTAAAATTTCTTGCCCAAACGACTCTACTATAATTCTACTCAACGATTCTACACGATTCTACTCTTTGGATCGCGACTCTACCACGATTCTACCTGATTCTGATTCACGATGAGATTTGGATCGACAGGCTGTCGTGGGTTCATAGAATCGTAAGACTCTAAGAGTAGGATCGCGATTCTAACTACCTTTGACCATCATACTCATTTCGAATTCCCTGCTCATAGAATCTGAAAATCTAAATACCAAAGCATGAGAAGAACCACCGAATATGATGTCATCCACATAAATCTGAACCAGTAAGAAGTCACTGCCATGCTTAAGAGTGAATAAGGTTTTATGTACCATTCCCATTTGAACTCATTTTTAAGCAAGAAAGTCTTAAGCCTATCATACCAAGCTCTAGGGGCTTGCTTCAATCCATACAAGGCTTTGGAGAACTTAAACACATGGTTTGGGAACTTATAATTTTCAAAACCAGGGGGTTGTTTGACATAGACCTCTTCTTCTATGAAACCATTAAGAAAAGCGCTCTTGACATCCATTTCAATATGTGAATGGCTTCTAATCTTGCTATAGGAGCAAAAGTCTCTTCAAAGTCTGAGCCCTCTTCATGGGAATAACCTTGAGCTACAAGCCTAGCCTTGTTGAGAACTACCAACCCATCCTCACTTTGCTTATTCTTGAAAATCCATTTTGTTCCAATTACATTGTGATTAGGTGGAGGTTCAAGTAAGGTCTAGACTTGGTTTCTTTCAAAAAAAAATTAAGCTCTTCATGTATGGCATTGACCCAAGAGGAATAAGATAAAGTATGGGTGACATCTTGGGGTTCAAAAGACGTAACAAAAGCATAATGCGTATGAGAATATAGAGAGATAAACCTGGGGCGAGTAACTCGCTCATGGAGATCCCCAATCATCTGCTCTGAAAGATGTTGTTGCTGAATATGAAGAGGAGGTCCTGGTGTAGATGTGTCCTCTACCTTATGAGCTGTGGAGGTAGGAGCAAAGCCACTCGAAGCGCCAGTGAAGGTGGGAAGAGGCTGTTCTCACTACTACACAAAACCTCATTACAGACGGTTCTAAACCATCATCACAGACGATTTTTTGAACTGTCTGAATTTATGTGTCTGTGATAACAGACGGTTTTCAAACCGTTTGTGAAAAAAAAAACTATCACAAATGGTTTTTGTTCAGAATTATCTGTGATAGTCCATTTCATAGACGATTCTGAACAAGAACCGTCTGTGATAGTAATTATCATAGGCGATTCTTGTTCAGAACCGTCTATGATAGTTTTTTTCTATTGTAAAAAAAATCAGATTTTGAATGTTTTATAGTTGGTACCATCATATTTTATGTGAGCTTTCTATCTTCAGAGACTCTTAAAAATACATAAAAAGGGCATCACTCCCATACAAAAACTGATGAGGACATCCCTCCTTCGGATACACGCACTACACAAGACCCTCCAGATCTGGGTGCTGAACTACACGGTCCTATGACAAGAGCTAGAACACGTCACTTAATCGATCAGGTAAAGTTGTTTCTAGGGCTGAGTGTATTATCTGAGAACTCTATGATGCTGCCTAATGGAGATGATTTATGTGGATATCATGGGGATATGCTCCAGATCTTAGGATGATGTGACAATTGGCAATGGCGTTAATGGTTTGTCGTTTCACGGGTTTTGACAAAGTTTCAAAGACGCTATTCGGACTTTACGGGCAGGGCGATCTGACCGCCATAGCACGGCGGTCCGACCGGTCCCAAATCGGTCGGACCGGCCATGTGCGCCGGTCGGACCGGCCGTGACAAAAGTGGTCAAAGCAGTGGGCCAAAAATAGAGGTGTAGGCAAGTGAGGATCCCATTGTTCTTGCTCCCATAATTTTTGGAGTCTCGATAAAAGTTCTATTGGTTTAAAGTTTCCGGTAGGTTTGGATTTTGGGGTTGAAAATTGGCTAAGTCCTTCTGGCGGTCGAGCCGGTCTTTGGTCGTGATCCGGCCGCAAGCCAGCCATCGAGCCGAGCCGAGGGGATCGACCGGTTGTTACTTGAACGTCGCTGTCGTGGCGGCGTTGTCCGATGGTTAGGTCAAAGTCATGAGTTTGATGCATATGTGTTGCATGATGCATGTTTTGACTAACGTGGGTCAAGTTGCGAAGAACTTGTTCCGGTTTCGATTTGCTTGTCTATTGTTGTGCGGGTTGCTTGGTGGTCAACGACGGTCAGCGGCGTGGATGATCGGGGCGAGGCTTGGAGAGCTTAGGTCGAGCGATCGGCGATGCGGGTGAGTCAATGAAATCAAGTATGGTGCGAGAATGGACAAGGATGACCGAACAGACGATTCGGTCGGCCGGTTTGATCAAGCGGCGCGGAGTCGGTGCAAGTGCCATGGTGGTTTCGGTGGGGCCGGATGGGAGAGACTTGCCGACATGGAGAGCGGTGATCAACCTACACGTGGCGGAGCATGCGAAGTGCTTGCGAAGATGGACTCGGTCTTGGAGAAGGACCGAGAAGGGTATTTTGGTAATCTTACAAATATCACCTTGGTGACCTTTTGCCTACCCACGGCGCAAGGCGGCGCAAGAGAAGCGGTTTAGGTTAAGAGGTGTTGTAGGCGGCGCTTTAAATTGCGTGCGTGTGTGACCCGTTTGTGTTGGGCCTTAACGGAGCCCATTTAAGTTAATCTTCTAGAAGATCTAAGTCTCCACTATAAATAGAGGAGGAGGTGGCTGCACCCTCCAACTCTTTATCATTATTGAAACCCTAGTTTTGGCTTAGGGGAGGATTAGTGGAGATTAGGTTCTAGAGAGTTTTGATTTGATCTTGTGCTCTTGGATTGAGCTTTGTCCTCCATTGATGGAGTGGTCAGTAAACCCAAACCCTATCAAATCAATCCAAAGAAAGCTTTGATCAAAGATGTGTCTCTTTGCCCTTCTTCTCTCTATTTGGTGATTTTGAGTCTTTCTTTGATTCGCATGTTTTGATTGATCTCTCTACATGATATAGCTTGCTTTGTGACATGTGGGAACACATCTAAGATCATCTTGATCATCAATCACCCACGCAAGTTTTTGGGTCGTTTTCGTTTTGACTCGTTTTGAACCATCCATCTCTCAAACTGAAAAATGTCGTAACTTTTCCATGGATCTCCATGATCTTCGATTGGAATAGGTTCTGACATCCTAGAGAAGGTGTGTACCAAGTTTCATCAAGTTTGGAGTTGTAGATCAAAAGTTACATCTATTTGCAACCGTTTTGGTGATTTCACTTTGTTCATCAATTTGAGGTCGGACCGCCCCTCTGAGGTCGGACCGCCCATAGGACCGGTCGGACCGCCCTTGAATAGAGTCGACCGCCCTACACTTAGGAAATTAAGTTTGGTTGTTTTGGTTGTTTTGCTTGGGTTTTGATTGGATTCAATCCTAGTCTTCCATTTATCTTGGTATATCGATCTTCATAGCTTCTATAGCTATTGGAGTGAAATTTGTGTTGAATCTAATCGTGGTTGAAAAAGTGGCGTGCTCCTATTCACCCCCTCTAGTCGCTTTTCGGTCCAACAAGTGGTATCGAGCCGGTTAGTTCAATCTTGATCTTAGCAGGTCCTTTGAACTGGCGATGGATAAGTACTCCACCAAGCCGCATATCTTCGATGGGCACGACTATGCCTATTGGAAGAATCGCATGCGAGTCTTCCTTGAGAGCGAAGGACAAGCTATATGGGAGGTTGTTCGAGCCCGCTCGTTCTTCTGAAGTTATTCTGCTGGCTATGACCCTCTTGGCTAACAACAATAAGGCAAAGAACCTCTTGTATGGTGGGCTTGGTAGGCGGAGTATGATCGAATTTGCAATCTTGAGGCTGCGCGCGAGATTTGGAACACCCTCGAAACCTACCATGAGGTTCGTCCCAAATCAAGAAAGTCGCGAGACGATCTATAAGCGTGAATATAACAAATTCGAGATGCGTCTGGAGAGAGCATCGATGACATTTTCGATCGCTTCAACAAAGTGATTAATCGGATGAAGGTTTGTTGGAATTGAATATTCTCGATGAAAATGCCACCCACCTCTTGGCTGCAATCAACACCAAGGAGTGGGAGATAAAGGCTACCGCCATTGAGGAGAACGTCAACCTCTACGATCGACTTTGGAGCTGCTCTATAGCAAGCTCAAGACTCATGAGATCAAGAGGATTGATCATCCCAAGAAGGAAAACATGGCCTTGGTAGCGGACCGCTCAAGAGAGCTTCGATGGGTCTTGAGTCTTCTTACGGATTTTAAACTTCGGTTTATCGCAATCCATGAAGAGGAGTTTGAGAATCTTCTGAGGCCGAGTTAGCCCTCATAGTCGAGAAAAGCCACACGGGCATATAACAATATGAGAAACAAAAGAGAGGAGGTCCGTTACTTGCTATGAGTGTGGTGAGCTTAATCACATCAAGACAAAGCGCCCCAAGTTGAAAGGAAAGAGCAACCACAAGGAAGGAAAGCCGACTTGGAAGAAGCCTCAATGGAACAAATCAAGATTTGATCTTGCCAAGCTGACAAAGCGACTCAGGGTTCTTGCGCTTTTGGGAACAATCCTTAGCGATGTGGACTCGGGGCGAGGATGACAAGGAGGAGGAGATCCTCAAGACAAGAAGAAGGGAAGGCCAAGGACTTCACGGCGTTTGCTTCATGGCCGACTCAGACGGCGTCGGCGACGATGAGTACCTCTCTCCTATGATGTCCTTCGATAGATGCGAAACTATTTTTGAGCAACTCATGAGCCAGGATAAGGCGTTAGAGTATATCATGGCTAGGAACAAGGACTTAGAGTCTCAAGTAGATAATTTGACTTTAGAACTTGCAAATACTAAGACTCTTGAATCTGATGAATGTTCTTCCTGCCATGCTCTACACTCAGAATTTGCTAAACTGCAATCTGCTCATGATATTGCTTTGCAACAACTTGAAAATGCTAGGACTGAGTTAGTTGAGGTTAAATCTGCTCCTTGTGAAAAATGCTTAGATTCCAGCAAGTTGGTTGCTCCTGGTGGTGTTGATCCTAGCCTTTGCTCTTTTTGCATTGAGCGAACATGAAGTTAAAGATATCTTAGAAGCGATTAGAGCTAAATATGCCAAGCTTAAAACGATGTTGAGTCTTCTACATGTGCTTCATGTCCCGCTCTTAAACTTGAAATTGCTTTATATAAGGAAAAATATGCTAGAGCTATTAAAGGCAAAACTTGTGAGTCATGTGTTAATCTTGAAAAGAAAATGCTTATCTTAAGGATACCTTAGAAAAATTCTCTAAAGGTAAGAAACAATTAAACATGATTACGGACAAATCTAAGACTCCTTATAAGAAGCAAGGTTTAGGATACAACTCTGTCCAAGATAATTCTAAGCCCCAAGTAACTCAAGTCTTGGAAAATGGGTTAGTTGAATTTAAAACCCAACTTTGCAAAAACTATTTTTAAATCTGGGGTTTGCCCAAACTTCTGTTAAGTCAAAGGGTGCTTCTCGGTGGTATCAAGTACCATTGCACCTATTGCAAGAAGAATGGACATTTGGTTGAGTTACATTTGGCGTAGGTTGAAAAATGATAAGAAAATTTTGCTAGAATTTCACTCAATCAACCTAGAGCTTTTATGAGACATGGTAATGTAGAAAGAGGAAACTGGTTTAGGATTTGTGTCACATGCTCATCATCATGTTCCTAGACAGGATAACTCTTATGTTAAAGTAACCATTGCTCATAATAGAACTTCAAACTTAATCAAGGATAGCATACGCTTTGCATACTACTGCAGACATGTGTCTCGATCTTGGGTTCCCAAGTCTTGTTTAACTAACTTGATGTTGAGACACATTGTTCTTCTGTGCCTTGATTTTGGGATTACTGCGGAAGAGGAAGGACACGTGGTTAAATCGACTCATTTGTTCACGCCACATGACCGGAGATTCAAGATGGTTCACCTCCTTCACGCGATCGACGGGTGATGAATTCATCACCTTTGGAGATGATAGGCAAGGGCGGATTGAAGGAGCAGGATCGATCGGGGTGAGCGACAAGTTCATCCTCAAGGGCGTCGCCCTTGTGGACAAGCTAAGGTTTAATTTGCTTTACGTCTCTCAACTTCTTGATGATGGCTATGAGACTAGATTTAAGAAAAATGCTTGTCGGGTGCTTGATTCAATTTGGTGAGCTTGTTTTGGGATTACTAGAGTTGCTAGGATCTTTGGGTGATTTTTCCGAATCTCTTCTTTGGTTCTCTCAAGTGCTTAATTTCATCTTCTTCTTGAGTTTTGGCTTTGTACCGTCGTTTGGGGCACATTGGTTTTGATCATCGGCGCGAGTTAGCAACCTTGAGCTCATGAGAGGTTTGCCTAAACTCAAAGCCGTCAAAGATCTTTGTATGTGCCTGTAGGCATGGCAAGCAAGTTGCCGCCTCACACCCATCGGTGACTATGGTTATGGTAGACGGACCGGGACGGTTGCTTCATATGGATCTTGTTGGTCCCGCTAGGTTCGGTCGATTGGTGGAAAATGGTACATTCTTGTCATAGTCGATGATTTTCTAGATACACTTGGGTGTTCTTTCTTGCTTGAAGGATGAAGCTTTTGATCATTATCATGATCTTGTTCTTCGTTTAACCACGAACTTCCGAGTGCCTTGAGAGCGATCCGCGATGACAATGTACGGAGTTCAAGAATGCATCTTTGCTTCCTTTTGTCTTTGGCGTGGAATTGAGCATCGTTCTCCTCCCACATCCCTCAACAAAATGGCGTTGTGGAAAGGAAGAACAGGACCCTAGTCGAGATGGCTAGGGCGATGCTAGATGAGTATAGCACTCAGGAGGTTTTGGGCGAAGCTATTTCTCTTGCTTGCCATATTGCAAATCGTGTCTTTTGAGACCGTCTTTGGGCAAGACTCCTTATGAGCTTCGTTTACGTAGAAAACCCTCATCTCGCATTTTGAGTCTTTGGATCTAAGTGTTTTATTCTCAAGGCAGAAACCTAGATAAATTTGAGTCAAGAACTTTTGATGGTTTATTTAGGTTATCTGCTCATTCAAGGGTTTTCGAGTTTTAATCTTTGAATCTAACTGGTTCGGAGACATGCAATGTCACTTTTGATGAGACTAGCCACAGAGCTAGATCGGATATTTCGGTGATTCACGGTGTGAGAGTATATTCGTAGAAGAAGATGATGATGGACTCGATGATACTCTTCCACTGCTTCTTTGTTGACATTCTTATCCTGCACAAGAACTGCGCGTGACTACTTAGCCTTGGTTGAGGCACTGCCGCATCTTCATCATCGGCAGATACTGCGGAGGTCGAAGAGGTACTTTCCTCTCGGTCGCCACTTCACATTCAAAAGCGACATCCGCGGATCGGATGATAGGTAATATCCATGAGCGAGTCACTCGCTCGGTATCATGATCCAAACCTCTATTCTCATTACGCTTTTGTAGCTTCTTTTGAACCCCGCGATATATCACATGCTTTATCGATTCGAGTTGGGTCAATGCCATGCATGAGGAGTTAGAGAATTTTGAGAGGAATAAAGTTTGGAACCTAGTAGAACCTCCTAGTGGTCATAATGTTATAGGAACCATTTGGGTCTTCAAAACAAACAAAATGAGGATGGTTACGTGATTAGAAACAAGGCTAGGTTGGTAGCTCAAGGTTTTAGCCAAGTTGAGGGGTTAGATTTTGATGAGACCTTTGCTCTGTTGCTAGACTAGAAGCTATTCGCATTCTACTTGCATTTCTTGCTTCTAAGGGCTTTAGATTATATCGGATGGATGTTAAGAGTGCCTTTACGAATGGTTTTATAGAGGAGGAGGTTTATGTTAGGCAACCCCTGGGCTTTGAGAATCCCAAGAACCCACATCATGTCTTCAAGCTATCCAAAGCCTTGTATGGTCTTAAACAAGCCCCTAGAGCACAGTATGATAGACTTAAGACCTTCTTGCTTAAGAATGATTTTGAGATGGGTAAGGTAGATAAGACCTTGTTCATTCTTAGGCGTGGCAATGATTTCTTACTTGCTCAGATTTACGTTGATGATATTATCTTTGGTGGTTCTTCTCATGCTCTTGTTTCTAGCTTTTACGAGACTATGTCCAGGAATTTGAGATGAGCATGATGGGAGAGCTAAATTACTTTACAGGGCTTCAAATCAAGCAATGTAAGGAAGGATCTTCATCCATCGACGAAGTATACTAAGGATCTGCTCAAGCGCCCGACATGGGTGGCAAAGCCGATCGCCACTCCCATGGCGACTTATTTGGATCGGATGAGGAAGGAGAAGCCGTGGATCAGCGCGAGTCTGCATGACATGATCGGCTCCCTCCATGCTGGCGGCATCAAGACCGGACATCCACTTCACGATGCGCCTCTGCGCGAGTTTGAGCGTCTCAGAGAACTTCCCATCGCCAGCGATTAAGCGCATATTCGGTATTTACACTCTACCCTCGGTATGGCATTTGGTACTCTGTTCTTCTTCTTTATCCATTCGGGGTTTTACGATTACGATTTTGCGGTTATCGGCGATAGGAAGAGTACCTCGGGCACTTGTCACTTCCTAGGCACTTCTCTTGTTTCTTGGTCTTCTAGGAAGCAGTCCTCATTGCACAATCTCTGCGAGGTTTGAATATGTAGGCTAGCCGCTAGTTCTTTGTAGTCGATTTTGTGGATGGTATCCACTCTTAAGGACTATGGGTTAAATTTTGCTAGTGTTCCTCTTTTACGTGATAACATACGCTATTAACATTGCTAAGAACCACATGCAACACTCTAGAACTAAGCACATAGACATTCGCTATCACTTCCTTAGAGACCATGTCGAGAAGGGTGATATTGTCTTGCACTTAGTGGAGTCAGAGGCTCAATGGGTGATATCCTCACCAAACCTTTAGACCCAACTAGGTTTGCCACCTTGAGAAGCGAGTTAGGGTAATTTATCCCTATGGGTTGGTTTGAGGGGAGTTCGATCTTTTGATCTTACCTTGTTCTTTTGATCTTTTATTGTTCTTTTTACGAACTTGTTGATCTTTTGAACTTTTTAGGTTTTAGGCTTTTATTGCATCTCATTGTATCATATTGCATTCATATGAAAAATACATCAAGTGGTATGAAAAATCCAAAAGATGCATTGTAATATAAAATTTTACCTTATCTTTTAAAATTGATGAAGCTTTGCCTATTACCCTTTGGAGCTTTTGTATTTCAATTCTTGCTCAATGCCATGTCTAGTTCTTTGACTTGCTAGAATTATCATGCTTTTACATGTGTAGCTAAGTCTTTGCTATATGAGCTAGAACCTTTTAAACAACTCAAACTAAGAAATTGCAATTTGTGGATGTTTTAGCGAGTTGCGCAATTAGTGCTCTTCTTGTGACATTGGCCCTGTCAGAATTGCTTTGTTAACTCTTTGATCTAAAATTGACCATTACTTGAGCTTTTGTGTTCTTGAGATTCTAAAAATGCTCTTGTGAAAAATGAAAATCAAGATTGTCTTATGCTTAAATTGTGCCAAACTATTCTTACGAGGCCTTGTCAAATGACATGAACTTGGAGATAGTTTGATGAACGAACGATCTCATGGGGATTGCTTGTCAAAATGACATGAACCTCAAGATTTGTCATACAGTAGAAGCTTAGAAAGAGTTTGTGGATGGCTCCTAGTCCGGGATCTTCTTTACTAAGATATACCTTTAATCAACTTACAGTGAAGCTTAGGATGAGTTTGTGGATGGCTCTAGTCCGGGATCTTGTCACTAAGTTAGATCATTAGTCAACTTCAATATTCAATGCAAATGAGAAAAATGTTGACAAATGGGCGTTTACAAAAGATTGAGCAAAATGATTCAATACGGGACTTGATTGACTCTTAAATGTGGTCTTTGTTAGATTTTTGATCTCACTTTGATATTTTGACATGGCCAATTTCACTTTAGGATCCTGTTGATGAACTTCTTTGAATTTGAGCGTTGCTTAAATTGATCAAATCTATTGCTTTACTTTTGAGCCTTGGTGCTTAGTTTTGATATATATGTCTTACCATGATCTTGCTAGCACTGTCAGGCTTGATATGTTGTTTGTGCAATATTAGAAATGCTAGCTAGTTCTTTTGGGTAATCTCCAAAGCTTCTTGTAATCAAAAATTGAAAAATACAAAAATTAAGCCACTCCATTGCACTTCATGCATACTTCTTCTTTCTGCTTCTCTCTTTATTCTGCATTTGTTATCTCTGGATGAGAGGAAGGCGTGATTCCTTGATGACTCCATTGTCAAAGGGGGAGAAGATATTTTAATGTTGGGGAGAAAATTATACAAAGGGGAGAAAGTTGGAGAATTTGAAAATTTTCTGAAATCCGAGGATCATAGTGAGGGGGATTTCTTGAATTGCATTCTTATCTTCTTATTGACTCTTCTGAACTTGAATTGCTTTTATTACTCCTCACAATGATCAAAGGTCAATTGAACAATTGTTCTTTCATATGGACCTTAAGTGAGATTTTTGACTTTTAAAATCAAAGTTTTTATGCTTTCTTTTGCCTTATCTCACTTGCCATGCTATTACGATGCCGGCTTGGTCATTTCCATTGCTTTCTCTTGCTTATGGACCAAGTTGTGCCTTTGTCAAGCACGAAAGTATTTTACTTTTCAAACCTCCAAATTATATTTTACGGATTATTGCCAATGTGTTCATCAAGGGGAGATTGTGGATATCAAGGGGATATGCTCGGATCTTAGGATGATGTGACAATTGGCAATGGCGTTAATGGTTTGTCGTTTCACGGGTTTTCGACAAAGTTTGACCTTGCTCGGACTTTACGGGCGGGGCGGTCTGACCGCCATAACACGTGATCGGCCGGTCCCAAATCGGTCGGACCGGCCATGTCTTGCCGATCGGACCGGCCGTGACAAAAGTGGTCAAAGCAGTGGGCCAAAAATAGAGGTGTAGGCAAGTGAGGGATCCCATTGTTCTTGCTCCCATAATTTTGGAGTCTCGATAAAAGTTCTATTGGTTTAAAGTTTCCGATAGGTTTGGATTTTGGGGTTGAAAATTGGCTAAGTCCTTCTGGTAGGTCGAGGCCGGTCTTTGGCCGTGATCCGGCCGCAAGGCCAGCGGTCGAGCCAAGCCACGGTGATCGACCGGTTGTTACTGAGCGTCGCTGTCGTGGCGGCGTTGTCCGATGGTTAGGTCAAAGTCATGAGTTTGATGCATATGTGTTGCATGATGCATGTTTTGACTAACGTGGGTCAAGTTGCGAAGAACTTGTTCGGTTTCGATTTGCTTGTCTATTGTTGTGCGGGTTGCTTGGTGGTCAACGACGGTCAGCGGCGTGGATGATCGGGCGAGGCTTGGAGAGCTTAGGTCGAGCGATCGGCGATGCGGGTGAGTCAATGAAATCAAGTATGGTGCGAGAATGGACAAGGATGACCGAACAGACGATTCGGTGCGGCCGGTTTGATCAAGCGGCGCGGAGTCGGTGCAAGTGCCATGGTGGTTTCGGTGGGGCCGGATGGGAGAGACTTGCCGACATGGAAGGCGGTGATCAACCTACGTGGCGGAGCATGCGAAGTGCTTGCGAAGATGGACTCGGTCTTGGAGAAGGACCGAGAAGGGTATTTTGGTAATCTTACCAAATATCACCTTGGTGACCTTTTTGCCTACCCACGGCGCAAGACGGCGCAAGAGAAGCGGTTTAGGTTAAGAGGTGTTGTAGACGGCGCTTTAAATTGCGTGCGTGTGTGACCCGTTTGTGTTGGACCTTAACGGGAGCCCATTTAAGTTAATCTTCTAGAAGATCTAAGTCTCCACTATAAATAGAGGAGGGAGGTGGCTGCACCCCCTCCAACTCTTTTATCATTGTTGAAACCCTAGTTTTGGCTTAGGGAGAGGATTAGTGGAGATTAGGTTCTAGAGAGTTTTGATTTGATCTTGTGCTCTTGGATTGAGCTTTGTCCTCCATTGATGGAGTGGCTGTAAACCCAAACCCTATCAAATCAATCCAAAGAAAGCTTTGATCAAAGATGTGTCTCTTTGCCCTTCTTCTCTCTATTTGGTGATTTTGAGTCTTTCTTTGATTCGCATGTTTTTGATTGATCTCTCTACATGATATAGCTTGCTGTGACATGTGGGAACACATCTAAGATCATCTTGATCATCAATCACCCACGTGCAAGTTTTTGGGTCTCGTTTTCGTTTTGACTCGTTTTTGAACCACCCATCTCTCAAACTGAAAAATGTCGTAACTTTTCTATGGATCTCCATGATCTTCGATTGGAATAGGTTCCTGACATCCTAGAGAAGGTGTGTACCAAGTTTCATCAAGTTTGGAGTTGTAGATCAAAAGTTACATCTATTTGCAACCGTTTTGGTGATTTCCTTTGTTCATCAATTTGGAGGTCGGACCGCCCCTCTGAGTCGGACCGCCCATAGGACGGTCGGACCGCCCTTGAATAGAGTCGACCGCCCTACACTTAGGAAATTAAGTTTCGGTTGTTTTTGGTTGTTTTGCTTCGGGGTTTTGATTGGATTCAATCCTAGTCTTCATTGTCTTGGTATATCGATCTTCATAGCTTCTATAGCTATTGGAGTGAAATTTGTGTTGAATCTAATCGTGGTTGAAAAAGTGGCGTGCTCCTATTCACCCCCCCCCCCCCCTCTAGTCGCCTTTTCGGTCCAACAATTTACTTGTACTCGGGAATCTAGGATTACGATCGGTTCAAGAAGGTACGACCCCCGATTCAGCGAGGTCTCGACCACTACAAGAAGACCTACAACTAGTTGATTCGATTGGAGCAATCTCGACCGAAAGCGAGCATAGTACTCGTTGGACACAATCTACAATCAAAGATAGCATGGACTCCTTAAGACCACCTAGGGCGGTCCTACGACCGGATCTTCGACGAAATCGCAACACAAGGTCTTTGCGTCACCGTTTGGAAACTAATAAGACTTTGTAAGCGTGGCGAGTCGAGTCCGGGTTGTGTGCGCTTCATCCACGGCGCACAACCCTAGGTTGATCTCCTCACGTTCCCCTATATATACATGAGCCGCCATAGTTTAGGCGGGTTTTCTTAGATTATTCGCCAATTGCGGTTTGCGATTATCGGTTTGAGGAACTCCACTTGTAAACTTCATCCATATCCGCAATACAATTGATTGCATCTACCTTGTTCTTGTGAGTTGCTTGATTGCTTGCGGGAACAATAACCTTAAATGGTAAGGTCGATCGCGTGCAAGCGTGGTCGATAACGACAAGCGTCTTGGGTGTAGCGAATTGCGAGTGTCGATCATTGGTCGGAAGCCTCAAATGTAATATTCTGAAAATAAATAGTAATAATAATAATAATGTCTTAAGGGCCTGTGCGTAATTAAACAAAGTAGGTACGTGGAAATAAAATATTTTGGAATTTTACGGAGGGCTAGGCGTGCTAGGTATAAAAGATCGTGGGGATTCTTCAAACCCTAGCGATCTTTTCTTTTCCCACCCTAGCCGCCACTTTGGTTTCTATTTCCGTCTTGTCGCCGTTTCTTCCTACTGCTGGCGTGGGCGCGCATTGCCGCTCGGCGTCGCTGATTTCCCTTGCGCCTGCAGTCTCCTGCCGCGTAGGTGTCCGCCCGCGTGCACCGAGTGACACATCGCCGCGTGAAAGCTGCGGTAGAGTGCGATTCTTTTCTCGGTGCGGCACCCGGCGCTAAGGTTTCTTTGCACGTATTTTTTACACTATTGCTTGGCTAGCTTGCGTCAGTAGTTTGTTTGGCTAATGGTGCACTTCTAGGAATTTTTTATTGGGAGTGCGCATGCCCGTGAGATGGAATTTGGTAGTAGTTATTTTGGCATGTGACTAGGAATACATGCAGTAACCAATGTCTCGGTTGGAATTTAGCGATTTACTGTTTTGTCTTGTAGCTACGTATGAATGCAAACAACTAGTACTAGTAATTAATTTAGTAATGCAACTTTGCATGGTACTGCTAGTGCAAGATTTCTTTGCATGCATATTTAAACAGTAAAAAACGAGACAACAACTAGTTGGAGTTGCATGTTTCGTACATATATGTGCTTCTTTGGAATAGTAAAGAAGAGTGAAGAGCAAGCATGTTTTGTTGAACAGTAAGGAAAATATATATTAGGATGTTTCTAGTCGGGGAGAAATCGATAAATAGATCTGTTTAGCCTGCCGTTCTGTTGTACGATTTATTCGGGTACCTTAATGGCGAATTTTGGGAATGTCATCTACTAGTTAATTGTAGATAATTTCGTTATCTTTCTATAGAATATTTAAACATGTTGATCGGACAAGTATAATGCGAGTTATGAATTTTGGAAGACTGCTGTCCTTGTGGTTGTCGTCTTTCGGTGCTGTTTTGGTAGAATATAAATTAAAAATAGTAAATAGACTAATTAGAGTTTTTGATCTACATTAAAGATGTAGATAATTGTCTAAGGGTTCTGTAGAATCCAAGAACTTTAATTTTGGTTGGGTAAAACAAAAGTTATGAATTTAGTAAGACCCGCTGTTCCGAAGCGGACAGATCGGTTTTCTGGGCTAAAAACGGAGGGTTAGATGATTTAATTAGAAGACTTTGTAGTCTAATAAAATAAGGGTAATTTTGTGTAGAATCCAGAACTGGGTGGTTTGTCGTGATCGGACTTTTGAGTCAAAAGTTACGTTCGTTTTAGTACCAAGACAGCAATGGGTAACTTTTCGGTACCGGAGAAGCGTGGTATTTTTGGGGACGGGTAGGAGCGATGTCTATTGATTGCTATTCTTGATGCTGTAGCTTGTATTGAAATTTGTGTATATAATGTAGGAGAGGCGTCGTGCTTGTTGCCATCTTCTAGCCAAACCGTGCGTCGCAACTAGTAAAGGCAAGTGCATGGTAGACAACGATTAATGATTGATCACTGTTCTCTTTATCTTCTATTACCATTATTGTTGTGCTTTTATTTTATTTAATTGCAAGCAATGGAATGGTATGGATTTATATGGTTAATGGACATGATGAAAAAGTTGGATATGATGAATATGATGGAGTTTGCATTTTTCATACATAAGCATCTTTGCATATGAGCAGGTGATCATGAATGATCACAACTCCACGGGAGTGGAGGAGGTCCCGATCCTTGAGGAGGAGCGGGCTTGAGTGAATGTTGTCGCGAGCATTCACTCATGCTATCTGCATTATCTGTGAAAGAAGTGCATGTGGACATGTAGATTAGAGTTGCATTGATATATGAGATTAATGGGTGTGAAACAAAGAGAAGATAACGACATGAGAATATTAATAGAAGTACTGTGATGATAATGAAGTTATTGAATCTTTGTTGATTTATTATTGTTCGTTGTATATTGATGTGTTTCTTTGAGTCGTGGACTCACCCTTGCTCTTTGTTGTCTTTAGGTGATCTTCGAGGGCGGCGTGGTGAGGCGAGTAGAGCACATGGATTAGTTCCATACTTCAATCACATGATCATTTGCCATAAGAACCTTTTTATCCAATGCAGGATTACTCTAGGACATGTTAGAGGTTGAATAAAGTTTAGGACAACGTTTTGGACTAGACTATTTGTTTCAATGATTTGGATTCATTGGTTGATGCTATTTTGGATTATTTTACCTGGTTATATTTTTCCCTTGCTTATTTATTATCGCTTGATCCATAGTTATGCATGTTCTTTTGTGGTCATGGATATGTTTATTGATGTTTTTCCTTGCTGTAATTTTATAGTGTGTCGATAATTATTAGTTTAGAGAGTAGTTTAGTGGCATTCCAGGCTCAGTGTTGGGCTGGGGTGTTACATCAAAGCGTCAACATCCTCACGACGAACCAAATCGAACCTATCGGAAGATCGGGCCGCCGTGACTCATCAAGTGGTATCAGAGCAAAGGTTTCCCGTTAGGTAATTTCGTTTATCCCCTTTTGTTAGTTGTGTTCCCTCACCTAGAGTCCAGAAAAACTACCCTACAAAAAGTTTTAGATCGTAATTATTCCGCTGTCCAAACCACTTTGTGCCTTTCGCAATTTTATTTTCGAGTTTCGCATTGTTGAGTTCGAGTCCATCGTCGGTGTCTTTGTTCTTTGGTTTAGAGTAGCATTCTTGGTCTCTAGTCAAGACCGTAATGCCGCCGTGCCACCATCCATCTGGGCGCTTACGATCTCCTTTTTGGCGACACCCATTCGACCACCCGCTCGGGATTTACCATCCGGTGGAATCGAATATCTACTCGGATCCGACCACCTCTTGAGCAACACCCATTCTACCATCCACTCAGGAACTACCACCGGTGGGATCCGTAGCGCAATGAGAACTAGCCCAAGTTCAGAGAGAGAGAGAGAGTATCTTTTAATTAATTAGCTATTTACCCCTGCTCTCCGGAAAAAGTTTGTGACCCAATCACCTCATCGGATCCAGAAAAGGTAGCAAGAATTTTGGGCTTGGGTCACGTTTGCAAAAAAAGAGGAAGCAAAAGTGCAAAAGAAAAGAAAAGAAGCAAAACGTGCAAAAGAAAAGAAAAGAAGCAAAAAAAAGTGCAAAAGAAAAGAAGAAGAAGCAATTCGACCACTCTTAGTTGGTCTACGACCCGTTCCAGCCTTGCATCCTTTGGACTCCTTTGTATCGAGTCCTTGTTTGATCGATGTTGTGCTAGGGCTAGGGCACTTTTAGACCAACAAGCTGTGGCGAAATCTTGTGGACTTTGGTTCGGCTTTGCTAATCTGATTTCATTATTGCTATTCCTTGCTACTAAACATTGCTGTCAGAGCTCCACATACTTTCGACCCTCAGATTGGATCCTCGCATTCGCCTCCGCCGTGATCGTACATCCCACCTTCGCCGATTAGACCACTGCTGCAATTTGGTAAGAAACTCATAAGAGCTTGGTAAGGCGGCTTGAGAGTGTGTGATTCCACCCTCAGACCACCTAATAGTGATAGGGATAATACCTTTGTGTTGTCTTTTGTCTCCTACTAACCATGTCAGGTGAAGGATTGGATGCGCAAGAGTGTGTTTTTAGGGAAGAGCTCTTGACGCTATTGGATGAACAACGCACTACCGTTAATGAGGACATCGACAGGAAGCTTCAAGCTACCACGATCACATTACAACGTTCAATCAACGATAGTATTGCGGCGTTCACTACACGCCTCGAAAGAATGGTGAATCGACCACCAAATGTTGGTCGTGTGGAACCTCATGGTGCAGCCCATGACCATGAGTTTGATAATGATAATGAGATGCATGACCACGACGCCTTTGATGCACGACAACGGAACCGACCGAACTTCAACCGTCAAGGTACGAGAGGTAATAATGTTCAGCAACATAATGCACATGTTAATGATGATCCATATGCTAAAGTTAAGTTCTCTATACCATCTTTTGCGGGTACTTATGATGCTGAAATATATCTAGACTAGGAGATGACGGTAGAACAGAAATTGAATGCTCACTTAGTTCCCGAAGTGCATAGAGTTAGGCAAGCCACAAGTGAATTTAAAAACTTTGCCATCATTTGGTGGAATAGGGTATGCACCGAAGGATTAGCGCCTACTCGTGGGATGGTTTAAAGGTTGCTATCGTATGATTTGTCACACCTTCTTTTAAACGTGATTTGCGTAATAAATTGCAGCGCTTAAACCAAGGTAAGAGATCCGTAGAAGAATATTATCAGGAGCTACAAATTAGCATGTTGCGTTGTGATATTATTGAGGATGAAGAAGCTACAATGGCATATGTTTATGGAGGATTAAGACATGAAATTCAGGACATAGTGGATTACAAAGAATACGATAGCGTCCCTAGATTGTTCCAACTTGCATGTTTGGCAGAAAAGGAATTGCAGGGACGACAACAGAGGCCAAGGAACAACTTTGGGAGCATGTCTACACCACGACCGGTCTGGGGCAAGCCAAAACAGCCCCACCTTCACTACGATCTGCTGCCCCTCCACGAGTAGGGCGCGTTCAGCACACCTCAGACCACATCACATGCACCCGAGATAAGTAAAGTTACTAGTGTGCAGGCACCAGCCAAGAGTTCTTCGTCGGTTACTTCCACTGGTCGTACCACTGGGATTGTGTGCCACCGTTGCAAAGGAATGGGGCACGTCATGAGGGACTGCCCCAGTCAGCGAGCATACCTTACCACCAAAGACGGTGGTTATGTAAGTACTAGTGATATTGAGAACGAATATGTACATGCAGCTAACATTGCGGTGGAGGTGATGAGATGAACATCGATCTTGATGATGTAGAGGAACAAGTAGGCTGCTTTGTTGACACCGAGTATCATGTGAGCCTTGTTGCTGCAACGAGTCTTTGGCGCACAAGTGGAGAGGCGGAGCAAAATCAGCGGCACAACTTGTTTGGACGATTTCGTGAAGGGCGAGCTGCGAGTCATCATTGATGGAGGAGTGCAACAACCTTGCAAGCTCGAGATGGTCGAAAGCTTGGCTTGACCACACAACCACACCCACGTCCCTACTACATCCAATGGTTCAATTCGTGTGGTAAATTAAAGGTACACAAAGTTGTGAAAGTGCAATTTTAGCGGTAATTACAAAGATAGTTCGACTTTGATATCGTGCCTATGCAAGCATGCTCTTTGTTGCTCGGTAGACCTTGGATATATGATAATGATGTTTTGCACCATGGTAGAGCTAATACCTACTCATTTTCACATAAGGGTAAGAAGATTAAGTTGTTGCCTTTGACACGGTGAGATTACGAAAGATGAAGAAGAGCGCTAAAAATGAAAGAAACAGATAAGCATGATTACGAAAATCAGCAAGTAACAAAGCGTATTTTCCACCCAAAATGGAGAAAGTGGCGTCTAGTCCTAAGTCAGAAATTAAATTGAAGGGATGTGTTATGATTGCCACTAAATCTTAACTTGCTGAAATCTGTAATAATGAGCTGCCATGCTATGCTTTGATATGCAAAAATGCCTTATATTCGCTTGAGGACATAGCTAGCTCTTTGCCTCCTATTTGTTGCTAACCTTTTGCGAGGAGTATGTGGATGTATTTCAAGCGAGGTACCCAGGATTACCACCTATTCGAGGAATTGAGCATCAAATTGATTTGATCCGGAGCGACTTTGCCAAACCGTCTGCGTATAGGACCAATCCAGTGGAGACTAAGGAAATTCAGCGACAAGTCCAAGATCTTTTGGACCGTGGAGTACGTAAGAAAGCCTTAGCCCTTGTCTTTGTTCGATTCTTTTGGTTCCTAAGAAAGGCGGTAGTTGGCGTATGTGTGTTGATTGCGAGCCATTAATAACATTACTATAAGGTATAGTCATCCTATCCCAAGGCTAGGCGACATGCTAGATGAATTGAGTGGTTCTATTATTTTCACAAAGATTGACTTGCGGAGTGGTTACCACAGTTAGAATGAAATTAGGAGATGAATGAAAAGCGCTTTTAAAACTAAGTTCGGATTATATGAGTGGTTAGTGATGCCTTTGGTCTAACTAATGCACCTAGTACTTTTATGCGTTTGATGAGCGAGGTTTCGTCCTTTCATTGGAAAATTTGTGGTGGTTTACTTTGATGATATCTTGATTTATAGCAAGTCACATGAGCAACACTTAAATCATATCGTCTTGTTTTTAATGCTTTGAGAGGCGACGTTTGTTTGGTAACCTCGAGAAGTGCACCTTTTGCCGATCGAGTTGCATTTCTTGGTTATGTTGTGACACCACAGGGCATTGAGGTGGATGAGATAAAGATTGTAGCCATCCAAAGTGGCGGCGCCTACTCTTGTGTCACAAGTGCGGAGCTTCCATGGCCTTCTTTGGATTCTATCGGTAGCTTTGTGCGGAATTTGGCACCATTGCCGCACCATTGAATGAATTGACAAAGAAAGGAGTGCCTTTCCAATGGGGACCTACACAAGAGAAGGCATTCAACTTGTTGAAAGAAGCTCACCCAAGCACCCTACTCCAACTCCACGATTTTGGTAAGACTTTTGAAATTGAATGTGATGCGATGGAATTGGGATAGGTGGTGTATTGATTCAAGAAGGTAAACGATTACATATTTATTGAAAAACTAAATGGGCCTAGTTTGAATTATTCCACCTATGATAAGGAATTGTATGCTTTAGTTCGAGTGCTTCAAACTTGGCGGCATTATCTATGGCCCAAAGAATTTGTTATACATTCGGATCATGAATCGCTAAAACATATTAGAAGTCAAGCTAAACTGAATAAGCGACATGCTAAGCTGGGTAGAATTTATTGAGTCATTCCCATATGTTATAAAGCATAAGAAAGGTAAGGATAATGTGATTCTTGATCGCTCTCTAGGCGTTATACCATATTATCTCAACTTGACCATAAGATTTTTGGTTTGGAGACCATCAAGAGTTTATATGTCACCGATTTGGACTTTAAGGAAGTGCTTGAACATTGTAAAGGAGGAAGACATGGAATAACTATGTCTTTGAATGATGGTTTGGTCTATCGTGCTAACAAGCTATGCGTTCAGCTAGCTCTGTTCGTCTTTTGTTGTTACAGGAGGCACATGGAGGAGGTTTGATGGCGCATTTTGGAGCAAAGAAGACGAGAAGATGTCTGGCCATCCACTTCTTTTGGCCAAAGATGAGGCGTGATGTCGAGCGCTACGTAGCTCATTGCACTACATGCAACAAAGCTAAGTCCGTCTCCTTCCACATGGACTTTATATGCCTCTTCCTATTCCTAGCGCCCTTGGGAGGATATTTCTATGTATTTTGTTTTAGGATTGCCTAGGACAAAGAGGGGAGAGACAGTATATTTGTAGTAGTGGATCGATTTTCTAAAATAGCACATTTATATCTTGTCACAAAGCGATGATGCTACAAACATAGCTGATTTGTTTTTTCAGAGAAATCATTAAACTTACATGGAGTGCCCAATACTATTGTCTCGGATCGTGATCACGAAGTTTTGAGCCACTTTTGGAGATCACTTTGGAATAAATTGGGGACAAAGTCGTTGTTCTCTACTACATGCCATCCCCAAACCGATGGACAAGCGGAGGTTGTCAACATACGTTATCCACCATGTTGCGGGCTGTTTTAAAGAAAAACTTGAAGATGTGGGAAGAGTGTTTACCGCATGTTGAGTTTGCTTACAATAGGTCGATACACTCCACCACCAAGGTAAGTCCATTTCGGATAGTGTATGGTTTTAACCCCGTGCTCCTATTGATTTACTACCTTTCTGACCTCTGAAAAATTAATCTAGATGCTAAGAAGCGTCTTGCATTTATTCTCAAGTTACATGAAACCACTAAAGAGAATATAGAGCATATGACCGAAAGGTATAAGGTTCTTTGGAAGTAAAGGTAGGAAAGTTGTCAAATTTGAACCGGTGATTTAGTTTGGGTTCATTTGAGAAAGGATAGGTTTCGAAATTAAGAAAATCAAAGTTGATGCCTAGAAGTGAAGGACCGTTTAAGATAATTAAGAAGATAAATGATAATGCATATCAATTAGAATTACTGCAGATTTTGGGGTTAGCCCCACATTTAACATTTGATTTGAAACCATCGTGGGAGAAGAAGATGAGCTTGAGTCGAGGGCGACTCTAATTCAAGAGGGGAGTATGATGAGGACATCCCTCCTTCCGGATACGCACTACACAAGACCCTCGGATCTGGGTCTTTGAACTACACGGTCCTATGACAAGAGCTAGAACACGTCACTTAATCGATCGATTAAAGTCGTTTCTAGGGCTGAGTGTATTATCTGAGAACTCTATGATCTTGCATATTGGAGATGATTTACTTGTACTCGGGAATCTAGGATTACGATCGGTTCAAGAAGGTACGACCCGATTCGCGAGGTCTCGACCACTACAAGAAGACCTACGACTAGTTGATTCGATTGGAGCAATCTCGACCGAAAAGCGAGCATAGTACTCGTTGGACACAATCTATGATCAAAGATAGCATGGACTCCTCAAGACCACCTAGGGCGATCCTACGACCGGATCTTTGACGGAAATCGCAACACAAGGTCTTTGCGTCACCGTTTGGAAACTAATAAGACTTTGTAAGCGTGGCGAGGTCGGAGTCCGGGTTGTATGCGCTTCATCCCACGGCCGCACAACCTAGGTCGATCTCCTCACGTTCTCCTATATATATCTGATGAGCCGCCATAGTTTAGGCGGGTTTTCTTAGATTATTACGCCAATTGCGGTTTACGCGATTATCGGTTTGAGGAACCCCACTTGTAAACTTCATCCATATCCGCAATACAATTGATTGCATCTACCTTGTTCTTGTGAGTTGCTTCGATTGCTTGCAGGAACAATAACCTTCGTGGTAAGGTCGATCGCGTGCAAGCGTGGTCGATAACGACAGGCTTTCGGGTGTAGCGAATTGCGAGGTGACGATCTGTTGGTCGGAAGCCTCAAAGCGTCAATGTCCTCACGACGAACCAAATCGAACCTATCGGAAGATCGGACCGCCGTGACTCATCAAAAACCTTCATGACCTCCCCCTTGCGGCCTGTGAGTACCCTGATGTTGCCCATCTTGACCGTGGTGTCGACGAAGACGGTGCTGAGGAGGCCCGAGTAGGAGTCAACGACGTCGATGGTGGAGGTATCGTTGTAGAGCACGGCGTCGGAGGTGAGGACGGTGAAGTCATTGCGGATGTAAGCCACTGCACCTATTTACCATTTACATATGTGCACTCATAGGTTAGCTACCATGATCGATCGAGTCATCGAGGAAGAAGAAAATCGTTTGTTTACAGCTGAGGAGGACGAGGTACTTGTTGTGGAGGCCTGCGGCGGCCAACTTGGACCGAAGCACATCGACGGAGATAAAGTCCAGCAGCACGTCGGCGTCCCGCAGGTTCGACACCCTTCCCAGCACATCCCGCCTCCACTCGGCTATTATTTATAAGGACAGCAGCAAAATATTTTGCCTCCCGCGCACACGTTCAAATTTTTTTAACTTCCGCGCCGCGAATCACAGACGATTTCATACAAAAAATGAAAACCGTCTGTGATAAACATCTCATCACAGACGGTTCGTAATATAAACCGTCTGTGATGAGATACTTATCACAGACGGTTCTTAATACAAACTGATGAGATGTCTCATCACAGACTGTTTGTATTAAGAACCGTCTGTGATTTTACCATGGCTTAGAATTTTTCTTACTATTTGATTTTTACCATGGTTTTGATTTTCCTTACTCTCTGATTTTACCACAGCACACAATCCTCTACCATGGTAGCTAATCCTCTGTCGTGGCACATAATCCTCTGCCGTGGTAGCCAATCCCCTGTCATGGAGGATTCCACAAAAGAGTGCAATGGTATCGATCGGTCCTGCAAGAATACATTAACCTACGAAGAAGCAAAGAGCCGAGGTGGTGGCGATGAAGATGAGGACAATATCGTTCTGCTCGCCGGAGTCATTGAAGAGAAAGTTCAGTGTTGAAGGAACCAAGGGCCACGATGACAAATGGTGAACGTCGACGTTGTTAAAAAAGTTAGTAGCCAAAGAAGCGTGGTGATGGGGAAGTCATGACAGAGATGAGATGAAGCTTTGCATTGAAGATGATCTATGGATGATATAGAGTCATCGGGTGGCTAGGAGTGTGCTATCATTGGTGGGGCACGTCGGCGGCGGTGATGGTAAAAAGATTCTCTATATCATTAGACAACGACTAAAAGAGACGTACCGACATTAGTGAAGATGAGAGATCGCAACGGTTAGTGAGGAAGTCGTAACGTTGAGTTGGCTAACGTCAGAGAAGAGGAGCGACCAATACGAGAGAAAAGATATCGAGCGTGTATAACAATATGCATCTATACGAAAGAAGCGTGAGTGTACAAAGACAAAGACAAAAAACATGGAGTAGAGAGTAAAAAGAATTACAAACCAAAACAACTACCCTGCCCTGTTTTCTTTAAACAGATGGCAGAAGCTCTAGCCATTCGTTTCAGAGAGGAAAGAGAAATACAAACCAAAACAACATCACATCCATGGATTGAAATACAGAAGCCGTGTAGGCGTGTAACGGTTCTCGGTGGGGGCCGGGATTTGAAATCCCGACTGGTTTTTCCGAAGTTTGCAAATTCAAATTTCGAATTTTGAATTTTGATTGATTTTTAAGCAAAATTTAACGAAATTCAACCAAAAAACCGATTCTGCGTCACGCAAACCATGACCGTAGCTAGCAGCGTCTACAGTTTTTAAACCCTGGTCCTGCCCCATCCTGTCCCGGTCGGACACAATGAGAGAAAGAGCACCACCACATCTCAATCAAATATTTAAAGCTTTGATCATGAATATTTCTAAAAGTACTAATATTTGTCACGTCAAGTATATTAGATTTGTCAAAAAAAAAAATACTACTCCTAGTATACTTTATATAATGTTTGCTTATATATAATTTTTTTTTTAAAAAAAAAGTCAAGTACGTGTATCAGAGATCGTACTATGTCTTAAACTTAAGACGACCACTGAAAAAAAAAACGAATGCAGTAATATGTTGAAACGCTTGCACGTTCAACAGGTTAGCCGCGGTCATGCTGCTATTTACTCAGAGCTGACATTAGCTCTGCAATGAAGAAACCGAGTTCAGATCATCTGTGCTTGATGAGATCGATCTGCACGGTCTCCTCTCGCTGGAGTGGGAATGCGTTCCGCGCTAAGCCAAAATGATGATCCGTGCGTGATTCCGCGGCATTTGTTCGGGTCGATCCGTTTTGTCCACTCTGGCTGGCTGGCTACGCGGATATCGCGGTTTATCTCTTTGACTTAGGGACTGTGCAGTAACTGCAGTTTAGCTGCCTAGCTACTATTGATTCAACGTACGTGCTTTGTTATAGATTAAAATATATATATAATTCTAGCATGTCGGATCGTTAACTATCATCGTGCTCAGCGACACGATCTGAACTGTCGGTACTTCCCTCGCCGATCTAATAGACGTCGTAGAGGGCGAGGAGGACGGACGACCACCAACTTTAATTTTTAAGCAGTAGAGGTATCCTCCACCTTTTATTGGTAATCGTACCGACCGTTAATTCGCATATTTATCGCTAATAAGAAAGACATGTTATATAGACAGGTTGGCGACTCATGCAAGGGATCAATTGTTTTGAGATTCTTCCCTAATGCCTGATGTCCACCATGGTATGGGGACGATCCGTGAACAAAAGGGTTGTACGGAAGAGTGGTGTCGGCCACATGCAGCAGTGGCAGGGAAAAACTAATACCATGTGTTTCCAATGACTGATACAATTTGTAGCATATGTCATATTGGGTATTTTTTACAAGGTCTGAACACCTGACTAGTGCTGTCATCTTAAGGCTCGCAGCCATCCTGAGGCACATGTGATTGTGGACCTCTCTCTACTTCATCCGATCAGTTGATCCTATCACAGAGGAAAGAGGCAGAGAGAAAGGATAATGCGGTGGGCTACTGGTCACAGCCTTCTCATTGACAAGTGGGTCCCGCATTTCAGTTCCGTGGGACTGGATGAAATATGACGGAGCTTAGGTTCATTTTCCATTCCCCCACATGCACGTTCGCAATTGCCTAGAGGTGCAACGGTGCATTTTACTGTACATGATTAGCACTACTTTCTTCAAGTAATTTGTACACGGCTACCACTTACTCATATGCTCAATGTGAGCACGGTTGCCCCCCCTGGAAGTGGATTCTGCGCCACCTATGTGTTACGGGTAAAAAACATTTATGCTAGAGTGTTAGAAGGTGAGTTTGCACATGGTCTTATAGAAAAAATAGAGTTTCGAGGAAAAACTAAATAGATTTTGGAATTTTTAGAGAAAGTGTGGTCCAGACTTAGGAAAAAATTATGGAGCGGTGCGATCAGGTCATTTGTCGTGGTCGGACCGGTGGAGCAATCTTACCGGTCGGTGGTGGTCGAGGCCGGCGGAGGAGGTTCAAGCGCCAGGAAGGCGTTGAACTTTGTGGCCAAAATTATGGGTTTTAGTGCATAGGTGCTGCATGAAGCATATTTTGGCTAATGTGTGTCAAGTTGCGAAAAACTTATGCCCGAAATCTATTTCTTGGTCTATTGTTGTGAAGGTGGCTTAGAGTTAAGTACGGTTAACGACGAGGATGGTCGTGACTAGGCTAGAAGAACTGAGGTTTAGAACGATCGAGGATGCCAGGTGAAGTGATTGGATTCAAACATAGCGCAAGTACGGTTAACGACGAGGATGGTCGTGACTAGGCTAGGAAAGCTGAGGTCTAGAACGATCGAGGATGCCAGATGAAGTGATTGGATTCAAGTATAGCGCAAGATGGACAAGAACGATCGAACAGAAAGTTCGGTGCAACGGGTTGCATCAAGTGACTTGGGAGTCGGTGCAAGTGTCATGGTGGTTTCGGTGGGAGCCCAATGGGAGAGTCTTGCCAACCATCGATGAACCTACGCGTAGAAAAGCATGGGACTGCTTCACATTGATTGGACTCGGCCTTTGGAGAAGGATCGAGAAGGGGTATTTTGGCATCTTCGTCAAAATACTGAGTTGGTGACCTTGGAGAAACCGCGGCGTGGGATACTGCAAAGGAGAAGTGGTTTAGGTCAAGAAAAGACGAAGATCACGAAGAGACGAATTCTAGAGACACGATTCGTCGTCCGCTTTGAAAAGCGTGTGTGAGTTTAATGAGTGTCTAGACTTAGCCTCCACTATAAAAGGGAGGAGTGCAGGATTTGCACCCATCAACACAAACCTAGGAAACTTTAATTTGTAATTTGTGATTTGAGTGCTAAAATATTGAGCTTTTGTCATCTATGGTGGAGTGGCTGTAAAACAACAATCTCTTAAACCATCCAAGCAAGGTTTGTTCCAAGATGAGTTCTCTCTTATTCTTACTTTCTCTTTGATCTCTTTGAAATTTTATGTGCTCCTTTGGTTTTCCTTGGGCCTTTTGTGGTGATCTAGATTGCTAGGACGTGTCTGAATCCATCTAGGATTATCTTGACTATTATCCACCAATGAGCAAGTTTTTGGATCAAAGTTTGGTTTTCCCCAGTTTTTGTGCATTCTTGACCTCGATCAAGAAATTCATGAAACCTTGGCTTTGATTATCCCGGTCATCGATTGGAATATGTTCCTGACTTTATTGATGAGCTATGTTTGAAATATCATAGGGTTTGGATATTGGAATCAAAAGTTAGGTCGTTTTGAGATCATCTCGGACTATTGTCCCTGCAGCCGGTGTTCAGACCTCTCACCCAAGTGGTCAGACCGACCGAGAGGATTTGTCCTCGTGGTTTTCTGGATTCAACGCAAGACTTTTGTTGTGTTCTTGTGTTGTGATCTTGATGAGGACATCCTTTCCACTGATACAACCATCCCTACTACTTTTGATGTGTAAGGACTAATTACTAGAGCACGTGCTTCTGAAATCAAGAAGCTGTACAGAGTTGGCCGACTCCTAACACGGTCACACAAGTGCGGAGTTTTCTCGAACTTGCTGGATTTTATCGACGCTTTGTCAAAAAATTTAGCAACATTGCCGCACCGATGAATGAGCTTACAAAGAAATGTGTTCCTTTTATCTGGGGCCCTAAACAAGAACAATCGTTTCAGATTTTGAAAGATAAGCTTACACATGCACCCCTTCTCCAATTTTCTAATTTTGGTAAGACTTTTGAGCTTGAATGTGATGCTAGTGGAATTGGACTTGTATGTGTGCTTATTCAAAAAGGTAAACCTATTGCATATTTTAGTGAGAAAGTAAGCGGGCCTAGTCTGAATTATTCTACTTATGATAAGAAATTATATGCTTTAGTTCGGACATTAGAGACATCACAACATTATTTATGGTCCAAAGAATTTGTTATACATTCTGATTATGAATCATTAAAACACATTCCTAGTCAATCAAATCTGAACCGTAGACATGCTAAATGGGTTGAGTTCATTGAATCGTTTTCATATGTCATAAACACAAGAAAGAAAAGGATAATATTATTGCTGATGCTTTATCTTGTCGTTATACCATGTTATCTCAACTTGATTTTAGAATGTTTGGTTTAGAGACAATTAAAGAGCAATATGTGCATGATGATGATTTTAAAGATATCTTTCAGAATTGTAAAGAAGGCAAAAGCTGGAATAAATTTGTTGTGAATGATGGATTTTGTTTCGTACAAACAAGCTATACATTCCATTAGCCCGTTCGTATTTTGTTGTTCAGAGGCGCATGGAGGAGGACTCATGGGATATTTTGGTGTCAAGAAGATGGAGGAGTTTTTGACCGATCACTTTTGTTGGCCTAAGTTGAGGCACGACGTTGGCGCTATGTATCTCATTGCACTACATGCCGCAAAGCTAAGTCAAGTCTTAATCCACATGGTTTATATATGCCTCTTCCTGTTCCTAGCGTACCTTGGGAAGATATTTATATGGATTTTATTTTAGGACTGCCTAGAACAAAGAGGGGGAGTGATAGTATTTTTATTGTTGTGGATAGATTTTTGAAGATGCTGCATTTCAGACCTTATCATAAGAGCGATGATGCTACAAATGCTGCTGAATTATTTTTCAGAGAAATTGTTCGACTACATAGAGTGCCCAATACAATGGTGTCTGATCGTGATATGAAGTTTCTTAGTCACTTTTGGAAGACACTATAGGCTAAATTGGGGACAAAGTTGCTATTTTCTACTACATGTCATCCCCAAACAGATCGACAAACTGAAGTTGTCAACCAGACATTGTCCACTATGTTGAGGGCTGCTTTGAAGAAGAACTTGAAGATGCGGGAAGAATGTTTACCTCATGTGGAGTTTGCTTACAACCGTTCGCATCATTCAACCGCAAAGATGAGCCTTTTTCAGGTAGTTTATGGATTTATTCCTCGTACTCCTATTGATTTATTACCTCTACCATCTTCGAAAAAGGTAAATATTGATGTTATACAACACGCTGAATTGATTCTGAAGATGCATGAGACAACAAAAGAGAATATAAAGCGAATGAACGCATAATATAAACTTGCGGGTAGTCAGGGTAGAAAAGAAATAACATTCGAACCTGGAGATCTTGTTTTGTTGCATTTGCACAAAGATAGGTTTCCTGACTTGAGAAAGTCAAAATTGATGCCAAGAGCTGACAATACTTTTAAAGTGTTAGGAAATATTAATGATAATGCATATAAGCTTGATATGCAGGCAGATTTTCGGGTTAATCCCACATTTAACATTGCAAATTTGAAGCCATACTTGGGAGCAAAAGATGACCTTGAGTCGAGGACAACTCTAATTCAAGAAGGGGAGGACGATGAGGATATCCCTTCCACTGATACAACCATCTCTTCTGCTTCTGATGTGCAAGGACCAATTACTAGAGCACGTGCTTGCCAACTAAATTATTAGGTGACTTCGTTTCTCGGAGTGCATCCATATTATATGAATTCTATGATGCTGCTTAACACACGTGATATTATTTTACTTAGAAATCAAGCATCAGGAGGCAAGATAAATGGAGATGATGGTAGCACCAAGCATGGAGATGATCATACGAGGACTGTATATTTTTTATACTAAGGCTTAGTAGAATCTATCATGAAGACTATATATCAAGTTGTTTAGACCAACACTTAGTAACATTTGAGTAAAAGAACTTGCTGCTGCGCCACCTATGCTAATGGGTCATGGGCCTAGTAATTCGGGCTGGACACCTAGGGTTTAGCACTATTTATGTGGTACTATTCATATCTGAACAGTACCCACGGCCACCGCCCCTCTCTTCCTCCTTTACATAGTGGCCGCTACCCTTAGGGTTTGGCGGATTTTGTTGGTTGAAGTTTAGCTTTGCTACTTTATACTTTGTCCTCTTGTACAACGGGATCAACAGCAACATTGTTCTTCGAACCCCACTTATCAATACAATTTTAATCATATTTGCAATCATATTTTCAATCATAAGTCATCCGGGTATTCATGCACGGTTGATAATGACTTATCGAGCAGTTCAGCAATTGTGTGGTTTCAAGCCTTGCGAGTTCGTAGCTAGGATCATGAGTGTTAAGCAACTTCTACCAAATTTATCGTCTAATTGAAAGATCGAACCAAATCAGGACCGCTATGGTTCATCAAATCTTCATAGCGTTCATAACCAAATCGGGATACACGTGGCGCGGAGGGCTCGTGTGCAATTGAGGCAGCGTTAAATGGCGGGCGGCGGCCCAATGGCGAAGCGGCGTTACGGCGGCGATAACGGCTTGAACAACGCAAAGCGGCGACGGGTGGGAGCATGCGGCGGAGCCGTGTGGGCGGCCCGGCTTTAAGTGCGCCGCAGGGGCGGCGTCGTCTTGAGCATGACGATGTGTGTAGAAATTTGTGCGAAATGCTGCGGCGCGAGGGCGATTGAACCGCGGCGGGCGACGGTCAGCGCGTGGCGCTTCGGCGGTTCGTGTGCGCCGACGACTTTGGGCGGCGAGGTGGTGGCGCGCCGTCGGCGCCGGCGCTCCCCTTCCTCCTTTTGTTTGGGCGGTCTTTGTGGCCGTCGCGGCGGTGCTGCCGGCCGGTCGGCCTTTGTTTCTTCGTGGCGATGGCGGCTCAAGCGGTGGATGGCATTGTGCGAGCGGCGGCGATCGCGAGGAAGCCGTCTTGGCGCGCTGCCGGTCGATGGAGATGCGGCTCGAGCCGTCGGGGTTGTCGATAGATTTTTTCGATTTGTTCATCAAGTACTTACATTCATCAGTACCACTGTTCATGCAATTACCGTTTATGTAATTACCGATCGGCTTGGCGGCAACTTTAAGTTGGCCCGATGAATTAGAACGTATTTGCAATCCACGGTGCAATCATTATCTACTCTTTTATGCAATCTATCAATTGGCATATTGCCGACGACTTCAAATCGGTTCGCGGTAGATTAGGCGGTTTGCATCGTAAAAAACTAATCTAAGCGATCTAGAAAATACGATTCAATCTACCGATTATCGTGCTTCGATGATTACCTTTTCGATCCGATGAGAGTCGATCGTGCTGATAACGTGTTAATGAACTGTCGCTGGTGAGTTTAGTCCGTACAATTACCCCATAGATAAATATAGAATCAAAGTAAATAAGGCAAGAACAGAAAAACAAAATAGTAGATTGAACACAGAGATGTAGAGTACTTTTTCATTTTCTTTATTACTCTTCACGCGTTCAATCTTTTACAATAACTAGTATCTTTATTTATAGATTTAGAGTTTACAATAGAGTGTTCATACATAAGCCAACTACCAAGCCAATCTTATAACTTCCCAACAGAATGAACGGTAACAAGCGGAATAATTCCCGAGTATCAACTCCTAGCCAAGAAACGATTCCACTTTTTAAGTGTCTATAGTTGCAAAAAAAAATTAATTTTCCCTCTGACCACCTGCGTGTTGGAGATGGCCTAATGACGCCATTTACGCTACGCAACAACGATTCAAAATTTCCGCGATTCCGCCGACGCGACGCCATGCGCCTTTTTCCCGCCCCGCGATTCAAACGGCGCACGCGGGCCCCGCCCCTCGATCCCCCAACCCACGCAACTCCGCGCAACCCCGTCTCACTGACACGGCGACCCGGCAAGCCAACGGGGCCCGCGAGGGGCGCGTGGCCGGGCGGGTACTCATAGCTGTCCTGCAATGCAAGCCTGCGAGGGCGTTACTATTATATTATATCTTCCCCCACATAGAAATCGATTCAATCGCGCCCTGGTTCAATTTCGCGTCGCCGATTTCTTCGATAGGTGGTGGAGCGCAAGCTCTCGCGCGCGGCGGGGTCCGACTGTAATGGCTACTTCGGCGGATCAAGCGGCCAGCTGCGGTACGGTGGAGGGGGAGGTGGTTTTCGTGGGTTTTGAACGTGGAATGCAGCATATGTACGGTGGGTGGTGACATTGGCTTTGCCTGTGCAGGGTCTGCGGCGAGGGCGTCGAAACTGCGGTACCCGCTGCGGTCGGCCAGCCGTGGGAAGGCTGCCGCGCCTCCGGAGGACGCTCCTCCTAGCGCCTCCGCTCCGAGGTATCCTTTCTTCTCATCCTTTGATCCACGATTCGTTTTCCTGGTTGAAATCTTGAGATGCCGTTGCGAACTAATTATTTTTGGTTAGGAGTAAAACACACTCTCTGTAACCACTTTGTTGCAAGGAACGCGTATGCTAGATGCGGCTGTTTAGATGACAAACTTTTCAACTCCTGTTTACAATTATTTTTAAGTAATATATAAAATCAAAGTTCTTTTAAAAAATTATCAAGTCAAAGTTTATTTACAACCGGTGGAGAAAAATTATTTAATAGGCATGTCGCACGGCTGCCAAAACCGAATTTTTGCTGTTCTCTTGAGCTCATAAGCCTCTGAATGGGATCGCCACTCTGTTCTGTGCGACAACGGGTTATGGAAAAGATGTACCGTCACACCATATACAGTAAAAGAATAATTTCTATGCAGTCATGTACAGTTAGCAAGCGGCTATCGAACATCTGACAGATGTTTTTTTTAAAATCTTGTGAAATAGCTGATACATCTGCAAATGGTTCACCAAACCAGACCAACTTATTCAAGAAGCAACATAGTGTCAAAGGGAGCCTACATGAATCCTATATTATTTTGTGTTAATGCTGCAGTTAAGACTAGTTGGCATGTGAAAGGTAGTTGGTGCCATTCCTACTGAGGAAATGTTATGTACAGAATCAGCTCCGCTTCCCTAAAATTAGAAATAGCAAGCTCGGCCAGTAGACTTTACTAATATCCAAGGTGGGCGGTCACGTCGCCTGTCAAAGAACTAAAAACAGCTAAACAGAGAAAAGAGGCACTCATAGTAACTAAGAAGGCCCTATATGTCAACCCACTTGCCGCACTGAAATTTTGTTTGCAAAGTGAGAGGCTGAGCACAATGGTCCAATTAAAAGTGCATGCAAATGGGCTAATTTAGAAACGTTGGAGATCTTTTTTTTTGTTATGGTGCTTGCTGAACACATTCTTTATGGTGAGTTTGATCAGTACATTTGGTATACAAAAAATGTATGTTCTCACAAATAAAGTTAACAAATCAGAATATACATGCGTATGCTAATTTTATGTATTGTATTGCTGAGTTCAATTCAAAGAGACAAAGTTACATTTGAACTTGAATGAAACGTGTTTATGTTCAATTCTTAATGTCTCTAACTTCGCTGGCTAAATGTCATGCCATGTTTATGTGAATCTTTGTCCTCACATGGATCTGTGTTTCCTTAGTAAAATTTATAATATGACTACTATGACTTTAGGTAGTGTTTGTCCCGGTAGTCCCACATTAGTTTGTTCAGGAGGTTTAGCCATCACAAGCCTGAGTTACCAATATTTCAACAAGTTTCTGTGCGAAAACAATAGGCCAGCGTACAAATGTGTAGATGTCGAGATTATTGCTTCAAAACTAAGCATATGACTGTTTGGTGCTATGTCAATGCAAAATTGACTAGCAACTTACATTGCGATCCTCTCAGATTCCAACTTTAAAATTGCTGCGAACTAACTTTGTTTATTCGAGATCACTTCTAATTGTATTCCTTATATAGGGCAAAACCATCTTCAGATGTCAGCAAGAGCATGTGTGTTCTCGATCTTTCTTTGGCGAAGGATAAATCAGCCAAACCTCCACGGAGGCACTCAATACAAACCAAGCCTGGTGCTAGCCCGAGGCCAACTCCTACTGGAACTATCACTCCGGTGTCAGGCGTTCGGTCAAGGAGGTCGGACAGCCTGGGGAAGTTTGATACTCCGACATCAGAAGCGTCCATGTCCACAGCAAGGCGCAAGTTCAGCACACTGTCCTCAATCTCATATTGGATGACACAGATCAGGCTTGCAGAGGCTGCTTCCAAGCACTCTGTCTCTCTGGGCTTCTTCAAGCTTGCCCTTCAATCAGAATGTGAGGTGGGCATCAATTGATCATTTGTCATTTCTGATTAGTTCAATTTTTTTTCATTGATCGCATTATTGTGATGTGTGCTTTTCTTCCACAGCCTGTGGATCGGATGAGAGAAGAACTCAAGGCTTATGTAGTCCGGCATGGCCTTGCAACAGAATTGGAGGAACCAGTGAAGGACATTCTTCAGGTTTATGATATCGTGGAAGATTTTGAGAAGCTGAAGATCTCTGTAGACTCACAGCAACCAAAACAGACCGACAAGGCTGCTCGTGGTGCAACCAATGTGTCACCAAAGGGTAATCTGAAACCAAGGTCACTGAATTCCGATGCAACTCAAAATAACGAAGCTGGCAAGAAAGAGAACATTCAGAAGGAGAAGCCTGATGCAAGGGTCAGAGGTTCATATAACCGCAATCCAGCCAAAAATGCTCCTGCAAAGGAAGTAGTCGTCAAAAATACTGGTAAGAAAACCAAGAAGCAGACCAAGGGGCAGCAAGAAGATTGCAACGGAGGTAGTGTGGCTTTGCCAGTTGGTCTGGATCAAGAATCTGGTAAGTGCCATCATGTATTCCTGAATTCATAGTATAAATACCAGCCCTCTGCAAAAAGTATTGGCTTGCTAATGGCAAATTTATTTTCCAGTTGATGTGGTGAAGGAGATTACACATGAAGATAAGGAGAATATGGTAAGAATGTATACTGTGTAATACCAATAGCATTACTACATTACATAGGTACCAGGTTACTATCGTTCTTGCTAATTGAAACATTTATAGGGGGATACTGAAATGCCCATGGATGCTGGCATAGCGCAAGAAGTCTAGAACAGCCGGACCGACGTCAGATTTAAACCTTCTTATTACTGAATATGAAGTATGAGCGTGTGGTGCTTGTTTCCTTTTCCAATTGTTGATATATTACTTGAGCTTATCGTTCTGATTGTCAAACCGTAAAGAGGTCTTTAAGAGTGTATTATGGTTTGCTGGGTGATCGATTGCTTGTATTCGCTTTGTTAAGTCAGCTTTGCGTGTATGAGTCGATCTTCTTAATATAGTTCAATTATTTATTTGTGATGAAATCCTTCCTGATCTTTGTGTTCTTCTCATGTATTATACTGCAAGTGGATGGTATAATTCTTCAAGCGCGTGCTTAATGGATTGTGCTCAGGGCTTGAATTCTATGCACGTGTGTTCACTTATGTATCTCTTCACTTATGTTCAGTACTTTTTTTAAAATGTGATTATTGATATTTGAATTTACGGCTAAAAGATTCTGACGTGATTAAGGTGTCTCAACAGCATAAGATGCTGAAAAGATGCCCATCGCCTCATGCAAGGCCAAATGTGCATTGCAATTAGTTGTAACGTCACACCCCCAGACAGTGGGAGGCCTACACCTAGTAGAAAATAGACTTTGTGAAAGGTACATGATAAGTAGACATAGGTAAGGTACACAGAGAAACCATAAAACATGAAAGCAGATCATCCCCATTAGCATAGGCGTGCAGTGATACGTACCAACTCACTACGCGATTAGATTAAGTGCTACAACAGTGGACACGGTAAAAGTACTACAGTAAATTTCTCTACGTCAATCATTTTACTGTGTTCTACAGTATTTAGCTACCTGTCAATCATTTTACTGTGTTCTACAGTATTTAGCTACGTGATTGCTACGGAGCGAGCAGTGTTGAAATCATTGATTCTTTAACTACAGCAGGGCATCCATATACATGTAGTGTAAGACAGGCCATGACAAGGAGATTATCAGAATAGGTAACACAAAATGACACATTTCGTAATGGTGGGCCGCATCCCGCATAGAAACAGGTGCAGCAGTGCAGTGCTGAAGAAAAGAACAAATTTTAAGTTCGGTGGACTCTTAGGAGTTTTGACTAAAGACAAAGCAACTGGTGATATCTTGTATAGGTCTAATCTTAATCTGCCACTTTCTCTACTTGTACAGAATTCAGGCTATCTTTGCTATTATTTTTTTATTCTTTTCTCTCCATTTTGTTCAATTGTTCTATATGGTTGTTTCTAATTTGTTCTGCACCTAGTGCAGTGCTGGGATCCCACCATGTTGACACAAACAGATGCTGCAGATGCATGACTCGAGAGGCACATTGATGGCATGTCGATAACTTTTGCCAATGCATGGGGGTCCAAAAATGATGTAAACTCATAACTCCTAGTTGTTAGAATAGAACTCTTCTTATGTATTTGCTTTTCTGTTTATGACAACTTATTTTATACTCTCTATATATATTGTCTATTGGACCCTCTTGAATATACACACAATATTCATAACATGTTATCAAAGCAAGATTCCAACCTAGCTCGTTCCTTTCATTTGCCATCCCAGCGTGACGCCCGTTCCTTCCGATGCGTCACCCATGCGACCACCGTTCGGCTGAGCACCGCCGCGAGTCGCCGCTCTGAAGTCCGTCGCCGCCGAAGATCGCCGCTCTGAAGAGTCGCGCCACGAGCACGGGCGCCTAACACTTCCGCCAATCGGAGCCCGAGCGAGGACGAGCGCCGCTCGAGCCACTCTCCGCCAAGCCGGACGTCGCCGCTGCTCTGCGAGACCGGCCCGCTTCTTGTAGCCGCCACCACCCTCCTTGGGTTGCCGCCGCTGCTCCCGAAGTTGCGCCTTCTGGAGCATTGCCGGATCTACGAAGCGGCGCCGATCGCCGTCCCGGATCCACCGGGCTGCCGTCGCCGCTGATCCATCGCCGTGCCTGATGCATTGCTGCCTTAGCGAAACCTAGTTCCCCTACGTGCGTGCTTTTGCGCTTCTACCTCTTGCGTTGTGTGGGCCGGTTGGGCCGATTTTAGTGAGATTCGGCCTGAGAAAAAAAGTATGTTGATCTAACCGCCGCGCCGTCCAACGCCACCTGTTGGACTTCGTTGCCTTGGTCATCGCGCCGTCCAGCGCCGCCTACCGATGGCTTTCGTTCCATCAACTGCGATCCCATTCTCGTGAATCAAGCTTAATGGGACAAACTGCAAGTTGTGGTCTTCACTCAAGAAGATCACACTCGATGGTCTCCACCTCTGAGGGCATGTTACTGGTGCCTGACCTTGTCCGCCATCGCTGGTTCAGCCTCCTCATAGACAGCCTACTTCAGCACCCCCTACAGAAGATGAGGCCGCCAAGATGGAAGCGGAGGTCGCTATTATTCTTCTTGTGGCTGCGATGAGGCCTTGATATGCTATAGGCGCTTTTGGCCGGTGTGCTAATGAGACCCATGTTCGAGCTATACTGGTGGTCAGCATCGATGACTCCATCCAGCCAGACATTGTTGATCCGCATGCCACTCGTCAGATCTGGGAGTACTTGCGTGAGCGATACCAGCAGAGCAGCGATGCTTAGTTGTTTTCACTTCAGCGTGAGCTGGAGATACTTCGCCAGGAGGACTCCTCCGCCGATGACTTCTTTCGAGCCCTGGCTAGTCTCTGGCGCTAGCTGGATGAGCTGGCTTCTCCGCTCTGCCAGGAGTGTCATAAAGTGTAGAAGGCGGATCGTGATCGCCTTCGCCTTTATGACTCCGTCTGCCGTCTTCACCCAGAGTTTGAGCCTGTCAGGGCTAAACTGCTGAGCCGCTCACCACGACCGACAGTTATCGAGGCTCTTTTGACATTTCATGCTGAGGAACTTCTTAGTAGGTTAGCAGCACAGTTTGTTCCAGCCGTGCTTGCTACCTTTTCTTCTTTGACTACACCGACGGTTCCTGCTTCGACTACAGTCCATCCTTAGGTGCCTGTTTCCGCTCGTATTTTTGCACCCACTGGGGTTCAGTGCAATTATTGCAAGAACTTCGGGCACGACTATCATCGTTGTGCGGTGTGAAAAAAGCAAAACAAGGCGCGTGGGGTTGGACGCTCCAAGGGGGGCAAGGAGGCCCTTCCTTGACAGGAGAACAAACCAGCACGACCAGCACGTCAGGACCTTTTCAGCGAGGTGACTCTGTTTAGCAGTTCTGCTAGGCTCTACTTCAGCAGCTCTCACAACTCAGCAAGTTCTGCCAGTCTACCTCAGACATCTCCTCAAGGCACTTCTTGGGTTCTAGATTCTAATGCCTATTTCCACATGACACCGGACTCCACATCTCTCACTTCAATAGGACCTTCTATTTTTTCTATCTCTGTTCAGAGGGCTGACGACACTCCTTTATCTGTTAGCTGACAGGGCACTCTTTTGTCTACTGACTTTTCTGTTCCAGCCGTTTCCCATGTTTCACAGCTTACCATGCAACTTCTCTCGGTGGGTCGGCTCACCGATCTCGCCTGTAGGATTTGTTTTGACTCTCACACATGTTTCATCCAGGATTGACAAACAGGGATGGTACTTAGGATTGGCCGGTGTCGTAGGGATCGTCAGGGTCTCTACATCCTTGATCGTCTCCACCTTCCGTCCACTTCAGTTGCTCCTGTCACCTCTACGTCTTCTTCCACCGCCACTGCTGCCACCACCTCTGGTGTTTTTGCGCAGTGGAATCACCGTTTAGGTCACTTGTGTGTGTCCCGTCTTTCTTCATTAGTTCCTCAGGGTGTTCTTGGATGTGTTACTGTTAACACAACCATGTTTTTTCAAGGTTGTAAGCTGGGCAAGCAGCTACAGCTTCCATATCATTCTAGTTAGTCCTTGTATTCTCGTCATTTTGACTTAGTGCATTCAGATGTATGGGGACCTGCGTCAACTTTATATGATCTTCATTGATGATTATTCCCGTTTTACATGGATTTTTCCTATATCTAATCGTGGTCAGTTTCTTGCGATCTATCATAGCTTTGCAAAGATGGTTTGTACTCAGTTTGATTCTCTCGTCCGTACTTTTCGCTGTGATTCTGCTGGCAAGTACCGTTCTGGCACTTTTAGACAGTTTCTTTCTGAGCAAGGCACTCTTTACCAGTCTTCTTGTCTTAGTGCCCATGCTCATAATGGGGTTACTGAGCGCAAACATCATCATCTGATTGAGACTGCCTGCACTCTTCTCTTTGTCTCTCACGTTTCACCACAGTTCAGGGTTAAGGCTATTTCTACGGCTGCATATCTTATCAGTATGCAGCCTTCCACTGCTCTTAAGGGTGTCAGTCCTATAGAGCGTCTCTACTCTCGAGCCCCTAGTACACCCACCTTCGTTTTTTTTGTTGTAATTTTTTGTTCTGCTGCAGCCTCGTGAACGTACTAAACTATCGGTCCAGTAAGTTGAGTGTGTGTTTCTTGGTTATAGTTCTGAGCATAAGGGCTGTCGTTGCTGGGATCCTTCTTCTCAACGGATCCGGATTTCATGAGACGTTGTCTTTGACGAATCTCTACGTTTCTTCTATCGAGATTCGGCTCCTCCTATTTCCACCGTTGAGTCAATTTCATGGTTGTCTATTTCTGACTCTTCACCTATTTCTCCACTATCACAGTCCTCCTCTGGTCTGTCTCCAGTGGTGCCTCCTGCAGAACCACCTCTTGTTCTTGCAACACCACTATCTCGTTTCTCTGGTATTCACTACTCCAGGCGTCCTTGTTCTTCCCCGGACTACTCTCCTGGTATCTTACCAATACCCACATATGATCCTCCTGCTGATGCTTCTCGTTGCGCCATTCATGACCGGACATCCCTTCGACCTCCTGATCGTCTTGGATTTCCTTCGATAGCTCATGCTCTCTCTGTCACTGAGCCTAGTTCTTATCGTGAGACTACTCCTCATTCTGAGTAGCAGCTCGCTATGGCAGAGGAGTTTGATGCTCTTCGACGTACGAAGACTTAGGATATTGTACCGACACCTGTGTATACTCGTCCGATTACGTGCAAGTGGGTGTACAAGATTAAGACCCAGTCTGATGGTACTATCGAGCGCTACAAGGCTCGCTTTGTGGCACGCAGCTTTCAGCAGGAGTACGGTCGTGACTACGATGAGACTTTTGCCCCTGTTGCTCATATGACCACTGTTCGCACTCTTGTTGCGGTTGCTTCTGTTCGCCGGTGGTCTATCTCTCAGCTCAATGTTAAGAATTCTTTTCTTAATGGTGTTTTGCATGAGGAGATCTACATGCAGTCATCACCTGGGTATTCTGTCCCTGATGGGCATATCTGTCATCTTTGTCGTGCTCTTTATGGCCTCAAACAGGCTTCTCGTGCCTGGTTTGCGCGTTTTACCTCAGTGATTACTGCTGTCGGTTTCACTGTCAGTTCCCACGATGTTGCTCTTTTTGTCCATGTCTCATCTCGGGGTAGGACACTGCTTCTTCTATATGTTGATGATATGCTCATCCCTGGTGATGATTCCTCCTTCATCACATATGTGAAGAAGCATCTCAGTGAATAGTTTTTGATGACTGATCTTAGCTCCCTTACATACTTCCTTGGGATTGAGGTCTCTTCCATGCTTGAGGGCTACTACCTCTCCCAGCAGAAGTATGTCCAGAATCTTTTGACCGATGCAGTGCGACTAACACTCGCCTTCTTGAGACTCCCATGGAGCTATCCCTCCAGCTTCGTACCACTGATGGCGATCTTCTTGAGTATCCTACTCGATATCGTCATCTTGTTGGGAGTTTGGTATACCTTGTGAACACTCGTTCTAATATTGCTTATGTTGTTCATATCTTGAGTCAGTTCATGACTCGTCCTACCTATCTTCACTACAGTCACCTTCTCCGTATTCTTCGCTACTTGCGTGAGACTATCTCTCGTCGTTTGTTTTTCCCTAGCTCCACCTCACTACAAGTTCAGGCGTACTCCAATGCGACCTGGGTTAGTGATCCTTCTGATCGTCGTTCTTTTTCTGTTTACTGTGTTTTTCTTGGCTCCTCCCTAATTGCATGGAAGACTAAAAGCGGTGTAGTTTCTTGTTCGAGTCAGGTGAGTTGAGAGCTATGGCAACAATGACAGCAGAGGTTACTTGTTTGAGGTGACTACTTGCAGATTTTAGAGTGTCTGTGATGGGACCTATGACTTTTTGTCTGACAATACAGATGCTATCAGTATTGCCCGGGACCCAGTGAAGCATGAGCTCACCAAGCACATTGGTGTGGATGCTTCATACACTCACTCGCAGGTGCAGGAGGGTGTACTTGCTTTACAGTTTGTGTCATCGGAATTACAGGTTGCTGACTTCTTCATGAAGCCACGGACTATAGCGTAATATTTGTATTTTCTCTCCAAACTCAGTATGTGTAATCCGTCATGAGTTTAAGGGGGTGTTAGAATAAGACTCTCCTTATGTATTTCCTTTTCTGTATATAGTAACCCCTTTGTACTCCCTATATATATTACCTGTTGAACTATCTTAAATATACATACAATATTCATAGCACTAGTAGCATTAAATCATCACAGAGTTACTCCTGACTCGTGAGCTTTCGCCGCTCCTATGGTCAGATAACCTGTAACTCTTACTACTAATGCAATGCATTTTTACTGCTCATCTTAGTCTGAATTATCCACAGTTCAATTCAAGGCACTGTATAGACAAACACATTAGAGAAAGGCATTACCTTGATACTACCTTCGGTTCAAAAAAAAAAAAAAGTTGTTTTAGATCAGATACATAAAAATTATATGTATCGTTTCGTTTAAAAAAATATTTTTATAGTATTACATTTTTGTTGAGTTTCACAGATATATTATAATAATAATTATTAATTAAAATTATATTTTAGGAACCGAGGCGATGTTCGAAACGACTTGTTTCGAGGAACCGGATGGAGCAATAGAAACACAGCATTGTCATGAGTTCATCACGTCAACCCATCTCCTATACTTCCTGTAGGTTTAGGTTGTAGCGTAGCTGAAACTGAAAGGGAAAAAGCATAGGCTAATTAATTCAGTGCATATATGGCATCCAGTGCATAACTGAATTATGAGCTTGGAGACGAGAGGAATAATCCATCCATATCCTACCAACTAAAGCCGTGGCATACGCACGGCATGAGGATTGATATATGCAACTCCCCTATGTATGAGATGGATGCGTGTCACTGTGTGTGGGCTCCACTACACGAGGATGGACCCAACGGGGCGCAGAAGGCACCGGTCCACATCACCACAATTTTTCCTCCCAATGAATCGAAAACGGACCACAATTCCACTGACAATGGTCTCGATTGCCACTAGCCGTTTTGGGTTTCTACTGCACAAGTGTCATGGATTTTTCGAGATTCCTAGGACTTATTTACGATTAGCTAGCGATGAATGATCAAGGCGTTGGGTCTAGCTTCAGCTACAACTTCGCATTAGCTTATCTCAGGTAGAATGATCAGTGAAATTAACTGTGCTAGGCTTGTGGTATCTTTTGGAAAAGGATTTGTCTTTAGCTGAATGCATCTTCTTGAGCTATGCAATAAAATCTTAGTGTAAATTTCACTTTGGATCATGTAATCTTACCATAGTTTCATTTTGCACCACCCTTAGCAAATATTTTCACTATGCATCATCTCTTTTTACATTTTTTTCCCTTCACTTTGCACCGGGGGAACACCTTGTCAGTGAGAGGAAACACATGGGAGATGCACGGCGAGCTTGCCAACGACGACCAGAAAAATGGAGAGAGCAAGTTAAACAGAGTGCTCGACTTGACTCGTGTGCGCAAATCTGGAGTAGAGCGGCGCCATTCCCACTCCATCAACCTTGACGGCGCGCGGCGGCGGAAGCAAGGAGGACGGGGCAGTCGGCACGGTACAACGCTCGCACGATTCGAGCTCAGGGCGGTCGAGCTTGCCAGCATGGGCTCCAGCATGTGGGACACCCCTGCGGACATCTCTATCGACTCAACCTATTTGTTAGCTCCATCTACCTCATCTCTCTCCAACGCTACCTCCCCACCGCCTTATACGGTGTCGTTCACCGTTGGTGAACACCAAAGAAGACGGCTAAATCCTTACCCTGGTGTAATGTAAAAATATCTGCTAATGGTGGTTAAAAGGGAAACCATGGTAAAATTATATGATCCAAATTGAAATTCACTCAAACTTAAGCGTTGTATGGAACTGACGAAACTCACAAGAAATAGTTGTCAATTAAGGAAAAATTCCATGTTCCAAAAGAGCCTCAGTTGTCATCAGTAAACATTCATGTAACTATGTATCTAGACTCGGCGCATGCAAGAAGCAACACAGCAGTAAACACATGTGGACCCGTAGTATATGCTTGTAGTGCGCATTAATTAAGCTAATCTGTAATGCTCGAGACAGATTAAGAAGTTTTTTAAGCAGAGATTCACAGGTTCAAACGCCGACCAGACGTACCGGTGCTAATTACCTTAGGAGTATAAAATAGCGATGGGTTGACGGATGATGTCCCGTTTATACTCTTCAACGTGCAACGATGATTTTTAGTGCTACCTCCTTTCTCGTTTACTTATCAATTTTGACTTCAACCCAAGAAGTTTGGCCAGTAATATTTTTTAAAATTATCTAATTGTGTAACATAAAAGTGGTATTATTCGATTTATAATAAAAAAAATAGTTTGCTAATATTCTATAAAAAAACAGTTCCTAATTGTGTAACTACAGGAGGAGGAAGTACCATGTACACCGGTTTGTACAGCCTAAAGCTACAGGAGTGTACTCATTCACTTTTAGTAACAAAAAAAAAACCACTTTTAGTATTACCACTGCACATATTTGAAGCAAGGTACGGAAATGAAATTCAGTTCATTCGTGGCTACGCTCTTCCTTTGGAGTAAGGACTAGCACAATTAGGAACTGTTGCGTGTTGATCGTTCGATCAAAATCTAATGCTCCGAATCAAGTGCTGCAGGACTGATTAATAGTGCCAAACAACACCAGAGAGATGGCCTTGATCTTTGAAGTTTGATTCGACGCTGGTGAGAGAGATGCATGCATATATCAGTTACTAATCCTATGACTAGTTAATCTACAAACTTTCCACGTAAGATCCAGCCAAATTAATCAGCCTAATCCATTGTTCGTTACTCTAATGTTTTTAATTTCCCCCCCTGAAGGATGCTCTAATGATTTTTGCCATTCCCCGATGCACGACGAACACATGCGTTCTCACCAAATCCACTCAAAAACTTTTTGGCTTGTCTTTGCACGCGACGGTCGATTAGTCGTGCCCGTTCGCAGCTAACGTTAGTTTGGATTCCATCGACCCGGCCGGCTGGTCGTGCATCAGAAGTTGAAACAAACTCGACCGGTTTGACCCCAGCACCGCGCATGCGTGATGCGTTGTAGCCTAACTTTTTTTTGGTAAAAGGTGGGTATGAGAGAGCCCAGCTCCAAGCCAGCTAGCTACTCGATTGCCTCGTAGCATGGAAGTAACTACACTCCGTTACTCCAAGCCGATGGAAGACTGATGAGTTGATACTCTTTTTTTCTTTCTCCCCTTCATATTTTGGTTTTTTATTTCTATTTCTAAAAATAGCCTTAGTCGCAAACTATTTTGGAAAATAGCTCCTTTTCTCAGCGCCATTCGAGTTGTCGCTGAGGCATAACATCTCAGCACCGCACGTGGTAGCGCTAAGATTTGTATCACACCGGCTAGGGGAGGAGAGGCGAGTCTTACATGGCTGTAGGGTGAGCGTCATATTTGATAGTGCTTAGGTGGTACTTAGGGGCTTAGCCAAATTTTTCGTGGCCGTGTGACCGTACCTCGGCCTTGACCTCATTAGCGGAGGTCCGCACCAAGCCCGATAGCTGAGCTCTAGCATTTAAACCCCCCGCGAAGCTGCAAGTGGGATTTCTTGTGAGATTTGATTATCAAGGTAAGCTCTCTCATTTGGTTGATTTGGTCACATTTGGAGCAAATCCTAGATGATTAGAGGTGACCCCCATAATCCCAAAACTAATATCATAAGTAGTTGGTGTTTGTTGGGATTTGGTATCCTTGGATAGTTAGCAATGTTAGGAAATATCTTGGTTGGACACTTTTCATTATTTTTGTTGTGTATGCTTGGTTGTATTGGATGAAACTGGTATGGGTTAGGACAAATCGTTATTATGCAATTGTAAATCGTAGCAACTTGGCCTATTTCGTGTTGTTGTTGGGTATGAATATTAGCTATGTGTTGATATGCTAGTAGTTGTGATTTCATTTTGTTGATGTAGGTTTGGATGCAAAATTATTGTAGGTCATGTTGACTTACCTTGTCAATATTGCTGATGAATATGTGTTGCATTTCATCGTTTATAAAATGTTGCTAGATTGATCGGTTCGCGTGTTACGAATTAGTTGTTGGAGTGCATGTTCATTCAATTTAATCGGTCAATTTGGGTTAGTATTATATGTTGCCTTATTGCTCCGGCAGATGAATGACATATTTGTTATCTCCGGTTGTTGCACATGTCTATTTTAGATGGGTAGAATCGTGCGTGTGGTTCACGGTGGTAAGGTGATGGACAATGACAATGGTGTCGAGTTGGTGGGAATAGCACTGAGCGTGTTAGTGTACGTCGCACGACCCTCATTCGACGAATTGGTGGCAAGTGTGGAAGCAAAGTTAGGGTGAACGGAACATGAGGTGGGTGTTCGATTGGAGGGAAAAATATGATGTTGGTGTTGGCCCCTGGTCACTGATGATGTCACCAATTTTGTCGGAGCTTGAGTGGGACACATACAGGGAGCTGGTTGTCGGGTCCCAACTCAATTCGCTCGACCTGGTGGCGGCGAAGGTCGTTGAATCTGAGCTGTGGGACACGGGCTTTGATCTCAATAGTTCTCCCAGAGCGGATGACAATGACACAAGTTGCTTATTTGTCACCAACTGCTGTGGAGGATCATGAACCTGACCTTCCAATGGAGATGGGGAAAATCTCCATGGAAGCCAGCCGACCCTCCCTTCTCCTAACGCTGTGCATGACAACTTTATGGAGCCCTTAACACGGTGGAGTCCCGAGGTAGGGCCACTACTACAAAACATGCTATACTAGACACCCCATCACAGACGGTTCTTCGTTAACCGTATGTGATATATAATATCCTGAGCGGTTCTTTACGAGCTATGCGTGATACTTCCTGACGATTCGTGTAAGAAACCGTGCGTGATACTCTTCTCATCACAGACGGTTGTTATACGAACCGTGCGTGACTCTCCTGACAGTTCGTTATATCACAGGCGGTTCGTATACAAGACTATCACGAGCGGTTCTTTAAAGAACAAAATGCGTGATCTGAACTATCACAGATGGTTATTTAAAGAACCGTCGTGATATATTAACATATAAGTAAGCGGCTGAAGCGGTCCCCATTTCCATTAATTCCATTTGAGCCGCGCCACCCTGCTGCTGCTGCGTCCTCCCCATTTTGAGTTATTACCCTACCTCCTCCTCTCCCATTTTGGTATTACCCCTGCCTCCTCCTCCCGGCCCATTCGGCACCTCTGCGCCTCCTCCCACATTGCGCAACTTTGGAGAGAAGGGTAACGATCGATCTGTAACCCTTTATTTTTACTACAGACTAATCACTAATGTGTAACGATCTGTAATCCTTTATATTTGCTATAGAGTAATCACTAATGTGTTTGGTCATTATGAAGGGTACTTGCGGTTTATTAATATATAATTTAACACTAATTAATTTGTTACGTGCGTATACGTGTAGATGGACCGAAACTGGATGTACATTGAGAACCGTGTGAGTGAAGAGTATATTAATGGCGTGTTTGCTTTTAGAAGAGCCGCCGAGCAGGATATGTTGAAGAAGGGGATAAAATTATATATTAATAAACCGCAAGTACATGAAGCGGTCAATTTTTTGGGACCCCTCAGAAAAATATGTAAATTAAGGACCCCTCAGAAAAATATCTGGAAGAAGCGGTCAATTTTTTAGGACTTGCCTTATTGGGAGCACTTAGAAGTTCGCCACTGCATCGACGTCATGCACGTGGAGAAGAATGTATGTGATAGCTTGATTAGTCTCTTCTTGAACATTCTTGGCAAAACAAAGGCGGCGTTAGCATGCGGCGTGACTTAGTTGATATGAACATAAGAACCGAGTTAGCACGAAAGAGACCGATAAAGGGCGAGCGTACCTTCCCCGACTTGCTACACTTTGTCCAAGGCGAGAGAAATGAAGCGTGTCAAAGTTTGCATGGTGTGAAAGTTCCGTCCGGTTACTCGCCAATATTAAAAACTTATTTCCATGAAAGATTTGAAATTAATTGGTATGAAGTCTCATGATTGTCATGTCTTGATAACACGATGCTTCTGTTGCAATTAGGAGTATCTTGCCAAACAAGGTCAAGTGGCAATCTTTAGGTACGTGTTATTTCTTTAACTCAATTGCTCAAAAGGTCATCGATCCGAAGGACTCGGCGCTCTGCGGTAGAGGTGGTGGCGACTCTATGTCATCTTGAGATGTATTTCCCTCTGTCTTTTTTGATATCATGGTCCATCTCATTGTTCACCTTGTGAAAGATATGCGACCACTGTGTTCCTCGTCATATGTACCCTTTCGAGAGATACATGGGAATTACGAAGTCCTACGTCGGAATCGATCTCGGCGGAGGCGATATCATCGAAGGTTATGCAGCAAGAAGAGGTCATTGAGTTCTGCGTGGACTACATGGCTCGAGTGGAACCGATAGGCGTGCCTCTATCTCGTCACGAGGGAGGCGGAGGTATCGGGACCATCGGGAGAAAGCAATCACTCCCAATCTAGATACATACACGCGAGGCCCATTTCACGGTCTTGCAACACATGACCCAAGTGTCCCGTCGTCGGCGAGCACAAAGACATATTACGCCAACATAATCCGGACCGGTCGGAGGTTTGGATAACGAGAAACACAACCGTCGGTTCAGCGAATGGTTAAAGATGCGATTCACTAGGAGGGCATCAAGTGATGAAAGCAGCTGCTATGGTTGGCCAAAGGACTAAAATTTACAATTGTGACATGGCAAGGATCGACATAAATAGGTACCGTTTTATCTGGCTCGGGATATGAAAAGCCTGATCCGAGCAGCGGTGTCGCATAGATGCATTTCACAAGGGGTTCAATACCGCGGGGCACGCGGGTTGAACTCGTACTATGGGTTCGTAGAGGAGATTTGGGAGCTTAACTATGTACTTTTCAAGATCCCCTGTTTAGATGTCCTTTGGGTTAAACTTCCGCGGTAGCGAAGGTCGACAAATGCGGTGTCCTCTCATGTGGACCTCAAGCGTGTCGGATACAAGGGCGAACCATTCGTACTCGCTAAGCAAGTTGTTCAAGTTTTTATGCGGGACCCGGCAAATAAGAACCGCCACGTAGTTCTTCATGGGAAAAGAAGGATTGTCGGAGTTGAGAATGTCGTGGATGAGGAAGAGTACAATCAATTTGACGAGTTGCCTCCTTTGGAGCGGCATCGGTGGTGGAAGAACCCGGTGAGGAAGCTAGCTTATATGCGTCGATCATCATGAAGGACTATATTTCAATTAAGCATGTATATATTCCACTGTAATTAATTTGATATTAACATGGAAGCATCACGTGTTATGGGCGATGCTAAATCGGTCAATTTGCCTCGATCGGTCGTGTGAGACCGGTTTATCGAGACTTGTAATGCAAAAGATATATATGAGAAAATTAAACACCTCATATGGAGCTATGATCGATGAATCAAGCACCTCATGAGATGAACAACCCAATTGGATTCATCTCATTTGAGCTATGATGCACTTTCTATAATTTTTTAAAGCCTTGAAATGAGCAAAAGTAAAATGCATAAGTAAACTTTTCACGATTAGCTCATTAATTAATAGAGAATCAACAAAATTGGATTCACTCAAAAATAGTTCTGTTGAAAAAATTATGCATTTTTGAATTTAATTGCATTTTCGAGTTAACAAATAATCCTTCTCGGCGGTTCTCAAAAATAGTTTCTGGCAATGCGGGCGTCCATCTAAAACGGCGGTTCTACATATGTGTGTGTTCACATCACGAGCGGTTCTATAACGAACAAATGCAGCGATATAATATCACAGAGCGGTTCATTAACGAGCAAATCGTGATATGAAATATCCGAGCGGTTGATATGAACCGTCTGTGATATTAAAATAGGGTTTCTGTTAAGTGTTCAGGGCGGTTCTAACGGTTGGATTTAGATCCAACGATCCATGTGGATAGCAGCGTTGGACGGTCGAACTTTTACAATTTGGGCATTGATCTAAATCGGCGGTTGATTCATATCACGAGCGGTTGATTATGGAACCGTGCGTGATATAACTAGAACTTCTGTTAAGTTATCACGAGCGGTTCTATAATAGAACCGTCTGTGATAATGCTTTATCCTGACAGTTCTATCTGTGATATCCATGTATATAAGTCATTCTATCATCGAGCGGTTGTGCACACTCTGCTTTTTCCACCCTTCTGCAGTGAGGGTTTACGGGGCCGCCTCCTTCGTCCCGCCTCAGGCCAGTAGCCTCCCTTCGTCCACCGCCTCAGGCCAGCGCCGCCTCCTCCGCCTGCCGAGCACCGGTGAGTTTCCAGCGCCCCCGCCCTTGCGCGCCGCCTCCTTCAAAACCGAGACCAGATTCTAAAGGTAGCCTTCGTCCATATTTAAAGGTTCATTTCATAGAGTAAACATTGCCATCAAAATAGTATTTGCAACATCATTATTAGTACTATATATGTTTTCTTAATAACATCGATCTGATCTAGTTGGTAGCGTGGTTGTGTCAAGAGAACTTATATCGGATGACCCTTAGAATAATGCAAAGAAAAGCGGCGAGCACAGTAGGCTTTATGCACCATGATTTCATTGCGTGAATAATTTTGTAAGCGTCATGTTTTCTTCTTTGAGCTTTAGGACTTTGATGTCGAGAAAAAAATGATACATGATATCGGCGGGGTTTCTTTCTTTTATATATATTAGCATCAACATATGATAATGGGGTTAGTTGACTAATCTTGAGTGGTCATGCCCATATGTGATACATCATTACTTTCTTTGTAGTCACATTAAAAAACGAGCTGTGACCCATTAGAGCTCGAAGTTTTGTTCCTTGAATGCGGACTTATTTGATCTTTGTTCGTTTGCGGCTCCTAATTTGTCTCACTTTTGATGGACGATATATTTACCTTCATGGTTGTACAAAGTAGAATGTTGCGTTCCAAAATGGTTTGTTAGGTTGGTGTAACATATATCGTTTTATGGGCAGCGGGATGCGATGCCGTATCATAAATTTAACATATAACTTTGTGTATTGTCGTGGGCACATTGATTGTACTTGATCTATACTAAAGAGAGAGCGTTGAGCTACTATGAAAATCATGAAACATGGCCATTAACATATTTTTAATGACATCCCAAAATTCAAGCTAAAGAGAGGCCAGTGCTTTATTATGGTCCATTTGAAAAAGCTGCTTCTTTCACATCTTTTTAAGTGAAAGGTTACGTAAGGAATTAATTTTTATCTGAAACTTGAGGTATAATGCGAATGATGAAAACCTATGGAAGTAAGGCGGTGCTTGATTTACTAGGTTGGCCTAGGTATCATGGGTATCCGGTCTTGAGCTAATGCAGGTTAGCCTAGGTGACTTGAAAAACCAAGATGCCGGTTAACCTAGGTTGGTGTGGGTAGTCTCGATACTTAGGGTGCCGACTAATCTGGGTAAACACAGGAACCGTGATGATTCTTATGGTACAGCGGCGGCACGGCCCAGGTGCAGCGAGTAAAGCCACGCGATGGCGGCGGAGGGCGAGGCTGCTTGCCACGACCGTTCTTTGAGATCTCGGACGGCGGCTCGATCTGATTAGGCGAGGGCATCGGCCACGTCTTGGGCAACATCTCTCGACAAACCCGGCGAGACGGCGGTGTCTCAATGTGCGGTAAATTTCTCGAACCACTTAATTGTTAATAAGTCCATAACTTCATGGTGTCTACAATAACATGATGTTCTCTTGCGAGAAGCATTGACTTCGCATGTTCCCAAGGTTCCTTGAAGTAGGCGGGGAGAAGGATGTCACATCTGACCACAGAAACAAGGACCACCGGGTCGCACGCGAGGCGTTGGGGTTTCGTACCTTAGAGGATGGATTCCCACACAACTCCGACACGTATAGGAGTAGGAAGAGATCCAAGGACCAACCACGGCGCTCGGTTGGAACATGTGATTATTGCACAATTTCAGAACAAACAACAAACTTGCGAGAACCAAGTAAATCAACTCATGCGGCGCAAGCCGCCTGATAATTTGGGAGCAAGTCACCTCGACATCGAGTGGCGTCGCGTCCACATAATTCTTGACATGACGGCGTGCAATTACCGATCGGCGGCATCGAGGTAATGTACATCTGGAATGCTCCAAAGATAGACCTATAGGGCGCCTTAGCTAATTGTATGCGCTTTTGTAGGAGCAGGCGCCTGCAAGCTCAAGTGAGGATAGTAGGGTCGATTCCTATTGAAATTTGGCGGGGTATGGTGTATCCATACCGGGAAGAGCGATCTGACCACGGTGCCCGGTGGCGCGAGGTTACGCCGAGTGCAGTGGACATGGTCCATGACAATTTCATGACCATCCCTGGAGATTCCCGACGAAGAAATCGAACACTAGGGATGCCACGCACTTTTATCCGGTGGTCAAGAAGGACATCGCCTTTGGACCCTTGATGTGCGATATCGAGAGGACCTGCCTCTCCAATAGGACCCTCGATGAGTCGCCTCAGCAAAGCTTGAAGGCGCCACATCGCTTCCGTCGAGAAGGCGACAAAGGGACAAGAAAGCGTGTCACCATATCGGTCCACGAGCGTCTCACGGGAAGGCGTCCCTCGGTAGCCTCGTTAAGGAGAAATCGAAATCGAAGAACATTAAGGTACCTCCCAACCCGTCAAATACTCACTCGGAAGTCCGTTTGTCTCTGCGAGAACTAAAGAGCTCGGGGTAGCTTGTCAAGCTTTGCATGATTGGTACTTGCGCAAGGCCAGGAAGAAGGGGTCATCTTGGAATCACCGTCGAGATCGGGAGGAGCATTTTCTCCACGAGCACAGCCACTTCGTCGTGGGCTTGAAGACTTATTTGACTTATACAACCTAAGCGCCTCGGCGCCTCACTTCTACGATCTTTGGACAACTTTGTAAGTGTGTGCAATCAATTTCTACACTCACGTGATCTGATAAATATCATAACTCATTGCTTATATGCGGATACATTATGAAGCGTGCCCATCGAATCAAAGAAGCGGTGGGTTTCCTCGACCCACACGTGGTCTCGAGCAAACAATCAACCAAGGCGCATCCTACATCGAGAATTACATAAAAATGGGATTGCTTGCTCGGGCGGACGGGAGTACATAATGGTGCCCTACAACGAGTAAGTGCTTCAATATTTGCTATACAAATTACGTTTCAACATAGGTTTATGACTATAGCGACATACGAGTAGGTTCCTTTGGATTCTTGATTCTTGTGCCAAGAGGAACATGGTATTGTACCTTGATTCTCTACTCAACAAAAATCACGACTTCACCATTCTTAAAGGAATACTCGGCGGTATGTTCATTTCCTCCATACATAACTCTATTGTAGTCTTCCTTCGTTTTAAATGGACAAGGATAACTTTTTGAATCATGTAGGCGTTCATCGGCTATGTTGCGAGGAGGTTTATACAAGGGAGCAGCGCCACAACGACTCACGGGATCACGATTTCGATCTGCGCTACAACACAATAATCATATATCATACTCAGTAATATTGCGTCTCGGTATTTGTACATATATATGTAATTCTATTTTTGCAGATCTGCCAGACAAAAAGCGAGATCACCTATCGCATTCTATGTATGCCATCATATCTGACTATTGATTGCTTCTAGGATGAGCGATCCCGGGTTTGTCAATCTCGTAATAATTATCTCCTAATTATAAATTTAAATATATATGCTTACTACTTTACTCACCTAGCGGCGGGGCTTGAACATAGAGTTAAATGCACTCGAGATGGACGAGTCACGCACATTCGAGGGAGCTCGTGGCTTCATCAAGGCGGACATAGTTAACACCAGCGGAGAGTTTCACGCCGTCGACACCGATGAGCGACCTCGAAACAATTGATTCAATATTGTAATTCACTTTGGTAGTTGTAATTCAATTTGTAACTCTAGCGACAATATATACTTGAAACATTCTTTTGTAATTGATTTTGAGTTAAATGATCACTTTGAGTTGTCGGCAATTATCGTGATATGTTTCTACTTGCTAGTTTTGGAGGGCATGGCTAGCAATTCCACGAGGCTAGTGAAAATACGAAAAAAATTAATTAGGTTTATAGACTTATCACGAGGCGATTCTAACTACTGAGCGTCTATGATCTTGAATAACCACAGAGCGGTTCGTGGTTGGAACCGTGCGTGATACTCTGAAATCACCGGAGCGGTTCGTGATTGTAAGCAAATGCGTGATTGTCAAATATCACGAGCGGTTCCAACAGCGAGCCGTGCGTGATTCTATATCACGAGCGGTTCGTGGTTGGAACCGTGCGTGATAAATTATCCGAGCGGTTTTCAGCGAAATGCGTGATAACCGCTGTTATCTCGGACATAAAATTTCAGACGGTTCAAAAAGCGTGCGTGATGCTTATTCTACGAATGCTGTGATGACCTTTTACGTAGTAGTGGGCGACCTCGAGCCTCGGCCAAATTGGATGGTCAAGTCTTTGGAGATAGGACCAGATGATGGCGATACGTCACGAGTAGCAATACGTATCCGAATTCGGCGAGTCGTCGAGCGATCTTGATAGGGAGGATCTTTGAAGTCTTTGAAGTTGTTTGGCATGACCCCAAATATCGAGTGCAGGATCTTAGGGTTGTTGGAGAACTGCTCTTGATGGTGGTAGCAATTTTGAGTGCCCATCCAGACCATCGGGGGTAGAAGGGAATGGGAATGTTTCCCACCATGTTGGCCCAGAAGCTATGGCTCAAAGAGTACTTGGTCCCATCACCATCGTCCTTATTGTGTGGTGTACTTCCAGCTCACAGAAGCACTACATAGTGAGGTGCGAGGAAAGGAACTGTGAATGGAAGGTCAACCCCCACGTGATCAATGGAAGGTAACGAGTGTTGTGCAACCATACATGTGCAAAGAGGCACAATTGTCGAGGAAGCATTGGTAGCTCACGTCGAACTTCATTCACAATTGGCTATGCAATGTAAATCAAGCGGTAAACCATGTCTTCGACAACATTGATCGAGTTCGTATTTTAGATATTCAGGTACCGTGTGAAGTATTGGAGGTCTAAGCAAGCTGCATCAAACATGTTGTACATAACTCAATACACTCGTTGCACACATCGGATGCTAAAACTTTGGACAGGAGAGCACAACAACTCATTGGCCTCATTGGACACCAAACTTTTCACATCAAGGCTTGACCAGTCTTTTCATGCCATCCTTTTGGTCGAAAGACAAGACAACTCGTTGCAAAAACAGCACGCATGCGCCAATAGGTTGCGAGCGCACCACTCACTATGACAAACCCACCTCAAGTTTGTGCCCCATGTACATAGCTGAACTCTGTCACTCAGGTCCGAGAGGACCTATAAATTGCCACAACATGTGCACTCAACACAACTACAATCCCACACCATGGTCAGTAGAAGGAGGTCATGGACGAAGAGGATGTGGCCCCGATCTGTTTGAGGGAATGGACTACTATGGTCCAAGAAATCCCCCCCACCCCCCGACACACACATCCTGATCTTCCATTCGATCAAGGGAGGATTACGGTCCTGACGAGGATCTAATAATCCTCATTTTGTCTTTTATCTATAATTCTTATTTTGGGTAAATATGATGTCACATAGTCCCCAGAAGTACCCCTTATGTCTATAAGGGAGAGGCCTAACAAGTGATTGTAAGTTCTTCTACAATCACCCCCATAATCGTAAGTTTTGCTACGACTACATAGTCGTAAGTCCTTCTCATTGCACAGTCGTAAGTCCTTCTCTGCTGCTACACAGTCGTAAGTCCTTCTACGACCGGGTAAACTCGACCACCTTATAATCAAACCTACGGTAGTGGGTCCAATTGATTAAGGAATCGAGCAGTGCACGCACTATTATTCCGCTTATTAATGGTGTAATTACCCCATTATCTACGGAAGATAATTGCGGGCGTGAAGAAGCGGCGCGAATTACGCCATCATGCGCCGTTCTTTGGATTAATTAGGCGCATCTCATGAGGCAAAGCGGCTACTTCTTCACGACTATATAAGGGCATCAATCGGAGGATGGAGGGAGAGGCGAACAATAGCAAGTCAAGTAGAAACACAAGTACTATTCTGTAATAGTCTTAGTCTTTTCTTGATCATCAAGAATACCATACACACGATTAGGGTTATTATTCTCTCGGAGAAGGCTGAACTGTCTAAACATCCGTGTCAATCCACTCTGCGTGATCTCATCTCTAGGAGACCCCGAATCAAACAATCTTTACGTAAGATCGGTTCTAATACACCGCGGTTGGCGCCGACCGTGGGGATCTTAGGTAATCTCTTGTCAACATACTCTCTTTTTCCAATCTCATGCAATCATGGCGGGAGAATGGAGCGAGGAGCTTGGTTTGACTTGGCGGTTCTGTGACGTCGACATGGATGCGGTTTCGACTACGAGCCGAGTGATGCATCGTGATGGTGATGTTGCCTCGGAGATTATTCTCCGAAACCATCCCATTAATGGAGTTGAGGAGGATCCTTATCCCCCACAACAATCGTCCAACGGAGGCCAATTCCTCAAAGGACAAGGGTCAATCCGACCGGGACCGCTCCCGGAGGACTCACAACACGGCGAGAGTTCTTTCTCCAAGTGTTCAAGTCCCTTAAGGCGGTCCGACTTGGTAAGTCAAGTTACAGGAGCCACCATTCGGGACTCCACCGACATCTAGTGATCCTTTCTCTCGGGATAACTCGAGAGGTGGGATCAAGCATGCTTTCACCAAATTCGGCCGTCTCCCGAGATCTCATTTGCTAGGAGGCGATTATAACCGGAGTTCCCCTACGGAGGATTACTCCAAGTCGCCGAATGGTGTCCCTCGAGCACTCCTCAAGCGGGGAGGCCTCGGCGCAAGTGAGAATCATCAGCGGGAGGTCTTCGTCCTTCCCCAAATCGAGATCGACCTCATGGAGGCGAGATAAGAACACTCCCGAAGATCACACCTGCGCCCCTCGTGGTAATGGCAAGGGCACCACCGTTGGCGAGAGAGACCAACACTACGATGAGCGAGAAAAATCCTCGACATTCTCGCACTCCACTAAGAAGGCCTCAAAGACACGATGAGGAGGATTTTGATGTCGTCGGAAGAAAGAAAATTGCGATCGGAAGAACACGCTGGCGCATTCAACATCGATCGGAGGAGGTACAAGAACTCCGGGACATCAGCGACTTGCTCGAGAATCGATCAAGAGCTTGCTCGAGCGCGAGTCACGATCTCTTTCTTTGAAGAGATTACGCAAAGACTTGAATCTGTGATGACAAGGCTGGAGGTACCTCATCGACAACATTCGGTAGTCGTAGCAATCGACTTCCTCGGCTACGATCAATCGAATATTTCTCTCGTAGGAATCGACACGGCCATAAGTCGAATCGATCCCTATTGAGAAATACATTTCGATCGGTGAAGATCAAGAAGCCCCTCGGAGAGGTGATCATTCACCACCGACAAAGAAATTCTAGCGGGTGGATGCGAGGTATTCCCTCGTAGAAGCGAGGCCTACTACGAGCAGTCGACTGTTCAGGGTATCGTCGTATCGATCACTGGTGACATTAACCCTTCTTTCCTACAAAGAAGGCGTCAAGAAGTGATTCTGGATCTGGGCATTTCGCGACCTTGAGCGATTCATTGGCCACCTCATTTCGACCGGTGAACATGGAGAAATTTGATGGATCTCAAAATCCCATCGAATTTCTTGAGATCTATCTAACGGTTGTCCGGCGGCGGAGGAGGAGAGCATGTAATGGCGAATTACCTTCCGTGCTCGAAGGATCCGCTCGATCGTGGTTATTAAACCAACCACTCGAGTCGATCTACTCTTAGCAACACCTCTGTGATCTTCTACGGTGAATTTCCAAGGCACATACAACCGCCTTGGAAAAGAAGGCGACTTGCCGGATAAAGCAGAACAACAACGAGACTTTGCGTCAATTCATCAAGCGCTTTAGTCGGGTTAAGTAACTCAATTAGGAAATTTCGATTCCTCTGTGATCGGGGCTTTTAAGCAAGAGTCATGATGAAGAATAACGGAGGACATTGCTCTGAATCCTCCCAACAACTTTCTTGCGAACTCTTGAGATGGCGATCGATATGCAAGCTACGAGGCGGTCGAGTGGAACAACACTATCGATCGAGAAACATATACTCCTCGAGCCGGTGAAGTTGGTAAGGATAAAAAGCAAAAAGTCCAAGAAGAAAATAAAAGTCAAAACCACAAACCGTGGTTCCAAGGAGGTTACGGCCGTGAAAGATGGAGAGCCCCAAACCACCAAGTCGTACTGATCAAGGCAAAGGTAAGCGCCACGATCGTAGGAGCGACAAACCAAGGTGGTGTCCTTTTCATAAAAGGAAGGACATGACCTCATAGCTGCAGGAGTTTTCCAAAAAGCTCGAGGACTACTACAACGGCAAAGCACCACTCCCTACTCTCGGCGGGTGGGACATACAGTGGCCAAAGTCGTCGGATGATGAGGAGATGCTGTTCAAGATCCATAACATACCGTTGAGCACATCTACGGAGGATCATCGACATCGACTCAAGCGACAACTTAAAGGCTGCGGACGAGAGGTAAATTCTATACATACTCCTCTCGTCAATAAATTACGAAGTGGTCGGAAGTTACCATCTCTTTTGAGAAGGATGATTGCCCAATCACTACAGTCGATCAGTCGATATCCGATTGTGGTCGAACCCACCATCAACAAGCTGTCGGGTCAATCAGTGTTGGTTGATGGTGGCGATTCTTTGAACATATTATTTACTAAAGCCACGGGCGAGATGCAAGTACCGGGACAAAGGTAAGGCGGTGCGATATTCCTTTCATGGAATCGTCTGCAGGGGTCTTGACCAAACCCATTGGCCAAGTTTCTCTTCCTTTAACATTTGGCTCACCAAGTAATTTCGGACGAGAAAGTCTCCTTTGATGTGGTCGATTTCGATCGGCATATAACGCCATACTCGGACGACCAACTTTGGCAAAATTCTTAATGGCTACTCATTACGGGTATCAATGTCTTAAGATGCGAGTCCCAAAGGTGATCACCATTCGATGTGACAAAAGATGGCGTATAAATTGCGGCCGTCGATCCTCGAGATGGTTGGTCAAATACCAACTCGAGATGAAAGTCGACCGACTAGCAAGTCGAAGCCTAAAAACTGCACCAAAGCGAGCGACCAAGTCAAAGAGGTTCCTCACGGGCGCTGAAGAACCCTCGAAGGCTGTTCGCATCGGGAGACTTCCGACCCCAAATAGGAAGGCGCCCTCATTACCTTCCTCAGAGCTAACGTAGATGTCTTTGCGTGGCAAGCATCCGACATGCGGAGTCCCGAGGAGGTGATCGAGCACGGGCTAGCTTTACGGCTGATAAAGTACTGTAAAACAAAAATTACGGAGATTTGCCTGATCGGCGAGATGCTATTAAATCGAGTTGGATAAGCTACTTAAGCGGGCTTTATAAGAGAAGTCAACCACCCAGTGGTTGGCTAACCTGTAATGGTCAAAAAGTCAAGCGGCAAATGGCGTATGTGCGTGGACTTTCTTGATCTTAATAAAGCTTGTCCAAAAGATGATTTCCCTTTACCTCGTATCGATCGGTTGGTTGATTCAAGCTGCGAGTTGTGAGATATTAAGTTTTTAGATGCATATTCGGATACCACGGATCAATATGTGTTTAAGCGATGAAGAAAAGACCGCATTCATTACTCCATTTGGTACCTTTTGCTATGTCAAAATGCCATTTGGTCTAAGAATGCGGTGCTTCTTTTCAACGCCTAATGCAATCGACTTTTTCATCTCAATTAGGTAGAATTTGGAAGCCTATGTTGATGATCTAGTCGTAAAAAGCATTAAGAGACTTAATCATATCAGCGACCTACAAGAAACATTCGACAACCTCGAAAGCACCGCTTAAAACTCAATCGAGAGAAGTGTGTGTTTGGAATTTCTTGGAAAATTGCTTGGATTCCTAGTATCGAGCGAGGAATCGAAGCAAATCTGAAAAATAAAAGCCATCCTCGGATCGTCCTCCAAACACAAAAAGGAAGTCGAAAACTCCTTTGGGTGCATGGCGGCTTTAAGTCGTTTCATCGCACGACTAGGAGAAAAGGACTACCTTTCTTTAAACTTCTCGGGAGACATGAAGGTTTTGAGTGGTCGAGCGAGGCAAGCAGCGCCTTTGAGGATGTCAAGAGGTATCTTTCGAGTGCTCTGTTACGGTTTCTCCAAAGCGGGAAGAGGCGCTCTTAATTTACCTAGGCGCCACGCCACGAGCGACAAGCGCGATCTTGGTCGTAGAGCGTGAAAGCGTACAACGACCGGTTTACTCGTCGGCGAAGTTTTACGGGCCTAAGGGCGTTACCCTCGGGTCCAAAAACTTCTATATGCCCTCCTCATGTCTTGAGAAGCTGCGGCATTATTTTGGTAGCACAAAATAGGTGTCTTGCGTCGAGTTTCCTTTAGGAGCAATCCTCCATAATAAGGAAGCAATGGGGCGCATGGCAAAATGGTCGATCGAACTTGGGAGTTCGACCTCCATTTCGTGTCCCGACGGCCATAAAATCGAGATCTTGGCGGACTTTGTCGCGAATGGACAAATCTGAACACATTCGGGATCCCGATCTGATTCCCGACCGGTGGATGATGTACTGACGGGTCACTTACTTTAAGTGGCTCGAAATTTGAGGTGGTCTGGTATCTCCTAGGAGAAACCTTAAAGTATGCCATACAATTAAACTTTGGGCTACTAACAATGTGGCGAGTGCGAAGGTTTGCTAGGCGGCATACGAGTGCAAAGCACTCTCAATTAAATCGACTACTCGTGAGAGGAGACTCTCAACTAGTCGTGAATCAAATCGGGAAGAGTACGGTGCTCTAACTCAACAATGGCTCGGTACTTATCGGAATCGTAAGCTAGAAAAACATTTTTAGGTTTGAGGTACAATTTATCCCTCGAAAGGATAATTTCCTCATGAGACCAACTTGCTCGGATGGCTTCTTCCAGATCCACGGTACCAAAGGAGTTTTCTTGGAGCAACTCCAAAACCGTCTCAGTCGAAGAACCGAAACACCTCCTCTTGAGATGGCCTCATTAGATTACGAGGATACGGATGACTCCCATCTCGAGTATCTTTACAAGGGTTCCGTGCGAAGATGATCTTGAGGCGGTCGATTATCGAAAAGCCAAAATGTATACTTTGGTTGAAGGAGTCCTCTATAAGCGAGGAACCCAAGGAATACTCATGCGATGCATTCCATAAAATGAAGAATAACACTCCTTCACGATATACGAGTGGCATCGTGGGACGCATGCTTCCTCTGAGAACATTGGTTGGTAAAGCCTTTCGACAAGGTTTTCTTGGCCTCTGACCACATGCGATGCTATGGAGGTGGTTAAAAAGTGTGTCGATGCCAATTCCATGGTAGCGAGATACACCAACCGGCTCAAGCATTACAAACAATACCTCTTTCTTGGCCTTTTGCGACACAGGGGCTTGATATCCTAGGACCGTTTCCCAAAGCTCCGGAGGTTTGAATTCCTTTTGTGGCTATTGACACGTTCACAAAATGGATCGAAGTGAACTCATAGCTGGGATAACAGCGAGCGACAAAAGGTTCATGATGAGAAGCGTAATTAGTCGATTTGGAGTTAAGTCGGATAATTACGAGACAATGGTAAACAATTCGCAAGTGCAAAATTTGAGAATTTTGCGGCGAGTTAGTACCAAGCTATGCTATGCTTCATTGCACATCCCCAAAGCAATGGGGCGGTCGAGCGTGCAAGCGGCCAAATAATGCGAGAATTAAAACTCGAGTCTTGACCCGACTTGTTAGCGCTCGGGGCTTAGGTACAAGAATTACCCTCCATATTATGGGCGGTTAAATGCGACCACCAATCGAGCAACGGGAGAAACACCATTTTTCTAGTTTTGGGCGAAGCCATGCTTCCTCGGAGCTAAAATGCGGTCGACCGAGTTGAAACCTTCAACAACTCGGACCGGAACAACTTGAGCGGATGACATTAACCTACTCGAAGAGAGAGAAACCTAGCCTTAATCCGTTCGGCGGTCTACCAACAAGCCTGCGCGAATACTATAATCGTAAGGTCAACCTCGCGACCTTCTTGTAGGTGACTTAGTATTGAGGCTCGCCAATCCAAGTCTAATCGGAATAAACTTTCCCTAAATGGGAAGGTCCTTACGATGGTCGAAGTAACTTCGGCGAGAATCGGTCACGACTAGCAATGGAAGATGGACGAGTTCTCTCAAACTCTTGGAACATCGACCGATTCATAAAATTCTATGTGTGACCGGTTTCTCGAGCAATAAAAGTCGAGTTCTTTCTACCTCTTTTGCTTTATTTTTGAGTAGTGCTTTTTAATCTTTCGACTATGATATGAAAACACCAGTTTTCTTTACACCGGCGGCGAAAACGTCATCTAGTGAAACTTCTCCTCTCTGCATGTGGTTACGCCCACTAGAAGGAATTTCCTAACATCGACTCGTTACTCACTTTTTACGCCAATACAAAGAGCTCGGGTTTTATCTAGTCGTAATGTTCTCAAAGCCAACTCTCTCAATCTTAGTCTATTTTTTCGAAAATTCAAAAATATTCTAAGTAGAGTGCACTTTCTTACATTTGTTCGACCACCTTTGGTGTACTCGATTTGTTTTAAGCTGGTCGAAGGAAGAGACACACCTAGTCGAAGTCTTTCCTCTGCATGTGGTCACCCCACTAGAAGGAAACTTCCTAGTGTCGCTCGATCTCCTACTTTTGCTCTTTGGAAAAGACTTATCGAAGTCCACCAAAAAGGACGAGCGAATGACTAAAGTACTCTAAGGCGTTTGTTTAACTCAAGTTCTTTGTTCTTGGTTTGATTAAACTAGTCGGAGATGGGAACATCACCTAGTCGAAGTCTTTCCTCTCGCACGTGGTCACGCCCACTAGAAGGAACTTCCTAGTGTCAAGTCGTTTCTACTCTTTTCGACCGGTGCTTAACAACCGTAACAAAAGCTATAAGTTAAATAAACCTCTCTTTGTTTTCAGAAACCCCATTTTTAAACACTATTTATTTAGATTGTCTAAACAATCTAAGCAAATAGTCGAGGGCTAGGATAAAGTTATTAATTTGACTTCAATTCTTAGTCTTTCATTCGTTTATTATCTTTTGAGTTACTAACTACTCGACAAGATGATTTTGAAATGAGGCGGATCATATATTACTCATTAACAAAAATTATGCGCCTTACAAGGTAGTTACAAGATTACTCTGAAGGGGAGAGCCTAGTGCATTTCCTCATACCTTTTTAATTTGCATTTCCTCAATCAGACGACTTGCCTCGATTCGGAGACGATCGAAGTCGGCTTCGATTGGTTTAACATTAAGGCGGGGTCTTGAGCTTTAAGTTTAGCCAAAGCGTAACTTACTGCGACTTATTGCTTCCCTTATTGATTGACAGATTAGTCTTGAGTGGTCACCATTTCTTGCAATTTTCGACTTGTTCCCCAATGGTACTTGTGTGGCGGCTATGGTATCTTCTCGAGGAGTTTTCCCTCGAATGTAGCTCACTAAGCACATTGTTCGGAGAGTGATGTTGCCTTGAAGACTAGTCTTCATCGACTCCATCTCTGTTGGGTACAAGTCGAAGCCTCATGAAGCTTCTTGTTTTCGACCACTTGTTACGAAAAGAATAATATCGGTCAAACAAAATATACTTCTAGAGGAAGATAACACAAAGATAATTATAGGTAAAAGCTTTTCTTACCTACTAATTGAGAATCAATTTCTTGACCTCTTCTCGATGGGAAGCAATAGTTTGACATGCTTTTGCTCCCATGCTCGATGTCCTCTGCATTCATCTTAGCAATGCGGACGGACTCATTGCGGATTAAGGTCTTTGCTTGGATTTGACCTCGAGGTTTCTCAATTGGCGACAATTTACGAACAAGAAATTGGCATTAGAAAAGGAAAATACTCAAAAGGATAACGGTAAAGATTTACTTACATTAATCGAGTTCTAAAACCCTCGAGTTCTTGATCCTTATTCGCGTAATGCGGAAAACTCTGAATAACCAAAGATTTTTCTTGAACTTGATGCAGAGCTTCGCATCTCTTTTCTTTATCCGGAGAAGAAAGGAGAGTCGGGTAAGGTTAAAGATCAAAAGCGATCTTAAGTTGAGAACTTCTTGTTTATTTTTTCCTGCAATCTTTTAGATCGAGAGCAGGTCTCTCGAAGTCTATCAGAGAGGACTAATACTTCGTTCCTTAGCCTCCTCGACTCTTCTTTTTCATAGTCGGTGAGTCATTAAGGTCTTCGTATCCTTGTTTAACCTACAAAGAGCGAGGAGCGAAGATAAACATCACCAGAATGGTTGTGAGTACTTCTACAACCACCGACCTAGTCGTAAGTTTTTCTGCGACTAAGATATGGTTGTAAGTCTTTCTCGACCACTACACGGTCGTAAATAGTCGTAAGTTTTTACGATGATACTTAAATCATGAGTTTCTTCCATGACTATTCTCGTAAAACATTTCACAGTATTTAAGTCGAAAACAACTATGAATGATAAGTGACTTACCACCTCTGCCTCTGCGCGAGTAGTTCTTTCTCTGTCTTAGCTCTAAAGTTGTCGATGATACTCACCGACAACGACAATTTGCTCGAGCTTTACGCAAAAAGAAAACAGTGAGAAGGGAAGGAAAGCCACATATATAAGTATTACGAAGATACTTACATTCATAGTCGTCCTAGCAAAAATCGAATATACAAGGTCAGGGTCTTTGCGGCTTATCTATCCTCGCGACTTTGTCCCACCACACCTTCTCGAGGCGCGTTGTCAAAAGTATTCTCCGTATTGGGAATATCTTTGGGATGGGGACTCGTCACGAGATTATGGCGAAGACCCTACGGCGGAGGCGGGCCCAAAGAAGTCACCACGAAGTTGAAATTTTCTCATTACGGTTACGTGATTTCTCTTTGGGTAGGGAAGAAACGCCTCCTCGATTTCCTTCCCAGGCGGTCGCGGTGGTCACCACCTTGACGAGGCTTCCACAGTTGCCTCTGTTGTTTCTCGACTTGATGAGTCGTGGCGGCCACCTCAACGATGAATACCGCTACCTCAAGAGTCGTGAATTCGACTTGGCGGATGTGGGAGTCACTCAGGAGTCTCGACTTCATCGGCCACAGGCCAAGGTGATGCTTGAACCACCTCCATTGCTACCTCTCCGATGGTGAAGGGATAGCAATGGACTTCTCGTGAAGCATTCCGGAAATTTGAAGAGTCGGTGAAATAAAGAAAAGCAAATCGGGTTGTGAAAAGAAAAGGTAAATGTCGTTCTTACACTTGGTACATTTCACATACCTCTGCACCTGGTCTTAACCAGAATTTTGGAGCAATCCTCCCAGCGGAGGACCTCTTCTTCTCCACGACCACGTGCGGTGAGGTTCAACAATTGGCTCGGCTCGACCACGTGCAGTCGTAGAGTTTGAAACGAGGAACGAGCTCGGTTTCTGATCTTACGGATGGGCGAGATCGGTCTCGACCATTCCGAGCGACAACGCCCTCGATTGCGAGTTGTCTTGATCGCGACATCGTCCTTCATAAAAGACATAAAATCCTTCCAGTTCTTCCTTTCCGGTTGCTTAATAAAACTAGGAGTGGCACCAAGCTGCGAAAGATTCCGTGTCATAATAGAAGGGTACCTTAGCCTTGCGAGGTTTGCGCTTGAGAGGTTCAAGCTGCTTCAACCTCCTCGGCCGGCGGTGTGGCCTCGGCGAGATACAACTACAGTTGCCGCGGTGTCTTGTAGAGGGTTTGGTCGAAAGACCGGAGTTCGAACTTGCTCCCCCTTGTCGGCAGATTTTACAAGTCGGCGTCTCTTGAGGAGGAGCCGAGCCTTTGTCTTCGACAACCCGGCGCCAATAGTCATCGAGCGACTTCTTCGTCGTCTGGCGATTTTCCATGCCTACTTTACGTAAAACAAGACGAGAAAAGAAGAATCACTAATTAATCGTAAGTTTTTCTCGACTAGTATCAAGTCGTAAGTTTTTCTCGACTCTTTCTTGATTGTAAGATATTCTACAATCACCATTAGTCGTAAGTATCTTCTCGACTATAAAGTCCTAAAGAAAGAATCAGATTTATTACCTTTAGGCGCTCTATCCTTTCATCTGCGGACAAAGCCGCAATGACTTGAGAACCGCCCCTCGGGTGGCGGGGACTTCTCACAGATGAGTCGACTCAGAGTCAACCTCGGCTGTGAAAGATGCAATAAGCAGATAAAAATATTAGACAAGGTTGAGAAAGACCAAGCGGAGAGCTAAGTCGACAATTGCTTACCCTCCTCGTAGTCTCGGTGGGGTCTCCTCTCCCGAGTACCTCCACATAGGAGATGCTCGTTTCTTGAAGGACTAATTGGCGTGTGATGAAATCCTTCACCACATGCCATCCGGTCGACCCTTCTTCCTTCAAGTCCTTAATGGCTTGAATATAAGGGCTAATCCATTGATATCTTCGAGGTTGAATCCATGAAGATTTCTTTTCAATGACCTTCCCCACGAAAGAAAGGCATCTTGAGTGACCTTCGGTAGAACCACCTCTTCCTCGGCTCGACCACGAAGACCGGGTGAAACTCGAATGTACTCCTTGACTTGAGTCGTGGAGCTTGAACCACGACTTCGGCGATTCGGTTTGTCGAGCCATCCCATAATAATATTGGAACGACTCGAGATCCGCCGGAATCCCAGTGCGCCTCGCCTGCGATATACGAACACACTCAACATGGTAATGGAATTGGGACCTAAGTTCACGGTTCCACCCCAAAGTGTTCAGTACTCATCAGAAGAAAGGGGTGGCGAGCAATCGAAGGCCGCACTCTGTCACGCTTGGAAGGCGGGTTTGCCCATTTTCCCCGATGGCGATCTTTGCCGATAGCGGAATCCACTTCACGAGCCTTCTCTGGAATCTTCCGACATCGACCAAAATCTTGATCTTAGCCGCATCCATCTCCGATTCCTCCCCAGAAACTCTCTTGGCCATTTCGCTTAGAAGCAAGAAGTTTTTTTTTTGATTGGGTTGGCGGCGGAGAAGATGAAACCTAGTCGAAGACGGAGAAAGCAAGAGCTCGAAGAACAGCGGAGTGATGTGGGGGAAAGGTAAAAACCCAAGTCTACCTCCTGGTAAGTTTTATAACCATACGATCTCCGCCAAGCCGGAAACCGTCTCGTCTATGGGTCTGTAGGAGTTGGTTGTACCGCTTCGGGAACCGCTTCATCGGACAAGTCTGTGAGAGCCGATTGCAATTCCCCAGATGGTCCGTTCGAGAAAAATTAGGTGCGTATTGTCACCTCCAAGCGAAATTACATTCTTGACCAAGTATTTCTGGTCGAAGGAAGTATCAATCGTAGGGGTTTTTATGACTTTTTAATAGTCGTAAGTAACCTTCCTGACCAAGCAAATTCCTGGTCAAAGCAGCACTCAAATGTCGAAGAGTTTTTTCTTCGATTATCTTTCTACGACATGTTCATGGTCGTAAGTCCATTTACGAAACCTTTACCAAGTAAGTTACTTTTACTTGAAGTTGGGGGGCTAGATGACGAGGATCTAATAATCCTCATTTTGTCTTTTATCTATAATTCTTATTTTGGGTAAATATGATGTCACATAGTCCCCAGAAGTACCCCTTATGTCTATAAGGGAGAGGCCTAACAAGTGATTGTAAGTTCTTCTACAATCACCCCATAATCGTAAGTTTTGCTCGACTACATAGTCGTAAGTCCTTCTCGATTTATTACACAGTCGTAAGTCCTTCTCTGATCGCTACAGTCGTATGTCCTTCTCGACCGGGTAAACTACGACCACCTTATAATCAAACCTACGGTAGTAGGTCCAATTGATTAAGGAATCGAGCAGTGCGCACGCACTATTATTCCGCTTATTAATGGTGTGTAATTACCCCATTATCTACGAAGATAATTGCGGACGGCGTGAAGAAGCCGAGGCGCCATAATTCTGCCATCATGCGCCGTTCTTTGGATTAATTAGGCGCATCTCCCGCAGGGCAAAACGGCTACTTCTTCACGACTATATAAGGGCATCAATCAGAGGGATGGAGGGAGAGAGCGAACAATAGCAAGTCAAGTAGAAACACAAGTACTATTCTCTATAATAGTCTTAGTCCTTTACTGGATCATCAAGAATACCATACACACAGGATTAGGGTTATTATTCTCTTCGGAGAAGGCCTGAACCTGTCTAAACATCCCGTGTCAATCCACTCTGCGTGATCTCATCTCTAGGAGACCCCCCGAATCAAACAATCTTTACGTAAGATCGGTTCTAATACACCGACAGGTCCTAATAACCCTTTCTGCGACTATACACATAACTACGAGCCTTCGCCGCAATGCACACATGGAGAATATGTGGTGGCCTAGGTTTGCGATGACTGGGTGAACCCAGGACATCGATTCTTCTGGTGCCCTCAGTTCATGATGACAAGTTATTACTTCCTTTTTTGCTCTTTCTTTGGCGCAATATTACAACTCTCGTACTAACCTCCTGATACCTTCATACCCATGATTTTCGCTTCACCTCGTGGGTGCTCGGAGTATCCCATATTGGCTCGAACATACATGACAACTCAGAGTGAGGATCTAGAAGTTGGAGGATAAACTACATGACGAGAGGGCCAACAATGGCGAGTTCCATAGGCAGAGGCTAAGGGAGAGGTACACCGAGGAGGTGGTCAACCTTGTCAGTTACTACTAACCAATGTGCTCCTGTGCCGACCCGAGCTGCCCTTGCGTCTGTCATTACCGCAACAACTAGCCACATCTACGACGCCCTCACAACCAGCACTCCATGTGGGTGCCCTATGGTGTTCCATTTTCCCCATGGGGGAGTACATCAACAACCCTAGTTAGATCTAAATCCACCATATCGTTTTCATTCCAAAAGGCACACATGTCCCCTTGTTGTAGTTCTTGTGGTGGGTTTGTGCTAGTTGCAATGTGTACCGTAGTAGTAACTAAGGAACATGTGCACCTAAGAACACCACGCGCGCCATGTGACTCCACGTTTGCCTTTTCATCTACATCTAACTGATGTCGTGTTCTCGCACACCACATTCCAACTATGTCAAAGCAAATGCCCTACTTATCTTGTCTTCCACCAATTGCCTCAGAGTTCCAAAAATTTACACTTTGCTCTACCGTCTCAATTATGTGCTCTACCGTCTCAATTCTAACAACATCCCCTTTTTTCAACGAGAACAAAACAAATTATTTATCCATCCACATGTCTACATAATTATGAATTCAACAAATTGTTCATAATAAATAAAATACACGATGCTAAAAACCCTTTGTACAAACTGTCATAGCAAAGATGAGTAGACAGTATAGAAAGGGGACCTCCGGTTGCTGCGAGGGGAACTAGGGTATCCTCTAGAGGGGATCGGTGCCAAGAGAAGTAAATGTGTATTAATTGTCTCGAAAAAGATCTTCTGTTATTACATGGGTAGGTGGCTATTTATAGTATTCCGACTAGGGTACATAAAATTACATATCTATCCCTAAAAAGACCCTATGCCTATAGGGGCCGTATGAGCTTTTCCTTACCCTATGCATAGCCTTCGGCTCATGGTGGACCTCCCTGGTCTTGGTCCATCAAGCTGCACCTTTCGGTCCACCGGTGCTCTCCTCCTTCTCCTTTGTCACGGGTGTCCACAGGGCCAAGGGGCCCCGGCACCCTTCCGCGCCCCAAGGTAGTCTCGGGGGTCTCCTGACTTCTGGATCCTTGGTTCTCGGCAGTCCTTCGGCGACCTTCACCGTCTGAGGTATCCCGGGCCGAGGTCCCGGACACCCTTCGGCGTCCCCGGGGGTCTCCTGGCTCCTGGATCTGTGATGCTCGGCAAATCCTTCGGTGGCCCTCTCACCTCCTTCGGAGCCTCCCCGAAGGTACACAGTACCCTCGGGGACCCCGACTCTGACCCCTCGTGAGCCTTCTGGTGGCCTTCGCGCGTCCTTCAGGGCCCTTCTGAAGGTGTACTTGGTACCCCCGGGGCCCTGGGCCATGTCTCTGGCTCATGTCCCGGGGGAGGGGCGGGCTTGTGGTCTTCGCTGGGTCATTGGAGCCGATGGGCCAGCCCTACGACACAAACATACTCAGCACAAAAAAATAGAGTGCTGAATTTCTACACCTCCGCGCCAAACCTTACGGCGCCGAGTGCAGGCGACATGATGACCGCGATGCCATGTAGGTGACAGAGGCTGGCATGGTGTTGAAATCCGCGCCAATGTATATGGCGCTGACACGTTATATCTCAACATTGTTCGTGCTGGTGCTGAAAGAAGGGACAATTTCCAAAATAGTTTTCGACAGGGGCCATTTTTAGAAATAGAAGGAAAAACCCCCAAAATAGGAAGAAAAAACGATGAGTTGTGGGACTAGCTGCGTCATCTTATTGAGAATTGTTACAACTGTTTGGATCCATTTCTTGCTGCGTCGAAGATTTCCCAACTCCTTGAAACAAGTCCTCTCCCATCCTTTGCGAATACCAAGAGCTGGGTTCATCCTCATTGTTCATTGAGGAGTTGAAGGGGGAAGCTTCCCGAGTGCAGTATTTTGTCAATGGGAAGCGGTACGCGACCGACTAATATCTTGTAGATGAAATATACCCAGAATGGGCTGCCTTCATCAAGACAATTCCGCTCCCCCAAACAGCGAACGAAAAATTGTTTGCACAACATCAAGAAGGGCCAAGTAAGGATGTTGAACTGGCATTTGGTGTCTTGCAATCTCATTTCACCATTGTGCGTCATCCAGCACGATCATGGTCACGGGCCACTATTGGGAATATCATGAAAGCATGCATCATTCTTCACAACATGGTAATATAAGATGAGAAGGAAATGATTACCACCCCTCTTGACTTGAACAAGACTCCATGGTCATCGATTGTTCTACCTCCGAAAATCAACAACGACCCCTTGTTGTGTTTCTAATACTTTGGGTTTATATTTACCATGTAGATGCATGGATGATGAAGCATACTTGCCAAGTTCCATTTTATCTATTATATTGATATGTCGTCCGGTTATTGAAAGTGCACATTATTTGGTTGTAAAAATTAGTTTGTACATTAAGGTGGATGTGTAGTTCAATTGCTGCTTGTTTATATGTAGTTGCAAGCAAACAACTCAGGTAGGTCGAATGAAGTTAGTGTTGATCAACATGTTTATTTGATTCATGAAAAGTTTAAATGATTGTGGGGCCTTAAAGATACAACTAAGAGACAATGCATTGTAATAGTTGTCTCTAGATGACATAGAAAGTATTAAGGCCAATCTAAAAGACAAATTGATCTACACGCCCAAAGAAGTTTTGATGACAAATGCCTACTCATATCGCGAGTCCTCCATCAATGCACATTGGCGAGCATGCCATGGGAGGCGATGCGTAGTAGTTGTTATGACACAAAATAAAAGCGCACAGATTATGCCCAATGTACAAACAGTTTGTATGGCGACACCCTTTGGTTTATTGGTAACTCTTCATCATGTATATATACATGTACAAAATCAGAATAAACATACTTTTGGTTTTCTCTCAATCACTTTACAACACGTTATATGAGGAGCATTTCCCGGCATTAGGGGGAGACAATAAATACCAAACTGAATGCCGAAATTAATTGGAATGTTCAAGGCATTCTGCCTCAGTTCCATACTCTGAGAGATGAGCTTCAAGTTGAGAAAATTATTCATTTGCAAAACATTGCAAATAATCGCGGAATGCATTCTTGATTATAAAGGTGTCACAAAATCCTATAACCACGCCGTAAATGTGCTGAAAGAGTGGAGGTACCGAAAAATACCACTCAACTCGGTTCAAAATAAGAGGGAGAAATGCGGCACAAATGGCGGATCTGACTTCTAACAAGCGACAAAGGAAACAAAAGAATGTAAATGCGAGATCAACCTCAAGTTGATAGACACCAAGGATCCTTGAACCGGATCAACGGTGCACTCAATCACGATCACAGGACATCGGAATACCAAACTCAAATGTTTTGGGAAATAACATTGAGTCATCGAAGTCCAAGAAATTTCTACTAACTATAATGATTACGGAGAATCATATGATCGTAAGACTACAATTGTCGACATTTATTTCTCACAACAATTGCAAACAACCTTCAAAATGATCCGGATCCTAAGACCATGGCGGAGTGCAAGCAGTGCTCGATTTGGAACCAATGGAAGGATGCAATTCAAGCGGAGTTAGCCTCGCTCAATAAAAGAAATGTATTCACCAATGTGATACATACACCTCCCAAAGTATTCCCCATCCGGTTTCAAATGGGTTTTCGTTACATAAGCGGAATGAAAACAATGAGGTGGTGAGATACAAAGCAAGGCTTGTAGCACAAGGGTTCACGCAGAGACCCGGCATTGATTACAATGAAACATATTCTCCGATAATGAGTGGAATAACATTAGATATTTAATCTCATTGGCGATTAAAAATCATCTAGCTTTTGGTTGATGGATGTAGTATTGCATATCTTTATGGGTCACTCGATTCGGACATATACATGAAAGTTCCGATGGAATTTCAATTCGAATCAAGCAAATCGCAATATGTATTGTGTAAAGTTGAACAAGTCTTTATACGGCTTGAAATATCGGGTAGAATGTGGTACAACCGACTAAGTGAGTTCCTAACCAAAAAGGGATACTCAACAATGATGATTGCCCATGTGTATTCATAAAAGATCCTCAACGAGATTTTGCATTATATCGTGTATGTTGATGATCTTAATATCATTGGTAACACACAAGATATAGATGAAACACGCAATCATCTTAAGACGGAATTTGAAATGAAGGATTTGGGTAAAACCAAATTTTGCTTAGGTATACAACTTGAGCACCTTCATACAGGCATTCTAGTACATCAATCGGCCTATGTCCGGAAAATATTAGAGAAATTCAATATGGACAAAGCATATCCATCGAAAACCCCATGGTTGTTCGATCTCTAGACAGGAAAAAGATCCATTTAGACCCCGAGATGTCAATGAAGAGATATTGGGACCCGAGGTTCCATATCTCGATGCTATCGAGCGCTTATGTACCTTGCAAATTGCACCCGACCGGATATTGCATTTGCGGTAAACCTACTTGCTAGATCTGGCGCTACTCAACCAAAAGACATTGGGTAGGAGTGAAGAATATCCTTAGATATCTTCAAGGCACTAAAGATCTCGGTCTATTCTTTCAAAAGAATAAAAATATGGATTTAATAGGATATACAGATCTTTGGCTATTTATCGATCCCCATAATGCGGATCTCAAGCAGGCTTTGTGTTTTTACGGTGGAGCAACCATCTCTTGGAAGTCTTGAAAGCAGGACTCTAGTGGCTACATCCACTAATCATTACGAAATAATTGCATTATATGAAGCATCACGTGAATGTGTATGGCTTGCGAAATGATTAATCACATACAACGATCATGTGATATAGGTGCTATTTCATCACCTACCATTATCTCGAAGATAATCTTTGCTATGTTGTTCAAATGCAAGCGGGTTACATAAAGAGTAATATCACAAAACATATTGCACCTAAACTATTTTACCCACATGAATTGCAAGAAAGTGGGGAAATCACTATTCTGCAAACTAAGTCTTGTGATAACCTCGCAGACTTATTTACCAAGTCATTACCAACTTTCGCATTTCAAAAATGTGTTCATGGAATTGGTATCACGAAGACTACGTGATTTGCGATGTCGGGGAGAAATCTCCTAAGACTCAACAGTTCGGATAAAATATTGTACTCTTTTCCTTTATGAGTTTCTCATCAAGGTTTTTAATGAGCAATATGAAAACATAATCATTAATACATCTCTTTTCCTCACGGGGGTTTAGGAAGATATGAGCAGATATATGCCATATCAACTTTTCTCCTTAAATTTTCCCACTTTGGGTTTTAAAGGAGTTTTCATGACATATCTATTCTATCGGTTCTCCTCATATTTTCCCTACAGGGTTTTTGGAGGAGTTTTTCCAAGATGATGAATTAGAAGATCATATGAAGACACATTGGTCAAGGGGGAGTGTTATGACACAAAATAAAAACTGCACAGCAGTTATGCCCAATGTACAAACAGTTTTGTAACTGACACCCTTTGGTTTATTGGTAACTCTTCATCATGTATATATACATGTACAAAATCAGAATAAACATACTTTTGGTTTTCTCTCAATCACTTTACAACAGTAGTAATCGTTTGGGTCATAGCCCTGTGGCAGTGGTAAAAGATAGTAAAGAATATGCGGTAGTTTGGAAGCAAGTAGTTTGCTGCAATGCAATGTAGCATGACCAAAGCAGTATTTTTGCGGAAATAGATAATCTGTATTGAATATCTCAACGTAGAGGATATACAGTACTATACATTAAAAAGGCTATCTCCACCGTTTAATTTTTTAAAAAAGATCTTGATCAATAGCTACAGTATCTCTACGACCGTAAATATTTATTTGTTCCTTACTATACTGCTACAGTCTCTGTCGGGTGTTGATTACGCTCGCACAAAAAAACCACTCTTCACACAGTGTCTTACAGCGAGGATCCGGATCCGCAAGTTGCAGGTCTCTAGAAAAACATTTTGCAGATCGCGTTGCAGCAGGAGTAGAAACAAGCACTACCCTGCACGCGGCCCGGCCAGATGCGCGGCGTCGTCCCTCGTGGTGTTCCGCGCCGCCGCTGGCGCCTACTGCGTGACCGCGTCCATCGGCATCAGCATCAGCATCGCTACTCCCGCAGCATACGGGGGACATTCACGCTCCGATTCCCAAGCATGCAGCGCAGTAGACTCCCTCCGGGTCCGGGCTCCGGGCTCCGGCCTCCGGCCTCGCCTGCCTGACACGGCCGGTTTTAATTCGCCGTACAATAGTGCTAGTACAGCTACAGCACACAGCCACCTGGCGCCGACGGACCCACGAAGCAAACTTGGGCCCACGCGCCAGTAACACACACGCCTCGGCCTCGCGCGTACCGCTTCGACCGAGCTTTTTCCGCGGTCAGAATGCACAGATGGGATCGACGCCGCCGTATCACCGCCCCGCCACGTGCGCCGGGGTGCAGACCGCCGCGACACACGCTCGCGCCACTGACACGCGGACTCCACCAAGGATAGGACCCACCTGTCGGGGGAAAGCACTAGTGGCACTAGTACACTAGTGCTAGTAGTGCCCACCCCTGCTGCAAGTTTGGCTGGCAAGCACTCCTCGTCCATGGCCACTAGCCTTGCCTCCCCCTCACGTTTTTCTTCTTCCTCTCCCCCCAATGACTAACTAAGCACTCTCTCTCTCTCTCTCTCAAGCATCGCCATTGCGCCGTTCCTGCCTCGCTTCTTGGTCGTCGGTGCTACAGTGCAATGGCTTCCTCCTCCTCCCCTTTTCACAGGCCCGGCACTCTGCTTCTCCTGCTGCTCCTATGCGTTTCCAGCGTGGTGAACTCCCAGTCGCTCGCGTCCTCGCAGGTCAAGACGCTCCTCTGGGTCCGCCACCTGCTCGGCTACCCGGCCGCGCTCGCGGCACTCCCCACGGCGCCGGACCCCTGCGCGCTGCCGCCCACGCCGTCGCTCACTGTCGCCTGCGCCGGGGGGCAGGTCACGGCGCTCTCCGTGCGAGGCGACCGCGAGCCCGACCCGGCGTGGCGCACAGCGATGCCCTCCAACTTCTCCGCCGACGCGCTCTTCACCACGCTTACCAGGCTCCCGGCGCTCACGCGCCTCTCGCTCGTCGCGCTCGGCGTCTGGGGCTCGCTCCCGGGCGCCAAACTCCGCCGGCTCCAGGCGCTGCAGGCGCTCAACCTCAGTTCCAACTACCTCTACGGCGCCGTCCCCAAGCAGGTCTCGCGCATGTACTCGCTGCAGAGCCTCGTGCTGTCTACGAACTACCTCAACGGCACCGTGCCGTCCCTGTCCGGGCTCGCGTTCCTCGAGGAGCTCGACGTGGCGCGGAACAGGCTCGGCCCGGCTTTCCCGGAGGTGGGGAAGGCGGTGGTGAGGCTGGTCCTGGCCGACAACAACTTCACCGGGGAGATTCCGGCGGAGGTGACCTCGCTGGGCCAGCTCCAGTTCTTGGACGTGTCCGGGAACCGGCTGCAGGGGTGGATCCCGTCCTCCATCTTCGCGCTCCCGGCGCTGCGGTACATCAACCTGTCGCGCAACCAGCTCGCCGGGCAGCTGCCGGCGAGCACGGCCTGCGCGGAGGCACTGGAGTTCGTTGACGTCTCGGCCAACCTGCTCACCGGGGCGCGCCCCGCGTGCATGAGGTCCAACTCGTCGGCACGCACGGTTCTCGACGCGGGCAATTGCTTCGCCGACGCGAAGCTGCAGCGGCCGAGCACGTACTGCAACCCCGGGGCGCTGGCCGCCGTGCTTCCGCCGCCGCAGGGGAACGGAGGAGACCAGAGCAGGGGAAAGGGCGGTGAGGTGGGGATGGTTCTTGGCATTGTGGGCGGTGTTGTCGGTGGTGCATTGCTCATTGCGCTGGTCATGGTGGTGGTGCTGAGGTGGGCGAGGAGGCAACACCCGGAGATGAGCGTCTTGCCCAAGTCGCCGGTCGTGACGCCGGCGAAGAAGGCGGACGGCGGGAAGGCTCTGGCTAAAGTGACCCAGAGGATTATTACTCCTGCCGATAAGAGTAAGAGGATAAATGCATTTGCATAATTTCATTGCTTGCTTCATTTCAAATTTTTTTTGGGGATTATGTGCTTAAATCGGCGGCATGTTCTTAGTCTTAGTTCATTAAAGAAGCGAACACAAGATTATGGGCGAGTAATTAGAAATGAATTGAGTAATTTATGATTGGTGGTACAAGGGGGCATTAGAGGATTGTAGTAGTAGTAGTTTTGAAGAACTGTTGCTTTATTTTCTTCTTGCCTATTTATTTTGCGAATAAAGTCTACTCACTTTAGTCAATAATTGGGAAGCTTTGCGTGAGTTTAGTCTGGATCTTACTTAGACTCTGAGGTTTGAAACATGGGTTGGAGGGATCTTTATTCCTTACTTCAAAGAAGACCTTGAGAAAGTAACGTAACAGCTGCAAAGTCAATCAACCAAAAAGGGGGGAAAAAAACAAAACAACGAGCAATGGCCTAGTACAATTTGCAGGATAATACGCCTTAACATAGTAACATGGTCTCCATTTTCACAGGGCATGCATCACAATCTGCAAGGGTGAATACACTGGAAGTACCAGCGTACCGTGTGTACACACTTGAGGAGCTCCAAGAAGCAACCAACAACTTTGGTTCGTCTAACTTGATCAAGAATACTCCTCTTGCACAGGTATGCAATAGTGGAACCCATTTAGCTTCAATGGGGAAAAGGAGAACAATGAATATACAAATAAATGTTTCCACTGTTGATAGTAAAGGGTTTACTTCCTTTGAAGAATGGTTGTGCACTTCAGAAGTTCAGCATACAGATAAAAAATATGCCATGCGCATTTCTCTACCTTCAGTTTCTCTTTGTACAGTTTACTCCGCTAGTATTCAGATGGGATCTTGTCAAATGGTGCTGAAGCATCTCCACTGATAGTAGGGTAGGGTGCAACTGTGGACTGCCAAATGCCAATTATTGTCATGTTATGTTAGTCGCGTTTGGTTCACTACTTTATATATTTGATAAATAAAGGCTTCGCATCTCAAAAAATAAGATAAAAAAGGCTTTGTATTATTGGGGACTTAACAACCTTGCAATACTTCCCATAGTGGAGCAATTGCTTTCATTTTTTTTCTTTAAAAAATAACAATATAAGATAAGTAATCAAATGGAGGCAATTTTGAGTCATTTTAATTAGGATCAATGGGATTCTTTTCCTTGATATTTAGGATAACTTATCAGCCTTTAAATGAACTAGAGCCGCAAACATCAGTTGGCATCAGACATCTTCTGTCACACCTTATGTCGGACCCCAAATTAGAACTCGGGATCCACTGTGTAAACTCGTGTTATTCCTTGGATCGGTAGATAACACACACAGATACATCGTTGGTCCATTCACATACATCGCATTCCTTGTACAGTAGTACAATTTATTACATAAACAAGCCGTACGACCAACAGTCTTACAAAAGGGGCCAAGCAGGCTAATACAACATACATAGGACTTTAATACAGAAAGTGGGGATACGAGCGGAAGCAAAAGAAAAGGAGTAGATTCATTTACTCGCCTTACGAACAAGCGGCGGGAGTCTGGCTTAAGCTTCTCCATGATCTTCACTATCCGGTCCCGACGCCACATAATAAGCATAAGGATCTTGATCAAGTGGCTCTGAAAGATAATATTAAGTGAGCCTGAGTATATAACCGTACTCGCGAGACAACACAAAGCACAATTATCGTATATGCAAGGCTAATCAAGGGAGGTTTAGGGTTCTTTTATTTGTATAAAGCTAAGTTTGAATTAGTTTATGTAGTAGCACTTCCTGAGATTTAGCATTTTAACCAACACATGTTTTCATATACTGAGTTTTGTTGTAAAGTACTAGTGGAGGCTTCAACCTCCTATACCATTGAGTGGCCTCATCCACTTAATGCTCGAATCACATCCCGTACTTATCACTGGTTCTTAACTATGCTATCTCAACTTTTTGGGCTTCAACCCAATCTGTCCAATCACTCAGCTCGCACCCACAAATCATTTTATAAAAATGAAAGCTACTTCAAGCAAGTTCTCGACACCGCTTATGACTATGAGCACGGCTATCTAGATAGTTTTCTTACTTTCCAGAGTTCGTACACTTTAGCCACAAGAGACAATCAATTCATAATGTCCCTGACACACTTCCATAGGTGCGTGACTAAGTTGATTATCACAAGACCTTTACAATGCCCTACTCAATGCAACCCCATCCGCTGGGTTTCACTACAGAGGTGGTTTTCTAATGCAATACAATCGCGCCACCTTTTGGACCTCCACCCTCCGAGTGGTTGTCAGCTAAGCCGTAGTGCATGCCACACCATGTAGCCCCCTTTTGCGCTGTAATGGTTTCTTAGTGTATTACAGCCACGCTGCCCTGAAGTGGTTGCCCACTAAGACTATAATACATGCCACATGAGTGGGATGATGAAAGCAACGCTGAGACGAACAAATTAATCAGCCAAGTTGTACCCATTATAGACTTGTGGTTGCACTGTTTTTACACGAGAGATCGTCATAACATCCGGGTCCTTAATTGACTCGGGCGGTACATCCACATACCTACTCGGTTGTGCCCCCGACACCCACCATTCTTTCCAGCTACCCGAGTTGAAATCTGTTTTTCGTTTTCTTTTGTTTTAAAATACCTTTTTAGCTCAACATACTAGCCAGGCTTCAACCTCGACTGCCCAATCTCATTTTCAAATGTTGTTAATGATATTGGGGCAAATCATTGCTCACATACAATGTATCTAAACAAGGCTAAGCATGATATTTAGATACAAACTTATTAACTAATATGTAAACCATTAATTCTAGGGTGACAAAAGATAGTGTCCAAGTTCAAGGATTGGAAATTTTTACACAATTATTATTCAGGGTATTAACTATCAGCTAAAGTAACATACATGTATAAAACATAGCAATGCAGTTTCGTAATTGAATTAATCTATTTTCAATAAACTTAGGAGCAAAATGATCAAAGTGTTGACTCGCCTTGCTCTAGGTATTGCAGATCTTGATCTGGATCAACTTGAGGTTCTTCGGGAGCTTTGACTTCTATATATGCGAAAATAACCAAAGTTCGAATAAGCACATAAAGATTCAAATTACAATAAAAAAATTCAAATGAACTCCAAAATAGGTGTTTCAGTTTGGTTGGGTAGGGTTTGAATTTAGACAAATTTAGAAACAAAAATCGTTCGATTCAGAGTTGAAACAAGCGAGAACAGGCTCTCCGAAGTCTAACCCTAATTTAAATCTTGAAAAATAAAAAGAGAGAGAATCCTCTCTCCGACAGGTGGGACCCTTGCCTTTTCAATTTCTTTAATTTTATTTTTCTAATTCAAATAGCACTAGGGAATGACAGGTGGGCCCTAGTATTTTGTTTTTGTTTTTCATTTATTTTCTCAAAGAATTGCATCATGACAGACACAACCTATATGTCAGTGGAATGGCTCATATGAATAGTGCGTGAACCATATACACACTGTGCTGGTCTATGGGATGGTGTACACTGTGCACTAAGGGCGGTGGGGCCCGGCTGTCATTGACTCACAGTAAAGACTCAGCTTTAACTACCTGTTATTAACTGTTCTAGGCCCACACGTCATCCTAACAGTGTCTCATTATTTCCTCCTTAATCACTACTTGTCCAAACGACGCCCTAAGCGACCGGGATTCGGTCATAATTACCCTGCTACAGGGCTTGCCTGATTCAGACATAACAGAGTAGTTCTAGGGCGCCTACGGCCATGCTTGTTGTCGGCGTGCCGTACCACGGGAGCGGCCGGGAAGCCCAAATGGGTTCCCCACCGTCAGGCGACCCCAGGGTACCAGCGGCGAGGCCTGAGGTGTCCGGTAACAGCGGCGCATCACCGTTGAGCGGCGGCGACAGAGGAGCTATGGTGGCTTCTACGCCTTGGTGACGCATTTGGCAAACCAAGGTGCGCATGAGCATTTAGGAGGGATGGGAACCTACCAGCACCGATGACGTCAATGGAGATAGACAGAGTGAGGCTGGCAGCGGGAGACCTTCACAAGGCGGCGACAACCTAGAAGGCAAACGACGACGTTAACCACTGGGGAAGCTCTAGGAGGGTAAGTAGGTGCTTAAGACAGGAGCAATTGGAGAGGAACCCACCGAGCGAGGAGTGTTGGCGGTATGGGCGGTTTTGACCAGAGTCAGGGAAGAAGGGAGCTCCGGCGCGTTCCTGTGGACCAAAGGTGAAATTAGTAGGGGGACGATCTTTGGGTTCCGGAACACACGGTGACGCGGGTGGCAAGTTCACCGGAGCGGCGGTGTCGCGATGGCGGCGCGGCGGCCGAGTGCTGCACTTGCGCTCCTTCTTGTGTTGGTGCTCGGTGGAGGTGAGGGGAATGGAAGATGGTGTCTAGGGAGAGGAGATGAAGGCTCGGGGCGGCTTTATATAGGCAGGAGAGGAGGGCAGAGAACGCCAGTGGCGGAGCTGGGCCTCGGGCCGCCGGGGCAATGGCCTGAGGCCCAGCTAAAAGTGGTAGCTAAAATCCCAAATGTTAGTCTAAAAAAACAGTGGTAATTTGATTTTTAACAAAACACGGGCGGCTCGAGGCTGGCCCATGTGCTCATACTGGAGAAGCGCAATGTGGTGCGGCGGCGAGGCGGCGGCGACAACGTAGTGCGGGAGTAGCACCAGGATGTGGCGATGGCGAGCGACGTGGCGACAAGTATGGCGGGATTGTGGATGACCGGTTGTTCGTTGTCTTGTGGCGTCGCTGAATGCATCGTTGGTGTAGGTGGCGATCTTTGCGAGAGCGACGCGCATGGAAGAAAGGAAGAGGAGAAGGTGACTGAGATGAGCGTTGGGTCTCTCGGGAAAGGAAAATAGTGAGGCTGGTTTGGCGAGGATCGAAAACCGGTTCGGAGGAATCCGCCGGCGGCGTAGCGATTACCGGCGATTCTGAATTCTCGAAAAATCTCGGTCAAAATTCATCCAAATAAATTTGAATTTGAGATGTTTTCGTCGGAAATTTGAATTTGAATTTAAAGTTTTCCGGCTAGTATTTCGAATCTCGGTTCCCACCAGTAAATCCGATTCTGGCGGGAACCGATCGGTTTTCCATCTCGGGTTTGGATGAGGAAAAGGATGGAAAATGTGGTGATTGCTAAATCCTGCTACTTGCTAAGAAATTCTCATTGGGCCTTTGAACATTTGGAGGATTATGTTTGAACATTAGGTTTTCGATTATTTGGGTTTACACCACACATCATATTTTTAAGGCGATATCTTAAGTTTTCTACTGACCGGTTGCTTGCTTTCCTAACATGATCCAGCGATTGAATGTAGTTAAATAACTCTCAAGCGTGCGCATACAAGGCAATGACTGATAACACACAAAAGTTTTAAAATCCCGTATTTTTATTCTCGGGAATTTTTGGGCTGACACATCTTAGGCTTCTTTTTAAATCAAGTGAAGTTGCAACTTTATTGATTTATGGCTATTTCGTTCATTCTCTTTTTGAGTACTATACCAATTTTCTTTCTAGCAAATTTGAAACCATGGCCTTACTTTCAGTATAGCTTTCTGCTAGAAAATTATGTCAAGACTAATTTTGTCCTTTATCTGTGGCCCATTCTCCTTATAGCATTACAATGGCCAGCTTCAAGATGGTTCTAGAGTTTTGGTAAGATGTCTCAGACTAAAGCCGAAGTATTCTCCTCGGTGCCTGGCCCAATACATGGAGATAATTTCTAAACTTCGTCACCGCCATTTGGTTAGCATCATTGGCCATTGCATTGTCAATGATCAGGAGAATCCTAATATTGCTAGCTCGGTATACCTCATTTCTCAATGCGTAACAAATGGATCTTTAAGAAGTCATCTTACCGGTAATTACAGTGGAAGACATCATGCATACAATTCTATAACTAAATATCTATAACATATCCGAATTTACCCTTTGCCTGGCTTTACAGAGTGGAGAAAGCGTGAAATGCTGAAATGGCCACAACGAGTGTCTGCTGCCATTGGTGTTGCGAGAGGGATTCAGTTCTTGCACAATGTGACTGCTCCAGGCATTGTACAGAACGATCTCAACATTGAAAACATTCTGCTGGACAAGACCCTCACTTCGAAAATCAGCGACTTTAATCTCCCAATGATATCAACTAGCAAGAATGGCAAGGTAAGTTCAAATGTTTAGTGAAAGTTCCTCACTTGCCTGCCTGGCAGCTAAGTTGTAACCGCTCTTATCTTTCAGATATTCTCAGAGACCCCTTTCGCTGTCAATGAAGAAAACGATCTTGGAAGGTATGGCGTCCTTGCAGAAAGAAAGTGACATTTCCACTTAATAAACTAGAACTAGATGCAGTTAATGGTTATCTAAACGGATATGAATCTAATGATTGGGTGTTGGAACCCAGAGATGCCAACCAACCATCCTTTCAGAATGAATGAGAATCTGATTAATCTTCTTACCTTGTAAACTAAAATGATTATGGTTCTTTCTACCCCCAGTGCTCGAAGTGAAGAACAAGGGGACAAGGATGACATATACCAGTTCGGCCTAATTCTTCTGGAAGTGATCACGGGCAAACCAACAGAATCCCAAAGAGAACTGGACTCCCTGAAAGCCCAGGTAAATCCCATGCTTCATATTCACATCAGACCAGTGAGTTACACCAGGAAGAAACTTGAAACATTCTGTATCTCTTAACAAAATTTTGATTCTAAATTTGCTTCCTCGTGTCGCTTCGCAGCTAAGCGAGGCCCTGGCTGAAGACCCAGACATGCTGAAAGACATGGCCGACCCGACCATCCGCGGCACGTTTGCGGTGGACTCTCTAAGTACGGTGGCCGAAATAGCCCTCAAATGCACGACCAGCGACCCGAGCGACCGGCCTTCTATTGACGACGTCCTCTGGAACCTGCAGTACTCCATGCAGGTGCAGGACGGGTGGGCGAGCAGCGAGAGCTTGAACTTGAGCATCAAATCGCAGGCTTGAACACAAGGATGCAATGCTTTTGTATCGATGCATCTTCACCCTGTGTGATTGTTCTAGTTGGATTGGCGTTTGTTGCGGAAGAGAGAAGGTAAATGTTGTTTGTTCCCGGTGTATAGGAGTGGATTTTTTATTCTTCTTCTTTTTTGTTCAGAGCTGTAAAACTCCAGCGCTATTAAGTTGAAACCATTATTAGCTTATGCCGATCTTTGGAACAAAATCTGCAGCTCTGCCAAACGGAAGATGCTGCTGAGCCTGTGCCTAGAGGGCTAAAGTTATGTTTTAGCTCTATTTTTCGATGAGAAGGTAAGTTCGGTAGTAGTCGTTCAACTCTCACGATTCTGCCTACTAACTTGCAAGGCTCAAAATCACGCAATTGCTGAACTGCTCGACAAGTCGTTATCAACCGTGCACGAATACCCGGATGGCTTTATCACGAAGATCAATTCCTGTATACATCGAAGAAGAATGCAAAAACAAGATAAATAGACAATCTGAAATTGCGAATAGGAATTAAAATTGTATTGATAAGTGAGGTTTTGAAGAACAATATCGTTATTGATCTCGCCGAACAAGAGGACAAAGTATAAAGTAGTAAAGCTAAACTTCAAACAACAAACCCGCCAAACCCTAAGGGTGGTGGCCACTATGTAAAGGAGAAAGAAAGGGGCGGTGGCCGCGGGTACTATTCATATATGAACAGTACCACATGAACAGTGCCAAATCCTAGGTATCCAACCCGAATTACAAGGCCCATTGCCCATTAGCATAGGTGGCACAATACCAAATTCCTTTACTCAAATATTGCTAAGTGTTGGTCTAAACAACTTGATATATAGTCTTCATGCTAGATTCTGCTAAGTCTCAGTATATAAATATTCATTCCTCGTATGATCATCTCCATGCTTGGTGCTGCCATCATCTCCATGCTTGGTGTTGCCATCATCTCCATTTAGCATGCCTCCCGATCCTTGATTTCTAAGTAAAATAATATCACGTGCTTTAAGCAACATCATAGAGTTCATAGAATATGGATGCACTCCGAGAAACGAAGTCACCTGATAATTTAGTTGTCGAACATATGCTCTAGTAATTGGTCCTTACACATCAGCAGAAGTAGGGATGGTTGTATTAGTGGAAGGGATGTCCTCATATCCTCCCCTTCTTGAATTGGAGTCGTCATCGACTCAATATCATCTTCTGCTACCAAGTTTGGCTTCAAATCTGCAATGTTAAATGTGGGACTAACCCCAAAATCTGTCGGCAGATCAAGCTTATATGCATTATCATTAATCTTTTCTAATACTTTAAAAGAACCATCAGCTCTAGGCATCAATTTAGACTTTTTTAAGTCAGGAAACCTATCTTTGCGCAAATGCAACCAAACAAGATCTCCAGGTTCGAATGTTATTTATTTTCTAGCTTGACTACCCGCAAGTTTATATTGTGCGTTCATTCACTCTATATTTTCTTTAGTTGTCTCATGCATCTTCAGAATCAATTCAACACGTTGTGTATCATCAATGTTTACATTTTTCGAAGATGGTAGATGTAATAAATGAATAGGAGCGCGAGGAATAAATCCATAAACTACCTGAAAAGTGCACATCCTTATGGTTGAATGATGCGAACGGTTGTAAGCAAACTCCACATGAGGTAAGCATTCTTCCCACATCTTCAAGTTCTTCTTCAAAACAGCCTTCAACATAGTGGACAATGTCAATTGACAACTTGGTTTGTCCATCTGTTTGGGAATGACATGTAATAGAAAATAACAACTTTGTCCCCAATTTAGCCCATAGTGTCCTCCAAAAGTGACTAAGAAACTTCGTATCACGATCAAACACAATTGTATTGGGCACTCCATGTAGTCGAACAATTTATCGAAAAATAATTCACAACATTTGTAGCATCATCGCTCTTATGACAAGGTATGTCCACAACAACAAAAATATTATCCTCCCACATCTTTGTTCTAGGCAGTCCTAAAACAAAATCCATAGAAATATCTTCCCAAGGTACGCTGGGAACAGGAAGAGGCATATATAAACCATGTGGATTAAAACGTGACTTAGCTTTGTGGCATGTAGTGCAGCAAGACACACAACGCTCAACATCGCATCTCAACTTAGGCCAATAGAAGTGATCGGTCAAAATATCCCATGTCTTCTTGACACCAAAATGTCCCATGAGTCCTCCTCTATGCGCCTCCTATAACAACAAAAGACGAGCGGAGCTAGGCTGGAATCGTAGCTTGTTAACACGAAACAAAAACCCATCATTCACAACAAATTTATTCCATCTTTTGCCTTCTTTACAATTCTGAAAGATATCTTTAAAATCATCATCATGCACACATTGCTCTTTAAGTGTCTCTAAACCAAAAATTCTGAAATCCAGTTGAGATAACATGGTATAACGACAAGATAAAGCATCAGCAATAACATTATCCTTTCCGTTCTTGTGTTTAATGACATATGGAAACGATTTAATGAACTCAACCCATTTAGCATGTCTGCGGTTCAGATTTGATTGACTACGAATGTGCTTTAATGATTCGTGATCAGAATGCATAACAAATTCTTTGGACTATAAATAATGTTGCCATGTCTCTAATGTCCGAATTAAAACATATAATTCCTTATCATAAGTAGAATAATTCATACTATGCCCACTTAATTTCTCACTAAAATACGCAACAGGTTTACCTTCTTGAATAAGCACACCTCCAAGTCCAATTCCACTAGCATCACATTTAAGCTCAAAAGTTTTACCAAAATCAGAAAGTTGGAGAAGTGGTGCATGTGTAAACTTATCTTTCAAAATCTGAAACGATTGTTCTTGTTTAGGGCCCTAGATAAAAGGAACACCTTTCTTCTTCGTAAGCTCATTCATCGGTGCGGCAATAGTCTTTGAAATATTTGACAAAGCGTCGATAAAATCCAAAGAAGTCTGAGAAAACTCCGCACTTGTGTGACCGTGTTAGGAGTCGACCAACTCTGTACATCTTCAATCTTGGCCTGATCAACCTCAATACCCTATGGAGTAACAACATAGCTAAGAAACCATACTCGATCGGTGCAAAAGGCGCACCTCTCAAGGTTACCAAACAAACGTGTATCACGTAGAGCATTAAAAACAACACACAAGTATTCAAGGTGTTTCTCTAATGTTTTGCTATAGATCAATATATCATCAAAATATACCACCAAAATGGTTCTATGAAAGCATGCAAAACTTCATCCATTAATCTCATGAAAGTACTAGGTGCATTAGTTAACCCAAAAGGTATCACCAACCACTCATATAATCCAAACTTAGTTTTGAATGCAGTTTTCCATTCATCGCCTAACTGCATGCGAATTTGGTAATACCCACTACGCAAATCAACTTTAGAAAACAAAGTAGTGCCTCTTAATTCATCAAGCATATCATCTAGCCTAGGAATAGGATGACGATATTGAATAGTAATATTATTGATAGCTCTACAATCAACACACATACGCCATGATCCATCTTTCTTAGGTACTAAAATCATAGGAACACCACAAGGACTAAAACTTTCGCGTACGTACCCTTTGTCAAGCAAGTCTTGCACTTGACGTTGAAGTTCCTTAGTCTCTTCATGATTGGTTCTATATGGCGCACGGTTGGGAAGCGAGGCTCTTGGAATTAAATCAATTTGATGTTCAATCCCCTTAATTGGAGGCAGACCTGAGGGGTATGCGACTTGAAAACACATCAGCAAACTCCTGCAAAATGTTAGCAACAGCAGGAGACAAAGAAGGAGGCATATCCTGAAAGAAAAATAAGGCTTCTTTGCACACTAAAGCATAGCAATCAGATTTGATATCTTCCATCTCACAAATATCAGATTTAGTAGCAAGGAAAACATAATCTTTCAATTTAATTTCATATTTCCTAGCACTAGGTTCTTTCTTCTTTGGGTGCACAAGTTCTTTAGCTACAATTTGATTTTCACTTTTGCTACTCTCTTTTTCTCTATTAGCTCTCTCTAATTCATCCTTTAAAATAGCTTCAGGAGACATGTGTAACAAAGTGATTTTCTTTTCGTTAAATATGAGAGTATACTTATTAGTTCTACCATGATGCACTGCATCTCTATCATATTGGCAAGACCTACGTAATGATAAAGAACATACTTGCACAGGTAGTACATCGCAATCAGCATAATCATGATAAGAACCAATAGAAAAATGTACTATCAAAATGCGAGTTACCTTGATTTACCACAATTGTTGAACCATTGAATGTAATATAGGCAAGCATCTTTGTTGTGTGGTCAATGCAAGCTTGTCAACCATGTCCATGCTCGCCAAATTGTTGTAACTTTCTCCATCAATGATCACTCGACATAAGCGCTCTTTGATGACAAGCTTTATTTGGAACAGATTCTAGCGTTGATTCTGCTCAGTACGCTCCATTTGTGCACTAAGTACACGCTTCACTATAAGGCTTAAATACTTATCTGAAATTTCAACACCATATTGTTCCTCGTCGCGCTTAGATTCTTGGTCATCACCTGCAAGGTCAGTTACAAGCATAGAATATTCTTCCTCAATGTCACTAGCTGAAATATACTCACCATTATCCTTTATCAAGAGAGCTCGCTTGCTAGGGCAATCCCGCATCATGTGTCCATAGCCCTTGCAGCGATGACATTGTGTTTCTCGTGCTCTACCCGTTGAAACAACCGAAGATAAACTTTGTGCGGGGGCTTGTACCATGCTCTTGCTCATTTCTGGTGCGCGTGATGGTGTAGTGGAAGAGATGGACACCGGCTGTTGGAGGGGTTCGTAGGTGCATGTGTTCGGCTGGAGGGAGTAAATGGTGCTCTTGATTGCCCTTAAGTTGCGCGACCTGCAAAAGAACCTGCAAAATTTTCTTTGTTTCTGGATTAACGTCCATGTATCTCTCTCTCAGCTTTATAAGCAAGATGAAACAAGTGAGTGATAGAATTATAATCTTTATAGTCAAGTATGTCCTGAATTTGACGGTGTAAACCTCCCAAAAATCTAGCTATCTTATCATCTTCAGTTTCTTCTAAACCACAACGCAACAAACAAGTTTACAATTCTTGATAATAATCATCTACAGAACTACTACCTTGTCTTAAGCGTTGCAATTTATTAAGCAAATCATGAGAATAATATGAAGGTATAAATCTATGCATCATTGCTCTCTTCAAAGCATTCCATGTTCTAGATATGTTCTGATTAGTACGGCAATATTCGCTCTACCAAATAGACGCAAAATCAGAAAAATCGCTAGTAGCAGCCCGAACTTTCTTATCTTCAGGGAATTCATAACAAGTAAATTTTTGTGCTACGGTAAGCTCCCATGTGAGATAAGTATCAGGATCATATTTTCGAGAAAAATAAGGTATAATGAATTTAATTTTACCAAATACATCATTATGGTCACGTACCTCACGTTGATTTCTTCCCATACCTTGACGATTTTGACAAAGCCGACGATGGTTGCGATCATTGTGAATATTGAATTCATCGGATTCCGTATCAGCAATGTAGTTGTTTACGTCTTTTTCTTCCACATCATCGCCCAAGAGCGGGCGGCGGTGATGTCTTGGCGAGCGAGGCTCCTCCACTCTTAGCTCACCACAGGTGTGGTTCCGATAAGTGGTGGCGTTTGAGAAGCGCAACACGTGTGTGGAGCGCCACGAGGTTGTCGTTGATCTTATCCAAGGCATTGCGTGCGTTCTCACCGAGCGAGTTCTCCTTGTGCCGCACGAGCTCTATCGTGCGAGGTGTGAGAGACCCCGCATCTGCATGCTCCAAAGAGTGGTCATTCTTATTTCCGCCATGTGTAGATCCGCATGACCACGCCATTGTTAGTAGAAAACAAAGAACAAATCACGGTGTATATGTCACTATAGACTACTTGGTTACGGGTTTTATGAGTCACTCTCTCTAAACTATGATTTTTTCTTTATCGCGTTGCGAAGTCGGATGAATCTTAGGTTTCCTTACGGCAACACGAAACAACCTCTTTAGCTCACGGCGGTAGGGTGGTGGTGGTCGCGACAACAAGATGGCCGAACGGTGGCAGAGTGCGTTGGTACTGCGGTAGTAATTAGCAATGGCGATTGATCAATTGCCGTGGCAGGAGTTTTGATGGCTGCAGCAAAGGTCGGTAGGTAGCAGCGGGGTAGGGGGTGATGGGGCCGCGGCAGCGAAGACAGCGGCGCTACAGGGGGTGATGAGTGCTGCGGCAGGACTATGCGACTTGCAAGAAACTCCAAACTAAACCAATCTAGATAGAAATCAGTACAATGACTCGACGATGCAACGAAAATTCAACAATGCGAATAAACATAAACAAATTGCAATGGCTCAAAGGGCTCGGTATGGATGATAGATGCAATATTTTTTTGGTAATTTTCTGGACTCTAGGTATGAAAAACGAATCTACTACTAGAAAATTGAAAGCTCTCACTGATCGACTGTAGCTCTGATACCACTTGATGAACCACAAAGGTCCTGTTCTGGCCCGATTTTTCGGTGAGAATGTAAGTTCGGTAATACTCGCTCAACTCTCACGATCCTGGCTACGAACTCGTAAGGCTCGAAACCACGCAATCGCTGAACTGCTCGACAAGTCGTTATCAACCGTGCACGAATACTCGGATGACCTGATCACAAATATCAATTCCTGCATACATCGAAGAAGCACGCAAAAATAAGATAAATATGCAATCTGGAATTGCGAAAAGGAAGTAAAATTATATTGATAAGTGGGATTCCAAAGAATAATATCGTTGTTGATCTCGCTGGACAAGAGGACAAAGTATAAAGTAGCAAAGCTAAACTTCAATCAACAAAACCCGCCAAACCCTAAGGGTGGCGGCCACTATGTAAAGGAGGAAGAGAGGGGCGGCGGCCGTGGGTAGTGAACAGTACCATATGAATAGTGCCAAACCCTAGGTGTCCAGCCCGAATTACAAGGCCCATGACCCATTAGCATAGGTGGCGCAGCACCAAGTTCCTTTACTCAAATATTGCTAAGTGTTGGCCTAAACAACTTGATATATAGTCTGCATGCTAGATTCTGCTAAGCCTCAGTATATAAATATTCATTCCTCGTATGATCATCTCCATGCTTGATGCTGCCATCATCTCCATTTAGCATGCCTCCTGATCTTTGATTCCTAAGTAAAATAATATCACGTGCTTTAGACAACATCATAGAGTTCATAGAATATGGGTGCACTCCGAGAAATAAAGTCACCTGATAATTTAGTTGTCGAGCACGTGCTCTAGAAATTGATCCTGCACATCAGAAGCAGTAGGGATGGTTGTATCAATGGAAGGGGTGTCCTCATCAAGGTTGGGATGATCGAAGAGGCTATAAGTTCTCTAAAATTGCGAAACCACCTCAAGTATTTCAGGTCCTCATCTATTATGCATATGCCCCGAATTTTAATCGGGAAACAAGAAAAGAATTCGGGAGAAGGAGTTAATGAGAAATCAGGAATTTATCTTTTCAGCGAGGAGTTTTCAGCATTTTTTCAGCAACCTGGGCTCTGGGCCTCAGCCCAGGGTGGCCCATGAGGGGGGCAAGGGGGTGTCCTTCCCCCCTAAACCCTAGCCACCACTCTTTCTTTCCCCCTCTCCCCATCCAGCCGCCCCCATGTCTCTCCTCCCCCCAAAGCCGCCACCTCCTCCCCGCCCTTGGCGCTTCCCTTGCTGCTCCTGGTGCCGCTCCTCCCCGCCATTGGTGCAGCCCCTCCATGCCCTTGGTGCTCCACTCATTTGCCGGCCTTGCGAGGGCGAGATGTGGAGGACATCACTGTTCGACCAAAGAGGGAAGGAGAAGGTGAGAAGAAGGGGATCGTCTTCACCAAGCGCTGCTCATCACCTCCACAGGGTCTTCAAGGGTAACAGCGAGTTTGTTTCATTGTTTGATGCCTATTGGATGCGAAATTGATAAGTAAGATTGAATCGATTTGCTACCTTCGGATTTCTAGAATTGTCCAGTATGTTGTGCGGCCGTTTTCAACCTCTTACAGGCCGATCTGGAGGTTCTCCCCTCCTAGATAATTGTAGTTACGGTTGTTAGATTTCCATAGCCACCAAGATCACAAAATTCCGATCTGTGGTTCAAAAGTTATGATCGATTCATTATTGCTATCCTGAGAAACCTAACGAGTATTGTCAGTTTAGATGTTTGATGAAAAATGAATTATTTAGGGCGCTTTGGACTTGTCACCCAAAAATGTTTTCTGTAGATAATTTGATTATCTTTCCATATTGATAAAGAACACTCAAATTGGGTGATAGAGTAAAAGTTATGTTATATTCTTCGCCTCTTATTACGATTATGCGGACATATGTCATCGGTATTTTCAACTCTTGTTTAGTCAAATATTTTGGCGAATTAGGAAATCTTATCAACTAGAGTTGTTTAGGTGTGCTTGTTAAGTTTCATTGGGCACTGGATTCATGTCATTCGAGTTCGGATCATTAATTATGAATTTTTCCGTGTCGCTGTCCAGAATTGTTTTAGATGGGTGAATTATATGTTTTCAATTCGGGTCCATCTGTTGTATTGGGTAGTCAAGGGGGTATTGTAGATCGCCAGTAGCATCGTCATATCATGTGTTCTTATGTTTGAATACGCATTCGTGTAGGCGGCGAGTGCAGGAGCACCTTCGTTGCCTCCAAGTACGTCACATCGCGGAAGGCAAGTACAATGTGTTAAGACATGTTGATTTCTGTTGAATGTTGTTAATGCGATGTTTTTTCTATGATCCATGTTCATACTTCATGTTATACAGTTGAATGTTGTTGATGCAATGTTATTTCTATGATCCATGATTCATACTTCATGTTATTTATTCGTTCTTAGTTGATAATCCATGTGAATGAAAGAGATGACACTCATTGCATATATTCATTCCATCCTTGCATTGCATGTTCCGTCCACGGGAGTGGAATTGTTAAGACCCATCGATTCCAGTATGGGCACGTAAGATCCATCATTCAAATGTGGGCAATTTCGGACACCCGTATGAAACGTTCTTCATACGGTGATTGGATCCCCGGACTTTGTTAAGTACGGGTTTAAGTGAGCACCGATGGGTGTGTCACTCGCTATACCGGTATGAGCATGTGTGCAGTCCTTTCCTTTCAATGCATCCATTCATTCCATTCATACTCATAAGTGTTCAGAGATAAGTTCATACTTCGTATTGAGATAGACTTGTTCATAACCTTGTATGTTCAATTGTATGTACTTGCTGAGTTTCGACTCATTCTTACTTTATTTATTTATTTAGGTGATCGTTGATGATGCTTTGTTTGGAGGGAGTAGACCAGCACATTTCACACAGTTCACCATAATTTACTTTCATTAATAATGTCGATTATGTCTTTCATTTGTTAACCGAGGAACTGTAATAAATAAGTTTACTACTGCATGATATTTCTCTCCAGGTTATGCTTTCTTGTCAAATGATGCTAGTGGTTCGTTTTTAATTATTCCTTGATTATGTTCCGATGAATTCAGTCTTTATTCCTACCATGCTTCTATTAAAGTTGGTATATATATATATACTTAGAGGAGTTACAGTTTAAATTCTTCCGCATTTTGGTTGTATGTTAGTTCTTTAGGTAGCATTTTGGCTTCCAAATAGCCAAGGTGTTACAGTTGGTATCAGAGCGGGGTTTAGGTCCGTGGTAAACAAGGTATTAAAATGACACACTGTGTGCAGTAGGTGGGGTTTGGGAAATCCATTGCATCTGCATTTCTAGTGATGTGATTCATTATGTTGTATTGTATCGAATTGTTTCTGTACTATCATATTGTTGTTAGTCTATGATCTGCTATGATCTTCTATACCTATGAATATACTCTATGATTACTATGAGATGACCTTATATTCATAATTGATTATCTTGGCTATGCGTATTGGTAGCGGACGTTGAGAAGTTGAGTTCTTGGTTGTTGTTATGGGTTTTGCCAGGCTACACCACTGTTCGTGGTATGAAAATAGAGAATTTCTTACCCCTGTTCCATGGTTCTGTGTTGAGCATGAGTTCTTTGATGAAGTTGTTGTCTTCCTTGAGCTTGTATTTGGTCTCCTGGTTGTAGTTCCTTGCGGTTGATGAACTTCTTTTGAATGGTGGTTATAATGAAGTGGGCAAGCTCCATTTGGTCTCTATTTGGTCTTTGAAATAAATATTGTTCTTCCGACTAATGTGATATTTCTGCTACTTGTAAATGTAGTTAATTTATAAGATTGATCTTTTCACAGAAGTTATGTTTCGTCCTTTGTTGGAAAATGCAACTCATTTGTTCGCTTGGAATTTTGGGCGGTGGAATGTTTCTTTTGCAAGTTCTTTATTTAGTGGGTACTTTGACCTTGCAAATTTCTTTTGGGTTAATTTGAGAGATTAAGTTTAATGCCTCTCTTATGAGTAAGAGTATGTTTAAAAAAACCTGTAGTGATGTATTATCATACTTATCCAAGGGGTTTAAATTAAAAGAATTATTTGGTATGGTAGCAGTTATCAGGTTGGGTTAATAGCTTGGTGCAAACCAATGATTCTTAGTTAATGTCTTCAATAGTGAAGTTAATTTTGCCTTGGTAAATATTAATTACGAATCATCTTCTATTTCGATACGAAGAATTTGTACAAATGCTAGATTCACCTGATTTTGCCATGCTAAATTGTTGTTATATGTATGAAGAAATGGATGAGGATTATTGTATTGACTTACCAAAATCTTGTCCTATAAGTATTCCATTGTTGAAGTTTAAAGATATTTCCTTCTAATTTCTGAACAAAGGTAGTACTATGAATTCTTCCATGATTAGATAATCATCGGTTGTTAGTAGTAATGGTTAGAGTACTTTTGGCATGTGCTAAATTGGTGTTGGCGTCGATAAGGGTTAAATGGGCAAAATCTCTTAAGTGACTTAAACTGGTGTGCTTTATGAGATTGTCTTGTGCTAGTGTGAGCTTGTTAAAAGGGGTTTGTTTCAACTTTGTGGCTTTAGCACTAGGTTTCTTTTATAGAATGAATTGTTATTACCATCTTACATGATGATGGAAATGGTATGACACGGTTTGTTGTGTTTCTTTTGGAAGATTTATTGATGTTGGTTCTTCTATAGAAAGGGTTTGATCGCTTCTCGTGATATCTCTTAAATGAAAATATTTCAAAAGTTGCATCCATGATCTTTTGGGGGTTCAAACTTCATGTGGTAAACGAAGTTTGTCGAGTAAAGCGATATGTTGCAAAGTTATAATGGTTCTTCAGTGATGCGAGTGCTTTGATCTTGAATGCTCGTTTGTTCTTATCTGTTAAGGTCTGATATTCTCTTCTTATGAGGCCTATACTTTCAACTGTGGACTTCACTTATGTTTTATGAGTTCATTGCTTAATTGGTTTTCCCCTTGGTCTTGTGTTCATTACGAGTGGTAAACGGCTTTCTTAGTTGGTGAAAATTGTTTCCATTTGCCTCTTCTTTTGAGAAAGAATCAATCCATTCTTTTCACGTGGGTCTTTCGAAGTGTTTTCTAATTGTTGTTGTGAGATTGATGTTAATACTTGTAGTAATTTGATCGCCTTTGGTGATATCGTTCAAATGAGAATATTTCAAGTTTAGCTTTCGTGATATTTTAGAGCTCATGAATCATCTGGTAGCTGAAATGATTTTGAATAAATTGAGGTATTGGATTGTCCTGTTGCTTCTTAAGAGGTTCGTGTGATTTTAATCTTAAAGGCTATTTGATCTGAGATGGCAACGTGAGGTTGCAATCAGAGAAAATTATGTTGGTTCCTTTAAGAGTAGAATAATCTACTTAATTTTCGTGAAAACCCGTAAATAAAAATGTTTCGAGTTTGGTGGCTGAGATCATTTAGATCTCATGTTTCATGTGTAGTTGAATTATTCTGAGCAAATATGACGTGTTGAAGAATTTTATTGATTCTAAATTAGATCTTGTGGATTGGACTAAAGACCTTATCTTGCTCTTTGTAGCAAAGTGTTGTTAGTCAAAGGATTAATTTCAGTGTTAAAGGAAAGAGTGCAGTAGGAGTATTTGAGAATTTGAATCAAGTTTTGTAACTTGTGGTTATTTGAATCGTTCCTAAACTTTCTGCTCTTTCCCCTCAAGAGATGTCGAGTTTCAATCGCAATGTCTTTTTCTTATCATTTGTTATTTGCTATTCCTTTTGAGGATGTGTGCCTCAGCGTGAACTCAACTTTCGTTTTCCAAGATCACCATTATCGAATATTTCTTTTGGTTTCGTGTTATTTGTGAGGAGCAACATTTTCTGTGTGAAAACTTGTCATTGTTCGCCTCTTTCCTTTGAGAAAGGATCAACAATTTTGTGTTACAAAGTTTTTTTACAAAGTGTAATTTTGGCAACTGTTGGTGGGGGATAAGAAAATGTAGTGGTGAGATTGTGCTACCAAGATATTGGAGGAGTAGTAGAAGATGAATTGGTTTTGATCTGTACCTCTTGGAGGAAATTTGATTCACATAGAATGTTTGGCTTCGAAAAAAATCTAAATAGTGTTACGACTGAGTAGAACCAATGGTGTAGTGAAATTTCAGAACTCCAGTTCATGTTGAAAGATTGAGGATTATCGAAGGTATGAAAACCTTGATTAATTTTATAGAATAACACAATTGGATAGTATTGCGAGATTGTGTGGATGATTTCTGGTAAGGTCAATGAGTCAGTATGTTAGAATTGTGGGAATGATAGAGATTTAATCCAATGATTTCACTATCTGTCACAAGAGAAATTTATTGTAGAGGTCTGGGAGGTTAAATCTGGGCTTTGCATTTTTATGCTAGGCCTTTGGTCGCACAATAATTGTGTGTAGAGAAAGTGAAATAATGAAGTTTCTGCAGTGGAATGATCACTGATAGAACCCTTCTGATGTAGTACATGATCGTGCGTGCTAAGGATTTTGAGTTGTGGTTCTTGAAAATTAGAGGTAATGTGATTGTGTTGGACCAATTTGGTGGTGCTTTGGGTGGCTTCTATCAAATTAATTTTGTTAGCAGAAGGAGTTGCCTAGAGTATTCGGTGGATTCAATAGAGCCTCTCCACAATAGTGTGGAGGATGTATTTCAGTTTGAGCATAGTCTGAGGATGTTTGATTAAGAGGTTTAAGCTCTTGTGGTATGCGATAAATCTGAATTCCAAGGTTCGAGAGAAGTTTTATTTCTAAAAGAGAAACTGAGAAAAAGGATGTTTCCTCGGATAGTGAAGTGTTTGCTTGATTATCATTTGAGCTTTGTGTTGTTGACGGATGTCTTCAACAATTTGGGTTGACGCTGTTTTGATATGTGTGATTCTTTCCAGTTCAGACGGAATAAAATGAATATATTTGATTTGGGCATTCAAGTGAATTTCTCCTTTGGCTTTCGTGGTGTTCATTCGCAAATTGCCTAATCAGAAGTGGAATTGCTTTCATGAAGAGATGTCAATTTTGGATTTGACCCTTTTGGCGGAGAGTTAACATTACTTGGTTGCGATGAGAACTCTTTAATTTTAGTTAGATTCTCTTGGCAAAATAGTTGTTTAAGAACGAGTTATGTTGTGCATTCTTGTTTAAAATAGGTGCTCCTTGTTAAATGAAGGGTTCGATTCTGAGCATTTTGTGTGCTTTCGTACCAAAGGGGAAGTTGACCCAGGTGCACTCATTTATTTCCGACAGTTGTAGAAATTAGGAAGTTGGCATATCTCTTTGACCGTTTCGGGTGCATACGCGAAGTACGCAACGTCTGGTGTGTTCTGGTGCTGAGTGAGCAGCTGAGCCATTCAAGGTTTCAGATTTAGTCAAATACGTTGACCATCGAGTAAGGTCTTACCTTCGACCCTCTTCTGATGAGTGTACCTAGAAAGTTTAGGTTGAGTGTTAGGTCAGACGTCGTTTCACGTTTTTTGTGTTGTGGTCTCTCTAGTCCGAGAGAAAGAGAGACCATTTGGGAGCTAGAGTCTCGCTTGCACGAGCAATATCCAGACCTGTTTGTTTCTAGTACGTGTTAAATTCATCTGTAACACCCTAACCCAAAATCGGCTCAATGCCCAGCCCACCGTGGGGCGGACCCGCCCACACATAGCACCTCACTTACACTTTCCGTCTTCGCTTCATGTAAAAAGGTTAACCCGGAGGTGCTACGTCTGGATCCAACAGGCATTATATACTACTACAACTCACTTGAGACAAGCAATGTGGGACTAATCCCACCACACAACTCCTCATAGGCCACATGGGCCACACTACGAGCAGGTCGGGGTATTACATTCACCCCCTAAAGGGCTGACGCCCTCGGCCGCATACCGCATACGCGACAAATGCGCAGAACCACCCCTCGGTACACGTCCATGCGTCCAGTGCCGGCACATATATCATGCCATGTGTCCACTCCGGGCCCACATGTGCCATGCGCCATATGCTCTCACCCCTGTCCCGCACACGCCCGTGCAGCGAAGGTTGATGCTCTGATACCAACTGTAACACCCTGATCCAAAATCGGCTCAATGCCCAGCCCACCGTGGGGCGGACCCGACCACACATAGCACCTCACTTACACTTTTCGTCCTCGCTTCATGTAAAAGGGTTAACCCGGAGGTGCTACGTTTGGATCCAATAGGCATTATATACTACTACAACTCACTTGAGACAAGCAATGTGGGACTAATCCCACCACACAACTCCTCATGGGCCACATGGGCCACAGTACGAGCAGGTCGGGGTATTACATCGTCGATTCCAATTCCATGGCAATTCATTCTTGTGTTCTTTCGTCGGTGAGAATTCGGGGTCGAATTCTGTTAAGGGGAGTAGAATGTAATACCCCGAATTTTAATCGGGAAACAAGAAAAGAATTCGGGAGAAGGAGTTAATCAGAAATCAGAAATTTATCTTTTCAATGGGGGGTTTTCAGCATTTTTCCAGCAACCTGAGCTCTGGGCCTCAACCCAGGGTGGCCCATGAGGGGGGGGCGCCCAAGGGGGTGTCCTTCCCCCCTAAACCCTAGCCACCACTCTTTCTTTCCCCCTCTCCCCATCCAGCCACCCCCATGTCTCTCCTCCCCTCCAAAGCCGCCACCTCCTCCCTGCCCTTGGCGCCTCCCCTGCTGCTCCTGGTGCCGCTCCTCCCCGCCATTGGTGCTACCCCTCCATGCCCTTGGTGTTGCACTCTCGCTACCGGCCTTCGCGAGGACGAGATGTGGAGGACAGCACCTGTTTCGGCCAAAAGAGGGAAGGAGAAGGTGAGGAGAAGGGGGATCGTCTTCACCAAGCGCTCGTTCATTGCCTCCCTGGGGTCCTCAAGGGTAACGACAAGTTTGTTTCATTGTTTGATGCCTATTGGATGCGAAATTGATTAGTAAGATTGAATCGGTTTGCTGCCTTCGGATTTCCAGAATTGTCCAGTATGTTGTGCGACCGTTTTTGACCTCTTAGAGGACTATTTGGAGGTTCTCTCCTTCTATATAATTGTATCCACGGTTGTTAGCTTTCCATAGCCACCAAGATCACCAAATTCTGATCTGTGGTTCAAAAGTTACGATCGATTCATTATTGTTGTCCTGAGAAACCTGACGAGTATTGTGAGTTTAGATGTTTGATGAAAAATGAATTGTTTAGGTGCAGCTTCAGACTTGTCACCCAAAAAGGTTTTCTGTATATAATTTGATTATCTTTCCATATTGATAAAGAACACTCAAATTGGACTGATAGAGTAAAAGTTATGTTATATTCTTCGCCTGTTGTTCTGATTGTCTGGACAAATGTCTATCAAGCATTTTCAACTACTGTTTAGTCAAAAATTTTGGCAGAATTAGGAAATCTTGTCATCTAGAGTTGTGTAGGTGTGCTTGTTAAGTTTCATTGGGCACTGGATTCATGTCATTCCAAGTTCCAGATCATTAATTATGAATTTTTCCGTGTCGCTGTCCAGAATTATTTTAGATGGGTGAATTATATGTTTTCAATTCGGGTCCATCCGTTGTATGGGGTAGTCAAGGGGGTATTGTAGATCACCAGTAGCATCATCATATCATGTGTTCTTATATTTGAATACGCATTCGTGTAGGCGGCGAGGCGGTGAGTGCAAGAGCACCTTCATTGCATCCTAGTACATCACATCGTGGAAGGCAAGTACAATGTGTTAAGACATGTTGATTTTTATTGAATGTTGTTAATGCGATGTTACTTCTATGATCCATGTTCGTATTTCATGTTATACAGTTGAATGTTGTTGATGCGATGTTATTTCTATGATCCATGATTCATACTTCATGTTATTTATTCGTTCTTAGTTAATAATCCGTGTGAATGAAAGAGGTGACACTCATTGCATATATTCATTCCATCCTTGCATTTCATGTTCCGTCCACGAGAGTGGAATTGTTAAGACCCATCAATTCCAGTATGGGCACGTAAGACCCACCATTTCAATGTGGGAAATTTCGAACACCCGTATGAAACGTTCTTCATACGATGATTGGATCCCCGGACTTTGTTAAGTACGGGCTTAAGTGAGTACCGACGGGTGTGTCACTTGCTATACCGGTATGAGCATGTGTGCAGTCCTTTCCTTTCAATGCATCCATTCATTCATTCCATTCATACTCATAAGTGTTCAGAGATAAGTTCATACCTCGTATTGAGATATACTTGTTCATGACCTTGTATGTTCAATTGTTTACTGTACTTGTTGAGTGTCGACTCATTCTTGTTTTTTTATTTATTTAGGTAATCGTTGATAATGGTTTTGTTTGGAGGGAGTAGACCAGCACATTTCACACAGTTCACCATAATTTACTTTCATTAATAATGTCGATTATGTCTTTCATTTGTTAACCGAGGAACTGTAATAAATAAGTTTACTACTGCATGATATTTCTCTCCAGGTTATGCTTTCTTGTCAAATGATGCTAGTGATTCGATTTTAATTATTCTTTGATTATGTTCCGATGAATTCAGTCTTTATTCCTGCCATACTTCTATTAAAGTTGGTCTCTATATGTACTTAGAGGAGTTACAGTTTAAATTCTTCCGCAGTTTGGTTGTATGTTGGTTGTTTAGGTAGCATTTTGGCTTCCGAATAGCCAGAGTGTTACATTCACTTAGCAAGAAAACTTTATAAGCTCGTTGATTTATCCTTGGCTTCTGTCTAAGCGTACTAAAAAGATGCACTCATATGCGTATTCTTTGTAATCGATACAAATAAATAAATATATAAAAAGTTGTCTAAAATTGCATCCTAAAAAACGACGTAAACACCAGGGGAAATGCATTTGCAATGTAATATACGGCTTTAGGAAGAAATAACCAGCCAACCCAACAGCACCAACATAACAAACATAAACCTTTGACTGAATATCCTGAAGACTCAAGGATAATAGTGCATTATCACGGGAAAAAACTAAAAAGCATTATCACTAATAGTGCATTATCACTGAAAATATCCTGAAGACTCAAGGATAATAGTGCATTATCACTGAAAATATCCTAACCATCAACAGATAACAGTGCATTATGACGGGAAAAAAACTCAAAAGCATACACTACCATAAACATCAATCCAACAAATCTGCAGAGACGGGTACCAGAGTATAGTAGAGATACTAGGCATGTCCAAAGCAGCACAAAAAAACTCGCCAGTCCGAAACAGTCTTATGACGAGAATCCATTAATGGTGATCGCTCAGGCTCCCGAAGACGATGGCGCAGCGATGTCAGCAGCGCCAGAGCCTCCTGCTTTCCTCTGCCGCAGAGCGTCCATGGCTTCACCAACCTTGTCCCGGAGATCTTCTGCAGACTCAATCAGGTGAAGCACCTCGGTCTTGTCCAGCTCAAGCAGCATCCCTGTCACCTTGCCAGCGTTTTCCCGCTCAAGTCGTTCAACCAGCGGGTACAGCTTGTTGCCCAGAATCTGCAAACCAGAAAGAGAAAAAAAACATCTTAAGGAAATTTACCCTCCGTTAAGATGGCAATAATAAACTATCGACAGGTGAAAAATGCGTAATTGTGACATTAGCTCATAGTAATTTGCGAACATCTTCGAGCGCGAAAAGTATAGTCATCCTTACTGCTCGTTGCTGGTCCGGGTCTGCAGAAGCTAAAGCAGTAGTGAGGCTGTTGCTTGGAATAGATGTTGGAGTACGGACAGCGCCCATTTGTGCGACATGGTTAACCTCTTGTTGCAAAGGCACCATGGGACTCGAGAAGCTCTGAGGGAGCATTGCAGGGTAATTGACCACATTACTGCCATGTGGCATGTACCTGACGCTTTGGCTGCCATTTGGGTGAATCTGCATGGTAAAAGCATGACATGTCAAATTAAGTGAATTCCATTTAAGGTGCCCTGGCTAAGTTGTGGTCACCGATAAAAGTAAATGGAAGCATCTTAATTATAGAAAACAACAGCAGTCTAAGCAGAAGGATTCAAGTGGAAGTAATTAACCATAACTAAAAATTTAAGGCTTCAATGCTCCAATTAAAAGTTAGAAGATTAATCCTTTTGTCTAGCAATCTGGACATCACATGACTGGATGCGGGCCGTGTGTTCTGAGGATTGAAAAAAAAAGGAACGTAAGATGCTACTACTCATTCAACAAAAATACCTGCTGCTGCTGCATTTCTCGAGCCATTCCTCGATACCGAGCACCCGCCCTCTGGCCGGAGTGCCTTGATTTCTGCATGTTGTACGGCATCATCATGTTGGGGGCACCAGGCATCATTCCTGAAAAGAAATGCGGCTGATACCCAAAGCCTGCAGGTTGTGGTGGGATTAGGCCAGGCGCCCCCTGACCGAAGTAAAACTGACGGGGAGCAATATTTGGTGGTACTGTGGGTGTTATAGCTCCTAGGTTGGTAACACTAGCAAAATGCGCCTAGCAAAAAAGAGGTCATCATCAGGCCTGTGTATGCCTCAGAGAGAGCTTTCAACACAAAATTATTGTATGGTAAACATATCCAACACATAACATTTGCAGAAATGATTATTCGATGCCCAAGAGAACATCAACATCCTCGTCAATGTGCATAGACGATAGACCCTACAAATGCAAAGTTGAATACAAGCAGCAAGAAAATTTGTTTTGTCATTAACTGTATGTGAAATATTGAGTATAAGCATTATGTCCTTACTCATCAACATGGACTCACACTTGAAGGCCAACTGATTTTAGCACGAGATACATAACCACACAACAAAATCAATCGTTATATCTAATCCGTTGTTGATTTATGCAGAGAAAAGGTACCAAGATTAAAGCCTTGGGCATCTTCGAGGACCAATGGCAATGTTAAAGCCACACAGTTCGCTAAAATGTAAAAGTGACTCGGTCAGAGCTAAGGAAGTGACTAGCTATCAGCAAAAACCACCATTCCTATAAAAAACCAATTCCCTTGCAAAAGAAGCGTTGACACTTACCATTAGCATCGCTCTTCTTTCCTCCTTGCGTTGAGCTAAAGCAACATACAATGGTTTTCTGCCAACTATCTTCCCATTCATTCCATTAATCTGCCACATATTTTTAAATTTTTTTTTTTGAATAATCAGAACAATGCAATTGGAAGCAAAGGGCGCCAAAACGCAACAGATGAATCAAGAGAATGCTTCTTTAACCTACAGCATTGTGGGCAGCTTCAACAGTTGTAAAGGACACAAATCCTGAACCCTTGCTCCTTCCTTCTGAATCAAGCATGACCTGAAGAAATGTCAACAGGATGAACAACAACGCTAGGCGCATAGATTAAATTGTTCTTTTTTGTGGGTCCTTATGAAGAAGAGAACCAACAGTAGCAGATTAGCAGTAAGCGTATAGAGAGCCAAGTACCTTGCACGACCCTATCTCACCAAAGCCTTCAAACAACTTCCTAAGATGTCCATCATTAATATTGTCATCCAGATTCTTCACGTAGAGATTGAGCCCTTGAAGTTTCTCGAATTTCCCATTTCTCTCATGCTCAAATTTTGCTTTCAACTCATCTAGTCTTTCTGCTCTTTTCTGAGCTCTTCCAACATACAAGACCATATCGTTTATCGACTTCCCATTGAGATTTTCAACTGCTGCTGCAGCACATTCTGGTTTCTCATAGTTAACAAACCCGAAACACCTAGATTTGCCATCAGCATCTCTCATGATTATAGCACTAGTAATTTCACCAAACGGTGCAAACTCATGACGCAGGTCATCATCGGTAAACTCGTTAGGCAAGTTCTTTATATACACATTTGTAAATTTGCCAGCTCCAGCAATGTGTTCCCTCTCCTGGCGACGCATGAAGAGACCAACAAAAATCTTCTTGTCATTGGCCAACATGCCATTGAGGCCGTTGATGGCATCCTTAGCAGATTCCTCGCTTTCAAACTGTACAAAACCATATCCTTTCGATTGGCCATTGAAATCAGTGGCCACCTTGCACGAAAGGATGGCTCCAAAGGAGGAAAACATATCATGTAAACTTTTATTGTTAATGTTTGGCTCGAGATTTTTTATAAACACGTTAGCACGTCCACTCTTCCGCAGGGTTGGATCCCTGTTTGAGAACATAACCCTGATGGACTTCCCATTGACAGGGGCAAAATTCAAAGCTTCCAATGCACGGTTGGCTGCAAGCAATCACATAAAACCAAGTTATAACAACTAACTACAATGTCAATCTCAAAATGCAGTGAGGCAAGCGCGCGAGCATGCATTTTCTATTTTTCGAAAAGGAGAGCATGAAAAGAATATATTGATATCATTATCATGCTGCGTGTAAAACCAATCAAATCAAACAGTGCAAAAGTATGTTAATTGAAGAAAAACAAGATATATTATCCTACAGAATTCCGCGCTGTTACATGCTTGGACAATGGATATACTACATGCACAAAATTACGGTAAACTTACACACCAGACAAATAGGGCCATGGAGTGATCAACTGATCATGCAGTGTACTAGCTAGTACAAAATAGCACGTTTCAACACCATGGTGTGCAATCTGCATAAAACTCTGGACAAAGCTAACGGAAAATGACAAATTTTCTTCGGGAAGTAGAATTTGTAACGCCGAGCACTCAGGGAAGTAGAATTACTGGCCACCTAAGCCCCAATCTCCTCAACTCCTAAATTTGACGATATAAACCAGATAGAAAACACCGAAAATAGGAAACATCTAACAGGCAATTTTTTTTTAAGAAAGTGAAAAATAGACAGATAAAAACCCCAACAATCGCCACCCACTACGACCGATCAATCATCTCATTGCCCACATGGCCATATATATCCGCATCACAAGCACCCAAAACCCTCACCTCGATCTGTCAGAAAAGCCAAAAAGTTTTACAACCGATTGCCGCAACTCCTATCAAAACCTAGTGATCGATCACAACCACCCCAATCTAACACCAAACCACCACTAAAACCAAGGTTAGACGCTACCCCCGATGGCCTGATCGAACCCAAACCCCGAGGCACGAGAGGCAACGTGAAGATCGAGGCGCTCACCGTCCTCCCGCGAGTGGAAGTTGACGTAGCCGTAGCCGAGCGACCTGCGGCCTGCGACGTCGCGGCAGACGCGGACGGACGCGACGGGCGCTACCTGGCAGAAGACCGCGCAGAGCTGCTCCTCCGCCACGCTCGCCTCAAGGTCCCCGACGTACAGGGACGCGCCCGAGCCGACCGCCGGCTCAACAGCCGCAGGGGCCTCTCCGGGCTGAGGAGCGGCAGGAGGCGGCGGCTCGGTTGTGGTCGGGGACGTCGCGGGGCTCGCCATTTCCTGCCGCGGGCGCGAACCGGAGGAGGAGGATGAGGCGGCGACGAGAGGGCTGCTAGCTAGGGTTTCCGGTTGTGCAGACCTCTCCCGATCGCTCGTCGCGTCGGCTTCTCTGGATTGGATCGCTTCTAAATTTACGGGGTTGGTGGTAATTTTTAATAATTGCTTCTAAATATATAGCGGCGCGGGAGAGAGGTAGAAAATGGGCCCACATGTCGGCGGCCTTGGTTGACGGGGCGGGATAGGCCGGGGGAGGGGGCCCAGTTCCAGTGAGACGCCGGCTGGGAGTTCCGTGCCTGATGAGCGGGCCCCTTGCTGGTGGCGGCGAGTCCGGAGGAGGACGGGCGCTCCTCATGTTTCGTAAGTGCAACCCCCGGACGCTGCATGCTGCATGATGCTGTAGCCTGTAGCAGTGACTTGCTGGGTGGACCCACTAAGGCCCGTTTATGTCCAGCCCACTAAGGCCCAAACTAGCTGATTATTTCAGGCCTACAGTTCCCATCACACGATGCATGCAGTGGGCTTCTCTCCAACTCCATTTTTGTGGGGGTCTTATTTGTTCTTTCCCATTACCCTTTCTTCTACTTCTGGATTTGCGCGACTAAATTTATTTTAAAGTTTATAATGTCAAATGATGTAACTTAGATTCTGCATTTGTTGCACGACTAGATTTGTTTTAAAGTTTATAATGTCAAATGATGTAACGTAGATGATTGATAATATATTTTAAGATATCATAAACATTAAAAATGATAATAGAAACTTGAAGAAAAACACAACTTGAGGAACGTAATTGATGTATGAGCTTTGATGGAAGAAAAATCTCTAGCATGATAATATAACCACTCTTCATTATGTATGCATCATGTAGCTGTACGCCCTTATTGTTTATCCGCAGGTTATTCTTTTCTAAAATATTTGCATGCACATGTACCTCTGTTAATCTCAAGCAATACGTTGATTATATATGCAACAAATTATCTTATTAGTTTACATGGTATTTAATTTATTCAAAATTTTAGTTATTCATGGATTTTACTTTGGAATTCGTATGAAAATAGAATTTCAAATTTTCTTTTATTTTTTGTCGTTGATTCAATTTATTTTTTGTTGAAATTCATACACTAATCCAATTGTTATTTTTTTTTATTTAATTTTTATGCTGAATTACATTTATTTATGGATTTTAATTTGGAATTCGTATGAAATCAAATTGCCAATTTTAATTTATTTTTATTACAAATAGCAGTTATTTTTCTGTTGAAATTCGTATAACAATCCAATTGAGATTTTTTGTTTAATTTTTTATTTCTTGTTATATTTATTTAGGATTTTACTTAAGAATTCATATGTAAATCAATTTGATAATGTTATTTTTTCCCTAAATTTTAGTTATTTAAATATTTTACTTTGGAATTCATATGAAATCAAATTACAAATTTTATTTTCCTTTTTATCTGGAATTTTAATTATTTTTATTCGAATTCGTACACTGATCCAATTGCTATTTTTTATATAAAAATATTCCAAATTAGAGTTATTAGGGGTTTTATTTTGGAAATCGTATTGAAATCAAATTTCTTGTTTTATTTTTAATTTCAAAATCTAGGTACTTTTGTTGGAATTTGTATACTAATAAAAAATTTATTATGAATTATATATGTTTTAGGAATTTTACTTATGAATTCGTATCGAAATAAATTTACTAATTTATTTTATTTTAATTCAAATTTTAGTTATTTACTATTTACTTTGGAATTTATATAGAAATCAAATTGCTATTTTTTGTGAAATCCAAATCTTTTTTGTTGCAATTTGTATACTAATCCAATTGCTATTTTATGTTACTTTTTATTATGAATTATATTTATTTATCAAATTTTCATTTTTTATTTTTTATTTCTTATTTATGTATTTTACTTTGGAATTCGTATGGAGATCAAATTGTAAAATTTATTTTATTATTTATCTCAATTTTGTATAATTATCCAATTGCTAAATTTGGTAAAAAAAAATTGTTTAAAATATAGTCATTAGTTATTTTACTTTGGAATTCATATTGAAACAAGTTTGCTAATTTTGTTTTATTTTTTTATTCCAAATTCCGGTTATTTTTTGTTGGAATTTGTATACTAATCCAATCACTAATTTTTTTTAATTATGAATTGTGTTTATCTAGTTATATTACTTAGGAATTTGTATCAAAATTAAATTGCTAATTTTATTTTAATTTTTTGTTCTAAATTTTAGTTATTTTTTACATTGTAGTTGAGATGGATTCTTATTTCTATATTATACTTGACATAGACTCTTTCTTTTAATCTAAATCGTTATAATCTGGACCCACCATAATCAATGGTGTGGATATTTCTCTTTTTTCACCGATTAACGTAGAAATTTCTAGCCCTTGAGAGCGAACGTGGTGACTTTTTTTCTATCACTTTAACAATATAATAGATAGATCAGTTAAGTGTAGTTAACTATACATAGATATTACTAATTTTGAAAAACACTAACGTAGATGTATTCCATAAATTTGTTTTCTATTTGACCCTATATGTCTTTTCTACACGTGTTTCGTATTGTCTATATAGTCGAGAATCAAGCAAAATGACAACATTTTTCATGCAAATTATTTTTCTTCTTGATAATTGAGCGATAGCTTAGTGGTGGAGACATGGGGAATGTTTTCACCCACCTGGGTTCAATCCCTGGATCAACCCGGTGGTCTTGCCTAAATAATTTGGCTACACACGCGTGTGCGAGCACCCATCTTTCTCTGACGCCTTGGGGCTTCCAAATTCCCTTGCGTGTGTAGACGCGTGTGCGCGCGCGTGAGCGTGCGTGTGATGTGAGTGTAGTGTGTGTCCACCCTGTACCCTCTTAAAAAATTTCTTTTTTGCATTTCTATGTTTGTTTTCGTTACAAAAACTCTTCCCTATTTGCGTTGTCAAAGACTGTCGAGTGAGACGTACGTGGTTTGGGTTCCTTTTTTTTCCTGTTCAGGTGTGGTCTATTTAGGTTAAGCTCTATTTTTTTCTTTAATTTCCTTATTATCTTTAAATCTTAAAACACATCCATTATCTCTTATCTTATGAGTTTAAATAGGTTATCTAATAACATATAATGGTTGTGATTTTTAATCATAAGTTGGGTCCACTGAATTAATCATAAGTTGGGTCCACAGAATTAATCATAAGTTGGGTCCACAAAATTAATGGAAAGATTTCTCTTTGAGAATTTCTAACATGTGTTTATTATTCTTATAGCATCCGGTGGTTATGAGCTATCAATCATAATTAGGTTCCACTAAACTAATTAAGGGTCGTATATTTTTCTTTTTTTTAAAGAATTTCTAGGCTATTTATCTTTTTTCTTAGTAGCTGTAAACCACCATCGACTTTTAGTATATAATAGATCTAAGCCGTTATAACTTGGGTCCGCGAGATAGATGGCTCAATCTTTACCTTTTTAGTTAACATGAGAGCTTCCTTCGAGTGTGTAATCAGTATAGGTTTAACATTTTTTTAGAATTTAGGTTTCAAATTCGTTTACAAATCAAATATCTAATCATCCTGTAATTATTATTTAGAATTTGCATGTTTTTGGATCGTACTTGTCATGGATTTCCTTTTGGTTTTAAGATGGAATTGGTGTAAAAGTCAACATTTTGTTTTATTTTAATTATTATTCAGTAATTTAGTTCTTTAGGGATATACTTTGGAATTCGTATGGAAATAAAATTTCTATTTTTTATCCTGATTTTTTGTTTATTTGGATTTTACTTGACATGAACTCTTTCTTTTAATTTGCTAATTTTTATCTATTTATTATTCTGAATTTATTTATTTATGGACGTTACTTTGGAAGTCGTATGGAAATCAAATAACTAATTTCTATTTATTTTTTTATTCTGAAATTTCTCTTAGTTTGGATTATGCTTGACATGGACTCTTTCGTTTAGTCCGAGCCGTTATAACTCGGGTCTGCTAGATAAATGGCTTGATCTTTTCTCTAAGTGTATAATTAGTATAGATATTGATAGATTTTTATATCTCTAAGTCAAGAATCAAATCTAAGACTCTAAAATTAGAACCCATCAAATTAAGGGCTAGATGTTTTTTTGTGAGAATTTCTAGCATATTTATCTTTTTTCTTAGCAACTCGAAAAGGATTGTTATCGGCTTTTAATATATAATAGATTTGTTTTCGTTTTTCGTTTTCGAATTGCTACAGCTGGAAAAAAAATGTAGTGACCTCGATCTTTTTTCATCTTCTCGAGGTTTAAGATTTTTTTTCAACCGCTGTCTGAAAAAATGTAACGATCAGGATTGTTTCGAACCATTTTCCATTGTTAGGAAGGTTCGATCGTTCGACGGCTGAATCGTTCGTCCGTCGCCTCAGTCAAACGGACGACAAAACCAGCAATCTCCCTCACATCCACGCGATGCGTCCGCATCTGACACCGATCGGACGAAGTAGCAGACGTCGTCCGTCCTCCGCTCCTCGGTCCAAGCGTGGGCACACGCCTTCCTTCCTTCAGCCATAATTCCAGCTCCGCCGTCTCGTCCGTTCTCTCCTCATTCGTGTCACCAAAAGCAGCCAGCGTCGTTTCTCGATCAGCAATCTCAAGCGGCCAGAGATGCACGGACGACAGACATCAAAAAGGCAATCCAAGCTGCAACCCCAAGCCAGCACAAGTCCCAAGTCAATTACTTTTGTGTTTATTAAATGACCAACTTATCTTTGCTTCACGTGCAGCAAGATTCATCCAAGTAAGTTTGCATCTATTTTTTTCCCTTTGCTTAATTGCCAGCCAGTGCAAACGAGGATAGTTGAGAAGACAGAGAAGAAGAAAAATGGCACGAAGCCCCGAAAAAAGAGAGGAGCAATTAACATTGCAGAGCACATGAGGTTAATTTTTTTTATTAGTGTACACAGAAGCTGTACCAAAGAGGTCATGATTTTTGCTAGATTTACACAGATTAGTACCAGCAAATTTTAGGTTTTATTCCTCATAACGACTTTGAAGTATGATCTTCCACTCCTGGATCGAGACACAAGATTTTCGCTGTGGCAAATCAAGATGATGGCTGTGTTGGCACAAATGGATTTAGATGATGCATTGGAAGGTTTTGAGAAACAACCTATCGAATGGACCGCAGAGGAGAAGCGTAAAGACCGTAAGGCTTTATCTCATATTCACCTTTATCTATCAAATGATATTTTGCAAGATGTTTTAAAGCAGAAGGCATTTGCTGCGTTATAGCTGAAACTGAAAAAAATTTGCATGACAAAAGATCTCACCAGTAAGATGCATCTCAAGCAGAAATGATACTCTCATAAATTGCAAGAAGGAGGATCTGTGCTTGATCATCTTTTAGTGTTTAAGGATATCATTGTCGACCTCAAGTCGATAAAGGTAAAATATGATGATGGGGATTTGGGTCTTATTCTTTTGTGTTCACTACCTAGTTCTTTTTCAAATTTCAGAGATACCATATTATATAGTAGAGATACTCTCACACTTAATGAAGTTTATGAAGCTTTGCATGTTAAGGAGAAGATGAAACAAATGGCACTTTCTGAAAATTCAAGCTCGCAAGGAGAAAACTTGTTTATTCGTGGCAGACAAAAGGAGAAGAACTCAAACAATATGTCTCGAGGTAAAAGTTCGAACGGCTACAAAAACCGGTCGAAATCAAGATGCAAGTACAAGTCGTGCAAATATTGCAAAAAAAGTGGGCACAACATCTCTGAATGCTGGAAGCTGCAAAATAAAGAAAAGAAAGCTGGCTATTATAAGCTAAAAGGTAAACCAGATGATAAAGGTAAAGTCTCCCTTAGTTGCTGATGATAGTCCTAATGGAGAAATTCTTGTTGCCTTTGCTGGATGTGCTAAGACCAATGATGCATGGATTCTTCATTCTACCTGTACGTTTCATATGTGTCCTAATAGGGACTAGTTTGCCACCTATGAACCTGTTGAAGGTGGTACTGTATTGATGGGTGATAACTCATCTTGTAAGGTTGCAGGACTTGGTTCAGTTCAGATCAAGATGTTTGATGGTATTGTCAGAACTTTGACAGATGTGAGGCACATTCCAGATTTGAAAAGGAATATCATCTTTTTGAGTACTCTTGATACTAAAGGGTACATATATTCTGGTGAAGGTGGAGTTTTAAAGGTATCAAAAGGCTCTCTTGTTGTGATGAAAGCTGATATTAAATCTGTCAATCTGTACCATCTGCGAGGTACTACAATATCAGGTAATGTTGCGGTAATTTCAAGTTCATTATCTGATTCTGATGCTACTAATATTTGGCATATACACCTTGGGCATATGAGTGAACTTGGTTTGGCAGAATTGAGAAAGAGATGACTTCTTAATGGATATAGCATCGACAAACTGAAATTTTGTGAGCATTGTGTGTTTGGCAAACACCAGAGGGTGAGATTCAATACTTCAGTTCATACTACATAATGTATTTTAGATTATATGTATTCTGATTTATTGGGGTCATCTACCAAGACATCGCTATGAGGTGCTAGCTATATGTTAACAATTATTGATGATTACTCTAGAAGAGTGCGACTTTATTTCTTGAAGCATAAATTAGAAGGATTTTCAACATTTAAAGAGTGAAAGACTATGATTAAAAGGCAGACAGAAAAAAAGGTAAAGAAACTTCGCACTGATAATGGGATGGAATTCTGTTCTAATGAATTTGAATCATATTGTAAGACTGAAGGCATTGTCAGGCATTACAACGTTCCTCATACTTCTCAACAAAACAATGTAGTTGAGCGTATGAATAGGACCATCATTTCCAAGGCCCATTGCATGTTGTCTAATGCAGGTTTACATAACCATTTTTGGGCTGAAGCCACTTCCACTGCTTCCTATCTTATTAATCGGTCACCCTCTATTGCAATAGAAAAGAAGACTCCAATTGAGGTATGGTCTGGTTCTCTAACAAATTATTCAGAATTAAATTTTTTTTAGTTGTACTGCTTATGCTCATGTTGATAATGGAAAATTAGAGCCTAGAACCGTTAAATGCATCTTTCTTGGTTATAAATCTGGTGTCAAATGATATAAGTGTAATTTCATACGATTTGTAAACACTCTTCATATAATGATCATCGTCAGTTGGCGCCTATGATTTTCCCTGCAAGGATTTTTCACATAAAAATTTGTGACTCCCATTTGTCCTTATTTTTCACACAAACGTACAGACAGTAGCCACATGGCTGCCTGCACCGTAGTCCGCTGTTTCGGAGAGTGACAGACCGGGTGACAGCAAATTAGCCCGGCCGTAGTCGACGGCAAGGCTTACAAGTTTCCGTTCCATGCATGCTCGTGCTCGTCAAGGAAAACTTGCCGCTGTTGGAGCCGGGGAGCACAGGAACGGATGGAGGGCTGGGGAAAGGCATGGGCGAATGGCGATGGGCCTGTCTGAACTCTGTTCTGATCCTTTCTTCCCATCACGGCCGGACAGGCGGAGCAGAGCAGAGCAGAATGGTGAATCTAGTGATCGTTCCAGCTGCAGGCAGCTTGCAGTTGCTGGCTTCCAATGGGCCCGTAGTGCCTGCTTCTGAATGGCATTCCGGAGGGGTCCATATGTTGCTCGTGCCTGTCCCATTTCACCTGAGAATGCCATGTGAGGTGATGCACCAGCGGAGAGACAACGCAATACATCACCTATTCGGACATAGGCTTGTAGGGATGAACAAGCAAGGCGCCGGTACAGCTCTGGCCCAAATGACCTAAGAGTAGAGACTCATTGCGTATCAGCAACTGTGTGTGGATTAACCCTTCACTTTGTGTCGATCAATTGGTAGCCTGACTGTTTGCGATCAATTAGTTTCTGGTTTCTGCAAATGTTCACATCTGCACCGGTGCAGTTTGCAGCTCCTGACGATAATGCATATATAGCTACTTGCAGTTGCAGCGTTTTTGACGCCCCAATTCAGAGACACACGGTGCAAACTGAAAATGCACAAGTGATGTATTGCAGGAGCGAAAAATAACCGAGAAAATTTCCATCCAGGTTCCCCAAAATGAGTCACAACGCCATTTGGAACTGTACAAGAATTCCCTAACCAAAGCTAGCCAGCCACTTTTTATCAAAATCCTACTGCTCCTTCCCCCCTCATCCATCTATCTCATCTTCCTCCATTTTCTTCTAGATGCACCACTGAATCCACTAGAATGCTCTGCGCCAACAAAGCGAAATCCGAAAGGAAACCGATCCAATGTCCGTGCTCATATCACCCTTGCTGGCTCCCGGGCTTGATGAGCGGCTGCTGCGAGGTCTTGCCCCACTCCTCTGGCGGGCACTTTACCTCCTTGAGGAAGGCCACCACCTCCTTCATGGTGGGCCGCTCCGCCGGCGCCGGGTTCACGCAGAAGATGGCGATGCCTAGCGTCTGCAGCATCTCCTGGACCAGCTGGTCCGGCATGCCGCGCAGCTTCGGGTCCAGGATGTTCACCGCCGGCTCATAGCTCCCCATCTTCTTCTTCGCCCACTCCACGATGTGGAGGCTCTCGCCGACCATCGGCTCGATGGCGCTCCGCCCGCTTAGGATCTCCAGGAGCACCACGCCGTAGCTGTACACGTCGCTCTTCTCTGTGATGTTGCTCGTGTAGCCGTACTCTGAAACGAGAAAAATGTCAACCCATTGTGCCCTGACATTAATCATCCATAGTAGAAAATGTATGCCTTGTGCATTGCTACTTCTGCATAATTAAGCAAACCAACATAATTTTGAGCTATTAATTGTAAGCAACGGTATCAAGTCATATTGCTTCATTGGGCAAGGATGCTTGTGATGTGAGAAACTGGCAGCTGCAAGCACAAGGTCAGTTAATAGCTAGTCAGAGTGATCGGTTTCACCTGCTTAAACTACAAGCAATCAACAAGTCATGGTCATGGATGCAGAACCAGGTTAAGATTACCAGAAGCAACTACAGGTCAAAGATTCTTGCTTAGGTAACAGCATTACCTAAAGAATCATTGAGCTGTGGCATTAACAGGTGTTGCTAGTCTTTTGCACTACATGGCTAAATGCTGAAGGAACTAGAACAGCTAAATGTAATTTGATAGTAGTAGAAATCACTAGCCTGGAGCAATGTATCCGTAAGAGCCGGCAATGCGTGACATGGCGTGATGATAATTGGGGGAGTTCATCAGCTTGGCCAGCCCAAAGTCAGCCAAGTAGGCCTCATACTTTGAATCAAGCAGTATGTTGTTGCACTTGACATCCCGGTGGAGTATCGCCGGGACGCAATCATGGTGCAGATAGGCCAGCCCCTGCGCTGTACCAACGCCGATCTTGTACCGGGTATCCCAGTCCAGGCTCCTGTTCTCCTTCAGGAGCTGCTGCAAATTGCCATTGGGTATGTAGTTGTAGAGCAATAGCTTGACAGACTTGTTTGAGCAGTAACCAAGCAGCTTAACGATGTTCCTGTGCCTGATGTGCCCAAGGATCTGAATCTCTGCAGCAAATGCATCGATCGGTTCTTCTTTGTTGATTTCCATAGCTTCTTCACCGCGATGATATCCCCATTTGGCATTTCAGCTCTGTACACGACACCTGAGCAACCTTTGCCGATCACATTCTCATCTCTTAGACATTCCAGGATGTTATCAACGCTGAAGTTCAGCTTCTGGAACGGCGTAAACGTCCACGGGTAGGAGAAATCATCACCCCCCGCGGCCGACAAGCTCATCGCCTTCTCACCCGCGAGCCTCTTGCTTCTGTTGATCAGGATCCAGACCACAACAAGCAGCAGCGTGATAGAGCCCAGAATGGCGCAGACGAGGATCACCGTCTTGACCGTCTTCAGCGCCGTCCGGCGAACCATGTCCGAAGCGCAGGTGTCCCCATCGAAGGACTTGCACAGGTTGGGGTTGTCGATGTAGGAGTTCGACGACAATGTCTTGAAGAACGGCGTCACCGGGATCGCGCCGGAGAAGTTGTTGTACGAAATGTTGAGCGACGTCAGGCTGGTGAGCGAGCCCAGCACTGAGATGCTGCCGTACAGGCCATTGCTGGAGAGGTCGAGCGACTGCAACTGCGTCAAGCCGGACATCTCGTCCGGCAGCTCGCCGGCGAACCTGTTCGAGCTCAGGTCCAGGCTGATGCTCAGGCTCGATAGCGCGCCGATCTCCGGCGGTATCGGGCCGGAGAAGCTGTTCTTGCTCAAGTCAAGCATGGTGAGCTTCTGCAGGTTCCGAATCGAATTCAGCAATGGCCCGGAGAGCATATTGTTGCTGAGGATGAGCTTGTTGAGGTAGCTGAAGTTGCCGAAGCTCTCCGGTATCTCGCCCGTGAGGTTGTTCATGCTCAGGTCGAGCTGCTCCAGATTCATGAGCTCCCCGAACTGTGGCGGGATGGCCCTCGTGATGTTGTTGTGCATGTCAAGCAGCTCAAGCACTGTGATGTTGGCGAGCTCGGCGGGGAGTGCACCGGTAAACCTGTTCGAGTACAGGTCCAGGAACACCAGGTTCTGCAGCTTGCCGATCTCCCTGGGTATAATGCCGACGAGCTGGTTCTCGCCGAGCCGGAGCCGGACCAATGACACGCAGTCGGCGACGCTCGGGGGGAGGGGCCCGGTCAACGCGTTGCCAAGCAACAGCAGCTTGCTGAGCTTCTGCAGCCCAAGCACCTCATGGACGCTGCCGGCGAGACGGTTCTTGGACAGGTCCAGCGCGTACAGCTCGATGCAGTTGCCAGCGACGGCGGTATCGAGCCGGATAGCGCGTTGCCCCAGAGGAACAGCACCTGCAGCGCCTTCAAGTCCCCGAGCTGAGGCGGTATCGCCCCCGAGAGGCCGTTCTTGTCGAGCTGCAGGGCGGTGAGGCTGCTGCAGTTGCTGAGCTCCGGCGGTATGCGCCCCGTGAGCTGGTTGTCCGATAGGTGCAGCTGCTCGAGCGCGCTGAGCCGCCCGAGCGCCCGGGCACCTCGCTGGTGAGCCGGTTGCCCGACAGGTCGAGCACCACCAATGCGGAGCAGTTGGACAGCTCCGGCGGGATCTTCCCGGACAGGGCATTGCCCCAGAGCAGCAGGCTGGTGAGCTTCTGCAGCCTCCCGAGCTCCGCCGGTATCGTCCCGGTGAGCTTGTTCATGTGGAGGTAGAGGTTGCGCAGCTCGACGCACCGCCGAGCGCGGCGGGCACGGGGCCGGACACGCTGGTGTCGTACAAAGCCAGCGTCTGGAGGTTGACGAGGTTGCCGAACTCCTCCGGGATGGGGCCGGACAGCGCGGTGGCCGCGCCGCCGAAGACGGTGAGGTTAGAGAGCGCGCCGAGGGAGGCCGGGATGGGCCCCGACAGCGCCGGGTTGCCGCCGACGCGGAACTGCTGGAGCGCGGTGAGCGCGCCCAGGGACGCCGGGATGGTGCCGTTGAGGAGGTTGTCCTGGACGCAGAGCACCTGGAGCGCGGAGAGGCTGGCGAGGGAGCGCGGGATGGCGCCGGTGAGCCGGTTCGAGCTGAGGAGCAGGTACTGGAGCCCCGACAGCGCGCCGAGCTCTCCGGGGATGGAGCCGGAGAGCGCGTTCGACGAGAGGTCCAGCACTCGGAGCGCGGCGAGCGACGCGTAGGACGGCGGGATGGGCCCGGATATGTTGCAGGTAGAGAGGTTGAGCAGCTGCAGCGACGAGAGCGTGGCGAGCGGCGGCGGGAGGGAGGAGAGGTTGAAGAAGGTGTTGGGCAGCGACAGCGACACCACCCGGCTCTGCGGCGAGCACGACACCCCCTGCCACGAGCACGGCGTCGCGGCGGAGGGGTTCCACGACGGCAGCACCGGCGACGGCGCCGCCGGGAGCAGCGACAGCAGCGCCTTCCCGTCCGGGGACAGCGCCGCGCCCGGCCGGACTACCAGCGCGGCCGCCAAGAACACCACCACAGTGGCGACCACCAAGAACCGGGCGCGCCGGTGCGCCATTCTTATTCCAGCGATCAAGAAACCGTGCGAAAAAGGAAAACAAACGCCCCCCACCCCCCGCCCCCTCTTATCAGGAGCGGCACGGCGAGCTCAATCACGGCATGGGAGAAGCTCGCTTGCTTGCTAGTGGGAAGAGGCGAGGCGAGGGGCAGAAGCAGGAGGACGGGGAGGCATGTGGGAGTGGAGTGTGAGGAGGGAGGAGGGACGCGAGGCAGGGAGGAGAAGAAGCTTGCTTTGAGCTGGTGTTGCTTGAGCCGCACCCAAGGCGCATATGGAGGGAGGGGGGCTGGGAACGGAGGCGCTGCTGAGTGCTGTCTCTCTCCTCTCTCTCCCTCTCCCTCTCCCTCTCCCTCTCCCTCCGGTTATGCTTTTGATTTCGCCTGCTTAAACCCTTGTTTTGGGTTAGTAAAACCTCGGTTGTTTTGGTTTTATCTGCAGTTCTTGGGAGCGGAGGAGAGTATTTAAATGGTGGCTAACTACGATAGGTCTTCTCGAGTAGGTCGGGGGCTAGTAATGTCACCAGTGCAGACTGTGCTTACTTGTTTAATTGCAGATTTGGCCACTTGCTGCTTGGCTTTAGTGTTTTCCTAGTAACCAAAGCATTTCTTTCTTCCTTTGTTTTCTCGTGAGGGTACCATGCCGTGTGTGTTTTGGGAAGATGATGTTCAGTTACCGGTAGCAAAAACAGCTTTAGCTGAAATTAGCTTTTTTTACGACTTTTAAAAGGAATCGGAGGAAGTGTCGGACCCGGATATCAATAATTCAAGTCGTTGTGAAAATTCTATGGTATTATCTGAATCAGTAGATAGCACTTACAGATATATCATTGAATTATTTTATACACGATGTAAATCGAATCAAACATTGTATTACAAATATCAGAGTCACATAGACCGTATCGGGTCGAGTTTTACAATAAGGGCCGAAAAGACCAAATGGTTACATTACATAAAAGTAGTGGAAACGACAACGGAGGTAAAAAAAAAAGTAGAACATATCCAACCACATGCAAACGACTGGGGAAACCCATGTGCGTCCGATATTAACAAAAAACTTGGATAATATTGGATGCACGCAAGCACCGACGGAGTCAGCTGAACTGAGGCAAGACCTAGACTAAAAGAACTAAACTACTCTTCATCATCTATTAGGCCTCCAACTTCTGGATCCTCGTAGTTTGCATAATCTTCATGATTTCCTGCTTCTGAGGGCCGGTTTGTGGGAAAGAGTGAGAATAACCACAACTTTCGTGCTCGTGAGCCAACACATAGGATGTAGTAATAATACATGCAAGGCTTAATAAAGATGGCTCGGTGTAACGTCCCAAGGTTATGTTACCAAAAATAAAATTAATAAAGTTATTATTTTATTAGATTTTTTGCTATTTAAAATAGTTTTATTGCTTTTCTTGAATTTCCAAGCTTTTAAAAGTCAAAAATAAAATTTATTGAGTTTTTTGTGTATTTATTGGATTCAAAGTTAAAAAGGAAAAAATTTAAATATTGTATGGAATTTTCAGAAATTTTAAAAGCTTTTTCTAATTATTTTAAAGCCAAAATAAATTATTTGTAAAACTTAATTACCAACTATGAGTTGAAAATATTTTATTTAAGTCCTAAATGACACAGTAATATTCTATGAATTTTTTTCATAATTTTTGAACTTTATCTGCTATTTTCTAAAGCTAATTTGAATTAATCGAACTATTAAAAATGCTAAATCATTTAAAATCCAGAAAATAGACTTCGGGCTGAATTTTCCTAGGCCCGTCACTGTTCTTGCGAGCCCGACCCGTTTTTCCAGCCCACCTCACCTTCCCTTCCTCCCTCTCAGTTCCACGCGGGCCTGCCCCGTCAGTCTCCTCCCTATCTCTATCTCTCCTGCCCCGATCCCACCTGTCATCCCCGCCCTCGCCTTCGTCTACCTCTAACCCGAACCAACGCCACTGCAATTTCCATTCGTTTGCGCGCATTAATGATTCTGTTTCTACTCGTGAACATGCGCATTAGCACCCACATTCTCTCCCACACTCATGGCGCCCGTTTCTTCTCCCATCAACCCCATCTTCGACCGCTTTTACTTCACCGCCGCATTGGCCGAAAACACTCGCGCTCGTTCATGTCGTTTCGGCTATACCCTTGTCCTATAAAAGGGGCACGACCTTCGCATTTCTCCCCTCACTCTATTCCCTGCCACCACGACCACTTTGCTCATTCTAGCTGCCAAAATCGAAGTCTGAAGCTCCTCCGCCGCCAACCCTAGCACAGCCGAACTCGCTGCTGACGTTGATGCCCCGTCGCCGTTTGCTGCACCCATGAGTTCGTCGACCCGTGTTCTATATGGTGCGCGCGCCATCTTTGTTGGAGAAACCCCAGAACACAGTCACCACAGGAACCCATACCCCACCGCCGCCAAACCTCCTCATCATCGGCCGCTCCGTTGTGCTTCGTCACCACATGGTATCGCATAAGGTTCAACGTCATCTCCTCTTCTTTTTGTGCACATTCACGTAGCTCGCTGTGGTACATAGCGCCGACGAGCTTGTAGCCGAGCGTCATCGCTTTCACCCTGTGTAGTCGAAACATTCTTTTGCCATGTGTGGTTGAAAATCTCCTTAGACTAGTATAGTCGAAACCTTCCTTCGACCAGTGTAGCCGAAATCTCCTTCGACTGGGTAGTCGTAACTCCTTACGACCACGCGAGATGAACAATACTTAGAAGATGAAGAGTACTCGGATGTGAACAGTACACGAAAAATGAATAGAACTCGAAGGTGAACAATATTCAGAAGATGAACAGTCCTCGGAGGTGACCAGTACTCTATAATTCTATTGTTTCTTGTGATATCCAAACTTTCGGATGTTCGTTCTCCTTCATATGAACTCTAATTCCGTCGATTCTTGTTCCTAAATTCATATAAATTCCATATCTACCTCCCAGAACCAAAATTATTTTATTTGGAGTTTATTTGAATTTTATTTGAATTTAACTTATTTTTGCGTATAGATTTCGACGACTTCAGATAACTAGATTTTGACGTCGTTTAAGAACAACAACTAATTGAGTATGGCAAGTTACATCTTTGATCATATTTGATCCCATTATTTCAAATTATCTAAATTCTATTTTAAATTATTATTGCATGCTATTTCTATTCAATGTAATTTCTATACCTGCTTTGAAATTTTAGTTATTCTCATTACTATTGTATCGCCATTTTGATATTGAATCAAATATACCTTGATACCTTAGATAAAAATCTAGTTTATTCAATAGTATGAACTGGAACATTTTGGAAAAAATTATGCTTAGCCATGCTTAGACCCGAAATATTTTATTTGGGAATTTACAGCCAAAAATCAAATGTTCTTCAAATGATATCCATGACATTGGTGTGTCATGCAAGTTTATAAATGACTTTGAAAAAATGAAATAAAATCAAAAACAGGTTTGGACTTGGGCGTATTGGATAGTTGGTGTGTCCAGGTTTATGCACGAGCTCAATTCAGGAATGGTTGAGGCCCAAGGGTTATTTTGGAAGTCGCCCAAGTCAGTTACGGGCCAGTCTTCGAGCCACATCTTGTAAAGCTCCATCGTACTACCACATGTCCTGTATGGGTGACTAGGCTAAATAATTTATAATATTTTATTGTTAGTTGTGCCATGTTGATGTGTGCGTGTCGGTTAGACAATATTCCTACTTAGCGCAAGAGGGGGCTTCCGGCGGGTGGTTAGCCCAACGGAAGCGCAAGAGGGGGCTTTTGGCGGATGGTTAGTCCAAAGGAAGTGAAACCTTAGCAGACATGACTACTTTGGAATGACATATTGTAAAAGTCTTGTGATAATCACTTAGTCGCACACCTCTGAAAGTATGTCAAAAGAACATTAAAAGTGGATTATCTCTTGTGGGTAAAGTTATACAACCTTCGCAGAGTGTAAAACTATTCGAATAGTTGTGTCCACGGTCATAGACATGCTGAGCAAAGCCACTCAAAGTTAGACTTTGATTTTGATTTCAAAACATGTTTACAAATGATTTTGGGTAGTTTATCTAATTGAAAAATTAGGCGGTTAGCCATGTGATAGGAGGGTATCTATCACCATATTTCATATGGAGGTTATCATACTATAAAACTTGAGAATTTATAAAATAAATTTTAGTTATAGAATAACTGCTTTGGAACTTAGTTCAAATTGTGAATATCATGTGGATATGCTCAAGATCTTACGATGATGTTACAATTGGCAATGGCATTAAAGGTTTGTCGAATCAAGTATTTTTGACAAAACTTCGTCTTGCCAGCCTTTGGCGGTCGACCGCCGTAGGGCGGTCGGATCGCCACCTCGGCGGTTGGATCGGCGATGGCGATCCGATCGGCCATGGCGGCGGTCGGACTAGCCAAATGCAAAAAAGAAGAGTTTTGAGCTGGGCCAAAAATAGAGGGTTTACGCAAGAGAGGATATTCTACTACATTTGGTCTCATATTTTTTGGAGTCTCCAGGCAAAAGTTTTATTGGTTTGAAAATTCTAGTATGTTTCGGATTTTCAGGGAAGAAATTTGGCTAAGTCCTACCAAGGTCGACCGCCAACAGTGGCAACGATCGGCCGGCGGCGGTCGACCGCCATGGTGGCGGTCTGACCGTTTTCACTTGTTTCGTCGTCCTTCGTGGCGGCGATGTTTGGTTGTTAGGTCAAAGTCATGAGTTTCAGTGCATATGTGTTGCATGATGCATGTTTTGACTAACGTGGGTCAAGTTGTGAAGAACTTGTTCTCGGATTCGATTTGCTTGTCTATTGTTCAGTAGGTTGCTTGGTGGTCAACGACGGTCAACGACGAGGATTATCAGGACTAGGCTTGGAGAGCTGATGTCAAGAACGATCGACGATGCCGGGTGAGGTCAATGAACTCAAGCGTGGTGCAGAATGGATAAGGGTGACCGAACGGATATTTCGGTGCAACTGATTTGATCAAGCGGCGCGGGGGTCGGTGCAAGTGCCATGGTGGTTTCGGTGGGAGCCGGATGGGAGAGACTTGCCGACATGATGAGAGCCGTTGATCAACCTATACGTGGCGGAGCATGCAATTGCTTCGCGAAGATTTGACTCGGTCTTCAGAGAAGGATCGAGAAGGGGTATTTTGGTAATATCACAAAAATACCGCGTTGTTTACTTTTGGCTAAACCGCGGCGCAAGGCGACACAAGGAGAAACGGTTTAGGTCAAGAGGCGATGAAGACATCGCTTTAAAATACGTGCGTGTGTGACCCATTTGTGTTGGACATTAACGGGAGCCCATTTGAGTCAATCTTCTTGTTGGACCGAAAATACGACTAGAGGGGGGGTGAATAGGAGCACGCTCACTTTTTCATAAATAATTGATTCAATAAGATTTTACTCCAAAGCTATGGAAGCTATGAAGATCAATATATCGATCTGTTGGAAGACTAATATTGAATCCAATTTAAACCCCTAAGCAATACGACAAAATCAACAAAGACTAAAACAATTCAATGCACTGGCGGTCGGACCGCTGGGTCAATGGCAGTCTGAATGATGACCTGCGGTCTGGCCAGTGGCCTTGGGCGGTCTGTCCGTCGGCCTAAAGAACAGAACAGAAAGCCCCGATGACGAAGTTGTAAATAGATGAAACTTTTGATCTACAACTCTAAACTTGATGAAACTTGGAACACACCTTCTCTATGATGTCTGGAACCTACTCCAATCAAAGATTGTGATAATTTTTGGAAGAATAATGATCATTTTCCGTTTGATTGAAGAAGGGTTCAAAACTGAGTCAAAACGAAAACTAGATCCAAAATCTTGCTCATGGGTGATTGATGATAAAGATGATCCTAGATATGTTCCCACATGTCACAGTAAGCTAGATCATATGGAGAATTCAAGTAAAAAGTCGCGGATCAAAGAAAGGCTCAAAATCATCAAATAAAGAGAAAGAACCCAAAGAGACAAGACATGATCAAACTTTCTCTAGATTGATTTGATATGATATGGGCTTACATCCACTCCATCAATGGAGGACAATGCTCAATCCAAGAGCACGAAAATCACATGAAAATCTCTAGAACCCTAGCCTCCACAAAAGCTCTCCCTAAACAAATTAGGGTTTCAAAATAGCAAAAGAGACAAAGCGGAAGTGCAGCCACCTCCCTCCCCAATTTATAGTGGATGCTTAGACCTTCTAGAAGTTTGACTCAATTGGGCTCCCGTTAAGGGCCAAAACAAACGGGACACATACGCACGCATTTTAATGCACCGTCTTTACCTCCTCTTGACCTGATTAGCTACGCCTTGTGTCATCTTGCGCCGCGGATTAGCCAATAGGTCACCCTTGTCCATCTTGCGTCACGCTTGAGTTCATTGACCCCACCCGGCATCGTCGATCGTTCTGGACCTCAGCTCTCTAAGCCTAGTCCGGATCATCCTCGCCGTTGACCGTCGTTGACCACCAAGCAACCTGGACAACAATAGACAAGTAAACCGAATTTGGGAACAGGTTCTTCACAACTTGACCCATGTTAGTCAAAACATGCATCATGCAACATATATGCCCTGAAACTCGTGACTTTGACCTAACAACCGAACATCGCCGCCACGAAGGCCGACGGTCCAAGTGAAAACCGGTCAGACCGCCCCTAGGACCGGTCTGACCACCCACCCTGGCCGGTCTGACCGCCACCTATTGGCCGGTGAGACCGTCGGCCAGACTTAGCCGATTTCAACATGTGAAATCAAATCTCTCGAATTTTCAATCCAATAGAACTTTTGACTAGAGACTCCAAAAATTATGGGACCAAGTGCAATAGAATCTCCTCTCTTGCCTACACCCTTTATTTTTGGCCTAGCTCAATATGCCACTTTCTAAAGTTGGTCGTTCGACCGCCGCTATGGCCGGTTGGACCGCCGCCTGAAGCATGACAGCCCTGCGACTTTGCCAAAAACACGTGAAACGACAAACCGTTAGCGTCATTGCCAATTGTCATATCATCCTAAGATCTGGAGCATATCCCCATGATATCCACACTTCTAGAAGGTCTAAGCCTCCACTATAAATAGAGGAGGGAGTTGGCTGCACCCCTTTAACCCTTTCATTGTTATTGAAGCCCAAATTTTGCTTAGGGAGAGGATTAGTGGAGGTTAGGGTTCTGGAGAGTTTTGATTTGATTTCGTGCTCTTGGATTGAGCTTTGTCCTCCATTAATAGAGTGGCTGTAAACCCAAACTATTTCAAATCAATCCAAGGAAAGTTTGCTCAAAGATGTGTCTCTTTGCTTTCCTTCTCTCTATTTGTTGATTTTGAGTCTTTCTTTGATCCGCGAGTTTTTACTTGATTTCTTCATGTGATCTAACTTGCTGTGACATATGGAAATACATCTAGGATCATCTTGATCATCAATCACCCACAAGCAAGATTTTGGATCTAGTTTTCGTTTTGACTCGGTTTTGAACCATCCTCCTCTCAAACGGAAAAAGTTCATAACTTTTCCAAAGATCTTCACGATCTTCAATTGGAATAGGTTCCTGACATCCTAAAGAAGGTGAGTTTCAAGTTTCATCGAGTTTGGAGTTGTAGATCAAAAGTTAGACCTATTTACAACTTCGTTTTTTTGGCTGATTTCACTGTTCATCAGGCTGGAGGTCAGACCGCCATTAACATAGAGGTTCGACCGCCCATGGACCGATCAGACTGCCATTGACGTAGAGGTCAGACCGCCCAACACTTTGAAATTGAGTTTTGGTTGATTTTGGTTGTTTTGCTTCGGGGGTTAGAGTGGATTCAATACTAGTCTTCCGCTGTACTGATATATTGATCTTCATAGGTTCCATAGCTATTTTAGTGAAATTTGTATTGAATCTATTATTTATAAAAAAAAATGAGCGTGCTCCTATTCACCCCCCTCTAGTCGCCTTTTCGGTCCAACACAAATATTTAAAGAAAACATTTATTTATGCAAATTCACCTAATAAGCATTCCTTTGATATATCCCTGCATGCATTATAATATGTTATTGGGTGTAACTTGCAAGCACGGTTGTTTGTGCTCACCCTTGCTTAATGCAAATAATATTCAGAGGAGGACTTCGCTACCGGTGTGGATCTCGACAACTAGGCCGCTACCCCAGTCGTTTGCCCGTGGTGGATCAGCTGGACTCTACTACGTCTTCTTCGTCTTCCGCTGTGTTCTTTTTTGTTGGCTTATAAGTCTTTCTTGTAATAAACTTTGGTTATTATTAAAGTTATGTGATTTATGGATGTTACCATATTTGTTTACTGTGTGAACTAGCTACTGATCATGGGACTAGTTCAGAAATACACAGAGGATTTGGCGGTGTTACTCCCGGTTCCGACACTGGGGTTCTTTTATTTGCTAAAAGCAACATTTTCAATTATAATATTTAGAGATTCCTATGACATGACAATTTGGCCAAATTTTATTTTATTAAAGAGATGTTGTGCAATATTTATAACGGCGAAGGTTACCTCCGCCTATGCTTAAACTTTGAGTGGAGTTACCTCCACATATTAACATCACTGGGTACGACCACCTACGAAAAATTCAAACCACGGGCTAAGTGAGCCCGACACAATAATCATCCCACCCACAAGATTTTATAAACATAACTAACTAAAGTTAAGTTCCCATATCCGCCTTTAATCGTAGACACGATTGTTTAAACAGTTTAGACTCTGCAGACATTGTACATTGTACCCACAAGAGACAATCATGCTCGTTGCCCCATATGATTTCTTAGTCATGTAGTTGAGAGATCATCACAGTAACCTTTCATGTTATCTCGCCCCTTCCACCATCTCACCCATATGAGTCGCTTCCATTTGCGGTGGGCCCTATAAGTTGTGCGGGATATTCACCATAACGCTAACGCAGATGGACTACGACTTTCCACAATGTCTAGCGCAGCTGGTAATTTCACCATCGGTGTCCCATTCAAGCCTACGCTTGCACCACTTCGCCCCTCCACCAGTAAGATGACTTTCAGGGTCCAATAAATTTACTATGCTAAGTTGTACTAGTTTTACAATGGGAGGTCACGACAAGATTAAGTTCTTAATCCATCCGGGTGGTTTATACCACATACCAACCACTATCGTGCTCCGATGGCACCTACCACCATACCATCCACCCAGATGAGGTAACAATAATTTTATAAGGTTTTTGGGATCAAAATACATCACCACAATATTCCAGTAATCTACCCACAATGATTGCCCAATTCACATCCATGATTAAAATATGATGATTAGGGTATTTAATGCCCCGGTAGTTAAGCAAGACTAGTATGTCGCTTAAGTGCAATCTATAACTAGTAATTACCACATAGTTACGAGGGTGACATAGAATAATAAATTCAATTCCCAAATAATGATATAATAATTAATTAATCATCAAATAGGTATTTAACTACCTTAAGGTTTAATATACATTTGCTTAAAGAATTAAAGCATTCAATTTTTGGCAGTTTAAAGGAATATAATTAGCATAAAATGTGGGCTCAGGTGAAGGGGAGAGAGTCTTGAATGTCTTGTCCCTGATCAAGCTGGAGATCTCCCACTTCTACGAACTCTACTCGGACGAACGTACCGGAAAAAGAATAAACAAGCAAAGAGAACAAATAAATACACAAGAAATAGAAAATGAACTCCAAATTAAATAAGACCATTGTAATTAGCAAGATCTTGAATTTAGACAAATTTAGAGAAAAAAATCACTAGAATTCAAGATTGAGGTTTGAATTGAAACTAGAAGTTTGGGATTTTGAAAATACAACATAAGTTGAAATAAGTTTTTGAAACCAACTATCAAATGCGATTACTATTCACAATTAGGGATGAAAACTGGTCGGATAGTTTTTGACCGATCCGGACAGAAACAGATTCAGATTGTCTCGGATCGGAATTTTCTCGGATAATTTTCGAATAGGAAACGGATTCAGATTTTTTTTTGTCAGAAACGGAAACGAATAGGGCAGGCATGCTATCCGTGGATACGGATCTGATTATCCGGATAAGATCAAGTCCGGATATCCGAATTTCGACCCAAAAGAAGAGGATTTCGGCCCAAACGAGAAAATGTGATTTTAATTAATTTCTAAATTTTAGAAAATTCAACAAATCAAATAGCCTTTTAGAAAATAGCAAATATAGTTAAAAAAATTCTAGAAAAATCACAAAAAAATCCTTGAATTATTTTGAACTTAATAAAATTAATTCCAAGTTTAAGTTAGTTTTTATTTTTCACATAAATTAATTTGAATTCCTGAAAAATAGGAAAAACATTTTTTAAATCTAGAAAATTCAATTTGTTTTTCTCATTTTCACTTTAAATCCAATAAAACCCAGAAATCTCAATAAATTTTATTTTTGACATTGAAAACTAGGAAATTTAATAATTTACTTTATTTTTTTATTTTTAACTAAGAAAACTCTTTTAGATATCAGAAAATCCAATAAAATAATAATTTTATTAATTTTATTTTTGGTAACATACTTTGGGATGTTACAATCATTTGTATATAGATTAACCATCTAGTCTGATCAATGTTAGTGTGAACTAAGTTTTATGTATGTGATGAATTAGGTGTGAATGTGGGATGACTTGTGACTTTGTGAGTTGTGACTTTTGAGCTAAATATGGTAAACTAAGTATTATGTTTGTGATGAACTAGTTAATGCAACTTGCTAGTACCAATGTTATGTGTGGTTGCCGAAAATATGAAAAAATTCATCGATGTTTGCATTAAATAAACTAGTTATATGTTTTTGTTAATTTCTGGCATACAATTTTAGGGGTTTTCATGTTCCAAAAAATATCAGTGATCGTATTCGTTTCGCTCCGTATTCGTATTCGATATTATTCGTATTCGTATCTGGAGTATTCGTATCCGGATCCAGATCCGGGGAAAAAAAATATGAAAACAAATATGGCAGAGCCATTATCCGTCCGTATCCGATCCGTTTTCACCCCTATTCACAATCCAAAAACAGACCGTTACAGGAAATAACCGCCAGCTCTCGTGAAATGCAGCTTACACATGATAGAGTGATGACATGGGGCACCAATTCTTCTTGCTTGCAAAGAGAAATAATCTCGATTAAAGGGGGGGGGGACATGATAGGAAATGTGTTTTTGTTTATAATTACTGTAATTATTCTCGAAAGACTTAATAACTCGTATTTACATCACATGATTCAAAATCTAACGTATACTTCGAGAGATCGAGCAAAAATAAAGACAAAAACAAAATTATATACCAGCAAAATACGATAATACGGTGAATCTATTATGTTCTGAAGAAAAAAATTATAATAAATTCGGACCTAATTCATTATATGAGAAGAAGTGTAAATCTCAAAGTATATCGTATGGATGAAAATTTGACTATTTTGAAAAGAAAAAAACAGCCTAATGTTTAGTAAAACCGAAATGTTAAGTGTGAGTAACTTGTTCGTTAACCAGAGTTGACGGGAGAGAGGCGGAGATTACCTTGTGGGATCGCGTCCGGGATAAAAATCTGACTCGTGCAGACCTGGGAGCCGTGCCATGTGACATAGGGATGCACCCCCTCGCCCGTTCTCATAGACCGACGGTAGGGCCCACCCGTCTGTCAGAGAGAGAGAGAGAGAGAGAGAGGCTTTCATGCAATTTTTTGGGCGTAATAATGGAAGTATTTTTTGCGTCATAACCAAACGCGCGCCCTTTCCATCGCCGCCGATCACTAGCACAGGTCAAAATGCGTTACTTGATTGTCACGAGTTATTATTGGCCATCGTCAGATCACACAAAACATGGAGTACTAGTACTCCTTTTAGTAGCAGACTAACAGTGGAGTGGAAATGGGATTACTCCCTTTTGTTTACAACGTTCTAGTACAAGGAGAACCCCGGAAAATAAGGGTCGTATCTGTTAAGCAGCATACATAAAGTCTTTGATGCTCGCCACCGGTACAAACATACAAAATGCATTGATTCCAAACAAAAGATGAGCAGTATACAAAGCGAAGGACCACGGATCGAGAGCCTCCGCGGTTCATTATGTGAACAACATTTCACGAGAGAACAAACAGTGCTGTGCCACAATATTGTAGCAAAATATTGTAACAATCGATGCGAAGCACCGGAGTTTACTGTAATGAACACAATATCAAAAATATTGTAGCAATTGATCTCGACCATTGATTTTTCATTGGTTGGTGGAGATCGTTCCGAATGCTCATACATTGTAGATCATTTACATTGAATCCTTCAATACAGAGGTACTCTAACATCCTCGTCCCATACATACACATAGGTCTCTAAATGGGTGAGAAATGGTAGCATCCCAAAATTTTGGCTCTTTTCAAAAATTCATTTCAAAATAATTAATTCAAAATGTTGGACTTCTTTTGGAGTTTTTGCATTTATTTAAATTCCAACTATAGAATTCAAATCTAAATTCCATCTTCTCAATTCAAAACTCGTTATCAAATTCCAAATTCAAATTTTATAATTTCAATTTCCTCGCAAAACCATTTGACCATTTATTTCCCCTTTTTCTCTTTTCTTTCACTTCTTTTTTTTTTTTTTTCCCCTTTTGCCTGGCTCTGTTTCCAACCGGCTGTGCTCTCTGGCCGTCAATGCTATGCGCGCCATGCACACCCCATGTTTCCCCGCGCCGCCTGCAAGCGTTTCGGCTGTGTCGTCCGCGTCATCTTGTCTCCACAATCATTGCCATGAATTTTTCGTCACCAGTGCCATTCATTGGGGCATTTCCGACCGTTTCCAAACCGACAGAAAAGACGTCAGTGGCGTTTACACTCGCGTTCGTTGACGATTCAAGTCTTGCCCGAGCTTATAAATGGGAGCATCCGTGCCTCCTTCGCCCCTTCAAACCCTCTAAAACTCTCTATTTTCCCAGAGCTTCATCACCACCCTGACCATCTTCTTCCTGAGCGCCGGTCGCCACCCCGCTTTGCTTTCCCGTCGCACCGGTGAGGTTTTTGAACTTCTAGCCGCGTCATATCGTGTTCCCGAGTGAAAGCATCTAGGCCTCTAAAAATAATTTTGGTAATTAATGACAACAATGTGTCAAAGGACTAATATGTATGCTAAGATGTTTTAAGGTATAGTCCCGGATTACGGAGGACGACATAGAAATGGCAAATGCAAAGACGATAAAGGATTAACACGGCTCAAGGCAAAGGTATTTTATAGCATAAGGACCCTTTTATAATTTTTTACCAGTCTTGGTGTTTGGTGGAAATACCAGATTTATAGGCTAAACGTCGTACTATAAAGAGGGATCATAACTAGTAGCTTGAAAACCTATGATGTGTCACATTGATCAACTAAGAGTCATGCATTACATTTATAACAACATCAGGGGAAAAAGCAGTAAAAACGGTAAAACTGCACCTAAGGAGCGGTAGTGCCGCAGAGCGGAAGAACCGATTTCTAGTTGGCGAACTACAACAACTAGGGATCTAGTAAAATACTACAATAAACACCGTAATAAAATAAACGACATTTCTAGTTCGTATAATCCTAGATTTTCTTCCGTTTCTAGACAAACAACAATTAGAGATCTAGTAAAATACTACAATGAACGCCGTAATAAAATAAAGAAACTATTTAGTACATGCACATTTTCGGTAGCCCTAACCTCGGACATATGGAGTGGTCGGGTTAGGGATGATTACCTTAGTGTAGTTGCTCATTATGTTAATGATGATTGGGTAATAAAGAAAATGATTATAGCGTTAAAATTAATTGATGTAGCACACACGAGTGAGAATACTGCAGATTATATTATCAGAGTCGTGGAAGACTTTGGTCTTACAGACAAAATATTCTCAATTACTTTAGACAACGCCCCTTCAAACTTTAGGGTCACGGACATTCTTACTCTAGTGTTGAGTACATACGCTGATTCTTTCTTGCTACATCAACGATGCGCTTGTCATATTATCAATCTTATAGTCAAATGTAGTTTGAAGAGGTTGAGTCCGTATATTAAAGTTTTTCGCGTTGCGATCTCTTTCTTGAATAATTCTAACGTAAGAATATCACAATATAAGAATTTCTACAGCGCGATGGGTGTACGTCCAAGAAAGTTTGGTTTGGACATGGAGGTAAGGTGGAACTCTACTTATCTTATGCTCAAGAGTCTTTTACCATACAAGAACACTTTTTCTGTTTTTATTCAAATGCACTATCAGAGCACTGACAGTAGTATACTATTGAATGAGCAAGATTGGTTCATTGCTTATAAGATGCTGTCATTTTTAGAAGAAGAAAAATTTATGAGGCCACTGTTACTTTGTCTGTTGTGTACTATCCAACATCTCCTCTCATTGTCTATAGTATTTTACAAATTGCTACTCAATTGAAAATGTATGAAATTGACTTAGTGTTACATGATGCTATTGTTTCCATGAAATCTAAATACCTTAAATATAGGAGAGAAATCTCTTACCTATATGCATTTGTATTTCTTTTAGATCCTAGAGGTAAAATCGATGCATTTGGTGGTGTACTTGATCTTCTTAGTGAGGCTACAGGGTTAGACTATACTGACTATTTTGCAGAAGTTCGTTCTCGGCTATACGAGGTTTACCAAAGGTATGACAAAAGTTCCAGGGAGCCCGCTCGCAATGACCTCCAGTAGCCCCCGTCTCAAGTAGCAAGACAAATATATAGGTCAAGATCTTCGGTGGCTCTTCCTCCAGGTCCAAGTCTTCTTCTTCTACATCGTAGCCTTCTCAGCCAAGACCCATAAGGAGCGGAGAACTATCCACTTTTCTGGGCAGCGATACGGTAGAGTTCAACTCAGAAGGCTTCGACATCTTGCAATGGTGGCAAGCCCATAAGTTAACATATCACGTGCTATCTATACTTGCACGTGATGTGTTAACTATTCCTGTCTCCACAGTTTGTTTCCTCTAAGTCCGCTTTTAGTCTTTCTGGAAGAATATTGGAGGAGAGAAGAACAAGTCTCATAAGTGAGATGGTGGAAATCCTTGTAACTGTGAAGGACTAGGAACAAGCCGATTCACGAACACAATACTCTGTGAAAAATCTAGAGTTATCGGAGGTGTTAAAAAATATGTACTTAGACAATGACACCGACACGTAGAACAATGATGTATCATGTATGTAGAGCTATAGGTTGTACTCTTTTTCCTCTGCCAAGGTTTTCTCATTTTGAGTTTTTACTTAGCGAAGGTTTTAACGAGACAGCTAGTTGGATATTAATAAAGTTCTTTATTATATTTTCAATATGATTGTCTCATTTTTTTTCAATTTTCATGTCTTCTTCTGAATTCTACATATTTTGCTATTTTTTTGGATTTTTTTATTCTATCGGGCCAAACAGGCTAGAGTTGATGGGTCTTTCAATTTCCACTCCCATGGTCAAAACAAAAAAATGATGCGTATATGGAATGGATCACATGCATTGAATATTTATCACATAAGAATGAATAAACTAAGTTACATAGGAACATTGATAGCAAGTCTAGCAATACATCCACACACAACCATCGACATTACATAAAAAAAGATATAGTACTTGCCTTCCGCGCTGTGACGTGTTAGGAGGCAACAACGGTGCACCTCCACTCACTGCTTCACCGCCTACACAAATAATTATTTGAAATAAGGATAACATGGAATATCATAGCTACAGGAGGCCTACATTAACCCTTCGGCTATTCAACGTAATCAACGGAGTTAAAACTAGTATTATACTATTCAGACTCCTGCCCATCCTACTAGACAGAGGTATTAGAAAAATCATAATTAATTATCTGGAACTCGAAACGACATGAAACTAGTGCCCATTGAAACTTAACGCAAAAAACTACGAAACTCTAGTTTACGGGGTTCTTTGATTCGGCAAAACAGTTGGCCAAACCGTAGTTGAAAACAACTGACAGACATCTGTCCAGAATACAGAACAGCATTAAATAAAATGATGTAACTTTCATTATAATGATCCAATTGAGGTGATCTTTATCAACTTGGAAATATTATTTAAAGGGCTACAATAACCTAGTTGGGTGGAAGTTCTCAATCGGACTCTAACTAGATCAAAACTGAAGAACAAACCGACAGTCCCCAGGTCTCAGACAGACATAACAACGCCCGGTTAAAAATTCATATCTCCTAAACCGTAAGGCGGAATATCGTGATCTCAGTACCAAAAGAAATCTAATGACCTCAGAAACAAAACTCTAGCAGACAAAAACCCGATATTCAGCCTTTAAAGAATCAAAACTGACCGCGCAAGGTGTCGGACAGGTTCTGGAATTTCCAGAACAGAACACCGATTTAATCCTAATCAAAAATTATGCAATCAAATCTAACCAAACTGTGACTTGGATCATTTGTTACCCTTGAAGACTCGTTGGGAGACATGGATCCACCTCCTGAAGATCTCCCTCCCTTATCCTCCCTTCCCTCTCCAATGGCCGGCCACAAGATCGTCGGCGAACGGCCGGTGGCGACGGCGGAAGGAGGCGACTTCGGAGGAGAGCCTGGGGGCGACGTCGGGGATCACCACAGCAGCGAGACGCCATAAGGAGCAGCAAGGGACGCCGGGTGGGGAGGAGGATGAAGGTGGCGGATCTAGGGGGAGAGGAGGGAGTGGGCGAGGCGGCTAGGGTTGGGCGCCTCCCCCCTTGGCCGGCCCCCCTTGGGCTGGCCTCCCCCTCTTGGGCCTCTTGGGCCGCGGTCCGCGGCCTAGGTTGCTGAATTTTTACGAAAATCCCCTCACTCCACAAGAATTTACATTTCTTTAATTGCCTATTTGTCCCTGGTTTCTTTTAAAATCTCCCGATTCGATTCCGGGATATTACAGTAAGTTTTTCTACGACAACCCTCTGGTCGTAAGTTCTCTTAAGACCAGTATCTAATCGTAAGTTTTTCTACAATATTTTCCTGATCGTAAGTTCTTCTACGACCAGCACATAGTCATAAGTTCTTCTACGACAATCCCCATAAGCACTGTGCAAGTGGTCGAAACATAAACAACTACGAGTAATAATGACTTGCCACCTCTCTGCCTACTCGTAGAGTTCCGCCTTCTCCTGTTGCAACTGTACAAGTTGTCTGTTGTACTCAGCAACAGTGACAATTTGTTCTAGATCTCTGTGCATAAAGAAGGATAGTGAGAGGCGAGAAAATCCGTATATATAAATATTGGGTAACAAGCACTTACGTTGATGCTCGTTTGAGCAAACATGGATAGTACGCGTGAGGAGTCATTCAGTTCATCAAGCTCTTGAACTTGGCTCCACCACACCTTTTCGAGGCGCTCGTCATCGAAAATATTCCCTCTGTCATGAATATCCTTGGGGTGTGGAACACGGGTACGAGACCTGAAGGCAGAACACCCCACAATGGAATCCGGGCTAAAGAATTCAGAAAAGAAGTTAGCCTATTCTTCTTCTTCTGATTTGGTGACGACGGCCCAATGGGCACCGGGAGGAATGTCTACAACAACTTCCTTCCTGGCGTGGTGGCCCAACGATCCATCGTCTTGGCCTGATGCCTCGGCTGCATCATGCATCATTTCGCCTCAGCCTCTACGACCACTCTTGTGGTTGTAGTTGCTTCAGCAGCAACGACTTCTTCTACCACTTGGACGGTGGACGACCCTTCGACCACCGTCACTGTCATTTCTCCAATTGCTGGAGAAATAGTAGTGGATTCCTCAACAAGAATGTCCTTGAGGGCTGAAGGAGTCGGGCTAAGATCACAAAAAGGAAAACACGTCAAATGGTAGAAAAACAAAATGTAAATGTTGTTCTTACACCTTTATCTTTTTACATACCTTCGTGTGCTAGTTTTGATCTTGAATCTGGAAGAAACCTTCCCTAAAGAAGATTTCTTCGACTTCTTCTCAACCATGACTACGTCTGGTTGTGGGTATTGAGCGAGCACTACCGCTCCTTGAGCCTCTTGGCTCTCCGGATGGCCGAGACCTGTCTCAGCAACATTAAGGGCAGCATTGCCCTCGACTGCAGACACTGCTGGTGTTGCGGTTTCCTTCACAAAAGACATAAAACTCTTTCAATTCTCCTTTAATTGTTGCTTAACAAAGCAACGGAAGGAAGAAACTACAAAAGTCTTATTATCATAGTAAAATGGTACCTTGATCTTGGGGGCTTTGCATTTGAGTGCATCAGCCGCTTTGGCTTCGCAAGGATTTGAGGAGCCACCACGTTTGGTGGTGGGGATTTCTCACAAATGAGTTTGACCCGAGCATCAATTTTTGCTTGTGAGAGATCTGCAGGAGCAAATCAAGATAAAGAGAGCTAAATTGATGGTTTACTTACCCTAGTCATAATCTCTGGTCGGGTCTTACGACCCCGAGTACTTCCACATGGGATGTGCTCGTTTCTTCATAGGGCTAATACAGTGTGTGATGAAATCCTTCACCACGTGCCAACTTGTGAACCCCTCCTCCTTCAAGTCTTTGATGGCTTGAATGTAGGGGATGATCCGGCCAAGATCCTTGGGAGTCGAATCTAAGGAAGAAATCTTCTTGGCGGCGTTCCCGACGAAAGAGAGGCTATCTTCACTGGTCGTCTCCCAGTAGAACCACCTCTTCTTCCTTCCCGGCCACGACGATCGAGTGAACATCTGAATGTACTCCTTCGACTTCCCGTTGTGGAGCTTCAGACTACAGTTACCGGTGACTCCCACCAGCCGGGTCATCCCGTAAAAATAGTGGAACAACTCCAAGTCGGCTGGAATCCCCAGGTAGGCCTCACACAAGTATATGAACACACCTAACATTGTGATGAAATTGAGAACGAGGTTCACCAATTCCACCCCAAAGTGTTCGAGTACGAGCGTGAAGAAAGGGTGAGCAGACAATCGAAGTCCACACTCACAGTACACCTGGAAGACGGGTATCTGCCCAGTCTCCCCCGACGGCCAATCTTGCCCAGAAGCCTCAATCCACTTCACAAACTCCTTTGGGATCTTCTCGGTGGCGACCAGAGCATTCATCTTGGTCGCGTCCATCTCCGATTTGGCCCATTGGGAAGAGGCTCTGGCCATCTTTCTCAAGGGGAGGAGGCTTGGAGGCGTATGGTTTGGTTGGCGACGGAGAATGCGAAAGCTTGATGGTAAGTTCTCCTACGATCACCTCATGGTCGTAAGTCCTTCTACGACTAGGTTAGCTACGACCACCCTATAGTCGTAAGTTCTTCTACGACTAGCACATGATCGTAAGTTCTTCCGCTATCACCTCACGGTCGTAAGTCTTTCTACGACCAGGTCAGTTATGACCACCCCATAGTCGTAAGTTCTTCTACGACTTGCACATTGTCGGTGTATTAGAACCGATCTTACGTAAAGATTGTTTGATTCGGGGGGTCTCCTAGAGATGAGATCACGCAGAGTGGATTGACACGGGATGTTTAGACAGGTTCAGGCCTTCTCCGGAGAGAATAATAACCCTAATCCTGTGTGTATGGTATTCTTGATGATCAAGTAAAAGACTAAGACTATTACAGAGAATAGCACTTGTGTTTCTACTTGACTAGCTCTTGTTCGCTATCTCTCGCCTCTCCCTTATCCCTCTGATTGATGCCCTTATATAGTCGTGAAGAAGTAGCCGTTTTGCCCTGCGGGAGATGCGCCTAATTAATCCAGTAACGGGCGCATGATGGCAGTAATTACCGGCGCCTCGGCTTCTTCACGCCGTCTGGCAATTATCTTCCAGAGATAATGGGGTAATTACACACCATTAATAAGCGGAATAATAGTGCGTGCAGACCGTTTGGATTCCTTAATCAATTGGACCCACTCGCCTGTAGGTTTGATTATAAGGTGGTCGTAGTTTACCTGGTCGTAGAAGAACTTACGACCAGGTAGCAGTCGTAAAAGGACTTACGACCGTGCGATCGTAGAAGGACTTACGACTATGTAGTGGTCGTAGAAGGACTTACGACCATGATATAGTCGTAGCAAGACTTACGACTGTGGGGGTGATTGTAGAAGGACTTACAACCACTTATTGGGCTTCTCCCTTATAGATAAGGGGTACCTCTCGGGACTATGTGACATCATATTTACCCGTAATAAGAATTATAGATAAAAGATAAAATGAGGATTATTAGATCCTCGTCATCTAGCCCCCCAGCTTCAAGTGAAAATATCTTACTTGGTAAAGGTTTCGTAAATGGACTTACGACCATGAGAATGTCGTAGAATGATAGTCGAAGGAAAACTCTTCGACATTTGAGTCTTTGCTTTGACCAGAAATTTACTTGGTCGGAAGGTTGCTTACGACTATCAAAAGTCATAAAAACCCCTATGACCTTTGGTGGTCGTAGTAGGGAATCGAGAAAAACTCTTCCGATTGATACTTCCTTCGACTAGAAAGACTTGGTCAAGAATGTAATTTTGCTTGGAGGTGACAATACGTACCTATTTTTTCTCGAACGGACCATCTGGGGAATTGCAACCGGCTCTCATAGACTTGTCCGATGAAGCGGTTCCCGAAGCGGTACAACCATCTATCATAGACCTATAGCCGAGACGGTTTAGAGCGGCGGAGATCGTGTGGTTATAAAAACTTACCAGGAGGTAGACTTGGATTTTTACTTTTCCCCCAAATCACTCCGCTGTTCTTCGAGCTCTTGCTTTCTCCATCCTCGACTAGGTTTCATCTTCTCCGCCGCCAACCCAATTAAAAAACTTCTTGCTTTTGAGCGAAATGGCCAAGAGAGTTTACGAATGGGAGGAATCGGAGATGGATGCGCTAAGATCAAGATCTTGGTCGATCTCGGAAGATTCGAGAGAAGGCTCGGTGAAGTGGATTCGGCTATCGGCGACGCGCCATCGGGGAAAATGGGCAAATCCGTCTTCCAAGCGTATTGTGAGTGCGGCCTTCGATTGCTGCCCACCCTTTCTTCTGATGGTACTCGAACACTTTGGGGTGGAACTGGTGAACTTAGGTCCCAATTCCATTACCATGTTGAGCGTGTTCGTGTATCTGCATGCGGGCGTACAGGGGATTCCGCGGATCTCGAGCCGTTTCAATATTATTATGGGATGGCTCGACAAGCCGGAATCGCCGGAAGTCTGCGATCCAAGCTCCATGACTCGAAGTCGAAGGAGTACATTGAGTTTCACCCGGTCTTCGTGGTCGGTGGAGGAAGAGGTGGTTCTCTTGGAAGGTCACCTCTGAAGAGCTGACCTTTCTTTGTGAGGGAAGGTCGCTGAAAAGAAATCTTCATGGGACTCAACCCTGAAGATATCAGTAGGATTAGCCCTTATATTCAAGCTATTAAGGACTTGAAGGAAGAAGGGTGGCCGGATGGCATGTGGTGAAGGATTTCATCACACGCCTAATTAGTCCTCTGAAGAAACGAGCATCTCCTATGTGGAGGTACTCGGGGAGAGGAGACCCCACCAGAGACTACGAGGAGGGTAAGCAATTGTCGACTTAGCTCTCCGTTTGGTCTTTCTCAACCTTGTCTAATATTTTTATCTGTTTATACAGATCTTTCACAGGCTGAGGTTGACTCCAGAGTCAGACTTATCTGTGAGAAATCTCCGCCACTCCGAGGGGCGGTTCCTCAAGTCATCGCGGCTTTGTCCGCAGATGAAAGGATAGAGCGCCTAAAGGTAATAAAAAATCTGATTTTTTTCTTTAGGACTTTATAGTCGTAGAAGATACTTACGACTAATGGTGATCGTAGAATATCTTACGATCAAGAAAAAGTCGTAGAAAAACTTACGACTTGGTACTAGTCGTAGAAAAACTTACGACTAATTAGTGATTCTTCTTTTTCTGTCTTGTTTTACAGAAAGTAGGCATGGAAAATCGTCAGGACGACGAAGAAGTCGTTCTGATGACTATTGGCGCTGGGTTGTCGAAAGACAAAGGCTCGGCTCCTCCCTCGAAGAGACGTCGACTTGTAAAATCTGCCGACAAGGGGGGAGCAAGCTCGAGCTCTGGTCTTTCGACCAGACCCTCTACAAGGCCTGCGGCAGCTGTAGCTGTATCTGAAGCCGAGGTCGCACCGCCGGCCGAGGAGGTTGAAGCGGTGAACCTCTTAAGCGCAAACCTCGCAAGGCTAAGGTACCCTTCTATTATGACACTAATCTTTCGCGATCGGTGCCACTCCTAGTTTTATTAAGCAACCGGAAAGGGAGAACTGGAAAGATTTTATGTCTTTATGAAGGAGGATCTTTGCATCGGCACAACTGCGCAATGAGGGCGATCTTTATACGGAATGATCGAGGCCGATCTCGTCCATCGGAGGATCGAGAAACCAGAGCCACGATCCTGTTCAAACTCTCGACCGAGGCGTGATCGTAGCCGGGCCAATTATTGAACCTCGACGGGCGTGGTCGTGGAGAAAAGAGGTCCTCCGTAGGGAGGATTGCTCCAAGATTCTGGTTAAGACCGAGTGCAGAGTATGTGAAATGTACTAAAGTGTAAGAACGACATTTACCTTTTCTTTTCACAACTTTGATTTGCTTTTGTTTATTTCATCAGACTCCTTGACCCGGGAATGCTTCACGAGAAGTCCATTGCTATCCCTTCATTCACTGGAGAGGTATCAATGGAGGTGGTAGAAGCATCACCCTTGGCCCAGGTGGCCGATGAAGTCGAGACTCCCAGAGTGACTTCCACATCTGCTGAGGTCGTAACTACGACCCTTGAAGTGTGGTATTCTTCGTTGAGGTGGCCGCTCGACCATCGAGGTTATAGAAACAACGAGGCAACAGGAAGCCTCTGGTCAAGGTGGTGACCGACTGCGCCGCTCTGGGAAGGAGATCGTAGGAGGCGTTCCTTCCCCTACCCAAAGAGAAATCACAGAACCAGAAGGAGAAAATTTCAACCTCTGTGGTGACTTCTTTGGGCCTGCCTCCGTCGTAGGGTCTTCTGCTTACAGATCTCGTGACCGAGTCCCCCATCCCAAAGATATTCCCAATACGGAGAATACTTTTGATAACGAGCGCCTTGAGAAGGTGTGGTGGGACAAGGTCGCGAGGATGGATAAGCTGCAAAACCCGGACCTTGTATATTCAATGTTTGCTAGGACGACTATGAATGTAAGTATCTTCAAAATACTTATATATGTGTCTTTCCTTCTCTTCTCACTGTTCTCTTTTTGCAGAAAGCTCTGGAGCAAATTGCTCTGTTGTCGGTGAGTATCATCGACAACTTTTAGAGCTAAGACAGGAGAAAGAACTACTCTGCGCAGAGGCAGAGAGGTGGTAAGTCACTTATCATTCATAGTTGTTTTTGACTTAAATACTCGTATAATGTTTTACGAGAATAGTCATGGAAGAAACTCATGACAAAGTACTAGTCGTAAAAAGCTTACGACTACTTACAACTAGGTAGTGGTCGTAGAAAGACTTACAACCATATCGTAGTCGTAGAAAAACTTACGACTAGGTCGGTAGTTGTAGAAGTACTTACAACCATTCGGCTGATGTTTATCTTCGTTCCTGTTCTTTGTAGGTTAAGCGGATACGAAGACCTTAGGTGACTCACTCGACTATGAAAAGAAGAGTCGAGGAGGCTAAGGAACAAGTATTAGTCCTCTCGGATAGACTTGAGAGACTGCTCTGCATCTAAAAGATTGCGAGGAAAAATAAGCGATAAGTTACGAACTTAAGACCGCTTTTGATCTTTAACCTTTACAGACTCTCCTTTCTTCTCGGATAAAGAAAAAGAGATGCGAAGCTCGCATCAAGTTCAAGAAAAAGCTTTGGTCATTCGGAGTTTTCCGTATTACGCGAATAAGGATCAAGAACTCGAGGTTTTAGAACTCGATTAACGGTAAGTAAATCTTTACTGCTATCCTTTTGAGTATTTTCCTTTTCTAATGCCAATTTCTTGTTCGAAATTGATGTCCAATTGAGAAGCCTCGAGGTGAAATCCAAGCAAAGACCTTAATCGCAATGAGTCCGTCGCATTGCTAAGATAAATCTGAGAGGACATCGAGCATGGGAGCAAAAGCATCTTTGAAACCGTTGCTTCCCATCGAGAAGAGGTCAAGAAATTGGATTCTCAATTAGTAGGTAAGAAAAGCTTTTACCTATAATTATCTTTGTGTTATCTTCCTCTAGAAGTATATTTTTGTTTGACCGATATTATTCTTTTGAACAAGTGGTCGAAAACAAGAAGCTTCGAGGCTTCGACTTGTACCCAACAGGAGATGGAGTCGATGAAGACTAGTCTTCAAAGCAACATCACTCTCTGAACAATGTGCTTAGTGAGCTACATTCGAGGAAAAATCCTCGAGAAGATACCATAGCCGCTCACACAAGTACCATTGGGGAACAAGTCGAAAATTACAAGAAATGGTGACCACTCAAGACTAATCAAATTTGAATCAATAAGGAAGCGATCGAAGGCTGCGATGAGTTACGCTTTGGCGAAACTTAAAGCTCAAGACCCCGCCTTAATGTTAAACCAATCGAAGCCGACTTGATCGTCTGAATCGAGGCAAGTCGTCGATTGAGGAAATCTGCGATCGATTGGTAAAAAGGTGGCGGAGGAAATGCGGCTAGGCTCTCCCCTTGAGTAATCTTGTAACTACCTTGTAAAATGGACAATTTTTGTTGATGAGTAATATATGATCCGCCTCATTTCCTGAAAATCATCTTGTCGAGTAGTTAGTAACTCAAAAGATAATAAACGAATGAAAGACTAAGAATTGAAGTCAAATTAATAACTTTATCCTAGCCCCCGACTATTTGCTTAGATTGTTTAGACAATCTAAATAAATAGTGTTTAAAATGGGGTTTCTGAAAACAAAGAGAGGTTTATTTAACTTATAGCTTTTGTTACGGTTGTCAAGCACTGGTCGAAAAGAGTAGAAACGACTCGACACTAGGAAGTTCCTTCTAGTGGGCAGGACCACGCGCAGAGAGGTAAGGCTTCGACTAGGTGATGTTCCCATCTCCGACTAGTTTAATCAAACCAAGAACAGCAACTTGAGTTAAACAAACGTCTTAGAGTACTTTAGTTATTCGTTCGTCCTTTTTTGGTGGACTTCGATAAGTCTTTTCCAGTAGCAAAAGTAGGAGACTGAGCGACACTAGGAAGTTTCCTTCTAGTGGGCAGGACCACATGCAGAGAGGAAAGACTTCGACTAGGTGTGTCTCTTCCTTCGACCAGTTAAAACAAATCGAGTACACCAAAGGTGGTTGAACAAATGTAAGAAAGTGCACTCTACTTAGAATATTTTTTGAATTTACTGAAAAAATAGACTAAGATTGAGAGAGTTGGCTTTGAGAACATTACGACTAGATAAAAATATTTTTTGGCTCTTTGTATTGGCAGAAAAAAAAGTAACGAGTCGATGCTAGGAAATTCCTTCTAGTGGGCAGAACCACATGCAGAGAGGAGAAGTTTCGACCAGATGACGTTTCTCGCTTTTCGGCCAGTGTAAAAAAAACTGGGTGTTTTCATATCATAGTCGAAAGATTAAAAAAGCACTACTCAAAAAATAAGGCAAAAAGAGGTAGAAAGAACCTGGACTTTTATTGCCTGAGAAACTAGTCACACATAGAATTTGCGTAACTGGTCGATGTTCCAAGAGTTTGAGAGAACCTGTCCATCTTCCATTGCTAGTCGTGACGACCTCGCCGAAAGTTACTTCGACCATCGTGTAAGGACCTTCCCATTTAGGGAAAGTTTATTCGATTAGACTTGGATTGGCGAGCCTCAATACCAAGTCACCTCTGAAGAAGGTGCGAGGTTGGACCTTACGATTATAGTATCTGCGCAGGCTTGTTGGTAGACCGCCGAACGGATTAAGGCTAGGTTTCTCCTCTCTTGAGTAGGTTAATATCATCCGCCGAAGTTGTTCTGGTCCGAGTTGTTGAAGGTTTCAACTCGTGTCGACCGCAATTTTAGCTCCGGAGGAAGCATGGCTTCGCTCAAAACTAGAAAAATGGTGTTTCTCCGTTGCTCATTGGTGGTCGTCTAACCGCCCATAATATGGAGGGTAATTCTTGTACCCAAGCCCCGAGCGCTTAACAAGTCGGTCGAAGACTCGAGTTTTAATTCCTCGCATTATTTGGCCGTTTGCACGCTTCGACCGCCCCATTGCTTTGGGGATGTGCAAAGAAGCATAGCATAGCTTGGTACCCAACTCGTCGCAAAATTCCTGAAATTTTGCACTTGCGAATTGTTTACCATTGTCTGTAATTATCCGACTCGGAACTCCAAATCGACTAATTACGCTTCTCATCATGAACCTTTTCTTCGCTTGTTGTTATCGATTCTGAGTTGACTTGATCCATTTTGTGAACATGTCAATAGCCACAAAAGGAATTGAAACCTCCCGGAGCTTTGGGAAACGGTCCTAGGATATCAAGCCCCCAGGTCGCAAAAGGCCAAGAAAGAGGTATTGTTTGTAATGCTTGAGCTGGTTGGTGTATCTGTCTACCATGGAATTGGCATTGGACACACTTTTTAACCACCTCCATAGCATCGTACAGTGAGGCCAGTAAAAACCTTGTCGAAAGGCTTTACCAACCAATGTTCTCAGTATGAAGCATCGTCCCACAGATGCCCTTTGTATATCGTGAAGGAGTGTTATTCCTTCGTTTTGCGGAATGCATCGCATGAGTATCCCTTGGGTTCCTCGTTTATAGAGGACTCCTTCAACCAAAGTATACATTTTGGCTTTTCGGGATAATCGATCTGCCTCAAGATCATCTTCGGGTACGGAACCCTTGTAAAGATACTCGTAGATGGGAGTCATCCAGGTATCCTCGTAATCTAATGAGGCCATCTCAAGAGGAGGTGTTTCTGGTTCTTCGACCAGAGACGGTTTTGGAGTTGCTCCAAGAAAACTCCTTTTAGTGCGTGGATCGGAAGAAGCCATCCGAGCAAGTTGGTGCGAGGAAATTATCCTTCGAGGATAAATTGTACCTCGAAACCTAAAAAATGTTTTTCTAGCTTACGTACTTCTGATAAGTACCGAGCCATTGTTGAGTTAGAGCACTGGTACTCTTTCCCGATTTGATTCACGACTAGTTGAGAGTCTCTCTCACGAGTAGTCGACGAATTGAGAGTGCTTTCGCAGCTCGTATGCCAGCTAGCAAACCTTCGTACTCTGCCACATTGTTAGTGGCATGAAAGTTTAATTGTATGGCATACTTTAAGGTTTCTCGGTAGGAGATACCAGACCACCTCACTTTCGAGCCACTTAAAGTAAGTGACCCGTCAAAGTACATCATCCATTGGTCGTGGGAATCGTCGGGATCTGAGCGAGTTCAGGATTTGTCCATTCGGCGACAAAGTCTGCCAAGATCCGGGATTTTATGGCGTTCGGGACACGAAATGGAGGTCGAACTCCCCAAGTTCGACTGACCATTTTGCCATGCGTCCCTCTGTTTCCTTATTATGGAGGATTGCTCCCAAAGGAAACTCAGACGGCACAGCTATTTTGTGCGCCTGAAAATAATGCCGCAGTTTCCTCGAAGACATGAGGAGGGCATATAGAAGTTTTGGACCTGAGGGTAACGCTCCTTAGGCCCGTAAAACCGCTAACGTAGTAAACCGGTCGTTGTACGTTTTCACGTTCTACGACTAATACTGCGCTTGCTGCCTGTGGCGTGGCAGCTAGGTAAATTAAGAGCGTCTCTTCTGGCTTTGGAGAAACCAGAACAGGAGCACTCGAAAGATACCTCTTGACATCCTCAAAGGCAGCGTTTGCCTCGTTCGACCACTCAAAACCTTCATGTCTCCTGAGAAGTTTAAAGAAAGGTAGTCCTTTTCTCCTAGTCGTGCGATGAAACGACTTAAAGCCGCCATGCACCCAGTGAGTTTCTGGACTTCCTTTTTGTGTTTGGAGGACGCATCTGGAGGATGGCTTTTATTTTTTCAGGATTTTCTTCGATTCCTCGTTCAGATACTAGGAATCCAAGCAATTTTCCTGAAGAAATTCCAAACACACACTTCTCTGGATTGAGTTTTAAGCGGTGCTTTCTGAGGTTGTCGAATGTTTCTTGTAGGTCGGTGATATGATTAAGTCTCTTAATGCTTTTTACGACTAGATCATCAACATAGGCTTCCAAATTCGGCCTAATTGAGATGAAAAAGTCGATTGCATTAGGCGTTGAAAAGAAGCACCGCATTCTTTAGACCAAATGGCATTTTGACATAGCAAAAGGTACCAAATGGAGTAATGAATGCGGTCTTTTCTTCATCGTTTAAACACATATTGATCCGTGGTATCCGAATATGCATCTAAAAACTTAATATCTCACAACTGCGCGTTGAATCAACGGTGATCGACACGAGGTAAAGGAAATCATCTTTTGGACAAGCTTTATTAAGATCGAGAAAGTCCACGCACATCGCCATTTGCCGTTTGACTTTTTGACCATTACTGAGGTTAGCCAACCACTCTGGGTGGTTGACTTCTCTTATAAAGCCCGCTTTAAGTAGCTTATCCAACTCGATTTAATAGCATCTCGCCGATCGAGGCAAATCTCGTAATTTTTGTTTTACAGTACTTTATCGGTAGTAAAGCTAGCTTTGTGCTCGATCACCTCCACAGGGACTCGGGCATGTCGGATGCTTGCCACGCAAAGACATCTGCGTTAGCTCGGAGGAAGATAATGAGGCGTCTTCCTATTTGGGGTCGGAAGTCTCCCGATGCGAGCAGCCTTGAGGGTTCTTCTGCGTCGGAGGAACCTCTTTGACTTGGTCGTTCGGCTTTGGTGCGCTTTAGGCCGACTTGCTAGTCGGTGACTTTCATCTCGAGTTGGTATTTGACCAACCATCTCGAGGATCGACGATCGCACTATCGCCATCTTTTGTCACATCGAATGGTGATCACTCCTTTGGGACTGGCATCTTAAGACATTGATACCCGTAATGAGTAGCCATTAAGAATTTTGCCAAAGTTGGTCGTCCGAGTATGGCGTTATATCTTGATCGAAATCGACCACATCAAAGGAGACTTTCTCGTCACCGAAATTACTTGGTGAGCCAAATGTTAAAGGAAGAGAAACTTGGCCAATGGGTTTGGCGAAGACCGATGCGATTCCATGAAAGGAATATCGCATCGCCTTACCTTTGTCCCGGTACTTGCATCTCGTCCGGGGCTTTAGTAAATAATATGTTCAAAGAATCGCCACCATCAACCAACACTCGATTGACCCGACGGTTGTTGATGGTGGGTTCACCACAATCGGATATCGACTGATCGACTCGTAGTGATTGGGCGATCATCCTTCTCAAAAGAGATGGTAACTTCCGACCACTTGGTAATTTATTGACGAGAGGAGTATGTATAGAATTTACCTCTCGTCCGTGACTTTAAGTTGTCGTTTGGAGTCGTATCTCGATGATCCTCCGTAGATGTGCTCAACGGTATGTTGCGGATCTTGAACAGCATCTCCTCATCATCCGATGACTTTTGGCCACTCGTATGTCCTACCCGCCGAGAGTAGGGAGTGGTGCTTTGCCGTTGTAGTAGTCCTCGAGCTTTCTTTGGAAAACTTCGGCGATTCTGGAGGTCATGTCCTTCCTTTTATGAAAAGGACACCACCTTGGTTTGTCGTTCCTACGATCGTGCGCTTACCTTTGCCTTGATCGAGTGCGACTTGGTGGTTTGGGGCTCTCCATCTTTCACGGCGTAACCTCCTTGGAACCACTTTGGTTTGTGATTTTTGACTTTTTATTTTCTTCTTGGACTTTTTTGCTTTTTTATCCTTACCAACTTCACCTGGCTCTCGAGGAGTATATGTTTCTCGATCGATAGTGTTGTTCCACTCGACTGCCTCGAAGCGATTGCATATCGATCGCCATCTCAAGTGTTCGCAAACAATTGATGTTGGGAGGATTCAAAGCAATGTCCTCCGTTATCCTTCTACTACGGACTCCTTGCTTAAAAGCCCTGATCACAGAGGAATCAGAAATTTCCGGAATTGAGTTACGAACCTGACTAAAGCGTTTGATGAATTGACGCAAAGTCTCGTTGTTGTTTTGTTTTATCCGGTGCAAGTCGTCTTCTTTTCCAGGGCGGTTGTATGTGCCTTGGAAATTCGCCTGTAGAAGATCACAGAGGTGTTGCCAAGAATAGATCGACTCGAGTGGTTGATTTAATAACCACGATCGAGCGGATCCTTCGAGCACAGTCGGAAGGTAATTCGCCATTACATGCTCTCCTCCTCCTGCTACTCGGACAGCTGTTGTATAGATCTGAAGGAATTCGATGGGATTTTGAGATCCATCAAATTTCTCCATGTTCACTGGCCGAAAATGAGGTGGCCAGCGAACTGCTCGGAGGTCAGGCGAGAATGCCCGGCATCCGATAATCACTTCTTGGCGCCTTCTTTGTAGGAAAGAAGGGTTAATGTCACCAGGTGATCGTATACGACGATACCCGGTAACAGGCTGACCTGTTCTGTAGTAGGTCTTAGTTCTACGAGGGGAATACTCCTCGTACTCCACCCGTTATGAATTTCTTTGTCGAGTGGTGAATAATCACCTCTCGAGGGGCTTCTTGATCTTGGTGATCGAAATGTATTTCTCGAATAGGGATCGATTCGACTTATGGCGTGTCGATTCCTCGTGAAAATATTCGATTGATCGTAGCCGAGGAAGTCGTATTGCTACGACTACCGAATGTTGTCGATGAGGTACCTCGATCTTGTCATCACGATTCGAAGTCTTTGCGTAATCTCTTGACAAAAGAGATCGTACCACAGCGTTCGAGCAAGCTCTTGGTAGGATTCTCGAGCAAGTCGTTGATGTCTGGAGTTCTTGTACCTCCTCGATGATGTTGAATGCGCCCATGCAAGTTCTTACGATCGCAATTTTCTTTCTTCGACGACATCAAAATCCTCCTCATCGTCTTTGAGGCCTTCTTAGTGGAGTGCGAGAATGTCGAGGATTTCCCTCGCGTTCATCAGTGTTGGTTCTCTCGCCAGCGGTGGTGCCCTTGCCATTACCACGAGGCGCGGTGTGTGATCTTCGGGAGTGTTCTTATCTCGGCCTCCATGAGGTGACCGATTTGGGGAAGGACGAAGACCTCCGTTGATGATTCTCACTTGCGCTCGAGGCCTCCCGCTGAGGAGTGCTCGAGGACACCATCTGGCGACTTGGAGTAATCCTCCATGTAGGGGAACTCCGGGTTATAATCGCTCCGTTCGCAAATGAGATCTGCGGGGAGGCGGTGAATTTGCGAGAAAAGCATGCTTGATCCCGCCTCTCTGGAGTTACCACGAGAGAGGATCACTAGATCTTTGGTGGAGTCTGGAATTGTGGCTCCGAACTTGACTTACCAAGTCGGACCGTCTTAAGGGACTTGAACACTTGGAGAAAGAACTCGTCGCGTTGTGAGTCCTCACGGGAGCGGTCTGGTCGGATTGACCCTTGTCCTTTGAGGGAATTGGCTCCTCTGTTGGACGTATTGTTGTGGGGGATAAGGATCCCTCCTCAACTCCATTAATGGGATGGTTTCCTGGAGAATAATCTCCGGAGGCAACATCACCATCAGCGGATGCATCACTCGGCTCGTAGTCGAAACCGGCATCCATGTCGACGTCTGCGTGTCTGCCGAGTCAAACCAGTTCTCCTCGTTCCATTCTCCCGCCATGATTGCATGAGATTGGAAAAGCGAGTATGTTGACAAGAGATTACCTAAGATCCCCACGGTCGGCGCCAACTGTCGGTGTATTAGAACCGATCTTACGTAAAGATTGTTTGATTCGGGGGGTCTCCTAGAGATGAGATCACGCAGAGTGGATTGACACGGGATGTTTAGACAGTTCGGCCTTCTCCGAGAGAATAATAACCCTAATCTGTGTGTATGGTATTCTTGATGATCAAGTAAAAGACTAAGACTATTACAGAATAGCACTTGTGTTTCTACTTGACTAGCTCTTGTTCGCCGCTCTCGCCTCTCCCTTATCCCTCTAATTGATGCCCTTATATAGTCGTGAAGAAGTAGCCGTTTTGCCTGCGGAGATGCGCCTAATTAATCCATGAACGCGCATGATGGCGATAATTACGGCGCCTCGGCTTCTTCACGCCGTCGCAATTATCTTCCGAGATATTGGGGTAATTACACACCATTAATAAGCGGAATAATAGTGCGTGCGGACTGCTCGATTCCTTAATCAATTGGACCCACTCGCTTTGTAGGTTTGATTATAAGGTGGTGCGTAGTTTACAGGTCGTAGAAGAACTTACGACTGGTAGCGATCGTAAAGGACTTACGACCGGTGCGATCGTAGAAGGACTTACGACTATGTAGTGGTCGTAGAAGGACTTACGACCATGATATAGTCGTAGCAAGACTTACGACTGTGGGGGTGATTGTAGAAGGACTTACAACCACTTATTGGGCTTCTCCCTTATAGATAAGGGGTACCTCTGGGGACTATGTGACATCATATTTACCCGTAATAAGAATTATAGATAAAAGATAAAATGAGGATTATTAGATCCTCGTCACACATGATTGTAAGTTCTTCTACGATCACCTCATGGTCGTAGGTCCTTCTACCACCAGGTCAGTTACGATCACCCTATAATCGACCAAGCTTACAGGCAAGTAGGCCCAATTAATTAGAGCATTTAAACAGTAAGTATACGCTATTATTCTCTGAAATAACTACACGATTAATCGCTCTATCCTGGTGATAACTGCCTGGCGACGTGGGAACGTTAATTCTCCAACAGTAATCTCCGAAAACTGCACCATCATCTGAAGCATTGATACACCCTTTGGGCTGGAGAAATTGTCGCCCACTTTGAGCATGCTACAAAAGGAGGAATCACCAGACGGTGGAGGAGAAGAGGACAAAGAAAGACACAATCAGGAGCACCACACATTGCATTTCAGTCTTTCTCTTGATCTGTAACTAGCATACTCAATATAGTCACACAGGAGTAGGGTTGTTATCCTCCCCGGAGAAGGCCCGAACCTGTATAAAAATCATTGTATCATTCTCTCTGCGTGATTTGAGTCTTGGAGACCCCCCGAATCAAACAATCATTACGTAAGTTCAGTTCTAAAACTCTGACATAAATGATCATCCAATAGATCAAATATTGGGTGACGTGAGTAAGTGTGTTCAAACTCGATCCCGTGTAGCTTCGTTTTATGAACATTACTCTTTTATTTCTTCTCTTGAGCCAAATCATGTACATGATGCACTAGATGATCTAGGTTGGATGAATGCAATGCATGAAAAGCTAAACAACTTTGCTCGAAACGATGTTTGGACAATGGTGGTGAGACCCAAGGAGCACAACGTGACTAGCACAAAATAGATCTTCTGCAATAAACAAGATAAAAACGGGGTTATGGTAAGAAACAAGGCAAGGTTAGTCGCTCAAGGGTATACTCAAGTTGAGGGTTTAGATTATAATAAAATATTTGTACCCGTAGCTAGACTTGAGCCTATTCACATATTACTTGCGTTTGCATCAAGTTTTGATATTAAACTATTTCAAATTGATGTTAAAAATGCTTTCTTAAATGGAAAAATAACCGAACTTGTATATGTTGAACAACCTCCGGGTTTTGAAGATCCAAAAAATCCCAATCATGTGTATAAACTCTCTAAGGCGCTATATGGCTTAAAACAAGCTCCTAGAGTATGGTATGAGCGCCTTCGAGATTTTCTACTCTCAAAAGGATTCAAAAGTAGGAAGATTGATACAACATTATTTTACCAAAATTATTGATGATGATTTCTTTGTATGTTAAATTTATATTTATGATATCATATTTGGATCTACTAACCAAGACTTTTGCATGGAGTTTGGTGATATGATGTTTAGGGAGTTTGAAATGTCCATGATCGGAGAGCTAAGTTATTTTCTTGGACTTCAAATCAAGCAACTCAAAGAACATTCATGAGCCAAATGAAGTATATGAAAGATTTATTCAAGAAGTTTAGCATGGAGGGCGCAAAACCCATCAAGACTCTCATGGCGACAAATGGATACCTTGATCTCAATGAGGGAGGTAAACCGGTAGATTTAAAGCTTCATGGATCCATGATTGACAGTTTACTTTATCTTACTGTATCTAGACCCGATATCATGTTTAGTGTTTGCATGTGTGTACGTTTCCAAGCATCACCAAAAGAGTGCCATTTAGCGGCCGTAAAAATAATTCTATGATATTTAAAGCATTCCTCTAGCATTGGCTTATGGTATCCTAAGGGTGCTAAATTTGATTTAATTGGATATTCGGATTCCGATTATGCGGGTTGTAAAGTGGATAGAAAAAGTACATCCGAAAGTTGTCAATTGTTGGGAATGTCTTTAGTTTCATGGTCTTCCAAGAAATAAAATTCGGTAGCCCTTTCCACTGCCGAAGCTGAATTTGTTTCTGCGGGAAGTTGTTGTGCTTAATTATTATGGATGAGGCAAACTTTGATGGATTATGGAATCAAATTCGATAAAATGTCTCTATTGTGTCATAATGATAGTACCCTAAAAATAGCCAATAACCCGGTCCAACACTCAAGAACCAAGTATATAGATATTCACCACCACTTCTTGAGAGATCGGGTGAGCAAAGGAGATATCGTAATTAGCCACATTCGGATCAAAGACCGATTAGCGGATATTTTCACCAAACCATTAGATGAAAGCCGCTTTTGCAAGTTGAGTAATGAATTAAATGTCATAGACTATTCAAATATTGCTTGAACTTATGCCTCATGCACTTTGTTACTATTTGGTGTTATTTGAAGCGTTCAAGAAAGATATTTTCAAATATTTTTTCTAAAAAAGTCTATGTTCATAAAAATTATGTTCTTATATATTCTTTAGTCTCTTCAATGCATAATGATCCTGAATGATATTTATTTGAGTGCAAAACTAGGGCTATGCATATTTCTCAATTCCAAGATCTATCCCTCAAGTTCCAAAAAAATTAGAACTACCAGCGTTATTACAGTGGTACTACCAGCATGCAAGTTGAGGAACTACCGTTCACAGGTAGTACCGGCGTTGAGTTCACGGTACTACCGCGCCGGTGGCCACCGCCAGCTCGCCTTCCTCTACGCCGCCACACCATACTCAAGCAGCAGTAGCAGCAGGGAGATGAAGAAGGGGGGCAGGAGGGCCACTCACCTTCCTCAACTTTGCCACACCACTTCGCAGATATACCACGTCACGCCAGCCTTCCACGCCGCCTTCACCGTCGTGTTTGATGTCGTTGAGGCTAGCCTCGATGGCGCCTCCGGTCCCGTCGAGTTCAACGACCTCGCGAGTAAGGTCATCAAGCCATTCGTGCCACCATCGCCACCATCGAGGCCATTGAACTCACCTCAGTGCTTCCCTCTAGCCTTCCCCTCACTCAATTTCTCCTTCTACTCTTAGGAGCTTGCCGTTGACATTATCTTCCTCAACCACGGTTGTCACCGCTGACACCAACGTTGTTTTCTCCTTTGGTGTGTTTCGACCCAATCCTCTCTACCTGGAGCATCCCTAGACCATTCTCAATCTTTACACATCCCTAATTTCAGCTTCCATTCACCCTAAGTCGCTGCCATCGACGAACTCGTCGCGCCACCTCAGGTCATTGTCGCCGGCCAACCTCATCTTGTCTCCGCCCATGCCCTCGACTCTGGTGAGTTCCCTTTGACGCTTAGATGCTCATGTGCACCTCACTACCTAGGCTTAGCCGTTGATTCGGCGTTGTTGCTGTAGGCCCAAGCGCCACCGCCACTCTACGTAGCCACGTCACCACCGAGAGCTATATCCGCCTACGTCGTCGCCACCATTAGGGTCGCTGAGGCCACGGGGTTCCATTTTGGAGCTCACTGACCCCACCGAGGCCCATCTCGCCGGTGTCGTGCTTGGCCAGAGCACCGTGGCCACCTCCCCTGTTTCAGTTTGATTTAGGGGAGAAGGAGAAATATAGTAATGCGATGTGGACACCACCTAGACAAAACCGGGTTTTATTGGGTTAAAACCATTGTCAAACAGCTAGAGGGGTGAGGTTTATCTTGTATTGATAGTTCGAGGACACGTTTCATCTGGTATTGCAATCTAGGGACGAATATTAAACTTAGTGAAGAGTTGAGGGATGTAATATATACTTAATCCACAACTTAAAGCCGCTTATCCTCATTGCTAATCCCAACCGTGCCAATCCCTAAACACACTCCCCTAAAACCCACATTAACCCCCAAGCCCTTCCAAATCTCTAGGGGCATTATCGTCAATTCACACCGCCTTGGGTTAGATTCGTTTGGGAAGGGCAAAAAATTGATGATATTGGGAGCTAGGCAAGCAAGCAGGTTGCTACTTGCTCATCTCATAGGGGAGTTTTCAAAGTAAAAGGGCTTAAGGGCATCTCCAATACCATCACACCAGTGTCTCTAAGCAGTGCCAGCTAGGATTTGTGAATGACATGGAGGAGAGAAAACGAAGAGAGAGAAGGAGGTCGTCTATTACGGACGCAACGATCACATCACAAAAAGCAAGACTCTAGCGATGACGGTTTTCCTTGTTGGAGTGACGTCGTCGTTTCTCCATGCGTTTTGTGGGCCCCGCCTCGAGGAAGACGTCGTAGCTTGCCGCGCCGGTCTCCCTCTACCTCACTTCCAGCCGGGTGGGCACAACAACCGGTGATGTGACCTCGACGACGACGGTGAGGGTGGAAACCTCCATGGTCATCGGTGTGACATATCTTGCCGGATCCAACCGCTGGTGACTCAAAATTGGTCGGATTCGATCGAATCTGGCATCTGGCAATTCAGATCTGGCTGGAAACGGTGCTAAGAGGTCAGCAATGGGAGGTAGCCCTGGTGAGGGAGTAAGGATAGGGCGATGACAGTGGAAGGCGGTGACGGTGAGGGAAAAGACGACGACGGTTGACACTGGCATTTGGTGGCTCGATCTGGTTGGAGACGGTGCTGAAGATGCCGACGATGGGATCCTTGGCGAGGGAGCAAGGGGAAGGCATTGATTGTGGCGGCGACCGACGTGGTGGGAGAAGGCGAGTGCGTACGGGGAGAGGTAGTGAGAGTAGTAGAAGAGAATATGATGGAGGAGAGAGAAAGTAAGAGTTGAATAGCAGGGTTAGACTGATATGTGGGACCGTTAGTTGAAAAATTTTATAAATTGTGTTGTGTTTATTGTGTGGGCTGGTGATAAGAGACAATGTATTGGAATAGTTGCCGTTGATATTATTGCTAGATGATATGGAGTAATCTAGAGACAACCTAAAAGACGACATGTTGTACATGCCCTAATGAGAGGAGAGGAGGCAAGCGCGCACTCATTTCTAAGTTTTGGGATTCTTAAACGGTTCTTAAAATTCTAACCCCTCTCTCCTCTCTCATGACCCATTGGGTTGATATAAAGTGTCACATTAGGCATGGTGGTGTGGTGGATGCCTTTGTTTTTATTTACTGTGCCTTTCTTTTTTTTTTTTATCCCACCATTTTCTTTTCTTGCTTGTTTTATCGTAGTGTGTGACTCAAGAGGGTGAAGAGAGGAGGGGTTATAATTGAGCACAGGAGCCTGGGGGGTTTCTAAAAACTGTGGTGCTGTTATTGGTGGCCTTTCCAAGGGGTGGAGGTGGGTGGGTTTGGGGAATTGGGTTAAAGAAAGAAAAATGCAGCAATTTGTACTTTCATCTCTGCTCTGTGTTGAAATGTTTCTGCTTTGTGTGAAACATGTCATAATTACTGGGGAAAACTTGATCTGCAAAATAGTTAATCACAGGTTTAGAATTGACCAAGTAGCCCATGTAGGTGTTAAATATCAGCCCAATGGCTGAGAAATCAATGGCCAAACGAAAGGGTAGCTATGAATATTTTACTTCAAAAATTAATGTACCGGTGGAATAACGTACGGTTACTACTAATACCAGTATAATTACTATGTTTCAACAAATAAAATAATGTGCTTAAGATGGAGGGGGGACATGTACTATCAGAAAAGAGCATCATGAAAAATACTGACCGAATGGACACTGAAAATAAAAGTAGTTTTGGCCAGGGCCTGGCTCGTAGACCGGTGTGTCTGAAATCTGAGGGAAATATTTTAGTTTGAATTGATATTTTTTAAAGGTTGTTTTTTTTATCCTTTTTTGACTGCACCCGCACTAGACATCATCTCCGGGCACGGGATCAATACTGGGCCGTCCGATTAATGGCCCGGACTGCTGCTGCGTATTGATGCTACAATATCCCACCCGTCTAGGTCCATCGGGTCCATGACCATGGGTCAAAATTTGCCGAATTGACCCGAATACGAGCGAACATTTTCATATTCAGGAGCCTTTGGGAAGGCGAGGCAGGGAATGACACACATTGATAACTGCCGGATCAAAAATGGACGGTCGCAATGACATGCTATTATAAAGAGAGCAGCTATCATTCGAATGAAATGTGTAACACTTTCCACTGTACTAAAAGTATATACAATAGTACGATGCCAGTTGCATGTAAGCATTATCATATAGGACATAAGATGATGTGGACGAAAGAAGGGGGGTATAGAGAGTTGGGATGTCTCTCACACAGTAGTCGATTGTAACACGAGAAACAAGACACATTATACATAGAAGAAATGTCTACAGAGACAAACAAAAAAGATAACTTATTGTAAAAGATGTTTTTAGCACGGTCTATAAATAGTATGAAAAAATACTACATATAACAGTTGTCTATACTATAGTACGTACCTTAAGGCCATTCAATCCGGCGGGTCACCGACCATGCATGCAAGCTGCTCCAAGGAATGCATGCGTGCAAGCCGTTTCATTCCAAATTATCTCGGAGTTGAACGGGTTTGATCGACCCGTTAGAATCGGTTTTGAACAGCATGGTTTAGGATAAGCCATCGACGCACGAATGTAATTTCTAAAGGAGCAGTTTGTTAGATTTTCTTTGCATGCACAGCCAGCATATATTTGCTCTGCATTAGAGAGTAGGTGTGGATAACGAGCTGGCTCGGCTCAGTTAAACTCGTTAAAAAGTGTGGCTCGGCTCGTTAAACTAACGAGTAAAAATATTACTCGGCTCAAGTCGGCTTGTTAACGATGCATCCAAGAATTACAGATTTATGCATCCAAACAAGAAACAATAAATTGTGCTAAGTGCTAAGAATGTAACAAACCATCGTGTATGCATTCCAAATGAAAGGTTCATCAATTAACGATTGAACACCGGTGCCGGTGCCGGTGCGGGTGTCGATGCGGAGTGGGAAGCGAAGGTGGGCGGGTGCCGGAGGAGGGGTGGCCGACCGACCGGGCGAGCGGAGGCGCAAAGTGTCGACGTCACCAATCGCCGCTCACAAGACGCAAATGCGGTTGTGCCTCGTTGGTCCATGTGTGTTGTGATGCATCGGGGGCTTGGTCCATCTTATAGCACGAATTCGAGTTGAATCGAGCCGATTCCTTAACATTTAACAAGCCGAGCCGTGAGAGCTTCGAGTTTTTTTTTTTTTTTGCACTCCTGTTGGCGAGCCTCGAAACACACTCCAGCAATAACAAAAAAAAAACACTTGGCCATCCAATCGGAAGATCCGAACCCGGTGCTCAAGCTTGGACGCTACTTGGACCAGGCTGCTGTCGGTGATAAAGTTAAGCTCGAACTGGCCCGTCCGGAAGCGCATAAACATTGGGGCGTCGTCGTACGGTAAAAACCTTGGGAAATCCGGAGGCGCACGTGAGGGGCGCGTGCGTGTGCCACCGCTAGCTCCTCCTCGTCGTCGTCGTCGTCGGCAGCGCCAGCTACTGTGCTCCTGCCCGAAGAAAGAGGAACAATGGCGCCTCGCCCCCATCCTCCCTAAAGGCTTGACTCGGCAGTCGTGAACACGTAGAAGAATGCAGGAGTGATCAATCGGCGATGGTTTCTTAGGAAGTTGTGATCTTTTACTAAATGGAGCAGACGTTCCATTTAGTAACAGCGATGATCTTTCCTAGACTGTTGTAAGCTGTGCTTCTAAAGTTTGACCACTAATTGATTTTTAAATTATTTAGATGTAAAAATTATATCATTAGATTTGTTATTAAAAATATTTTTATAATATTATAATTTTAGTTAGTACATCTTAATGTGAAGTTACAAAAAAATATGATTAAAATTATATCTCAAAGATCGTGAAAAATAAAAAATACCAAATAAAAAAAGAGAGAGGAAGAAGTAGTAAAGTACCCCATAGGAGTACAAAGTTTCTCGCCGGGTCATGAGCCCAAGAACAAACACGGAGGACGGAGCAGCTACTAGCTAGCCCAAATCTCGATGCAATCAAGTTAGTCATTGATACCTCGATCACTTGTGTACCGGAGGTCGCAAGTCGTCCACGAAGAGCCAAGCCAACTGCTACCACTGCAACACATCGCCACTTTTCTACGGTAGTAGTATCAAAGCAAGTCGACAACACGTAGCAGTACCCTAGCACTAGTAGCTTTAGGCACACGAAGCCCTCACGAAGCCCTAGTCAGGTCAGTATCAAGTCGCATGCACTGGCTAGGAGTAGTTAACTATTCCCTTCGAGAGAAAAAAAAGTGGTTTTAGATGTTTTCTAAAATATAAGTTTGGTTGCTAATTACTATTATAATATATTTATAAAATTTAATAAAAATATTATATATAAAAATACTTTTCGAAACGATACTTTTGATGCATCTAACCTAAATATTTTTAAAAATATTAACAACTAAATGTTTCTAAAATTTAACTGCACATGTTCCAAAACAATTTGTTTTTCAAAAAAGAGTAATTATCTGGCAGCTTAAGAAGAAAAAAACAACCATCTTACCGCTAAAATGACAGGATCAGTGGACATTAGTAGAGCGCGACGCGGCTCGAACGGCGCTAACAATAATCATCGGGACGGCCCTAATCGCAAAGGAACAAGCATAATTAATCCCGCTTTTCCTCCTCGATCGCCTCCCGAGATGATCAGTACTGTACCGACGTGGCAACTACATTTCTTTTTTTTTTTTCTTTTAAGGAGGCCGGGAAGAAACCAAGGATGGGTTTCTTTTCTTCCACAGCGGTATAGAAAAGGATTATCGCGAGTACTTGAGGCATCTTCGAGAGCAAACCAAGGACCCAACCCTACTAGTATAGAGCCTTTTTATTTTTTAATTTTTTCTAAAAATTATTTAAAAATAGTTTTTTAAATTTTATTTTTAATTCTAACCTCTTAGATTACGCTATAATCCGTAGCGTTATCAAACTGTGCTACCACGCCACCTACTGCGCGTGTCTAAACTGTGCTATCACATCACTGACCCCTTTGGACGCGTTCATTTTTGGGCTAAATTATGTCACGCTAAGAAGAGTGCCGTGGCAACACAGTTTTGTCACGCTAAGAGGAGTGTCGTGTTTTGTCACACCGCGGTCAGCGGCGTGACAGCACAATTTGCTCACGTCACGGATCATGGCGTGACCCAATAGGTCAGAATTAGAAATAAAGTTAGAAAGTGACTATCTTTAAAAATAACCTTTAAAAAGGATTAAATAATGAAAATGATTCACTAGTATATAGTTACAATATGTAGTAGTATAATGTGTGTGAGAGAGGCAGATGCTTACTTAGGCCATGTACAATGTGGTCCAAAGCCAGTGCTAGAAGAGGAGTGAGGACTTGCACCGATGCACCCGCTGCAGCAAGCGGAGCTAAGCAAAAGATTCCTCGCACTGGTCCATCTACATGCACTGGTGCTAAGAGGCTAAATAATTTATGTGTGCCCACTTATCAACATGAGCCGTTGCTGCACGGTACTCTTCGATGCCCCTTCGACGGAGACGACCGCACTGGATTGAGGTTGTCGTCGCCGGATCGATGGTCCCATCGCCGGATCGAAGCTGCCTTGCACGGGTCAAAGTCCCTGTCACTGGATCGACGTCACATCCAAATCTAGACAAGCGGCGGTGGCAGGAGCGAGCAGCGGCCGTTGTGGAGCGGATGGCGCCGATGATGGTGGGAATGAGGAGCAGCGACAACAGTTACGGAGAAAGGGAGGGGGAAAGGGGGGCGGAAGCGAGCGGCGACGAGCGAGCGATGGAGAGAGAAGGGGAGGAAGCGACAGGTGGGAGAGGGGATCGGACGGAGAGAGTTGGGGATGATGGACTTTTTAATTCACTTTATTACATGGTAGGTCCCACCCAGAGAGAAGAAAAGGTGCTAAACACCGGAGGGGAAAAAAAAGTAGTTGTAGCACATGTGTGATATGACGGTGAGATGATGAATCTGGCACCGACCACAGTGTACATGGCCTCGTAGATAGTACTACAAGTATTCCCTAACTAAGCTAGGTTAATTAAGCTAAAGGAGCAGCTTGGGCTCTGTAAGCTAAGCCAGCATCTGTGTCCACTCGGCTTTATGTGTAGTACCTAGCTTTGGTTGCAGTAAGAAATGGGCTTGCATTGGACAAGCTTTAGCTGGCTATCATTTCGACATGCGCGAGCATGGAGCCCCGAACCCTACTGTACATTTATTGTCTGTAATTACGCCATCAGTTTGAAAGAGTACTTATCGCAGTCATTAACGTACCTTAAGACTTTCTTTTTTCTGAAGTTTATGTATCGAAGTCACAGAAAAACACATTGGTCGGAGCATGCACCGTGCGAGTAGCGCACACAACGTTATGTTAAAGGGAGGAAGTACTACTGTACCAGTGCCTCCGAGGCTCCGATCGATTGCAAATATAAAGGTGTTAAGCACAAGTATTTTGATGTATTCATATGGTTTTCATTTTCATGTATTAAATCTAAAATATCTAAAAGTATATCAATATATAAAATTTCGAAAGTTTGACTGAACGTATCGACATGTGTTTCCGTGGAAATTAACGCTGATAAAAGAAAAAAAAAACTCCCTATACGTGTATGTATCGCACTATTTTTCTCTGTTCCCATTATATAGTCACGAGTTTCACAGAAAAGTCACAAGTTTCAATAATCTCAGTAGTTCTCCCAGTCCAATATTTCGATCGTCCCTTGCTGTAATTAGGGTGTCAGATAATTAATTAGGCCCGTACCCATGTTGGCCTCACAGGTCACAAGGCCACAACAAGCGGCACAGGGTGCCTAATTCGGCCGCATATTCGTTTGGCCCAACCAAAGGTCACACGAAACATAGGTCATGGTAACCAAAATCGCTATTCCAAAAACTTGTCCAAATTTGGCATTACGCAAGTTTGGTCATGAAACGGTCCTCTATTACTCACACCGCTTCACTGTATTTATCGACAAATAGTCGTTTCAAAATATATGTCTATAGATAGAATCAAGAGTGCAGTTATTACAACATTTTCAAGAATCTATCTCTACCTAAATATTTTGAAAAATGTTAAGGGATTGTGTTATGTTATTTAATATGGGTATGTATAGTCATTTTTTATTAACTTTTTCTTAGATTTAGTGTTACCTTGGTGTGTGCGTATGGTGGGCTATTAACAAATATAGTAAAATGGAGGGATTAATTGGTTAAATCTTTGTACGAAAGAAAGAAAGGAACTACAAAGACAAAGAAAAGGGAGTCTCGCCAAATTTCGACCACAATCGAACTGGACGCCAAATCTGGTGATAATTACCACCCTTTTGGCTCGTTGGTTGGGGCTTTAGGGGCCGTTTGGTTTACTACCATTGCAAACTAAACTAAATATTATCTGTTATTTTGGTTTGATATCAAAATTTGGTAACGTTCACAGAATTTTTGTAACGCCAATAAAACTCAATGGCACACGTGGGCAATCAGAGGATGAGAAATCGCCAAAATTTTGATAACGCTTACCAAATTTGGTTAGGCCACAATCCAAACAACTTTTTTTTTTGTCAATGTTTAGCTTTGCTCAGGTTTTGGCTATACCAAAATTTTAGCTTGGTTCATTTTGGCCATCAACCAAAAAGCCCGTAAAACAGTTTCATCCCTTGTGCTGCTTTTGTTAGAAATACGTGCACTTTTGCTATTAATTGAATCCATAAAACAGTAATCAAATAATAAACAACAAGATCACTAATTGATATACACCTATCTCATATAAGTGCGCATACATGGCAAATCCTAGACCAGTACTACTAGCAGAATTTTTGGCCGATACGGCCGATTTTGATATCGTATTTGCGGTTTTGACCAGGCCGATATCGTATTTGCAGAATAGCGAGTTGGCGCCGCGCAGCGCGCGCCAGCAAGCGGGTCCAGTCGAACTGCGCCGCCGCGCCCCCGCCCAGCGTCAAGCTGGTAGCGCGGCGCAGCGGCGCCGCGCCGCCGCTGCCCCAGGCGCCGCGAGCGCGGGCGAACTGCGCTGCGCACGCAGCGCCTGCTTGGCCTGCCGCCCGGCTCAGCCAGGCGTGGCGCTGGCGCTGCGCGCGAACTGCGCGCCGTCAAGGCTACGGCGCAGCGCGACTACGCCGCATGGGCCAAACGCCATGGCCACATGGCGCCAAGCCAAGCGCCCTTGCCGCCTGGCGCCTTGGCGCAGCTGCGCCTGGCCCGGCCAGCCCGCCGCCAACCCCTTCACATATGGCGCGGCGCGGCACGCTGCTGCCACGCGGCGCAAGGCCACCTCGACCCACAGCCCATGGCGCGGCATCGCACACGCCACGCTGCGAGCAGCCGCGCGCCAAGACTCGAGCCACGCCACATATATTGAGAGCGACCACGCGATTTCATTTCGCAGTCGTTCTTCTGCTAAGTTCATATTCAGTCACTCTCGCTCGCTCCTCTGCTCATTCTTTTCTTTTCATTCGCTTGCTCTCTCGATTATATTTCAACGTTATTAACCGTCGCCGCTGCTCGCAGTAGGTTTATCGTAATTTTTAATTTAGCTACATTCTTCTATGTTTAATTAGCCACATTGTCGTGAATGTTCGCTATGTATGTTTTGCTAGTCATGTCTCTCACCGGAGCTACTAGAACAATTCTCGATGATGAGGACCACCGGCAAGCTCAGGCTCACGCGGCGTGGATGGCCCTCCGCCGGGCGCTTGGGCGGGAGGGATCGGTGGGCGCTAGACGATCGTTACGTCCCGTTCCTCTGGGAGACGGGCTTGTTGCCCTTTGCGAGGATGGTGTCCTTCCAACGGGGGTTCACCCTAGACGCCAGCCTGTTGTCCGCACTTGTGGACCGGTGGAGGCCGGAGACGCACACCTTCCATTTTCGGTGGGGTGAGATGACGATCACCCTAGAGGATGTCTCGTTCTTGATCGGTCTCCGATCCGGGTGTGCCGCTTGTTCCGCCCTCAGAGAGCGGATGGAAGGTCGACCGAGCGGCGGTTTGGCCAACCTCTGCCGGAGGGTGCACGTGGCGTCCCTCGGGCTTGGCTGAGGCAGTTCAGCGAATGCCCGCAGGGTGCACCTGAGGGCGTCGTTAGGACGCATCTCGTTGCTTACCTTCTCCAGCTCTTTGGTTGGGTCCTGTTTCCAACCACAAAGGGTGATTTTTTGAACCCCAGCTTCATCCGCGTCGCCGAGTCTTTGGTTGACGCGGGGGCTGAGCCGATGCCGCACTACAGCTGGGGATCAGCCGTCCTTTGCGCTACATACCGAGGGTTGTGTGACGCTTCGCGGCGCGGCAGCTCTGGTAGCAACCTAGTCGTGTGCTACGTGCTCCTGCAGCTGTGGAGTTGGGAGCACTTCCACTGGGCGTCCGACCATTGAGACAATGCGCACCGTTCCCTCCCGGATGGCGACCCCATAGACGCGCCCACCATGGGCTTACGGTGGACTGCGGCCGGTCGTCTGCGCTGGGCCAACAGAAGACCGGCGAGGTGCTACTCGTTGTACCACAACGAGTTCGAGTTATTGCACGAGAGCGACATCATCTGGTGTCCATGGCATGCTGATTTTCTCCTCGCGGTTGCGCCGCACGGGCTGTCTATTTCATGCCTCGTGGATCGATTTTTGTGGACGACGACCTGCCACCTGGTGTTCTCACATATGGTGGAGCCTTACGCGCCGCAGCGCGTAATGCGACAGTTTGGTCTGTACCAGCTCGTGCCCCCCCCGAACGTCAGGCCCCTGGAGCGAGCTGTACACCTGTGAGTCAAATTTCATCCAAGTAATTTTTGCGATGCCGCCTTCTTTTGTAACATTAATCTTTCCGAAAATGCAGGCAATCGAGGTCGGGTGGGCATATTTTGGACTGGCAAATGCACCAGCACCAGTGGATTGAGACATGGCTTCACAGGGTTGTCGTGGATGTATGGCATGAGCCGCGCCCATATGACCCTCAGTCGTACGCTGCGTACATGGAGTGGTACATGCCACGAACGCGCGCAAGACTCACCATTCCTCCTCCGGAGCGCCCAGAGGAGGTGACATTTCAGACGCACCAAGAGAGCCTCCGCGCCGCGTCACGGCCGTCACAGCGCTTCAAGACATGACGACGCCGTACGACACTTACAACCTCTGGTTCGCAGTTTTGTTGACGATATTCGTATTTTTTGTTAATGAACCTGTTACATATGTCACTACAGTTGGAGCGGGCGGTGCGCGTCCAGAGCGCAGCGGACGAGGCCCAACTCAGACCAGATAGAACCCCGTCGGCATATAAAAAAGTTTTGAAGCACATCTCGGCGGAGATGAAGAAGATAGTAAAGAACTTGAGCAGTGGTCGTTCGAGGGACGACGTCTTGCGCATCGGGCACGAAGTGGGGGGGCCGTGCTCACCCGCTAGGTCACCACGACCTAGCGAGTCCGGCAGGCGTCGTAGCGTTCCCCGTCGGTCATCTGCGGGCCAGGTCGCCGCACAGGTAAGTCGCTATGTACAAATTTACATCAAGTTTTGTAATTATGCCTTACGTTCCGCTAACATCATGCCGTTCTCTCGCCGTAGGTCCGTCGGGATGAATCACTTCGCGTCGGACACGGTACCGCGACTGCCGCCGCCTCGGTCATCTCAGACCGCACATCCGGGAGGTACGAGGTTCTTAGTTTACATCCAGAGTGTTCATTTGTACTAACATCGTTTGCCTTGCGACCTTGACCCACAGGGGTGACGGCGATTCACATCGATCCGATGACGACGATACGGGCCTCCCAACTCCTACCAGGGAGCAGTACACGACGCCAGGGCAAGGACAATGGCAGCCAGGGTTTTTAGCGTACGCAGGGCAGAGCTCCTCCGGGTTCGGTGCCCCACGGTATACTCCAGGCGAGAGTTCATCCGCGCAACTGGAGTTGCAGGCATCGTACCCCCAGAGTGGCCCCCAGAGTGGTTTTCTAGCCTCCGTCGTGGATGAATTCCTCGGAAGTGTCCCCCAGGTCGGCACGTCTCATCAAGACGACATGTACGCCTACCAGACTCTGCTCCAGACTCAGTCTACTGGTCCACCTCCGCCTCAACGGTCTCCGTACCCCCTCCGAACCGACACGCGTTCTCCAGAGCGGTGGACGTATTCCACGGGTCATGCTCGGCGCAAAACAAGGCCGCGCACGCGGACGCAGCCGCAGCAGGGAGAGAGTAGTGGCTCAGACGAGTGAGCCGTATAGTTTCACGTGTTATGCTATTTTCATTGTACTACATGCTTGTTATCGCTATTTCGTATGAGTGTCTTGTTCGTACTAATCAATAAACGTACAAACTTTTTGTATAATGATTCCACTACATTAAACCTTCGAGACCTCTCGTGGCCTCCTGAGACCTCCTTTGTATGAAGTACATTAATTGATCTGTACGAAAGCAACGTTATATCAAAAGATTCTTAACAAATAAAATAATAGAAAAATTACATAATCAAATACACTTTGTCAAACACAAAAATTTTCATTTTTTACCTCATTTGCTATAATTTAAAATTCGGGGAGACCGGCTTGTTGCGATTATGAAGATGCCGTACAACATGTGGGTAGCAACTACTTAACGATGTGTGCTACTTGTCTCCGCGGCGCCATAGCAAGGGAGCCTTGTCTCGACGTCGGTGGGTCTCGGTCGAAGGAGCCTTCCCCTTATCGCCAGACTCTCCACGTCGGGCTGGTATGTCGAAGTCGTCCGTACCCTGCGATTGTATGATGTAAGTACATCGTCAGTACAAAACGTAACAAGAATGTCAATTGTTCATAACTCACGTCGTCCATGTAGATTGCTCCTGGACGATCGGATACGCTGTGGCGACCGGGCTCAGCCGCATGAGCCTTTCCCTTGCCCTTGTCACGGATCGCCCACGTCGGTGGGTGTGTCGAAGTCGTCCATGTCCTGCGTTTGCATGATGTAAGTGCACCGTATAGTGAAAATCATAAGAAGGATGTAATTTCTTCATAACTGACGTCGTGGATACGGATGACGCCCGGGCGACCGGATACGCTGTGGCGGCCGGGCTCAGCCTCATGAGCCTTTCCCTTGCCCTTGTTACGGGAATGTCCACATCGGGCTGGTGTGTCGAAGTCGTCCATGTCCTGCGTTTGCATGATGTAAGTACACCGTATAGTGAAAATCATAAGAAGGATGTAATTTCTTCATAACTGACGTTTGCATGAGCCTTTCCCTTGTCGTCGATATGGATTACGCTCGGGAGTTTACTGGGGACCTTCGGTGCCTCCTCATCTGGTACGTAAGGTTTCCACCGTGAGAAGTTCTCGGCCCGCACCGAGTAGTTTAGCATGTACTCCTGCTGGATGAATGCCATGTCGTACATCTCGGGGCCGCAATCCAATTGGAAGAAGTGGCAGCGCATCTCGGGCTGCATTACGTGGGGATGAAGTTAAAAATTGAAGGAATTAAACATTGGGAGGAAAATCGATGCGCGCGAAAGAAACGCTTACCATGTAGTGGCCGCACCTGTAGTACGCCCGGGTGAAAGCATCTAGGCCCCTAAAAATGGTTTTGGTAATTAATGATAATATGTGAATATGGGATTAACAAGTTTACTAAGAATGTGCAAGGTTAATTCCATTTGATGAACATGATGAAGCAAGGATGCATGCTAAAGGAAAATGTGAAGATCAACAAGGCTTAAAGTCAAGGTACAAATAGTCTAGGATCCTTTTCTATTTTACCGGTCTAAGGAGAATTGGTTGGTAGACCGGATTATAGGATAAATGCCGTACTATTAAGGGAGATCACGACTAGTAGCTTGATAGCTTATTCCTGTGCCATATGGATCAACTTAGGATCATGCATGCATTTAAAATTGGACTTGAATTTAAGTTAGAATGAATTCAGTGCTTTAATTCGAATCGGATGAACCAAGGCTTAGCAATGATTATACCGAAGCGCGGTTGTTCGATGATATTTCGTGTTGCTAAATAACGATGACGAGTGTAATCTCCTTTGAAAACCGCTTTTGAGAATCGGTACATATCACAGATAATCGGATGAACCGCATCCCGGTTGTTCCGATGATATTTCGGCGGTTGCTAAATAACAGTACGAGTGTAATCTCCTTTGAAAACCTCTTTTGAGAATCGGCCGTACCGCACGTATCATCGGATGAACCGCATACCGGATATTCCGAAATTTATTTAGCGGTTGTAAAATTCCAGAACAGATGTAAAATCTCTGGTTTAGAAAACCTGAAATCGGACGATCCGGGTGTTTGCCTGCGGATGAACCGCAACTAAATCCAACGGCTATATCAGTGCATTTAATGCGTGTAAAATAGCCGCATCGCATTGAGTATAGCGCGGTTGTACCGATGCTAACACGCCGGTTGTTCCGATATGTACTGAACTTTCGGGAACTTCTTCCCAACGGCTAGAATTGTTTGGTGGAGGCTATAAATACCTCCCCAACTGCACAAGGGACATGTTACACAGTGCATTGAAGATATCTCAACCCTTGTGAGCATTGTGCATTCAATTCTACTCCCAATTTACTCTTGCATTCATTAAGAGGGAGATCAAGTGCATTCATCTTTAGTTGATTCATTGGCACTTGAGTAAAGTCAAGCGAGGATCGTTGATCTATTCTCTTGGGGTGTTGCCGCACTCCTAGACGGCTTGGCGGTGAAGCACGGTGATCTTCTCAAGTGAAGCTTGTGAGAAGACCCGAGCTAGATTGTGAGTGGTTGGTGTTCACCATCTCCGGAGCGGAGGAAGAACAACCCAAGTGATCGAGGGAAGGCTTAATTCGTGGAGCCGGCTTGAGTGGTCAAGCTTCCTCAACGTGGACTAGTGAAGACCGCAAGTCTTCGATACCACGGAAAACATCATTGTGTCTTGTGGTTATTTCTTGTCTTTACAATTCCGCACTTATATTTCTAGCTTGCTTATTGTAATTAAATTGCCTAGCTAGGAGCATAACTTGTTTAGACTAAGTCATTGAATTGGATAAATTGTTAATTTGTTAAAAACTTTAAAAACCTCCTATTCACCCCCCTCTAGTCGGTTATCCTTGATCCTACAAGTGGTATCAGAGCTTGGTCTCTCCGTTGTTGGACTTAACCGTCTAGGAGAGCAAGGATGGCTAGTGAGGGAATGGCTTTAGGAAGGGCTCCACTCTTTGATGGCACAAATTATGCTTATTGGAAAATTAGAATGTCAATCTTTTAAAGGCCATGAGTCCAAGCATTTGGAAAATCGTAAATGATGGTTACACTATGCCTCTTAATCCACTTGAACCCACGGATCAAGACACGCGTAACTCTCATTTAGATGCCCAAGCTATGAATGCTCTCTTTGGCGCTTTGAACGCGGATGAGTTCAATAGAGTGAGCAATTTGAAACCGCTCATGCTATTTGGACAACTCTCTCGAAATCCATGAGGGTACATCCACGGTCAAAGAAGCCAAATTGCATAGGCTTGGATTAAATATGAGACATTCATAATGTTGCCTCATGAAAACATCAATGAGATGTATTCAAGACTCAACAACATTGTGAATGAGCTCAAAGGCCTTGGGACTAACCTTTAGATGTTGATATTGTGCGCAAGATGCTTAGGGCTCTTCCTGACAAATATGAAACTTTGGTGACGCTCTTCATCAACTCTCCCGAATTGCCAAGGATGACACCAACGGGCCTTTTGGGCAATCTCATCACAAATGAGTTGTTCAAGAAGGACAAAGAAGAGCTCGTGGAGACATCCTCCTCAAAGAAGAAAATTACCGCTTTCAAGGCCAAAGCGGAATCAAGTGATGATGAGGATGAAGGAGAAGATTCCGATGAGGAGTATGCACTCCTTATAAGAAAAATGAAGAAGTTCATGAAGAGACGCCCTAATAGAAGCTACAACTTTGACAAATACAAGAAGAGACAATATTCAAGTGACAAGAAGACTTATAGCAACATTCGATGCTATAATTGTGATGAAAAGGGCACATCTCATCTCGTTGCCCATAAAGAAGGATGACAAGGACAAGTCATTCAAGAAGAAAGAATATAATGGCAAGAAGAAGCTTTTCAAGAAGCTTCACAAGGATGGCAAGAATGAAGCTCACATTGAGAGTGGGATTCAAATGATGAATCAAGCGACTCAGACTCGATGAGGATGAGTCTTCCAAGAAGAAGGGACTAGTTGGCATTGCTATCAAAGAAACTCCTTCACTATTCTCCACTCCTACATGCCTCATGGCAAAAGGAGATAAGGTAAAATCCATTGATAGTGATGAACCAACTTATGAAGAATTATTGGATATGCTTGATGAACTAAATGAATTTAATGGAAAAGAGAAATCAAAATTTAAAGTCTTGAAGAAAGAATATCTCTCTCTAAAAGACTCTTTTGAGGAGCTAAAGAAAGCTCATGATTCTCTCATCTTAAAGAATATTGAAAATCTCATTCACATATTGGAATTACTTGTGATTTAATGAATGAGATGTCTAAAGTAGATATTGCTTTAAATGAAAAATCCAAGTCTAGCATTTCTACTTCATGTGATGATTTACTTGCCATGCCATGTTGCTCTAGTGATGATTCAATTGCTAGTTTAGCAAATACTTGTGATCCTTTACTTATTGTTGAGAACAATGAATTAAAAGAACAAGTCAATAAACTAAGCAAAAGTTTGGAAAGATGCTTTAAGGGTAAGGCCACCTTAGACAAGCTTTTGAGTGAGCAAAGGTGCTCATTCAACAAGGAAGGTCTCGGTATGTGCCTAAGAAAGGTAAGAAGCGGCAAATAAACCCACAAGGTATGTGAGGGAAAATGGTAAGTATTGCTATAAGTGCCGGAAATAGGACATGTGCAACAAAATTGTCCTAAAGGTAAAATTGCATTTTTGGTATATATGATTCATGCTATATGCTTAGAAAGACTAAGGATGGTAAAATACTTGCTCATTTTATTGGCACTTCAATTTTAGGCGCTAAAAGAATGCTATTTGGGTGCCTAAAACCTTGGTCACTAACCTCCAAGGACCCAAACAAATTTGGGTACCTAAAAGAACTTGATTCTTGTTTTGTAGGTGAACTACAAGACCGGTGGAAAACATTGGGTGCTTGATAGTGGTTGCACTCAACACATGACCGGTGATAGAAAAATGTTCACCACATTCGAGAATGGGAAAGGAATGGACAAAATCACATTTGGTGACAATAGCAAAGGAAAGGTAATTGGATTGGGTAAAATTGCTATCTCAAATGACCTTTCCATTTCAAATGTATCTCTAGTAGAATCACTAAACTTTAACTTGTTATCCGTAGCTCAAATATGTGATCTAGGACTAATTTGTTCCTTTTCTAAAGAAGGTGTTACAATTTCAAATGAAAATGATGACTCTTTAATTTTTAAAGGATTTAGATTTGGAAACCTTTATTTGGTAGATTTCACTTCAAATGATTCATGCTTAAAAACTTGTTTGATGGCAAAACCTCCTTGGGTTGGCTTTGGCATAGAAGGCTAGCTCATGTAGGAATGATTCAACTCAAAAGCTTTTCAAACATGATTTAGTTGTTGGCTTGAAAGATGTGAAGTTTGAGAAAACCGACTTTGTAGTGCATGTCAAGCGGTAAACAAGTCGCTAATTCTCACCCTTCCAAAAGTATCATGTCAACTTCTAGACCATTGGAACTCTTACATATGGATTTGTTTGGGCCAACAACCTATCAGAGTATCGGGGAAAATAGCTATTGTTTGGTTATTGTGGATGATTACTCTAGATATACATGGGTATTCTTCCTAGATGATAAAAGTGAAACCTCCTAATTTTCAAAACTTTACAAAAGGGCCCAAAATGAATTTGATTTCAAAATAAAGAAAATCAGAGTGATAATGGTTCCGAGTTCAAAAATACTAAAGTTGAAGACTTTTGTGATGAACTTGGAATAAAGCACTAACTTTCCACAACCTACACCCGAACAAAATGGAGTTGTAGAAAGGAAAAATCGTACATTAATTGAAATGGCTAGGACAATGCTTGATGAATATAATACTTAGATAGTTTTTGGCGGAAGCAATTAACACCGCTTGTCATGCCATAAATCGTCTTTATTTACATCGTCTTTTGAAAAAGACTTCCTATGAGCTTCTTGTAGGAAGAAAACCGAACATCTCCTATTTTCGTGTCTTTGGTTGTAAATGCTATATTTTAAAGAAGGGTGTTCGGCTATCAAAATTTGAAAGTAGATGTGATGTTGGTTTCTTACTAGGTTATTCATCAAATAGTAAAGCTTATCGTGTCTTCAACAAAAACTCCGGTTTAGTTGAAGAAAAACATGATGTTCAATTCGATGAAACTAACGGCTCTCAAGAAGAGCATGAGAATTTGGATGATGTAGGCAATGAAGCCATGAGAAGGGCAATGGAGCATATGCAAATTGGTGACATAAAGCCCGAAGATGATTCATCATCCTCCACACAAGTTGAACCACCAACATCTTCTACAAACCAAGTTCAATTTGACAATAAGGAAGATGATCAACCATCTAACTTACCACCAAGAATCCACAATGCAATTGCTAAGGATCATCCAATAGACCAAATATTGGGTGATGTAAGTAAGGGTGTTCAAACTCGATCTCGTGTTGCTTCTTTTGTGAATATTACTCTTTTGTCTCTTGTATTGAGCCAAAGCATGTAGAAGAAGCACTTGAAGATCCGGATTGGGTGAATGCTATGCATGAAGAACTCAACAACTTCACCCGAATGAAGTTTGGACATTGGTGGATCGACCCAAGGAACACAACGTCATTGGTACAAAATGGGTCTTTAGGAACAAGCAAGATGAAAATGGTTTGGTTGTTCAAACAAAGCAAGATTGGTAGCTCAAGGGTATTCACAAGTTGAAGGTTTGGATTTTGGTGAAACTTTTGCTCCCGTAGCTAGATTAGAATCAATTCGGATATTACTTGCTTTTGCATCGTGCTTTGATATTAAATTATTTCAAATGGATGTTAAAAGTGCTTTCTTAAATGGTAAAATTTCCGAACTTGTATTTGTTGAACAACCTCCGGTTTGAAGATCCTAAAATCCAAATAATGTCTATAAACTCTCTAAAGCGCTCTATGGCCTTAAACAAGCTCCTAGAGCATGGTATGAACGACTTAGAGATTTTCTAGTCTCAAAAGGATTCAAAATTGGGAAGATTGATTCAACCTTATTTACTAAAGTTATAGATGATGATTTCTTTGTATGTCAAATTTATGTTGATGATATTATTTTGGGTCTACTAATCAAGATTTTTGCAAAGAGTTTGGTGATATGATGTCTAGGGAATTTGAAATGTCGATGATTGGAGAATTAAGCTACTTCCTTGGATTCCAAATCAAGCAACTCAAAGATGGGACCTTCGTGAGCCAAACCAAGTATGCAAAAGAATTGATCAAGAAGTTTGGTATGGAGGATGCAAACCCATCAAGACTCCCATGGCAACAAATGGTCATCTTGACTTAAATGAGGAGGTAAATCGGTAGATTTAAAGCTTTATAGATCTATGATTGGTAGTTTGCTTTATCTTACCGCATCTAGGCCCGATATCATGTTTAGTGTTTGTATGTGTGCTCGCTTTCAAGCAAATCCAAAAGAATGTCATTTAATGGTCATTAAAAGAATTCTAAGATATTTAAAGCATTCCTCTAGCATTGGCCTTTGGTTCCGAAAGGTGCTAAATTTGACTTAATTGGATATTCGGACTCGATTATGCGGGATGCAAAGTGGATAGAAAAAGCACCTCGGGTAGTTGTCAATTTTAGGAAGATCTTTAGTATCATGGTCATCCAAGAAACAAAATTCGTAGCCCTATCCACCGCCGGCCGAATATGTTTCATGGGGAAGTTGTTGTGCTCAATTGCTATGGATGAGGCAAACATTGATGGATTATGGAATTAAACCGATAAAATGCCTCTTTTGTGTGACAATGATAGTCTTTGTGAAAATAGCTAATAATCTGCTCAACACTCAAGAACCAAGCATATAGATATTCGCCACCATTTCTTGAGAGATCATGTGATCAAGGAGACATTGAAATTAGCCACATAAGAACCAAGACCAATTAGCGGATATTTTCACCAAGCCATTAGATGAAGGCCGCTTTTGCAAATTGAGGAATGAATTAAATGTCATAGATTATTCAAACATTGTTTAAATTTTTGTTATTACAGTGTTTTTTATTTTTGGTGTTATTAAAGTATTTTGTAAAAGAATTTCTCAAATCTCATATTAAATTCACTATAATTATAAAAACTATGTTTATATATAATCTTCAGTATATTATATGCATAATGATCCCTAAATGATGTTTTATTGAGTGTAAATCCAAGGATCATTTGCAATTATTCAAAATTCCAAAGAAATCCAGAGCTTTATCAAAATCCCAGGACAATCGGTACATCCGGAGTTATGCGAACGGTACGTCCGCAGTGCGGATCATCCGGCGTTATAATAGCGGAACGTCCGTTTTCCTTTTGACCTTATCACTCCAGCGGCTCGTCCGTTCTCATTTCTCATCTCAGTCCGCTCAGGTTCTTCTCTCTCCAACCGAACGCCTCTCAAAACCCCTCTCTCAAATCGAGTGATTCTTTCGGTGGATCTCCAAGTCCTCGTTGATCCTTGCATTTCCAGTGCTCTCCTTCCTCAAATCTCAAGGTAAAACATCTCTTGATTCGAGTTTTACCGCATTTAGAGCACTCGGGGCAATTTTTAGGGTTTTTGATAATGCGGTTAATTACTAGCAATCTAATTGGGCAAAAGTGCTTCACTAGTGTCCTATGACCCTTGCGCATCCAGTTCTAGCTCTCACTCTCTTAGATTCCATCAAAATCTCGAAATTTCTTCAACCCTAGTTTTCGGTCAGGACAATCGGACGTTCCGGTTCTTGAGGCGAACGACCGCGATTCGACGTTCCGCCACATAACGGCGGATGATCCGATTATCTGACGAACCGTAAATTGTCATTTCTTTCAATTCAATTCAATTCAAATCTGTTCCTTGACATCTTATAATCACTCCAATCTCTGTATAGATGCCTAGAATGCGAGGAACATCCAAGAAGTCTCAGGGATCGTCAAGACAAGGGTCTTCGGCACCTCAACCTCCACTGCGAATTGGAAGAGTTCAACCCGACATTCCTGTTCGACAGCAGACCCTGCAGGGAAAAGGAAAGGGAAAGAGACCACTCGGCCGAATCGAAAAATAGCTCGTGAAGTGAATCAATTGAGGAAATCGAATCGGAAGAAGAAGAAGAAGTAGAGGAAGTTCCTCCAAGGACAAAGAAGATGATGATTTGGTTGATCCTCCGGGGACTCCTACTGACCTGCATCTTCTGTCAGCAGATGACTATGCCATCAAGCGCCATGTCAATCAATATCTTCTGAAGAATGACACATTAAATCCAAAATTCCACACAATCTTTCAAGAGCAAGTGTATGAGCAAATATATAATAGGCACAAGAAATTTGCCGATCATAAATGGATTAACTGGCATAATATTAATACCTTGGACAAATACAGTGGAGTCTATCAGCTTTTCTACAATGTGGGTCTTCATGATCTTGTGGGCATAAAATGAATTATGATGACAAGATCATTCGACGCTTTATGCCACACGCATATGTCCCATGACTTGAAGACTTTTAGATGGTGGATCGGTGTCGTAAATGTGGAAAGCACCAAAGAGGAATTTGCGAGAGTGTTGAGAATTCATCCGGCTCTTGGGACAAAATCTTTGAGAGTTCAAATTTACTTGTTCTGCTTGGGCGGGCATTATGACTCTTCACCAAATGCAAGTTAGGGACAATTCTCGGATTAAAGCAGTGAGCATGATTAACGTGATAATTAATCATACTTTCTACCCTAAGAGTGGGAATTTCGATGCGATCGAGGGCATGTTTGGAACATGATAGATCATATTGTGGAGGGAGTTAAATTTGATGTAGTGGATGTTATTCTTCAAGGCATAGCCTCCTCCAAGAATGACAGAGTGAAAAGGATTTATTATGCTCCTTACATCATGGCATTGATTGTTAGAAAGATCGAGTACCGTGGTGGTTTGGGATCTACTCACAAGCCATATAAACCACGAGATGTCATTCCTCCTCAACAAGTCTCCGAGGATGCCCCGCCGAGGTTGATGCTCCTCCTGCCGCTATGCTATGCGATGCAAGTGCTCTAGCGCAAGTACTTCAAAATCAGCATCCTATTATCAAGACTTTGCGTGAAATGAAGGTCAACAAGTTGCCTTCAGATGAGACTCGTCATAGGCTTATCGCGATGGCGGCTATCCAAAATGACTTCTTTGATGAGACTCATAACAGATTATCGGCTTTGTCGAGGGCCTAAATGACTTAGAACATTTTCTCAAGACCCTCAATTATGTTCGCCGACCTCCTCGATGCGCCAAGGGTCCTTCTTCTAGGACAGTGCACCTACCTCACTCCCTCACCGCACCTATCGAGTTTCAGCTCCAGCTCCTCGGCTCCTACCACCCTCTCAAGATCTCAGATCCCGCGCCATCTCGTGTCGACTTCTCCGGATCTGTGCAGATTCAGCACACTTTGTTGCTTCTCCTACTCTGCTCCACCAGACCCGCTTTCTTCCTCTCAGACCCCTGCTTGATGCTTTTGGTACTTTGATGCCAAAGGGGAGAAGTTGTGAAGATGTGAAGACTTAGTTTTAGGGGAGCTATGGGCTTATGTGATTTATATGTGTTTTGTAAACTGGTTGATTGTTGATCTATTTTGTGCCTGTAATAGTTGGTAACTTTTGTTGAACTTGTGGAATGTGGTTATGTCTTATTATCTTTTATGCAATGCAATCAATTATTTGACATATCTTATAATCAGACTTCCTCAAGTTCAAAAATGCAAAAGAAACTCCGCCAAAATTTTCAATTCTTTACACATGCTTGCAAATTATTTACTATCCATATGCATTTGTTTAGGGGGAGTCTTCTTTTAATTGGATTTGACAAGAAAAATAATTCTCAAAATTTACTTATGCTCATTGCAAAGATTATTTTACCTGTCAAAAGACTTCAAAAGAATATACACTCTTAGTATATTTAAAACAACTTTTCTCACATATTAAGTGTGTTGTCATCAATTACCAAAAAGGGGGAGATTGAAAGCATCTAGGCCCCTAAAAATGGTTTTGGTAATTAATGATAATATGTGAATATGGGATTAACAAGTTTACTAAGAATGTGCAAGGTTAATTCCATTTGATGAACATGATGAAGCAAGGATGCATGCTAAAGGAAAATGTGAAGATCAACAAGGCTTAAAGTCAAGGTACAAATAGTCTAGGATCCTTTTCTATTTTACCGGTCTAAGGAGAATTGGTTGGTAGACCGGATTATAGGATAAATGCCGTACTATTAAGGGAGATCACGACTAGTAGCTTGATAGCTTATTCTTGTGCCATATGGATCAACTTAGGATCATGCATGCATTTAAAATTGGACTTGAATTTAAGTTAGAATGAATTCAGTGCTTTAATTCTGGAATCGGATGAACCAAGGCTTAGCAATGTTATACCAAGCGCGGTTGTTCCGATGATATTTCGCGGTTGCTAAATAACAAGATGCGAGTGTAATCTCCTTTGAAAACCGCTTTTGAGAATCGGTGTATCACAGATAATCGGATGAACCGCATCCCGTTGTTCCGATGATATTTCACGTTGCTAAATAACGATCGAGTGTAATCTCCTTTGAAAACCTCTTTTGAGAATCGGCCGTACCGCACGTATCATCGGATGAACCGCATACCGGATATTTCGAAATTTATTTAGCGGTTGTAAAATTCCAGAACAGATGTAAAATCTCTGGTTTAGAAAACCTGAAATCGGACGATCCGGTGTTTGCTCGGATGAACCGCAACTAAATCCAACGGCTATATCGGTGCATTTAATGCGTGTAAAATAGCCGTTCTTGTGCATTGAGTATAGCGCGTTGTACCGATGCTAACACGCCGGTTGTTCCGATATGTCTTGAACTTTCGAACTTCTTCCCAACGGCTAGAATTGTTTGGTGGAGGCTATAAATACCTCCCCAATCGCACAAGGGACATGTTACATTGCATTGAAGATATCTCAACCCTTGTGAGCATTGTGCATTCAATTCTACTCCCAATTTACTCTTGCATTCATTAAGAGGAGATCAAGTGCATTCATCTTTAGTTGATTCATTGGCACTTGAGTAAAGTCAGCGAGGATCGTTGATCTATTCTCTTGGGGTGTTGCCGCACTCCTAGACGGCTTAGCGGTGAAGCACGGTGATCTTCTCAAGTGAAGCTTGTGAGAAGACCCAGCTAGATTGTGAGTGGTTGGTGTTCACCATCTCCGAGCGGAGGAAGAACAACCCAAGTGATCGAGGAAGGCTTAATTCGTGGAGCCGGCTTGAGTGGTCAAGCTTCCTCAACGTGGACTAGTGAAGACCGGCAAGTCTTCGATACCACGGGAAAACATCATTGTGTCTTGTGGTTATTTCTTGTCTTTACAATTCCGCACTTATATTTCTAGCTTGCTTATTGTAATTAAATTGCCTAGCTAGGAGCATAACTTGTTTAGACTAAGTCATTGAATTGGATAAATTGTTAATTTGTTAAAAACTTTAAAAACCTCCTATTCACCCCCCTCTAGTCGGTTATCCTTGATCCTACACCGGGCGGCCGTGTCTGGGTGTGTGGACTGAATGATCTCTGCCGGTTCACCACACACACACTTCGGGACCGGCAAACGTGGTGGCACTGGAGCATCTTTCATTGAAAAATCCGGGTATTTTAGTCAAGTTTCCTCTTCTGCGCCAAGCGATTGCGCTCGCAACATCCTCTTGTAGAAGTTTGCCGAAGAGTCCATAGCCGGGTCTCGTATAATTTTGCGCTGTACATAACAAGCAAGACAGAAAAACTTTAAATTACGACACTGAGTGACGACCGGACGAACTAGGTCTGTTGGGACAATCCTTCATTGAGTGCCCAGGGGTCTTGCATATCCTGCACTTCACTGTGCGGCTAATACTGGCACGTTGACTAGCATCCATGTCATTCGGAGCGCGCGTCTGCCGTCGCCCTTCCCTATTCTCTTCAAGTCCTGTTGGGACCCGATTGCACCATGTCGGGCCAAAGATCCTTGTAGTTCATTTCCAAACCATACGAGTGAAACTCTCGCTCCATGTACCGAATAGGTGCCGCATGTCGTAGTACTCGAGAGATGTATGGTGTAGCCATCATCGCATTTGTGCACATGCCTTGTACACGTCGCGAGCATGGTTTGTGGAAGAGCTTTGGCTTGTTGCGGTGCATGTCGCCACATCACCCGTGGTGCATGCCTTTTCTTTCCCCAGCATGACTATTGACGATTTACGCCGAAGCTTGATCTCGTATTTCGCCGAGGCCGTCGATCACCCGAATGTCGTGCATTCGGGCCTTCTCCATCTTCCGATCCATGTGTCTCTGCATGTTCTCCGACCACTGCTTGCCTTCGTCCATCTGTCGCTTGGCTGCGGTGGCTCTATTCACGAAATAACCAACGGTGCGAGTCCATGTCTCCTGGACAACCGCAGTGATAGGGAGCCCGCGCACACCTTTCAGGACGCTATTGTAGACCTCAGACATGTTGGTCGTCATAACGCCGTACCTCGCACCGTCTTTGTCATAGAGGAGGGACCATTTCTCCAATTCAGGAGCGTGGTCGTTAATCCACTGGGAGAAGGTTATGGCGCTACTAGGTTGCTCCCTCTCCGGAGTGGACTCCCTTGTATGTCTCGTAGTCCGGTGTTCAAGGTCTCTCCAAATAGACTCAAACTTCCGTCGCTGGTTCTGCATACACAATGCCTTGAACGTCTTCATGAGTTCCTGATTGCGGAACCGCGTGAACAAGTTAGATGCAAGATGCCTCATGCACCACCTGGATTGCACGTCGTTCCACTGGTGAGATGGATCCATCCCACGCTGCATGATGTTGATGGCCGCCAACAACCCAGCATTGCGGTCTGTGACTAGGCAGACGTTGGCCCGGTCTCCCACCACGGCCCTCTTCACGTTCTCCAAGAACCACAGCCAGCTGGATGTGTTCTCGCTCTCGACAATGGCAAATGCAACCGGGAGAAGTTGGTCATTCGCATCGGCCGCCACCGCGGTGAGGATGGTGCCCTTGTACTTCCCAGTGAGAAAAGTGCCATCCATCGTTAGCACGGGACGGCAGAACTTGAAGCCCCGATGGCTCGAAATGAAAGCCCAGAACACCCTATCCAGTATGAAGTGGTTGGGCCCTTTTTCAGCATCTTCACGCTCCAGCTTGTTTATGTACGTGCCGGGGTTTGATCCGGCAATCTGGTGAAGCAATCTCGGCACAAGGTTGTACGCCTCTTCGTATGTCCCGTACATAGTCTCGATGACTTTCTGCTTGGCTCGTCGAACCTTGCTGTAGCTAACTGGATAGCCAACCTGATTGACGACTTCCGACATCATCAGCTTGGGGGAGACAGACACGTCCGCCTCAACTAGGTGCGTGATGAGGTTTGCAACATATGCGGAAGTCACGTTCCGATGCTGCCGCAGGGGCTCGCTGAGCTCGCAGGTGTGGTCGATCAGCTCCTTGACCGTGAAGACCGAGCCAAAGATCTTTGCTCGGAGAGCGCTGACCTTGCCAGGGCAGCCTTCTACTATGCACTTCACTGCGTACTTCCCTAGGTTGGACCGGTGCACTCGGTACACACGGCTGATGGACAAAGCGTACCGTGCTATAGCTTGTTGCACGGCCACCTTGTTCGGGAAGCGCTGCCCAACTAAGAGGGTGTCGGCTTCAAACCCCCACTGGGAGCCTTCTTCTTGCGGTAGTACGAGCGAACGCACCGCGATATCATCAAGTCTCGATGCCACGTAAGGACCACCGGCTTCGTGTGCGTCCTCGTCGGTACCATCCGAGCTTGGGTCGGTGTCCTCGTCGGACTCCAACCCGAGAGTCTCGTCCGGTAGATACTCGTGGCAGTCGATGCGGGCCGACCACCATGTTTCCGCCCCCTCATTTGGCTCAAAATTAGGCACGGGACTTCCCTCCGAGGCAGCACATTCCGTGCTGCCATCTTGACTTCAGTGCGCTTGCCCGCTTATGCTGAACCTCGGCATCATCAGGGTTTCCAGACGCCCTATGTACGAAATTGACGTACACCATAGGCTTCCCGTGAATGGCCGCCTCGGGCTGGGAGACAATCTCCATGTACTGCCTCCATGCTATGCTTCCATCCACCTTTACGAGCTCCCACACATAATTGGTGCAGGTGATCGCCTCAATTATAACTTTCTTCGTCCTTGGCTCCGTGAGGAACTCCCTCCGGATGCAGCCAGCTCGTGAATATTCATCGCGTGGAGCCCCTCCGCCCGGACCACCTTGTACTGGCATCTCGACATGTCCAACCCATCGTGTCCGGCTCGTACAAGGCCATCGCCGTAAAATACAATCAAGTCTTGCATGTTCGAAAATACCTAAACCCACAACAACCACTAAATAATTACGACTAATTAATTAGCACTAAACTAATTCATTACTACTGAACTAACTAATTACGACTAATTAACTATCTCTAAACTAACTAATTACGGTTGATTAATTACCACTACAAAATACCAGTACTTTATTTCCACTAACTTGATATGCTGTAACGATGAGTACTAAACTAATTACGACTAATTAATTAGCACTAAACTAATTTATTACTAGTGAACTAACTAATTACGACTAATTAGCTATCTATAAACTAACTAATTACGGTTCATTAATTACCACTAAAAATACCAAAGACTTTATTTCCACTTACTTCATATGCTGTAACGATGACTACTAAACTAATTACGACTAATTAATTAGCACTAAACTAATTCATTACTACTCGACTAACTAATTACTACTAATTAATTACCCATAAACTATCTAATTACGACTAGCTAACAAAGACTAACTAATTACGACTACGGCAATAACGGCAAAAGCATAACACAAATTACCTGCCCTTCGGAGGAAGTAATAAATCACCCTTCGGAGGAAGTAATAAATCACCCTTCGGAGGAAGTAATAAAATTAATTATGTTACGTTCTCTGAGTTCTCAGCGACGAGCGCAAGAACGAAATCAAACGCAATTGATATGACCAAGAGCGAGTGCCAGAGTCCGGTATTTATAGCCGAGTGGAGGAGGAGTCGCGGCCTTGGCGCCGGGAATTCCGTAAGCATTGGCGCCGGAATTCCTGGATAGGGCGACAGATGTGCGGAGGAGGAAGGATGGACGGTGGAAAATAGGGCCACCAACGATTTTTTTAAGCCCGGCGCGCGCCCACCTCGCGCTCACAAGACGCCCTCACGCCACGCGGCGGCGGCGGCGCGGCGCGGGGCCCGGCGGGCGCGCGCGCGCTGGCGGCGCGTGTGGTCATGTGCGCGCAACTGCGCGTGGCCCGCAAGGGCGCAGCGCCGCGTGGCGCGGTTGCGCGCAGCGCCGCAGCCAGCCACAGGCGCGAGCGAAGCAGCGCGCCATCTTGGCAGCCATCTTGCGCTGCGGGCGCAGTTCGCTCCCGCCGCGCCACGCCTGGCGCGGGCGGGCGCGCCAAGCGCGTGCGCGCAGCCCTGGCTGGCGCGCGCGCGCCAGTTCGCCAGTGGCGGCCGCCGCGCCGCGCGCGCGCTTGCGCGCGCGCCGCTTCACACATGGCAATTGGCGCGCCGGCGCGCCAAGTAGGTTAAATTTGCAAATTCGCGTACGGGCTGGTTAAAACCGCAAATACGATATCAAAATCGGCCGTATCAGCCAAAAATTCACTACTAGCAACAATAAAAGATAGGGGCACTTGTCGTATATGTACTTCTGATACAATCGCTAACATGTCATGAATGTTGGTGAATTCAATACGCGGATGTCGCTAGTACAATCGATAGGCTTACTCACAAACGCACGATGCTGCAACCTGAAGATGGATGCGTATCCTCTGTGCTCTTAGTTGAAGAAAAAGAACGGAGTTATCAGAATGAGCTAGAAAGAGTAAACTGAAATGGTTTCAACAGAGTTCAGTGCACACAATCAATTCTCTCTTACGACAATAAACCTTCTTAGACAAAATGGTAGAATGATTGCAAACAACAGGTTTTCAAATGCGACAGCCAGAACTGGAGAGTCGGATTAATAAGTACCCAAGGATACAATCTTTTATGTGATCAAGGCTATTCACTTGTAATATTTCAGTTAAACCTTCAGGGATTTGTTGGACAATTTGGACTGAGAATTCTAGGACCTGCCAACTGCAAGGGAAAACTTGAGAGCTGACAGCTTAATGCTATAACCCAGCCAGCACCAGCAAATGGATCACCTGTACTATCAGTGAAATATGATCTGCTTAGAGGCCGCACCTTCTAAACATGGAATACTTTTGAAGCCATGAGATCTCTGTATGAATATAGATAAGATGCCCATTAGCCACCATCATTCAACGATTACTCTATCATCAATTCATCATCATTGCTTGTACCGACCTGATTAATGGACATGATGTGTCAGATTGTCTCGGAGAGTTGAACCATGCAATTGGCTCAGTATGAATCACTAGCACACCGCGTATCGCTGTAGAAGGTGCATTTGTTGGATCAGCGAGATCCTCAACAAAACTCTGCCGTGGAAGCTTCTTTCCCGACGGCTCTAAACCCTAGCATGCACTGGTTTCTCGAGGAATGTATGCACGAACATAGATGATCACCACAGGACGGTGTTGAAAATAAGTTGAGGCGACTTGTTGTGAGTCCTCTCGTATGGTGGGCACGGCATGGATGCTCTTCAGGTGGCCAATATTAGCTTCTTCTCTTGCGAGTAGTGACTTGTGACGCTTTAATTTGGTACCCAGTTTTGATTCTATTGCTACAGCACAATACTAGTATTATTGATTTCAATTGTGGCATTATGTTGAACTTCACTCACTGATAGTACAAAGTAATGTAGTTGAGGGCTTTACAGATAGCCATTGTGCTAGCTTACTGACACATGAAAACTCACATTAATTATATATTGGCACCAATACCATTGGTAATGAGTACGTCACGAACACCCTATAGAATTATTTGTCGAATTGCTTAGGTTTCTAGCTTACTAAACAAGACACCTCGAAGAAACCTAGTAAAAATTAAAGAGCTTAAACTTACCGGTGAATCCAAATAAGAATTCAGACTTCACCATCTCTGCGAAGGCTTAATCGTTCAAGATGATTGTTTCTCAAGATATGCTAGTTTTCTATACTGTCCGTTTCTTATTAAGACAGAAAATAAGGGCCTATTAGTGCATAGCACGGAACTTTCCTGTGATCTTCGTGTGACAAGATTGAAGGCTATTCACTCCAGTGAAAATGTACAGTCTTTGAGGCTTCGAGGGACAAACGAAGATAGCAGAGCATTGAGTTGGAAGGCTATATGGCACTCCATACACCTCTAAGAAATCACCTATTGCCTTCTCAGTGATTGATGATGGATCAAGCTCCATGGAAAGTTTGGACTAGAATGCTAGCACTTGCAATCTGCAAGGGAACTTTTGAGCATTGCTAGTTTTTTTTAGAACTACGAGCATCGCTAGTTTGTGCAGCTAGGTTTTTTTTAATTTAAAAAAAGTAGAATTGGTGGTACAAATTTGCCAACCCTAGAAGGCACTAGTTGACATTGAATTGGTGGTACAAATTTGCCAACCCTAGAAGGCACTAGTTGACATTGGATTTGCCAAATTTCCGTGACACTTATATGAATTTTCATTAAGGGTAACAAATGCAATTACATAAGAACAGAAACTTGTAAGAATTTTTGAGAAAATCATAAACAATACAAACTCCTAAAAATTTTACATAAGAAACTACGCTAGGCCTGGAACCCTCACAAAAAGATTCATAAATTTGGACTTTGTTTGCTCAGTACAAAAATTCAGAAAAACTTCAGCCTTTAAATCTAAAATTATGGAATTTAACTCTCTATCTCTCTCCTCTCGCTGACACATGGGACCCGCTTGCTTGAACCTTTTGTCCACCTCCGCTCGCCCTCGCTAGTGCACACCCGCGTGAGCTCCACCCGCTTGCCCACCGTTTCGCCGCGTCACCCACTGTTTTGGACCCCAATTGCTCCCGTTGCCTCCACCTACCTCCACTCATGCTGCCCACCCCCTTAATGACGCCCAACGACCACCCTGGTGGAGACGCCGAAGCCGAAGGTTTGAGCCCATGTTCTTGCCGTGCATCTCGCGAGATTTTCACCCCTATTTAAGCTTCCGAGCGCGTCTCTCTCGCTCAAGCTCGCCCCTCGTTTACTCTCGTGTCTTCTCTAAGCTCCAAACTCCTTGAATCACAGAGAACGAGAGCACCGCTCTCGGCGCCAGTGAGCTCGGCCGCCGACCTAGGCATGGCGCCCGAGCTCACGGACCGTGCCGTGTCGGCCCGGACAAGATTAGCCCGACGGGCCGGCAAGAGCCCATTGCACTCCGTCGTGGTCGTTGTCGCCGCTACGCACCTCCTCCTCAGCTAGCATCGTTGCACACCCTTGGCTGCTGGACTTGGCGAAGGGGTGGAGCCAAGGAGGCATGCGGGGCGGGTCATGCCATGCCGAGCTCGGCACTATACGTGTCGGGTCAGGTCGGCCCGTTACGCACCTCCTCCTTAGCCAGCACCGTTGCACACCCTTGGCTGCTGGACTTGGCGAAGGAGTGGAGCCAAGGAGGCATGCCGGCCGGGTCATGCCACGCCGAGCTCGGCACTATACGTGTCGGGCCAGGTTGGCCCGTTACACAAAATTACCAACCTAAACATGACACATCCCGCTTGACTGTACTCACTCAGTCCAACTACAATGCCAAAACCACGTCAGTCCGATCCATTTGGACGCCACTGGCCCGAGCCGACTGGTTAATGGAAACGGTCTTCCGTCTAAAAAAAATGTACCCAGCCCCCAAATATGTCTCACCAAAATTAGACCCAGAGTTTTCGAAAAAATTGCGAGGCTGTCCGATCCCGGCCCGGCCCGCGGCCCAGGTCTGCACCAACACCAACGACACCGTGCCGGAGACGGAGAGGGGAGGTGCCATGCCATCTCGCGCGGCGGAGAATCGGCCAGCGAGGCGGGTTCTTTTCTTCTTCCCCTTCGAGGCTTCCAGATGGAGGGAGGGAAAGAAAGAACAAACTGCTTGGCCTACGACGAAGCAACATTTCTTTTCAGTACGGCGGCCGGAGGAAGACAGACCGAGAGGGAATTAGGAAGATGTTTATCCAGAAGGTGATGCTGTTTCTAATTGTTATCTTCCGCCATTAATCCGCAGTAGCTCAAAGATTCGTTGCCTTTTTTTATATGTGGGCAATAATTTTGGTGGATTTTCTTGGGGCGCGCGCAGGCATGGAGGACGGCGGCGTTTGGGCTCTACGGCTTCACCCAGTTCACCAAATCCGGTTTCGTGTAAGCCTAATTCCGCCCAACCATGTCGCAAAATTTCCGCTTTGTACTGAGTAGTCTGTGTCCCTCGAAGAGAGAGAGAGAGAGAGAGAGAGAGAGAGAGAGAGAGTAGCCTGTGCGATTTTGTCATCCGATTGTGTTTCGTTGTGAAAATGGGAGTTCCTCACAATCCCGGCTCGGCCGTGTAGGAGCCGTTGTTCGTTTTGTTGAATTTAGCACAGCAAAACTGAGCTGTTCCTCCCGTCGGAATCAATCCCATTTTTAGGATACGATTGATTTGCCTATTGTTGATACATGACTAAGGCCACAAGAGCACTGTGTGAATTGTGAACCAATACCCAAACGTCCTTTTAGTTTTATCTGCTGAGAGTGTAGTTTAATGACATCTGGACTGGTAGTACGAAGATGCAGAATTCCTATTTGCAAATTGCATGTAAAGGGATTACACGGTTCTCGCAGGAGCAGATAGGATCAAAGTATAAAACTATTTGAGCCCGTGTGGTTTGAAAATGGGGCAAAAGCTATTTGCATGTAGAGGGGACTTCAGGGTAGCAATTTTCGCACGGTTTGGCATTGTTCCTGATACTATCAAAGGATGCAATTGTTGGTACAATAGTTGCTTTCGTTTTTATGGTCAAACTAATGAGGCTTCAATTACTCAGGGAACACGCCAAGAAATTCAGAGAGGAGGATATGCAGATCCGGTTGGATGGAAAAAATTGCCTTGTAACTGGAGCAAATTCTGGCATAGGTTTTGCTACAGCTGAGGGCTTGGCTTCACAGTATGAATATATTCCTTTTTGACTGTGATGATTTGCTCTGAAAAAAAGTTAAGTTCTTTTCACCACGTGTTAATATGTGATATTGCTGGAAACATTGTTTTTTTATTCTTCCAGTGGTGCCACAGTTTATTTGCTTTGTCGTAACAAAGAAAGGGGAGAGACTGCTCTCAATCAAATAAGATCCAAAACTGGCAATATGAATGTTCATCTGGAGGTATGATACTTCAACACTTGTTTTTCCTTCTGGTTAATTTGCAAGATCCAACTCTTGTTGATGTTTTATGGTAAAATTATGGGTGAGCTAACACTTCAATTATTGTCATGTCGCAGATATGTGACCTTTCATCTATTAATGAAGTCCAATCATTTGCAACAAAATTCTCTTCCATGGACAAACCACTCCATGTCCTGGTGAGCTTTGCTGCTTCAAAATATTGTGTTTCTTATCTCTGGCTGCAGCTTATTTTTAATTTGCGTTATAACCAGATAATTCAATGAACTTTCTCTAGAATTACATTAACTACAAGCTGGAATAAACAGATATATCTGTTCTTGTAGGTTAACAATGCTGGCTTACTAGAGCACAAGCGTGCAACTACATCAGAAGGGTGTGTGATACTCTGTAATGTATTATGCTTATTCATTTTTTCCCCTGGTTATTTTCAAACTGATGTGTCCATTTATAAATGCTATACATCCACCATTTATCATGCTAACTTTTAAAATTGAAAAAATTGTGCTTCATTTTTTTCTTCTTTTTTCCTTTTAAAAAATAGGTTGGAGCTCAATTTTGCTGTGAATGTAGCAGCAACATACACTTTAACAGAGCTAGTGATGCCATTGTTGGAAAAAGCAGCACCTGATGCTCGTGTCATTACGGTTGCATCAGGAGGAATGTACACTGAGCCATTGAACAAGGATTTGCAGGTATTTTTTTTTTCCTTTCATGGAAGCAGAATGTTGAAAAGTAGGTATGAAAATTGAAAAGGAAACCTAAATCTTAACCTGAAGTTGGCGGTTTGCCAATGGCTTAGCAAAATTGCCGATTGCCTTTCTCATTTGATTTCACTTAATGGTATTACTGTCTTTTGTAGTGATTTCGGGAAAATTGTGTGTATCCCGTAGGATCCCACACCTTTTATTTATAGTCTCAAAGAAGAGTCCAACTCTCATACAACTTGTTATTTAGATTTAATACGAACTCTCCAACACCCCCCCTCAAGATGAGCCAAAGATATCAATCATGCCCATCTTGTTACATATTGTAGACCCTTCAGTAGAACTTAACCCTTTAGTAAAACGGTCAGCCAACTGTTCACCAGACTTACATACTCCAACTTCAATATCTTGCCATTGAGCTTTTCCTTGATGAAAAACCTATCAATCTCAACGTGCTTGGTACGATCATGCTGAACTGGGTTGTTAGCAATGTTGATTGCAGATTTATTGTCACAATGCAACACCAAGAGATTATTCCTCCATACCCGAAGCTCAGACAATAAATACTTCATCCATATCATTTCACTCACACTCAATGCTATTGCTCTATACTCTGCTTCTGCAGTAGATCGAGCCACAACCTCCTGCTTTTTTTCCATGACACAAGGTTACCTCCCACAAAGATGCAACATCCGGAGGTAGACCTCCTGTCATCCACACTGGTCGCCCAATCAGCATCACAATACCCTTCCACATTCAGATGTTGATTCTTCCTGAACCAAAGGCCTTTCCCAGAGCTACTCTTCAAATACCGCAGGATTCGATAGACAACATCCATGTGTCCTGTTCTGAGATCATGCATATATCGACTAACCACACACACTGCATATGAAATATCAGGTCTTGTATGACACAAATAGATGAGACGCCCAAAAAGCCTTTGAGAAGCTTCCTTGTCAACTGGATCTCCTGACTTAGCACATAGCTTGTGGTTCCTATCAATAGGTGAAGCAATAGGGTGACAACCAAGCATACCTTTTTTTGCCAGCAGATCAAGGACATACTTCCTCTGGGAGAGAACTATACCATTCGAAGAACGAGCAATCTCAATCCCAAGAAAGTATTAAAGAGGTCCAAGATCTTTCACCTCAAATGCCTCTCCCAGTTTTTCATTCAAGGACTTGATTTCCTCAGCATCATCTCCAGTAATCACAATAACATCAACATAGACTGCCGATATGGTGATATTTGATCCTCTATGCCTATAAAACACAGTATGATCACCATTGCACTGAGAATAGCCCATTTACAGACTGCACGCCTGAATCTATCAAACCACGCCCTTGGAGACTGCTTCAGACCGTATAAAGACTTCTTGAGTTTACACACCTTCCTCTCAGTCTGTTTGTTCTCAAAGCCTGGAGGAATCTCTATGTATACCTCCTCTTGTATATCACCTTGTAGAAAAGCATTCTTCACATCTAACTGATGTAGGGGCCATTCGAAGTTAGTTGCATAGGAGATCAACGTTCTTACCGTGCTTATCTTCGCCATTGGTGCAAAGGTATCATCATAGTCTATTCTATATGTTTGACTATAACCTTTTGCTACCAACTGTGACTTGTATCTCTCTATCTTGCCTTCAGAAGTTTGCTTAATTGTAAATATCCATTTGCATCCTACTGCCCTTTTTCCTGCTGGAAGTGGAACAAGATCCCATGTCTTGTTCTTCTGAAGTGCACTAAGTTCCTCCTTCATGGCATCCTTTCACTTAGGATCCTATTTAGCAACTCGTCAATCCTTTGGAACATGCACTGTCTGAAGATATGCAATGAATGCTTTGTATGCAGGTGAGATATGAGAATATGAGATGAAATTTGCAATGTCATGCTCAAAGCCATACCGGACTGAAGGCTTTCCTGCATTAGCTCTAGTTTCCCTACGTTGTATAAGTGGTAACTCTAGATGGAAGCGATTAGAATGAACATTACCACTCGCCCCAAGGGGAGGCAAAGAACTGGATGGAGAGAGACCCAAGGAGGGATTTGGGATTGGATCAACTGACAAGGTTGGTACATTCGGGTCGTTCAGTCGTGGCAATGCCGGCTGATCAGAAAGCTCCGCCGTTGGTGGCTCGGGTGCTGACTGCTTGTCTCTCGGCTTCTCTCCCTGTTTCCCAAAGCATCTTCGTTGATAAATCTTCAATTCTTTTGGGGCTATCACATCTCTCGCATATTCCGTTAGGTTTGGGCACGGAATTGTCCCCACAATGACTTCTTCTTCTCGTTGACTCTCATTGTCCCTCTCTCGACTGTCGCCCTCTTTGATAGAAGAGAACTCCAAAAACTGATCAAGTTGGTCAAGAGTACTTCCACTCATGTAGTAAGGCTCAAACTCTCGGAATATCATATCCATACTCACGAACAACTTTTGTTCAACTGGGTTCCAGCATCTATAGCCATTCTGACTTGATGAATAGCCTATAAAGATACATTTCAATGCTTGTGGATCCAGTTTGCCAACAGCGGGTCGGTGATCTCGTACAAAACACACACAACCAAACACCTTGGGAGGCACCTTGAACTCCCGTTGACCCAAAAGAAGTTCAGCTAGAGACCTCATACCAAGTATTCGAGACGACATGCGATTGATGAGATACACTGCCGTCATTACTGCCCTACTCCACAATTCCTTTGGCACATTCATCTGAAATATGAATGAACGTGCTACCTCCAACAAATGTGAGCGGCGGTGGCTCGCGACGCCGAAGCGGCGGTGGCTTGTGCCCACGAGGCGCGGCGGCAGCCGGCTGGCCGAGGCGGCGGCCCGCGCAACCCGAAGCGGTGGTGGCGGCCACGCGACGCCGAGCGGCGGTGGCTGTGCCACGAGGCGCAGAATGGCGTGGCTCGGCGGCGCGGCGGTAGCCCGCGCAACCCGAGCGGTGGCGGCGGCCCACGCAGCTCGAGCGGCGGCGGCTGAGGTACGCGAGGGCTAGGGCTAGGGTTTGGTGGTGGATGGGTACGGGGGCTTTGATACCATGTAGTGATTTTGGGAAAATTGTGTGTATCCGGTAGGATCCTACACCTTTTATTTATAGTTTCAAAGAAGAGTCCAACTCGCATACAACTTGTTATTTAGATCTAACACGAACTCTCCAACATCTTTTTATGCATGTTATAGAAACAGAAACCGTGTAGCCATTCAGTATTCCTTTTGTCATTGAAAATGAACTGGCCTGTGAAAAGTACATCTTTTATTTCTCATAACGAGATGTTGCAGTTATAGCCCTTCTCACTATTGTTTTAAACTTCAGTTCAGCGAAAGCAACTTCGATGGGACACAGCAATATGCTCGAAACAAGAGAGTTCAGGTTTGTGAACCTTGAAGCCTTGTATTCTTTCTAACCAAGTCTACACGAGAGCGAGAATTTAATATGATCTCGGAACTTCCCTTAGGTTGCACTCACTGAATGGTGGGCTGAGAAATACAGCAGCAAGGGGGTCGGTTTCTACTCAATGCATCCAGGATGGGCTGATACACCTGGAGTCGCCAAGAGTTTGCCCGGACTTTCAGAGAAGTAGGCTTTTCTGTTCTCCCAATTGCCCCTCTTGGTCCATTTATGTTTTGTAATATGAACCCGCTAACTTGTGGTTTACCTCTTGGTGTAATATATTATCATAATTACTATGTCAGATTGCCTGGAAACCTGAGATCAAACGACGAAGGGGCAGATACAGTGATCTGGTTGGCTTTGCAACCGAAGGAGAAGTTAGTCCCAGGGGATTTCTACTTCGACCGAGCAGCAGCACCAAAACATTTGAAGTTTGCGGGGACTGCAGCATCCCATGCGCAGATAGGTTCCATTGTTGATAGCATTCGCTCCACCTGTGGTCTCGCTGCAAACTCATAAGCTTCTTGCTGAATTGACGGTAAGTGGCTGAGTGCATGATGCATGGACCGACAAAAAGAGAGTTATGATTTTGCACCAGGTGGTAGGGTACTATTCTACCACTAGACCACTGGTGCCTGTGATGACGAACTGCTTTAGTTCATTTACCAATGTTTACAAACAGCCCTTAATCCCTGAATTCCGGATTACATAGGTACTTTCTTGCAGTACACAGTGTAGTGATCTCACTGTGTTGTCTTGTGTAGGAAACGCGGGTATTTGTAACAGAAAGCTATTTTCCCAGAACTCTACATTTAGGTACCTTTTCTCATATACTTATAGATGGATCAATACAGATCTGGATCCTTTGCTGTAATGCATAGGATCATGGTTAAAAAAAACCAGAATTGGGCACTTTTTCGGTCACTGGTCGGAAACGGTAACTAGCCAGTTGCCGGATTTATCGGAAAAAAATTAGATAAAATTAGTTTGAATTTGCTTAAAAATCAATCGAAATTTGAAAACTGAAATTTGAATATGTTAAACTGGGAAAAACCGGTCAGTTTTTTCGTTCCCGGTCCCCACCGGCAAGACCGGTTACTGGCTAATTTTTTTATCTCTGCATTGGATCCCTATGTGAACAGTGTGGAAGCGGGAAATATTTACACTAGTGATTTTACTGTAGCAAAAATACTACAGTGATTCATACGGACCTTTGTTGTTTGATAGGCCGATGTGATCTCATCCTAATGCCACACATTGTAGATCTTTTGTATTTTTTTTTCCAATGCAGAGGATCCCGATCCGACCAATACATGTTTGTACCCTAATGGCCTCTTTAGAATGCAACAATTTAAAAACGCATGAATAACAAAAATACAAGATTGAAATAGCGTGACTTGTAGAATCTCGTAGGGAAACAAAACCACAGGAATTGCTCAAAGGATGCGTTTGGATCATGTATAGACAATTTTCCTTTGGATTGCAATCTTCTATTTTCGCTCCAAATTTCCTTTGTTCCAATCCAATAAGTGCCTAAATCATTTCAGCACACTCCCCACACATAATAAAGGTCGACCGGTGACTTCGCGCGCCGTCGGATCGAGCTGGTGGGCGGCCTGGATGGATTGCTGGCGAGAGAGAGGGGGGCAGATCAGTCCCATTGTCCTCCGAGCTCAACACATCTCCTCTCGCGCCTATGTACCCCCGACGGTCGTTTCATCACCAGCGCCGCCTCTCCGCCTCGCTCTGCTGCCGAGTGGCGTCGGCGGCCGCGGTACCGGGAACCCAAATCCTACCTGGCAAGCGGCTACGACAAGCGAGGCGGGCGACAGCCTGGCTACACGAGGCGAGCGGCGCGCAGCGGAAGGACTTGGCTTTGGTCGTCCCTCCCATCGGTGAACGACCATCCCTCCTTTCGCCCAACGTTCCTTGCCGCCTGCCCCCATCGCCTAGGCTGGCGCCGACCATCCTGTTCTAAGCTCTAGGCTCCTCCTGTTTCACTGTTCATTTTCCTGCGCGGCGGCGATGGGAGAAGGAAGAAGAGGAGGGGGGAGATGAAGGCGTGCGTGAAGGCAGCGGGGAGAGGCTTCCTCTGGTGCGTCCCCAAACCAGGCAACCGTGTCACAGCTCTCCCGGAAGCCATGGAACAGGTCCGGCCAGAGCTGATGAAGAAAGGGCACCAAGTGGCAAGATGAATTAACTGAATGGATTAGTTGGGTCAAATGGGCCGTATGTGTTAAGTTAAATGGGTTGTAACGCAGTGGAGTAGAGTACAAGTTAACGACTGTAATTGCATATCATAGACGGTTATTGGTGGTAGTATAATAGACAGATGTTAGTAGTAGCCGTCTGTGATTGTATATATATCACAGACGGTTGTTAGTAGTAGCCGTCTGTGAGTATCATTCACAGACGGTTTATTTGACAAAACCGTATGTGATAGTTCACTCTATACCTAAATATATTTTAATTTTTTGGCCAGCTTCAGGTAATGCTAACCATGCCCTCTGAAAACAAGCAAACATAAAATAGATATATCACAATTAATTTGATATAGAACAATTCAAAGTGATTTACAAACTCAATATCAATTACAAAGTCACTTTAATGATCTAATTACAAAGTGATTTGATTACAGCTCAAAGCGAATTACAATAAATCAGAGTCGTCGGGGTAAAACTCTACACTATCTTTAATGATCTCTCCCTTTATGAAGGTGACGAGTCGTCCTTGAACTTCCACGAGTAAATCCAGATCGAAGCTACTTTCTGGTATTTTTATGCACTGTCGCTAGCAAGAGTAAAGTAGTAAGTATATATATGTAAATTCAAAATTATGAAACAATTATCAAGAGATTGACCTCTGGATCCTTCGGCTTAGCACTTGTGATTTCCAGCATATGACGATAAACATAGAATGCACATATGTTGCCTTGACGTAGTTGTTGGTGGCACTGCAAAAATAGAAGTGTGATATAGGATATAGGTATAGCCAGTTCGAGAGGCCAGGTTACGAAGTGTGAGCAGGTACCAGAAATCGCGTCCTGTGTCGCTGTTTGGCGCCCGGTTCATTGTGTGTCTCTCCCTCGGCAGCATAAGCGCTAAAGGACCTCCGTGATCCCAAAAAGTTATCATCGGACATTTCAAATGAACGAAGACTACAATGGAGTTACGTATGAAGGAAATGAGCATACTTGTCGAGTACTTTTTGCATAAGGGTGAAGTCGTGCTTGTTATTGACTAGAGAATCAAGGTATATTACCTTGTTCCACTTTGATACAATGATTAGAAGGACCCAGTATTACCTACCCATGTATGTTGCTTTAGTCATTAAACATAAGTTCATGTTGCGTATAAAGAACAAATAAAATTTGTATAACAAGTAGTGAAGCACTTACCCCAGGTTGAAGGGCACCAGCATGTAGTTCTTGTTGTTATGAGTATGCAATCCCTTCGTTATGTACTTCTTGACGTAGTTTGCGTCTTCGCGGATGCATTGCTCTGAGATCAAATGTGGGTAGAGGAAACCCGTCGGTTGTCACCATTCCTGGCATTATTCAATCATGTATCTATACATAAGCAATGGGTTATGACATTTATCGGTATTGCGTGACTGTAGAACTTGATTGTATACACTTACAGTGTCCAACATCGTAGAAGTGAGGCGTTGATGGCGTCGAGGTTGAATAGATCAAATCAGTCTTTGAAGCACACGACGAAGTAGCCCGACTTGTGGTGGAAATTGTTCTCATTGTAGCTGACAGTGAATCTGATAGGTCAGTCTTCTCTCGCTTCGTCGGTCTGCCGCATATACTAGTCCTGCAAAGTTTGGCAAGCCAAATCAATGTTGTGTCAGAGGCCAACTACATTCCGAGGGAGAACGTCCCAGGTTTGTGAGGCGCCTTAATCTTCTTCGATTTGGCCTTAGAGCCTCGTGTGCTAGTTGTCTTCCTAGAAGACGACTCGACAACCTTTTCTTGTTTCTTCGGCACCATCTCCACGGTACGGGATACGAAGGCCTTCTGAAGCTGCACTGCAGGGTCCAAGGCGATGTCCCTCTTGAGCCATTGAACAGAAGTGTGCACGACATCCCCTAGTGTTATGATGTCTTCGTTCGGGTGCTTCTCCAGCGGGATGGATATCAAATTATCATGTATCATGTCCACCTAGACCTTGGCGTAACCCTGTGCCAGCTGGGCATCGTGCACCACTATCTCTTCGTGGCATGGAAACACCACCCCCGCCCAGCTTCAACATGAATGGACCCAACAAGCACTTGGAGTCTACAGGGCGTGAGAACCTACAAAACGATACACAATTAGCTAATGCGTCCTACAATTCTATCTTTGGAGTATCCTGGATATATACATTACCTGGATGGGGTCGATAGGTAATTGGGCATCACCAAGTTCAGGAAGTGCAGGCGTGGACGCGACGCTACTCCGATGTTGAGGGGGACTGGCTACCAAAATCACGGGGGCGTCTTGCTACAGGTTGAGGATTTGCTTCGTGGTGGGCTTGGTTGCCTTCTTAGGCGTACTCACCGTCTTCTTCAAAGCAGCCGTGCTTGTTAGAGACGATTCTTGTTAATAACCGTCTGTGATACACATCACAGACGATTTTAATTGCAAACCGTCTGTGATAAGTAAACATCACATACGGTTCTTGTTAATAACCGTATGTGATAATTATATATCGCAGACTGTTGTAGTTTATAACCGGTTGTGATATGTATCACAGACGGTTTATTCCCCTAAACCGTATGTGATAGTTCCTTCCATATCTAAAAAATATTCTATTTTTCTCCTACTAGCATCATATATCAGAAGTATCACCTTTTAGTGAAACTGTATATGTATCACAGACGATTCTTAAACAATAACCGTCTATGACATTCCAAGACTGTCGGTTCAAAACTGTTATCTGTAATACATATCACAGACGGTTCTTAACAAGAACCGTCTGTGATATGTGCCATTAAATATCTGGTCATCCCCTCAGATCTAGATCTATATGTAGTGAGGTATGCATTATATATGCAGCTGCTTTGAAGGAGCCAGCCGACTCTGGGGCGCGTTGGTGAAAGAAATATATTATATTTTCAAGTGTGCTAGATCTACTATTTGTTCTTGGTGATCTAAGGTTAGTATTCCTTTGTCTCTGATGCGGCTGCTTTTTTTGGTGGTCATCCACGCAACATGAGGAGGATGAGACAGCAGCCACGCCAGATTCATCGATCAAGCCTGCAAGTTCAAGAAGCATAGCTGCCAGGAGAGCGCATGAAGAGGCTACTTCGCTAGCATTCCTCCAGACACAACTGCAGGCCTCGGATGTGCCACACAGCATGTAAAATCCTCCTCCTTATGCTGCTTGGGCACCTCTGAGGCCTGCAGTTGTGTCTAGAGGAATGCCAGCGAAATAGCTTCTTCTTGCGATCTCCTGGCAGCCATACTTCTTGAACTTGCAGGCTTGATGAAGTTGGCGTGACTACTGTCTCATACTCTTCATGCTGAGTGGATGACAACCGAAAAAACGATTATCAGAGACGGTTCTTGTTAATAACTGTCTGTGATAAATATCACAGACGGTTCCATTTACAAACCGTCTGTGGTAATTATATATCTGGAGCATGCTAGAGTTGAAGATGGAACGCATCCTGAACTATATCAAGTAGCTGGAGAAGATTGTGTATGTGTGCATATTTCATTGTTATAGTTTTTGGTATATTTGTTAAGTAGTCGGGAAAGTATATCACAGATGGTTCTTAGTATCTTATTAAGAACTATCTGTGAAGTTTTCACTATCACAGACGGTTATTGTTAAGAGCCGTCTATGAAGTTTCCACTATCACAGACAGTTTTATTTAATAACCGTCTATGACGTATGCAATTTTCATAAATGGTTATGATTAAGAATCATCTGTAAATTATCACAGACGGTTCCAAAGAAACCGTCTATGATAAAGCTTCCAGGATAGCCTGTTTTAACAAAAAAATAATCCACAAATGCTTTATTGACATGAAACTTTAGCAAAAAATGCTTCAACATAAAATATAAAAAAACAACATGGCAAAATGTAAATAATATAGCATCTTAGATATATACATTGAGTACCTAAATAACGAAGATTTCATCAATAATGGTTTTGGTGGTCTCTTCTGCACAAGCTTTGCACAACTGTCTTGGAAAATAATCTCAGGCCATTTGTGTTCGTATTGAAAAATAAGATCTCTAATTCCTCAATAAGAAATGCACTTATTAACGATATGCACTTATGGAGAGCCAATTCAAGGTCTAATATAGAGTCAGTTACCTTTGTTTTGCAATTTCCAATTAGCATGGCTTTGCATATGGTTAATAGTGTCAATACCTTCAGCCCTCGACTGCCCTCGACTGAGAATATATCTCATTTTGACATCAAAAAGCCTCAAGCACTTTGTGCACAACACAACGATTTATGCAATTAAGCACTTAGCCTACCTTAGCTTTTAGGTTCTTCACAGTTGCCTTAAGAGCTTCAGAGCTGAGCTTAGGAGACACCTCCTTCCAATCAACATCTATTTTGCTCAAGACATCAACACTGACTTCAATATTTTCTGGTTGAAGTTTTTCCTGCAAATCGAAATTAAGAAACATCAGTCGCAACCTTCTTGTGTAAGGCTAAAAGAGCAAATGGGCAAAAGACTACTCACCTACTGCTTGTAGGACTCTACATTTTGAGTCAAGCACCAAATGAACACATCAGCAGCCTCCCTGGTGAGCTCTGCATTGTCTGAACATAATACACTAGTAAGCTAATTGGAAATTGCAAAACAAAGGTAACTGATTCTATATTGGATGTAATGCTGTTCGATTTGTCATTTGCAGTGGCCAAGACACATCAATGTATCAGCATCTGGGGAACAAAATTGAGCCTAAGGCCAAGACATCAAGAGAAGTAAAGAACGCATAGAGGAGGACACTGGCCACTGGGCACGGCATGGCGGTCGGGCGTGGAGGGAGTGCGCGGCTGCGGCACCGGGCGGGGGCGGAGGCCATGGGCGCGGCATCGGGTGGGGTCGGACCGTCGGAGGGTGAGCGCGTGGTGCTGGGTGGGGACGGAGGCCGCGGGCGCAGTGTTGGGCGGGGATGGAGGCCGTGGGTGGGAACAGAGGGCGAGGCAAGGGTGCAACGCCGGGTGTGGAGGGAGGGGCGGTGGGCGGCGGCGAGCGAGGTCGCGAGGTGGGGGATTAGGTATGGCGCCCCACGCCTGGTCTGGTGGGATTGGGACAATGGGAGACGTCGGTGGCTTTGGGCAGGCTACCGCCCGGCCCAGCGTGGGTGGGTTGTGGGTCTCGGACTAGATACTATCAAAAAATTTGTTGAGTCTATATCACACAAAAATTTCTACTAAAATTTTTGCTGGGTCGAGGCCCAGATCCGCCGGTTAACTCTTGCAAAAATATCAAATAGATGCTAACGTGCCGCTACCGGAATGTCTCGAACGATTTGTATATTAATCCATAGAAGAAATGAATTGCAGCATTGGTTCTACAGTACGCAGTATATAGTAAGCTAGTGTATGAATTCTAATTTTCCATCTGTTATTTCTCACATTGTTATCAACCGGTGGTTAGTCCAACCCATATATATGATAATGGCAACACGGACGAGAGTTTGTTTCTAGATATTTTGGGATTATATTCCATGACCTGTCAGTTGTTAAGCTCTTAATATGACTATGATAATTAAGTACATCCTTTGAAAAAAAAAGTTTACATGATGTCTGGTGATGATTTTGAAAATCCATTGTTTTCCGAGTCCTATTTCGTTAAATCCATTATTTTTACTTTCTTGGCCTAATCAGGCTCATGCACGCCTTCAACATACAAATAATTTCCGGGTCCTATCCAACTTTGAGGTTTCAGGGCATTTGTTAAGAGTCAAAATTGTTTAGATCGCAATGATACATGGAGAAAACATTGCCTTGTGTAGTACTACAACGCAAGCCGTGGATTTCACCTACATAGAAAATTGGATGATCAAAATAATTTTTTATCGGATCAATGTGAGATTTTCAAGCAATGTTTTTTTTAATTAAGATGGGGATTTCTAACTTTTTTTTGTCAACTTTGAAAATTTTTATTCCAAATTTACATCTTTGACTCCAAATTCTTTAAGCATGGCATGTACAATCTAGATTCCAATTTGTATCAAATATTTAGGTTAGAGCTAGCCCAAATCAGAATAATCAGAATTAGTAGTAATTTTTTTTGAAGGGGGTGTATAAGCAAAACTTGAGTATTTCTTTTGTTAGGAGCATTCAAATTTTCAGCCATTGGATGTAGATCCAAAGGACCCCATGTTTTCCCAAATTCATATGAATTCCCTGCCTCCTCTCCCCTTCTCCAAACCCTACCCACCGCCGCACCATCGCTGCTCGCCGGAGAGGCACAGCCGCCTCCTCCCTGCCACGCCACGCGCCGCCCTGTTTCCTCCTCTCTCTGGCGAGCCTACCTCCACCACCATCCTATGTGCCCACGGCCGGCGGTGTCACCGCCTCGCCTCCCACCGTCGGTCTACCGCCCACATCTCACTCCCTTTAAATCTGGGGTTTCGGTGAACCCAAACCCTAAATTGGGTCAACCCTGAACCCTAACTCGTCAGAAAATTCTCTGGAGTGTCGCCGTTGTCGTCGGACACAAGTCGGAGCATGAATCTCAAGGCAAATAGGAGGGATGAAAATTCGACTACTCCTAAGGTGAAAAAATACTCGAGTACTCCTTAGCAATTCCCTTTTCTGAATTAGTATGTAGGTGGAGTTAAAAAATTGTCTAGGTAGATTCGGAGAGACCCGTGCATATGAAACTGCACTTAATTAGCTTCCACTCGTTATCAGCTGGTTTGTCTTAGCATTAAACTGAAGTATATTACGTACCTGGACCTGTGGGCTTTCTCCCCGCTGTGTGCATGTATGCTTGATTTTGGATTAGGACACGGAAAGATATTAGTGATCGTCATGCATGTTATGCAATTTGTATATAACTTGTATTCCGCTCCAGTTGTACGATATTGAGCAGGGATGATCCAAGCCGTAGGTTACAATATTTACAGATTGGATGATCAACATCTTTTCTTTTTCGTGATTACTGTGTAAATTTCTAGCTATTTTTCTTTTTTAGATTAATAATATGGTAATTTCGATTTAACATGGAGGATACCGAAGGAGCCTCTAATTAGTAAAGATAAAGACTACATAGATTATTTTGTAATTTCACAAAATTATTTTGAAATGTTAGCTCTCACATATATAAAAAAAGTTGTACTTTGATTTTTTTGCTATTATCTACCTCGGATTTTCATATTAAGCAATATTTTATCAACTCTGTGCACTCATCCTAAAAATGCTGTCCCACCACCGTCCTGGCCTCCACGGACAAAAAGTAACCAGGCTCCATGCACTACTACAGAACAGACCTTTGGTCGGACTGCCAAATGGGCAATAGTCTCGGAGAAAATTGCGTCCGGGACCAAAAAGATCTTTAGTCCCGGTTTATAACACTAACCGGGACTAACAGTCCCCTGCCCAACGGCTCTGGTGGCAGGCTTTTGCAGGACCTTTAGTTCCGGTTGGTACTACAATCCGGGACTAAATCTTTAGTCCCGGATTGTAGTATTAACCGGAACTAAAGGTTGGCATTTAGTCCCGGTTGGTAACACCAACCGGGACTAAATGTCCCTTCTATTTATACTCCTGTTTCGGCGTTCGTCACAGGAGCCGGGAACGCCGTCGTCGCCGCCGGGACACGCCGCCGCTGCCGTTGTCACCACCGCCGGAGCCGTTCATTCACTCAACCGTATTCACCGGCGTGTTCGCGGTAAGCTCCTGATGCTAACCCTGCCGTCCATTATGAAAAATATGAAATTTGATATTTGAATAATTTTTATATGTTATAAAAATTGCCAATTAATTCATAAATGAAACTTTCATGATTTTTGTAGGCCACAATAAATTTCCAAAAATCATGAAATTTGTTTTTCCACTAAGTTACACTGTGAACAGTCCATATAAAAATTTTAAGACTATTTGGACAAAGTTGAATTTATACCTATTTTATGCTTATTTATTTAATTATTATTCCATGAATTTTGTAGGCTAAATTAATGATCCAAAAATTCTGAAAATTGTTTTGCCATCTAATTAGGCTATGAACTATCTGTACAAAAATTTTGGGATCAATCTGAAGACTTTTATTTTTTACCTTATTTAATAATTATTTAAATAAATGAAAAATGACTTTTACATGTGTTAGTTAGGTTAAGCTTTGAGGGGTGTTTGATGAGATAAGTCTTATCTTATCAGATCCAACCTCTTGGGTAAAAATAATAAATATTAATTTTGTTTTAATAAATAAGTTTAATATTTAATTATTAAGTAATTTTTGGGTATCCTCTATCATGTGTAATATCTGGGAAAAATTTGAAACTTGAAATTTAATTATGTGATATGTCATATAATGCAGACGATGATACGCCATTGGATGTACAATGCCGATCGCCGCTCCAAAGAGTTCATTGATGGCGTGCATTATTTCTTAAGAGTGGCCGAGGCAAACAAGCGGGATGGTTTCATGTCTTTGTCCATGTGCCCCGTAAGAATTTGAAGGAATATTCTAGCTCAAGGAGTCTTCACTCACACTTGTTGAAGTCGGGTTTCATGCCAAACTATATTTGTTGGACCAAGCACGGAGAAACCAGGTTATAATGGAAGAAGGTGAAGAAGAACAATTGGACCCTAACGACATTATTGCTCAATACGGTGACTTGATGATCTTGCAATGGACGAAGGTGAAGAAGAGGCGAGGCGTAAGACACACTCGCAAGATGATGCTCTTGGTGATGTCATTCGTGATGCACAAAGAGATTGCGAAAGTGAAAAGGAGAAGGCTAAGTTTGACCGCATGCTAGAGGATCACAAGAAATTACTATACCGTCCGCCAAGATGGGCAAAAAGTTGGGTACAACATCGGAGTTGCTACAATGGAAGGCATGTAATGGTGTATCCGACAAGGCATTTGGGCAATTATCAAGATCCAAAAAGATGCTTCCAAGCCTAACGAATTGCACGCCACTACGTCACGGAAGCAAAGCAGTCGTCGCCCTTTGGGATTAGAAATCCGTAAGATACATGCATGTCCTAATGACGGCATCTGTATCGTGGCAAGGACTACGAGAATTTGGATGAATGCCCGTATGCAAAGCTTCGCGGTATAAGATCGGCGAGATGACCTCGGCGATGTTGAGGGCGAAGAACGTCCCAGAAGAAAATCCTGCCAAGGTTATGTGGTATGCTCCTATAATACTACGCCAAACGTCTGTTCATAAACAAGGACCATGCAAAGTTGTTGCGATGGCACAAAGAAGACCGTAAGGTAGACAACATGTTGAGACACCTGTGATGGGTCCCAAAGGAGAGCAATAGACGAGAGAATTCCGGAGTTTGCGGATGACGCAAGAAACCTAAGGTTCGCTTTAGAAATGCGGATGGTATGAATCCTTTTGGGGACGAGCACTAGTCATAGCACTTGGCACATTACTCTATGTATCTACAACCTTCCTCCATGGTTATGCATGAAGCGAAGTTCATTATGATGCGGTGCTCATCCAAGGCCCGAGGCAACCCGCAACGACATCGATGTCTACCGAGGCCATTAGTTGAGGAACTCCTTCTTTTATGGAGCAAACCAGTGTGCGTGTGTGGGATGAGTACAAGCAGAACACTTCGACCGCGAGCATTGTTGTTCGTAACAATCAATGATTGGCTGCTCTAAGTAATCTTCGGAGACGACAAACAAGGGATACAATGCATGCACACAATGTTTTGATGACATTGACAGTATATATTTGAAAAAATGTCGAAAGGTCGTGTACCTTGGCCATCGTCGTTTTCTTCCTATGAATCACCAACTAAGAAAGAAAGGCAAGCATTTTAACGGTAAGGCAGAACACCGAACAAAGCCTCGCAACCGAACTGGGGAGGATGTACTTGATATGGTCAAGGATGTGCAAGTAGTCTTTGGAAAGGGACAAGGCGCGAACCTGTTCCAAAAGATGCTAAGGGACACGCACCCATGTGGAAGAAGAAGTCCATATTTTGGGAGCTACCCTATTGGCAAGTCCTAGAGGTCCGCAACGCGATCGACGTGATGCACCTGACAAAGAATCTTTGTGTGAACCTGCTAGGATTCATGGATGTGTATGGAAAGTCTAAGGATTCACTCGAAGCACGACAGGACTTGCAGCGCATGAAAGAACGAGACAACCTGCATCCAGAGAAGATGACGATGGGCGCCATTACTTAAGACACTGCTAGCTTCACTCTTAGCAAAGAAGAGAAGGAAAGCATGTTTGAATGCCTAAACAAAGATCAAGGTCCCATCTGGATTCTCCTCCAATATAAAGCGTATAATAAATGTGCGAGAAGAAATTCCTACACTTAAAGTCCCATGATCGCCACGTGCTTATGACGCAATTGCTTAGGTTGCTTTAAGAGGAATTCTACCTCCACATGTACGTCAGCCACCGTGAAGCTATGTGCATTCCTCAATGCAATTTCTCGAAGGCAATCAATCCAATGGAACTAGCTACTCTCTGAATGATGTGGTTCAATGTCTTGTCGACTTTGAGTTGGTGTTCCTCCATCCTTCTTTAATATCATGACACACCTCCTAGTTCACCCGGTCAAGGAGATTAATATTCTCGGTCTGTGTTCCTACACAACATGTTCCCCTTTGAGAGGTTCATGGGAGTCTGAAGAAATATGTTCACCAAATAAGTGCTCGGCGAGAAGGAAGCATCGCCAAGGGCTACGGGACAGAGAGGTCATTGAGTTGTGTGTTGACTTCATTCCGACCTTGACCCGATTGGTGTTCTGAATCGCGACACGAGGGGAGACTTAGTGGAAAGGGAACACTAGGGAAGAAAACATATATCGATGCACGGGGCGATTATTTCAATAAAGCGCACTACACAGCTTCTTCAAAACTCCTCCGTGGTGGAGCCGTATGTCGAGGTACACAAGGAGTTCCTCGATCCCGCCTCGAGGAAGAATGAAGCTTGGATTAGGCGTCATCATATGGAAACTTTCAATGGTTGGTTGCGAAAAGAATGTCGAGGTGATGACAATATTGATGAGCAATCTGTATTTGTTGGCTAGGCAACCATCATGGCACATCCTCACGCATAAAGTGCGAGATAAATGGAAATACATTTTACAATCGTAGCCCAAGATAAAAGGAGCACGAACCAAAACAGTGGTGTCGCATAGATGCCACAGACCCAAATGGAAAGAGGCAAACATATTATGGCCGATAGAGGAGATTTGGGAACTAGACTACGCACCTAATTTTAAAGTCCCTTTGTTCCAAAGGCTAATGGGTGAAGATGACCGGAGGCGGGGTAACAATGACAAGGAGTATGGAATGACAACAAGGACCTCAACAATATTGGGTACAAAGACGAACCATTCGTCCTTCTTTGGCGATGTGAATCAGGTGTTCTATGTGAAAGACATGTCTACAAAACCCAAGAGAGGGAAAAACTACGACAAATCAACCAATGAGCCAAAACGCCACATAGTTCTTTCAGGGAAAAGAAACATCGTGGGAATTGAGGACAAGTCAGACAAGTCAGAAGATTATGAAAGGGATGACCGAATCCCGCCTTCAAGGTGACCAAAGACCCAAGCATCCTGCTAAATGCCGAGGATACTCCATGGTTACGGCATGATCATAACCAAGGGTCATACGTCAAGAAGAAGTTCACCACTGTGCCCGCTTGATATATAGTGATGTTTAATAAATAGTGTGTATTAGAGATTTTATGTAATAATTGTAACTTCAGGATGTTTCTATCATATTTTTCTTGTTTTTTATCGTTTCAAATGAAATTCCCAGCTTGTGGTTTGAGCCCTTCATTTTGTTTATAGTTGGCTCTTCACTTCCCAGCTTGTGGTCACTATAAAAGTCGTTTGAAATGTCAATAAGATAAAAGGAAATGCAACTATTATTTTTTAAAAAATTTATGCCTAGTATTTAATTTACTATGCATTTAACAAGAATTAGCATATTTATACAAATAAACTTAATACAAAACCCAAACTGTGAAAACTGTGGCGGGAAGGGAACTGAATAGTGGGGACCTTTAGTCCCGGTCAGACACTGCTTGGGACTAAAGGTGAAAATGGTATGGAAAATATATCCCAGCAAGAAGACCGCCGCCCGGGACTAAAGGTCTTTAGTCCCGGTTGTTAATACGGACCGGGACTAAAGGCTGGACCTTTAGTCCCGGTTGGTTTTACGGCCCGGGACTAAAGGTCTTTAGTCCCGGTTGGTAATACCGCCCGGGACTAAAGGACCCCCTCAGTACTTAAGCAACCCCCGTGCACCCGAGCCCCCCCGTCTTCCTCGCCGTCTCCTCGCGCCGTCTCCTCGCTCCAGGTCGCCGCCGCCAAGCTCCTCCCCGCGCCGCCCGTGGCTCCATCGCCGGCCTCCCTCGGCACCCCCCCTCCAGCCGCTCGGTGAGCCTCCCCCTTCTCCCCGTGCCCTAGCTTTCTCCCTCTCTTTTCCTCCCGGCCACGCCCCCAACCGCCCCGTGCACCGAGCCTCCTCCCCGATGCCCGTGTGGATCGGTTTCGTGTTGTATGAATTTTGTGATTGAGCAATGCATGATTTTGTGTAGGTACATGGATTCATAAATGTCTGGATTCTGGATTATTGATTCAGAAATGTAGTAGTTCAGAAATGGATGTATGGATCTTTCTGTTGAATTCATGATTGAGCAATCTATCGTTTGTCTAGCTACATTATACATTACGGATGTATGGATCTTTCATTGTACATTACGGATATATGAATTCTGAAGGAATTGTTGAATGGAAAATGGTTTCTTTGGCACAATCTGTTGTTGATGTATTGGTTCTTTTCTCGTAAGGTCTTGGTTTGAAGTTCAAATAGAGTAGCACCTATCATTCACATGTCCAATTACATGTTTGGTCTTTGAGTGATTGTATACATCAAGATAGTCAAAGCTCATAACTAAATATGGTTTGAAGTTGATCAATTCTGTTTCTTGAATGTAGTTTTATGTTCTTGCAATGTAATAGATCTTGTATGCACTATTCGGATATTATTGTATAAATTAAGTTGAGTGCTCTTGTGTTTGTGGAAGTAACATATGTGCATGCCATGTTGTCTGGATACGATCAGGATGTGTTGACAACGATTAAAGTCCATATTTGCTCAAATACGAGAAGAATTGCGCAAATAAGAGATCGATTCGAATTACCATGATTGGCATTTTCATGTTTTTAGAAGTGTTATGTTTGGTTGGATATTGAGAAGTGTCATTGACTGATACTCCTCACGTGCTAGCCCATGTGATTCAAACATTTCGAACTAAAATGTGAAATCATTGTCATGGCTAAATTTTTGACACAAAAGCATGAGTAACGCTTTGATGACTCACGATCATTCAATCAAAGCTATCGAAATGTTGTTGATGTTCAATTGCCGAGTTATTAGTGGGTTAGATAAGTTGTTGATGTTCAATTGCGTTTATGTTTTCATATAGTAACCTTGATAGATAGATCTGCGGCATTTCTCTGCAGGAGACGCACGACACAAAGACTAACCCCGCGGCGAGCCCTCTTTTGTTTTTCTTTTGTCGATGCATGTCACGAACCGCACGCCACTTGATGCGAAATCATAACCCGATCACGAACCGTTCTAACGTCCTACATATATTTGCGAAATGGCGACCGAATGACAACATGGACGATGCCATGATGGAAATTATCAACAATGACGCCTTACAAGGTGCCCAATTCAAGGTGATGACAACAATCAAGAAGCGGATGGCGGAGTCGATGCTTTGCCCAATTCGAAGGTGCGCCCAACGCCGACACCGGCCGCCCCATCGCCTCCACTGCTGGCTCCAACGCCGCCATCGCCCCATCTCCTCCACGGCGGGCTCCAACGCCGCCACCGCCGCTCCATCGCCTCCACGGCGGGCTCCAACGCCGACACCGGCCGCCCCATCGCCTCCACGGCGGGTTCCAACGCCGCCATCGCCCCATCGCCTCCACGGCGGGCTCCAACGCCGCCATCGCCCCATCGCCTCCACGGCGGGCTCCAACGCCGACACCGCCGCCCTACCGCCAAAGAAGAGGCGCACCCCACAAGCAGCGTTGGCCCCACCGCCAAGAAGAAAGCCTCGGGAGAACACCACTATTTCTAAGACGATGAAACTTTCCTATGAGAAGATCGCCGAAATAGATGCTTGATGAAAAACAGATGTGGGCGGTTTCTTGCGAAAGTCAAGGCTAAAAGTGAAGCGGCGAAACCGAGAAGCCGTATTTCTTACGTGCGTCCAGCAGTTCTAAGGCAAAGGGTGGACGCTCACCAGAAAAAGTTACGTCATGCTCGTAAGGATTCGCCACTATCGGACTATGACCGCACTCTCACCAAGTCAATTGAGGAGGCGAAGAAGAAAGAGAAGATAGCACGGAAGGGTGTTGCACAGCTCGGGGAACAATCACAACAATCAGTGCCCCCGCTAGTTATTGGGAATGAATATGGTTCAAACACGAACGTGCTAGAACAGATATACGGAAATGTGCATTTGGATCAACTTGATGAATTTTTCGCGGAAACTGGTCTAAGCATTTCCCAAATGCTCGGCGGAGCACACATCAAAAGTGCTCCGGAAGTTGATCATTGGAAGAAGGAATATGTATATGGCAAGAGTCTATACAACCCTGAGAAGCTCATCGAACTTCGTACACAAATGTACTTGTTAAACAAGTGGTACATGGCGCGTGTCGCAGAAAAAGCGGATGACTATATTTGCGTCAAAATTAGAAACCATCATTACTTAGTGGCGATGACATTATAATGGTTCGATTTAATGAGTTACACCACTATGCCACATGAACGCTCTAGACAAATCTCTCATCACCGCTTTTATCTCATGCGTGATTCTTTCTTTTAATAATCTCACTCTAGCATATGTATATGTATAAGTAATTATCCTCACACTAGCTAGCATGTCTATACATATGCAGAGACATGATGAGAGACCTCACACGTAGAAACGACAAGAACATTGGTTTCGTTGATCCATATATCGTATTCAAGGACCCAAACACTCCCTACGATCAATGGAGACCTCAAGCGGAGAGGAATTTCGGAGGTTCTTGATCAACCAAAAGAACAAAAGATTTATACTCTTCCCTACAACTTTGGGTGAGTGTTGTTATCGTGTGCACATTTTACTTTACTTACTCAATCCAACATAAAGATATATATGTTGACTCTATAAACAAATGCGACTTTCATCGGATCTTGATTGTCCTCGATCTCTCCGACGGTCATTTGCTAATCTATGACTCGTTGAGAAAACCGCAGAAGATTACCAAGATATGATAGACATTATCCGGGGTAACCGATCTTTAAATATTTATTCCTGCTCTTTAACTTTGCAATAGTTAATTAACGATCCAATTATTGGGCAGGGTTTGGGCTTGGTTCGTTCAACTACACCGTCCGGATCTGAAAGCGCCACTTCCTGATCCACACCGACTGGATGTAAGTTGTACTAGCTCCCCGCATCTTTGCCTTATCATGCTTCATTCTACGCGGGATGACGAGTTATCTTTTATATCGTGCATGATGGGTTCTACTGGCACCACCAGCAACAATTTGTGTGGATACTACGTTTGCGAGTTCCTCATGGTGTATGCAAAAAGAACCCATCTACAGATGCAGAAAGTACGTAACAAGTATATATAATAAATCCATTTTATTTATTTGTTGCTATTAAATAAATCTTATGTATATTAATACTTCTTTCGTTTAATGCAAATTGAAGGAGATATGGTTGAAGGAACAGGTGTTGGATATGGACCGCCTCAAAGGAATTCAAGAGACAATCGCAGGATTTCTTAATGAGCATGTCCTCAAGCCCGGCACCGAGTTCTACTTTAACCCAGATGAACAATTGAAGCCAAACCAGGACGAACATTTGTATGACATTTAAGTGGAGGACAACATTTGTGTTGTAAATACCAAGGATGCATGAATAATGTTGTCCCGATTTTCTAGTCCCGGCTCTATAACCGGGACTAGAGGCCCTTTAGGCCCGGGACCAAAGGTCTGTTCTGTAGTAGTGATGGTTTGTACGGATAAGTAATTGTCGGCCTCGTAAAATCCTTGTCCCAAAGAGGACTATAGGAGGTTATCCTGGCTAGGAACTAGGAGGCAGATTGAAACCAGCTGTCTTTAATATCGAAAATTTGAAACCGTACCCTCAATCATTTTTCTTAATTTTTTACGGTCTTCAACACAAGACTTTAATTATGATTTTGTGTTATGATATACTAACAAAAAATAATAATAACTATTTATTATAAAAGTAGTTTACAAGACAAATCTAATTACATTATTGTTATATAATCAATTTATATACTTTAATATATACTTAACTAAACAGATCTCAGAAACGTTTGTGGACAGGCCAGTAAATGCTTGGTGGCAATGTACAACAGTCAATTTTCGATGGGAAAAAGATTGGTCAAGAAACTGGTATATCACTATAGAGAGTGTTTATGCTTCAAGTGATTGAATTTGTTTTAATCTACCAATCACATTTTTTCACAGTTAAATCAACGATATATGGATCAGATTGTCTCTTTATAAAATAGACAAAAGTAAATGCAGGTGAACTCTATAAATACATTTTTTTTCTCTTTTTAAAATAGAAAAAAGTAAATCTAGATGAACCCTACAAATACAAAAATAAAATAATTAAAACAAACAGAATTAAAAGTTATAGTAAACTTATGCTAAAATTGTACATACTTGGTACTATAATTTTAGGCTTAATACTGTGCAATTATAGATGATTAATGGATAAATTTTTTTAAGCAACTAAAATTTAGCAAATCCGATCACTGTAATATACATCTTCCCCGTGTCTTCTCAATCAAGCAGTACAAATTAACTTTTGAAGACTACTTCTACCAAAAAGAGAAAAAACGTGCACCACTTGAAAATGTAAACGAAAACAAAACCCTTGATAATGATTAATTAATGATAAATAAAGTGAGGATCAATGCATCAGGGATAAAGATTTGTATGGAAGATGGAATCATCTGATCGTCAAGATGTGGAGGTTGATGAGCACCGGCATGAGCAGGACAACGACGAGCACGAGGCCGGCGAGGATGGCGATGCACGTCCACTTGCGGTTGCTCTTCTGGTAGTCGCGCGCCACCTCCAGCTCGACGGTGCCCCGGCGCACGAAGGAGCTGGCGTGCGCGACGTGGCTCTCGATGTCGTTGAGCTGGTGCCCCTGCGCCTCGACGAGCGCGGCCATGTCGAGGAACACCTGGTGCAGGTCAAGCAGGCTGCGCTCGATATCCTTCACAGCGTCGTGCCTCTCCTGGATCTCCGAGATGGTGTCCATCACCTGCCCGCGCCCCTGCTCCTGGATCGCCTTCTGCAGGAACGACTCGCTCTCCCCCGACGAGATGAGCGCCTCGATCGTGCTCTCCTCCGCCCGCTCCCCCGTCACCGTGTAGTACCGCCGCGCCACCGTCTCCTTGTACTCCGCCGCCATCCTCGTCCTCAACCCCTGCGCGCGTGCAATTAATGCGCGTTCTTGTCACGCATGCGATTCATGGGCGCGGCATGCATGATGAGTGGACAGATCTGCATGTGCGTGCTGCCACGTTGCATCGAGATGGAATGGAATACCTGGAAGTCGTCCATGAGGTCCTTGAGCTTCTTGCCGAGGCCAGCGACGACGGAGGTGCGTGTGCGGTCGGCGGAGGATCCCGGGCCGCAGCCGGGGACCTTGCGGGAGGTGGCGTTGTCCCGGTCGAGGCCCTCTAGCTTGCCCTTGACGGCCTTGGCGCGGCGGAGCACCTGCTCGACGTCGGTGTCCATGCGGGCGCGGAGGGACTTGACGGCGCGGGCGTCGTGCGCCGTCTTGGTCTCCTCGTTCGCGGACTGCAGGCGCCTGTACAGGGCCTCCAGGCCGCGCATGTCCTCCTTCACGGCCTCCACGTCCTCGAAGAACTTGTCCAGGTTCACCACGCTCTCGCCGCCGGCCTCCATGTCTCCCGGTGACGACTGCGGGTTCGCGTCCGCATACTTCTTGAACGAGCTCGACGAGAACAGATCGTTCATCTTGCAAGAAGCGAAATGCGCAGCCCCACAACGACGACCAAACAAGCAGCAAATGAATTTTGCTACAAGGATGTGGTAATTGGGGGTGGTGGAAGAATGGCAATGGCTTGCCTTCCTATAAGGATATATGGCGTACGTCCAAGGAACTAGCAATCGACGTGAAGTGGTAGAAAGGAAGGTCTTCCTCTCCTGTAGGGTGTAGGGCCTCTCTCTCTTCCTATTTGTGGCAAACTGGCAGCACGGCATGCATGCACGGCACTCTCTTGTCTCGCCACTTTCTTGTCTCTTCTCCAGTCATTTTTACGGCAGGCGGCTCTCTTCTTGTCTCGGGTTAGGAACGAGAACGACGTAACCGGGTTAATGGGGAAACGACGATCAACGCGAGTGTCGTCTCAGCATTGCGAAGCATTGATTCGAGCACTTCCATTTAGCTTATCTACTGGAGCAGCACGTAGTTCCGCATACGGCGAGAATGCATTGCATGTGCGTCAGTGCAAAGATTTTTTGGTCCACGAAGCACGCCGGTCTGCTCTGGTGGTCATGGGCGCGACGGCAGGTTATGTTGGCCCAGATTACTCTCCCACAACACGCACGATTCAGTGGACTCACTCACGGCGAGATAATTTCACCGGAGTTCAGAACGACAGCCTTCAAGAGACGGTTTTGGTGCGGCCTGTTATCAACCGAGTTATTCTTCTTCAGTATAAAATACGACAACAGACACTTGCGCTAAATACGCACACTACTGCGGACTGGTTACTGCCAGTCCGGATTCGTAGCCACTACACCATCTAGGACTCGGTTATGATCCTAACATTTCGGATCATGGACCAAACAATACTTGCAAGCCACGAACCCACACGATCTGAAGTTCTGCAGGAACTTCAAACTTCAGACAATACAAACCGAGTTCAGTTCGGTTATTCGCACTAAACATGAAAGACTGAGCTGAGACAAAAAAACACACGACTGAAGCTAAATCAACATGATTAACACCTACAATCTCCCCCTTAATCTTGTTGGCCTTTTTCTATTACCTGCACGCCAATCCTTCGCCGCATCTCCTGAAACTTCACTCGCCCAAGAGCTTTGGTTAGAATGTCAGCGAGTTGGTCTTCTGACTTGACATGCTTGACTTCAATTTTGCCAGCTTCAGCACACTCTCTGATAAAATGGTATCTAGTGTCTATATGTTTGCTCCTCTCATGATAAACAGGGTTCTTACAAAGTGCTATTGCAGATTTATTGTCCACCATGAGACATACCTTTTGCACTTCATCTCCTGTCAGATCTGCAAGCAGTCGGCTGAGCCAAATGCCCTGACAAGCAGCTGTGGTGGCTGCTATATACTCTGCCTCACACGACGACAAAGCAACCACTCTTTGCTTCTGAGAGTTCCAAGTGATAGGGTTTTGACCGAGATAAAACACAACACCAGTTGTGCTTTTCCGATCAGCACTGTCTCCGCAAGATCATCACCATCAGAGCCGATCAAACCAAAGATGTCCAACATTTCTCTTATAGCAGCATCCCAACTCCAATGTACCTCGAATGTATCTCAGAATCTGCTTGACTGCTGCCATATGTTCAGACCTTGGTTCCTGCATGAACCTGCTTACCAATCCAACTGAGAATGCCAAGTCAGGTCTTGTGTTTAACAAATACCTGAGACTCCCAATTATGCTTCTGAAATTTGTTGGGTCAACAAGTGGAGATTCACCTTCCTTGCTGAGTTTTGGTCTTGGCTCCATGGGTGTCAAGCAGGAATTACAATCACTCATTCCAGTCTTCTCAAGTAGCTTTGTAGCATAGCCAATCTGACACAAAGTAATTCCTTGAGATGATTGACACACCTCAATTCCCAGATAGTAAGAGAGTAGGCCAAGATCACTCATCTCAAATCTAAGCATCATTTGCTTCTTAAAGCTTGTGATCTCTTCAAGATTTGACCCTATGATAATCAAATCATCAACATATACCCCAACAATCAACTTGGACTTACCAATGCTCTTCTTGTAGACTGCATGTTCAAATGAACTTCTTTCATACCCAAGTGAAGAAAGACATTCATCAAGCTTTGAATTCCAGGCCCGGGGGGCTTGGCGAAGGCCATATAAAGCTTTGGTAAGTTTCAGAACCTTCTGGTCACTCTCCTCCTTTTCATAGCCTGGTGGTTGAGTAACATATACCTCTTCTTGCAGCTCCCCATTAAGAAATGCAGATTTGACATCCATGTGATGCACTTGCCAATTTTCTTGAGCAGCTAATGCCAACAACAATCTGACAGTTTCCATCCTTGCTACAGGCGCAAAGACCTCTTCAAAGTCCACTCCATGTTGTTGCACATAACCTTTAGCCACTAATCTGGCTTTGTGCTTTACCACCATACCTTTAGGATCTTTCTTGACTTTATACACCCATTTCAAACCAATCGGTTTGTGGCCTTTGGGCAGCTCAACCATCTCCCAGGTTTGGTTTTCCTCAATAGCCCTTAGCTCTGCTTCCATCGCACGCCTCCAGCAAGCATGTCCTTTAGCTTCAGCAATGCTTGAAGGCTCCTCAGCTCCAAGCAAACACAAGCCGAGCTGCTCAGGATCAAGCTGAATTGGAGTTGTAGCATCATACAAGTCTTCCAGTGATCGAAAGCGCAACTCACCAGTTGATGGAGTTCCTGAGCTTGGTCCTGTTGAATCAGAATTGTCAGCAGAACCATTGCCTGTCGGGACTGCCGATGAGGGTGTAGCTAGCCAAACTTCCAGCAGCCTCTGGAATTTCTGGGGCAAGTGCTCCAGGTACTCCCCCATGTTCTTGCACTCCAGATGCTGACAACGAGGGTGGATCAATTTGACCTGGGTCTACTTGATCTCCACCTGCACCATCCTCAATTGGATACTGTACAGTAAATACCTCACTGCCATTTTCTTCAACACTAGAGGCTGAACTCCAATCCCATTGTCTGCCTTCCTCAAAGATGACATCTCTTGTCACATAAACTCTTTTAGCAGCAGGGTCATAGACACGATATGCTTTTGACCTCACCTCATACCCAATTAACACCATTGGAATGCTGCGATCAGTGAGTTTTCCCAAATGTGGTTTCACCGGCTTGACATGAGCAATGCAACCGAAGGTCCTTATATGCTGTACTTTGGGTCTTCTCTGGAACCAAGCTTCATAAGGAGTCTTCCCTACTACACTTTTTGTTGGAGCTCGGTTCAACAGATACACATACTGCTGTAATGCGCTTCACCCCAAAAATACCTGGCATTCCTTTGCTCTTTAGCAGACTTCGAGTCATTGCAACGACGGTCTGGTTTCTCCTTTCAACCACCCCATTTTGCTGAGGTGAATATGGTGCGGTGAGAAAATGCTTGATGCCATGCTTATCACAGTATTCTTCGAATTCATCTGAAGTGAACTCTCCTCCTCTATCTGTTCGAATGGCTATGACCTTCCTGTCAACTTCCAGTTCCAAACCAGGCTTGATTTTCCTCAGTGCATCAATTGCCTCATCCTTGCTTTTCAGTAATACTATCCACATGTATCTACTAAAATCATCAACTAGCAACAGAAAATATTTTTTTACCTCCTGCTGTTGGTGGCGAGATAGGACCACATAGGTCCCCATGCACTAACTGGAGTTGTTTGTCTGCATGATAGGTTGATTCTTGAGGAAATGATGCTCGACGTTGTTTGCCAACTAGACAACCATCACACACCTGATCAATGTGATCTAAGTGTGGCAATCCTTCCACCATATCTTTGCTCGCCAGATTACGTAATGCCTGAAAATTCAGATGTCCGTATCTTGCGTGCCATAGCCATGCATCATCACCCAAGCTTGCCAACAAACACACAGGTTCAGCCATATTAAGGTTCAGAACATAGAGGCGATTTCTGGACCTTTTCACTCTGGCCAATAGTTTTGATTGACGATCAAACACACATAAGTGTCCATTCTCGAGCACCATTTTGCAGCCATTCTCTTCTAGCTGTCCAAGACTTATAATGTTGCTTGTAAGGCTTGGTATATAGTACACCTCTGACAATGCCCGGTGATCTCCATTGAGACACTCAAAGAGTACTGTCCCTCGGCCACAAATATCAACTGATGAACCATCTCCAAACTTCACTTTCCCTTTCACAGATGCATCAAGGTTTGTGAATTTTGACTTGTTTCCTGTCATATGATTACTAGCTCCAGTGTCAAGGTACCAAGAGTGTTTTTCATACCTTACATCATCAGACTGCAACAGATGAAATTGGTCTTCATTGAGCATGACCTGATCACCCATTTCCTTCGATACTTGAGTTAGTTCACACATTTCAGCCATGAGGAGAGTTGGTTGGTCATCCACCTTTTCAGCAATGTGCACTCTTTCTTCCTTCTTCTTCGACCTGCATTCAGCTGCAAAGTGGCCGAATTTATGACAATTATAGCACTTCAGCTTTTTCTTGTCGAACCTCTTTTCTTTGTGACCTTGATCACCTTCGCGGTCTTCATTGGTTCACCCGCTGTCGCGGCCGTGCCCGCGGCCACGTCCACTGCTCTTCCAGTGCCCTTTGGTTGTCTTCGATGATGAGCCTTCTGAACACTCCTTCTCCTTCGCTTTCCACTCGGATCGGGTAAGTAGGAGATGATCCTCATCATTATCACCCAGACCTGCGCCTCGGACTCTCTCTTCGAACGCCTTCAGACGTCCAATTACCTCTTCGACCGTCATCGTCTCCAGGTTTCCGAACTGCTCGATTGTTGATACAATCTGCAGAAATTTCGGCGGAGCAGCACGTAAGAATTTCTCGACGACAACGGACTCTTCCATTGCCTTGCCTAGACCACGGATGCGATTGACAAGCGTTGTCAATCTCACAAATAAATCATCAATCGATTCCGACTTCTTCATTCGAGATTCTCAAACTCGATTTTGAGTTTGGATCTTAAATCACCTTGACGCGATCTGCGCCAACATACATGGTCTTGATTTTGTCCACGCTTTGCATCGCCGTTTCCTTCCCGGACAGAGCAACAGCGGCGTCTCTCGGGAATCGCTCGGTAGATGGCCGCCACGGCCATCGGTCCTTCCTCGTCTCCACGGTCGTCTCGAGTCTGCGGGCTCTCGGCATCCTGCACGCCTTGAGCACGCATGTATGCCCGCATCTTCATCGCCACGCAGCGTAGTTGCTTCTCGAGAGCATTGATATCTGGAGTGATAAGCCACCACTCTCCCTTGCCGCAAGATCGCGCGGTGCTCCACTGCACCCACCGAGCCGCGGTTTGAGAGAGTTCACGCTCCTCGGCATAATCTTTGGCATACACTCCCTCGGCTCGACACGAAATGTTGGCCCAGACTCTCCCACAACACGCGACGATTCGATGGACTCACTCACGGCGAGATAATTTCACGGAGTTGAGCGACAACCTTCAAGAGACGGTTTTGTGCGGCTGTTATCAACCGAGTTATTCTTCTTCAGTATAAAATACGACAACAGACACTTGCGCTAAATACGCACACTACTGCGGACTGGTTACTGCCAGTTCGGATTCGTAGCCACTACACCATCTAGGACTCGGTTATGATCCTAACATTTTGGATCATGGACCAAACAATACTTGCAAGCCACGAACCCACACGATCTGAAGTTCTGCAGGAATTTCAAACTTCAGACAATACAAACCGAGTTCAGTTCGGTTATTCGCACTAAACATGAAAGACTGAGCTGAGACAAAAAACACACGACTGAAGCTAAATCAACATGATTAACACCTACAGGTTAGGCAGCTGGTCGGCCGATGCGCAGGGCGGTAAGTAATGCCCAGTGCGCGGTGGCCGCGGTGCGGGCCGTGTCTTTGGGCGCGGGAGCGACGGCGGTCGGTGTGGCGCCGCGTCGCGCGCGGCGAAGGCGGCGGCTAGCTTGCTGGCCCAGGCGTGCGAAGGGGACCCGACGCGGCGTGCGACGTCGTGGAATTTGACGCAGACGGAAATGCTAATCCACGCGTACGAGTTGGAAGCAGGGGCGGAGGCGTGCAGAGCTCGTGGAGGAAGGGAGCCGGGCCGTCGGCGGGGAGGAGGACGAAGAGGCAGCAACGGCAACAAGTTTTAATGGCGGCGGAGGGAGAGAAGAATGAAAGGAGCAGGAGGAAGATGAACGGGGAGACGCGTTCGACTGCGTAGATGCGTGGGCCCACTGTGCGCGAGAACACGAGGAAGCGCATGTGCGTAGCGTAGAATAGAAACCCTTAAGTCTTATTTGGTTGGATCAAAATATCTACTTAATTTGTTAAAATTTTAATTTTAATTTTTGATCTATCCATTTGAATTCTGACGGAGAATAGATTTTTCAAACGAAGCCTTAGCAGATCGGCTGGAAGCCTGGAACCAGAGAGCGGCTTTTGTTGGGCTCAAGTGGACCCGCTGACACACATCCATTTCGACGCACGAACGCAGTCACGCAGATGTCATGTCCGCCAATTCTTCCCTCAAAAGAAGAAGATGTCCGCCGATACGTCAATTACTAGTATTCGAGCACGGGACGGCAACATGGGGTGCATTTTGCATGCACATCCACACGTGAGACGGGCCAAGGACCTGGTAAGTGGTAACGTCCCTCTCGACTCGACTGTAATTTGCATTCCATCGTACTCCTTCGGCAAAAGAGACATCTGGCGTGCAGAATTTGCAATGGCACAACACATTTGTGGACCATTCAATCCATGCGTTGGAACCTTTGTGCGAGCTCAAATCCCTTGTACAGTCCTCTCCACATATGTAAACCCCGAATTTTTTCCTCCAAAATAACCTTATTTTTATTCTAAAGTACAATAATAATACTATTTGTTTTTCATTTTACAAGAATAATTATATATTCGCTCAACGGACGAGGGACACGTGGATTTGTCGCTCAACGGTTGGTCCAAATGCACAGCCAGTCAGCTAGCAGGCATTTATTGTACATTGTTGGGCGACAAGTGCCGCTCAAGTCGCCCAACGGTTGAGCGGCAGATAATTATTTCTGTAAAATAAAAATATAATATTATTACCGTATTTTAGAATGAAAATTAGGTTTTTAAAAAAATATGTAAACCCTCTACATGGTAACACGAACACCACCCGTCCACTAACCTCTCCCACGTTCCTCACACCAAAGATCATCGCCACATGGGCGGCAAAGGCCCCGCGCGCCCACCTCGGTCTTGCGGTGCGGCCACCCTGCCAAGACAGCGACGATCCGGATCGGAACGAAAACCGCCGCGCCGAGGTATTATTGTCGGTGATCTTGGCGAGCCCGCCGAAGTCGCAAGCGCGCACTGTTAGTTTTAAACATGTTTTTTCATATTAGTGCTTTCAGTTTTAGGATTGTTTTTTTGCTATCGTTTCTGTTGGCAAGTCAGAACACATGTCCTATAAGTTCTGAAACTTCCAGTATGTTTCGGTCTTGGTATTGTAGTATTTCTGGAATTTGTGTCTGCATTCAGTTTCTGATTCGGATTAGAGCAGAAATCTTTGAGAAAGCCCATAAAGAAGAGAAAACCAGAAAAGTCACAACAACAAGTTGTGGCTCAAATTGACATCAAAAATTTGTATTCTTCTCTGTTTACTCTGTTCGTCTACATTAGCTTCGGAAGACTAGAATTTCTAGTTTCTTCGGAGAAACTGCATTGCGTTTGATAGCAATTTTGGGCGGCTGTGTTCCAACATTTGGTATCAGAGCAAGGATCTTTGGAAGCAATGGCAGACGACAAGTCACCGAAGAAGGAAACGCCATCAGCGATGAGTGGAGTCGAAACATCGACAATCGAAAAATCGCTACTGAGGAGTATTCCAATTCAGTATCCAATGCTGATAGAAACGAATTACAGCCTATGGGCAGTAAAGATGAGAATCATCCTACGATCTCTGGGTGTATGGGTGGCAATAGAAGGCGATGCACTGGTTGATGAAGAAAGGGACCAGGGCGCTTTAGCTGCCATCTCCCAATCCGTGCCGGATTCGGTGATGATGGTCATTGCTGAGAAGGAAACAACAAAGGCTGCATGGGATGCTATCCAGGAGATTCATGTGGGTGAAGATCGAGTCAAGAAAGCAAGAGCGCAGGTACTGAAGAGGCAATTTGATCGATTGATCATGGAGGACTCCGAAACAATCAGTACATTTTCTCATAAACTCTCCATTTTGGTCGGAGAAATTCGTTCTCTTGGTACAAAGATCATAGATAGCACTGTGGTTGAAAAACTCTTTAGTGTTGTGCCTGATCGTTTTCTTCAGATTGCGAGACGATTGAGCAGTGGGGTGATGTGTCCTCAATGTCAATATCCGAAGCCATTGGACGTCTCAGGACATTTGAAGAAAGCATGAAAGGGAGGTGTACAGAGAAAACTGAGAGAAGTGGTGAACAATTGATGCTCACCCGGGCTCAATGGGAATCTATAGCCAGTAAGGAAAAGGAAGGTGATGAGAGCATTGGTGAACAACTGATGTTTACCCAGGCTCCATGGGAACTTATGGCCAACAAAGAAAAGGAGGTTGATGAGAGCTCCAGTCAAGGTTCAAAGAAGAACAACTGGCAATGTAGAGGCCGACGACAAGATGTTGGAAAAGGCCAGTACAAGAAAATGGATAAATCAAGAATCAAATGCTTCAACTGTGATATATACGACCATTTTGCTTCTGAATGCCGGAAGCCGAAGAGAGAAAGGGCAAATTTCGTTGAGAAACAAGGTGAGGATGAACCGACACTCTTAATGATTGAGGCTTGTGAAATTCTGCAGAAAACCAGAGAAACTTCACAACAAGTCTTGCTTAATGAGGAGTAGGTGTGGCCTAATTTCGGTTCTGATGAAAAGAATGATAATTACAGCTGGTACCTTGATACGGGAGCCAATAATCACATGACGGGAGTCAAAGAAGTATTCTCTGAGCTCGATGAAAAAGTCGGGGGCACCGTGAAATTTGGCGATGGTTCAGTGGTAAATATTTGCGGTCGAGGAAGCATGATATTTCAGTGCAAGAATCTGGAGCATAAGATGCTTACAGGGGTTTACTACATTCCGCAGCTAAAGAAGTAATATCTTAAGTCTTGGGCAATTTGACGAAAGTAGTTGCAAGATTGCGGTTGAGTACGGGAACTTGACAATACTCGATCGTGAACGAAGATGTTTGGCGAAAGTGCAACGATCTGGAAACAGGTTATATGTGCTAGACCTACACCCGACTGAACCTATTTGTTTATTTACGAAAGGATCAACTGAGGCTTGGCGATGGCACAGGAGGTTCGGCCATTTGAATTTTCAAGCGTTACGAAGCCTGTCTCAAAATGAAATAGTAATAGGTACGCCTCAAGTTGATCATGCCGAACAAATATGCAAAGGATGTTTAGTAGGTAAACAATACAGGAAATCTTTTCCTCAAAATTCTTTGTATCAGGCAGAGAACCTACTTGAATTGGTTCATGGGGATTTGTGTGGACCGATTACACCGAAGACACCAGCTGGGAATCAATACTTCCTATTATTGGTCGACGATAGTTCAAGGTATATGTGGGTGGTTCTGCTCAAAGAGAAGAGTCAAGCTCTGGAAGCATTCAAGAAAATAAAATCAAAAACTGAAGTGGAAATAAATCTCAAGCTTAAAGCTTTCAGAACAGACTGTGGGGGTGAATTCAACTCAAAAGAATTTGAGGAGTACCGTGATAAACAAGGTCTCAAGAGTTTTACCACAACACCTTATTCGCCTCAGCAAAATAGTGTGGTTGAGAGACGTAATCGAATTGTTGTGGAAATGACACGAAGTTTACTGAAAAGTATGAAAATGCCAGCAATCTTCTGGGGGGAAGCAGTCATGACTGCTGTATACTTGTTGAATCGGGCTCCCACGAAGAGTATTATCAGCAAGACACCGTACAAAGCTTGGCACAACAAGAAACCAAGCGTGCATCATCTACGGACCTTCGGTTCTGTTGCCCATGTGAAAACAGTACGTCCTCATTTGTCGAAATTGGAGGACCGAAGCACTGCAATTATCTTTATTGGGTATGAGCCTGGGTCTAAAGCATATAGGTGTTATCATCCAGAGTCTCGGAGATTACATATTAGCTGGGATATAATTTTTGAAGAAGACAAGCACTGGAATTGGGATTCAGATCCAGCGCAAGGGTCTGGACCAGTGAGTTGGGTTAACACATTCACAATATTTGATAAAGAACTAGTTGATTCGATAAAGAACTAGTTGATTCTGGTGGAGTTTTGGACAACAGTAATTCTGAATCAAACGAAGAAGTCCTTGTGTCAAAAAAGTCCTTAGATTAGCAGTCCGGCAACTCCTCGTTCACAAATATATGCAATACCGGGTGTTTCTCGGCCGGTAGAAACAGACCTGAACTCTTCTTCAGAGCAGGCTGACCTGTCCTGTAGTAGGTCTCAATTCTACGAGGGGAATACTCCTCGTACTCCATCCGTTGCGGATTTCCTTGTCGAAGTGGTGAACGATCACCTCTCCGAGCGGCTTCTTGATCATCAGTCAATCGAAACATATTTCTCCGAGTAGGAGATTGATGCGACTTATAGCCGTGTCGATTTCTACGTGGTGAAATGTTTGATTGACTGGTAGCTGAGGAAGTCGCATTGCTACGACTACCTGAATGATGTCGACGAGGTGCTTCCAGTCTTGTCATCATGGTTCGAAGCCTTTGCGCAATTTCTTCAGCGAAGAGATCGTATCCTGGCGTTCGAGCAAGCTCTTGAGTGGGATTTTCGAGCAAGTCTTTGATGTCCTGGAGTTCTTGCACCTCCTTCGACTGATATTGGATGCGCCCAGGTAGATTCCTCTGGGCTGTAATTTTCTTCCGTCGGATAGCCTCAAAATTCTCCTCATCAGATCCTTGAGGCCTTCTCAATGGAGTGCGAGAATGTCGAGGATTTCCCTCGCGCTCATCAGAGTATTGGTTCTGCCCGTCCTCGATGATGTCCTTGCCATTATCACAAGGGGGCGCAGTGCGTGATCTTCGGGGAGTGTTCTTATCTCGGCCTCCATAAGGCTGACCCTGATCTGAGGGAAGGACAAAGACCTCCCGTTGATGATTCTCACTTGCGCTCGAGGCCTCCCCGCTTGAGGAGTACTCGAGAGACATCATCTGGCGACTTGGAGTAACCCCATCCAGGTAGGGGAACTCTGGGTTATAACTGTCTCCGTCCGCAAATGAGATCTGCGGAGAGACGGTCGAATTCGCAGGAAAAGCATGCTTGATCCCACTCCTCCGGAGTTATCCCGAGAGAGGATCACCGGATGTTGGTGGAGTCCTGGAATGGTGGCTCTCAGAACTTGTCTCACCAGGTCGGACCGTCTTAGAGGGACTTGAATACTTGGAGGAAAAACTCTCGTCGTGTTTTAAGTCCTTCTGGGTGCGGTTCTAGTCGGATTGACCCTTGTCCTTTGAGGGAATTGGCCCCTCTGTCGGACGTATCGTTGTGGGGGATAAGGATCCCTCCTCAACTCCATTGATGGGATAGTTTCTGGAGAATGATCTCCGAGGTGACATCACCATCGAGGATGCATCACTCACCGTAGTTGAAACCGCATCCATGTCGACGTCTGCGTGAATCCGCCAAGTCAAACCAGCTTCTCCTCGTTCCATTCTCCGCCATGAGTGCATGAGATTTGGAAAAGAGAGTATGTTGACAAGAGATTACCGAAGATCCCCACGGCGGCGCGCCAACCGTCGGTGTTCTAGAACCGATCTTACGTAAAGATTGTTTGATTCGGGGGGTCTCCTAGAGATGAAATCACGCAGAGCGATTGACACGGGATTTTTATACAGGTTCAGGCCTTCTCCGGAGAGAATAACAACCCTACTCCTGTGTGTGTGTGGTATTGACTGTATTCTCAACAATCAAGCTAGAGGCTAAGACTATTACAAAGAACAGTACTTGTATTTCTCCTTGATTGTCCTTGATTGGCTCTCTGTTGCCCGTCCCTTTGTCCTTCTGATTGAAGCCTTTATATAGTCGTGAAGGAGTAGCCGTTTTCCCCTGCCGAAGAGGCGCCTAATCAAGCCAGTAATGGGCGCATGATGGCAGTAATTGCCGGCGTATTGGCTCATTCACGCTGTCTGGCAGTTATCTTTCAGAGGTAATGGGGTATTTAAGCACTATTACTACGCGGAATAATAGTGCATGTGAACCGTCTGGATTCCTTAATCAATTGGACCCACTCGCTTGTATTATAAGGTGGTCGTGGTTGACTTGGCCGTAGCAGGACTTACGACTGGGCAGTAGTCGTAGAAGGACTTACGACCAGGTAGTGGTCGTAGAAGAACTTACGACCATGACATAGTCGTAGTAAGACTTACGACTATGGGGGTGATTGTAGGAGAACTTACGATCACTTGGTAGGCCTCTCCCTTATAAATATAAGGGGTACTTCTGGGGACTACATGACATCATATTTACCCATAATAAGAATTATAGATAAAAGATAAAATGAGGATTATCAGATCCTCGTCAGGCCCATTCTATAAACTCTGGCCCTAAGGCCCATTTACCATATTTTGTAATAATAATTAAGTATTGTTATGTATGTGTTGTAAGATGTGATATTCGACGACATGTGTACTATGTGGGTTAGCTACTGATCATGAGACTAGCTCGGAATACACAGAGTGTTTAGATGCAAATCCGGGTCCCCACGCCCCTGCAAGTGCATAGGTTGATGACTAGTTTAACAAGATAAAAGTAGTGCGTCCATAACCATTTTGAAGTTAATATCTAGCCGATTGGAGGACGAATTTGACAAACAAATTACACCCTCCAGGAAAAAAATAAGTGTCATTTAACTTTGACCGGTGATACTTTTATGAATATTTATATTGATCATATTAATATGGTATGAGCATATTTATCTCAAAAACACTTTTGTAATATATTATATATATATTTAGTTTTATAAACATATTATTATAGAAATTAGGGGTCAAAGTTTCTATTTGGAGATTGTGACAGTGTCCAAAATGGTACTCCTTTGAAATTAGGTGTCAAAGTTTGCAACACGTATTTTTTTTCACATTCATACAAAATTGAATCGTTTCCTACTAAATTTCGGTGGAATTCGGAGCTGAAATCATGGCGTGGAACCAAAAGTCGACACAATGTTTTTTTTTTTTTTGGATAATGAGGCAGGAGCCCTGCCACTCATTAATAAGAGAAAATCAAAGAGAAATTATTATATCCCCGGATCATAGATAAAAGGCCAACAACGCACAATGTTTTTGCTATACAAATATGAAACTGCAATTGTCAACAATCCCCCCATCCGCTGTGTTTCTCAACAGCTGCAAATCGATCGGCAACCGGCCGAGCGGCCTCAACTTGATCGCTGCCGCTAGAAGCTGTCCCGCTTAGGCTCTCGAGTGTGCTTCGGCTAGGCTTGTACTCGGTCCGCGTATGCAAGTGGGGCTACCTGCCTCCACCCGCTGTTTGTTTTTCCACTTTCTTGGCAAGCTCGCCGTGGGCTTCGGATTCGGCTTTTCGCCGTTTCAAACGGAATGCTTTTCGCACCGATTTTTTCTGAAGTCAGAAGCCGCCCAGAAAGCTGGAAGATATCGCACCCCATTTCAACTTTACCCTCGAAGTTGAGGGATAATTACCCACTTTTATCACTCAATAAAAACCCCTTCCCACCGCCCCCTACCCCCAACATGAACCCTAGATGCCTCCTCCCCGGTGTGCCCCCGTCCTCCCTCCTTCTCCTCCCCCAGCGCCACACCCCGCCCCTGTCCTCCTCTCCTCCTTCTGCGTCGCCGCACCGCCACTCCCTCCTTCCCCGCGTCGGCGCCTCTCAGATGTGGATCTACCATCCTCCTCCTCCTGCGCCGCTCTCTCTTCCTCCTCCCACGCTGCGCCCTCATCCCTCCCCCTACGCCCTCCTCCTCCCTTCTCCTAGGCTCCTCCGCATGTGGCCTACTCCTCCCACGTCGTGCCCTCATCCCTCCCCCGGCGACCTCCTCCTCCCTCCTCCGTGCCTCCGCCCGCGGCCGCCCTCCTCTGCCTCCAAGCCACCGCCCCCGACCCCGAGCCGCCCGTCCTCCCCCAATGCTACCGCTTCTGCCGACCTCCTCCTTCCCCAAGCCGCCGTCGAGATCCTCCCCCGATGCTGCCAACGCCGTCCTCTCCCGCTGCCGCCGAGCCACCCCCAACCCTTGCCGCTTTATGTATTAAATGCTTTATGTATTAGTTATTTATTGTAATAATTATTTACGTATTAGTTGTTTATTGTAATAATTATTTATATATTAGTCGTTTATTGTAATAATTATTTATTGTCAATTGTTGTTAATTATGGTAATTCTGATCAATTGCGATAATTGTGTTAATTATCGTTAATTATGGTGGTCATCGTTAATTACGATCAATTGTCATAGTTGTCGTCAATTGCGTTAGTTTGCCGTCAATTATCATAGTTGTCGCCAATTGCATTACTTTGTCGTCAATTGTCGTAGTAGTCGTCAATTGCGTTACTTTGTCGTTAATAATCGTCAATTGTTGTTAGTTGCCATTAAATGCCGTCAATTGCATTGATTGCCATTAAACATCATCAAACAAGCCATTACTTCCATCAGAGGCATTTCATACATTTGTCATCTTAGAAGCTGCAGTCAGTCTACCTAAAAGCCAGACAGCCAAACATCAAATTTCTTTAACTTAGCCGTTCAGCCCAATTGAAAGCCGCTTTTTTAAAAAACTATAGTCGTGACAAACATGCCCATTATGTTTTACCCTTTTGCAGGTCAACATTTTTGCCTAGAACCGAAGGAAGATGCACATAATGCTTCCTAGGAACAGAGACTGCGATCACGTATGTGGCAGAGGTTCCATAGGCGAACTTAGGTAACGTGAGCACGTGACAACACGCGATGGATGGAGCACACAGGTTTTTTATGCCTGTCAACAAGACAATCGTATACCTGGCTGATTTCCATTTTCCCGGGTCGTCATCGCTCGGTTGAATCGTTCTGTTCCTTTCTTTTGCCAGTATCGCATGGTTCATTCATGCCCAATCGTGCCTGCCTACAGGTATGTGCCCATTAAAATGGAGAAATTTTACGATATATTTTACAGTTAGTATATAGTGGTAGTATAAATTAAATTAAATTATTGATTTGTTAATGGTATAATAGACTTTTCTTTGTATTTGTAATTTTTTGTGCGAGGGTATTATGAACTTTTCCAATTATGGTTGAAAATATTACTTTGTGTCGTATGATCTCCACATAAGAAATTATAATTCTACCCCTCTCGGGATTATAGTATCCATACTACCAGATATAGTATAACTAAATCATAACTAATCTGAATCATTGGATCAAAAAGAATAGACGACCCATATTAAATTAAGTGTACCACAAAAGAACTCTTAAAATGAGCTAGTTTGATTATCTTTACAGGTTAATTCACTGAATGCACTAGGCGTCATCTTACAACATCTTCGTGGACCTCACACTCGGGGGGCGCCTCCGCAGTGGTTATGAACAACTCCTTTGTCTGCCAAGGAGCCTGTGATGGTGTTTATCGCTTCCAAAACCGTTATCCTTTCTTCCTATATTATTATTATTATTATTATTATTATTATTATTATTAAAGCAAAAGCGAAGCCATCATGTTCGCTCTCAAGAGCTAGAAATTCTCACGTTAATACAAAGGGAAAAAATAAAAATCTATACCATTGATTATAATGATTCCAGATTATAATGGTCTAGATCAAAAGAAAGAGTCAATGTCAAGTACAATACGACTGAAAGTCGAAATAAAAAAATTCACTGTCGGGTGGCCCTATTATGAATGAGTATGTCAGTGTAAAGATCAAGTTCAGAGAAAAGGTCGACACGTGTTGAGCCTTACTGTCAGATTCACTCTACAAGGCTAGCTCCCTTGTGCTCTCCTTTGCCGGCTCGTGTAACTAACGAATCTCGTAATACGTTTTGAAATAGCCAAGGAAGGCGTTGGTCGACTCTGGGGAAGAAGACAGCTGAAACCACAGTTGATGTTGTGCTGTCTTAACTGAATTGAGAAGGAAACGGTGTCGTGTCTTGTCTATATGTAGAATAGAATGCTATACTCCAGCATGCAGCAGCTGGGAAAAACATACAGAGACAGAGCATAGGAATATGATCAAATAAGCCAAAATTTATCCATTTAGAATTGCTCTCAGCTCGAGAGTGGGGCTATAGGCCTACAACAGTTAAGGTGCGTTTGATACGTATAACCTTATATTCCTCTGTAATCTAATATTCCTAATCTAATATTCTCATTAATCTAGTTACTCGCAAACACGTTACCAGCAATCTAAGATTCCAATGTTTGGTTGATTTGAATGAAAACTCTGTATTAATCTTTATCATAATAAGTTCACCAAGTTAAATTACAGACTAGGATTTGAAATTTCAAAACATGAAGGTTAACACACACACACACACACACACACACACACATAAAATTCCAACAATCCAAATTCATTTTTTTATTTAAAAGTTCAAATTTTGTATTTCGAAATTTAATTTTTAAGTTCTAGAGTTTAAATTTAAGATTTAAATTCTCATAATTTGAATATCTAAAATCCTGTAACAGCCTCATTTTTAAAAATAAATAGTAATTATATACATTCATGAGCATACATGACATTTTTGGAAAATGTGTACAATCGGTTGCATTTGAAAATCTCAAATTCAAGTCAAATTTAAAACTTGAAAAGAAACCCCAAAAGAAAAATTAAGTTAATGATTTTAAAGAACTCTGGATTTTTTTAATCAAATACTATATTAATTATCATGAATAAAAATATTTTTTGTCAAATTTTTAGAGATCAGTTTGACCTTTAGAAAAATCTATGTTCATTACTTAAACCTATTTGGTTAAGGATTTTAAATTAAGTACATAAATAATGAACAATAATTTTAGAAAATTTATTTGTGTTCTACTTTGTCCCAGGAACCCCTCTGAAATTTTTTATATTTTTATAAATTTATTTACTTTGTTTAAACCTCAGTCAAAGTTGGGAAGTTTAAATTTGATTTCAATCAACTCCAACCGGACCCAACCTAACGGCACTATAGCGACCGAGCCTCTTGACTCAACTTGACCGCGCAACTTCCTCGCGCCCAACCACGTCGCTCGCACAGTGTCCAATCGCGTCGTTTTCTTTCAGCCTCTGACGGGCGGGCCCCACCTATCAGAACTGTCATCCTCGACGTGTCGCTGAAGCGGAGCGTCGCTCGCGCATGCGTGCCATGCAACCCGCCTGCGCCACCTCGTGCTTCCCCGACTTCTCTCGAAGGATCGCCCGAGCTTTTATGAACTTCTGAGCCGATCCAATCGTCCTCTCTCGTAATCTTTCGCCCGCTATCACCTCTTCTCCGAGCGCGGTTCGTCGCCGCCACTTCGATTCCGGCCGCGTCCGACCTCTATCGAGAACAAGGCCTTGGCGCCTCATTCCTGGAGCCAAGGCGGCCTAGTGGCACACCTTACCGAACCTCCTCGTCCCCCGAGGCATCTTCTCCGCAGGAGCCGTATCTTTCTCACCGCCTCCGGTCGCCGCTAGCCTCCTTAGGTCTCCGCGTCACCATCATCAGGTTCGCGAGGACCATGTGCACCCGTGCGTGTTGACCTTGAGCCCGGAGGACCCTTGCTGCGCCAGATTGCTTTCCTTGCCGCTACGCATGCGCACGGAGCTGCTGTCGAGCCGCGGTGAATAGGGTAATGACAGTCATTAACATTAAGTATGTTTCTTAAATGAACTTATGACATGTGGGTCCCACTATAATGAATGTAATTAGGAATTTTGATTAAGACTCTAGTCTATATTACATGTGGGCCATGGGCTTAAGTGCGTAGTAACAGTAGACTGTAGACCATGGATCAAGTCCATGAACCTCCGGTCCATGGACCAAGCCATGGACGAGCCATCGTGTGGGTCCCACGGATCGTTGGATCGCCTGTGTTGACAAAGTCGGCCGATCATGGTCCCACATGTCATTCGCGGTGGCTAGATGACCGTGAGTGAAAAATATTTCAAGTAATTAGAAAATCTAAAATGAATTATTTTTACACTAAAATTGTTATAAACTTCAAAAATTCATAAGTAATTAATTTTAACTCCAAATTGAGCAAACTCAATTTTGTTAGTTTACATTTTGTTGTACTTTAATTTGGAGTGGGTTTTGAACATGTTACTGTTATATAAAAATGGGATATTTAAAATACATGAACACTAGTGGCTTTAACATTGAAAACTCTATAGAAAATCAAAATGAACTCCAAATGAATTAAAATTTTCACCTAAATTCATAATAAATCATCATAGCTCTACTGTGATATTTTCATATATTTTTGAGTATTTTGGATTTTCTCGATTTTCTCGTTGTTTATTCAATAATGTGTTTTCTTTAGAATGCAAGCCGACTGAGGTGAGCGAATATCCATATGAGAGCGAACAGTTGGCATTTCAGCAAGGTGCAAGCATCACATTTTACTTTTATTCTTGCATACATGTTGATCCCAGCATTTGCTACTTTAGTGTTTTGAAATGCAAATATTACTTGCGTGCATGCTATTTTCGAGTATGAATACTTTGTGAAGTCTAGATAGCTATATCCCAATTCTTGTAGGTTCACCTTGAATTTCTACTTTACAACTATACTTAAGTTAGTTGTCATATGTTAATATTTATTAATTATGTGAATGCTTAGCCATGCAATTCAGTAGATTCGGTAGTTTTGGTTGACGAGATTATCTCGTCAATCGTGGGAAACACCGAACAAGTTTTACATTTATGCTTTTGGTTCAAATCTTCGAATCTAATTTTTTAGTCTAAAGTTTATTTAATTAAAACTGATTTTGGTTTGAACAAATGGTTAGTAGTGTGGGTGCCTTCGTACACGAGATTCGGGTTCAGTGGAAAGACATGTCCGACGGTTAAGGATCGAACTTTGGGCTGTCACTTCAAGTATCACTCGTACTTCCATACGCGGTGTATGGGCGCACACCTGGTCACGTAAAGGGAAGATCGTATTGATCTGAAACACAAGTGGTGTGAAGACATGGGATGGTGAAATATCATGTTTCTTAGGAACCCAATGTAAGGATATAGTATGCAAGTGAGCACTATTTTTATTTTGATGTTGGGCACAATTTGCATGCCCGGTTAGTTAGTAGGCGGTATAGCTAGCACTAAGCGAGATTTTATTATGCATAGGTGGTTCACTTCAATATGGTTTTCTTGCTGAAAAATACCGAGTTTTGATTTCCCAGGCCAACACACCAAAGGAAGTGTGTTATTATCCGGAGGCTTAAAGGCTGATCGAGTCGTTTAGGTAAAGATGTACTCCCCTGCAGAGTTATAAGGTTATAACATCTTCGAATAGCCATGTCTATAGTTATGGACGCCACTTGGGTCTTGACTGACATCATTGTTAGACTCTAAATCAAAACTTGACTTGGGACAACTTGGTATCGACATGATGGGTGTGTCATGAGTTTATTTTGTCAAAGTGGGGCTACCACTTTGATATTATTTGATATATGTTTACATTTATGTCATTTAATTTTCTTTTGATAAACAGTCTATTGATAAAACTTCTTTCTTAAACTAGAAGGTGTAGATTGAGTAATGATGCGTTTATGCAAAAAGTAGAGCCACTATAACCTCTCTTTGATCAACAACTAGCATGTATAAATTTTATTTGTGTAAGTCTTGTAAGTACAACTTTGTACTTTAACAGATTCTCCATTTGTTCAGGTGAGGAAGATTATAACATAGATCATTTCATTAGCGCCGACTTCGGTGACGCTAAAGAATAGCGCTATTTCTGGCCTCCACTCAGTTGCCTTTGGGAAGGGTACACCTCGCTGGAGTTTTTGTTCTTAATGCTTTACTTTCCGCTCCGTACTTATGTTAATGGTTAAATTTGGCCGGGACTCTGCTTTGTAACTTATGGACATAAGTCCTTATCATGTACAACATTTGTAATATATTTGTATACCTTGTGTATGACTGTGATCAATGTTGATTGAGATATGTGCGTGTTAACCTTGATCTTTGGGAGCTAACACGAGACACATATCCGAAGATTTGAAATGCTACTTGATGGATTAAGTTGGGTTTCAGAACTTAGAGACCTAGAGTTATTTACATATGATCTAGAGGATTGTGATCTTATGTAAATAATTTGAGGTCCCTATAAATCCAGAATTCGAAATTTTTAAAAATGATTTTCAAAATCCAACCTTGAAATTTTGAATTTTCAAATTAAATTGTTTGAATTTAAGATTCCAAAATTTAGGGTTCAAATTTTGATATTTTGGTTTCGAAATTCATATTTTGAAAATAAATACATAAATTCCATACATTGGATTTTGAATTTTGAAAGTTCAAAATTTGAGTATGATGAATCAAAAGCATATAATAAAAATGCAATAACAAATATTCTTTTCCCTTGGTAATATAAAATAGACACCCTTTTATACGGAAAAGATTCCTAAATTGATTGTAACTAGTACAATACACGTGCTTTACTACAGATTAAAAAATCATATCTCATCAACCGTTGTCGTGCTCAGCCTACATTGCAAGTGATCCGCCGGTAACCCGTTCTTAGAAAGATTGATGGAATCTTTGGGCTTCTTACGCACCAACTTGGGCAGTTGGGGAGTGGGAGAGTGGAGAGGAGGCTATAGGTGGCCAACCATACGCACGGGAGGAACCGAGAAAGAACGAGATCCAACGGCTCAAATCTCATGAAGAAAGATAGATCTAACGGCTCACATCGCATGAGAGAGGACGGACCGCCACCAATTCCTTCTTTTAAGTAGTACAGATCTGTTTCCCAAGGTAATCTTAGATTTATGGTTCAGATTACTGAATGTTTTACCAAACAAGATAATCTCATATAATGAAGGATTTCTGGTAATCCTTGGAGAATTCCAACCAAACGCACCCTTGGTGCAATTGTTTCTTCTGAATGTACAGATGGTTTGGATTCCATTGTACAAGGAGTTCTATAATAGCACCGGGGCCAAAGGCTTGAATCATTCATTATTCAGATGATTACCAGCTGAAGGCTTGAATTGTTACTCTGCTGGTTTGTTAGTTGCATGTTTGCAGGCTACTCCTTGGCCTTGCCTTGTCATCTCATTACCGGCGACAAGGAAGTATGCAGTGTGCCTGGAACAAGAAAACAAGTAAGGGTCCTAGCCTTCTCAAATGTTGGGTGTACGTAGATACAAGGTGGCGAGAATTCAGTCATAACACAGACCTGAAAAAATTCATCATTTTGGTCTTTGAGTCTGGGTTTATGCTTTCAGTAGTATCCAGAGCTTGCTGCATGTGGTGTAGCCATCGCTCAGCAGCTCGGTGGGTAACCGGGAATGGTCGATGTCGTGCTATCAGGGCAGGATGTCCTACAAGGAGAATTAGACAAAGAGATATTCTTAGATCAATAAGTAATTAAGATGAGTAAATCGGATGTACAAGTGTTTGGTGGCGTGAGGGAGGGCTCTTGAAACTATTGGCTGTCACAAGTACAAATTCATACAAGAGCAGTGAATGCAAAACGCCCAGTAAAAGCATAGCATAACATTTACCACACGGAAAATGGATCGACAAATGAGCAAAGAAACAAAAAGTGGCATGCAACAGGGAAAACATTCATTTCTTCAATCCTTTTGCGTAGATCATATAGGCGGACAAACAGGAATATGCAAGCAAGAGATGGTGAAATGGAACCTGTTCAACCTAGTTTTCACTAATAAAGTACACAGAGAAGATATGCCTTGACCGGGAGCTGCAACTTATATATTGGTAAAGCAAGTGTCGCACTGATAAGCCAGTCCCCTGACAAAACCAAGCAATAATCTTAATCCACTCTCATCAGATGAATCCCAGGCATGAAGCACTTAACAGTTATTTCGGATAACTATGGTGAATGAACAGGATCACCAGAAGGAAATACTTTGGTTACTGGAATACGCTGCTGGCTATCAAGAAAGGCAATGGTGCTGCACAATGATGGCCTGAAATGTAAATAAAAAGGAGCTGAATTCTACAACCTACAAACTGCTTGTCTCACCCAGAAGTTTAGGTTAACAACGAATACTTCCTCATCAAGTTGAGTATTCAAATACTGATAATTTCATTTTAGATTAGTGATCTATTAGGTACCAGCGAGCATTTCTACTCAAAACATTAACAGTAGGTCCACATGATTCAATGTAAGCATAATCTTTAATGGCAAGTGCACAATCTACAGGAAGATCAACAATTCAACACAGATGTTTTGGGGGCTTCAAGCAACCATTGGAGATCCAGATTGTACTTCCAATTGTAAGACCAGCCAACCAGCTAGCTTTCACCTCTCAGCTCTCAGCTTTAATTCAGACACACAACTGGCTGTATAAGGAGATACAAGCAAAGGTTCATCTTCCTAACTAAAACTCCCCACAAAATCCCTCCTTACCCAATAATTTGTCGATGTACGCAACCATAACTTGCTCTCCAAACACCCCAGCCCCAGGATTACCATATGTCCCTAAACCAGTAGTAAATTACAGGCAGCTTTGCGAGTCAGAAACTAGCAGGGCGAAGTTACCTCTCCTCTGGGAGAAGAGCGGCGGGCCGCCCATGCGCTGCACCAAGAACTCGTACTGGTTCCGGATCGCGTCCTCCTTCCTCGACCCCGCGAATATCACCCGAAACCACTCCTCGTCCTCATAAACCCTGTTCCATCAGCCCCCAACCAAAAAGAAAAAGAGAAAAAAATGGAGAACAACACTAGATCAGAGAAAACCAAGAGCAAATCGATTAGAAGAAGGTTTGGGGGCGTGGGGGGGATTGAACCCTGGCGAGGACCTGGTGTAGAAGTTGGTTGAGAGGTCGACGAAGGGCTGCGGGGTGCCGCCGAGCGCCTCGAAGACGTTGCCGTCGTCGATGGCGAAGGCGTCGCCGGCCGCCACGCCGCTCCACTCCGACGCCTTGTCCTGCAGCGACTGCATCCCGGGCCCCTCCAGCGCACGCCTGGTTGCGCCGTTCAGTGGACTCCGTCCGTCGGAAGACGCAAGGGTGGGTGGGCGTCCGGGCGAGCCACTCACTTTATACCCGCCACGCTCCCCCGGCCAATCAGGTGGCGAGCGCGTGCGGCCGGGGTCGCGTGGGGCCCGGGTGTCGGTGGGGGTGCGCTTGCTTACGTGGCATATTCGCCGACCATGTCGACATGCTGTGTCACGCATGGCGGCATCCGGTGGCGGTGGGCTTACGATTGCTATCCACGGAATTAGTTAACAAGACTATTATATAAGTTTATAACGGCAAGAGAAGCCCACGGTTTCGAAGTGACTGGTTTTGGTGGTTTGGTGGTTTTCATATCATATCTTAACTAATAAAATTTAAAATTTACTTCGTCCAGCAGAGAAATCGACTACTCCGCCTACAACTAAAACTGACATGCTCTTTAGACGCCGCACCGACCCTCCCTCCCACTCGTGAACCCCGGGCCGACCGTTGTTCCCTCCGCGACGCGATCCTAATCCCCCGCCTCGCCTCCCAGTCCCACCTCCTGGTCCGTCTCTCCTTCCACCGTCATGGCCATGACAGGGGACAACGGCGAAAGAGATCGACAGCGACGGCTGTCCACCCACACCCTCATGCGTGAACGCAGGTATCGCTCCCCTCCGCCTCTCCATCTGGCTTCAATGGTTGTGCTCCCATCCCACGCACGCGAACGCGCGATCGATCATATCGATTAGGTTCAGGTCGTCGATTTTGATGCGGATTTACTCCAATCTGTGTGTATGTGTTGTAGCTAAAAACGTAAAGCGTATGATTTTGACCCAGTGAGGAGGATCGGAGATGGCGTGTCTGGGGTGGTGTTGAGGAAGGTGCTACCGGCGTCCAGCGGCCTCTCCTACCTATGCCCATCGCCTCGCACCCGCTCTAGGCTGCTCGTTAAGCGCTACAAGAAGATCCTCGCCGACATCTTCCCTGCAACACAGGTTAATAATAATCCCTTCTCCCCTTTCGTAATTTGCTTAAGTTAGCTATGATCTAGCTACTTCCCTTCTATAGTTCCCTCTACTCACCATTAATTCGGTTCCCCGGAGACCAACAATTCAGCTTAATTTTGTATTGCGTAGAATTACAGAAAGATAGAAATAGAATGAATTTCCATTGATACCGTGCTACTGCTGGTTACTGTGGTTATCTCATCCCGTGTCATGTGAATATTCTGCGATTACGTAATTATTATGGACTAACTAGAGGCCGAGACTAGCGATGTTTGCGGCCATGTCATTGGGCTCCTTCTGTCATCCATGAACTTCTTACGACAAGGGGACAGTCGTACCCATAACCTTCTATTTCAATTTGCTCAAACCACCAGGTTCATCCTTTGTAGGCTTGCGGTTTTCTTGAGATACGGGCATGACCTACATTGATTAAGTACCTGATGCTCTTCGAAAACATGACATAATTCCTTGTACTACAGGAAAAGGAACACAACGATAGGAGGATTGGGAAGCTTTGCGAGTATGTTGCTAGAAACCCTCATCACGTGCCAAAGGTGTGTTCAACTATGCCTTAATTATCGTTATACATTGTAAATAATTTACAACTACAAATAGACCTGCACTCTCTTGCATTTTGCTATTTGTGCATATCACAGCATACTTGGAGCAAAGGTGTTACAAAGAGTTAAGAAATGAGCAGTATGGCTTTGCAAAAGTAGTCCTGCTAATATACCGCAAGTTATTGGTCTCTTGTCTTAATCTTATCTTAACTAATAAAAGAAGGGATTTACCCTACACAGTAGGACAATCCTGAACTGCTCACGAGTCCTCGCCCACCCCCCAACGACTCCTCTCCCCTTCCAACCGCCACACCTGATGCAGCACATTCCCTCGTGTAACACTCCGATTTATTATAAGAAAGAAAGTACTCAAAAGAGAAATTAGACATAAGAAAAGGAGTTTTCTGTAGTTTTTCGGCAATCTAGGCCTCAGGCCTTGGCCCAGGAGGCCCATGAGGGGCCGGCCACGTATAAAAGGAGAGGAAAATCCTAAAATCACTGTAGCTACAGTGCACCATCACTGTTCACGGGACTGTAGCAACCCCATGTTGCTCTACCAAAATGAGGCCGAATAAGGGGACTTGACCAACTAGGTTTTCGTAGATGATTTTGTCGTGGTTCCAGAGAGACCAAGATCACCCTGTTTCAAGTTTCGTAGTGAAAGTTATGATGTTTTTATTACTGCTGTCCTGGGAAGTTTTATGCTAGACAGCCGGGGGAATTGGGTAGAACATCTATTCGAGCCCTAGGTCTCGAGGATTTGGGTTGAGGGGCGTAATTAGAGTCCTTTTTCTCAGCGTATTTATTATTAGCATAATTCTTGTGTAGGAGGCGGAGTTCCGGAGTAGAGGCACCATCCCTGCGTCTTCGTGCCTCGTAGCGGGAAAAAGGCAAGTACAATTAGTGGTAGACTATTTATGAGCGATTGTTCATGCTGTTACATTATGAGAATATTGCGCTGTGCATAGAAGCTAGAATGCTATGAATGTCAATGATGATGAATGCTAGAGGTACAAGTAATTTTTATTTCTGTATGATGATTTAAAGTTCTGCACATGTGCATCCTGCCATTATATTGGAGGCTTGGTCACGTGGTGACCAAGCATTAATTGAGGTCCCCGTCATGAATATGACGGGCTTTTGGTCCCCATACTTGTGGAGTATGGGCTGTGGTCCTTGTGCTAGAAGGCACAGGTATAGGTATGCATCGACGGATGCATACTCCGCAATACCGGTATATGCAAAAGAGAGAAAGAAAAGTGCATTTGAACAGTTTGTATCGCATAAGCATGTGACATGTCCATTATTGAGAATTGTGGATGGATGTTGATGGTTACAGTTGCATATGTTATTGTCTTACTAATTGTACTTTGCTGAGTCTTGGACTCACTCTTGCTGATGTTGCGTTTTTAGGTACTTCGTTTGTGGACGACATGCATGAGAGGGAGTAGAATTAAGTTTGGTCGCACATTGGCACAAATAAACTTTCTGCTGAATAAACTATTTGAGCGATAACTCAGATTTTGAATAAATTTCTTGAGATTTGTTTCATTACGCTTTACATCTTGGATAAATTCTGTTGGAGCTGGATAGCGTATTATGGATATTACTCTTATGATTATGTTTTAAACGGTGCGTTTGGATAATTGCTTATTATTATTGTTCCCTGTGCGGGCTTTAGGATGGTTAGTAATTCAAAGGAGATTCTGCCAAAAATTAGAAAGAAATATCTTTGTTTAATTTGTAGTTATGCTAGTGTGGTAGCATTCCAGGCTTAGGTTGGGCTGGGGTGTTATACCTCGCCTTGCCACTCCAAAAATTCACAAGGCGGCGTGTCGGACCCGGATTTCATAATCCAGAATTCTCTGTGAAAGCACTGCGCTATTACCTAGATTAGTAGATAGTGCTCACAGAATATATCACTGAATCATTTCATATAAGACGTAAACCAAACCAAATTTATATTACAACATCAGAGTCGCATAGCCTGCATTGGGTAGAGTTTTACAATAAGGGTCGAACAGACCAAATGATTACAACACAAAAGTAGTGGAAGCGGTAGCAAAAAGGGTGAGAGCACATCTCTCCACAGGCAAGCGACTAGGGTAACCCGTGTACGTCCAATATTACCCAAAGACTTGCATAATATTGGATATACGCAGGCACCAACTAAGCCAGCTAGACTGAGGGGAGACCAGAACAACTAAAGACTAAACTACTCTTCATCATTACCTTGTCTATCAACTTATGGATCCTCGTAGTAGGCGTATTGTCCTTGATCCATGAACTTTGAGGGTTTTGCGGGAGAGCGAGAGTGAGCACAAACAACCATACTCGCGAGCCAATATACATAATGCAATATTTATATATGCAAGGCTTTAACAAGGATGGCTCGGGTTCTTTTATTTGCTAGAAACAACATTTTCATTTACCATATTTATAAGTTCTTATGACTTAGCATTTTAACAAAATATATTTTATTAAAGAGATATTGTGCAATATTAATAATAACGAAGGTTGCCTCCACCTTATGCTAAATTTTGATTGGGGTTACATCCACATATTAACATCCTGGATAAGACTACCCAGCGAAATCCACATTCAGGGCTAGGTGAGCCCGACACATTTTTCATCCCACCCACAAAGTTTTATAAATAGAACTAACTTGCGTAAGTTCCCATGCTCGCCTTTGACCGTAAGCACAGCTGTTCGAATAGTTTATACTATGTAGATGTTGTACATCTTTACCCACAAGAGATAATCGTCTTGATGTGTACACACGATTCCTTAGAGACATGATTCAAAGGAGATTACCATAAGACCTTTACAATGCATCCCTTAGTGTTAGTTACACTCGCTAAGGTTTCATCTGAGAGTGGTTACACTCTCGCACTTGCGTCAACCATGCCCCCAAAACCCCTCTTGCGCACACGGCGGCTTAAGCCAGCGACCCGACCGATTCCACGGCATCTTAAGCCAGCTACACGACTCATGGGACCCTGCAGTGGTGCAACTCACATTGGTGGGTACAAATTATTTAGCCAGGTCGACACCATTAGAGACTTTTGGTTGTACTATTTTACATTGGGAGATAATCATAGGATTATGTCCTTCAAGTCATCTGAGCGGTTCATTCCACACATCAGCCATATATCAATATTTCTTGGGCTACATTAGCACCCACCATACTATCCTCCCAGATGCGGTAATAACAATTATTAGGGTTTTTGAAAAGCATAAAATAGATTGTCTCAAACATTCCAATCATTTACCCAAAATGACTGTCCAAATCTATTTACATGGTTAAAATATGATGATTGGTGCGATTTATGCCTTGGGTACTTAAGCAAGACTAGCATGACGCTTAAGTACAACTATAGCTAGTAGGTTACCACATAATTATCTAGAGTGACAAGGATTAAGGAATTCAATTTTCAAAGGATGGTACTATAACAATTTGGTATTTAACTACCTTAAGCCTCTAACATACATTTGCATAATCAATTTAGCATGCAATTTGATATTTTAAAGGAATATAATTTTCATAAAATGTAAGATCAACATGACCAAAGTGTTGACTCACCTCGGTCAAAAGCAAGGGGTTCTTGAAAGTCTTGTGCTTGATCAAACTGGAGTTCTCCCGCTTCTTCAAACTCTACTCAAACAATCACGCCGAAAAATCAAACAAGCAAGCTAGGAAAATAAGTAACAAAGAAATAATAAATAAACTCCAAACAAAACAAAACTAGAGCCAAAAGGTAGGTAGTGAATTTACAATTTTTTAGAAACAAATTTCACTTGGATCGGAGTTAAAACGAGGGAGAACGAAACCTCCAAAATTTGGTTTTTGAATTAAATCAATAAAAGAAAGGGGGAGAAACAAACTCCCTCTGACAGGTAGGGTCCGCAGCACATTGGCTCGATGCACAACACAGCGCATGGACCGAAGTCCACGAGTCACTGTGCTGGTCCACGGGTGCACACTATGCATCGGGCCCGCTTGGCTGTGAATCATCAGTGCACATCATCGTTAAAGAACTTCATTAAACCTCTCGGGTCCACTTGGCAGTGACTCAAGACAATAATTAAACCGGAAATAAACATTGATTAGCCCTTAAGGACAAAGATTTGTCCTTTAATTGCCCGCTATAGAACCTGCCCGGTTGGGACAGAACATGGGAAGGGAGCAGGCGCTCGGGGAGGGTGGCGGCGCTGACGGGATAGGCGGCGGGGCGGCCGGCAAGCTGGGAAAATGGGTTCCCACATGGACTGTCGGGACCAAAAAAATACAATTATGAACCCTCTGTGTATACTACACTAGTCCAGATCATGCTAGTGCACACAGTGGCAACATCGATGAAATATCATTTCTATATACAAAGATGACTACAAAATAGGAAATAACAATAATTATTATAGTAACAACCTTAAGATCAAAGCTTACAACTAATGCCTGAGAAGGCGAGTAGCTCAATTAAGCTTATGTGGAACGAAACATAATAACTTCAGTGAAACCCATCCATATGCCCACAGGCAATCGGTTGAGGTAGCGCGACCTAGTTGTCCACGATCCTTGAAGTAGGCTTTGTTGACCGACGATTCATCCACTTTATCTGAATGATTATAGCAAGATTGAGTACACAGCTGTATTCAACAAGTTGTACCACATAATGCAATTATACATGATGGCTTATTCAATGGAAATAGCTTCTGTGGTTATTTTGCAATAAAGCAACATTTGCAATTGAATATAAATAATATATTGAAAGTATAATTCAAAGCAAATAGACAATAATAGTTTAATATTTATTTTCACAAAGGACACAAAGTCTAATCAATTTCTTTCACGCATCCATATGACTTAAATCACACAGCTGCCAGCGAGCGATGGGGAAGAACTTCTGAGGGTCCCGGGGTACTCCAACCGAGAGTAATTGGCCGGTGGTTCGTCGGGTGAGGAGGGGCCGAGGCGGCGGTGGTGACCGGCTTCGAGGAAGATAGAGCCGGCGGCGAGTGCCTGAGGAAGAGTAGCCAAATTAATTGAGGGCATTGGAAGCTATAGTACTGGAACACGTTTTGACGCGACTAGAAGTGAAGGAGGATCACGGTGTTGGTCGGAACGACGAGCGATCATTTGGGCGGCCGGGCTTGGCATTCGGCGTGGCGAGAAGAAGCTTCGGTTTTGAACTTGGAGAAGAGGGGAATTGAGATGGAGTACCAGGGAGATGGAAAGGGCGTTGAGGGCGGCTTGGTAATGACCTATATAGGCCGAGAGGGATGGCGGAGAGCTCAAGGCAGCGATGCATTCGCTAGGGCGCTGCGGCATGGGTGACGGGGTTGCAGCAGGGCATGGCGAGCGCATGAAGTGACCGGGGCAGGGTATGGGCTTGGGCTAGACCGCGGGCAAGGTGAGGAAACCGGGGGCGGCCGATTCCGGTGGACGGAGCTAGGGTAGCGTGGCACAGGCGTGGAGCCGCGTGTCCCCGGCGCGGGCGAGCGCTGGCATGGTGGCCAGGGGTGCATGGAGGAAGATGACTACCCACGGGACCCACTGGTCGGTGAGAGAGAGAAATGAAAGTATGTTCTAAAATTTTAGGAAAATAGGGTTTAGATAATTTTTTTAGGTATAGTAATATAGCTCCAAAAATTGTGCAAAATTAAGGGGAGGTTCATGGCACGATGTAGATTAATATGTAATTATTTCAAAAATTTATGTGCTCTGTATATTTCTCTAAAATTCTTTTAAGATTCTATTTGTATGCACTTTATTATTTGATGTGGGGAATTTGCAATACATGCTTTACTTAATTTCCCTATTTTTACTACCAGCATAAATTCACCAAGTTTGGATTTTTATTTATCATCTTTTGTTTTAGTTCATTTTGATCCTTAATTAGTTTTGTATTTCCAGTATTTGATTTTTCTTAAATTTCTTAATTAGACAAGAAGTCATGCAAATAAATCCAGAAAAGCAAATGTCAACAAAATCCACTAAAATTTTAAAAAAGTTCACATTTTTACCTATTTAAAAATAATTCTAAATTTTGGGATGTTACGAGATATGTGTTTGATATTCAATAATTAATGTAACTATATACATTGTCTACTGATTTAAAAATTAATGCGAATATACACGAAGGGTTCGAGTTGCAGATCCGGGTTGGGACACATGTGTATTGATGCCGCCCTCCACAAGTTGCCAAAATGGACAGGCAGAGCCGCAGGCCACTTGTATGAATCACACAACCCCTCTGTCATTCTCGCACAACACACATCGCTTCGTGAGACTTGAGAGAGAGTGAGAGGCGCACATCAGGATGGCCATGGCGACCGAGTGCAATGGCGGCAGCAAGGATCGCGCGGAGAATGGCGGCGGGCTCTTCGAGATGCCGGAGATCAAGTACACCAGGCTATTCATCAACGGGAGCTTCGTCGGCGCCGTCTCAGGTGAGTACAAGCGCGCACCGTTAGTATAAGCATGCATGGATCTATCGATCTTGCTTCTTGCTTCTCCTCTCCTGTGTATTACATATACCCTGCAGTCTCATCTCTCACTCTCAAGTATATGGTTCGCCTTAATTGCTAAGAAATGGATTTCATGTTGATTATTCCAAGAATTCTTGCTAATCAAAGTATCAGATGGTTTCATAAGCTCGCTCTTGATATAGTACGACTCTATCTAGCTAAGTCTTGAGGACAGTTTCTGGGTTTCAGCCGCGTCTTCCCAACTCAGAGTTCTTCGGGAACATGGCATGCATGTTCACAACCTGCCGTCGTTATTCACTCACGGCCCTGCAAGCTAACAGTATCCATACTCTTTTTTAAAATATATATACAAACTTACAAAGCAAGCCAGCGTCTTTTTGAAGAAAAAAGATTAAGACTACTGCTTGGCACATGGATGATGGATTCATCACGCTAGCGAGGTCCTAAATTTTCATTAACACTGACCAACAGATAGGTCCATCCTAATTAGAGAAATTCAGGAGCACATTTGCCAACTTATGTTATAGTCGTCTTTAGTATTAAGGAATTGATAAACTTGGTGGATCCCAGTGAGAGAGAGAGAGAAAGAGAAACTACCAATCCACTGTTATGTTAAAGTCTGAAAGCCTGAAAGGATCTGGAGGGTTGCATTTCCATTGCAGGTTTCCCAGCGTCCCACCCTCGCGTACGTGTCTGCCGATTTGTTTGCACATGTGATGCTTTCATATGGCTCCTGTCTTTTCCTCTGACGAATGTGCATGGCCACTTCTTGTTTGTACGAGCATGCATGTGAGTGAGATGCGATCGATGATGCGTCTGGAGTTTGCCAAATGGCAAACGGGGCTACTAGCTCACTTGATTTCAGGATTAGTTTTTTTTAGAACAGATTCCAGGATTAGTCGCAGCTTCTTCTTCTCTTTTTTGCGAGGGAGGACTTAGTGGTTTCAATACAGGTACTTACTAATAATTAAGGGGCTGCAGTATTTTCAAAAATTGCAGTTCCGTAACTTGAAAATAATTTTGACTCCCAACTTTGCGGGGCATCATTATACATGTAGCGTCCTTCCTAAAAAAGAGTTAACAAGGATTAAAATCTCTATATATTACTTTAATACATAATTAAAAGATTATATGTCTTCGTAGTCATAACCTCTAAACCCAACGGCCCCCGTGGTCGTAAGAGTCGTAACCCATAGGGCTAACGATCTCTATAGTCGTAAGGATTCCAGAGGCTACTTATAGCTACTCTAGTCGGACGAGATCCTGTACCTAGTCCCCGACCAGATAACTGCTCGTACAAGCAATGAACTGACAACTGGATTTTCCTCCAGGCATATTCCTTACCGTGCGATGAATGGAACACGTGCCATATTGGCTCCATACCACGCGACGTTTCACGGTTCTAAGACACTAACAACAAACTACTTAAGGAAGAACGCGAACAGCCGAACGGTTGATACTTCATCAACTGTTGCCTTGCTCCGACCAGTCGCGACACTTCCAACATGCGCCTTTTTCAGGATTAACTGCCACCACTTCATCAACTACTTAAGGAAGAACGCGAACGGCAGAAGGCAATCCAATTCAGAAGATCAAGAGATAATTGGATTTCATCTGAAGCATTAGCATAGCAAGCAATACGCTTAGTGTAATTATGATTAGTTCATTGCCTTGTCAAGGGCGCCCCCTATAAAGGATCTAGTTCATAGCAATAAAGAGCAGCATCATCCTCTCCCAAGAACTCTTTGTCATTTTTCTCTGTTTATTTCGTAAGATCGTCGACAAGATTATATATGTACCTAAAGTACGGGATGCATTTTTCTCTTGTGGAGAAAACTCGTTTATTGAACAAGTTATGACCTAACCGCAATTCAGGTTTTCCCTCGGCTTTTGCGTGCTAGACAATGTTGTAAAATTAGCGATTTAGAAAATATTAAGATATAATTCCAGAAGAAATAATCATAATTAAAGCATATCTCTAGCAGTATTTAAATGACAAAATTAAACATGTAATTTCTTCATGTCAAGTAAACATAATAATATGCTCAAAACTTAGAACTTGAGAAGAACCAAAATATGCTCATATTTTAAATGTTTATTTATTGCACTCAGATATCGAGCTGCTCAAGATGAAATCTTAGCCTCCTCGTCACTTTTATCAATATTCTTCACTAATTAAATATGACAACTATTAATCATTTTTGAGCTCAAACTAATGCTTTACTAATATGTCAAGAATTATATCATAAACATCGATTATGCTTTCAGCCAATAAAGGATCATATGTTTAACAGTGTAAAAGGAATCACAATTTCAGCACATTAGCCTTTCAACAAACAGGATATCACAGTGCAAAGAGATCACATGTTTCAACACTTAAGCCTTTTGGCAAACAGGATATTACAGTGCAAAGAGATCACATAGGATCAACAAGATCACATAACAAAATGATCAAACTCATTTCAGTCACAACGAACTACATAAAGTATCAGAACAAAACTGCTAGAGATAAAAACTAGCAATAGTAAGCAACACATTTGGCTCAAGTCTGATCAAGTTATCAATTCAATTTCATAATATGACAATTATCCTCATCGAGCATTAAAACGATCCCATAATATTACTAAACCAAGTCTCCTAGTATTAGTCAATAATTATAGAAAGCAAAATCAACTAGCACAACACACTTTAGTAAAGTAATGCAAATCTAGAAAACAGAAAAACTCACGAAGCGGAAGGCATTCAAAGCCACCGAGTAGTAAACCGGGCAAGGCACGCCAAAGACGCTGACTCAGTAAACCAATCATCTCGTTGTGTCGCGTTTGAACGGACAAGGTCGGAGATACAATACCAATTCACAATCTGGGACACACCAAAATTGTGAAGTCAAGATACAGAGAATGTCACACAAGAGCCAATCAAAGTGCACCGGCCAAATGCACCCATCGAGCACCAGAAAATGGAGTCCTTCCACACCAAGACCAAGCCAGGGCCAACTGGACAAAGTCAAGTTCTCCCACATAACACCCAAGAGCGCAAGAAGGGAACCTACGGGATGCGCAAGGAGGAGAGTCCAGACCTCACCACCAACGATGTTGAGGCAACCACGGTGGTGTAGGAGCTCCATATCCTCAAAACCAAAGCCAAATCCAGAGGAGAAGAAGAACCACGCAAAGAGGGGAAAAGCTCGCACTTTTTCGGGTTAAGGAATTAAAAGAGGAGAAGCCGGCTACCTTAAGAAGAGGAGGAGGAGGAGGAGGTTGAGCTGCTGGCGCGCAATGCGCCCGGGCCACCCATCCGAATCGCACGCACCACCGCCAGGCCGAAGCTCCAGGCCGCACTCCTCGCTCGGTGTCTCCAACCTTATCCCTCCCCTATCTCAATGACAGGTGGGCTTTACTACTTATCCCTCCCTATCTATTTCTTCTCTTCTCAAAAGAGAAATTAGCAAATGGCCCTCACTTATGCAACAGACAATGACATGCAGGAGAGAATATAGAGCATGATATTCAGCAGGACAAGATTGTTTCTTTGAAACGAAGGTAGGAAAAGATCGTGTAGTTAGTTAGCAAGTTGTCCAATCAAACGATGACGACGACGGGCTTATGCCATGCTATGAATGACATGACGTCGACCTCCCAAGCTCTCACAACTACAAGTCCCTCCCTTCTGGAAACGAATGCTGCGTTCGCGTCCCTGATCGTTTCCGTGCTCCAGGGAAGTCTTCTCTCGGCCGGCACGCGCAGAGCTTTCTTAGAAAATTTTGGAGCAACTACGCCTACTCGGGAACCAAACAAAAACGCGTCCACTCAAGTCCAAGTCTCACTTCCATCTTGAATTTGAAGTGTGGAAGCCAACCGTAGCATAGGGTAGCGATATGGCATAGTTCGATTCCCACCAACCACGGTTAAGAAAAATTAATTGTAGAAATTTTTCACTTTAGTTATCCGAGATATGAACGAACCTGTGACCCGGGGACCGTGAGCTAGCCTTGAATGAATACACAAACTATGGGAAGGAATCTGCCTGGAATCCTTGGGTGAATGGTACAGCTGCTCAGCAACCAAACAAACTACGACGATATCTGCAGTGAGATGCGTACGATCGGAGGCATGTGGGGGAGAAGTCCCTGTGTCTGTGTGGGTAGGCTAGTTCCTATGACAATACTGGCATCCTGTCGTGAGTTTGTTTTCTTCTGGGTAGGCTAGTTCATGCCAGATCCGCTCACATTAAACAAGTTTGTTTCACCGTTGTTTTCATGCATGGAAGCATGCATTTCTGATCTAAGGAGTCTCACGCTGGATATTTCTTCTTCAGGTAAGACGTTCGAGACTAAGGATCCACGCACCGGGGATGTCATAGCCAACATCGCTGAAGGTGACAAGGAGGATGTGGACTTGGCGGTGAGAGCGGCAAGGGAAGCCTTCGATCATGGCAAATGGCCTCGCATGTCCGGATCCGTACGGTTCTTTCTTCGCTGCAAAAATGGCTTCCATCTCTTCAAGAACATGAGATGGAAGAACAACTCAAGTGAACGATTATTTGAAGCGTAATTCCAATTCCAACTGAAAAAAAAAATCAACGGCATGCAGGAAAGAGGAAGGATCATGATGAAGTACGCGGACTTGGTGGAGCAGCACGCAGACGAGCTGACCTTGCTCGAGAGCCTGGACGCCGGCAAGCTGCTCGCGCTCACCAGGGTGATCGACATCGCAGGCGCCGCCAACACCCTGCGATACTTTGCCGGTGCGGCCGACAAGATCCACGGCGAGACGCTAAAGATGTCGAAGCAGTTCCAGGGGTACACCCTGCGCGAGCCTGTCGGCGTCGCGGGGCTCATCATCCCCTGGAACTTCCCATGCATCATGTTCTTCACCAAGGTCTCCCCGGCGCTCGCCGCCGGCTGCACCATGGTCGTCAAGCCGGCCGAGCAGACGCCGCTCAGTGCCCTGTACGTTGCTCATTTAGCGAAGCAGGTAAGATCACACTGCGTGAAACACAATATAGCTTTGTTTTCCCATCACTTGCTGGTGTTCTGAACTTTTCGGGTTGTATTTTGCAGGCAGGGATCCCAGATGGGGTTATCAACGTGATCACAGGCTTCGGTCCAACAGCAGGAGCTGCAATTGCGTCTCACATGGACGTTGACATGGTAATCTCAATCTTATAACATCGATCGGTTAATACATGACAAGCAATTTTTCTTCGTGTGCTGTTCAGGAGGTTTGATCGGTTTCTTGCGAGTTGCGACTAATGCAATGACATTTCCTTTTTGCAGGTCAGTTTCACGGGATCTACAGAGGTTGGACGTCTCATAATGGAGGCCTCTGCAAGGAGCAATCTGAAGCCAGTGTCCCTCGAGCTCGGCGGCAAGTCTCCGCTCATCATCTTCGACGACGCAGACCTGGACATGGCCGTCGATCTTGCCATCAGCGCAAACCTCTTCAACAAGGCGAGCATCTTAATTCTTAACAGAGAGCGTATAGTAGCCATATGAAATTGATCATTCATCAGCTGCGCTGGAATTTGCAGGGAGAAGCTTGCGTCGCCGCGAGCCGCATCTACTTGCAAGAGGGCATCTACGATCGATTCGAGAAGAAGTTGGCAGACAGCATGAAGAATTGGGTTGTGGGAGACAGTTTGGATCCTCGCGTCAATCAAGGGCCTCAGGTTAGATTAGTATCCACAATTAATCATCAAAAATAAGCACCCCTGTTATTTCTGCAACACAAATTGATGTTTCTTGAATCAGGAACTTAGTAATGCTAGTATGCTACTCCTGTATATAGGTGGACAAGGCTCAGTATGAGAGGGTGCTCAGCTACATTGAGCACGGCAAGAGAGAAGGGGCTACCGTACTGACAGGAGGAAAGCCCCTTGGGCAGAAAGGTTACTACATTGAGCCCACAATTTTCACCAATGTGAAGGTCAGATTAACCTCCAATACACAAATTACAATTACATGATCACTTCACTCTCAGTGTTAGCGGATCATGATCTTCTCTTCATCCTTTACTGATTTTGTTCATATCCTAACCGATTGTAATCTTGTTTGTTGATTACTTTCCCGTGTATGTCATTGCTTGCCGTGCGAGTCCGCACGTGCTCTTGTAACATGTAATCTATAAATATATGCAACGAGAATTGATCGCTGTGTGCGACATATTCCGTCTTCTCTCTCCCGTTCACACTCGGGCTAATTTCTGGCAGCATGAATCTCTCAACAGGAGGACATGATCATAGCAAAGGAGGAAATCTTCGGACCCGTCATGTGCCTAATGAAGTTCAGGTAATCCTAGCTACCATCCGAATCGATCGATCACCGACACCTTGTTTGCAGCAGTTCAAATGAAAAACCGTGATAGCGGCAGAGGTTGTGCATGCGTTGTGAGATGATGACAGGAGAAGTTGCATCTTTTTTGGTCTAGGACGGCGGAGGAGGCGATCGCGAAGGCGAACGACACCAGGTACGGGCTGGCTGCGGGGGTGGTGACCAAGGACATCGACGTGGCGAACAGGATGACGCGGTCGATCCGCGCCGGGGTGGTGTGGGTGAACTGCTACTTCGCCATGGACGGCGACTGCCCGTTCGGCGGGCGCAAGATGAGCGGGTTCGGCAAGGACGCCAGCATGCACGCGCTCGACAAGTTCCTCGCCGTCAAGTCCGTGGTCACCCCCGTCTACGACTCGCCCTGGCAGTAGTTTGCATGTGCACATTTTTATCTGGAAGTGAAGCAGCAATAACCAATAAATGAGAAATATTGTTCACACCATTGTTGCTGAGATAACAATCACTACTACACAAAGAGACATTATAGACAGTTTCTGAACTGTTTGAATTTATGTGTTTGTGATAACAGACAGTTATCAATTTATGTATTTGCGATATGACGATTATCATATCAGCATGCATGATTGGAGGCTTCTACTAAAATTGATATCATGATATCACGTTGTTCGTGAATCACGATAGTTTGTTCTATACCTAATTTTTATGTACCAACGAAATGCTAGTGATTGGAGGCATATCATTACAACGGTTAGTAAATGAAGCCCATGACAAAAAGCCCTGGAGGAAATGTCTCTCCATGTATGTGATGATATTTTCGACATATCCAAGCATGCAAACTCCGCAACTCAATCGATTATCCGTGGAAACCGTCTTTGGAGACACCTTGATTTTCTTCGATTTGGTCTTACTTGATAGTTCGTGTTCTATACCTAAATATTTTTTTGTGGTCTTCACGGTATAGTCATCGAGGTGCGTCATCAAAGGATGGCCAAGAGGCCACATGTCAGATGGTCGTGAGAGGTATAGTCGTGTGGAGATCGTGGAGTCATCGAGGGTCAGCCGAGAGGTCGTGTGGAGATCGATGTCCCTCTTGGGACACTGGGCAAAAGTGTGCACGATATCCCTTAGTGTTATGATGTCTTCGTTCGGGGGCTTCTTTAGCGAGATGGCCATAAAAGTGTCATGTACCATGCATCATTGTCCCTTCTTGGCATGGAAACGCCATCCCCGCCCAGCCTCAATAGAAAAGGACCCAACCAGCTCTCACTTAGAGCTTGCAGGGTGTGGGCTCCTACAAAACATACAATTAGCTAAGGTGACCAACAGGTATATCTTTGAAGCATTCCAGATATGTACATTACCTAGATATCATCGATAGGTAATTGGACATCGATATATTCTGAAAGTGGCATGGACGCTCAGCTACTCCGACGCTGGGGGGATTAGCTCCCAAAATAATGGGGGGTGCGACTTCCGACTTGTTGGGAACTTGATTCATTTGTTCCTGCAATGATGTTGTCTGTCCTCGAAATTCTGCACGAATCTCATGTTTCAACCATTCATTGTGCTCGGCCTTATATCTCTTTCTACTCCTACATGTCTTGGAATTGTGTGGGAATCCCTACCTCCAAGGTATGTAAACTCCAAGGCCTCATGTGCGACCCGAGTGCTCATTATTTTACAGGGCCTCCCTGACTGCTTCGAATGAGCCTTAAGAAGATTCGGTATTCAATGTTTATTGCAAGAGATCATCATTTTATTTTAGACCCTATGGAGTTATGGACTTATTAACAACTAAGTAGTTCGATATATCTTACTAGACGTTGGGACACTTCCTCGTCTGCCAGGTTTATGAAAGAGATAGCACCTGAATACGTGGTTGATGACCTCGCTCTTAACTAATTTTGGGCGTGCTCATCTGTGGTCCCAACAAATGGCAGGGAGGCTTCCCACCAGATTACCTCCTTGTCCTCCCTCCAGTATTACGGGATTTTACCAGCGTACCCAGTGGTGCCGAGTCTGTAGGGGTGAGTGTTTTGTGTCTGGATAACCTTATGTGTCGCACTTTGCTCCTTAAATTCGGTCGTCATCTTCATCTGCACAAAGTATCCCATGTATCTGGCCACACGAAAAGATACTTCGTGAAGGGTGTCCGATTCTTGTTCACGTACTCTGTGACAAATGTGCTTTTAAAGGTCTTCCACAATTTTTCCATCGCGAGGAACGCCTGCCATCGCACAAATCCCTGGACTTCTGCTGGGATCTTGAACGACCTTGAAATTTCATCCCACATCTACTCTTTCTCTTCGTCTATCAGAGACTTCCAGCTCGGTGTGGTGATGGGAATCCGTTCTCTTGCCGCTGCTTTCTTGGGATGCTAAGGGACCCCAACGGCTGTGACATCGGTGATGGTCATTCGACTCTTAGGCCTTTTCGATATTCCTCTATCATCTCGCTTATTAGGTACCCGTTTCATCAGAGCGCTAGACGCATTTGGCGACGTCGATGACGGTGGCGAAGACTGTGCAAACACCATCTCACTTACTTGTTTGTTAGGAGAAACCCAGTGTGGCAACAGATGGAACCGACAGGTCCTTAACAAACTGACAAAATTACAGTCAATTCGGGCATCATTTTACGATACTGTAACATTCTCAAAAATTTCAATCAAACATTCGGATTTTGGTTTTCCAAATTTCAAATAAAAAAATTTGATTATTGAACTTACCTGGGCTTGGGCCCGTTCGGCCCGGCCTTCCCCGGCCCAGCCCGCTCCGCCTCGGCCTCCCCGCGCCGCCCCATTCCTCCTCCCCCGGACCCAGCAGCCGCCGCTGCGTCGGGCTGGCGCCAGCGCCGCTGTTTTCCCACCGCAAAGACCGCCGGTCTTCTGCCTGCCGCACCGCTATTTTCGTCCCCTCTTCTCGCTCCCGCTTAGCGGCGCCGCTGCGTCAAGGCTCGCCGGTCCTCATTGCCACCACAGACGTCCGTCCGTCCCCACCGCCGCTTCTCTCTCCCCGCAGCTATTTAAGCCAGCCCCGCCCCATTTCTTCTCTCCACCGCCTCGCCTCTCTCTTCATCTCCTCCCGAGCCAAGCCCTCCCCGCCCACCTCTTCTTCCTCGGAGCCGTCGCCGTCGCCTCCGCCCCTTGTCTCCACCTCTGGCTCCTCCCTCGCCCCGGCAGCACCCGAGCCACCCACTCCCTCCTTTCATACTGCCACCGCCGTGCGCTCTCTCTCTCTCCCTCCCCCCATTCTCTCTCCGCCCCTCGTTTCCTCCACGCGGCGAAGGAGACGAGGCGAAGTCGTCCATGTCCTCGATTCCATGATGTAAGTACACTGTACAGTGAAAAACGTAATAAGGATGTAAATTTTGCATAACTCACATCATCGATATGGAGTGCGCCCGCGACCGGATACGCTAACTAATTAATTACCACTAAACTAACTAATTATGACTAATTAATTACCACTATACTAATTATTCACGACTACCTGACTAATAACTACGACTACAGTAATAATGACAACAGTATTCGATAAATTATCTACCCTTCAGGGGAAAGCAATCAAAAAAGGTCGAGCGATGAGCGACAAGAAGCAAAGAAATACTTAATCTCCCTAAAAGTAATTATGTTACGTTCCCTGAGTCCTCAGCGACGAGCGCCAGAACGAGAAGCGAAATACAATTGAGATGAGGGAAAAGCGACTGCGAGAGTTCTGTATTTAAAGCCAAGAAAAGGAGGAGTCGCGGCGTTGGCGCTGAGAATTCTGGAAGTGTTGGCGCCACCCGAAGAAAAAACTTGCCCTCAAAAGAAACACACGTATTCAAGAAAGACAAGAGATAATTTGGTGTTGCACAAGTCTGCTTTTCTATTGCTTTGACTCTCAATCTCTTACAAAATCTGATTACATATGACCTCCTTTTATAGCCACAACTACTGCTATAGTACTCAGACTAGGACCGCTACAATAATCCGACTCTATTTGCAACAGTGGTTCGGATTCGGACTTCTAAACAGAAACGGACACAACAAATATTACCTAACAAGATGTGCAGAGGAGGTAGGACGAGCGGTGGGAAAGGTGGTCTTTGATCATTGAATTTTGTTTTTTCCACCGATGGACACATCGCATTCTCAACAACAATCAAGGGATTCCACAGTTAAAGATACAAAATGTAATAAATCACATATGTAGAAGGGAACAAAAGGCTTCAAGCAATTACCTTCCATACACAACCTATATGGTTTTACTGTTACCATCGTATTCCAGTCACCATATTTGTTCATTCTGCAGGGACAAGGTGCATGCTCTTGCCGTGTGCTAGTCAACGCTGCTGCTGAATAACCACTACAAACTGAAAACAACAATCCAATGGAGAATGATCATTTGCAGTGCAGTGTATTTAAGAAGGAAGCCAATGAGCACAATTTGGTTAACATGGGAACGAACAACAAAAAGGGAACAGTCAATCCTGATCAACCTGAACAATGAAAAAAACTGCATTGCAACTCCATTGTATATCAACATCTCCAATAGAGTTGCAATGCAATTTTTTTACAAGTCACATGAAATCATGAAACCCTAAATTCAAAATTTTCGCGACCTAAATCCTAAATTTTTGAGATAATACCAGAACACATATAAAATTACTAAAATATTACACAATCAAGTCCACCACGTGAGGTGCCTTCGAAATAAAATTCATAATTTTTGGAGCTCATTTGCTACATTTACAAATTCGTACAAAAGAAAACTTATACAAAATAGCGATAAAAATTTTGAATGAATAAAATTATAAAAAATTTACACAAGCAAGTACACTGTGTCAGAAGGCTCCGCAAAAAATTTCATAATTTTTTAAATTCATTTGCTATATTTTAAAATTCCTCTAAATTTCAGCCTAACACTAATCCTAACCCTAACTAACCTAACAAACCTAACTAATTAGCCTAACTAACGGCCAGCGTTTGGTGCGGCTGAGGTGGCGGCCGACTTGACTAGGCTGGCGGGCACGTGGCGGTGGGGTCGGCGTTGGCGCACGATGGTCGTGCGCCAACGCCACGTGGTGCGATCTCCGGCATTGGCGCACGGTGGTCGTGCGTCAACGGTGCTAGATATACAAATACGCCACCGTGCGCCAGCGGTGCTAGATATACGAATACGTTTTACCGTGATCAGATCCGCAAATACGCGATGAAAAAGCGTTGTATCTGTAATATATATATATATATATATATATATATATATATATATATATATATATATATAATGCTAAGAGTTAGACCGGAATGGTATTAACAAGTTTTTTTTACCCCTCAAAGAGAGAATGTACCAAAACTGCGCACCGCTGAATTGGCTACTAACGGAGCTACCATACTCCCTCTCAATTCAATTCTGGTGCTCTGGTAATCAAATCATCAATCCAACAGCACAAATCATAGGGCTTGAGCATAGAACGAACTGGCCAAACTTTGAAGCGATCCTGGTCAAGAGCTTGATGAAGACCGCGTAGGGATACACCAATCTAAACAGTTTGGTTCACCTCCTTCTCCACCTTTCGTCTCACCTTTGCTTGTGCTAATGGTTGCGCCTCTCACTGTCACCTGAAGCAAGGCAAGAACTAGGGTTTTTGTCCACTCCATCTCACTCGAAGAGCAGTCTCTACCGTCTATCACAACGGCAATCAATGACTCACAAGCGTCCACAAAGGTCGACATTTAATTGGTGGTCCGGGCCCAGTCCTGTGCAACCGGGTCCAACCGCCGGCACCTTGGTCGCTCTCACAGTGAAGACACAGCACCAACTTCACGACCCCTCGACCGCTTCTCCCACAACCTGAGACTGACCCCCCTCGGTTTCGCTTGCAGAAAATTTCATGGTTAATTAGCCAGTTTGCATGTCCTAGTCAAGTGAGTGGAGAACACGTACTCCACTCGCTTTGATTCCTCGCTCGCCTTTTGGAAATTGGAATCAGGCGAGGTGAGGCGCGGCTGAGCCAGACGGCCACCACCTCCGGCTCCGAGCCACGGTGCGCGTCTCCTTCGTAAACCCATTGAGTTTGCCAACCACCGCGAGGTGTGCAAGCCCCCCTCGGTGCCGGCGTGTATATAAACCTCGCCGTGCCACTCCCCCTCCACTCGCCGTCTCAATGTTCCACATCCACACAGCTCAGTACAGAGCACACACTAGTACTATTCCGTTTCGTTCGCGTTTCATTCATAGCTAGCTGCGACTGCAAGATATATACACGTGCGATCGGCGTATCAATGGCCGGCTCGACCTCGGCCTGGTCGTTGTCGCTCCTCTTCGGCGCGTTCTTCCTGTCGGGGCTGATGCAGCTCGCGCGCAGCGGGCACGAGGCGGCGGCGTCCGCGCCGGTGGCGCGCAGGATCGACGCGCAGGCCGTGGACCAGGGCGTGGCGTACGTGCTCATGCTCGTCGCGCTCCTTGTCACCTACGTCATCCATTAGGCTTAATGGGTGGCTTATTATCCGGGTCCGTCTTTTCATGATTCGATACTCGTCGTAGCCATCGCAGAGCATAGCAGACTGAAGCTCTTATCGAATGATAACATATACTTTCAAGCATGACCTGATGACCGCGTGAGGCATGCAGAAGTTATGTGTTTATTTGACGCAGCGTTGAACGAGTGAAGCATGTTACTACTGTACCAGCAACTTATTACTCTGAACTAGTAGACTTAGTTCCACTTCGAATTGTTCGATGTCTGACTGTTGGATCAAAACCGGGATCAGAGAGTGGGTGAATAGGAGTTCTGTCTATTTTTTACTTTAATCGGATTCAATTCAATTTTCTTTTCACTAGCTATGAAATCTACGAAGATCAACGGACAAGCACAGCGGATGTCTTGTATTGAATCCAATCAAAACCCAAAACACAACAACTAAAAACACCAAAAACTCATATTAAAATGAGTTGGGCGGTGATAACGATGAATAGTAGCGGTACTACCAGCGAACAGTAGCGGGTACTATCGGTGAACAGTAAAATCAACGCGACCAAAAACCCACAAACGGCTTAACTTTTGATCCGGTGATTCGAATCCCCTCAAATTTCAATCATAACTCATCAAGAAGGTTATGAATATATTCCAGTTGACAATTGGGAAGATCAAAACTAAGGTTTCATGAATTTCATAGATGATGGAAGGAGGGTACAAGAAACATGAAAAATCAAAGTTTGATACTAGAACTTGCTCGTGTGTAAGAGATGATTATAAATACATTCTCACATGTTACAATAGGCAAAATATCATTAAGAAACCAAATGATCACCAAAAAGCCAAAAATCAGTAAGAATAAGAAGAGACTCATTTGAACAATCTTACTTGGATTGATTTGATATTGAAGTTGGTTTACAGTAACTCCACCATGGAGTACAAAAGCTTAACACTTGAGCATACAATCAATCTATCTCTCACAAACTCTAGCCTCAACTACTCCAAAATCCCCAAAACACAAATTAAGTTTTCTCACTTGGAAGTACTTGGGACTCCATATCTGGACATCCCCTTATATAGTGGAAGCTAGGCTATAAGAGGACACTTTAACGGGCACCCGTTAAGCCCACACACAAACAGATCTATACTCATGCACGCTCTCAAAGCGGATGAAGAACTGGGCTTACGAATCCGTTTCTTCGTGTTCTTTACCTTCATTTGACCTAAACCGCCTCTCCTTGCGCCGTCTTGCGCCGTGGTTTAGCCAAAATTTATTAATGTGCTATTTTGATGAAGTTACCAAAATACATTTCTCGATCCTTTTCTGAAGACCGAGCCTAATCTTCATGAAGCAATCTCAAGCTTCACCATTTGTAGGTTGATCAAATGGCTCTCTTTATGTCGCCATGTCTTTCCATCTGGCTCCCACCGAAACCACCATGGCACTTGCACCGACCCCACACAGCTTGATGCAACCCATCACACTGAACTTCCCGTTCGGTCATTCTTGTTCATTTTGCGCCCAGCTTGAGTCCATTGACTTCACACGGCATCTTCGATCGTTCTAGACCTCAGCTCTCCAAACCTAGTCCCGATCATCCTCACCGTTGACTGTCGATGACCTCCAACCCCCAGCACAACAATAGACCAAGAAATTAATTCTGGAAATAAGTTCTTCGTAACTTAATCCATGTTAGTCAAAACATGTATCATGCAACACATATGCATTGAAACCTATGAAATTGACCTAACCTGCAAATATTGCTACCAAACTGGCCAGCGAACAGGGCAAAACAGGTCAAACCACCACAAAGGCCGGCCTGACCGCCTACTGCCTGACAGAATCTGCATTTCGCTGAAAATGAGTATTTTGACAAACTCTCAACACCATTACCAATTGTATGATCATCCTAAGATCATGAGCATATCTCCATTAGCGTTTGGTAGTAACGATATGTGATCTCTTCCTTGCCTGGCATCCTAGTTTACGTGGTAGAATTTTTGAATTGTCAGCTAGCGTAGCCTACCTGTATCCCTTCAGCGGCAAATACAAGTAGAATGTAAATGACTTCTAATCTAGCAATAGGAGCAAAGGTTTCATCAAAGTCTAACCCCTCAACTTGGCTAAAATCTTGAGCTATCAATCTAGCCTTATTTCTGACCACATAACCATCCTCACTTTGTTTATTTTTGAACACCCAACAGGTTCCTATCATATTATGACCACTAGGAGTCTCTACTAGGTTACAGACCTTGTTCCTCTCAAAGTTCTCTAACTCGTCATACATGACAATGACTCGGCTAGAATCAGATAAAGCATGTGATATATCGCGGGGTTCGAAAGAAGCAACAAATACAGAATGGGAGTAGAGACTCGGATTGTAATTCCTAGAGCGAGTGACTTCATCATAAAGATGATCAATCATCAGATCCGAAGGATGACGCGTCTGAATGTGAAGTAGAGCACTCGGGGGAGATAGTACCTCTTCAACCTCCGCAGATACTGCTGATGATGAAGATGTAGCAGGAGCCTCAACTGAATGTGAAGTAGTGGAAGCAGGTTCTTCAATTGGATCAGGAGCGGTAGTAGCAATAGGCGGGAGACAATCATCAGTTTTGTCTTCATCTTCCTCTACAAAAGGTGTGATCTAGCTCCAGTGCTAGTCTAATCAAATCTGACATTGCATGTCTCCTGGATAACGTTAGTCTCAACATTAAGAACCCGAAAAACTCTCGAATGTGTAGGGTAACCTAGAAATAAACCATCAGAAGTCCTTGACTCAAATTTTTCTAGGTTTCCTGTCTTGGTAATGAAACACTTGGCTCCAAAAACTCAAAAAAGAAAAAAAGAAGGTTTCTACCAAACCGAAGCCCATATGATGTCTTGCACAAAGATAGCATTAAGGAGACACAATTAGCAATATGGCAAGCTGTAGTAATAGCTTCGGCCTAGAACCTCCCCGAAGTGCTATACTCATCTAACATCGTCCTAACCATCTCGACTAAGGTTATGTTCTTCCTTTCCACCACATCATTTTGTTGAGAGACATATGGAGAAGAGAACTAATACTCAATACCACGCTCAGTACAAAAATAGGCAAATAAGACAGTCTTGAACTCTGTGTCATTGTCACTGCGAATTGCTCTAAAGGCACCGGGGAGTTCAGAAGCCAGGCAAAGAACAAGATCATGAAAATGATCAAAAGTTTCATCCTTTGAAGCAAGAAAGAGCACCCAAGAATATCTCGAGAAATCATCGACTTTGACAAGAATGTATCATTTGCCATTGACTGACCGAACCCTAGTAGGACCAACAGTATTCATGTGAAGCAACTGTCCCGGTCCGTCAGTCATGATCATAGTCAATGAAGGGTGTGAGGCGATAACTTACTTACCATGCCTACAGAGCGCACATATAACATCCTTGACGGTTTTGAGTTTGAGAAAACCTCTCATCAGATTAAGGCTGCTAACTCGCGTAAGATGATCAAAACCAATATGCCCCAAACAACGGTGCCAAAGCAAGAACTCAGAAGAAGATGCAATCAAACACTTGAGAGATCTAGCAAGAGATTCAAAAAAAATCAGCTCTAAAGGTCCTACCAACTCTAGAAATCTCAAAGACAAGCTCACCAACTCAATCAAGCACACGACAAGTATTTTTCTTAAACCTATTCTCATAACCATCATCAAGAAGCCGCGAGACAGAAAGCAAATTACAGCTTAGCTTGTCCACAAGGGAGACGTTCTTAGGATGAACTTGTCATTCACCCTGATCTATCATGTTTCTTTGACCCGACCTTGTGTATCATCTCCAAAGGTGATGAAATCATCACCCGTCGACCGCGTGAAGGCAGTGAACCATCTTGAGTCTTCGGTCATGTGATGTGAACACTCAGAGTCGATGAACCACGTGTTACTCCCCCTTTCGCGGTGATCCTGAAAATCAAAGTATAGAAGATCGACGTGTCTCAATATTGGGGTTAGTTAAACATGACTTGGGAACCCAGTACTGAGACATACATTTGCGATAAATATGTAAAGCATAATTGCTAGCCTTGATCCTACTTGAGGATCTATCATGAGCAATGGTACATGAGATGCATCCTGTCGAGGAATATGATGATGATGAGCATGTGAAACAAATCCTAGTCCAGGTTTCTTATTTTCTAGATGACCATGTCTCATTAAGGCTATAGGTTGATGAGATGAAAGTATAGCAAGGTTTTTCTTAGCATTTTTCAACCTATGCCAACAGAACTCAAGCAAATACTCATCATTCATGCATTAGATGCAATGGTACTTGGTACCACTAGGAGATGCACCTTTTGACTCAGAAGATGGTTGGGCAAAACCTGTAGATTTGAAAAGAGTTTTTGTAGGTTGTGTTTTGAACTCCACTAAGCTATTTTCCAAGACTTGAATGACATTTAGCTTGGACTTGTCTTGGGCAAAGTTATATTCTAACCCTTGCTTCCTATAAGGAGTTTTAGACTTGTCACTAATCATGTTCCATTGTTTCTTACTCTTAGAAAAAATTTAATGTGTTCTTGAGATAAGCATTTTTCTTTTCAAGATTAAGACATGATTCACAAGTTTTAGCCTTAATAGCTCTAGTATGCTACTCCTTATGAATAGCAACTTTAAGCTTAAGGGCTTCACATGAAGCACAAAGAGCAGAATTAATTTTGTCCTTAAGCTTGACATACTTAACTTTGACTGCTTCTAACATGTTGTGGATATCATGGGGATATGCTCCAGATGTTATGATGATGTGACAATTGGCAATGGCGTTAACGGTTTGTCATTTTGCATGTTTTCAAAGACGATTCTTTGTCTTTGTCGAATACATAATCGGTCTCGACGGCCAGGTGGCGATCGACGATCCAAGATCGGCCGACCGCCCTAGCGGCGGTCGGACCGGCAATGTCAGAAAGTGGTGGATTGAACTGGGCCAAAAATAGAGGGTGTAGGCAAGAGAGGGGATTCTATTGCACTTGGTCCCATAATTTTTGGAGTCTCCAGTCAAAAGTTATGTTGGTTTGAAATTTCCAATAGGTTTCGGTTTTCAGAGGTTGAAAATTGGCTAAGTCATTACTGGCGGTCTGATCGGCCAATAGCTGGCGGTCTGATCGGCCAGGGGCGGTCAGACCGGCCCTGGGGGTGGTCTGACCAGTTGTCACTGGTTCGTCGCCCGTCGTGGCGGCAATTTTCATTTGTTAGGTCAAAGTCATGAGTTTCAGGGCATATATGTTGCATGATGCATGTTTTGACTAACATGGGTCAAGTTGTGAAGAACTTGTTCCCAAATTCGGTTTACTTGTCTATTGTTGTGCAGGTTGCTTGGTGGTCAACGACGGTCAACGGCGAGGATGATCGGGACTAGGCTTGGAGAGCTGAGGTCCAGAACGATCGACGATGTCGGTGTGGTCAATGTACTCAAGCGTGATGCAAGATAGACAAGGGTGACCTATTAGCTAATTCGAGGCGCAAGATGGCGCAAGGTGTAGCTAGTTAGGTCAAGGGGTGTTAAAGACGACGCATTAAAATACGTGCGTAAGTGTCCCGTTTGTTTTGGGCCTTAACGGGGAGCCCAATTGAGTCAAACTTCTAGAAGGTCTAAGCCTCTACTATAAATAGGAGAGGGAGGTGGCTGCACCTAGCTCGTCTCTTTTGTAATTCTTGTAAACCCTAATTGGTTTGAAATTTCCAGTAGGTTTCGGTTTTCAGAGGTTGAAACTTGGCTAAGTCATTACTGGCGGTCTGACCGGCCAATACCTGGCGGTCAGACCGGCCCTGGGGGCGGTCTGACCGGTTGTCACTTGGTTCGTCGCCCGTCGTGGCGGTAATTTTCGTTTGTTAGGTCAAAGTCATGAGTTTCAGGGCATATATGTTGCATGATGCATGTTTTGACTAACATGGGTCAAGTTGTGAAGAACTTGTTCCCAAATTCGGTTTACTTGTCTATTGTTGTGCAGGTTGCTTAGTGGTCAACGACGGTCAACGGTGAGGATGATCGGGACTAGGCTTGGAGAGCTAAGCTCCAGAACGATCGACGATGTCGGGTGTGGTCAATGTACTCAAGCGTGATGCAAGATGGACAAGGGTGACCTATTAGCTAATCCGAGGCGCAAGATGGCGTAAGGTGTAGCTAGTTAGGCCAAGGGGTGTTAAAGACGATGCATTAAAATGCGTGCGTAAGTGTCCCGTTTGTTTTGGGCCTTAACGGGAGCCCAACTGAGTCAAACTTCTAGAAGGTCTAAGCCTCCACTATAAATAGGAGAGGGAGGTGGCTGCACCTAGCTCGTCTTTTTGTAATTCTTGTAAACCCTAATTTTGTTAGGGAGAGCTTTTGTGGAGGCTAGGGTTCTTGATAGTTTGATGTGATTTTCGTGCTCTTGGATTGACCATTGTCTTCCATTGATGGAGAGGCTGTAAGCCCATATCATATCAATCAATAAAAGGAAAGTTTGATCAATGTTTTATCTCATTGCGTTCTTTCTCTCTATTTGATGATTTTGGGTCTATCTTTGATCCGTGAGTTTTTGCTTGGTTTTTTCACATGATCTAACTTGCTGTGACGTGTGGGAATCTATCTAGGATCGTCTTGATCATCAATCACCCACGAGCAAGAGTTTTGACCTAGTTTTCGTTTTGACCCGATTTTGCACCCTTCTTCAATCAAATCGAAAAGGATCGTTATTCTTCCAAGAATTATCATAATCTTCGATTGGAATAGGTTCCTGATATCATAGAGAAGGTGTGTTCCAAGTTTCATCAAGTTTGGATTAGTAGATCAAAAGTTTCATCTTCGTCATCGGGGTTGATCTGTTTTGTTCTGGAGGTCAGCGGTCAGACCGCCCGTGGCCACTGGTCAGACTGGCTGGAAATCGGTCCGACCGCCCTTGAGCTAGCAGTCTGACCGGCAGTGCTCTGTGATTTGTTATCTTGTGCTTTATCTTTTGTAGTATTGCTTAGGAGTGTTTATTGGATTCAATATTAGTCTTCCGTTGTACTGATATACTTATCTTCATAGCCTCCATAGCTACTGGAGTGAAATTGTGTTGAATCCAGTATTTGTGAAAAAAGTGAGCGTGCTCCTATTCACCCCCCCCACTCTAGTCACCTTTTCGGTCCAACACATGTTATTCACTTCACATTCACGTTCTGAGCAGAAAGGGCAAGTGTTAGACTCAGCCTTATCAAAAGCTACCAACTTGCTAGATTCTAAGTATTTTTCACAAATAGTAGTTTTAAACTCAATTAAATCAGTTCTAGTCTTTTCTATTTGGTGCATGGTAACATCATGAATATTTTGTAACTTAGCAAGTTCAGAATGTAAAACATGGCATGATGAACATTCATCAACATCAAAATTCTTAAATTCACAAATTCTAGCGTTAGATTATCAACTTGTGATTCTAAGTCCTTATTCCTAGACATGGTGGACTCTAACGCCTTATTTCGACTAAGCAGTTGTTCATAGATGGTATCACATCTAGCTGAGAGAACTTCATAGGATGGAGGCGCCTCATCGATGTCGTCGTCGATAAAGTTGGCCATGAAGCACATACCGGTGAAGTTCTTCACCTTCCCTTTCTTCTTCTCTTGAGGGAGCTCCTCCTCCTTGTCCTCCTAGATCCCGGAGTCCACATCGCTCATGGATTGCTCTTTAAAAGCTGTAAGGACCCGATGAACGGCCTTTACGAGCTTGGCAGCATCGAACTTTGATTTATTCCTTTGAGGTTTTCTCCAAGCCGCTTTCTCCTCCTTGTGGTTGCTCTTCCCTTTCAGCTTGGGACAATTCGCCCAGTTGTGGTAGAACTCTCCACACTCATAGCATGTCAAAGGGCCGCCTCTCTTCTTGTTACTCATATTGTGATAGGCATGTGTAAACCTTTTGGCTAAGAGGGATAACTCACGCTCAGGGATAATATCAAGTTCCTCTTCAAGGATTACAGATAAATAAGTAAGTGAAAATCCAGAAAAAAATTCAGAAAAGCCATCATAAGTTCTCTTGAGAGGATCAGCTACTAAAGCCATGTTCCCTTCTTAAGATGATCAACCCTCTTGATCTCATGGATTTTGAGCTTACTATAGAGCAGCTCCAAAGTGAGATCAGATAGATTGACATTTTTCTCAATAGCAGTAGCCTTCATCTCACACTCCTTGGTGTTGATTACAGCCAAGAGATGGGTAGCATTCTCAGACTGAGAATACTCGATGTCGACCACTCTCAACTGATTGAGTATCTTGTTAAAGCGAGTGAATACATCATCGATGCTATCCAGGACATATCTCGAACTTGTTGTATTCTCGCTTCAAGACCGTTTAACGTACTTGCTTGATTTGGGACGAACTCTCATGGTAGGGTTTGAGGGTGTGCCAAATCTCGTACGCGGTCTCAAGATGACAGATCCTGTCATACTCCTGTCTACCAAGCTCGACATATAAGAGATTCTTTGCCTTGTGGTTGTTAGCCAAGAGGGCTGCTGGAGCCGACGTAGCAACCTCAGGAAAAACTAATGGGACTCGGACAACCTCCTATATGGTTTGACCTTCGCTCTTAAGGTAGACACGCATGCGATTCTTCCAATAGACATAGTCGAGTCCATCGAAGACATGCTGCGGTTTAGCCAAAATTCATCAAAACAGTATTTTGGTGAAGTTATCAAAGTATCCAAAGACTGAGTCCAATCTTCATGAAACAATCACATGCTTCGTCACGTCTGGTTGATCAAACAACTCTCTTCATGTCGGCAGGTCTTTCTCATGGCTCCTATTAAAACCACCATGACACTTGCACCAACCCGCGCCGCTTGATGCAAACCGTCACACCGAACTTCCCGTTCGGTCATCATTGTCCATTTTGCGTCAAGTTTGAGTCCACTAACTTCACCCAGCATTCTCGATTGCTCTGGACCCCAGCTCTCCAAACATAGTCCCGATTATCCTCACCGTTGACCTCCAATCCTCATGCATAATAATAGGCTAATAAATCGATTCTGGGAACAAGTTCTTCGCAACTTGACCCACATTAGTTAAAACATACATCATGCAACACATATGCAATGAAATCTATGAAATTGACATAACCTACCAACATCGCCGCCAAGCTAACCAACGAACAGGGTAGAACCAGTCAGACCGTCACAAAGGCTAGTATGACCGCCTACTATATGACAGAACCTGAATTTCGCCAAAAATAAGTGTTTCGCCAAATCCTCAATAACATTGCCAATTGTGTTATTATCTTAAGATCATGAACATATCTCTGTAATATCCATAGTTACATAATCATCGCCAGTAGTATTCTCCGGGGGAGGAAAGAATCATGGCCTGACTGTAAAATTTGTGATTCAATTACCAGGCCCACACCAGTCTTAAAAAATTATGATTCAATTACGAGAGCAAGCAGTGGTATATCAAGATCCAACCACAGATACTGAATCGAAACCGCTTCACATTATGAAAAAATCTGCAACAACTCCACTCACGGGGAACTTCTAGAAATCACTTCACATGCCTTGCATTACAGCACCACACATCCCAAATAATCTTCCACACATAATACAACTCGATCTACCTACATACCCTTCCGTTTTTTACTTGATGTTATTGAATTTTCACAGTTTTCGAAATACAACTGTTACTTTTATAAATTAAGATGTATTAATAAAATTATAATGTTATAGAGTCAATCCGATTTCAAACATATTGATATCTAAACTTTAAAAAATTTAACGGCACATATTCTAGAAAATATTAATTTGATTCACCACCGATTCACACACAATCGAGGAGTCAAAAGGGCTAGAGCTGCCATGATTCAGCATTCGCGGGCATCATCACTTTGGTGCCGGCGGCCGCGGCGCGCCGACTGCCTTGCCACGGAGCCTGACCTCGAGCACGGACTGGACGGGCACGGCCTTGCCGCTCTCGTACTCCTGCGCCACCTGCGCGCGCTCGTTGATGCGCTTGGCCAGCTCCGCCTGGCTCCACCCTTTCGCCACGCGGGCCTTCTGGATCGCCGCTTTTCACCTCCGCGCCCACGCGCTCCAGCCCCGCTGGCTCCGTTGTCTCGTCCAGCTTCCGCGTGGGCGCCGCCGCGGCTAAGGAATTCTTGTTCGTCCCCTCCACCGCCTTGCGCACCGTCTCCACCGGCGCGCCCGACCGCAGCGCCTGATTCACCGTTGGTTTTGGGCAGCAAGGGGAACGGATGGCTGTGGATGGGCTTACAGAGATCTGGCTGCCACGGAAAGCCCTTCCGGGTCAAACTGTTGGCGCCAACAGAAATGCCCAGCCCAAGAGGATACTTCCGGGTCAAATCCACTTGAAAACGAGAGGTCCAAATCCAATACATCTATTTCATGTTCCAATCCAAGGTATATATACTTGTGTCTGTGTGTACCAAGAAGAGCAAAATCTGGTAGTAATATAAAGAACGGTTGTGCAAAAGCGAGTACTCCATAATTTAGAGAGACATCCGAAGATAACACTAGCCGATCATTGTCACTATCGCAGGGAGGGCAAGATCCATCACACCACAATTGGTAAAAAAAAGCTACATTGCCGACGAGGTTATGTTCAAAGTTGCTTAGCCACTCTTGATATGTGGCACTTTGTGCGTAGGTCCATTATAACACCATTACCCACATGGGAGCTACACACTGAGTGTATAATTACTATGACTTGTCTTGTCGTCGGAGGCAAGCCATCGTACCAACATTTTAGTTGGAGATCAAGAACAATTGGGAATGGGACTTGTTCTATTGTTTGTTCCTAGCTAGTTAATGGATCAAATTCAACTCTTGGACTGATCATTCAAAAGTAACAAATGTATTTGAACAACTTGAATATTTTGGTCCGTGTCTAACTCATGTATCCAAGGTACAAAGGTAGTTAACAAACCACATATACTAAACGATAATGCTATGCCACAGACGTCTGATACGTCTCGAAGTTTTGTACGTCTCTCCAGTCTCCACCACTCAATCCTTACCCATCCTATCGTTCATGCGAATCCAACTGCTGGCTCAAATGCTCTCGACTAGAGGCTTTCTTCTCTTCTCTCTTGGTCTCTATCCTAACCACACATCCATCGCCCGTGCCACCACAGTACACGCGACGGCTCGGGTGAGCTTCGTCCAGCCACTCCGCCATTAATACCACTAAGTGTGGGCGGGTGCCTCCATGAGATGCACTGTAGATGTGTTGCGCACTCCTGCCATCTACTATTTCTTTTCGCGGTTGATACTAATCCAACGAGCACCGTGACCTCCACCTCCAGTCGAGCTCCACCACCGTTGCACGTGTCCTCACCGCCCCACAACTTGCCGCTGCTGCAACCTCCTCTCGCCTCCCTCATTAGAGAGGACCAATGGCGTGGCCCCCAACAAAGGCAGTAGTGTGCGCCGGCTTCACCCCCGCCAGATCCGTGCACTCCGACAACGAGGTGGTAGTGTAAATGAAGAAGATCTGGAGCTTGTTTTTCGGCAGTGGAGCGAGTTGTTGCAATAGGTAGATAAGTTATTGCAATATGTAATTCGTGATGTTGCAAATATTTGTTTTGATTGTTGCCACAACAATTCTTTTCAATGTTACATCTAACCCTAAAATGTTGCATACTTTTCTATAAATGTTGCTCCCGTTAAGTTTTGATGTTGGAGTAACAAGTTGTATGAATTTTTTTGGTATATTTCATTGCAATTTGTTGCAAATGCTGTTTCCAGGTGTTGCATGTGAAATTCCAAAATGTTGCCATGGTAGTAACATTGTAAATTTGCCTTTTTCAAACTTTTGAACTAGTTTTCAAATGCATCTTTGTATGCAAAATAATATTTATAATTTTCCGGTGAATTTACTCATATTTTTTGCATTTATTATTCTGGGACTAAAGACTCGTGTGTTGCATGTGTTGAATATATTTGTTGCAAGTGGTGTACGAAAATATTGCACGATTTTGGGAGGGATCATCCGATGAAAGGATTTTATGATTTACCACGCAAAAGATGTGTATATAATGATTTGCCACCCCATATCTCATATATACACATTTTTTGCACATCAATAATTCCGTTTGACTATGTATGAGTTCAATAATATTTCTATACAATCATGAACGTATATAGTTTACTTTTATGAAGGTATTTTTTTTCTATCTCTACAGCACGGTAACTTAGCAACCAGGTCTTAATAAAAAGTCAAACCACCGTGGCAAAAGCAACAACAAAATCAACGGGAAAAAAAGGAATCTAAAAAAATTCGCCTCCGAAGATCCTCGTCAGAACCCCGCCCTCTTCCCGAGATCCGTTTACCCGCTAGTTCGTTTACCTTCCGCACTGGTAGTCTAGTACTGTCTCCTCCCCTCCGCCCTCCCACTCGCGATCTCCCCTCCCCTCCCCTCCGCGCTCTCCACCTCTCAGGGGAGCCAGTCGCTGCGCGGCCACACCTCCCGCTCCCACCTCCGCGTCGTGGTCGGCGCCCTCGCCGCCGCCTCCGACGTCGCAATGGTATGCCCTTCTTGCCACCCGCGCACCTTCTCAGCTCGGTCTCGCCGCTTCCGCGGAAATGCTAGATCCGGCTGCGAGGTTGGCCCGAACGATCCCGCGACGGCTCGCCGCGCCGAGATCCGCGGCCGAGCTGATTGGTTTCTGCGTGGATCTGGGGTTCTGACGTGTGATGTGCTTGTATGAATACTGATTCGTTCGTTTTGTTTTGTGTTTTTGATGGATTGTCGTTGGTGGCGGGGATTATGTGGCAGCCGCTACGGTTAGAGATCAAGGTAATTTCGGGATTGCTCGGTTAGATCCGGTCAATTCGCAGTGTTTGTGATGAAATAACTGGGGTTGTTTCGCTGATGATGGTTGGTGTTTGGTTGGATCAGAGGAAGCTCGCGCAGAGGTCGGAGAGGGTCAAGTCCGTGGATCTGCACCCCACCGAGCCATGGTGAGTCTTCTGGTGTTTGTTGTGCTAGTCAAATGCCCGACCGCGCGGAAACATTGTGCTTTTGAGCGTGTGAATCGTTGTAATTTGTGACAAATGTGTTATCGTTTAATGCAGGATCATGTCAAGTCTTTATTCCGGGAGCGTCTGCATCTGGAACTACCAGACACAGGTAGGTGGCTCTTAATTCTTATCAGTGTTATTTATTTGTTCGTGTTATTCGGCTAGTTATATGTAGTTTATCACAACCAACTAGTTGTTTGCAATACGATTTATATGTTGGTGAATAAAAATGGGACTGGGGTGCGAGCTATGTGTTTCTAGAAAAAAAATGTATGTGTTGGTTTCCATGAATGAACATTTGCTATTGCTAACTTTTGTACTGAAAGATAAGATTTGTGCAATGCATAGTTAAGAAGCAATATGTTTGAGCAATTTATTAGCATTGAGATATTTGTAAATTCTTCTTATCAGCCTTTCATATATTTTGATAGTGGAAGATTTTTCTTGCATATGCCGAAAGACGGATGTAATGTTCCCCTTTAGGCTTCAGATGATCGTTACATGCATGCAAGGTCGTTGTTAAAAAGATCCCATCATGGATGGGCAAATGTATGCACTTTAGATAGTGTTATCGTAGGAATATAGGATACAACTTGCCATCTCCAATGGAGCTTATGGAAGTCTCAGTCTCTTAGGAGCAGGCTTATTAAGTCGTCAACTAGTCGACGACAACTAGTTGGTGGAACAGAGGTGACTTGGTCCAGCGACTCGACCTGCCAGGTTCCTAGCTCGCCGTCGCCGCCCATCGCCACCCTCGGCCACAGCTCCCAGCTGGCGCTGCCCTTTGTCTCCCTCGGCGGGAGCTGAAGCTCCTAGCTCGCCGACGGCGGAGATGGAGGCAACGTGGATCCGGCGTCAGGGAGGTGGAGGCTAGCTCGATGTGGCAGGAGATCGTCGCCTCGGCCAGCTGCCTCCACCGGCGCGCCCGCCGTCTCCCTCGGCGGAGGCTGGCTCCCACTCGCCGATGGCAGAGGTGGAGGCAACGTGGATCCGGCATTGGGGAGGTGGAGGCGAGCTCAATGTGGCCGGCGGCGAGCTCCCTGCCGTTGTCACCGTCCCCATCGCCATCACCCTCCTCTGCTCCCTCTCCCTCTCCCTCCCTGTCGCCGTCGCCATCGCTCTCCTCTACTCCCTCTCCCCATCGTCATCACCCTCCTCTGCTCCCTCTCCCTATGGCTGTGTGGTGTGATGTGCTGTGTGGTGTGATGGCTGTATGTGGCTGTGGTGTGATGTACTCTGTGTGTGTGTTGTGTGTGTGTGGCCGTGGTGTGATGTGCTCTGTGTGTGTGTGCTGTGTGTGTGTGTGGTTGGGTTGTGTTGTGTGCTGTGTTGTGTGTGTGTGTGTTTGGTTTTGTGTGTGATGTGCTGTTCTTAGGGATGAAAACGGATCGGATAGTTTTCGACCGATCCGGACGGAAACGGATACGAATTGTCTCGGATCGGATTTTTCTCGGATAATTTTTGGATCAGAAACGAATTTGGATTTTTTTTGTCAGAAACGGAATCAAATACGGTTGGCATGCTATCCGGCGAATACGGATACAAATACGAATTATCCGGATAAGACCAAGTCTGGATATCCGGATTTCGGCCCAAAAGAAGAGGATTTCGGCCCAAAAGAGAAAACGAGATTTTAATTGATTTTCGAATTTTAGAAAATGCAACAAATCAAATTGTCTTTTAGAAAATAGCAAATAGAGTTAAAAAAATTCTAGAAAAAAGCACAAAAATTCCTTGAATTATTTTGAACTTAATAAAATTAATTCCAAGTTCAAGTTGGTTTATATTTTTGCACATAAATTATTTTTAATTTCTGAAAAATAGGAAAAACCTTTTTAAAATCCAGAAAATTCAAGAAATTAATTAATTTTTTTCATTTTCACTTTAAATCCAATAAAATCCCAAAATCTCAATAAATTTTATTTTTGACATTGAAAACTAGGAAATTAAATAATTGACTTTATTTTATAATTATTTTCTTTTTAACCAAGAAAACTCTTTTAAATATCAAAAAATCCAATAAAATAATAACTTTATTAATTTTATTTTTGGTAACATATTTTGGAATGTTACAGCCATTTGTGTATAGATTAACCATCCAGTCTGATCAATGTTAGTGTGATCAATTTTAGTGTGAACTAAGTTTTATGTATGTGATGAACTAAGTGTGAATGTGTGATGACATGTGACTTTGTGAGTTATAACTTATGAGCTAAATATGGTAAACTAAGTGTTATGTTTGTGATGAACTAGTTATGTGTGGTTGTTGAAAATATGAACAATTCATGAATGTTTGCATCAAATAAACAAGTTATATGTTTTCGTTAATTTTTGGCATACAATTTAAGGGGTTTTCGTGTTCCGAAAAATATCCGCGACTGTATTCGTTTCAATTCGTATTCGATATTATTCGTATCCATATTCGTATCCGGAGTATTCGTATTTGTATCCGGATCGGAAAAAATATGAAAACAAATATGGCGAGCCATTATCCGTCCGTATCCGACCCGTTTTCACCCCTAGCTATGTTGTGTGTGTGATGTGCTGTGTGTGTGCTGGTTGTGTGTGTTGTGTTGTGTGTGTGTTGCGTGTACCAAGGATTCAAAAACCGGTCCCGGCTCAATTCTCGGTGGCGGCGATGCATCGTAACCGCTTGGTTACGGTTTTTCCTGTCAATTTCGTTAAATTTTGCTTAAAAATAAATCAAAATTTGAAATTTGAAATTTGAAATTTGAATTTGCAAACTCCGGAAAAACCGGCCGGGATTTCAAATCCCGGCCCCCACCGGTAAGGCCGGTTACCGTAACCGGCGGTAACCGGCCGGGATTTCCATCCCTGGCGTGTACCATATGAACAGTACCTTTCGACTAGTCGGCAAGTCAGTCACCAGGAGGCTAGTGTTGACTTACCGACTTAATAACCTTGCTCAGGAGGTTCATGAGTGGCTAGCCTAATCCGGCAAAGTCCACCAAGTACTGGCCAACACCTGGTGGCCTCTGACAGTGAACAGCTGACCTCCACTGGTGGCTGACAGAGATGTGGTGAATTTTCAGAGGCAAAGACTGCGAAGTAAAATAGTAGCTGTAGGTCAGGCTTATCTAGGCAACCAAACGGCCCTGCACATAGTTTCTATTTTCATTATGTAATAAACCAATGGAAAAGGGAGATCCAAAACTGAATTGGACGATCTACTTTTCGTGCAACCGTCAATTTGGATATATATGGCTTTGTACAGACATTGTTAATTTTGAACTAATTAAGCTGTGTTAATTTACTGACAGACAATGGTCAAATCATTTGAGGCCACCGAGTTACCAGGCATGTTCTCTCACCTTACTGTTTACATTTCCCCCTGTATGCCATTATGCTAATGTAACCATGTGAGTTGCAGTTCGTTCGGCTAAATTTATTGCGCGGAAGCAATGGGTTGTGGCTGGTGCGGATGACATGTTCATCCGTGTGTACAACTATAATACAATGGATAAGGTCAAGGTTTTCGAAGCTCACACTGATTACATCAGGTGTGTGGCTGTTCACCCAACCCTGCCCTATGTGTTGTCATCGTCTGATGACATGTTAATAAAGCTTTGGGACTGGGATAAGGGCTGGATGTGTACTCAAATCTTTGAGGGGCACTCTCACTATGTCATGCAAGTCACATTTAACCCAAAGGACACCAATACTTTTGCCAGTGCTTCCCTTGATCGTACAGTAAAGGTATGCATTTTCTGGTTTTTTTTGGGGTACTGAAGTTGTGGATTTTTTTTCTCACATGGTTCCTGTTTCCTGAGCCTGAACAGTAGTTATCTGTACTTGAATTTCCAGATCTGGAGTCTTGGTTCTCCTGATCCTAACTTCACATTGGATGGTCATTCAAAAGGTGTGAATTGTGTTGATTACTTCACAGGTGGTGATCGGCCATATCTAATTACAGGCTCCGATGATCAAACTGCCAAGGTGTGGTATCTTCATTAAGTGATACATTCTTGAGCTTTTAGAACATTGCTATAATGCATTATTTTGAATCAGGTTTGGGATTACCAAACAAAGAGCTGCGTTCAAACACTTGAAGGGCATGCGCATAATGTCTCTGCTGTATGTTTCCATCCCGAGCTTCCGATAATAATTACAGGTTCAGAGGACGGGACTGTTCGTCTGTGGCACTCCACTACCTACAGGTACTTTTACTGTTGGTTGTATCCTAGCTTGTGGACTTGTAATACTGTGTCTATTTCCTTGTTCATACACAATGTGCTCCTGGCTCACGCATGCATAATCCTATCGAGATTTTGAGGTCAAAAATACTACTAGATACTAAACATAATGTCTCCTCATCCCGCCCTGCACAGTGCTCTTATTACAAAAAATGCCCAGCTACATGTGTTACTTAAACTCAGAATTTGAAGAAAATGCCACTCTGTCCCTGTCCAACCTTGTATGCAGTTACAAACTCTCAGCCAAATTACAAACATACCTTTTTGCTAGTCAGATTTAGCTCAGGCGTGATGCTGCAATGGAACATTAGAAAAAATAGAGCAGGATTAGCATTCACATATGATACTAGTTGATCTGTAGTTGCAAGTCTATTTGACATGTTTTGTACTTTTCGTATCTATCTTTAAGCATGTTATTGTCGTTGTTTCAGTGTACAGTTATCTTTGTTTCTTCGAGCTCCAGTTACAATTTTGCTATGTTATCTGAGATCAGATGCAATTTTAGCAAAACTGTTAGCTCCTGTTTATAACTTAGACTAGGTTGGATTGGATCAATCACAATTTGGCCAATTTGTTTGCAACTCCTACATAGTGAAATGATGTAATTTTTTTTTATATATAGACATTAGGGGTAACCATTTAACTAATTAGATGATCTTCTCTATAAAATTTAATGGGCCTACAATTTTCAATTGTCAGTGCGGACACACTCCCTTTTCTTGTCCTCATATTTGTAGATCTGCCCCTGCGAATAACATAACATGCAATTAGTGGCAAACCTTGGACTTAACCTCATTCTTATGCTTTTTAATGTTCCTTTTGTTGTGGATATAACCTTTTTATTCTTAGAAACTAGCATTGAGGTTGGTGCTCTTTGCAGGCTTGAGAACACACTTAACTATGGACTTGAACGAGTTTGGGCATTAGGTTATATGAAGGGCTCAAGAAGGTAATGAAAGATCCCCCCTCTGTTTTATCAAAATCCGGGAACTGTGTTCAGAATATCTTCAATTTCTGCAGGGTTGTGATTGGATACGATGAAGGAACAATAATGATAAAGATTGGCCGTGAAGAACCTGTTGCTAGCATGGACAGTAGTGGCAAAATTATATGGGCGAAGCATAACGAAATTCAAACTGTTAACATCAAGACAGTTGGTGCAGATAGTGAGGTTGTCGTTGCAAAATATGCTATGCTGTTGAGAACTGTTACTCTGTTAGTAGTTTTCATGTACTGATGTGTGTACTTTTAATTGTTTCATTTGTCAGATTGCAGATGGAGAACGACTACCATTGGCTGTGAAGGAGTTAGGAAGTTGCGATCTTTACCCACAAGTAGGTTCCAATTTGATATTGAGCGTATGCCTCATTCAAACAGTGTTTTTTTGCCACATGGAACAGTAGACACAAAGGAAGGATCTTCCTATGATTCTGCATGGTGTTGCATTGCATTCTGTGTGTAAATACTTTAATGAAGGGAAATGAGTTTATGCCATTGAACATTTTAGTATCTTTCGTGTTTATACCCTGCTTATCTTTGCATAGTAGATTTTGTTACTTTTAGCTATTGCAGTGTTATTAGCAATGTTCAATTATCATATGGAATGTTCATGAACTATCTCAGTAGTGAGGAACTGAGGATTCAATTAAGAATTGAAGTTAGAGTTTATAGATAACTTTAAAATTTAGCTTGATATGCTAAAAAATGTACATAAGATATTAGAACAGGTAACATATGTTTTCTTTAGGGAAAAGTAACAGATGCTTCTGACAAACATTGAATGTTGTTTCTTTGAATACGTCGACTTTTTCAGTGGTGCAGCAAAAAGCATGGTTTTGCACTCATAGATATATTTGGCTCTAATTCTTATTAGCAAAATATACTTACAACTAATCTTTCCATTCTTTCAGAGTTTACAGCACAATCCAAATGGGAGATTCGTTGTTGTATGTGGAGATGGAGAGTACATAATATACACAGCGCTTGCATGGAGAAATAGATCCTTTGGGTCTGCACTTGAATTTGTCTGGTCAACTGAGGGAGAGTACGCTGTCAGGGAAAGCACATCAAAAATAAAGATTTACAGTAAAAATTTTCAGGTTTGTTTTCAATGTAGGATTATGTGGTTATTTTCTCATCTCTTGGTTGTTAGTCAAGATTCTGTGCATAAAATAATCACTCTGTGATTTTCTGAAACATTGTTAAAATAATTAACCACGCTTAAAGAAGAAGATATTGCTTGGGCCCCTCTACCCCTGTATAAACTGTTAGATCAGATATTATAAATGAGTGCCCTACTGTTCTTAGTACTCTGGTACCTTGGGATTTAACAGTGCTGAACCTGTTTCATACTTCCTATTATGATACGATAGACCGCATTCCCATGTCTGTTTTCAAGTACAACAATTTACTGGTTAAACGAGTCCAATGTTCAAAGTTCAAACTAGGAAACTGTGTGATTAACATGGAAGCGGAGGTTAGTCTTTTTTTAAAAATGCAAACTATAACACCTAAAGAAGAGGAAACAAGTATTTTCGAATAACTGCTACAGAAGCTGAATAAAAACTTGGAACACCGCATAGCGCCTCTTATTTCATATATGTAAATGTTTTTATGGTTCCTGAAACGTAATCTGACGAGAGCAATTGATAATTTCAGGAGAGGAAAAGTATAAGACCAACATTCTCTGCAGAACGTATATACGGTGGAGTATTGCTTGCTATGTGTACGAATGACTTCATTTGTTTCTACGACTGGGCAGAATGCAGGTTAATACGCCGGATTGATGTGAATGTTAAAGTGAGTTGTTTCTTTGCTTCAGGAGTGGATATCTATGACGTGTTTTTATTCCTTTTCATATCTTATGCCACTAGAAATAATTGCTTTGCCTGTTGCAGAATGTATATTGGGCTGACAGTGGTGATTTGGTAACGATTGCAAGTGATACATCATTCTACATTTTGAAGTACAATGTGAGTTTCACATACAGGATGTACATCACTGTTTTTCTTTCTGTTGCCCCAGTGCATCTTGTATTGTTACATCTGGGCCTGTGTCAATTTTATTCTTGTGTAATTTACTAACACAACTGTAACTTGATATACCTTCTAGAGGGATGTAGTTTCTTCTCATCTAGATGGAGGGGGTTCGGTTGGCGAGGAAGGTGTGGAAGATGCCTTTGAATTGCTTCATGAGATAAATGAACGTGTCCGTACTGGGTTATGGGTTGGAGATTGTTTTATATACAATAATTCTTCATGGCGGCTAAATTACTGTGTGGGAGGAGAGGTGAGCACTTAGTTTTCACCATAATCAACATAATCTTATTTGTACGTTTTATTAGAACATTTGTTATTAGGTGCTAATGCTATCTATGTACCATTTCATGCCCCATGTGTTACAGGTCACCACCATGTTTCACTTGGATCGTCCAATGTATTTATTAGGCTATCTTGCTAACCAAAGCCGTGTCTATCTTATTGACAAGGAGTTCAAGTAAGTGGCATATATTTTTTACTCTTAACAGTTAATATTCTTTCACGATGCCTTCTCATGATCTGTGACTAACAACTTTGATTATTGCAGTGTGGTGGGTTATACTCTTCTACTCAGTTTGATTGAGTACAAAACACTTGTGATGCGTGGGGATTTGGAACGTGCCAATGCTGTTCTACCTTCCATACCAAAGGAACAGCACAACAGGTGCCCCATGTTTGGCCTATTAATTTTAGTAAATGTTAGTTGTAAATTAATGTGCCCCAGTTTTAAAGTGACTGACTTTTGGTTTGCAGTGTGGCACATTTCCTTGAATCACGTGGCATGCTTGAGGAAGCCCTTGAAATAGCGAATGACCCTAATTACAGATTTGACCTGGCTGTGCAGCTTGGTAGCCTGGAAGTTGCAAAGGCATAGTGCAATTTTCTTGTTTATCTCTATACGACTATACCAATGAGGACACATTGTCCAAGAAGTTCACCTTCTGTTGAAATGAACACTCAACAAATAGATGCTTTGCAGGAAATTTCTGTTGAGGCTCGAAGTGAGTCAAAGTGGAAGCAGCTGGGGGAATTAGCTATGTCAACAGGAAAGGTATGTGTGTGGTGTGTAATTTTACATGTCTATAGTGTACTCAATATGTATTTTTTTTAACGAATAGAATCTTCTATGTGATATTTGAGTTCTACTATTTATTGGTGATGAAGAAAATGACTAGTAGTCAAACACAAAGTAGTCACAAGCTTAGCTTGTAGCTTTAAAAAATAAATTTCATTTCTACAAGCATAATACCAGGATGCAGTTTGGATAACTAAATGGTGATGAACTTGTTGCAATCTGTTGAATCAGAAAAGACATTACATGCAGCATGCAGGTTGTCTCTGTCCCCCCTGTAAATGCCATTTCGCGTATAAACTAGTATCCTTATCATTCTATGTTTCTGTCTTTCAATAAAATGCAAACATTTAAACAAAGAATTCCATCTCATATGTTAATATGTTATACACAACAATTGCAGCTCGAGATGGCAGAGGAATGCCTCCTTCAAGCTACAGACCTTAGCGGATTATTGCTTCTATATTCATCTCTTGGAGATGCTGAAGGGATAACAAAGCTGGCATCCATGGCTAAAGAGCAAGGAAAGAACAATGTTGCTTTTCTTTGTTTATTTATGCTTGGCAAATTGGAAGAATGCCTTCAATTGTTGGTTGATAGGTATAGACTTCTGCAACTTCATATTGCCCTATTTAATATTTTCTTGTTTTAGACAAGCCTTTCTTAATTTATGTTGACTATCCGGTCATTCTTTATACAGCAACCGTATTCCGGAAGCAGCATTGATGGCACGATCCTATCTTCCAAGCAAAGTATCTGAGATTGTATCATTATGGAAAAAGGATCTTCAAAAGGTAACTTCCTATAGAAGGTTTCTTTGCTTGTGTTCCTCCGTACAGTTCCACTCTATGTTTCCCCATTATAGTAAATATTTCGTAAGCATGTTACTTCAATTTGTCATAACTTGTTTCTGCATGTTAATTGTTGTTAGCAAGGATCCAAAACCCGTTCCCGGGGAAAATCCCGGTCGCCGGCCGGGAAAAAAATCCGGCTGGTTACCGGATTTCCCAGAAAAAACCGGACAAAATTTGGTTTTTTGTTCCCTGGTTGTTAGGCATTAGTATGGTATGGTCTGTTCCACACACTGACTTCTGGCTGGTGATACGGCGGCACTTCCTTTCTTGTATGTACTCGTCGTGAAATCTGTGTCATGGTTTGGGGAATTCAAACTGTGTCATGGTTTGGGGAATTCAAACCATTGGTGAGAATGGTTTTATGACCGCCCCATTTGTTGGGGGTGGTAACTGGCTGCTTTGTGATTTTTTAGTATGTTCGTTGTAAAGACAAAGCAACATAATGAAAAGAAAGTACATCTATGTTGCACTTTATATACTTATAAATGAATCACACTACCATCAATAACCGATATTTGAAAAGTAAAAAGAAAATCATATTTGCATTCAAACTTCAATTTTGCCTAATCCTATGCCGACCAGTATCCTGGTTTGTTCTCTGCAGGACCTGCATCAGGTTCATATGCTTCAAATCTGACAATTGCGATCCAACATTTGTAACATTGAATTCAGAATGGCATATGTGTTGTCTGTGACAACTGTGATTATATGGAAAAAGGCTGTTGTTTTAGAAAGTTCGTTTCTTTGGCCACGCTTACACTGCACTGCCTTATTGTAGCTAATAGGCAATTGTTGGTTCATTATTTTTTATTCCTGCTTGTTTATCAGGTGAACCCCAAAGCTGCAGAATCCCTGGCAGATCCTGCTGAGTACCCAAACTTGTTTGAAGACTGGCAGATTGCTCTCAATGTAGAAGCTGCCCTTGCCCCCAAAAGGTATTTGGCCTTTCTTATGTGTAATAGAGCTCAAATCATTGTATCAAGTTTTTCCTAATCCCCCCAACAGGCATGGTCCTTCTGTTCAATAGACAATCCACTCATAGTCTAATACCTTCTACTATCACTAAAAGATAAGCTGGCAATCATCCAACTGTGCTATCATCTAGTTTTCTGGTGTTTGACTTGATATTCATTTGTGTGTGCTACGACGGGGAATATAGAGGATAATTTACATAAAATCATGCAAGGGTTATGCTTTAAAACTTATAACCTTCATCAAAATCCTTCAGCAATGTTTATCACATTCACTGCTGCTTCCTTTAGTGATTGTATCTCATGTTTTTTTTCTAGAACGGATTGTATCCCATGTTGGATTGCATTATTTGGAATAAAGATTTGCACTTTACCGTGGATAACCAATCTTTGTCAAACATTATCTGAATTTTCTGTCCCGCAGAAGATTGCTGTACTGAAGTATTAAATTAAATGGTAATCTTCTACATAGAAGAGTGTACCAAAGACTGATATAATTTGAGTTTTAAGAACAGACTGTTCAATCCTAACTTCCTAAGCATAACATAGGTTACAGGAACATTTGGACAAATGATTTGAGGCACATTCAGTTCAAAAGAGATGACACCTTTTTTTTTGCTTATATTCTTACAAGATCTTATTTGAATAGGGGTATCTATCCACCTGCTGAGGAGTACATAACTTATGCTGAAAGGTCCAACGAGAGTCTTGTAGATGCTTTCAAAAGTATGAATGTACAAGAAGAAGAGCTACCAAGTGAAAATGGAGATCCTGTTCATGAGGTATTATTACACTTACAGAATGATTTATCTGTTGATTTTTCCAAATGTGTTGATTCTTCCAAATGTTGAGAGCATCATATATGCTACATATGTGCAGTCGCATTTTTGATTGATATTTACTTCTGTTTTGTGTTCATAGTTCATACTAGTTATTTGATGTTTTTTTTTGTTTTGCAAAACAGAAAACAAAATTGTCTTTTGGCCAAGTTGGATATATAGATAAGTCTAGTAGATACTAAATGCTACACAGTATTAGATTATCATTGTTCTTGTTGGGAGTTTTTGAGATAGTTTGTGTTTTGGTTTACATCTTTTGATGTTCCCTCAATAAAGATAGGAATAATGATACAAACCGGCTTGAGGTGCTGGTCGAGAGGTGGAAGAAGATGGGAGTGGGAGTTAGGGTTTGAGCGAAGTGGATAGGGAGAATGGGGTTTTTTTTTGCAAGATGGGACTTGTTCCCGGCTAGCACTACGAGGCTCTGAACAGCCGGCGGTAGGGGGAGAAACTAATCTTTTATTGCTTGAAGAATTGAGTACAATTGGATGTCCTTTTATTGAGGGCGAACTACTGTTTGTATCCGGCAAGGATACTACGTATCCAAAAAGGATACCACACAATTAAAGTATCCGTAATGGACACTATATAAACTATCTTGATTTATCCATAAGGGATTTACCTAATACCGAATCCTAATCCTATCTCTTCTCCCCTCCTTGCGCAAATCTCCCTGGCCTTATCCGAATCCCAGCTGGCTCTGTTGCTGCGTGTAAGGACTCCGAGTCCAGGCCGGCTACGTGGTTTGATTTGCCGTATGAAGCAAGTCATATCTGGCACGGCTCTACTCTGACACAAATACTTGCCAAAGAACAAATTTGTTACATTTCGGCCGTCTGGAGAAACAACTTGTCCTCGAGCTACATATGAGGATAACGTTGTCGAAATTCTGAAACCAACAACCATGATGATTCTGTTGTCGGCTGATCTTCCCAACGAACCAAAACTTCCATCCAACGGACGTAAAACGTGACCGCAGTACTTGAGTCGGTTTGGGAACAACATGGCTAGCCATGATGAATGTCATGCAATGGGACAATCTAGTTTGGTGGCTCCCCGTGAAACGGTTTCAACAAAGTGACATGAAAAACATCGTGTAGGCGAGCACGAGGAGGCAGCTTTAAACGGTAAGCGACAGAGCCGATACATTGCATAATTTGATAAGGCCCGAAAAATCGAAGAGAAAGTTTACCAAGGGCTGATCGCCCTAAGGAAGCCGCTACCCGATGATGAAGGCGGAGCCAAACCCACTGTCCCACTGTAAACTCAACGACACGATGAATTTGATCATAATGTTCCTTCATAGAATTCCGAGCTTGAAGCAATCGTTCCCGAACTTCAACAAGAAACTCATCACGTTCCAAGAGTTGATGATCAACGACCGCAAGACGTGCAACACCGGGCTCGTAGGTGACCAAACCTGGAGGATCGCGTCCATAGACAACACAGAAGGGAGTAGCGCGAAGTGCTGTCTGGAAAGAAGAGTTGTAGTAAAATTCCGCCCAAGGTAGCCAACGAAGCCATTCTTTTGGGCGATCCCTAGCCAGACAACGGAGATACATACCAATGACGTGATTGACAACTTCAGTTTGGCCATCAGATTGCGGATGAAAAGTGGAACTGAGATGCAGCTTGGAGCCGGAAAGACGAAAAAATTATGACGAAAACGAACTTGTAAAGATAGGATCACGATCACTCACAATTGAAGATGGAACGCCATGAAGTTGGACAATATTGTCAAAGAAAACACGAGCAACGGAGCTAGCGGTATATGGATGATCCAATGCTAAAAAATGGGCATATTTTGAGAAGCGATCAATGACGGTAAGAATCACAGACTTGCCATGTACCTTGGGAAAACCTTCCACGAAGTCCATTTAAATATTGTCCCAAACGTAGCGGTGAGGAACGGGCAATGGTTGTTATAAACCAAACGGATGCAAATGCTTGAATTTGTTACGCTGGCGTGTCGCACACTTGCGCACAAACTCCTAAACCAAGCGACGCATACTGGGTACATGAAACTGAGAGCGAAGACGATGAAGGGTCTTTTGTGTTCCTTCGTGGGTGGCCCAAACTGCAGAATCGATTGGTACAAAAATAGGTCCACGAAACAAGTCATCCACGACGGACCAACCTGGGGCAGCACCACCCGCCAAGACTTCAGCTCTTTGCTGAAGTAAATCGGGTCGTGCTAGAACCTCCTGACGAAGACTGTCGAATATATCAAAACGTGGAGCTGACACTGCATGAATAGCCGGTTGATCCTCCATGTGGCGAGAAAGAGCATCGACCGCGGTATTTTGTCGATTCGGTCGGTACTTGACAGTGAACGTATACCAAAAAGTTTGCTCACCCAGTGATATTGTGGTATGGTTGACAGGCGTTGGTCAAGCAAAAATTTTAGGCTATAGTGATATGTACGAACGTGAAAAGAATGTCCCCACAAATATGGGTGCCAATGACGAATCGCTTTGACCAACCCAATAAGCTCACGTTCATAGGCAGCCAATTTGGCATGTTGACGAGACACAACACGGTTGAAAAATGCGAAAGGATGGTCCCCTTGATGTAAGACCGTACCAAACCCGGTACCAGACGCATCACAATCGATAGTGAACTGGGTATTGAAGTCGGTGAGTTGTAAGACCGGTACGGAGGTTAGCTAGCTTGAGGGCGGTAAAAGCATATGCAGCCTTGTCATTCCACACAAATGCCTTCTTTGTCTGCTGTAATTTTTGATAAATTTGCGGTAATAGCCTGTGAGACCAAGGAAGCCGCGTAAAGCCCGGACGGATGTCGGAATCGGCCAATCGACCACAACCAAAACCTTGTCTGGATCCATTGCCACACCTTGGCTGGATATGATGTGACCCAGATTCGCAATTGAGTCATTACCAAAAGAGCACTTATCGCTTAAGGAACAAGTGATGTTCGGCCAAAAGTTGTAAAACGTCACGTACTTGCTGATATGCTCCGACCAAGATGAATTGTAAATCAAAATATCGTAAAAAACACCAAGATGAAGCGACGAAAAAAGGTTTAAGAATATCATTCATAAGAGCTTGAAAAGTCGTTGTGCGTTGTTGAGACCAAATGACATAACCAAGAACTCAAAGTGGCCTTGATGTGTGCGGAAAACAGTCTTCTCAATGTCAGGTGGATGCATCTGGACTTGGTGATAGGCACTATGGAGATCCAATTTGGTGAAGAAGCATGCGCCCTTAAGCTCATCCAAGAGCTCATCAACAACTGGAATTGGAAATTTATCTTTTACAGTCTTGTCATTCAAGGCGCGATAGCCCATGCAAAATCGCCAAGTATTATCGTGCATTTTGACCAAAAGCACCGGTGCTGAAAAAGCCGAAGTACTTTCATTGATAATGCCTTGCTAAAGCATGTCATCACACTGTTGCTCAATCTCGTCCTTCAAAAGTTGCGGGTAGCGGTTCGTGAACGACCACTAGAGCTGTCTCGGGTAAAAGGTGAATATGATGATCATACCAGCGGACCGGAGGAAGACCGTGCAGAACTTCAAAGATCGCTGCAAATTCATGAAGCATATCGTCCATCACATCCTCCTATGTGTAGGCATGAACCCGAGGAACACCACATGACAAGACCTTGCCATGTGACCTGATGATCCCTCCACCAAAAAGACATGGTGAGACGATCAAAATCCTATACGATCGGTTCGAGTGTACAGAACAACTAAACACCTAAAACCATGTCAAAACCTTCCGGCAGCAAAGCATAACAGTCAACGTGAAAGGACTCTTTGATGTCGATGTGCAGGTCGCGGTGCACCCCCAAACTGGTGACAAGATCTCCGTTAGCGACTGCGACTTTCATACCAGGAAGTGGCGTGAGAAGTCCAATGCGATTGGCAACACCGTCCGCCAAAAAATTATGCGTTGTATCGGAGTCCACCAATGTTGTGAGAAGGATGCCCTGGATGGACACTTGTAGCTTCATGGTGCGGCCGGTACTGACCCCTGTGATTGTATGCAAAGAAATCTGGGCATCGGCGTCAGCAGGCTCGTTGGAGTCTTCGCCGACTTCGAGAAGATATATGCCTTTGAACGAACATGTATGATCCTGGGTAAATTTGGTTGGACAATTATAGCAGAGACCCTTGAGACGGCGGTCATTCATCTCTTCTGGCTTAAGGCTTCGAAACCGTGAATTCAGCGGCCCTGGAAGCAACAACCGATGTGGCGTAGCTAGCACCAGAGAACTGGACGAACCGGGACCTGGTGCGGTTGAATTGGGCGTCGGCGCGGTCGAACTGGCAGGCGTTGGCTTGGTCGGCCTGTGTAGGGTCGGAGCAGAAAACCGCAACATAGGCGACTGCGGACTGGTGGAAGCTGTAGATGAAGAGATGAAGCTCTATGAGTGTGGCAGCAGTACGTGTATCAGTCATACCAGAATGAGCAAGTAGATCCTGAACGTAGCGATGCTGAGAGAGGTAGTAGCCATCACTATTAGAATGAACCTCAATCCCTAGAAAATAGCTCAATAGTCCTAAGTCAGACATCATAAACTGTTCACTCAACTTCTTCACAGAAGCCACATAATTCATATCATCTCCTGTGATCAGCATATCATCTACATATAACAGAAGCAAAGTACAACCCACCGAGAAGTGTGAATAAACAAGGTAGGATCATGCTCACTCGGAGTGAAACTAGCAGCTCGAATCGCAGAACCGAAATGCTCGAACCAAGCACGAGGAGCCTGCTTGAGACCATATAGGAGCCTTAACACCAGGGTATGGCTGCATATAGACCTCATGTAGATCACCATGAAGGAAAGCATTCTTGACATCCATTGGAGATATAGTCCATGTGCGTACCGCTGCAATAGCAATAAGTGCACAGACTGTAGTCATATGAGCAACTGAAGCAAAAGTCTCATCATAATCTCGACCATAAGTCTGCTGAAAACTCTAGTGCCTAAATAGAAGAACGATCACGTAGGGCATACTGTGGTGTAGTAGAACGATCGTCAGAGTCGGTGGTACTAGCCAGAGGGTCAAGGGGAGGAGAGGACTGAGGATCAGAAGGAACTCTTTGTCGACAATTGGAGCTGGTGGAGGAGACACACTAGAAGGGAAAGTTGGTGGAGAAGGTGGTGGAGCTGGTGGAGAAGACACACTAGAAGGTGAAACTGGTGGAGAAGACAAGTCTGATGAGGAATGGGAGGTAGACACAAAAAAGGTGGAATCTATGGAAGGAGTGGGATGTGTAAAGGGTGGTAAAAGAAGGGTCGACCCTCATCAAAAGTCACATCATGGGAGATGCAGATGCGACGTGCTGAGGGATCATAGCAACGATAGCTCTTATGCTCGGGACTATAACCTTAGGAAGACACTCAGCTGACTGAGCACTCAGCGTAGTGCGCTCACGGGGTGCTAGAAGGACAAAGCAGGCGCAACCAAAAACACAAAGATGAGCATAGCGAGAAGGTGCTTTATACAGGATCTCCCACGACACTTGCCCTGAAGCTTGGAAGAGGGCTGACGGTTGATGAGATAGATTACTGTAGAGACGGCTTCCCTAGAAGTGAGAGAGAACAAATGAGATAAGAGTACGAGCGGTCTCAATGATGTGACGGTGCTTGCGCTCAGCAGCGCCATTCTGAGCATGAGTACCAGGACACGAGAGCTGATGAAGAGTACCCTCAGAAGAAAGGAACTGATGAAAAGCTGATGAAAGATACTCTCCCCCAGAGTCAGAACGAAAAACACGAATGGACGAAGAAAACTGTGTATGAACTATCTTAGCAAAAGACTGATAAATAGAAATCAACTGAGAGCAATGTTTCATAAAGTAGATCTAAGTATATCGAGTGATTATCAACAAATATGACATAATAACTATGATCACCCTTCGAAGCAAAAGGAGATGGACCCCATACATCAGAGTGTATCAAATTAAAAGGACCAGAAGACTGAGAGGTACTACTAGAATATGAAAGTTGTAGTTGTTTCCCCAGCTTACAACCAGCATAATGAAAACTAGACTCGAGTGACATGACCTAAGGAACCCTGGCAAACTAGAGTGGCGAGACGAGCTCCACAAAGATGACTAAGTCTATAATGCCACATGCTGAAGGAAGAGCCAGCAGGAGATTGAGATGATGACATAGCAGAAGACATTGAGGCCTTCGACGTACTGATGGAAGGAAGATGTAAGGTGTCACCAATCACTCTTCCACTTTAACGATCCTGAATGAAACAAGAAGAGTCATAAAATCCAATGAAACAGTTCATATCAGTATGTTGACCAACAGAAAGAAGGCTCATAGATAGCTGAGGAACAAAAGACACATCAGGAATTGAGAAACGAGTTGTAGAGAGAGTACCCTGATGGGTGATAGAGCAAGGTGTAACATCGGCAGTGTGAACATAAGCTGCATCAATCACATGCCTACGAGCAACAAGCTGAGAGCTGTCTGATGTGACATGAAAAGAGTCGTCTCGAGTCCAGAACCCAAGGATGAGTAGTACTAGTAGCAGAAGATGCAACTGAGGTCATAGCAGACACTGATCCAGAAGTCACAGTAGGTGTGGGTGTGGCAGCAGTGACTACTATAGTAGGTGCTCTACGACGACGATCATATGGCTGTCTAGCACGATAAGCAACAAGCTGATTTGGATGTAACTTGAAGCACTTGTCAACAAGATGACCAGTCCTCTTGCAATGAGAATATATCAGCACTCCTATAGGGGTCGCTCTAATAGATCCAGACTGCTGTGAGAGACCTAGGACAACATATGGTGAGGATCCTGAGATAGGCATAAGTGAATGAAGACGAGTCTCCTCTGCAATCGGACTAGAGAGCACCTCGGTCAAAGTCGGTGGAGTGGGATAGGTTAGTACTAAGTACGAACAGGCTCAAACTCTGATCGAAGTCCCATCACAAACCGATACATGAGTGTTTGCTGAGCATACTCATCCTTGGCAACACAAGATTGGCAAACAGTTGCAGCCTTCGGTGTCATAAACTCTAGAGGGCAAGTGATATGAGTGAAAGCACTGTAATACTCCTCAACTGACTGATCTGGCTGTTGCTGAATATTATGGAGGTTCTTGAGCAATGTGAAGCAAAGAGCACCATTGGACTAGACATATCTCCTCTCAAGGTATGTCCACATCTGCTTGGTTGAAGTATGATACTCAAAAATCATCCTCAGAGAGACATCAACACTCAGAACAAGACCCGTCATGACACGGTTATCTTCTTTCTGCCAAGCCTTTACTGCCTCAACATCAACCTTTTTCGGATCGGGGGATCGTCGGTCAAGTGAGAGGTCAAACCATAACCCCTAAGAGTAGTCTTGACTGAGAAAGTCCATGCTCGGTAATTCAACGCATCGAGCTTGATGTTCGTGAACACCCCCAAGCATTGAGTCAGATTTTGCCATCTTAATTTTCCACAACCAGTAGTATGACCTCAACACAATCAATAGTAGTATGATGGCAGCCAAGCAATCAACACAATCAACAACACTTAGACCAAACAATCAACAGCAGCAAAGCAATATAAGTTCCAGGAAGCAGTACCAAGCACCAACACTCAGAAGAGCTAGAGGAGCTCCAGTGGCCAGATCCTTCTACTGGAGCGCGGAAGAAGAGGTTTGGGCGACAGATCCGGATCAGAGCGAAGGAGCAAGGTGTCCAGATCCATCTATCGGAGCGCAGGAGAAGAGGTTCGCGCGACATATCCGGATCAGAGCAGAGGAGCAAGGCGTCATGCTTGTTGGATCCTTGGTGGAGTCGAGGCAGTGGCGCCGAGTGATTCTCCAGGCGCTGAGCGGTGAAGACGAGAGGTCGGATCCGGAGAGGTGGAAGACCCGGCTTGATTAAGGCGGGTTCCCTGAGCCCGAGCAGAGGAGGCGGCGGAAGGTCCAGGCGAGGACGAGCTCTGGATGTTGTGCGGCGAGGACAACGTCTCCAGGCGACAAGGCGCAGGGGAGGAGCTTTGGATGTCAGATCCGGAATGGAGAAGAAGCAAGCCGACGCGATCAGGAAGAAGATCCACTCGGACGCGATCTGGAGGAAGATCCACAAGGCGTAGGGGAGGAGCTCTGGAAGGCACAACACGGCAGAGCCACTCGGGCCCACTGGCCCACGGCGGAGGAAGATCAAGCACAGTGGACGGTGGCTATGAAAAATAGGGTTGGGGTTGACGACTGCTTTGATACCATGTTAAGATTACAAAGAGGCTAGGGTTTGCTATTCACAACTATACATCTTATTGATTGATTGAGAGGTATATATAGACATTGTTACATGGGCCTCATGGGCTAGAGAGAGAATGAGAATGTACAACACTCTTAACAGTGGAATCGCGGCACGCCGAAGGGCTCCACACCCAACCGACACCTCCGGCTGTCCGTGTCGGCACCGGCGGGTGCAGTTGCGGCACCATCAATTCGCTGCCTTGTCTTTCTGTTTGGAACTTCTCGGTGCACGAAATATGCAAGTCGTGACTGTCCAATCGATGGTTCAGCGTGCAGAGCTGAGCGAGGATTTGATCCAGCTTGGCCGAATCATCTCGGCCTTGGGCGGCGGCCGCCACCTGGGCTTCAGGGTCGTCACCGGACATGTAGGATGGCACGACGTTTGGCTCTGATACCAAATTGATTCGAACCGGCTTGAGGTGCTGATCGAGAGGTGGAAGAAGATGGGAACAAGAGTTAGGGTTTGAGCAAAGTGGATAGGGAGAACGATGGAGTTCGCTCTCGTGTGCAAGATGGGACTTGTTCCCGGCTAGGGCTACAAGGTTTTGAACAGCCGGCGGTAGGGGGAGGAACTAATCTGTTATTGCTTGATGAATTGAGTACAATTGGGTGTCCTTTTATTGAGGACGGACTACTATTTGTATCCGGCAAGGATACTACGTATCCGGAAAGGATACCACACAATTAAAGTATCTGTAATGGACATATTCTAAACTATCTTGATTTATCCATAAGGGATTTACCTAATACCGAATCCTAATCCTCTCTCTTCTCCCCCTCCTTGAGCCAATCTCCCTGGCCTTCTTCTAATCCCAGCCGGCTCTGTTGCTGTGCGTGGTTTGATTTGCCGTATGAGGCACAGTTGTATCCGGCACGGCTTTACTCCGACGCGAATACTTCTTGGCAAAGAACGAATCCGTAACAAATAATAGTTAGCATTTTTAGAAAGGTGTAAACCTTTTTTCTGATCTTTTCTTTATTTTTACCACAATCAGTTGCTTCTATTGCTTATCTCATTTTGTTATATTCTTGCATGACACCAAACAAACTTCAACAGGTCATTGAGGATGGTGGAGTAGAGGAAGGTCATGAGGATGCCATCGAAATTGAAGCTGATGATTCAACAGATGGTGGTGTCCTTGTGAACGGGAATGATGGTGAGGATCACTGGGGTACGAATAATGAAGGAACTTCATCAGCATAAAAGCAGTAGTTGAGCAAGTGTACAGTCCAAAAACCTTTTAGTCTAAGTCATATCGTCCTAAATACACCAAAAATATTCAAGAAAACTAGCTGGAGAATGGGTGTTAGTGTGTCTATTCTTCACACAGTAATATCCTGATTCACTTGATCCTTCACCCTTCACTACTAGACTGTGTATACATATTTGGGCATGTATGGGTTAGGGATATCCTATATTTACATGGGGGTACCTGATACTGATATGAATATTCATAAACAACTGTTAAGAACTTGCTACAATTATGACTAGTTTTATCAGCTGGGTTTAGTATCTAGTAAGTAGCAATCTAGTTGATTGTGGGAGTTGGTATAAGGCACTTTTGACTGAGTCCTAGCTATGGACACTCTTGATGATAGTATGACACTAGCTGTGATCAGCATTGTTTTTGCAAGAAAATATGATTTCTGTTTGTTCTTTTAAGAGAACACAAGCTCAGTGAGTTTTGTTGAAAACTGATTCTTCTCCATGGTATTGCTGGCTGTTCCCAGTCAACAATTTCATGGTCTCGCATGATAATCAACCCCAATTAAATTTGTTCAGTGGAAGAATTTGGTAACAATTGATTAGAAGCTGTAATGGTAGTTTTATTGGAGCTGATTTTATTGAAAAGAAGTACGTATACGCTATCACAAACAGTACACACTAAATCTACTCACTGAAACAGTACACATCCCCCCCCCACTGCCTTACCGTTTAAGCGACGCTTTAATAACCATGTGCATGAGTATGGTTATGCTCGAGTTGCTTGTAGATGGGAAGTTGGATCGGCTAAACTCTTTGAAAATCCAAAAAGGACTGGTCATGGTCTCGCATGATAATCAACCCCAATTTAATTTTATTCACTGGAAGAATTTGGTAACAATTGATTAGAAGCTGTAATGGTAGTTTTATTGGAGCTGATTTTATTGAAAAGAAGTACTTATACGCTATCACAAACAGTACACACTAAATCTACTCACTGAAACAAACTTCAAATTTACATGATGTTTTTTTTTCACGGTTCCACTTTGACTTCGAGCTGTTTATCTGAATTGTTTGATTCATCTCAAAGCCTCTTTTTTACCCCAATGATTACATGGCACTGTTAAGAACTTGCTACAATTATGACTAGTTTTATCAGCTGGGTTTAGTATCTAGTAAGTAGCAATCTAGTTGATTGTGGGAGTTGGTATAAGGCACTTTTGACTGAGTCCTAGCTATGGACACTCTTGATGATAGTATGATACTAGCTGTGATCAGCATTGTTTTTGCAAGAAAATATGATTTCTGTTTGTTCTTTTAAGAGGAATCAAGCTCAGTGAGTTTTGTTGAAAACTGATTCTTCTCCATGGTATTGCTGGCTGTTCCCAGTCAACAATTTCATGGTCTCGCATGATAATCAACCCCAATTAAATTTGTTCAGTGGAAGAATTTGGTAACAATTGATTAGAAGCTGTAATGGTAGTTTTATTGGAGCTGATTTTATTGAAAAGAAGTACTTATACGCTATCACAAACAGTACACACTAAATCTACTCACTGAAACAGTACACATCCCCCCCCCCCACTGCCTTACCGTTTAAGCGACGCTTTAATAACCATGTGCATGAGTATGGTTATGCTCGAGTTGCTTGTAGATGGGAAGTTGGATCGGCTAAACTCTTTGAAAATCCAAAAAGGGCTGATCATGGTCTCGCATGATAATCAACCCCAATTTAATTTTATTCACTGGAAGAATTTGGTAACAATTGATTAGAAGCTGTAATGGTAGTTTTATTGGAGCTGATTTTATTGAAAAGAAGTACTTATACGCTATCACAAACAGTACACACTAAATCTACTCACTGAAACAAACTTCAAATTTACATGATGTTTTTTTTTCACGGTTCCACTTTGACTTCGAGCTGTTTATCTGAATTGTTTGATTCATCTCAAAGCCTCTTTTTTACCCAATGATTACATGGCACTGATACAATAAACCAATATTTCTCAACGTTTCTGATTGTGTTTTATATCAGTTTCATATTTTTCATATGACCCAATGCACAATGTTTCTTACTGCTTTATTGGTTTTTTTTTGCAGTGCTAACTCCTGACCAATAGTAGAGGTATTACGACAGCATACTGCACCAGCAGTTTGGTTGTTTTTTTTTTTGTAAAGGTAAGCATCATCATATATATACAAAGGTCAAAGCAAAATAGAAGGGTAAAGAACATTGGCGCTCATGTCATTTGATTATATTCAGTAGTATGTAATGCTGTGCATCCATATTCCCTTGCTATGCCCTTAATCCTTCATGGCTGAGTTTGTGGAGTTAAGACTATGTTCTTACTATGTCAGGTCGCCACCTGTGGTTTGACGGTTATGTAAAAGCAATTCCTCTCCATTTGTACAAGGCGTTGTGCGTGGTCTAGTACTGATGATACAGGAAGCCTTTGATGATTAATTAGCACTTGGTCTAGTGTCAGATAACAAATTTTGCAATTGAATTCTTTTTTCCCCTGGTTTTGGAAGCTTTACGGCTTTGTAGATCTGGGGTATGTCGCTTGTACTACCCTTTTATATGTTTACCATATGTTACGATACTGACGTTCTTTGTGGTTGGAATTCCTTTCGTGGACGGAGGTGCTGTATTCTGCAGTACATGTGGTAATTGTATTTTGGTCCACCGAATAAATTGTCTTATTTGTTCCCCGTAGTGGCGTAGTCAGTCATCTGGACCTTGGTGTGAGCTCTGTATAATTTGATAACTTTTTTGCAACTGTAGTGAACAAGTTCCTAGTAATTTTCATGTGACTTTGTATGTAAAATGTTTTTGCTGTATAGGCTGACTTCCAAAGAACGTTGCAAAACTGTGCCCATTTGATCTTTGATAATATCATACAATAATACGTTTGCTCGTTTTATTGCTGATAGATTGTGATGTTATATCGAATAATGGCATTGCTGCCAAACTGCATGTTGGTGTTTTTTGTATTCGATCTGCATTCATTCAGGATTCGTACTCGATACAATCCGAATTTGTATTTGTATCTGAGGGTATTCGCCCGACTGTGCATCCGATAAAATGTGGGATATGATTTGGGTGGGGTAGCCAATGTCCGGCTGCATTCGTCCCGGTTGCACCCTTATTGCCAGCGGCCACGTTGAATTCAAAAATGTAAATGGGGATGAAGGACGGGCTAGTGGACTCGCCGTGGGAGGAGAGGGTATTTGCTTAAACACCCCTGGTTCGATCTTGCTTCCACACACCTGGTTAGATCTTGCTAGTTGCTTCTGTGCTTTGTGCTAAACTGGTGACGATGTACTCTTAAAAAAATTCGAGCTTGCTTGTGTGCTTGTTTTGTGTGAGCAGAGTGGTCTCGATGTACTAAAAAAAATGATACTGGGATTGGGGGTTTGGACCGGAAACTGTTATAGAATAACTACTTCAGACAGGCCGCCATTCTAAGAATTTTGGTGAAAATACCTGGATGCAACTTGCGAATGCGATATGGTGGCTAGGTTGGTCGTCCAGCTTAACAAGCTATTATCAGGTTTCATTCAAAATTGATATAGTTCAACTTAAAATTATTTTATTTATTATTTAAGTGGTTATTTTAAAAGCGAGCTAATGAGTCACTATTGAGACAAACCTCATTATCCTTTTTTTCATTCTAAATTGACCTATTTCAATTTTGAACCAATTAACTACTGTAATCAAATCAAAATTGATTCGAGCCTAAACTAGCTTTTTTGCAAGCCCTAACGGCGGCTAGAGCTATGTAGAGCCTAAACTGAAACATAACAGAGTAGGCCCATTGTTTCCAGCCCAGTCAACCCATTCCCAACGAAACCCATATGCTTGGACCAATCCCTCCCACGTCACCCAGCCAATGGAGACATATCTTCTGGCACCTCTCCTCCAATCACTCCACGCCACGTCATCCTTCTGACGCGCACCTTCCTTTTCCACGGTTGCCCCTAGAGTTTGGAGTTGGGGCGGGCCGAGCCAACACAGCACGGGCACGACATGCTTTGGGCCATATCCGGGCCGTGCCGACCGGACACAGTCACCTCTCGCGTGTCGTGCTGTGCCACGCAGGCACGGCTTGCCTCCGGCAAGGCCCAAGCACGGCCTATGGCACGACGAGCCACTGCTGTGTCGTGTCGGCCCAGACCCAGCCTTGAGTGAGTCGGCGACCTTAACGACGACGAGGCCGAGGACCGTGTCACCCAGGAAGACGACGGCCACCATTGCTCAGGAAGACGAAAAAGCCTGTGCAGCCGTGCGCCACCTCCGCCATCCTCGCCTGCTCCACCTCGTTATGGCCTCCTCCTCCTGCCCGCTAACGAAGAGGGAGAAGAGGAGGCGGTTGGAGGGAGGGCGACTGGAAGGAGGGATGCGGTTGGAGGAGTGGAGGGAGGGTGTCGGCCGGCGGCGCGTGGGGAGGGAGGCAGCTGGAGGAGTGGAGGGAGGGCAGCGGCGGCGTCGCATGAGGAGGGATAGGGAGGGAGGTGATTGGAGGAGTGGAGGGAGGGCGGCGGCTGTCAGCGCGTGAGGAGTGAGAGGGAAGGAGGCGACTCGAGAAGTGGGGATTGGGTTGGGAGCCGAGATTCGGGAAGAAGTTGGAAGGGGGGGTTGTGGATGGGAGAGGCCGTGCGGGGGAGTTGGGCCAGGCCCGCGGGGGGGGGGGGATGGGGTTGGTTGGGCAAGCCGGGGGATTGGACCAGGTTAGAGGAAGGGTTGGGCCAGGTCGGGGTGATTGGGCCAGCGGAAAGGACTGAGCCTCTTTTGTGCCGAGTTGGTCCGAGCACGGCCCAACTGACTGTGCCGTGATATGCCACCTGACGGGCCACATTCTCAGTTCCAACCTGGCCCCGCCTGCAATGTGGCGTGCCGTGCCGATCGGGCCTCGGGCCGACGGAAAAGCACAACCCAAATCCCATGTCTAGTTGCGCCCAAGCCCAGCTCCTATGGGCCTGTTTGAGATGACTTCGGCTTTTCAGCCAAAAAAACCATAAACCGTCCCAAACGAGGGCTTTTCCCTCTGGTTTTCTCGGAAGTTAGAAGTCGGAAGCTACCGCGGAGCAGCTTCCCGTCTCGTCATTCCGAATTTGCTCCCAAAGTTGGGTAATATTTACCCGCTTTTGCCCCCTTCGGTCGAAAACCTAGCCCCCCCCCCACCCCACACCACCCACGCCTCCGGCAATCTCCACCGAGCTCTACTCTGATTTTGGTGATATGGGACTATTCAGCTCTTTGAGGTTTTGGAGTATCCTCTGATTTCTGATCTGATGCAAAGGCTTGAATTGTGCTTCCAAACCGTTCGCAGCAATGGTTGATAATTCCCTCATTTTGTGTCATTGCTATCATTAGATCCAAGATTGAGAATTCAATCGATCGGTCGGTAGTAGTGCCTTTTTCTCTTTCTTTGGAAGAATTGCTGAGACGCAACCATGAGGGAAATATTAGCTTGTTCTGAATTTGTTGCAGGAATACGATGATCAATAAGATGGCTGTAGCAGAGAGGTATGTGATGCTGATGCCGATCAGTTGATCGCAGTGCAGCTGCTCTTGTTGTGCTTACATGTTTTTGAGTGTCTGGTATTTTGTTTGTTGCCCAGGTTGGAGAAAATGTTTGGCCACCCACGCTATGTTCATATTATCGCGATTTCTTTAAAACTCTCCAATCTGGCTCTCATCAGCTCTGGTGGTTTGAGTTTTCATGGTTGGGATATGTAGGAGTAGTCCTCTGTGATTGTGGAATGGGTTGTGATTTAGTGTTTTTTTTATTTAAAAAAAGCAAGTGTTTTCTGTTGGTTACTTCATCACTGATCTTGCAATGATCTTCTGGTTGTATCCTTTACCACATGTATTTGCACTACAGTAAGGTACTAAGATCTTCATTGCAAAGCATTAATTCTATTTTACTTAAAAGTAGACATAATCTGAATGCCATCTTACACATTCTCACTGTTCTATTTTTCGATTGACTACAGAATACGCAGATGCATGCTTTTGGGTACTACCTGACGTTTCTTGTGCCATCGGTGCTCTGTCATGAACACAATGTGGTTTATGAAAATTTTGAAAGGTGTGATGAAAACCCTGGCGAAATGGTCATGATCGATGAGGCTATGCGGATCCCAGAACCATCAACAAGACTGTTCCGGTGGCACTGCGGATGACCTTGATGTATAAAGTTATTGATATATAAGGGCAACTAGGGAAAGTGAATATGTAAAATACTAGCAAACAAGTTAGATTAGGGCAAATTGCACTGTTTTCAGTAAGCTGGAATTTCTTACAGTTTGGCATGTCAACACGCTGTTCCTCTTCCCCCTCCTGCATTGTGTGTATACCTGGAGACCATTGAAGTTCGTCCTGAGATATGTAAAATTATTTAGCTGTTCTGTCTGCAGAGCGGCTGAGGCATGTAAATTTGGGGCGAGTATATCCAGGGTTGCGATCACTGTATTTGCGTTAATTGTGGTAGTTGTTAATGGTAATCAATTGCGATAATTGTAGTCAATTATGTTAATTGCTGCAGTTATCGTTAATTATAGTTAATTATGTTAATGGCATTAGTTGTTGTTAAATGATGTTAGTTGCCATCAATTGTGTTAATTGCCTTAAATGATATCAAATATGTCATTATTTGCCTCAGAGGTATTCTAGACAATCTCCATCTCAGAAGTTGCAGTCAAACATCTTCAGCGCAGCCGGTTCAGGTATTCAGTCCAGCCGGAAGTGGCTTTTCAAAATAGGTACAGCCATACCAAACATGCCTTACGTGGTTTTCCTGAAAAGCACCTTCCGGCTGTGCTGCAGGGCTGAATGGCTAGGTTGAAGATGTTTGATGTTTAATTGTCTGACTTTTAGGTAAACTGGTTGCAGCTTCCGAAAAAAATATATATCCGAAATACCTACGAGGACAATAACGGCTTGTTTGATACCGTTTAACACAATTAACAACAATTAACGATAATTAACGCCGTTAAACGCAATTAATGTTATTTAAAGATAATAAACAGCTAACACAACTATGACAATTGATGACATTTAACAATGACTGAGGACGACTACCACAATTAGTGCATTTAATCGCATTTGACCTTCCACATTTTATGATTTCTTGCATAAATTTTTCTGGATCCTGCAGCTTGTTTCCCCATAGGTTGAGGGCTACCGGATTCTAATGACATACAAAGAAAAAGGAAAGTTTCGGACAAATCTTTACCAAGCATAAAGCATTCAAAAATAGTTCTTCTGACAACTAATAAAATATTATAGTACAAATACTTTATTGGAGTCACAATTCGTAACACTGGAGCATTTGACGAGCACTAAAGTTTACAAAGAAAACTTTTCTGGAATGGGAATGGGCTTTAGCATTAAAAAAACTCTTTACAGTCCAAGCTCCTTGAGTTCCAGCCATGCAGCAAGATCACTTCCCCTCTCCTCGACTCTAGTCCTTCAATTCTCCACCACCCGCAAGTCATGCTCATTATCAGCAGAGAACCGAAACACCATAAATTACTAATAGAACAGATTCTTTAGCATTCTAAGGAAAAGGCAATTGCCAAAGAGCAAAGACAGCCACTCGCTAACCTTGGAGCAACCAACTATACATACAGTTACAAGAACACAAGATAGTAACATGAACAATGAAACCACGAGATGTTGATATTACATTCATCGTATAAAAGTTTAAGAAAATGTAAAGGTTTCCTTAGCTCCAACAGGAAGCTTATAGGCAACAAGCTGATCTTCATCTTTTACTAAGGTCTGTGCAAACTCCATTTTTTTGTACCGTCACAGTATAATGCATGGGGAGAGCATCACCATTACCACTAAATACAGTTATAGTCACCATTCGAGTAGCTGTTGTGGGCAGTGGTAGTGACAAATACATGAATGGGTCAAAGGTAGCCGATATTTTGTTACAAGCTGGACAAAGGTGGACTTGTATTGTCCCTGAAACATTAACCAAACAATTGATGGTTACAGCAGAGAAAGCAAAATAGTGCAAGTATCATGTTGACAAACAATTACCGTATACAAAGAAAAGAAACAAAAAAAGGAATGCAAAGTAATATGTACAATATTCTAGAATTCAAGCAGAGTGCAGGATAACTGAAAGTGTATGGTTTACTCTTATCACTTCCTTTCTCCCATTCCCTGAAAGTTTTGAAACCACCAACCTTGCTCATCACCACCAGCAGGCACTCACCAATCTTGAACTCATTAATGGCTATTATTATTATTATTATTTTGCAGTGCAGCATTTTCCATTATTACTGACCATATACTCACCAATGTTTCAGAAACATTCAACCAAGGAAAACTATCTACAGTCCACTGTAACTCTGTAAGTAGCCAGTAATGTGTCCAGTAAATTCTCAGATAAATCTTGAATCTTGATGCACTGTCTTGTTAAAAGAAAAGGATGAAATTTCATAACCTTCTGCAACTAGATTTAAAGATATAAATAGCAAAAGCAGTAACTAATAGAAATAGTAGATTGAATGATTGAAGTGACGCTTTTTGTTCAAGTTTGGAAAAATAACAGCCAATGCTGCTACACAGCCATGTTTTCTAGTGACATCTAGCAGGAGGAGGCCGGCGGCGGGGGGAGGCGGAGGCTGGCGACGAGGTCGAGGGAGGGAGCTGGAGGCTAGCGGAAGAGGTAGATCCAGATCTAGCCGGGGCCAAGGGAGGAGGAGGGAGCTGGGGAGGTGGGAGGCGGCGGCGCGGGCGAAGGAGGGAGGAGGGAGGAGGAGGGGGCGGGAGGCGGCACGGGTGGGAGGAGGATGGGCGGCAAGGGAGGAGGACGGGCGCGGGAGGGAGGAGTGGGCGAGTGAGGTGGGCGCAGGAGGGAGGCACGTGGCTAGGGTTTGCGGGCAACGGAGGGGCGGAGGGATGGAATTTTATACCGTGGCAAACGCGGGTAAATACCTCTGAACTTAGAGGTAAACTCAGAACAGAGGACGTGAGAAGCCGCGGACCAACTTTCAATTTTCTCCCATCAAACGCGGTTTTCCGTTTCGAAAAAAGCTCCGCAAAAAAGCGGCCATTTTAGACGGCTTTCGCCGGGAAGCCGAAGCCGTCCCAAGCACTGTGGCCTTGTTTGGCACAACTGTGCTTTCTCAAAAGCGCTTTACCGTGTCTTGTAGGCTTTTCCGGCCGCAGTCAATAGCCGGGCTTTTCGATTTGGTGTTTGGTCGTCGCTTTTATTAGGTCGTTGCGAGCTTCGAGATGTGAAATATCTAAAATGCCCCTGATGACAGTAATGGCTTGTTTGATGTCTTATTAACAATATTTAACAACATTTAACGATATTTAACAATATTTAACGATAATTGACAATATTTAACGATAATTGATAACATTTAATGACCATTGACGACTATTAACGACGACTAACGCAATTAACGAGAACTACCGATATTGACCGCGATTAACGGCAATATACAGTAAACAACGCAATAAACTACACTTAACATATTTAACAACAATTACTATAATAAACATTTATTACAACAAACAATTATTACAAACAATTATTAAATGAATAAATATTACAATAAATAATTATTTAAAATAAATCCATGCCAACAGAATTTAAATTTTGATAATGCTCAGTCAGTCAGCAATTCCTCTAGATATCAAGTACACTTTACCAACCTCAATTAGGTCATAAACTGATCAAGCACCGAATTGAAGTATGTTACACGAATTTCTCCACCATGTGAATCAAGGATTAGTGTATTTAACGAAAATTATTACAATAAATATTTATTACAACAAATAATTATTACAAACAATTATACATAAATAATTATTACAAACAATTCATGCCCTCTCCACTTTTTTCGGTCTTGGGACCAGCATCGGCAGTGTTAGGCACCCCACCCTCACACGTATCCCCAAGAATTCTCATAGTTTATCACCACAAAACAGAATTAGAGATACATTAATCACCAATCATGATTTGATATTTCATGCCACTCTACCATTAGACACATTCAATTAATTCTTACCAGTGAGAGTACTAATAATGCCTAATGCTAGCATGCACAGTGAAACCGGAAATGCAGAGGCAAGGCTGTGTCAATTCGCATTGGAAAACAAAGTTTTGCATGAAAGTGAATCGATTCTTGAAACTATTTCAGGGTTCGGTATGCTAAAACACTGAACTTTAATTTCTAAACAGGAAATACTCTTGGAATATCAATGAACATAAGTAAAACACCACCGAACTGGCATTACTGACAAAATGCATGAATCAAAATGCACCCTGCTCCTTTCATGAATCAAAATGCACCGGTCAAAATGCATGAATCAAAAGGCCAAGTGATCTTCTACTCATGGACTGGTACAAGTATTTCTTCAACTCAGATTTCAAAGCATCATCTGAATCAACCTCTGTGCTCATGTACTTGGCATGAATGATTGCAATTCATCATTTTCATGGATTCATGGAAGAAAATAACAACCAATACCATAAACACTATCACCAGTTCGTCAGAATTAAACAACATTTTCAACAATGGTAATCAAGCAATTCATCGATTCAAAGAACTAGATTATACTCAGTGCTGATTACACCATCGTCGGAGTAGCTCATCTGCTCACTGCTTGGCACCTCACCATCTCGACAACGGCGGTGGTGGCGTTGTGGACTGAGGGCCTCGGGCCACAATAGCTGGCAACGGCGCACAAAGGAGGAGGAGGGGGAGGGCGATGGTGGCTCGGCAGGTGGAGGGAGGAGACGGCGGCGGCTCGGGAGGAGGGAGCCTGGGAGGAGAGGGACGACGAAGGAGGTCGGGCGCGGGGAAGGGGGCCGACGTCGGGGGAGGTCCCCGACGTGCATGGCGGCGATGTGAGCCGACGGAGGAGGAGGAGGCCGAGCAGGGGAAGAAGGCACCGCATCGGGAGGACGAGCGGGTGGGGAGAAGAAGGGGGTCGGCGTCGGGGGAGGTCCCCAACGTGCACGGCGGCGATGTGAGCCGACGGAGGAGGAGGCTGGAGGAGCCGAGGCAGAGGCATCCATATCTGGGCGGGAGAGAAGGCGGCGGCCGCCGGGAGGAGGAGCACCAACAAGGCGGGAGGATGGAGCCGGTGGAGGAGGCTGGGAGGAGGGCACCAGAGGAGCAAGCAGCACGGGCAAAGTGGCGGGGGAGGGGCGGAGGAGGAGGGAGGAGCGGAGCGGCCGGCGTGGGGAGGGCGCCGGGGAGGAGGAGGCCGGGGGAGGCGGGCGGGCGGGGAGAATGAGGAGGCGAGCGGGGGTGGAGGGAGGTGCGAGGCGAGCGGGCGTGAGGAGGAGGGGCGGGGGAGAGAGGGAGGCGCGTGGGAGGAGAGATATTTATGTGATGACGTTTTACGGGTAATTATCTCTGAACTTTGGGGGTAATTTGGGAATTGAGATGGTGGGAAGCCACGGGAAGCACCTTACGATCAGCTTTCGGCTTTTAACTTCCACCCGTTGAACGAGGAAGCGGTTTTGGTGAAAACAGCTGCGAAAAGCCAACCGTTTATTTCGATTTTTAACTTTTTCAGATGGAAGTCAGAAGCCAAAGCCGAAACAAACAACGCGTGTAACTCGCGCTTTCGCTTCTTTCCCGACACGCACCACCCAATCGCCGGAATCCCACCGATCCCTCACCAAAGCGAAGCAAAAGCGACATGGTCTCCGCGCGCAAGGGCCGCGGTGGCGGTGGCGCCCGGCCCCGTCCCGGAGGTGACGGCGGCAGCGCGGCGTGGCGCGTGACCGTGCTCGCCTTCTGCGTCGCCGGGATCTGGTCGGCCTACATCACCCAGGGCGTCCTCCAGGAAACGCTGTAAGCGCCGTCTCTCTTCAATGGTGTTCGCGACACAGAGGGAAATAAGGCTCAGCTCGCCGGGTTTCGTTTCTCCCTCGGCTCAGGTCGACGAAGCGGTTCGGGCCGGAGGCGCAGCGGTTCGACCACCTTGCGTTCCTCAACTTCGCGCAGAACGTCGTATGCTTCGTCTGGTCCTTCATAAGTGAGCACCCTCGCTCCCGCGCCCGCGCCCGCGCCGTGCGGTTGTATTGCACGGAATGTGGTGGTGATTTCGCTGCTTTAGGGTGGTGATTGCGTGTGAAGGGTTCGTGACTCTGGTTGGTTTGCGCAGTGATTAAGCTGTGGTCGAGTCGTACCAGTTCCGCCGGCCGCGCGCCGCTTTGGAAGTACTGGGGCGTCAGCATCACCAACACCATCGGCCCGACAATGGGGATCGAGGCACTCAAGTACATCAGCTACCCTTCTCAGGTTTGGTTCTAGCTGCTTTTGCTGTCTCAGCTAATTTTTGTTGTTCCGTGAATTTTGTCCGTCTATTGTATTTGTAATTAGGTATTGGTTGGGTTAATCGGTAATGTAGTAAGTGGGGGTTTATGGAGTGGAATGTTCTAATTTCGAAGTTACTTAACTGTGGTATGGAAATGGGTGACGGAGTTCTGTAGGCAGCAGTATGGCTTCATTGCTGCCTTAATGGGATAGTTACGGCCTGACTGTGGATTTATGCTGTGCTGGTGAATATTGGAGATGTCTTCGAGTTTGGTTTGTTGAAATTGTGGATTCGGATTCTGTGGTTCTGCAGTTAGTATTCTCATACATTGGGAACATAGATTCGATTTGTTCATGGATGATGCACTCATGCGTCACGTAGAAATTGGCCACAGATTAAGTCAGGCGCCTTTAGAAATCCCCCATCATATAAATGACATGGAAGTCTGTTCTCTGTTTTTTAATAGCAATTTCATGATATAGAAATCATTAGGAGCATACATGAGATATGATGTACTAGTACTAAATATGGTTATCTGTGATCCTGAATTCCTGATATTGCACGGATGGGTGAACACTGAATGTCGTATTTCCTCTCTACCATCTTGGTACACGCCTTCCAACCATCCCAACCTGTAGTCCTATACAACAAGAAATTAAATTGTGTATGGTTTCAGCACAATGTTAAATTTAATGGATCCTCCAAATTTATTGGGACAGTAGTAACAAGCCAGACTTTTGTTTCTCAATATCAAATTCTTTCATGTTTCCCCCTTGTGCGAAATTAGAATTTGCCGATTTAATTAAATAGCACGGTGGTACTTAAAGAAAAGGGGAAAAATTGCTACTAGTTTTGTTTGTTTATGTGATGACGCTATAAACTACTGGAAGATCAAGGATCCTGAATTATTTGCTGTCTGTGTTACAGGTCTTGGCAAAATCTTCTAAGATGATTCCAGGTGAGTTTCATTGATTTATCCAGACTATGCAGTGTATCTTTAAAGAAGATTATTTGCGTGTGCATATTGCATCTAGTGGTTATTAGTTTGTTCTTGGTGGGTCAATTCACCTTATCAGTTTCTGAGTAATGAAAAGTACGCAAACAAAGGAAAAGGAAAACAAGAAAAAGTTAATGTTTTTTCTGAACCTTAAAATGATTTCCTTTTTCACATGGGAAATGGATGAGAATAACCGCCGGGAGGGAGGGGAACCGGGATGGAGGCGGAGGCCGGGAGGGAGGGACGTACCTGGAATCCTGGATCCGGAGATGGAGGCGGGACGGTGGCCGAGGGCAGCGGAAGATGGGGCCGCGGGAGCTGCAGCCTTCACCTCCTCCCGCGGGCGAAGGGAGCTGTTGCTGCGAGCTTCCGACGAAGGGAGAGGGCGATGGCGGCGGCGACAGGATCTGGAATCATGCGTGAGCCCCCGACTGCCCTACCTCACTCCCTCTTGCCTCTTTGCCACGGCCTCTGTCAGCCAGGCCCCACATCCCAGTCGCCCGACTGGTCGACTAGTTGACCGGCAAGTCGAGTCGGCACCTCCCGTCGGTCGTTCTCCGGCGACTTGTCGACTAGTCGACGACTTGATAAGCGTGAACCTCTGTACTACTAATTTGGAGATTTGATTCTAGTTTGCCACCATGATGTAGCTGCTTAAGCTGTCAGTAGAGTTCTACATAACTATACAGATCTTACACGCAAGGATCAAAATACTGGTACCGGGTAAAATCCGCGGGGCGGCCGTTAACGGTTATCGGCCGGTAACCGGAAAACCTGGTTGAAATTTGTGTGAAGAAATTTGAATTGGGGATGTAACCGCTGGGATTTTGAATTTGAATTTAAATTTTAAATTTTTCGGTTGGTTTTTTGGATCCCGGTACCCACCGGTATTTCCGGTAACCGCGGTTCCCCGTCAGTAACCACCGGGATTTTGATCCATGCTTACATGCACTATTTATGAAAACTGTATCAATCTCAAGGCATGTATATAGTTTCATTTGTGTTGGTACTTGGTTGGTGGTGCAATGTCAGTTATTCTGTAGCTAAGTAATCTGTGTTCAGAATTTTGATTCACGACAAACCTTTCATGCTTCTTAGCTTGTACAGTGTTGTACTTGTCTTTCTCACTTATGATTTAATATGTACAGTGATGTTGATGGGGACTCTACTCTATGGTGTTAAGTATACATTTCCGGAGTATCTTTGCACCTTTCTTGTTGCTGGGGGTGTATCATCCTTTGCATTGTTGAAGGTGAGGAGTTCTTTAATTTCATTTATTTATCAACAGCCATAGCAATGAGCTAATTTTTATATGAATTCGATGGGGCTCATGAGCCTTCGAAAAAAGTTGAAACCTTTGGCTGACCGTATTCTATAGTATTAATCCTAGAAAAAAATAAGTCAAATGTTTTGTTCTTTACTTTTTTATTCTGATGAAATATGAATTAGAAGACACATCAAAAGAAAGAAAGACATAGAGGGGAGGGAGGGGGGTTGCATTGTCGTCACATCTGAAGTTTTTGTTTGTTGCTGCTGTATCAGACAAGCTCCAAGACAATCAAGAAGCTTGCTAATCCTAATGGGCCTCTTGGCTACACATTGTGCTTCCTCAACTTAGCTTTTGATGGTTACACTAACTCGACCCAAGATTTAATAAAGTCCAGGTAACTATATCCTGTCCATTCCATATCAAAGCATTTTGAAAAATTGTGATCTTTTATCCAAACGAAGAGCAATGTTGTGTTATTGCAGATACCCAAAGACTAACCCTTGGGATATAATGCTTGGCATGAACCTCTGGGGAACCATATACAATGCTGTAATTATGTTTGTCGCGCCATTGCTGTTCAGTAATTGGCCATACGCAAATGGTTTCGAGGCAGTGAGATTTTGCCAGGAGAACCCAGAGGTTGCCTGGGACATTCTCCTGTTCTGCCTATGTGGCGCTGTGGGGCAGAACTTCATCTTCTTAACCATCAGCCGTTTTGGCTCTCTTACTAACACTACCATCACTACCACCCGCAAGTTCATGAGCATCGTCGTCTCATCCGTCATCAGTGGCAACCCACTATCCTTGGAGCAATGGGGAAGTGTTGTGATGGTCTTCTCTGGTCTTTCTCTCCAAATATATCTCAAATGGAAGAGAAATAAGGTCAGAGACCACAAGGAATAAACTCGATTCTTATAAATCCATTCCGATTTGTGTTGGACATGATTGATGTTGGGTTATCCGGGAGATTATTATTGTAGCCCATCGAAATTTTAGGAAAAAAGTTTTACATTGAAAAAATGTGTGAAATGTATGGTAATTGCTGTAGTGTTTGCTATTTAAAAACGGCTGGGTAGTTCCTGCTCTACTGGAGAAAGATGCAATGAAATTGTGTTGCATTGAGAGGCGGAGTTGTATGGTGCCCGTTCTATTATTGTTCTACTCTCCCAAAAGGAATCACTAAATATCAAATGACATTTCAGCTTGCTGATGCTGAAGTTTGTTAACCTCTCATTGCCGTACTGTGTGAGGAAAATTACTTGACTGCTCCCCGCTCTTAAAGCAAAAACTGCCATTCCAGGACTCCAACGGTACGTTTGTCTGCTTCCCTATCTACTCTGGTCACAAAAACAAGATTACTAAATTCTATTATCATATTTTTTTTTGTTAAAATTCAATATTATGAAAGTATTTTGTATAACAAATTCACTCGTATCATTTTCATATATCTAAAACAAACGCTTTAAACAATATATTTGATCAAAATTAATAGAGTTTGATTGTACGCATCAAAGGAGGGAATATATTGCACGCCGTATTTATCTAGTACTATAAATGTTCACCGTGTGTATGAACTGCGTGCCATGTTTCTTTGTGCTGGTCGCCACCAGGACACGCAAGTCCTAGGTTATTGCACTTGGCCTAGATTTTGACAGTTTGTGCTGGAGTCTTTGGAAATAAGTAGGGAATCGATCGATGTGATTTCGATTGCAAGTACTAGTAGCATTGGAACAGTTGCAACCCCACAATCATTATCTATAGAATAGAACATTTGTGGCAATGAAAAGGAGGAGAATACTTTGCTGTTGTGTGTTACTATCTGTCTTTCTGTTTAGATCAACATTTTCTGTGTGTTCTGCATGCGGTGCTTCAATTCAATTTTTCAAGAAAATTCTTGTCTATACTCCGTACTTTGTACCATGGTCCACCACCAGAAACTAACTGAAACAAAGTCTGAAATCGATGAGTCCCAAGGAAGCCGATAATAGTAAAGAATGAGAGTTGCTGTCTATTGCTGTCATCACCGATAATAACGAGTCACTACGGATGGATGGTGGGTAGCCGATCCTAGTTCGAATGTTTTTTTTACTTAAATATGTTGTGTTTGGGGAATAAGTCTTATCATTTCATAACAGTATTTTTTATCACTGATAATAACGAAAGGGTTTTTTTTAAAAAAAATTTCTTGCAAACAAACTTGATACGTGTCATCGCCCTTGGTAGGATGAAGTAACCCGTGTTTATTTTGATCACGTGAGCGCCATGCACACAAACCACCAAGGTGGCATTACCGGCACGTCGTTCACAGCCCGGACGCAAACGCTCGGAGATTCCTCTCCGACGTCCCGCCGCGGGAGACCGCCTCCTTCGCCCGCTGTCTCCAGCGCTCTGCCTGTGCCCTGACCGCCGACGCGCCGTCGCTACCTCCCATGACCATCTCCACGCACCGCTGGAGCTCGCCCCGCTGGACCACCCCCTCGCACTCCACCCGGGCGCGCACGCCGACTCCCACCGGTGCCTCCAACAGCGCCGCCACCGTCGGCTGGTCGGCCCACCGAGGCACCGCCACAATCGGCACGCCGCCCATGATGCTGTCCAGCGTCGAGTCCCACCTGCAGTGCGTCACGAAGCACCCCACGGCGGGGTGCGACAGCACCCTCACCTGGTTGCACCACTGCACCACCATGCCCCACTCACTGCCTCCGTTGCCGGTCTTGCGCGCTACCCATAGGTACGGCCGGCCGGTGGCCTCCAGGCCGTGCCTCATCTCCTCCTCGTGCCGCTTGCTCACCCAGAGGATGCTTCCGAACGACACGTACACCACGGAACGCGCGGGCTTCGTGTCCAGCCATTCCATGTACGCGTTTGCGTCGTCGGGCTGGAACAAGTCCATGCATGGCCTCCACGGCTCCTTCGCCACCACCGGGCCGACGGCGACAAGGTCGAACTGCGGCACCGCGCAGAGCGCGGTGGGCTCCAGCGCGTCGAACGTGTCCACCAGCACCGTCGACCTGTGCTCGTCGAGCGCCATGAAGAGCTCACGCAAAATGTCGAGCGTTAGGTACTGGCGGTTCCCAGGCGAGACCATGGACGCGAAGGACGGTAAGGCGTTGCACTTGAGCAGGGGGAGCCCCGGAAGGCGGACGACGGTGTCGGGGTTGGACTCGTTCGCGCAGGAGGTGAGGAGTGCACCGTGGCCGTGGAAGTAGTGGTAGTACACGGCGAACACGGTGGCCGGCTTGGCCCAGTAGAGCGCAGCCGGGACGCCGTGAGCGCGCGCGACGTCGGGGACCCACCCCACGAGCACGGTGTACACGACGCGCGTCACGGGGTGGCCGCGTCCGGCGAGGCGGGCGACGATGGCGGAGAGCGTCTCCGACCCGACGGCTCGCGCGCGTGCCCAGTACGGGCCCACGCCGTGCGACTCCGGGTTGAACCCTCCGTCGAAGCCGTCAGAGTAAGGGATGTAGGAGACTACGCCTTGGACAACCTCGCCGTCGAGGGACGTGAGGTGAGGGAACATGAGGCGGTGGCCGGAGACGGCGGTGGAGAAGGTGACGCGCGCGTTGGGCATCGCCGCCGCGACGCGGGCGGCGAGGCGCCAAGCCGGGTTGATGTGGCTCTGCATCGGGTCCGTCACGAACAGAAAGTGCTGCTGCGAAGGAGGGCTCGCCATTGGCCTCGAACTGTTCGTCATGGGATCAAGTGAGCTAGCCATCACTTCAACCGTGCTCTGCTTACAACAGGTTCATACGAGTGTGACTTAGCGATCGCTAATATATATAGAGCCGCATAGGGAATTTTGATAAGATCTAGACATTGCGATTGCTCTGTGTGAGAGTATCCCCTCTCAATCCTTATCGGCCGGCCAAACTGTCCGCATTGTTGCAACGATGATTTTTTTTTTTTTTTTCTTGTAGTTGTCGACAAGTCTGATCCAAAGAAGATCAGTACAAAGAATGTTTGAATGCGAGAAACTTTCTTTTGGTATGTTAATCGACGTGAAGCTGGACTACAAAGTGCGACAAGGAAAACTGTCCTCTGTTCGATCATTGCCTGATTAATTTCCAAGATAATGTTCTCATTGTGCAGTACGTCAGATCAGGCTTTCTCTTTGGATTGAGAAATAATATTCAGGGAAAGCTGGCGAGTAATTTCATATTTTCAGCAACCTTCAGGCTTCAGTGATGATGAAATGAAGTGCATTTCTGATTTGTAACATGCTAGTTCACCCTAAGAATACAGAGAGGAAACGAACACCCGTGAATCATCACCCTTCCATGCGGAGAGAAACGAGCACGAGTAGATACTGTGATTGGTAGAAACCCTACTGTCCCTAACACAATACAGGACTACTTTAATTTGGATGATGCAATCGCAGTAATGTGATTGCTAAAAACACTACTGTCCCCAACACAACACAACACAACACAACACAGGACCGATTTAATTTAGGTGATGCAATTGCAATCAAGTTCCACTGTTCTCCAGAACTTCTCTGCTTGTAGTAATGGTTCGATATGGCGCATTTGGTTTGTGTAGCATCGGAAAGACAATTAGAGGGGGGTGAATAGACACTTTCTTGATTTTCGCCTTAATCAAATTCAACACGAACTTTTCTTCAATAGCTATGAGAGCTAAGAAGATTAGTAAATGCACAGAGGAAGCCTTGTGCTGAATCCGATTAACTCCTTAAGCAAAAGACCCAAAATATGGAGATTAAACTCACTGGGGCGGTCAGACCGATGGCCAATCAAGCGATCTCGATCGCTGGCGGTCGACCGCCTAGAAATCGGTCGACCGGTCTGACTGTAACAAGTGCAAACAGCTCAAAACTAAAACGAAAATCGGTCTAACTTTTGATTTACCCAATGAAACTTGACCAAATTTGGAATACACTTCCCTAAGGATATCTGGAACCTATTACTAGCAACGATCGTCCAGATCCACGTCAAAGTTTTGATATTTTTAAGTTTTACCAAAGTAGGGTTCGAAATCTAGCAAAACGAAAAACTTAATCCAAATCTTGCTCGTGGGGGATTGATGATCTAGATAATCCTAGGAGTATTCCCACACATCATAGCAAGGTAAAAGAGGTCAAGAGACCAACCAAAAACAACCGGATCAAGAAAGCACCAAAATCATCAAAAGAGAGAGGAAAACACAAGATAACTCATTTTTGAACAAACATCTATAGATTGATTCAAGATGTTGCTTGTTACAGCCACTCCCTCAAGGATGACAAGAGCTCAATACAAGAGCACACACACAAATCACCTTTCTAGGACTAGCCTCTCATCTCCTCTCCAAACCCTAAAACAAACTAGGGTTTTTGCAAATGAGATGCTTAGGGGCTGTTTGGCAACCACCCCCTCTATTTATAGTGAGACCTAGGTTCTAGAAAAGTTCACCTAATGGGGTCCCATTAAGACCCAATACAAACGGAACACATACATACGCATTACAGTCGAAGCAATCGCCTGCTTCGCCACGTGTAGGTTGATCAGCGACTCTCATCATGTCGGCAAGTCTCTCTCGTCCGAATCCCATCGGAACTTCCAAGGCACTTGCACCGACCCCCGCGCCGCTTGATCCAACCAGCTGTAACAAACTGCCCGTTCGAATCATCTTGTCCATTCCGCGCCATGCTTGAGTCACACGACTTCACCCGGCATCCATGATCATTCTGGACCTTAGCTCTCCAAGCTTAGTCCCGATCCACCTCGCTGTTGACCGTCGTTGACCTACAAGCCACCTGCACAGCAATAGACCAAGAAATCGTCTCTGGGAACAGGTTCTTCACAACTTGACCCACGTTAGCTCAAAACATGCAATATGCAACATTAAAGTATTGAAACTCATACACTAGACTTAACCAAAGCACAACGCCGCCAAGATGGCCGACGAACAAGTGGAAACCGGTATGACCTCCATACCTGGCCGGTCAGACTGATCTCACACCGGTCAGACCGATTTGTATGAGCCGGTCAGACCGTCCAAAAAGACGTAGCCAAATTTCCACTTGGAAATCCGATAACTCTCTGAAATTTTCAACCGAATATATCGTTTGACTGGAAGCTCCAAAAATTATGAGACCAAGTGTAGGAGACCCCCCTCTCTTGCCTACACACTCTATTTTTGGTCTAGCTCCAAACTCACTCCAAAGTCCTGGTCGGTCAGACCGCCAGAGCTGCCGGTCGGAATGCCACACGGCCGGTCTGACCGCCCAGTGCTACTGGTCAGACTGCCACACGACCGGTCTGATCGCCAGTGCTACCGGTCTGACCGCCCGAGGTCTGAACAACATTGAAGCTTTTCCGAAAACGCGAGATTCGAAAAATCAACAACATCATTGCCAATTAACTCATCATCATAAGATCATGTACATATCCCTATGATATCCACAGTTTAACACGTTGCATTCTAGATTTAGTGGGAGAAAAGGACATGCTGAGTCCAAGATGGGCTTGGTCTTGGGCAAAGCTTCGGGAAGTTTAATTAGCAGGGTGATTGACTGGTAGTATCAGTACAGCGCTCAATCGGCGAAGCTTGTTTGGTAAAAGCATATAGTATTTTGGTTTTTTTTTTAAATCGCACCGGCAAGGCAAAAGCTTTGCCAGTCGGATTAATTAAGGAGAAAGCAAACAAAAGACAGAGTTTACGAGCCGTTTACAAGCCGGTGCAGGAAACGGAAATTACATTCAGACAATTAAGCTCCCGGAGTGATGGCCTGAAGGCAGGATGTCATGCACCAAGCTCTCATCTCCTTTGATTTCAATAGGAGTGCTAGCGGTGTTTTGCTTCTGTTTTGGAACATTATCTCGTTACGTTCCTTCTGTATTTCCCAAGTACCAAGGATTGTTAGGCTGGCTATCGCTTTTGGCCTGAAGGCAGTAGTTTGGTTTTTGAGATAGCACAGAGAGAACTATTTTCAAAAAGAGAGAGAAATAGAGAAGCACTACTAAAAACATAGGACTAACAAAACTAAAATATGTCAATACTTTCTCCATTTCAAAATATATGACATATTACCCTTTCTCTTTTTTCCCTTGTTTATCTTCCCTCTCTTCAACATTACGTGTGAACACTCACATAAACAATTCTCTAACCTAAGGATATTATGGACATTTCCATCTACTATTTGTCACAACCCCATTTCTTATAAATATAATTTAGATGCATCTCATAAGCATTTCATGTTATTTCTGGAGCATGTGCATAAATTTTACATTTGAAAATTTTCAAATCAAATTCAAACATCTAACTCAAACCAAAGTTACAATGGAATCAGAAATAAATGCTTATGAATATCTCTGAGAAATAAATTTTTATAAATAATAGAATAGTTAAATGAAATAAATATGATTTTTCTAATTTTTTGGAATCCAATTTTACCTTGAGAAAAATTCAAACCCAATACATAAACATCTATTGTACATGATTTTTTAATAAGTAGTTAAATCATGAACAGTGATGTTAGAAAATTTATATGAGTTCTATGTCTGGGAACACCTCTACAAAATTTTAGAATTTTCTAAATTTATTTGCTATTTTTAAATCACCGGTCAAAGTAGAAGGTTTGGAATTCAAACTTAGTCCATTGTTTGGGTCTAGCATCATTGCGATCGGACCGAACCACTTGATTTGATCGAACCACACCGCCTCGCCACCACATTACTCGCTACTCGCACCGCCGTCGTCGCGTGCAGACGAACCGGACCCACCCGTCATGCTCTTCGTCCCCGCGCCGCCGAGAGCGCTCCAGACGCAGTAGGAGGTGGCGCTCCGTCCGCTCGACTCCGTCCATGCAGCGTGACGCCGCTTCGCCACCGTTGTCGCCATCCAACCAGGAGACACCACGAGTTGACACTATCATCTCCGGACGTTGGAGCTCCTTAAAACCCCGTATTCTCTCTCTCGGCCGCTTAGATGAGCCTGGTGATTTCTTCCTCCTCACTGAGGTATATCCTCTCTTTCATCTACCGTTCTTCTTCTCGTTTCATGTCGTATTTGTTTTTGCTAAGACGAAGCTTTGACGTGTAGCGAAGCAACAGGAACACATGTTTGTCTTTTTCATCTCCAGAGCGCGCCCCATGAAGCACCATCGTTCTCTTGGGTGAGCTCCTTCCTCTTGTATGTGTGTCAGCACATGTTCTATGGTATAAGAAGCAAAACCCCTCAATCAATATCCTCAATGGTTCACAAGAGTTTCAGGAATTTGGATTTTCTCTAACTCCGGCCAACTTTGGCTCTTTCTTTCCCATCTTTGGTCTGGTGAGTTCTTCTTCAATTCCTCGCAGTGACACCATCTTTTGGACCTACTCAAGCTATCCCGACCTTTCATTGCCTTTCGTTTTCCTCAGGATGTCACCTCCTCATTTGAGCTCTTGTCGCCACCACTGGTCATCATCGTTGGAGCTCCACCGTGTACCTCCGGGCCTCTTCCTTGCTCCGGTAGGTTCTCTATACCTAGTAGGTCCTTATACGTGCATTAGTTAGCTCAATGCGTTGCCGAGTCGACGTAACCACTTGAGCCGTAGTGCCACCACCGCCTCTCACTGTTGTGCCATCGCTACTGTCCACCTCCGGCCATGCTCCAGCCATCCATAGGACCAGTAAGCTACAAGGATTCCATTTCGGGTCTTAGTTCGGCCCGCTGAGGTCCACATCGCCGGCTAGCCGCCGGGCAAACTTGCGGATGCGAGCTACTCCGTTATCGGAACTTCCAACAACATTGTAGCCAAATGATTAACCTAAATTAGTGTCGGTTTAGGTTTAAGTAGTCATTAACTGTTAGCTAATCTTTGTGTTGTTACGCTGACGCGTGGGTCCCATGAACGGAAAACTAGGGAATTAATGAAACCGGGTTAAAAAGTGAGTCTATTACATGTGGCCCTGCATGTTAAGTGCATAGTAATCTCCGCCCTGTGGACCATGGACTGAGCTCATAGACTTTTGTTCCATGCACTGTGTGGTGGACCGAGTCTATGCATGTGAACCCCACATGTCAGTAGGTTTTATTAGGGATTTAAATGAAAAATAAAAAAACTGTGTAGGAGACCCCACATGTTAGTGACTAAGGCTAGTTTAATCTGGGTATAAAAAGTATTCAACATATTTAGAAAATCCAAAATGAATTATTTTTGCACTGAAAATGGCTTAAACTTTAAAAATTCATAAGGATTTCATTTTAACTCCAAATTGAGTAAAATCAATTTTGTTAGTTTTAATTTTTACTGTACTTTAACTTGGAATAGGATTTAAACATGTTGCTATTACATAAAATTGTGATATTTGAATTATTTATACACTAATGGCATTAACATTAAAAAATCCATAGAAAATTCAAATGAACTCCATTTGAACTAAAATTTTCACCTAAAATCATACTATACATACTGTGTGAATTTCATGCAATTTTGAATCATATGAATTTTTTGCTTTATTTGGTGTTTATTGTAATATCATCTTCCGTTAGGTTTTTCGACTATTCTGACGTATTCGTGAGTTTAACCTGAGGTTGAACAAGTGGTACCAGCAAAGGCAAGAAACCCCCCCATTTAATCATGTTGCTCCTACTAATTTCAATAAAATGTTTATATTGATTTTAAGTATTCTATGCATTGCTTTAAATTCAAATACCTGTATGTCAACTGGGTAGATGTAGCTATGTCCTCTTTGCTGCATTTCCCTTCCTTTGAAAGTTAAATATACCTGGTTACCATTGATGCTTAAGGTTATACATTACATGAGGGTGTTTGGTGATTTTTAGAATGATGCTTAGCCATGCTAGTAGTTGTAGTCGAAAGTGGGTGGTGGAGCTAGTCTATTGACTGAGATGAATCAAATATTGTTTGAACTTGAGGATTATAATTAGATATTCGAATTTGTTTGTTGTGGACACTTTGGGAATTGGGTGTTTTTTTTTATTTGGATGGGTGATAGGGTAATGATGGATGGTTGTACATGATTTGTGTAGCCCTGTCTGGGTGATTAAAGATCCGTCTACGTGGTGTTGAACTAAGTCTCATGTGCAACCACACACCGAGATAATGGCTTGGCTTGGCTTATTAATTTGTCATGTGTTAACTGTCAAACCGTAACTAGATTGACAAGTGTTGTTGTTATTTTTGTTACTGTTGTATTGTCAATCTAGTGGGGGCATTTAATTGCCCTTAAGGGTCGCTTGCGTTTGCGGGAAGTTGTGCAAGGACTTACTTACACAACGAGGTTCACCTCTGGTTCAGGCGACCGACAGTGTACCATGGGATATATCCTCAGGTGGTTTGATCGTTAGGACATGGTATTCTAACAATCTCGTTATGGTATCTCAGTCACACTCCTACGGAAGAGTGCATTGGTCGACATTGAGAGATATCCATATCGTGTGGGTAAAGCTGTACAAACTCTATAGAGTTATAAATCTATTCGAATAGTCGTGTCCCCAGTCATAGACATAACTTGTGGGAAACCATGCACAATTAGATCATGGGAATGGGATCATAGTATATTTGGAATTGGTATGTTGTCACAAACGGGAAGTTCGTGTGTTGATGGTTATTTTACCTAAGTGGGACAACCACTTTGGGTATGATTTCATGATGGTTAACTTGTGGAAATATTGATCATGAATTGGAGTACTTAATGTTACTATGTTTCTAAAAGTTTGTCAAATAGCAATTTAAATCTATACTAGTTATCTCATCGAATAACTTTACTTTATGCTGGAAATGAACCATTTAACCTTCCTTGGATACCCGAATGCTTCTACTATATTTCTTTTGCTTGTAAGACTTGTGAGTACAACTTTGTACTCAACCGGATTGTCCACTTGTTCAGGTGAGAACAATAGATGTAACGGCTTTAACTCTAGTTCGTTACTTGTGGGTTTTGGCATGCCAACATGATTATTCCCTTTTATTTATGTAATTACTTCCGCTACAATTTATTCTTTTATGATTAATTGGCTGGTCAGCCGAGTGGTGTAAATTGCTTATGTAGAGTTAGTTTCAATTTCTTAGCTCTTGAATGATATCTTGTTATGTTCTAATTGTGTACGCATGTGATATGATGTTGTTTGGATATGTGCATGTTAACCACTGATCCTTGGGAGTTAACATGAGACACATATCCGGGCACTTGAAAATCGATTTTGTTTCATGTTAAGGGTTGTGCCTCCGGTGCAAACACTTAACTTGAAACGGGTTCGATTTCAGGGTCCCCACACTATTCTCTTGATGTTATATTAATTCCCATGTGTAGTCAAAATATTCCTTATAAAAAGAAACAGAGGTTATGAGTTTATTTGGCAAGATGCAAACCACGTTAATTGTTGTCTATAGATTGAGACAAGCTGGTGGCATTAGTGAAAATTAAATTTGACATTACTTCCATTGGTCACAAAAGAGAGTTGTTTCGAACATCGAAACAATCTCTAAAATGCAATTGTGTCCAATTATTTGAAAGTTATGATAGTAATTTTCGAGACAAAATCTACACGCATTGTTTTCATATGTTCAATCTCAATATTCAAAGACATATTGATAGCCAAATATAAAAAGTTCTATTGCACGTAGCCCAAAATGACACTCTTTCATGAGTAAAGAGGGTACCAGTAGAGTTAAGAGAATCAGCTTCTCTCTCAGAGCATGTATAATGCATGTGCTTAGAGTTAGAGAGATATTTAGCAAATAAAAACTATTTTTTCTTACCACATATGACAGATAAGATGCTTATTTTGTAGCATCGATGCTTGATTAGGCATCAGTGCTTAACATGTGCTTATGTATATAACTATATATAATTAATAAATATACAACAATCTAAGCACCTACAAAATAGATGATTGCATTGAAGGAAATAAACTTTTACATAGGTGCTTGATGACATGACTATATTCTCTCTTTAAGCACTCATATATAAGCATCTCACACTGTATATGCCCTTTTGCGTCGTTTCAAGTACAAGTAAAACTGTAATTCCACCAATTTTTTTTAAATGCCATACAACCAATGGCTATGACTATGTAAGCTGCAAGCATATCCACATTTTAACGCAGACAACAAAGCAGAGACTGACATATCTCCATGCAGAGTAGGGGTGTCAAGCCAATCCGAATTATTCATTTAATCTACATCCGAATTCGGTTGGTAGTGAATATGGTTTAGATTTTTCCATCTAATTAACAATTTCTCCCCTATTCGTATTCGTATTCACATTTGCATAAAAAAAATAGAAACGAATATGGTATGGACTTTTGCCATCCGACATGTTATTTTATCCGCACTATTCGTATTCGAATTTGATAAAACAATATACATATTTTATTGTAGTATGGCTATTTAGTTGGATGAGTATTTCTAGTTTAATATGAATTAATGATTTAAGGTTAAATAGATAAACTAGAATGATTAGGTGTGCTATGTACGAGGATAAAATATCATAAATATATTGCAACTACGTAAGTTATGAGGATATCCGAATCCGACTGAATTGAGTAGGTATTCCATTCGTATTCATTACAACATTCGATTCGTATTTGATAATATTCAAATTTGTATTCGTATTCATTTAGAAAATACAAATACGAATACATGAAGACCACTATTTGATTTATATTCAATCCGTTCACACCCCTAATGTAGAGCTACTACCTCTGCATTCAGCGAGATTGCAACGGTACGGATCTAATTAGTTGATGTCTTGAAACTGAATATCAGTATAGGATTCTAAAAAAAAGAATTTCAGTATGCCAAGGGTGCCCAATAACTAAAGAGAAATACTAGAAAATGTTATAGCATATTCCAGCCAACCAACGGTACAGACCTTGCTCGTCCGATTTGAGTCATTCAACGTAGCAGATCTACCCCTACCTCTACCTCCACCTTATCCCTTTATTTTCCCCTTCCTCTCATTCCACTCGTCTCGATCTAGATCCCTCCACCTTATCCCTTCCCCTCTCTCTCCCTCCTCCCACTAAGATCTAAGGTGGTCGACGATGCTCCTCCAGAGGCCGACCCTTCGTCTATCTTCCCCATCCAGTGGTCGGTGTGAAGAGGCCGTCGAGCACCATCATCTCCATCAGCTCCTCGCGTGTTGAAGGATCTAGACCCGCCATTATGAGTTAATGGAATGTTTTGGTGATTAATGACAAATCCAGTTATGAGACTAACTCTCTTGTCTAGTATTATCTTGTGTAGTCTCATTTGGATATAATGGTGAAATTCAACGAGGTATGCAATCAACATCTTAATCTTATATATTGTTGCAATTCCTCGGATCCAAAATATAGGATTGAACTCAACCATAAGTTAAACTTGAATATGTGCATATGATCTTATTACACATTTGTGTATGCACACATCTAGGGGGAGTTTTATTCTATATTTTGTGGTTTCATTAGTATTGATTCATATTCCATTCTCCACATACATTTGGGATCTTTACTTTGAAACAAATCCATTTGAGTATACAAAACTTGCGTAGTTCTTGTATACTCATGATTTTGAGTATATAGAACTTGTGTAGTTCTTGTATACTCAAGTTAGAGTATATATATAACTTGTGTAGTTGATATATATACTCAATTTGTTCTCTCATTTATCATCATTCAATTTATGCGTAATTAAGTGGTTATCATCAATTACCAAAGAGGGAAAGATTGAGGTATCTTGTCCCACCATTATGAGTTAATGGTATGGTGTGGTAATTAATGATAATCACATTGTGGAACTAACATTTTCCATGAGTTGGATATATAGGTTATGTTTCAGGAGGATGAAGACTTGGGATGATCATGAGTTGATCATCAAGTCGAGATTCAAGCGAAGGATGCATCATGTGTTGATGCACATCAAGTCAAGAGAAGACCCATCATGTGTTGATGGAGGTCAAGTGAAGGAATGCATCATGCGTTGATGCATGTGAAGACTCGGGATGAAGAAATCATCATGTGTTGATGATGTTCAAGACAAGATCCCGAAGTGAAGAAATCATCATGTGTTGATGATTGTCAAAGTCAAAGACCCGGACTTGAAGTGTTGATGTGCGTCATCAAACTTCAAGAAGATGCAAGGCAAATGTACGACTAGCTAGGGCTAAGGATGTGTTCCTAGTCTTTTACCGGTCTCGGTGTTTGGTTGATAGACCGGATTGCTAGTATAGGATTACCGTACTATTAAGAGGGGTCTTGACTAGTAGCATGAGTTAGTCATATGTTGATAGCTCATTGTGTTTGCTCTAGCTCATCTATGCATGGAGCTATTATTTACGAATGTGTTTTGCAAATAGCCGAGGCTCATGCATTTAATCTTTGCAGCATGGGACTATACTTTGCAAATGTGTTTTGCCAATGGTTGAAGTCCATGCACCTTAGCCTTGTGGCATGATGCTATTATTTGCGAATGTGTTTTGCAAATAGTTGATGCTCATGTTTGATTTCTTGTGGCATGTGACTTAAGTTTACAAATGTGTTTTGCAAATGGTGTAAGTCCATGTACCTTTTTCCTTGTGGTATGATTCTAAAAGTTGGCAAATGTATTTTGCAACTTGCTAGGAATCTTGCTATTGATCCTTGTTGGCATAGCTTGTCAATTGGCAAATGTATTTTGCAATTGAAGTTGTTGAAAAGTTGTTGTTGTGCTCTGTCAGAATAATCGGAAGTTCCGGCATTGTATGTGCGGAAGTTCCGATTATCGGACGCTCCGGAATCTCGGCGGAACGTTTTTTTCCAGAGAAGCACCATTTTGGGACTTAGCCAAAATTTGGAGGTGAGGTGGTTCCGCTATGTGTTGTGCGGAACTTCCGAAGATCGGAACTTCCGCAACTTGGTTGGCGGTAGTTCCGCACTAAAATTCAAACGGCTAGTTTCTCGTCTGAAATAGCCGTTGCTGTGCTTTTCTCTAAGGTGCGGTAGTTCCGGCCTATACATGGCGGAACTTCCGATTTCCCTGATTTTTCAGGGGTTTGTCTCCCAACGGCTAGTTTTTGTGTGTGGGCTATATATAGCCACCTTGGCCGGTTGGGAGAGGTTGCTGAAGTTCTTGTGAGTGATATACTCAATCCTTTGAGCTAAGAGCAAGCCTCTCCTCTCTTATGTGCATGTGTTGCACTTGGTGAGATTAGAGAGCAAACCCTAAGTGCATGTGTTGCCTTAGGTAGTGGATTGTGTATCCACGTGAGCGTTAACACTTGATTAGTTCAAGTGAATGTTTGGATTTGTTACTCTTGGTGTTTGCCGACACCTAGACGGCGTGGAGGCGTCGTGCCCGGTGATCTTCTCAAGAAGCTTGTGAGAAGGCCCGGCGTGTTGTGAGTGGTTTGGTGCTCGCCATCTCCGGAGTGGAGGAAGAGCAACCCTAGTGGAGCGAGGTGTTGGTTCGGTTTGGAACCGGTCCAAGTGTTCGACTTACCTCGGAGGTGTTGGCTTAATTAGTGGAGCCGGTCCAACGTGGTTGGGCTTACCTCAACGTGGATTAGGGGAGACCGGCAAGCCTCCGAACACTACGGTAAAACATAATTGTGTCCATCTTGTTTTTACTTGTGCTTTACTTTGAGCAATTTACATTACATGCTTTAATTGCTTATATATCATTGTAGAATTGCTCTCTTGTATTGTCGGTGCACTTAGTTGAGCCTAGTTGATTTAGGTTTTAATTGTGCAAAACCAATTCGCTATTAGCTTCCGCATTTATATATTGGTTTAGCGCGAAAGATTTTTAAAACCGCCTATTCACCCCCCTCTAGTCGGCCACCTCGATCTTACACGTGTGACCCAGCATTTTGACAGGTCGTAGTGTTGTCGTATGTTGTCTTCCATCGAATCAATATGGGTGAGGTATGCTCTCAGCTTCTGCTCGACATCTTCTCTACTGTGCACTCTATGAATTAGGTTGTGGATGTACTTCCACTTGGTCTCCTCCATTCCCTGCCTTTGGTCCATTAATGGGAACATCAGACCAAGGAACACCACCATGGGGGTAGACGCTCTGGATGGTATGGATGCACTATCTAATCGGCAGATGTAGCTATCCTAGGGTAGGAGCTTAGCGAACTGGAGGATTTTTGACAACAGGCTCCAAGTTGCCCCACTGGATCCGGGCGTAGCTCCTAGTTGGACGTTGTTGGCCAAAACGCTCTCGTTGCCCAGTGGGTTCATGCTTGCGGTTACCGAGGCTGCTGGCTCAACCGAGGATGTTGTTGAACAGAGCAAGGCGAGGCAAGTGGAAGCGACCACCGGAGGCGCGCGCGGCGACACATGGGGAGGTTAGCGGCCACAACAGCTCGGTAAGCATGGAGCCACGGGCGAATTCGATGGTAGGCGGGAAGGCTAACGACTGCGACATCCCGGCGAGCGTGGAGCTGTGGTGGCAAGCGGCCACAGGTGAGCACGTCGGGATTTTTTTTTGCTCTTGTTTGATTTTTAATAAAACTTGTTGAAACTTCTTGAAACATGTTGAAACTTGTTAAAATCTAGTCGAAACTTTCTTTTGTCTGAAACTTGTTGAAACTTGAGTTCTAACATCCGAAACTTGTTGAAACTTCTTAAAACTTTTTTGTCTGAAACTTGTTGAAACTTGAGTTCCAAAATCTGAAACTTGGGCTTGAAACTTTCTTGGAATCTTGTAGACATATGCGAAACCCGCTGAAATCTAAAACTTTTAAAATGTTTTCACAAGACTTCTTGAAATTTCTTGAAACTTGCTGAAACTTCTTGAAACTTTTTTGTGTGAATTTTTCCAACTTGAGTTTCAAAATCTGAAATTTGTTGAAACTTTGGCTTGAAATTTTCTTGAAATCTTCTTAAAACTTACAGAAATCTGAAACGTGTTAAAAACTAATTGAAACTAATTGCGCCTCCTGCGTTATGGCGTTGATGCCGGATGCATTTCTCACATTCTCCACTGCCGTGTTCGGCCACTGCCTCATGTTCCTGTCCCTAGAGTCCCCTAATGAGGTGACCGGAGACGGCGCGGGCGTCCTGTACGGTCCCTTCTCCTATGGCTTTGACGAGGGGTTCAAGCTGGAGGTGCATGGCACGGGCACCTACAAGGCGCGTGACGTGACATGCATGGTTTACACATTCCTTGTGGGGTGGGTCCCTGACGTCGTGTGTGCGCACAGCGTCCCCGCGGCGCTCTACTGGATTCAATCGCCCACCGTGTTCGCCGTGTACTACCACTACTTCCACGGTCACATTTGAAACAACATGAAAACTTTAGCTTTTCGAAAACTTTCTTGGTTTTTTGTTTGAATTTGAATTCTTTCCCAATTCAGAAACTCCCAACCTCTTTCCTCTTTCCCCTTTAATCCTTGCTGTTTTCCTTCACCGAAGACAATTTTTCCCAAAGGCGCCACTTCCCTGTTCCTCTTTGTCGTGCTTCACCACCGGAGTTCTTTGTCCCCAACCGACCTTCGCCGCTCGCTCTGTGCCAAGGCTGCAATAATCGCTGTCACCTCCCGTGCCACCTCGCTGTGCCATAATTGCGACGTTAGCCACAATTCTTCGTCCCCAACCGACCTTCGCCGCTCGCTCTGCACACCAAGGCAGCACCTCACTGGCCGCCACCTCCGCGCCACCTGCAGGCTACCAAATTGCTGCGCTTGCCCCAATTCTCCACGCGCTGGCATTGCGCCTCTCCCACTCGTCCCCCTGCATGCCTGTCCACCGCGCCGCAGTCGCAACGCCAACTCACACCCTCGCGCCAGTGAGGTGAGCTCGCCACCGCGTCGTCGTTGTACCACACCCATGCTGCCACCTCGCTCACGCTCGACGCCGTTCATGACCAATCGACCAGCTTGTCACTCACACGCCGCGCGCACCTCACCCTGTCACTGCTCCCACCGCCTCTACGGGCTATAAAAACCCACCCCGTGTGTGTCTTCACCTTCGTCTCGCTCTACGGGCTATAGATTGATTAACACTCTACAGAGGTTGTACACTTTACCCACACGATATAATTAGTGTAGCTAGCACTAATCATAAGAAAACCATTTAGAAACTTCATCTCAAGCATTGACACTCCCGATGTGCTTTACTACCGTCCAATTTATGCACAAAGCTCTTGGTACGACACACACCATTGGACAGGGAAGCGGCGAACCGTCCCGCGATGTGAGTTCGGATGAGGAAGATATGACTTCAGGAAGATCAAAACTAAAGAAAATACCCATAATTGGAATTTCTGAATTATTTTTCTAAAGAAAATCCAGACAATGACGCCAGCATGACGTCAGCAAGGAAAATTCCAAAATAAAAACAATTCTGAAAAAAGCTACAGTGGCTGACATGTGGTGCCCACGGTCCATAGACCGGGTCCACGTACTCGGCTCATGGGTCTACGGTGCATAGGTCTACGGTACAGTGGATCTGACAAATGGGACCCACTTGGCATAGGCGCGGCTCACGGTGGATTGGGTTTACGGAAGATTGGATATGGGGTTCGGTGAACCATGTCGGGCATGCGTGCACGTGGTCGTTGATTCGGCGACACCTGGGATGACACGCAGGCACTGAGGCTGATGTGGTTGCCAACGTGGACTACAACGTCAGCTTGACGGCGAGGCGACTCTTGGCCCGATGGTCGACGGTGAACGGCGGTGGCTCACCAGCGGTGAGTAGTACCAGCATGTAGAGAATGCTAATGCTAATTCGATGACGATCTTACTAGTGGTCAGGCTGGACGGTGGTGGCCGGCGGTGAGCTTTGAGCGGCAGAGAGCTTCGGCTATTGTCGGGATTCAACTCCAGCGATGCTCCAACGACGAGGAAGGGTGCACGAGGGAGCTCCGGTGACAGTGGACTCAACGGTGCAGTCGGCGACGACGACGGTGGCACAATTCGAAGAACAAAAAGCTTCACCCGAAAACCTAAAACTTGGATTGCGGTGGCGCTAGTGTTCTCGGGGTGATGAGGGTAGGCGCTTTGGGTTGCGAAGGTGCTGGCGAACCTTGGGGTGGTTTTTATAGGGCCCAAGCGTGCCGGGATAAGGAATCGACAACTCGAGTATGTAATGAACAAGAAACCAAATTTGGAAATTTAGAAGATAGAAACCGATTCAAGATTTGAATCGGTCGGATTTGGATGCGAGGAGATAAGCGATAAGATCTGACGCGAAAACCCAGGGAGATAAGCGATAAGCTTGAGAAGCTTCCAATGGTGGACGCGGCTCGAGCGCGAGGAAGACGACGATGCGGAGACAATGACGTGGTGGGACCCACGAGACAGCGAGATGGAGCGGGGCGGGTGGGAGAAACGGAGAGGCTGGCATGCGTAGGCGACCGGGCTACACAGTGCTGGGCCGGAAGGGAATAGGGCTCGGGTTTCAGCCCAACACTGTTCCGATATTTTAATGTAGTTTTCCTTTTTAGAAAATACCAGAAATTCAAAATAACAATTAGAAAATAGCAAATGAACTCGGAAAAGTTCTAGAAAATATATCCAATCCCATAGAATCCAAATAAAATAGGTTTGACAATTGTTGATGTTAGAATTAATCATATTAAATTATTTTGATTCTAAAAGTCCATATTAAGCTTTAATTAAAATTCAAATGATGAATTTTCCAACTACTAACTAATAAAAGATTTTTAAAGGCTCAGAAATTTGGGATGTTACAACTATACGCCACCACCGCCACTAACCCTTCGCCACACCTCCTTTGCCCTTGTGAAACCCCAAAATGGGTTGCTCTCGCCTCAAGAAATCTCCCGGCACCACCCACTGCCGCCGCATACCGCCACCACCATCGCAATCGCTGCCGCCGTTGAAATCCTTTCTCGGGCACTGTAGCAAGCGAGTTTCACACGCTTGCCTCTGCTGGTAACTGAACATGCCTTTAAGGCCAGCTCATTTTGGCCTTCGAGACCGACAAGCAGATGGGCTAAGCCATCACTGTAGCCCAACACGGTTCACGACCCAAACCCGACCCATTACTATTTAACCCGAACTCTGTTCATAAAACGCTAACCCATTATAAATAGTGTAAACCAATACTATTCATTGGCCCCAATACTATTCACCTAAAACTGTAATTAGACAAATATGTCCATTTCGCTCGGTTCGAGTTCGTGAATCCTATTCTTGACTATGTTCAGCCCAATCAAGCCTCCAATAAATCCTATTCATCACCCAACTATACTTTGTAATTCTTTTCAAGGTTTTATTTTACTTGAATGTTGTTCCTAGCTCGTTCCTTGTTGAGCCAGACATTTTATTTTGTTTATTTTATGTCATGTTTGGTTCCGACTTCAACGACCAAGCTCCGGGGAACGCCGAACAAGACGAGTTAATAGAAGACTTTGAGCAAGGAGGCAAGTCGCATTCTATATTGATCATTTTGAGCCTATATTTTATGTATTTATATTATTACTTTCATTAGCATATTTATGCCAATTACTTTAATATTCAAATAATACTTCTGAATGCCATGATAATTAGATATATCCTATCACCCCACATACAAATCCTCCTATTCTTTGTAGGCCATATTCACCTTGACAAGTCTAGGCCACATAAAATAATAGCCAATGTTCAACAATGTCACACAAAGCTTTCTTCTAAACACTGATAAGGAAGGTTGGCTTTACGTCAATAGATTTTGGTAGAGAGTTGAGGGTTGAGACTTGAAGGATGGACAACCCAATATACCTGATAAAAGTGAGTCATCGGTGAGACCAGGAGGTGGACAACCACGAATTGGTAAATGGTCCATCGCCTCACTGGATGACAAGTAAGGATAAGAACCTTGTGTTAAGTACTAGGCATAGATCTCGCTCAACTACGGGTGTGGTATATTCAACTTGACTTAGTATACTGCTCTTCCAATTGAATATCTACGGGATGTCAACTGCTCTTGTATGATAGAGTAACCGCGGAATAGGGGTGAGTCAGGAGTGGCCCGGTTAGAGCACTCGCTGAACTACATAACGGTATGAACCAGTCAGCATCAGATCGCGCTCTCCACCATTGGCCTGTGGTTTTCTGATGAGTGTATTGACCTTGAACCTACCGGATAGAGACTAAAAAGGTTGGGCAGTGGAAAAGACATTGTTATCTCAACTCAGTCGCACGCTAACGTGTTGCATATGTATTGTCTGACAGTATGAGTTTGAGGTATCTTGTTGGTAAAGTTGAGTAACTCTGCAAAGTATAATTAATGGTATTTGAATACGCCGTGCTTCCCGTTAATAAAGCTGTGTTCATGGGTGATTCCAATACATGAGGCATAAGTAGAGATTTTGAGAGGTTAAGATGGTAATTACAATTATTGAGTAAACCCCTGATATTATCTTTATTATTGTTTACTGTTTTAAAGATAAATTGCTTTAAACTCAAAATGCATCCATATATGCTTAATAAGGTAAACCCTAAAATAATCCATTGAACTCCTAGCATGTAGTTAAATAGTTTTTCCATGTGGTTTGTTGAGTACGGTTGTGTACTGTTCATTCTTACAAAATTAATTACAGAGGAAACATGGGAAAACTCTAAGGATTTTAATGAAGAAGGTTTTGGTGGACCTCCAGATGACACCGATTACTGGTATTAGGCTTCGACCACGCTCAAACGTGCTTGTGGTTTGGAAGATATTTTGTCTTGTAATATATTAACTTTGGGCATGGTTGCTCATACCTTTGTTCAAACTGACTGCTAAACCCTAGTTGATGTAATAAAAATCTGCTTTTTATTGCAACGTGAGCTTGCATATATGATACTATTTTTTTTACTTTACAACTGCACATTCTAAATAATTGAGAAAGGTTACGCCTCCTAGGCGAACGACCCTGACCCCAACGCCACCGTCTCCCTGCCGAACCCACCGCCGTTCAAGTCCTGTGTGCTCCCGTCCATCGTGTCCATCACCTCGCGGGAGCACTGACACTATTTATTGCTCGATATGGTGCGTAATCTCTTCTTAGCGCTTGACGAGCACAAGCCCAAGGTACCGGTGAACACGTACGTTCGACGCACTGGAGCCCGACGCGCTCTGCGCAGTCCCGCAGCTCGACCTTGTCGCCGTCGGGCCGGTGGTGCTGGACGAAGCATCTCTGTCATGCACGGACTTGTTCCGGCTCGACGACGCGAAGGTGTACATGGAGTGGCTGGACACGAAGCCTGCAAGGTCCGTGGTGTACGTGTCGTTCGGGAGCATCCTTTCAATGAACAAGCGGCAGGACGAGGAGATGAGGTGCAGCCTAGAGGCCACCTGCCGTCCGTACCTGTGGTTGGCTCGCAAGGGCGCCGATGAAGGCGCAAACTTGCACGGCGCAGACGGCGGAGGGCGTGCGCAAGGGGTGGTGGTGAGTGGTGCGATCAGGTGAAGGTGCTCAGCGGTGGGTTGCTTCGTGACTCGCTGCGGGTGAAACTCGACGCTGGAGAGCATCACTCGAGGGGGTGCCGATGGTGGTTGTGCCACAGTGGACGGACCAGCCGACGGTGACATGGCTGTTGGAGGCGCGCATGGGCGTCGGCGTGCGCACGTGTGTGCACGGCGAGGGTGTGGTCGAGAGAGGCCAGCTCCAGCGGTGCGTGGAGACTATCGTGGGGGACGGAGAGGCCGCGTCGGGGATCCGGGCACAGGCGGAGCGCTGGAGGGAGCGGGCCACGGAAGCGGTCGCCGGCGGCGGAACGTGGGAGAGGAATCTCCGTGCGTTTGCGTCCGGGCTGTGATGTGAACAATTAATGCTAGATGAGGTCGGCGCGCCGGTGACGTTGGTGCACGTGATCGGTGCATTTTTCTCTCTCTCGATCTACGCATTTGACGCGATGAGGATTGGGTTCCTTTATTAATCGTATCAAAACGTCACAAGTGATGACACTTTCTATGTCTCGTGCTTGTTTATAAGAAGCGATTATCTTCTATCTGTTTGTGCTTATCCAAAGATTCGGACTTCCGGCCTCCGGGACAGGATAATTCAATTTAATTGCGACAGCTGACCTGAAGTAATTTGGCCCTGTTTTACTACTCTTATCATCAGAGAGCCGTAATTCTCAATTTCATATTTTCAGAGTTAATTTCAGTTGGACTTGGGACAAATTAGTCCTACTTGACGAAGTGTTTGAGAGTATGTACAATAGTATAATATTAGCTATCTGTAAGACTTATCACGTAGAATATTAGATAGTATAGATGAGAGAGAAGGGGGCACAGAGAATTATGCAGTCTATCGTGCAGTTGACTGTATCACAAGAAACAAAATATATTATACACGAAGGAGTTATCTATAGAGACATGTAAAAAGATAATCTATTATAAAAACTGTTTTTAATGCTGTCTATATATAATATAAATGGATATTATAGACAACAATTATCTATACATTAATTCATCTACCTGTATGCGTTTTGTTTTTCCCGAGCAGGAGGTCCTCGACTTATTGCATTAAGAAGAGAAGAAAGACGGACAAACAAAACAACCTTCACTCCGGAGAACAGCTGCAGCCCAAAACAGGTGAAATCAGAAAAGAGATAATTAAAGAAGAGAAGAACAACCGCAAGAAGGAACAAAGGAAAAACTACAACACCAATCTATAACAAACCCATCGTAGCACCTGGCTCCAGCCTCTCGCCACAACATGCATTCTTCCTTGATCTCAATTACAATCCTGCAGAGATCTTTTATGAATATTCTTGAAAATCGTTGCGTTGTGTTCCAGTCAAATGTGCCTAATGGTGAGAATTGTTGGGAAACCATGGATTTGGCCTGGCAGTCGGCCCATGCATGGGCGCTCCATCCCAAATTTTAGCAGAGTCTGTATACTATAAATAGGGAGTGCTAGTCATTGTAAAAAGCTGATTGTATGAAAAACAATAAAGAGAAAAAAGAAACCCCCTATATCTCTGTGTTCAACCTACTATTTTGTTCTTGTGTTCTTGCATTATTTGATGTCATTGTATGTTTGTCTATGAGGTGATCATTCGGATGGAACTCGCTAGCGACTATTCCTTAACACATTATCAGCACGATCGACTCTCCTCAGATAGAAAGGTAACCGTCGAAGAACGACACTCGTAGATTGAATCGTTTTTTTTCTATATTGCTTTCAATTTTGCAAATTTGGCTTTCTAGATTGGTTTTTCTACAGAGCAAATACGCTCTAATCTACCGTGAGCCGACTTAAAATCGTCGGCACAATGCCGATCGGTAGATTGCATGAAAGAGTAGATGATGATTGCGCTGTGGATTGCAAATAAGTTCTAATCTACCGCGAACCGACTTGAAGTCGCCGGCAAGTCGATCGGTGGATTGCATGAACAGTAATTTGCGCACAAACAGTACATGCGTATGAACAGTATCACATGCACAGATAGAAAAAACGGTCGCCCGCGGTTGCACCGCCGCTGCTCCCGCATGAGCATCGCCTTCGACGTTGGCCTGAAGCTGTGTGCCACATTAGAGAAAAAAAGGGGTGGATGCCGGCCCCGTAAGGCCACGCTGCCGCCGGAATGCAGTGGCCACACATGGCCACCCTCCGCAGCCACGTCGGCACCCGCACCGCCTGAAGCCGGTGCCGCCATGTGCTTGAATCCGCCGCCCACACACAGCCCCGTGGACGAACCACGCCGCCGCCTGCATGTGGCACCGCCGGCCACCGTACACCTGGCCTGGAGTCGTGCGCCTAGCCAGGAGAAGCGCCGACGCCGGCCACATCCATGCTGCCACCGCACGAAGGCCTCCACACCGCGCGCTACTGCCGCAACCTTGCCATGGCCATCGGCAGGCCATGGCTCCTGCACGGCACCGCCACCACCATGCACGATGGTTGAATTCCGTCGACCGCCCAGCGCCAAAGAATGCGCCAGATGGAGCCGCGTAGTCACGCCGCCGCCGCAGACGCGCTGGCCACGCCTCCGCCTGCGCTACCCTGTCTTTGCGGCCGTGGATCCGTGGTGTCGCACCGCCGAGCCGGGCCACGCCGCCTATTGCGTGCCGCGCCCGGTCGCCCGCCGCAGGTCACCAATGGCTGCCGCCTCCTTTGAGAATAGGGGTGAGGAAACCTAAATCCCCTCACCGGCTCACCCCCTTTTTAATGGGCCAAACATGCCGGAAAAAGGCAAATGGGCCGAAAGGCCAAATAGGTCGGCCAACGGGCGAAGAAAAGAAGGCGGGGATCTGCAAAAAAAGGGAGAAAAAAAAAGGAAAATTTCAAAAATTTGTAAATAAATCATCGAAGTTCTGAAAATTACGAGGAAATATTTCGGGAAAGAAATTCTTGCAGAATAACCCCTCAGAAACTGAAAAATTATGTAGAAAATTTTCTGAGAACTAAAAATTCACGGTTTAACCCCTAAAAATTGCAGAATTCACAGAAATTTTATATTCCAGCAGAAAAGCGCCCCAGGAATTCATTTTTTTGAATTGGTTTTAGCATTTGAAGCATGTTTAACTCTGTTATTATTATTTCTATGCAATTTATGTATTGTATTTGCTGTTTTGATTATCTGTGATTGTTTATATTACTTTTAATCACTGCAAATAGCAGTAAATTATGAAAAATGCAAAGAAAAATACAGGATCATGAACCGGGAGTTCAAAAAGCATTATGATAATTTTACAACTATTTTTATGCAAATTACCAGCAGTAACCTTATGAACTTTTTAAATGAATATATAGATGACTGGCATCACGAACCAGAAGTTCGAAAGAGTTGGCCCAGCATAGCTAGAATTTGTATAGAATTTGCACCACTCTTCAACTTGGTAGTAAGGTAAACACAGAAAAGCAGAAGATTGAGAAGACTCTTTCTACCTTTCACCTGAATACGGTGCAATCCGCACGAAACTATTGTCAAGATGGCTACAAGGAGTATGTCGAATTAATTGACATCATGCAAGTTGCAGAAGCTCAAGATGATGTTCTAAGGAAGAACTACATCTCACAACCACCTAGTAGCAATGTTGGCGATGAAGCAAATGCTAGTAGCTACAAGGTGATGAAGCCTCTAACGAAGGAGAGAGGCAAGAAGGGTAAGGTCGTGGGTCGCACGTTATTGATGTTTTCCAGTCTAAGAAGAAGGGCAAAGGACAGCATGAGGCACACATCGTCATTGTAGGCACAGAGGATCCACAGCCATTAGTTGCACTCATAGATGTGGACAGCCCAGTAGCAATCTCCATCACTCCTCATTTGGACATCGCAGCGGCCGCATCCGTAGTTGCCTGTCGGGACCCAAATATGCAACTGACCCTTCAGGTATTCTCGCACTAGTCCAGATCACGCTAGTGCACACAAAGGTCAACATTGATGAAATATCACATCCATACAACGAATATAAGAATAAACGAGTACATTTAAATAACCAATAATCATTGGGACCTTATGATCGAGTGTTACATTTATTAAGCCATGCAAGGTCGACAATAAAGAAATAAACTGCAATGAAACGAAATAAACTCCTGTGGCTCCCATCAATTTACCACAGCAACCGATCGATCAAGACCCTAACGCTCAACCTTCAGAGAACTCTTCTTCAAAAGCAAAGCACGACTCCTCCACTTCGTTGATTTGTTTAGCAAGAGTGAGTACACACCGTACTCACAAGTCATACCACGTAATGCATTTATACATGATGGCTTATTCCAAAGAAATGGCTTCGTGGTTATTTTGCGTAAATGCAACATTTGCAATTGAATACAAATAATAGATTGAAAGCATAATTCAAAACAAATAGACAATAATAAGTTAACAATTGATTTCACAAAGTACACATAGTCTAATCAAGTTCTTTCACACAATGAACAAGTTATTTCACACAAATGACCCTTCCCAATTGTTTTATGAAAATCTACCCTCGTGTGAAATTCCGAGCATGTCCATAACCGAGGACGCGGCTATTCGAATAGATTGGTTTAAACACTCGCAGAGGTTGTACACTTTACCCACACGATGAAACCAACCGGATCGAGTTGATCACAACAAAACCTTTCGAGACTTCATCTCAAACAATGACACTCTGGTGTGCTTTATCGCCGTCAATTTGTACACACACCCTTGGAACGACACACACCATTGGACGAGGATGCAATGAATCGTCCCGCGATGTGACATATCACACCTCCAAATTTCCCATCACATGCCTTAAATACAACCTCGAGTTGTCAATGTCAAGACTCCATAACTTACTAAGTTAGGCCCACCCATACTAGGCATGTGGTCGCACAAGAAGGCCCAGCCAATGGCGCACAAAGTTAAGTCCTTAATTGACTAAGGCAAGACTTCCAGCTTTAACCCAAATCACAAGGTTTAATAAGCACACACCCACCATTCACACGTAATCCACCACTTGCCTCGGTCTAAATCTTTTCCCACCTCGTTGATTAAGTGCAACACATGCCATCAACGAGTAACAAGACACAAAGACACACAGATTCATCACACGCCCATAATCACTTAGTCAAGTTTATAATTGCAACTCTCACATGAAATGATGACTCGTGGCATGGCTAAGCGCCTAATCGATCTAACCAACCCACGCTGGTGCTACAATAATACCAACTAATAATTAATCAACCTAGGGTGACAAAAGATCATGGCATACAATAGACAAGGTGGCATAACAATGGGGATTAATAACTACACCCAAAAGCATTTAAATAAATACTTGAAATAGAATGCAATACATTGAAACAAAGTATTTTGAAAACTGGGTTCAAAATGATCAAAGGTATAACTTGCCTTGGAATAGATCTAGATATTGGTCTTGGTCTTGAGGTGCTCCTTCTTCGCAAAATTCCCAAGTATCGACGCTCTACTCAAACGAGACAAAAGAAATAAAACAAATAAATAACAGAGGCAAAACAAACTCCAAAAATTAAATAAAATTCACCATTAAATAGATCTTAATTTTATATGAATTTACAAATTTGAATGGGCTCAATTGGACTTCGGATGCAAAAGATATGGGCTTTGGAAGATTTGAAAATCAAATAAACCCTAATTTGGATTTTCTTGAATTTCCCGAATTATTTTTATAAAGGAAATTCGGATTATTGCGCAATGCTTGCGTCAGCCGAGAATTTCCGGAAAAATAATTAAATTTAAATATAATCGACATGTGGACCCACATGTCGGCCTCGGTTCACGCGACCGAGCGCACCAACCGAGGAGATCTGCGCGGTGGATCGGCCACGACGCGCGCTGCGTGTCGGCGCTGATCTGGCGCCACGCGATCGCCACACCAAGACGGCCGAGGCCGGGCGCCGAGCCGGGCGACAACGGCGGCGCGGCGCCGGGACCGATGGTCACCGTGAACGGCGGCGACTTCGCCGCAGCGGAGTGGTACCAACGTGTAGAGGAGGCTAATGCGCACACATGGGCACCGGTTTGAGCTCCCGGGTTGATTGGAGATGGCCGTGGCGAGGGAGAAGCGGCGAGAGAACATCGGTTTTGTCGGACGGCGCCCGGCGATGCTCGGCGACGAGGAGGTGCGCACGAGGTAGCTCGAGACTTGCCGATCACAACGGTGCGGTCGGTGGAGCAAAGGCGACGACGACGGCGCACAATCCACCGGAGAAGAAGTTCGCCGAAAACCCTAAAGCTTGCAATGCGACGGCGCTTAGGCGATCGGCGACGAGAGTGGCGGTTTAGGGTTGCGGAGGCCCGGCGAGCTAAGGAGTACTTATAGGCTCTGAGACGCCGAGATTTGAAACCCCAATTCGGATCCGAACAATGGGTTTTTGAATTCCAAGATTTTCGGAGATTGAAACCGATTCGGGTTTGATTTGGTTTGAAACGGATATGGAATAACCGAGACACGATTTGGTGGGGTCGGCTCAAGAAATCGCGACGAATACGCGCTTGTCGGACGAGGCTTCGAGCTCCAAAGAATGGCGCGAAGGCGCGGCGCGAGGAGGAAGAAGATAGCGCGAGACGACGACTGGCCGCGGTCCCACCGGCAATGGCAGCGCGAGGCGCGGCGAGCGAAGCGCGATGGCGATCCAAAGGCGCAGAGCGAGCGCGGGCGAGCGAACGAGCGAGATCAACGGGCGAAGCCACGCGGCGACAATCCAACGGGGCAAGGCGGGCGAAAACGCGGGCGAGCGGCAGCCAGGCGATGTTGATCCAACGGCTGGGATTGAGCGGGCTGGAATAGTGCTGGGCTTCGGCCCAGTACTGTTTCGAAGGATTTAAAATAGGTTTTTCTTTTAAATAAATCCAGAAATTACAAATAGCTAATAGAAAATAGCAAATGACTTTGGAAAAATTCCAGAAAATTCTATAAAATATAACCAAGCATATAGAATCTAAATAAAATAATTTTGACAATTGTTGATATTGGGATTAGGCACATTAAATCAATTTGTTCTACAAGTCCAATTTAAGCTTTTTAAATTAATATTCAAATAAATCCAAAAGATGAATTTTCTTGCTACCAATATTTAAAAGATTTTCAAAGCTCTGAAATTTGGGATGTTACAAACCTCCCCCCCTTAAACGAATCTCGTCCCCGAGATTCCGGCTAGCTAGAGAAAAGGCTAGGGAACTCGGCTTTTAACTCTTCTTCACGCTCCCACGTTGCTTCTCCTTCCGAGTGGTTACTCCATCGACTTTGCGTAAACGAACGGTCTTGCTTCAGTGCGGCGCGCTGCGACATCCAAAATATCGACAGTCGCTTTTGTATGTGAGATCTTCCTTCGCTCAATTGACTCCAACGGGTCTCTTCTTCCGCACACGAAGACACTTCTTCACCGAGAGACATGAAAGACATCATGCACTCGCTAACGATCGCGTAGCTCCAACTGTACGCAACTTCTCCACGGCGCTCCAAAACCTTGAATGGACCCACATACCTTGGGGCAAGCTTCCCTTTGGTGTGGAATCTCTTAACACCTCTCGAGCGGAGTAACTCAAGATACACAAAATCTTCTCGTTCAAAGTCGAGGTCACGACGACGATTATCGACATAACTCTTTTGCTCGGATCTGGCTATCTTTAACCTCTCTCGATCATAGCAACTTGTTCTTCTGCTTCTCAATAATATCTCGCCCGAACACTACACGCTCACTTGCTCTCGACTAATTCAACGGAGTTCTGCAGCACGACCGCATGAGCTTCAAATGGTGACATCTCGCAAACCGCTTGATAATCTGTTGTTGTACGAGAATTCGCATACGGTAAACTCTTATCCCAACTGGTAGCATTTGCTAAGGCACGTGCTCTCAACATATCTTCTAATATCGATTGACTCTTTCACCATCCCATCCGTCTGTGGATGATAAGCGATCAAATTCGATGAGTTCCTGTGGCTTCATGTAGACTCGCCAAAACGAGAGGTGAATTGAGATCCTCGATCCGACACTATCTTCTTAGGCACACCGTGCGGTCGACGATTTTTGACATATACAACTCGCCAAGCGGTCTCTCGAGTAAGTGGTTTTGACGGCAAGAAATGGGCAACCTTAGTCAACGATCCACTATTACCCAAATCGAATCATAACCTGATTGAGTCTTGGGTAATCCGGAATAAAATCCATACCGATCTCTTCCCACTTCCATTCTCGTATCTTCACGGTTGTAGCAATCCTCGCTGGTCTCGATGTTCGGCTTTACTTTCGACACACGCCGCATAAGGCAACGAACTCGCGACGCCTCGCTTAAGTTTGGTCACCAAAACTTATTCTTAACATCCCGATACATCTTAGTGCTTCCGTGGTGAATTGAATACTTTGAGTCATGGGCTTCCTTCGTAATCACCGTCTTAATCCATCCATATCCGTACACGATACGCCCATTGATCCACAAGATATCCCGATCATCTATGGTGAAGTCTTTAAATTTTCCTTCCGACATCTTCTTCTTGAGATCAAGAAACTCGTAATCCTTAGGTTGAGCTTCACGAACTGCTTTCTCCGAGTAGACTGCACTTCCAAATTGGCCACAAATCCTTCCTAACAACTTCTAGTCAGTAGCTTCGGAATTCCTCCCAAGTTCTCAACACAACTCTTTTGCTTCCAGAGCATTGCAAGAGCTCTTACGACTCAAAGGCATCTCGAACTACATTGGCCTTACCAGATGGTAATAGATTCCAAGATTATAATCCTTTATTAATTCCACCATCTTCTCTGCCTCATGTTCAAATCGATCGAGTAAATATGTACTTCGTGCTCTTATGATCTGTAGACTTCACAAAGATTACCGATGAGATAATGACGCTAAATCTTCAAGGCATGCACTACGGCAGCTAATTCCAAATCATGGGTAGGATAGTTCTCTTCATGAGGCCTTAATTGCCTTGACGCATAAGCGACGGCTCTTCCTTCTTGCATAAGGACACATCCTAATCCTTGTCGCAAGCATCACAAGAGATATCAAAATCCTTACTAATATCCCAAAAAACTAGCATCAATCAAGTCAAACGCTTCTTCAATTCTTGAAAACTTTCTTCACAAGTCAGTCCAAATAAACTTCTTCTCTTTCTTCAACAATTGCGTAAGAGGCTTAGCAATCGTTGAGAATCCTTCAATGAAACGACGATAGTATCCTCGCCATTCCCAAGAAACTACGAATTTGAGTAACCGCTTTGGGCTGCTCCCAATTCATTACAGCTTTAACCTTCCGGTCAATCACTACTCCTTCGGCTGTCATTACATGACCGAGAAAATCAACTTTCTTCTTCCAAAAGTCACACTTGCTAAACTTGGCATACAACTGATGTCCTCTGAGCTTCTCTAGGATTAATCTCAAATGTTCTCAGATGTTCTTCTTCCGACTTTGAGTATACCAAAATATCATCAATAAACACTACCACGAACTTATCCAAATATTCCATGAATACTTTGTTCATCATGTTCATGAAGTAGGCAGGGGCATTAGTCAATCCAAAAGACATGACTAAAAACTCATAATGTCCATACCGGGTTGAGAAAGCGGTCTTTGGTACATCCTTAGGACAAATCTTCAACTGATGGTAACCTGATCGCAGATCGATCTTGGAGAATACTCCGCTCCTTTCATCCGGTCGAACAAATCATCTATTCGGGCAATGGGTACTTGTTCTTGATGGTGACTTCGTGAGAGAACGATAATCGATACACATTCTCATACTTCCATCTTTCTTCTTGACGAACAAAACTGGTGCTCCCTGTGGTGACGAACTAGGTCTTACAAAACCTTTCTCCAGTAGTTCTTCTATCTGCTTCTTCATTTCCACAAGTTCATCGACCGCATCCGATAGGGTCTCTTGAAATTGGTGCTGTTCCCGCACTAGATCGATGACAAACTCAATGTCACGGTCCGGTGGCATTCCCGTAACTCTTCCGAAATACATCCGGTAATCTCGACTACAGTACGCCTTCCAAACAAACTGCCTTCGCATCGCTGACTACCAAATGTCCATCACGCATCGAGGTGGCTAGAAATTCTACTTTCTTTCCCGTGGTATCCTCAATTGTCACGGCTCTTCGCCACAATCTAGCATCGCTTTATGTTTGGATAACCAATCCATACCAAGGATGACATCTATGGTCCGAGTGTCCGAACTATTAGGTTGGCTAGAAACTCAACTCCACTATGAGTAGCCTAGCTCCTAAACATCCAACTTTAGAACTTAGCTCTACTCGGCGATCGACTAACAGAGTATGCTTAAGATGCATAACTTCCAATTTGTTCTTAGTTGCAAAAATTCCGTAAACAAACGAATGCGAAGCTCCGTAATCAAACAGAATCGATGCAGTAATCGAATTTACTAGGAACTTACCCAAGACAACGTCAGTGCTTCTTGGGCTCCTTCTAGAGTGACGTGGTTGACACGGCCTCGACCACCGATGGCGGTGCTCCTCCGGATTGACCGTAGCTTGAGAAGTTCCTTGATGGTTGCCTTGTACCGTGTCTTGGCCGTGTGTTCCCAAGGTTGAAGCGCATCGAGTGATAGTCCCATTCTCGCGACATCGGTTGGCGAAATGCCCGGCCGACGGCGTAAAGCAAACTCGTTGTATTCGGGGTTGCTTCTTTGGATTGGGATTGACCGTGCGGGGTTGCGGAAGTTCGAGCAATCGGGCGAGGTGCCAAGTTGGTGTAGGTGGTCCGCGCACTCGTGGTGGAAAACGGCTAAATCTGCGGTGGAATCATTCTTGCCCTCACCGGGTTGGTGACTTCCTTCCGAGCCATTCTGCGCTACGATGATCTTCCAATTCCTTGCGCTTATCCTCTAGAATCAAAGCCTTGTTGATCAACTCTTGAAAATCGTGAAAGGTGTGGGCGATCAAGTTGACTTGAAGTCCAAAGTTCAATCCTTTCGTAAAACGACTGACGAGCCTTGTCGGTGGCGACATCTTCTCGCAAGATATCGAGCAAGTTGAGAGAATTTGTTGAGGTAGTCGATCATCGACATTCCTCCTGCTTGAGAGCACGAATTCATCCTTCTTTAGATCCATGATTCCTTCTCGTACATGATATCGCGCGGCGCAGCCAGAACTCTTCCCAAGTAATGTCTTGCGGCGTTCCATGCGCTGCACAAAAGTTTTCCCACCATTCGGCAAAGAATGCCTTCCATCCGTGAGAGGCGTCATGAACTTTTTCATGATCGCCGCATTGAGTTATCGCAGCTTCCTCTCAATAACACGGCCAATCATCGCCTTCTACCGTGAGACATGTCCGTAAAAGGTTGGTGGACGGGTCCTCATAAACTCCGCCAACTTGGATGATCCATTGTGACCATGAGCAACTGGGGCTCCATTGTGATGCTGATTGTTGTTGCTCTGGTTATTGATAGCTTGCATCTGATTCATCATGGTGTACATCAGCTGGGTCTGAGCTGTCATGAATGCTCCAAGATTCTGTAGATCGACTGAGGGTGCTTGTGGTGGAACTACTGCTACGGGGATTTGCTCCTGTCCTTCTAATACTGGAGTATCGGAACCACTTGCAGCAGCCTTGACGAGTCTCGAACCATCCGTGAATCTCCGGGGTTAGATAAGGTAGCAAGCACGAGATAAGGTGTAGAACTAAGCGGGTAGGTAAAACCCAACAACATATTTTAAGAAAACTCAACTGAAACTCTTATATTGATTAAGATAATAGTATGGCTTGCAACAAATGCCTAAGGGCCCTTGCAGCTCATACTTGCACACAAAAATAAGGACGAACTTAAGCACACCAAACTACCGCCTAAAGGGCGACTCAAGACATAAAACTGGCTAAGCCTGAAACAACGCGAACAGACTACTCAATCAAATAGCCTCCGCACCTTGACGGTGCTCCCGCCAGAGACTGAAAGTGAGCCGGCATCCTCGCAAACCGATCCGATGTCCCGGATGGTGCAATAGGAGCAGTGTCCTCGTGCAAAGTGCTTCGCTCTGCGCCTCTGCTGGCTCTTCTGGTTCAGCCGGTCCATCAGCTTCTTCTGGGTCTTCCTCTTCAGTATCTTCGTCGTGTCGTCCATAAAGAGTTTCTTCTAATATGGCGATCCTTTCTTCACTCTCAAGAGTCTCATAGGTACACTCCACTCGTGGCGGCTAACTCCAATGATTCTTCCCGAGCAATGCGAATCGGGCGAGATGCACGACGGTGGCGTTGTCTTCTCCTCCGTGAGACGGAAAACGTGCGACAAGATCCACGCCGAAAGTGCGGGATGATAACGAAAACGTGTCACGAAGCTCGAGAGTAGATGTTGCGGATCCTCGGGATGGCAAGGCGTGAAGACTCTGGATTGCTTCAATCCAAATACTCCTTCGAGCCGAGATGTTCAATGGTTTGCTTACCTTGGTGTTCTCGCTCGCGTGAGCGGTCAAATGGCGATCACTCCACGATCTCTACCGCTCACAATCCAAGCATCGCCACGGTACAATGGATGATCGAACCTCCAAGTACTTGTAGCAACTTCCAAAGCTCGGCAAGAAGTCCTCCTTGCGCCTCCATAACTCAAGACGAGGCATCTGTCAAGATGGACAAGGATATGAAAACAACTTTAAAACAATGGGAGAGAAAGAATTTCAGCAATAGTTGAGTCAAGAGAGACATGAGATGAGTTAAAGAGTTCAATTAATCTTGCAAGTTAATATTTTGCTTTAGAAAATAGTTTTGGACTCACTAAGAACGGCCAATCTAGCTAAGGTCAAGACCTACAATCGGATGGCTCGATACCACCTCCGTCGGGACCCAAATATGCAAATCTGACCCTCTGTATTCTCGCACTAGTCCAGATCACGCTAGTGCACACAGTGTCAACATTGATGAAATATCACATCCATACAACGAATATAAGAATAAACGAGTACATTTAAATAACCAATAACTGTTGGGACCTTATGATCGAGTGTTACATTTATTAAGCCATGCAAGGCTGACAATAAAGAAATAAACTGCAATGAAACGAAATAAACTCCGGTGGCTCCCATCAATTTACCACGAACAACCGATCGATCAAGACCCTAACGCTCAACCTTCAGAGAACTCTTCTTCAAAAGCAAAGCGACGACTCCTCCACTTCGCTGATTTGTTTAGCAAGAGTGAGTACACACCGCACTCGCAAGTCATACCACGTAATGCATTTATACATGATGGCTTATTCCAAAGAAATGGCTTCGTGGTTATTTTGCGTAAATGCAACATTTGCAATTGAATACAAATAATAGATTGAAAGCATAATTCAAAACAAATAGACAATAATAAGTTAACAATTGATTTCACAAAGTACACATAGTCTAATCAAGTTCTTTCACACAATGAACAAGTTATTTCACACACCGACCCTTCCCAATTGTTTTATGAAAATCTACCCCTCGTGTGAAATTCTGAGCATGTCCATAACCGAGGACGCGGCTATTCAATAGATTGGTTTAAACACTCGCAGAGGTTGTACACTTTACCCACACGATGAAACCAACCGGATCGAGTTGATCACAACAAAACCTTTCGAGACTTCATCTCAAACAATGACACTCTGGTGTGCTTTATCGCCATTCAATTTGTACACACAACCCTTGGAACGACACACACCATTGGACAGGATGCAATGAACTGTCCCGCGATGTGACATATCACACCTCCACCCATCACACGGCTTAAATACAACCCGAGTTGTCAATGTCAAGACTCCATAACTTACTAAGTTAGGCCCAACCATACTAGGCATGTGGTCGCATGCAAGAAGGCCCACCAATGGCGCACAAAGTTAAGTCCTTAATTGACTAAGGCAAGACTTCCAGCTTTAACCCAAATCACAAGGTTTAATAAGCACACACCCACCATTCACACGTAATCCACCACTTGCCTCGGTCTAAATCTTTTCCCACCTCGTTGATTAAGTGCAACACATGCCATCAACGAGTAACAAAGACACAAAGACACACAGATTCATCACACGCCCATAATCACTTAGTCAAGTTTATAATTGCAACTCTCACATGAAATGATGACTCGTGGCATGGCTAAGCGGTCTAATCGTATCTAACCAACCCACGTTGGTGCTACAATAATACCAACTAATAATTAATCAACCTAGGGTGACAAAAGATCATGGCATACAATAGACAAGGTGGCATAACAATGGGGATTAATAACTACACCCAAAAGCATTTAAATAAATACTTGAAATAGAATGCAATACATTGAAACAAAGTATTTTGAAAACTGGGTTCAAAATGATCAAAGGTATAACTTGCCTTGGAATAGATCTAGATATTGGTCTTGGTCTTGAGGTGCTCCTTCTTCTGCAAAATTCCCCGAAGTATCGACGTCTACTCGCAAACGAGACAAAAGAAATAAAACAAATAAATAACAGAGGCAAAACAAACTCCAAAAATTAAATAAAATTCACCATTAAATAGATCTTAATTTTATATGAATTTACAAATTTGAATGGGCTCAATTGGACTTCGGATGCAAAAGATATGGGCTTTGGAAGATTTGAAAATCAAATAAACCCTAATTTGGATTTTCTTGAATTTCCCGAATTATTTTTATAAAGGAAATTCGGATTATTGCGCAATGCTTGCGTCAGCCGAGAATTTCCGGAAAAATAATTAAATTTAAATATAAATCTGACATGTGGGACCCACATGTCAGTCTCGGGGTTCACGGTGGACCGAGTGCACCGAACCGAGGGAGATCTGGCGCGGTGGATCCGCCACGCACGCGCAGTCTTGGCTGACCGGCGCCACGTGGCTGCCACACCAAGACCGGCCGAGGTCGGCGCCGAGCCGGGCGACAACGGCGGCGGTGGCGCTCGGGACCCGATGGTCACCGGCGAACGGCGGCGACTCGCCGGCAGTGAGTGGTACCAACGTGTAGAGGAGGCTAATGCGCACACATGGGCACTGGTTTGAGCACCTGGGGTTGACGGAGATGGCCGGCGGCGAGGGAGAAGCGGCGGAGAGAACACTGGTTTTGTCGGACGGGCGCTCCGGCGATGCTCCGGCGACGAGGAGGTGCGCACGAGGTAGCCTGAGACTTGCTGATCACAACGGTGCAGTCGGTGGAGCAAAGGCGACGACGACGGCGGCGCAATCCACCGGAGAAGAAGTTCGGCCGAAAACCCTAAAGCTTGCAATGCGACGGCGCTAGGGCGATCGGGGCGACGAGAGTGGCGGTTTAGGGTTGCGGAGGCCCGGGCGGAGCTAAGGGAGTACTTATAGGCTCGGAGACGCCGAGATTTGGAAACCCCCAATTCGGATCCGAAACAGCCGGGTTTTTGAATTCCAAGATTTTCGGAGATTGAAACCGATTCGGGGTTTGATTTGGTTTGAAACGGATATGGAATAACCGGAGACACGATTTGGTGGGGTCGGCTCAAGAAATCAGCGACGAATACGCGTTTGTCGGACGAGGCTTGAGCCCAAAGAATGGCGCGGCGGCGCGCGCGAGGAGGAAGAAGATAGCGCGAGACGACGACTTCGGTCGCGGTCCCACTGGCAGCGGCAATGAGGCGCGGCGAGCGAGCGAGCGATGGCGATCCAAAGGCGCAGAGCGAGCGCGCGAGCGAACGAGCGAGATCAATCGAAGCGCCACGCGGCGACAATCCAACGGGCAAGGCGGGCGAAAACGCGGCGAGCGGCGGCAAAGCGATGTTGATCCAACTACCGGATTGAGCGGGTCGAATAGTGCCGGGCTTCGCCCAAGATCGTTCAAGGATTTAAAATAGGTTTTTCTTTTAAATAAATCCAGAAATTACAAATAGCTAATAGAAAATAGCAAATGACTTTGGAAAAATTCCAGAAAATTCTATAAAATATAACCAAGCATATAGAATCTAAATAAAATAATTTTGACAATTGTTGATATTGGGATTAGGCACATTAAATCAATTTGTTCTACAAGTCCAATTTAAGCTTTTTAAATTAATATTCAAATAAATCCAAAAGATGAATTTTCTTGCTACCAATATTTAAAAGATTTTCAAAGCTCTGAAATTTGGGATGTTACAAACCTCCCCCCCTTAAACGAATCTCGTCCCCGAGATTCCGGCTAGCTAGAGAAAAGGCTAGGGAACTCGGCTTTTAACTCTTCTTCACGTTCCCACGTTGCTTCTCCTTCTGAGTGGTTACTCCACTGGACTTTGCAGAAACGAACGGTCTTGCTTCTGGTGCGGCGCTCTGCGACATCCAAAATACTGACAGGCTGCTCTTTGTATGTGAGATCTTCCTTCAGTTCAATTGACTCCAACGGGGTCTGCTCTTCTGGCACACGAAGACACTTCTTCAGCTGAGAGACATGAAAGACATCATGCACTCCACGCTAACGATCGCGTAGCTCCAACTGCACGCAACTTCTCCACGCGTTCCAAAACCTTGAATGGACCCACATACCTTGGGGCAAGCTTCCCTTTGGTGTGGAATCTCTTAACACCTCCGAAGGAGTAACTCAAGATACACAAAATCTTCGGTTCAAAGTCGAGGTCACGACGACGATTATCGACATAACTCTTTTGCCTCGGATGGCTATCTTTAACCTCTCTCGATCATAGCAACTTGTTCTTCGGCTTCTGAATAATATCCGCCCGAACACTACACGCTCACCGCTCTCGACCAATTCAACGGAGTTCTGCAGCACGACCGCATGAGCTTCAAATGGTGACATCTCGCAAACCGGCTTGATAACTCGTTGTTGTACGAGAATTCGCATACGGTAAACTCTTATCCCAACCGGTAGCATTTGCTAAGGCACGTGCTCTCAACATATCTTCTAATATCGATTGACTCTTTCATCATCCATCCATGCGTGGATGATAAGCGATCAAATTCGATGAGTTCCTGTGGCTTCATGTAGACTCGCCGAAACGAGAGGTGAATTGAGATCCTCGATCCGACACTATCTTCTTAGGCACACCGCGCGGTCGACGATTTTTGACATATACAACTCGCCAAGCGGTCTCGAGTAAGTGGTTTTGACCGGCAAGAAATGGGCAACCTTAGTCAAACGATCCACTATTACCCAAATCGAATCATAACCTGATTGAGTCTTGGGTAATCCGGGAATAAAATCCATACCGATCTCTTCCCACTTCCATTCTCGTATCTTCAATGGTTGTAGCAATCCTGCGGTCTCGATGTTCGGCCTTTACTTTCGACACACGTCGCATAAGGCAACGAACTCGCGACGCCTCGCTTTAAGTTTGGTCACCAAAACTTATTCTTAACATCCTGATACATCTTAGTGCTTCCAGGGTGAATTGAATACTTTGAGTCATGGGCTTCCTTGAATCACCGTCTTAATCCATCCATATCCGTACACGATACGCCCATTGATCCACAAGATATCCCGATCATCTATGGTGAAGTCTTTAAATTTTCCTTCCGACATCTTCTTCTTGAGATCAAGAAACTCGTAATCCTTAGGTTGAGCTTCACGAACTGCTTTCTCCGAGTAGACCTGTACTTCCAAATTGGCCACAAATCCTTCCGAACAACTTCTAGTCAGTAGCTTCCGAATTCCTCACGAAGTTCAACACAACTCCTTTGCTTCCGAGCATTGCAAGAGCTCTTACGACTCAGTGCATCTGCAACTACATTGGCCTTACCAGGATGGTAATAGATTCCAAGATTATAATCCTTTATTAATTCCAGCCATCTTCTCTGTCTCATGTTCAAATCAGACTGAGTAAATATGTACTTCAGGCTCTTATGATCTGTGTAGACTTCACAGTGATTACCGATGAGATAATGACGCCAAATCTTCAAGGCATGCACTACGGCAGCTAATTCCAAATCATGGGTAGGATAGTTCTCTTCATGAGGCCTTAATTGCCTTGACGCATAAGCGACGGCTCTTCCTTCTTGCATAAGGACACATCCTAATCCTTGTCGCGAAGCATCACAGTAGATATCAAAATCCTTACTAATATCCGGCAAAACTAGCACTGGGGCTGAAGTCAAACGTTTCTTCAATTCTTGAAAACTTTCTTCACAAGCTGGGGTCCAAATAAACTTCTTCTCTTTCTTCAACAATTGCGTAAGGGGCTTAGCAATCGTTGAGAATCCTTCAATGAAACGACGATAGTATCCTGCCATTCCCAAGAAACTACGAATTTGAGTAACCGTCTTGGGCTGCTCCCAATTCATTACAGCTTTAACCTTTCCGGGGTCAACTGCTACTCCTTCGGCTGTCATTACATGACCGAGAAAATCAACTTTCCTCTTCCAAAAGTCACACTTGCTAAACTTGGCATACAACTGATGTCCTCTGAGCTTCTCTAGGATTAATCTCAAATGTTCTGTATGTTCTTCTTCTGACTTTGAGTATACCAAAATATCATCAATAAACACTACCACGAACTTATCCAAATATTCCATGAATACTTTGTTCATCATGTTCATGAAGTAGGCAGGGGCATTAGTCAATCCAAAAGACATGACTAAAAACTCATAATGTCCATACCGGGTTGAGAAAGCGGTCTTTGGTACATCCTTAGGACAAATCTTCAACTGATGGTAACCTGATCGCAGATCGATCTTGGAGAATACTCCGGCTCCTTTCATCTGGTCGAACAAATCATCTATTCTGGGCAATGGGTACTTGTTCTTGATGGTGACTTCGTTGAGAGAACGATAATCGATACACATTCTCATACTTCCATCTTTATGTTCTCTCAACATAGTTTGTGAAAATTGTTAAAAAGAGAGGTTATCTCTATTTTTTTTCAAAAGGGGAGGTTAGTTGAATATGTTTCAACTATCATTTCAAATGGTTCTCAATGTTTTGATTTAAAAAGGGAGAATGTTATGATCAATAGGTTTGTAACCTATTCTTGTTTCTCCTCTCATATCTTGAGAACAAAATTCCCCCTTGGTCATATAAGTTCAATTCATACTTTTTGTGACCTACCTCATTGTTTTTGCAAGTGGTATTGATTTGCAAATACTCCTTTTGGCTAAGTTTTGTCTTGTGTTTTTGGGTGATTTATGCCAAAAGGGGGAGAATGTTTTTATCAATATTCTTCATTTGGATGTTTGATTTGTTTAGACATGCCAAAAGAGGGAAAATATATGCATTAGCTGTGTAAAGGGGAAAATGTTTTCATATGCATTTTGCCATATGTATTTTGTTTAATGCTTTATGTTTCACCTCATATGATGCATAGACATAGTTCATTAATTTAAATTCTTATCTTATGTCTATGAATATCCAAATGTTGTTATTGATAATGGATTTGTCATCAATCACCAAAAAGGGGGAGATTGAAAGATCTAGTCCCGTCATTATGAGTTAATGGATTGTTTTGGTGATTAATGACAAATCCAAATATGAGACTAACTCTTTTATCAAGTATTATCTTTGTGTAGTCTCATTTGGATATAAAGGTGAAACACAACGAGGTATGCAATCGACATCTCAATTTATATAATGTTGCATTTCTGATCCAAAATATAGGATTGAACTCAACCTTAAGTTAAACTTGAATATGTGCATATGACCTCATTACACATTTGTGTATGCACACATTTAGGGGGAGTTTTATCCTATACTTTGTGGTTTCATTAGTATTGATCCATGTTCCATTTTCCACATATATTGGGATCTTTACGTTGAAACAAAACCTTTGAGTATACAACACTTGTGTAGTTCGTATATACTCATGTCATAAGTATATAGAACTTGTGTAGTTCTTGTATACTCATGTTAGAGTATGTATAACTTGTGTAGTTTATATATACTCAATTGTTCTCTCATTTATCTTCATTAAATTTATGAGAATTTAAGTGGTTATCATCAATTACCAAAGAGGAAAGATTGAGGTATCTTGTCCCACCATTATGAGTTAATGGTATGGTGTGGTAATTAATGATGATCACATTGTGGAACTAACATTTTCCATGAGTTGGATATACAAGGTTATGTTCCAGATGATGAAGACTTGGGATGATCATGAGTTGATCATCAAGTCAAGAGCTTGGTGTAAATGATGCATCATGAGTTGATGCTTATCAAGAAGAGATAATCATGAGTTGATCATCAAGACAAGAGAAGACCCATCATGTGTTGATGGAGGTCAAGTGAAGGACTGCATCATGTGTTGATGCATGTGAAGACTCGGGATGGAGAAATCATCATGTGTTGATGGTGTTCAAGACAAGATCCCAAGTGAAGAAATCATCATGAGTTGATGAGTGTCAAAGTTAAAGACCCGGACTTGAAGTGTTGATGTGCGTCATCAAGCTTCAAGAAGATGCAAGGCAAAGGTATGACTAGCTAGGGCTAAGGATGTGTTCCTAGTCTTTTACCGGTCTCGGTGGTTGGTTGATAGACCGGATTGCTAGTATAGGTTGCCGTACTATTAAGAGGGGTCTTAACTAGTAGTTTGAGTTAGTCATGTGTTGATAGCTCATTATATTTGCTCTAGCTCATCTAGGCATGATGCTATTTATTTGCGAATGTGTTTTGCAAATAATCGAGGCTCATGCATAACCCTTGTAACATGTGACTTAAGTTTGCAAATGCGTTTTGCAAATGGTGTAAGTCCATGTACCTTATTCCTTGTGATGAGTATTCTAAGGGTTAGCAAATGTGTTTTGTAACCTACTGAGAATATCATCTTTGAAACCTTGTCGAAAATTGCATTCAAATGAGCGAATGTGTTTTGCCATTTGAAGTGGTGCAATTGGCTTTGGCTCAGGTCGCACGGTCGGACCGGCAGTGGTCACCGGTCGGACCGGTGGCAAATCGGTCCGACCGGTGTGCTACGGGCGGTCTGACCGGTTTGATTTAATCCGATTTCTTTGTGCGGAAGTTCCGCAGTTGTAAAAATCGGAACTTCCGTGGTGAGGAAGTTCCGGAGTTCGAGCGGAACGGTTTTTCCAGAGAGCTCCCTTTTTGGGACTTAGCCAATTTCGCGACGGGCGGTCGGACCGGCCAGCACGGGCGGTCGGACCGATATACCCGTGGTCCGACCGGCCAGTGCATGGCGGTCAGACCGGCCGAAGGCCCAACGGCTACTTTTCTAGCCGTTGGCGCATGGGGCGGTCCGACCGGCCATTGGTTGGCGGTCAGACCGGCCCTGGGCTGTTTTGATGGAATCTTCTCCCCAACGGCTAGTTTTTGTGTGTGGGCTATATATAGCCACCTTGGCCGGTTGGGAGAGGTTGCTGGTGCTATTGTTAAGTGATACACTCATTCTTTGAGCTAAGAGCAAGTCTCTATTCTCTTTTGTGCATGTGTTGCACTTGGTGAGATTAGAGAGCAAACCCTAAGTGCATGTGTTGCCTTAGGTAGTGGATTGTGTATCCACGTGAGCGTTGACACTTGATTAGTTCAAGTGAAAGTTCGGATTTGTTACTCTTGGTGTTTGCCGACACCTAGACGGCGTGGAGGCGTCGTGCTCGGTGACCTTCTCAAGAAGCTTGTGAGAAGGCCCGACGGTTGTGAGTGGTTTGGTGCTCGCCATCTCCGGAGTGGAGGAAGAGCAACCATAGTTGAGCGAGGTGTTGGTTCGGTTTGGAACCGGTCCTAGTGTTGGACTTACCTCGGAGGTGTGTGCTCATTTGAGGAGCCGGTCCAACGCGGGTTGGGCTTACCTCAACGTGGATTAGGGGAGACCGGCAAGTCTCCGAACACCACGGTAAAACATAAGTGTGTCCATCTTGTTTTTATCTTGTGCTTTACTTTGAGCAATTTACATTCTTGCTTTAATTGCTCATATTGTATTGTGTTCATATTGTCGGTGCACTTAGTTGAGCCTAGTTGATTTAGGTTTTAATTGTGCAAAACCAATTCGCTATTAGCTTCCGCATTTATATATTGGTTTAGCCCGATAAAGTTTTTAAAACCGCCTATTCACCCCCCCCTCTAGTCGGCCACCTCGATCTTACAAGTGGTATCAGAGCCTGGTCTCTCATTTATTAGACTTAACCGTCTAGAGAGTAAAGGATGGCAACTAGAGATTTAGTGCACCTAGGTGAAGCACCTCTATTTGATGGCACAAATTATGCTCATTGGAAAATCCGCATGTCTTGTTATTTTAGGGCCATGTGTCCAAAAATATGGCGGATTGTAGATGTTGGCTTTTCTCCTCCATTGGATCATCTTGCTCCAACAATTGAGGAAGAGAAAAGCTTACATCTCGACGCTCAAGCAATTAACGGTTTATTTAGTGCTTTGAGTGTAGAGATGTTTGATGAAGTGTGCAATCTTGAGAGCGCTCATGCTATGTGGACACATTTTCAAGAAAAATATGAAATGTCCACACCTACTAGTGATGATTGCACACAGGAGTGGACATCGGAAGAAGAATGTTCAACTTCTAGCTCCGATAATGATGAGTCCACAACTCCCTCCACATCAACTCAATGCTTCATGGCTAAAGGTAATGATGAGGTAAACGAAAATGAAGAACCCACCTATGATGAGTTGATGGAAATGTTAGAAGACTTAAATGAATATCTTGGCAAGGAGAAGTCAAAATTCAAAGTCTTGAAGAAAGAATTTCTTTCTCTCAAGGATTCTTATGAAGAGCTAAAAGAAGCTCATGAGACTCTCCTTCTCAAGGATCTTAATAAGTCCAAGGTGGATATAGGCATTACATGCAAGTTATTAGATGATATGCCATGCATAGTTCCTACATCTTGCATTTCATCTAAAGTTAGCATATCCACCTCTTGTGATGATTTAATTGATATGCCTTGTTGCTCTAAAATGGATACTCCTATTTCCTCGATATCTTGCAAGACTAACATTGTAGAGGAAAACAAAGAGCTCAAGGCCCAAGTCAACAAATTAAAGAATGACTTGGAAAGAGGCCTAAAGGGAAGGCCACTCTTGACGATATATTGAGCAAGCAAAGACGCTTGCAAGATAAGAGTGGAATTGGCTTCACTCCTAAGAAAAGGAAAATAGCAAGACAAGGCACAATGCAAGACACACGAAGAATGTCAAGTGCCATGGATGCAATGGAAAGGGCCACTTAGCCTCAGTGTGCCCAAACAAAGTGAATGACAAGAAATTGTCATCAAAGAAGAGGCAAACCGCAAGGAGCAAGTAAAGAAGGTAAAAGACGAATACAAACTTCAACTTGCTACAATTGCCGGAAAAGGGACATATGAGTAAGGATTGTCCCAAAGGTATCACTCCTAAGCCCATTATTTATAATGATCAATATTTGCTTAGGAAGGATATTAATGGCAATGTGTTTGCTAGAATAGTTAGTACACATAAAACTAATGCTAGGGCCATTTGGGTGCCCAAATCTATTGTGACTAACATTCGTGGACCCAACCTAGTTTTGGGTACCAAAATGCGCTTAAATGCTTAATAGGTACTTGGAGAGGCATTGGAGACTTGGCTTATTCATATAAAGATGGATGTCATCATATATCAAATTGGAGCCAAGGTTGAGGATAATCGTTTCACATCAAGAACCAATGTCATCTCGGTAACAAGTATTTACATTGAAGTATCTAGCCCCTTATGCCTTGTGTAGGTTGCATTTCATGAAAATCATTTTAAGAGGGGTACTCTTGCTCTATGTTCATAATGTTCATTACTAATATCTTGAGCAAGTTGAAGTGGCACATTAAGGGGGAGTGCTAAATCATAGTCATGTATATCACATCCCTAAGTGTGCCCAAATAAATTAAGTGCTAGTATTGTTTTTCAAAAATAAGCCTTTTAGCCAAAAGTCAAAAATTTCATAATTATTAGTATTTCTTTGAAAAACTAGTTGCAAAAAGGTATACAAATGCTTTTCAAAGATTTACCAAAGGTTTTGGCTTTAGAAAACCTATTTTAAGTAAAATGCATTTCTAGCCAAAATCCTACATTGTAGTATCTTGTTTTTGACATAAACTAGATTTTTGTGTAAAATCTATTCTAAAAGGAATTTGAAAATCTTGCCAAAAGGAAAATCCTAGAGTTGGTTATTCTAAACATTTTTGGTATTCAAAGGATTTTCAAAAGACCAACCTAGAAAAAGATATTTGATTTTCAAACTCGTCCAAAATACTACTATTACCTAAGTGGTCACTTTCTAGCACTTAAGTGAGTTTTTCCATATGAACCAAAATTATTCATGTGAAAAGGTTCAAAATGGTATTTATGACTCATACATGCAATTGGACTCTCTAAATTCCGTCATTTGCTCTTTTTGCGTGTTTTGATTGAAACCTCTTAGAAATATATTTCATTTCCGAAAACCAAGAGCTTAAATTATAAAAACTATTTTAAATTCTATTCTCTTGGGCTATATAAGTTGGAAATACTCCAAATATGTTTATTTGATTGATTGTGCAAAAATTTGGAGTAAAATACAACAATTCTCTCTTTTCCTCTCCTCTCACTGAAACTGTGTGTCAGTTTCAGTTGTCCCCGGTCCGACCGGCCTTTATAGGCAGTCCGACCGGAGATCCCACCGGTCCGACCGGCGTTGGCCCGGCGGTCCGACCGGTTTTGCGGGAAAAGGTTAAAAACCCTTCACCCGAGAGCCTTTCTCTCACTCCACCTTTCTCCCCAAACCGAGCCACTCTTTTTCTCTCCTCTCAGGTGCCTAAGAAGACCTCCTCTCCTTCGGATCTCCTCCTCCGGCCGTCCATTTGGGGATTCAAGGTATCCACTTGCTCTCCCTCATCTCCTCTTCCATTCCCTCCAATTACTTTGTAGTTTGATGGCCTATATCTCCCATATTTTGGAACCCTAGGTGAGGGAAGAACTTGTAAACTTTCGGATTTTTGGCTCTCCCTTCTCTTCAAGGAGGCATCCCCTGTGTTACTCCTCTTCATTAGAGCCAGTAAGCATCCTCGATCTACTTGCATTACCCTCATTTTGTGATTTGCCCCAAAATTCTAGGGTTTGTCAAAAATCCTATCTTGTACACTAGATTTTGTGGCAAAACTTTGTCCTGCAAGTAGTTTGTGAATAGACAAATGAATGCACTTGATGCCATTGCTTAAATGATGAAAACCTGTGAAAATCACAAATTTCAGCTTCATCGGTTCTGTAACCGTGGTCTCGACCGGCTTCACACGGCAATCGGACCGCCTCGATGCAAGGCCCGACCGGCGCCACAATGGCGGTCGGACCGCCTCGTGGCGATCCGACCGACCGTAGATAGCAATGAACCGCTTTGTGTCCAGAGAGCATGTCAATGACACCATTGTGTATTCATAAGTTTATTATCTATTCCTTGTTTGATCCTTTGGTTATCTTCCCAGGAGCTATGCCGAACAAGCGCGTGGCCAGTCGTTCGGGTGGACCCCCTCCTTCTCCTTCTCCTTCTTCATCCAGAGGGAAAGCTCCAGTTGAGGACGACATTGAAGACGCTTCTATGGAAGAAGTGGAGGAATCAAGTTCGGATAACAACGGCAGCGACAATGACTTTGATGAGAACGCTGGAAATGATGTTGAGGAGGATGAAGATGATAATGAGGACGCTCCAGATGAGTCTCAATTCTTTGGTCTTGATGTCTCAAGGTTAAGAAGTGAAGAATATACAATATTGAGACATGTTGATCAAGACGCTTCTCGAATGCAACGATGGGTATGTTCCACACCAAGTTTCAAAGAAGATGTATTCAAGATTATCTATGCGAAGAAAAAATTTGCTAATCACAGATATGTCAAATGGAACTACATGGCACAGAATCCAACCTACAATGGACTTTACAGACTTTTCAGATATGTAGGTTTGGATACCTTGGTTTCTCCGAATCGCAACTTTCATTCAAAAGTCATCGACGCTTTTATGCTACAGCTTCGTGTCTCCGATTATGACAAGCTAGTTTGATGATCGGGTGTGACGCCCGGATTATTAAGCTTATAATGATCACCACCACTTGACCCTATCATCATAAGCATAATAACTCGGACGCCGAGGAATGTATACTTCCAGTGCGATATACACCCCTCTCACAAAAGTTCATGCATCAATTCCACTCAATCACATAGAACCGAAAGCACAGGACAAAATAAAGACATACATAATAATATTCAAGAGTAATTACAATAAAGAGGCCAACCGGCCAACAGATAAATATTACAGAATAGCGGAAGCAAAAGTGCCATAAGATGGCGATAAACAAAGAGCCCAACGGTGTGCCTTTTACCCACAAGGCAACCGACTGTGCCGCATGACTAGCCGTCGAACTCAAGAAGACATCTCACGTATGAAGCCCTTGGGCTCACCTTCTTCCTCTCAGAACAAAAGCAAATTTCAAAGAAAAGTCGGGTGAGTACTTTGAATGTACTACAAGATATATAAGAATGATAACAGATCTATACAATAACAATATGCAAGCGTATTTAAGTGGAGCAGGCTAGGACTCAAGTTTGTAAGCATAAAGCAAGTTTTATTTGCAATAATGTAATAGATTGAAGGCAATTTTGCAATCTGATTTTATTTAATAAAAGCAGTAAACAAGTATCAACAACAAGAAAATGTCCTGGTAGTGACTAAACCATTAGTCACCACAACAATAGCATGAATTACCCATTCATGCCAACCATGTCAAATTTTAATTTAAAAGGTTGTAGTCTAGTTCTTGCACGACCTTACCAAGCATGTCCATAACCTAGGACGAGGCTATTCAATAGTTTTATCCTGCAGGTGTACCAACTTACCCACATGCCGGACCGCCTTTTGCCACATGATTAAGCACACTACCTTTGGTATGCCAAGACGGCTAAGTCCTACGAGACGCTTCCAATCTTATGTATTAACTTCGAGTCGCCCATATGGATAGAAACCCATACGCTGTGTCGGGTCGTGGCCCACCTCGGACAACTACCCCTCACGGGTAAAGCCTCTGACAATCATGACGCCCCTCGAGGTGGAGAGTCCATCCCTAAACTCCACCACCGCACACCCAAACACAAGAACACAATTCCTTTTCACACAACACACACAACGCTCCTCCCGCGACTGAGATAACACACTCCAAAGTACTAGGTCAAGAGGGTCCCATATAACCCTCATGTGGTTAGTACGCAAAGCGCTTGGCTTAGTGACACAAGTAACTCGGTCCTTAGGGACTCGGGCACCTTTCCTTGTCACACCCAACAATCACACCAACATGCCATTGTGCCCAAGTCAAACCATTTTGTTTCATTTTCGGTTTTACAAAACAAAAGCATAAGGTGCTGAACCAAAATAAACAAAATGATTTGTGTGATCAAGGTCATCGACTAGGTCGATAACCGCCAATTCTACCTGGTAGCTAAGCATTTCTAAGCATGACATCGCAAAAGACCGTAAAGAGCATAATTAAATCACCGGCTCTAATTCACCAATGATGATAATAACTTATGGTTGTGGCGGGATAACATTTTAATGGCAACAATGCATTAGGAATAGCTACCTCTAAACAGGGCAAAAATAATTGGACACAAAAGCAATGCATACATATAGTTTGTAAACAAGATATTAGACTTTGAAAGTAATGGGACATTTATGGTCAAATATCTTGCCTTGCTGAAGCTCATTGTTTTGTCTGCAGAGGATCACTCGATATGATCAATATTGTCGCAACCTATCGAAAGAACCAACAAGAACCAAAAAGGCGAGAAATATCAAAAGATGCAACAGCAAAACTCAGCAAAAGTTCTCAAATTTTTACAGTAGAAAGAACATAATTTTATGAACTAAAGCAACAAGAACCAATTGATTTGGATTCTCAATGCAAAAGTTATGGCCAAAACAATTTCAGTCGGCGTAAAAGGAAAAACATCACTATTCACCTAAGCAATGATTTTAGTGAAATTTTCTAGAATGACACGGCTACTGAAATTTTTATGATAAATCAAGCACCTCATAAGATGAACAGCCCCACTGGATTCATCTCATTTGGAGCTTGCAATAATTAGTTATGAGTTTTCTAAGATCCACTATTTTTCTGTAAAGATAATCGCTTTAAAGCTTACTTTTAAAATAAATCTTTTCGCTATCACGACAAATGAGCAACCTATACTGGAAATAAGTTTACTAAGAATGAAAAATAATGGCACCGGTTTTATCATTTTTGAAGTTACTGAAAATTACTTATGAATTTTGGAAGATAAAACTATTTTTCAGCTTGATAAATAACTCTACCCGAAATATAACTCGGATAAACGACGTGGAAGAACATGGGCGAAGATCATTGATCCAACAGCCCACACGCAGCAGCAACAGAGCTAACGCGCCAACCCTAAGCATCGACCGTTGGATGAAAGATGAACGCACGGATGCCAAGGATGTTCGGCGGTCCGAACGTTCACACGTCGTGAACCGCTGATCTTGGATCCAACGGTCCACGCGATTGAACCGCTCGGACGGTCCGAACGCTCATCCAGATCCGGACCGTTGATCGAAAATCGGACGGCCACGCGCGATGGCCTAGCGCAGCGTCCGATCACGGCCACAAGAATCCAAGCGATCGATCTAAAATCCTACGGCCAAACTCAACGTTAGTCGAAAGCTCTGCTTTTCGTCCGACAACGAAGATCGACAAAAGAACAGAGGCAAAGCCCGACGATCGCGGCGACTCGAGCAAAAATAGTGAAATCTAAAGCTACTACGATGATCGCAATAGCATGGAGTACCTTCAAGCAAGGAATTGGACAGATATGGACTTACCGAGTCGAGATGACAATAACCAATTTCCTACGAAAGAGGGAAAACCAAATTGATAAGATTCTGCGGCCAAATGTGAAATTGATTGAGGGCTAATGCGCACGAGAGATGAGAGTAAGCGGAGGAGCAAGGAAATTGAAAATGGTGCACTTACGAGCTAAAGAAGAAGATCACCCTTCATTGAAAGGGGAAACAGAATTGAGTCGCTCTCTTTGCCAAAAGCAAAACCGACAGAGGGTTAATACTCTTGAGAGGCTAAGCAACCGAGGAAGCAACGAGTTCGGATGAGAGGCCAAGAACACCACTTTCACCAAGAACTTGAAGCTTCAACAATGGCGGCCGAGAGCAATATATCACCAAGGAGCTCACTCGGTGCACTAGAAGTGATGTCAAGCTCAAAGGTGTTCAAAGAATGCTAAGGAGCAATGAAGAAGCTTATATAGACCGAGAGGACAAAGGAGGAAGCAATGCAACTTTCGGTCAAAAGCTTGTCATCCAAACCGGCCAAGGGATGGGGCGGTGCACGAGGTAGAAGACGACTCAACAGTCGGCAAAGACTAGCATTTAATGCTCAAAGACGCTGGCGAACGATGGAGGTGACAATGCACCGTGGTTGCTTTATCTTCGCGCACGCTCTCGCTGACTTCGCCGACGACGTGAGCGAGAGGAAGACGAAAAGAGGAAGGCCGCTCGATCCCATAGGATTCCAATCGCGCGGCTATCGCGCCTCAAACGCTCGGCTATTGAGTTTGGTGGCCCGACCGCTCCATCGCTTGTCGACCTCACGATCAAGATCCAACGTTGGTTATCACCGCACCTCTCGGACGGTCCGAACATCCCCTTCCATCGCGCCGTTGATTTGGATCCTACGGTTCACGCTGCGCGAGGCGTCGGACGGTCCGAACGCTCACGCGATCGTGAGCCGCTCGATGCCGATCCAACGACGCACAACGCCGCGCCCAAACGATCGAGCCGATGCGCTTAGTTGATCAACCAAATCAAGTGGCTCGAGCCCGAGTCCGATCCAACCCGAGGAACAAAGAAAACCGTTAGGGTTTGAAATTGAATAGCTGATCTTTGGAGGAATTATTTGGGGTAGCAAACAAACTCCAAAATTTATGAAATTTTAACTGGAGATTGCTAACAGTGGGAAGAACCTTATATAAAATTTTCAGAGACTTTTATGCACTGCATTTTTCTCTAAAAATTCCAGAAGGCTATTTTAGGAGTTTGACTAATGTTTGACTTGCCTCAAAAATTATCAAATAATTTCAAAATTATGAAATAATTCGAGGTGTTAAACATCTCTCCTAGGTCCAATGAAAATTATTTTGAGGGTTGGGCACCGGTTTCCATTGAGGAGATTTATGACTTGAATTTAATTGGGGAAATTTTGAGTTTTAATTTCCACCAATTAAAGGAAAGAGGTTTCAAACACTGTAACAACACATGAGGCAGCAAAAGTTTTAATTTATCCTCATTTTTATTACATTTGAAACATAAACCCAATTTGGGATGTTACAAAACCTCCCCCCCTTACAGAAATCTCGCCCCGAGATTTGACTCACTCGGCAAAGAAAGAGGGGTAGTCTGCACGCAGACGATCTTCCCTTTCCCAAGTGGCTTCATCTTCAGAATGGTTCGACCACTGAACTTTGAGGAACTTGATGGCACGATTCCTCGTTCTTCGCTCAAATCTTCAAGGATGCGAGCAGGGTGCTCCTTGTAGGTCAAATCTTCTCGACATCAAGAGTTTCCAACGAGCTTCCTCGCTTGGACGCGGAGGCACTTCTTGAGCCGGGATACATGGAACACATCATGCACCCCTCAAGTGCAAAGCAGTAACTCCAACTTGTAGGCGGCGGCTCCTTCTTCTCGATGACTCGGTATGGACCGACATATCGAGGAGCCAACTTGCCCTTGACGCCGAATCGCTGATGACCCCTCAAAGGAGAGACTTTGAGATAAACAAAGTCATTCGGCTCAAAGCTCAACTCACGACGACGACGATCTGCATAGCTCTTTTGCTCGGATCGAGCCAGGCGCAACCGATCTCGAATCAATCGGACTCGCTCTCGGCTTCATTGATTGAGTTCAGGCCAAAGAATGGTCTTTCACCGTTTGACCAATTCAATGAGTTCGCATTTTCGCCATACAAAGCCTCGAAGGTGCCATTCCAAGACTAGCTTGAAATCTGTTATTGTAGGAGAACTTCGTGAATGGCAAACATTTCTCCCAATGCTTTCCATAGGAGAGAACACAAGCACGGAGCATGCTTCCAATACTTGGTTGACTCTTTCCGTCCTGGCCATCAGTTTGGGGATGATATGCGGTGCTAAAGGTGAGATGGGTTCCCATAGCCTCTTGCACACTTTGCCAAAAGCGAGAGGTGAAAAGAGAACCACGATCCGAGACAATTGTCTTGGGTACACCATGTAAGCTCACGATGCGGGCAATGTAGAGATCCGCCAAAAGACCTACACGGAGATCCGTCTTGACTGGAAGGAAGTGCGCCACCTTGGTTAGCCGATCAATGACAACCCAGATGGCATCATTGCCCTTGGATGTGCGAGGCAGACCGGTGATAAAATCCATCCCGATCGAATCCCACTTCCATTCGAGAATAGGCAAAGGTCGGCGATCCCGCTGACGCCGATGCTCGGCCTTGACACGACGACATACGTCGCACTCGGCAACGAACCTTGCGATTTCCCGCTTCATTCGGGTCCACCAGAATCTTTGCCGGAGGTCTTGATACATCTTCGTGGCCCCAGGATGAATAGACAACGGAGAGTCATGAGCTTCGCGGAGAATCAAGTTCCGCAATTCCACGATCTTCGGAACAACCAGGCGTGATCCGAACCAAATGACCCCATGGTCGTCCTCAGAAAAGCACTTAGCGGAGCCACTCGATATTTTCCTTGATGTGACTCACACCGACATCCGATCACAGTGCGGCCTTGATTTGGTCCTCCAAGGTTGGTTGCACAACCAAAGCAGCGAGAGAACCCTGCTCAACCACTCCCAAGTTGAGCCGCTGAAATTCTTCATGAAGGGCTGGCTGCTGCTCCAAGACCATTAAGGAATTGCAATGAACCTTGCGACTGAGAGCATCGGCCACAACATTTGCCTTTCCCGGATGATATTGAAGACCCATATCATAATCCTTGATCAATTCCAACCACCTTCTTTGCCTAAGGTTCAGATCTGGTTGGGTGAACAAGTACTTCAGACTCTTGTGATCTGAATATACTTCGCAACGATTACCGATGAGGTAATGCCGCCAAATCTTTAGTGCATGGATCACTGCAGCTAACTCCAAGTCATGGGTCGGATAATTAAGCTCATGAGGCCGCAACTGCCTCGATGCATAAGCCACCACCTGGCCCTCTTGCATAAGAACACAACCGAGCCCCTGGCGAGAAGCGTCGCAATAGACATCGAAGCTTCGGTGGACATCGGAAGAACAAGAACCGAGCCGTGGTCAACCTCCTCTTGAGTTCTTGAAAGCTCTTCTCGCAATCGGTAGACCACACATACGTCCTGTCCTTCTGGAGTAACTCGGTCATTGGCTTGGCAATTTTGGAGAAGTTCTCAATAAAGCGACGATAGTATCCCGCTAAACCGAGAAAACTCCTCACTTCAAAGGATCGACTTCTACCGACCCACGATAGCACATCATTGACCTTGCTAAGATCAACAGCGACACCGGATGCCGAAAGAACATGACCCAAGAATGCCACTTCCTTCAACCAAAACTCGCACTTGCTGAACTTCGCATAAAGTTGATGCTCGCGAAGTTTCCCCAACACTAGCTTCAGATGTTCAGCATGCTCCTCAACATCCCTCGAATAGATGAGGATATCATCGATAAAGACAACCACGAACTTGTCCAAATACTCCATGAATACCATGTTCATAAGATTCATGAAAAGAGCAGGAGCATTGGTCAAACCGAAGGACATAACGGTATACTCGTATAATCCATAACGAGTAGAGAAAGCCGTCTTCGGAATGTCTTCCGATCTGATTCGGACTTGATGATAGCCCAACCTCAGATCAATCTTGGAGAATACCCGAGCACCGGTCAATTGATCGAAGAGGTCATCAATCCGAGGCAGGGGATACTTGTTCTTCACCGTCCACGGCATTCAACTGACGGTAATCAACACACATCCGCAGAGTCTTGTCTTTCTTCTTCACAAAGATAACAGACAACCCCACGGTGATGAGCTCGGCGAATAAAACCCTTCTCTTGAAGCTCGCCAAGCGCTTCTTGACTCCTCCAATTCATTTGGAGGCATTCGACACGACCTCTTTGAAATAGGGCGTGCAGGGAAGCAACTCAATGACGAATTCGATGTCTCTCACGGAGGCATCCCGCAGATCTTCTGAAACACATCGCTGAACTCACACACCACGGGACTTCATGAATCTCCATGGTTGGCTTGGCTTCAAGTGCATATAGGTGTGGTTCTTGCAACTTCGAAAAATTCCCACTTGACCGCCGACGGCTCGTGAGGGAAATGAACCTTCAGCGCAATCGATTTGTCCCCTATGTTGAGACAACCAATCCATGCCAAGTATCACATCCAACTTTACAAAGATTGAGGAGAATAAGATTTGCCAAAATCTCACTCCTCCAATCTCAATCAAAACACCCCAAGCATTCATTTTCACTCTCATTACCGAATTTGAGAATGAATAATCAAAGGAACATGCGAGGATCACCAAAGATCACTAAGTGCAGAAAAGACTCGATATAAACGAGTGAGAAGCCCCGAATCAAATAAAATCGTGGCCGGTGAGTTAACGAAAAGTGTACCCAACACGACGCCGGGTGCATCTGAGCTTCCTCGGCCGAGATAAGGTTGACTCGCCGCTTCCCACATTTGGGGCCTTCGATCACGACCACTCCCTTGCCCGCGTCCTCCATTAGGACGAGGGCCGTTCGATCTTCTTAGGGCAATTATTAGCATAATGCCCTTGTCGTGGCGAGAAGAAACATACGACATCCGCGCGGGGTTGCGGATGCCTCTGGCTGTCCCGCAGTGCACGGATCGGGCACGGCCTGCGGTGGGCGTGGAACGAACGCCGGTGCCCTCGGTGGTGCTGCAGTCGGGGAGGGACGCACCGGAGCTGGTCCGCCATACGGACGAGGAGCAACGGCCCCGATGCCTTCGGGCCTCCCACTTACGCTATGAGTCGCCAAGTGCCCTCGCCTTATGCTCGGCGATGATGGCCTTGTCGACCAAGGTCCGGAAGTCGGGAAGTCAACAATAGATAGCTTGTCCCAAGCTCCTCGGACAAGCCATCCATGAACTTCTCTGCTTTGCCTCATCTGTAGGCACATCCTCGGAGCATACCGAGAAAGATGGTTGAACTCATGGAGGTACTCGATGGCGATTTGCGCCTCGCTGAGCGCGCGAAATTCCTTCTTCTTCAACTTCATCAATCCAATGGGACATGAGCCCTCCAAAGCGGCGCTGAACTCCGCCAAGTGATAGCCCGCCCTCGTCCGCATGGCAAGGAAGTTCTCCCACCATGAGAGTGCCGCCCCCTCCAGCTGATGGGAGGCGAACAGTGCCTTCTCGTGATCCTGGCACTGAGCGATGTTGAGCTTCCGCTCAACGAGACGCAGCCAGTCATCCGCGTCGAGTGGGTCCTCGGACCTCGAGAAGGTGGGTGGTGAGTCTGAAGGAACTCCGAGAGTCCTCCCCTCTGCGGGTGGCCACCTCCTCCCCGATCCAGAGGCACCGAGATGTTGGAGGTGTTCCGCAATCACCTCCGAGATCCGTGTCTCGGTCCATACGGTTCCGCTCGATCGAGCGAGAACCTCACCATGGCTCGGAGGAGGTGGAAGTCCTCATCCCGATCCTCTGGCGCCTGCCGGCCGCTACGAGTACGACCACCATCCTGTTGCATCAAGGCGAGTTAGAAGCAAATCGAGAGCTATAACGAAGGGATAGCAAAGATAAGCTATCCACTAGGGATTAGTGCCTACAACCCTAAGCCTCTTCAACACATAACTCGCAATAAAACGAACTCCAACTAGTTGCAAAGAGGCATAAGATCCATGCAAAACTCATAAGACACAAGATCCAACTTCTCGATGCGACTAACTTGTATTGAATGAACAAGTAGTCGTTTTGAGAAGAAAGTTTCAAACACTACCAAAAGCTTATTGCATGGAAAAATCGGGTAAAGACCAACTTAGAGAGGCATTAGCCACAAGACATAGGATATCACTTCTTACCCTTTTAGCCCCACAAATTTTTGTTGATTAAACTCTCATTTTCTACCCCACTAGAAACCATCGAGCTTGCTGTCCGGAAATTGAGGTTGCTGTAGCGATTTTGCATCCAAGCTTCCAAATAAGTCTTCTATTCTAGAAACTTCAAAATCGCACACTTCAATTTGCCAAACTCGGTGGTTCCCAAACCCATTTAATCGATAACACTACCTTTGAAGAGGAGATGAGAGGAAAACAACTTTTAAAACTCAAATTAGAGCAAGATGAGATGAGAAAGCTAAGATAGGTAAGGAGTAAAATCGAGAACTCCTTAAGCTTTCACAAATCGTTTCATACTTGAAAATAGGGTTTTCCAAACATCCTAAAGACGACCAAGCTAGCGGCTTCTATGGTCAGTATGGCTCTGATACCAACCTCTTGTGACGCCCCCGGGATTATTAAGCTTATAATGATCAGTCACCACTTGACCCTATCATCATAAGCATAATAACTCGGACGCCGAGGAATGTATACTTCCCAGTGCGATATACACCCTCTCACAAAAGTTCATGCATCAATTCCACTCAATCACATAGAACCGAAAGCACGTAGGACAAAATAAAGACATACATAATAATATTCAAGAGTAATTATAATAAAGAGGCCAACCGCCAATGATAAATATTACGTAGCAATGAAGCAAAAGTGCCATAAGATGGCGATAAACAAAGAGCCCAACGGTGTGCCTTTTACCCACAAGGCAACCGACTGTGCCGCAGCCTAGCCGTCGAACTCATGAAGACATCTCACGAAGTGAAGCCCTTGGGGCTCACCTTCTTCCTCTGCAAACAAAAGCAAATTTCAAAGAAAGTCGGGTGAGTACTTTGAATGTACTACAAGATATATAAGAATGATAACAGATCTATACAATAACAATATGCAAGCGTATTTAAGTGGAGCAAGCTAGGACTCAAGTTTGTAAGCATAAAGCAAGTTTTATTTGCAATAATGTAATAGATTGAAGGCAATTTTGCAATCTGATTTTATTTAATAAAAAAGTAGTAAACAAGTATCAACAACAAGAAAAGCATTCCGGTAGTGACTAAACCATTAGTCACCACAACAATAGCATGAATTACCCATTCATGCCAACCATATCAAATTTTAATTTAAAAGGTTGTAGTCTAGTTCTTGCACGACCTTACCAAGCATGTCCATAACCTAGGGCGAGGCTATTGAATAGTTTTATCCTGCAGGTGTACCAACTTACCCACATGCCGACCGCCTTTTGCCACATGATTAAGCACACTACCTTTGGTATGCCTAAGACGGCTAAGTCCTCTGAGACGTTTCCAATCTTATGTATTAACTTCGAGTCGCCCATATGGATAGAAACCCATACGTTGTGTCGGGTCGTGGCCCACCTCGGACAACTACCCTCACGGGTAAAGCCTCGGACAAGCTGCGACGCCCCTCGAGGTGGAGAGTCCATCCGGAAACTCCACCACCGCACACCCAAACACAAGAACACAATTCCTTTTCACACAACACACACAACGCTCCTCCTGCGACTCGGAGATAACACACTCCAAAGTACTAGGTCAAGAGGGGTCCCATATAACCCTCATGTGGTTAGTACGCAAAAGCGCTTGGCTTAGTGACACAAGTAACTCGGTCCTTAGGGACACAGGCACCTTTCCTTGTCACACCCAACAATCACACCAACATGCCATTGTGCCCAAGTCAAACCATTTTGTTTCATTTTCGGTTTTTACAAAACAAAAGCATAAGGTGCTGAACCAAAAATAAACAAAATGATTTGTGTGATCAAGGTCATCGACTAGGTCGATAACCGCCCAATTCTCTAGGTAGCTAAGCATTTCTAAGCATGACATCGCAAAAGACAGTAAAGAGCATAATTAAATCACGGGCTCTAATTCACCAAATGATGATAATAACTTATGGTTGTGGCGGGGATAACATTTTAATGGCAACAATGCATTAGGAATAGCTACCTCTAAGCAGGCAAAAATAATTGGACACAAAAGCAATGCATACATATAGTTTGTAAACAAGATATTAGACTTTGAAAGTAATGGGACATTTATGGTCAAATATCTTGCCTTGCTGAAGCTCATTGTTTTGCTGCAGAGGATCACTCTCGATATGATCAATATTGTCGCAACCTATCGAAAGAACCAACAAGAACCAAAAAGGCGAGAAATATCAAAAGATGCAACAGCAAAACTCAGCAAAAAGTTCTCAAATTTTTACAGTAGAAAGAACATAATTTTTATGAACTAAAGCAACAAGAACCAATTGATTTGGATTCTCAATGCAAAAGTTATGGCCAAAACAATTTCAATCGGCGTAAAAGGAAAAACATCACTATTCACCTAAGCAATGATTTTAGTGAAATTTTCTAGAATGACACGGCTACTGAAATTTTTATGATAAATCAAGCACCTCATAAGATGAACAGCCCCACTGGATTCATCTCATTTGGAGCTTGCAATAATTAGTTATGAGTTTTCTAAGATCCACTATTTTTATGTTGTAAAGATAATCAGTTTAAAGCTTACTTTTAAAATAAATCTTTTACGCTATGCGACAAATGAGCAACCTATACTGAAATAAGTTTACTAAGAATGAAAAATAATGGCACTGGTTTTATCATTTTTGAAGTTACAGAAAATTACTTATGAATTTTGGAAGATAAAACTATTTTTCAGTTGATAAATAACTCTACCCGAGAAATATAACTCAGATAAACGACGTGGAAGAACATGGGCCGAAGATCATTGATCCAACAGCCCACACGCGCAGCAACAGAGCGAACGCGCCAACCCTAAGCATCGACCGTTGGATGAAAGATGAACGCACCAGATGCCAAGGATGTTCGGCGGTCCGAACGTTCACACGTACGTGAACCGTTGATCTTGGATCCAACGGTCCACGCGGATTGAACCGTTCGGACGGTCCGAACGTTCATCCAGATCTGGACCGTTGATCGAAAATCGGACGGCCACGCGCGATGGCCTAGCGCGCGCGCGTCCGATCACGGCCACAAGAATCCAAGCGATCGATCTAAAATCCTACGGCTCAAACTCAACGTTAGCCGAAAGCTCTCTGTTTTTCGTCCGACAACGAAGATCGACAAAAGAACAGAGGCAAAGCCCGACGATGCGCCGGCGACTCGAGCAAAAATAGTGAAATCTAAAGCTACTACGATGATCGCAATAGCATGGAGTACCTTCTGAAGCAAGGAATTGGACAGATATGGACTTACCGGAGCTGGAGATGACAATAACCAATTTCCGGCCGAAAGAGGGGAAAAACCAAATTGATAAGATTCCTGCGGCCAAATGTGAAATTGATTGAGGCTAATGCGCGAGAGATGAGAGTAAGCGGAGGAGCAAGGAAATTGAAAATGGTGCACTTACGAGCTAAAGAAGAAGATCACCCTTGGCGGTGAAAGGGAAAACAGAATTGAGTGCTCTCTGCGCCAAAAGCAAAACCGACAGAGGGTTAATACTCTTGAGAGGCTAAGCAAGCGAGGAAGCAACAGTTCGATGAGAGGGCCAAGAACACCACTTTCACCAAGAACTTGAAGCTTCAACAATGGCGGCCGAGAGCAATATATCACCAAGGAGCTCACTCAGTGCACTAGAAGTGATGCTGAAGCTCAAAGGTGTTCAAAGAATGCTAAGGGAGCAATGAAGAAGCTTATATAGGCCGAGAGGACAAAGGAGGAAGCAATGCAACTTTCGGTCAAAAGCTTGCTGTCCAAACTGGCCGAAGGGATGGGGGCAGGTGCACAGAGGTGAAGACGACTCAGCAATCGGCAAAGACTAGCATTTAATGCTCAAAGGCGTTGGCGAGCGATGGAGGTGACAATGCACTTGTGGTTCTTTATCTTGCACGCCCGTTCTCTGTTGACTTCGGCCGACGCACGTGAGCGAGAGGAAGACGAAAAGAGGACGGCCGTTCGATCCCATAGGATTCCAATCGTGCGGCTATCGCGCTCTGAAACGTTCGGCTATTGAGTTTGGTGGCCCGACCGTTCCATCGCTTGTCGACCTCACGATCAAGATCCAACGTTGGTTATCAGCCGCACCTCTCGGACGGTCCGAACATCCCCTTCCATCGCGGCCGTTGATTTGGATCCTACGGTTCACGTTGCGCGAGGCGTTCGGACGGTCGAACGTTCACGCGATCGTGAGCCGCTCGATGCCGATCCAACGGCGCTGCTTTCCGCGCCCAACGATCGAGCCGATGCGTTTAGTTGACTGAACCAAATCAAGTGGCTCGAGCCCGAGTCTGATCCGAACCCGAGGAACAGTGAAAACCGGTTAGGGTTTGAAATTGAATAACTGATCTTTGGAGGAATTATTTGGGGTAGCAAACAAACTCCAAAATTTATGAAATTTTAACTGGAGATTGCTAACAGTGGGAAGAACCTTATATAAAATTTTCAGAGACTTTTATGCACTGCATTTTTCTCTAAAAATTCCAGAAGGCTATTTTAGGAGTTTGACTAATGTTTGACTTGCCTCAAAAATTATCAAATAATTTCTGAAAATTATGAAATAATTACGAGGTGTTAAACATCTCTCCTAGGTCCAATGAAAATTATTTTGAGGGGTTGGGCACCAGGTTTCCATTGAGGAGATTTATGACTTGAATTTAATTGGGGAAATTTTGAGTTTTAATTTCCACCAATTAAAGGAAAGAGGTTTCAAACACTGTAACAACACATGAGGCAGCAAAAGTTTTAATTTATCCTCATTTTTATTACATTTGAAACATAAACCCAATTTGGGATGTTACACTGGGCATAGAAAATTAAAGGCTACAAGAAAGCAGTTCATGGAAGCCTTAGGTTTGAAGGAGTCAAGGGTGTAAGGATCCATTTGCAGGAACCCTAAACCTTGCTCAAATAGATGAGTTCTATGATCGAATAATCCTCATTCTTGCGGTAAGGTGACAGGACTCCTTCCCTCCCAGTATTATTAACAGATCATGAGATCATCATTCTTCCCGAGTGGGAACAATGATGAAATCCATGGGAGGGCATGGAATGCGATTCAAGACATAATGGAGGCACTCGCCCGATGTCATAGATCTTATTTTCAGAGAGATTGACACCTCCAAGGAGACAAGTCTAAGAGTATTTATTATGCTCCCTACATAATGAGGCTTATCAAGAGCATAATTGAATTCAATACTCCCCGTGACATAGAGCATAAAGAATCTGAGACCGGGGCGCTCCTCCTCCTCGCTCCAGTGCTCCACCGCTCCTCCCGCTCCAGTGGCTCCTCCTCCACCTCCTCGATGATCGGGGACAGGCTCCTTCTCTCAGATTCCTGTGCTCAAGACCACATCCTAGCAGCCGATGCTTAATCTTGGTGAGTGTGGATCAGATTCGCTCATCTCGGGAGGCTTTTCAGTGACTACATTTTCTCGATTGGATGAGTTTGAGGTGATACCACATCCGTGTTTGATGCAATCGCCCTGCTTTCGGATAGATGATCCGAGAGGAAATTTCACCGCCTTCCAAAGAAAGAGCAGCACTCTTTATTATCAACGATCCGGGCGTGGACCTCACCTTCCTCCTTCTTTTGGCGAGGAGATCGGCCTTCGTCCTCTCGGGATCCTCTCTGTGGCAAGAGCTATTTGTTCTATTTAGGTCATTAGACCTTGTATGCAAAAATTGTAATATCTTTTATGACTACTTGGTTGTATGACTCTCATTTTGGCTATGCTATCTTTTGCTACTCTGTGTGAGAACGTGTTTTTTATGTCATGATTTATGTTTGCATGAGATGTGGATGAGATGTGATTATGAATGAATATATTTGTGGATTGATTATATCTTCTTGTCTCCTGTCGTGGATGTCCTCTTTACAAGAGAAATTCATCAAATTTTATAAAAATCTCTCTCAAGCATTGTTCTTTATGTTCTCTCAACATAGTTTGTGAAAATTGTTAAAAAGAGAGGTTATCTCTATTTTTTTTCAAAAGGGGAGGTTAGTTGAATATGTTTCAACTATCATTTCAAATGGTTCTCAATGTTTTGATTTAAAAAGGGAGAATGTTATGATCAATAGGTTTGTAACCTATTCTTGTTTCTCCTCTCATATCTTGAGAACAAAATTCCCCCTTGGTCATATAAGTTCAATTCATACTTTTTGTGACCTACCTCATTGTTTTTGCAAGTGGTATTGATTTGCAAATACTCCTTTTGGCTAAGTTTTGTCTTGTGTTTTTGGGTGATTTATGCCAAAAGGGGGAGAATGTTTTTATCAATATTCTTCATTTGGATGTTTGATTTGTTTAGACATGCCAAAAGAGGGAAAATATATGCATTAGCTGTGTAAAGGGGAAAATGTTTTCATATGCATTTTGCCATATGTATTTTGTTTAATGCTTTATGTTTCACCTCATATGATGCATAGACATAGTTCATTAATTTAAATTCTTATCTTATGTCTATGAATATCCAAATGTTGTTATTGATAATGGATTTGTCATCAATCACCAAAAAGGGGGAGATTGAAAGATCTAGTCCCGCCATTATGAGTTAATGGATTGTTTTGGTGATTAATGACAAATCCAAATATGAGACTAACTCTTTTATCAAGTATTATCTTTGTGTAGTCTCATTTGGATATAAAGGTGAAACACAACGAGGTATGCAATCGACATCTCAATTTATATAATGTTGCATTTCTGGATCCAAAATATAGGATTGAACTCAACCTTAAGTTAAACTTGAATATGTGCATATGACCTCATTACACATTTGTGTATGCACACATTTAGGGGGAGTTTTATCCTATACTTTGTGGTTTCATTAGTATTGATCCATGTTCCATTTTCCACATATATTGGGATCTTTACGTTGAAACAAAACCTTTGAGTATACAACACTTGTGTAGTTCAGATATACTCATGTCATAAGTATATAGAACTTGTGTAGTTCTTGTATACTCATGTTAGAGTATGTATAACTTGTGTAGTTTATATATACTCAATTGTTCTCTCATTTATCTTCATTAAATTTATGAGAATTTAAGTGGTTATCATCAATTACCAAAGAGGGAAAGATTGAGGTATCTTGTCCCACCATTATGAGTTAATGGTATGGTGTGGTAATTAATGATGATCACATTGTGGAACTAACATTTTCCATGAGTTGGATATACGGTTATGTTCGGGATGATGAAGACTTGGGATGATCATGAGTTGATCATCAAGTCAAGAGCTTAGTGTAAATGATGCATCATGAGTTGATGCTTATCAAGAAGAGATAATCATGAGTTGATCATCAAGACAAGAGAAGACCCATCATGTGTTGATGGAGGTCAAGTGAAGGATCGCATCATGTGTTGATGCATGTGAAGACTTCGGGATGGAGAAATCATCATGTGTTGATGGTGTTCAAGACAAGATCCCGAAGTGAAGAAATCATCATGAGTTGATGAGTGTCAAAGTTAAAGACCCGGACTTGAAGTGTTGATGTGCGTCATCAAGCTTCAAGAAGATGCAAGGCAAAGGTATGACTAGCTAGGGCTAAGGATGTGTTCCTAGTCTTTACCGGTCTCGGTGGTTGGTTGATAGACCGGATTGCTAGTATAGGTTGCCGTACTATTAAGAGGGGTCTTAACTAGTAGTTTGAGTTAGTCATGTGTTGATAGCTCATTATATTTGCTCTAGCTCATCTAGGCATGATGCTATTTATTTGCGAATGTGTTTTGCAAATAATCGAGGCTCATGCATAACCCTTGTAACATGTGACTTAAGTTTGCAAATCGTTTTGCAAATGGTGTAAGTCCATGTACCTTATTCCTTGTGATGAGTATTCTAAGGGTTAGCAAATGTGTTTTGTAACCTCTCGAGAATATCATCTTTGAAACCTTGTCGAAAATTGCATTCAAATGGCGAATGTGTTTTGCCATTTGAAGTGGTGCAATTGGCTTTGGCTCGTGGTCTCATTAGGTCGGACGGCAGTAGTCACCGGTCGGACCGGTGGCAAATCGGTCCGACCGGTGTGCTACGGGCGGTCTGACCGGTTTGATTTAATCCGATTTCTTTGTGCGGAAGTTCCGCAGTTGTAAAAATCGGAACTTCCGTGGTGAGGAAGTTCCGGAGTTCGAGCGGAACGGTTTTTCGAGAGCTCCTTTTGGGACTTAGCCAATTTCGACGACGGCGGTCGGACCGGCCAGACGCAGGCGATCGGACCGATATACCGCGGTCCGACCGCCGATGCATGGCGGTCGACCGGGCGAAAAAACGGCTACTTTTCTAGCCGTTGGCGCATAATGCGATCCGACCGGCCATTGGTTGGCGATCGGGCCGCCTACTGGGTCGTTTTGATGGAATCTTCTCCCAACGGCTAGTTTTTGTGTGTGGGCTATATATAGCCACCTTGGCGGTTGGGAGAGGTTCTTTGTGCTATTGTTAAGTGATACACTCATTCTTTGAGCTAAGAGCAAGTCTCTATTCTCTTTTGTGCATGTGTTGCACTTGGTGAGATTAGAGAGCAAACCCTAAGTGCATGTGTTGCCTTAGGTAGTGGATTGTGTATCCACATGAGCGTTGACACTTGATTAGTTCAAGTGAAAGTTCGGATTGTTACTCTTGGTGTTTGCCGACACCTAGGCGGGCGTGGAGGCGTCGTGCTCGGTGACCTTCTCAAGAAGCTTGTGAGAAGGCCCGACGGTTGTGAGTGGTTTGGTGCTCGCCATCTCCGGAGTGGAGGAAGAGCAACCATAGTTGAGCGAGGTGTTGGTTGGTTTGGAACCGGTCCTAGTGTTGGACTTACCTCGAGGTGTGTGCTCATTTGAGGAGCCGGTCCAGCGGGTTGGGCTTACCTCAACGTGGATTAGGGAGACCGCAAGTCTCCGAACACCACGGTAAAACATAAGTGTGTCCATCTTGTTTTTATCTTGTGCTTTACTTTGAGCAATTTACATTCTTGCTTTAATTGCTCATATTGTATTGTGTTCATATTGTCGGTGCACTTAGTTGAGCCTAGTTGATTTAGGTTTTAATTGTGCAAAACCAATTCGCTATTAGCTTCCGCATTTATATATTGGTTTAGCCCGATAAAGTTTTTAAAACCGCCTATTCACCCCCCCTCTAGTCGGCCACCTCGATCTTACAACCACGACCAGCCTATAATCAATAAAACCTACAAGCGAGTGGGTCCAATTGATTAAGGAATCCAGACGGTCCACATGCACTGTTATTTCACGCAGTAATAGTGCTTAAATACCCCATTACCTCTGAAAGATAACTGCCAAACGGCGTGAAGGAGCCACTACGCCGATAATTACTGCCATCATGCGCCCATTACTGGCTTGATTAGGCGCCTCTTCAGCAAGGGAAAACGGCTACTCCTTCACGACTATATAAAGACATCAATCAGAAGGAAAAAGGGGGGATTGAGGCGAAAACATAGCCAATCTAGGACAATCAAGGAGTAAGACAAGTACTGTTCTTTGTAATAGTCTTAGTTTACGCTTGATCGGCGAGAATCTGATCAATAATACACACACACAGGAGTAGGGTTGTTATTCTCCCCGGAGAAGGCCCGAACCTGTATAAAAATCCCATGTCGATCTCTCTGCGTGTTTCATCTCTAGGAGACCCCCCGAATCAAACAATCTTTACGTAAGATCGGTTCTAAAACACCGACAGCTGGCGCCGTCCGTAGGGATCTTCCGGTAATCTCTTGTCAACATACTCTCTTTTTCCAAATCTCATGCACTCATGGCAGGGGAATGGAACGAGGAGAACTGGTTTGACTTGGCAGATTACGCAGACGTCGACATGGATACCGGTTTCGACTACGAGCCGACTGATGCATCCTCTGATGGTGATGTCGCCTCCGGAAATCATTCTCCAGGAGACCATCCCATCAATGGAGTTGAGGAGGGATCCTCATCCCCCACAATGATACGTCCAACAGAGGAGCCAATTCCCTCAAAGGACAAGGGTCAATCCGACCAGAACCGCACTCAGAAGGACTTACAACACGACGAGAGTTTTTCCTCCAAGTGTCCAAGTCCCTCTAAGACGGTCCGACCTGGTGAGACAAGTTCTGAGAGCCACCATTCCAGGACTCCGCCAACATCTGGTGATCCTCTCGCTCAGGATAACTCCAGAGGGAGTGGGATCAAGCATGCTTTTCCTGCAAATTCGACCGTCTCTCCACAGATCTCATTTGCGGATGGAAACAGCTATAACCCAGAGTTCCCCTACCTGGAGGGGGTTACTCCAAGTCGCCATATGGTGTCTCTCGAATACTCCTCAAGCGGGGAGGTCTCGAGCGCAAGTGAGAATCATCAACGGGAGGTCTTCGTCCTTCCTCGGATCGAATCGACCTTATGGAGGCCGAGATAAGAACACTCCCCGAAGATCACGCACTGCGCCCCCTCGTGGTAATGGCAAGAGCATCACCGATGACGGGCAGAACCAATACTCTGATGAGCGTGAGGGAAATCCTCGACATTCTCGCACTCCATTGAGAAGGCCTCAAGGATCTGATGAGGAAGATCTGGAAGCCATCCGACGGAGGAAAATTACAGCCCAGAAGAACCTGCCTGGGCGCGTCCAATATCAGTCGAAAGAGACACAAGAACTCCAGAACATCAGAGACTTGCTCGAAAATCCCACTCAAGAGCTTGCTCGAACGCCAGGGTACGATCTTTTCGCTGAAGAAATTGCGCAAAGGCTTCGAACCGTGATGGCAAGACTGGAAGCACCTCGTCGACATCATTCAGGTAGTCGTAGCAATGCGACTTCCTCAGCTACCAGTCAATCAAACATTTCACCACGTAGAAATAGACACGGCTATAAGTCGTATCGATCCCCTACTCGGAGAAATATATTTCGGTTGACTGATGATCAAGAAGCCCCTCGGAGAGGCGATCGTTCGCCACTTCGACAAGGAAATCCGCAACGGATGGAGTACGAGGAGTATTCCCCTCGTAGGAATGAGACCTACTACAGGACAGGTCAACCTGTCACCGGGTATCGTCGTATACGATCACCTGGCGATAGTAACCCTTCTTTCCTACAAAGGAGACGTTAAGAAGTTATTACCGAATGCCGGGCATTTTCGCCTGACCTTCGAGCTGTTCGCTGGCCACCTCGTTTTCGACCAGTGAACATGGAGAAGTTTGATGGATCTCAAAATCCCATCGAATTTCTTCAAATCTATACAACAGCTGTCCGAGCAGCAGGAGGAGAGCATGTAATGGCAAATTACCTTCCAACTGTGCTTGAAGGATCCGCTCGATCGTGGTTATTAAACCAACCACTCGAGTCGATCTACTCTTGGCAACATCTCTGCGACCTTCTACTGGCGAATTTCCAAGGCACATACAACCGCCCTGGAAAGGAGGATGACTTGCATCGAATGAGACAGAACAACAATGAGACTTTACGCCAATTCATCAAACGCTTTAGTCAGGTTCGTAACTCAATTCCGGAAGTTTCTGACTCATCTGTTATCAGGGCTTTTAAGCAAGGAGTCCGCAGTAGAAGGATAACAGAGGATATTGCTTTGAATCCTCCCAACACTGTTGCCGAGCTCTTCGAAATGGTTGATCGATATGCAACTACTTCTGAGGCGGTCGAGTGGAACAATACTATCGATCGAGAAATCAATACTCCACGAGAGCCAAGTGAAGTTGGTGGAAGAAAGGACAAGAAAGCAAAGAAGTCCAAGAATAAGATAAAGGGTCAAAAACCACAAACCAGTGGTTCCTAGGAGGTCTTGGCTGTAAACGATAAAGAGCCACGAACCACCAAGTCGTACCCTGATCAAGGCAAAGGTAAGCGCCCTAATCGAAAAAAACGACAAACCAAGGTGGTGTCCTTTTCATAAAAAGGAAGGACACGACCTTCGCAACTGCCGGGTTTTCCAAAGAAAGCTCGAGGACTACTACAACGGCAAAACACCACTCCCTACTCTCGAGCAGGTAGGGCATATGAGTGGCCAAAAGTCGTCAGATGATGAAGAGATGCCGTTCCAAGATCCGCAACATACCGTTGAGCACATCTACGGAGGATCATCGACATACGAGTCAAAACGACAACTTAAAGCTGCCGGACGAGAGGTAAACTCTATACATGCTCCTCTCACAATAATTTACGAAGTGGTGGAAGTTACCATTTCTTTTGAGAAGGGTGATCGCCGATTACTTCGAATCGATCAGTCGGTATCCGACAGTGGTGAACCCACCATCAACAATTGTCGGGTCAATCGAGTTTTGGTTGATGGTGGCGGTTCCTGAACATCTTGTTTACAAATGCCACGGACGAGATGCAAGTACCCAGGACAAAGGTAAGACCCGTACGATACTCTTTTCATGGAATTGTACCGGGGTCTTCGGCCAAACCCATTGGTCAAGTTTCTCTTCCTTTAACATTTGGTTCACCAAGTAATTTCAGGACAGAGAAAGTCTCCTTTGATGTGGTCGATTTCGATACGGCATATAACGCCATACTCGGACGACCAAATTTGGCAAAATTCTTAATGGCTACTCATTATGGGTATCAATGTCTTAAGATGCCAGGTTCCAAAGGAGTGATCACAATTCATTGTGACAAGAAGATGGCGTATAACTGCGACCGTTGATCCCTCGAGATGGTTGGTCAAATACCAACTCAAGAAGAAAGTCAGCCTTCGACTAGCAAGTCGAAGCCTAAAGCTGCATCTAAGCCGAACGACCAAGTCAAGGAGGTTCCTCTGGACGCAGAGGAGCCCTCGAAGACTGTTCGCATCGGGGAGACTTCCGACCCCAAATAGGAAGACGCCCTCATCACCTTCCTCCGAGCTAACGCAGATCTCTTCGTGTGGCAAGCATCCGATATGCCCGGAGTCCCCAGGGAGGTGATCGAGCACAGGCTAGCTTTACGGCCTGATAAAGTACCCGTAAAACAAAAATTACGGATATTTGCCCCTGATCGACGAGATGCTATTAAATTAGAATTGGATAAGCTACTTAAAGCAGGATTTATAAGAGAAGTCAACCACCCAGAGTGGTTGGCTAACCCTGTAATGGTTAGGAAGTCAAACGACAAATGGCGTATGTGTCGGACCCCCGGGTGTCACACAACCCCGAGACCCTCTGCGCATACCAAGCTAGTCCCATGATCAGTAGCTAGCTCGTACAGTTGTAACAATGATGTTATCATAACCATTCAACAACGAACTAATGAAGTAGACAAAGTAATATTAATTAAAACAGCAAAGACCTTATGGTCAAGGTTCTTACAAAAGTCGCCTCACAGGGCTTAGCAACCACAGAGTATCTGGCAGCGGAAATCTCAAAATACGTGGAGCCCAATCGACATGCCCACAGGCAATCGAGTGGAGGACGTGACCTAGTTCGCGAAGCCTTCAAAGTAGCCTTCCTCATAATACTCAACATGTCCTGATTCTTCTGCTGGGACTGATCAACAAAGGGCATAAAGCCGTGAGTACATAAAGTACTCAGCAAGTCGTAGAGAAATGTATCCACGTAGTATTCATGTCAGGCTTAAGCAAGGATGGCTTTATGGTTAATTTGCAGAAAGCAAGTTTACCAGTTAATACAATAATTAGATTGCAAAGCAGGATTTTAAAAGAATAATACATAGATAACCAAGTTCTTTTGAATCAAACAGTGAACATCCCGTTCACTTCCCCAACCATTCCAACCAAACCTTTCCATCGAACCAAAACCACATTTTTGAAAATGCTACCCCTTGCGCGAAATCACCAGGCATGTCCGTAACCGGGGACATGGCTATTCGAATAGATTTTAACACTCTGCAGAGGTTGTACAGCTTTACCCACAAGAGATAAATCACTTGTAATGTCCGTCTGACGCACTTCCGAGGGTGTGCGACTAAGTGATTATCACAAGGCCTTTACAAAGTTCCATTTTGCCTCGATTCTGCCCGCTAAGGTTTCGCCATCACAGCCCCCTCTTGCGCCATTAAACCACCACAACAGAACCGACTCAAAATTTTCCCAATTAGTTGGCCAGGTCCGTCCCATACCAGACTTATGGTTGCACGAGGTGACCCAGAGCAATGACTTGCAAAGTTAAGTCCTTAGTTGGCAGCTTAGACAAGACTACCACAACCCAATGTGCATCACACACCCACCTTCACTCCCTACCACAAGCCCGAGCATAAATCATTTTTGTTCATTCCCGACCAGATGGCAATCCCTGCCATGGCACAACATCTTTTAATAAAAGTGGCCTCACACCACCGTTCCATAGTTCCATTAGTCAAATTTCATTAATCATTGAACATGTGATCGCAAGTCTCACGGGTAACTAAAGCAAGACTAAGCAAATATACGCACCCAAATTGGTAATACAATTATGTCCAACTAGTATTAACCATCCTATGGTGTCCAAGGATATATATCAATCAAGGAGACATTTCATTTTCAATTCATCAAGGAGGCATAATGGCAATTTGGTAATTATCTACTCCCAAAATCATTTTTAATAAAACTAGCCATGCATGATATTTTAATACAATATACATTTGTAAAATGGGTTCAACATGGTCAAAGGCCTACGACTTGCCTTCGTTGACGAGGAGCGGTCTTGATCGTTGGGTCAAGAAATCTTAAAGCGCCTAATCTACACGCGAGAATAGCAACAATAAATAAAACAGCACCAAATGAACTCCAAAAATTACAAAACCAGAACCAAATGAAAGGGGCTGAATTTATATGAATATAGAAATTTGGATCACCCAAATCGGAGTTCGGATGTGAAAGTTATGGCCAAAAGAAGTTGGAAAATCACATGAAATAATAGAATTGGATTTTTCTGATTTTCCGAATTAATTTTCAACTGAAAATTCCCATTTACATCGTCGGCGCTATGCAAGCAAGACACGCCGTTGCCACGTCGGCGAAGGGATCGACGCGGCTTACCGGCGGCCACGTGGCGCCACGCAGTAGAGAGCGAAAGAGAGAAAGAGAGAGAGAGAGAGAGAGAGAGAGAAGCGGCGGCGACCGGAGCTGAGGGAGACGGCGGCGACGGCGAAGGAGAAGAGGGGAGGCGGGCGAAGGCGGCCGAGAGGGAGGAAGGAGAGAGGAGAGAGGGGAGAAAAGCGGCGGCTTATAGGGCGGAGGACCACAGGCGAAGGGGCGGGAGCAGAGCGGGCGGAGGCGGGACAGGACGGATGGGGCGGCGCGGCGCGGCGAGGCGGGACGGACGGGCAGAGCGCGGAACCGAGGCGGCGGGATTCGTGGCGGCAGGCAGAGAGAGAGAAGCGCGCGCGTGGAGAAGACGAGCGGGCGCCGTCCGATTTTGATCGGACGATGGGGAGGAAGGGAGGCACGGGCGACGGAGCGTCGTCCGATTTTAATCGAACGACGGAGAAGAGAGGGAAGCATGAGCGAAGCGATGGCGTCGGATCGCGATCGGACGGCCAGCAGCAAAGGAGCGACGTGGCGAAGCGAGGAGCGACCGATGGGGATCGAGGCGCTTGCGAGAGGGGGAGAGGCGGGCGCGGAGGAGCGGGCCGAAAAACGATGGTGGGCGGTGGGGTTTCGGCCCACCAACAGTTGAAGGATTTTTAATTGATTTTTGATTTTCAGAAATACAAACAATTAAAAAGGCTTTTTAGGAAATATCAAATAGAGTCAAAATATTCTAGAAAAATTCACAGAAATTCCTTGAATTATTCTGGACTTAATAAAAATACTTTCAACTTTAATTTTTCGTTTTCTTTTACAAATAAATTAATTTTCCATTTCGGGTAAAATGAAAATCAATTTCTAAAATCCAATAAATCCAAGAAAACACCTAAAATAATAATTTTGATTTTAAATTCCAGAAAACTCAATTAAACCAACTTTAATTTAATTGAAGTTTGATTAATTCATATTAAACTGCAAATGGATTCTGAAATTTTAAAATTAAGCTTTTGGTAAAACGAAGCAAATGGTTCTCTTTTAAAATTTTCAAAAACTCCGAAAAAGCGGGACGCTACAGTATGTGCGTAGACTTCACTGATCTTAATAAAGCTTGTCCAAAAGATGATTTTTCTTTACCTCGTATCGATCAGTTGGTTGATTCTACTGCAGGTTGTGAAATATTAAGTTTTTAGATGCATATTACGATACCACGGATCAATATGTGTCTAAACGATGAAGAAAAGACCGCATTCATTACACCGTTTGGTACCTTTTGCTATGTCAAAATGCCATTTGGTCTAAAGAATGCCGGTGCTTCTTTTCAACGCTTGATGCAATCGACTTTTTCATCTCAATTAGGCCAGAATCTGGAAGCCTATGTTGATGATCTAGTCGTAAAAAGCATTAAGAAATTTAATCATATCACTGACCTACAAGAAACATTCGACAACCTCGAAAGCCGCTTAAAACTTAATCCAGAAGTGTGTATTCGGAGTTTCTTCAGGAAAATTGCTTGGATTCCTAGTATCCGTACGAGGAATCGAAGAAAATCCTGAGAAAATAAAGGCCATTCTCCAAATACGCGCTCCGACCACAAAAAAGGAAGTCCAAAAACTCACTGGGTGCATGGCGGCTGTAAGTCGTTTCATCGCACGACTAGGAGAAAAAAGACTGCCTTTCTTTAAACTTCTCGGAGACATTAAGGTTTTGAGTGGTGAGCGAGGCAAACGCGCCTTCGAGGATGTCAAGAGGTACCTTTTGAGTGCTCTGCTTACGTTTCTCCAAAACCGGAAGAGACGCCTTAATTTACCTAGCCGCCACGCCACGCGCGATAAGCGCGATCTTGGTCGTAGAACGTGGCGCATAACGACCGATTTACTCGTCGGCGATGTTTTACACGGCCTAAGGAGCGTTACCCGTGTCCGAAACTTCTATATGCCCTCCTCATGTCTTGAGAAAATGCGGCATTATTTTGAGCGCACAAACTAGTTGTGCGCGTCCTCGAGTTTCCTTTGGGAGCGATCCTCCATAATAAGGAAACAATGGGCGCATGGCAAAATGGTCGATCGAACTTGGGGAGTTCGACCTCCATTCGTGTCGACGGGCATAAAATCCCGGATCTTGGCGGACTTTGTCGCCGAATGGACAAATCTGAACATGCTCGGGATCCCGATCTGATTCCCGACCGGTGGATGATGTACTTTGACGGGTCACTTACTTTAAGTGGCTCGGGGTGGGTAGTCTGGTATCTCCTAGGAGAGACCTTAAAGTATGCCATACAATTAAACTTTCGGGCCACTAACAATGTGGCGAGTACGAAGGTTTGCTAGCTAGCATACAGTGCGAAAGCACTCTCGATTAAATCGACTACTCGTGAGAGGAGACTCTCAACTAGTCGTGAATCAAGTCGGAAAGAGTACCAGTGCTCTAACTTGACAATGTCTCGGTACTTATCGGAGGTACGTAAGCTAGAAAAGCATTTTTTAGGTTTCGTGGTACAATTCATCCCTCGAAAAGGATAATTTCCTCGCATACCAACTTGCTCGAATGGCTTCTTCCGATCTGCGGTTGCCAAAGGAGTTTTCTTGGAGCAACTCAAAAGCCGCCTCTCAGTCGAAGAACCGAGACACCTCCTATTGAGATGGCCTCACTAGATTACGAGGATACGGATGATTCCCATCTACGAGTATTTTCACAAGGGTTCCGTACCCGAGAATGATCTTGAGGCAGATCGTTTATCCCGAAAAGCCAAAATGTATACTTTGGTCGAAGGAGTCCTCTACAAAAGAGGAACCCAAGGGGTACTCATGCGATGCATTCCATAAAACGAAGGACTAACACTCCTTCATGATATACACATGGCATCTGTGGGACACATGCTTCCTCTGAGCAGCTGGTCTGTAAGGCCTTTCGACAAGGTTTCTCTTGCCAACAGACTCATGCGATGCTAAAGAGGTGGTTAAAAGTGTGTCCCATGCCGGTTTCATGGTGAGATGATACACCAACCATTTCAAGCATTACAAACAATACCTCTTTCTTGGCCTTTTGCGACCTGGGGTCTCGATATCTTAGGACCGTTTCCCAAAGCTCCAGGAGGTTTTGAATTCCTTTTTGTGGCTATTGACACGTTCACAAAATGTATCGGCGAACACATGAATCGGGATAACAGCGAAGCAAACAAAAGGTTCATGATGAGATCGTAATTAGCCGATTTGGAGTTAAAGTCGGATAATTACGCACAATAACAAACAATTTGCAAGTGCAAAATTTCAGGAATTTTGCAACGAGTTGGGCACCAAGTTATGTTATGCTTCTGTTGCACATACCCAAAGCAACGGGGCGGTCGAATGTGCAAACGGCCAAATAATGCGAAGAATTAAAACCCGAGTCTTCGACCAGCTCGTTAAGCGCTCGGGGGCTTGGGTACAAGAATTACCTTCCGTATTATGGGCGGTTAAATGCGACCACCAATCGGCGACGGGAGAAACACCATTTTTTCTAGTGTTCGGAGCCGAAGCCATACTTCCTCCGGAGCTAAAATTGCGGTCGACACGAGTTGAAACCTTCAACAACTCCGACCAGGAACAACTTCGAGCATATGACATTAACCTACTCGAAGAAAGGAGAAACCTAGCCTTAATCCGTTCAGCAGTCTACCAACAAACTCTGTGCAGATACTACGATCTTAAGGTCCAGCCTCGCAGCCTTGCTGTAGGTGACTTGGTATTGAGGCTCTGCCAATCCAAGTCTAATCGGAACAAACTTTCTCCCAAGTAGGAAGGTCCTTACACAGTGGTCGAAGTTACTCGGCCAGGGTCGGTACGACTAGCAATGGAAGACGGACAGGTTCTCTCAAATTCTTGGAACATCGACCAGTTACGCAAATTCTATGTGTGACCAACCTCTCAGGCAATAAAGGTCCAGGTTCCTTCTACCTCTTTTGTCTTATTCCTTGAGTAGTGCTTTTATAATCTTTCGACTATGATCCAAAAGCACCCAGTTCTCTTTACATTGGTCGAAAGGCGAGTAACATCATCTAGTCGAAACCTCTCCTCTCTGCACGTGGTCCTGCCCACTAGAAGGAACTTTCTAGCATCGACTCGTTACTCACTTTTGTTGCCAACACAGAGAGCTCGGGTTCTATCTAGTCGAAATATTCTCAAAGCCAACTCTTTCCATCTTAGTTTATTTTTTCAGTAATTTCAAAAAATATTCTTAGTAGAGTGCACTTTTTTATATTTATTCGACCACCTTTGGTGTACTCGTTTCGTTTTAACTGGTCGAAGGAAGAGACACACCTAGTCGAAGTCTTTCCTCTCTGCACGTGGTCCTGCCCACTAGAAGGAACTTCCTAGCGTTGCCCAGTCTCCTACTTTTGCTACTAGAAAAGACTTATCGAGTCCATCAGAAAAGGGCGAATGAATTATTAAAGTCCTCTAGACGTTTCTTTAACTCAAGTTGCTGTTTTTGGTTTGATTAAACTAGTCGGAGATGGTAACATCACCTAGTCGAAGCATTTTCGCTCTGCACGTGGTCCTGCCCACTAGAAGGAACTTCCTAGTGTCGAGTCGTTTCTACTCTTTCGACCAGTGCTCGACAACCATAACAAAAGTTATAAGTTAAACAAACCTCTCTCTATTTTCAGAAACCCTATTTCACTCACTATTTACTTATATTGTCTAAACAAGCTAAGCAAATAATCGGGGGCTAGGATAAAGTAATTAATTTTACTTCAATTCTTAGTCTTTCATTCGTTAATTATCTTTTGAGTTACTAACTACTCGACAAGATGATTTGCAGGAAACAAGATGGCCTAAGATAAAGTTATTAACTTAACTTCAGTTCTTGGTCTTTCATTCGTTAATTATCTTTTGGCTTGCTAACTACTCGACAAGATGATTTGCAGGAAACAAGATGGATCCTATATTTTTCATCAACAGAAACTGTCTGCCTTACAAAGTCGTTACAAATTACTCTGAAGAGGGAGAGCCCAATTGCATTTCCTCCGCCACCTTTTTGCCAACTGATTGCATTTCCTCAATCAGACGACTTGCCTCTGATTCAGGGCAGTCGAAGTCGGCTTCGATTGGTTGCACGTTAAGGCGGGGGTCATGAGCTTTAAGTTTCGCCAAAGCGTAACTTACTGCAGCTTCGACTGCCTCCCTTATGGATTCAGCTTGGTTAGCCTTTAGAGTGGTCACCATTTCTTGCAAAGTCCCGACTTGTTCCCCAACGGTACTTATGTGAGCATCTATTGTATCATCTCGAGGAGTTTTTCCCTCAGTACGTAGCTCACCAAGTACATTGTTCAGGAGTGTGATGTTGCCTTGAAGATTAGTCTTCATTGATTCCATCTCCTGTTGGGTACGAGTTGAAGCCTCGCGAAGCTTTTTATTTTCGACCACTTGTTCTGAAAAGAATAAAACCGGTCAAACAAAAATAAACTTCTAGATGAAGATAACACAAATATAATTATAGGTAAAAGCATTTCTTACCGACTAGTCGAGAATCCAACTTCTTGACTTCTTCTCCATGGGAAGTAATGGTTTCAGCATGCTTTTTCTCCCATGTTCTAATGTCCTCCGCATTCTTCTTAGCAATGCGGACGAACTCGTTATAGATCAGAGTCTTTTCATTGATTTCAGTCTCGAGGCTTCTCAGTTCGGCAGCAATTTCTGAAAAAGAAATTAGCATTAGAAAAGGAAAAATACTCGAAAAGGACGACAGGTAAAGAATTGCTTACCTGTTACTCGAGTTTTCAGTCCCTCGAGTTCTTGATCCTTATTTTTGGAAATACGAGAAAACTCCTGAATGACCAAAGCTTTTTCTCCAACTTCGGTCCGGAGCTTCTTCATTTCATCTTCTTTTTCTGGAAAAGAAATGAGAGTTGGGCAAAGATCAAAGACAAAAGCAGTCTTAAGTTCAGCACTTACTGTTTATTCTTTCCTGCAATTTTCTAGTTGCAGAGATGGCTTCTCGAAGTTTCTTCGAGAGGTCTATTACTTCCTCCCTCAGCTTTTTCGACTCCTCTTTTTCATAATCAAGAGAGTCAGCCAGGGTCTTTGCGTCACTTTTTAACCTACAAAGGATAAAAGTGGATATAAACATCAGTCGATCGGTTGTAAGTTCTTCTATAAACCACTGACCTAGTCGTAAGTTTTTCTACGACAAAGCCTTTGGCAGTAAGCTCTTTACGACCACTGACCTAGTCGTAAGTCTTTCTACGACAAGGTCTCTGGTCGTAAGTTCTTTACGACCAATACCTTGTCATGAGTTTTTCCATGACAAATCTCCTAAGCACTATATAAATAGTCAAATCGAAAATGACTATGAATAACAGTGATTTACCATCTCTCTGCCTGTATGCAGAGTTCTTCCTTTTCTTGTCGTAGCTCTAAAAGTTGTCGATGATACTCACCAACAACAGCAATTTGCTCTAGAGCTTTCTGCAAAAAGAAGACAGTGAGAAGAAAGGGAAAGTCACATATATAAGTATCCTAAAAATACTTACATTCATGGTCGACCTAGCAAAGGTCGAGTACACGACTCAGGTTACTGCGACTTGTCTATCCTCGCGACTTGATCCCACCACACCTTCTCAAGACGCTCATTGTCGAAGGTGTTCCCTCTATTGGGAATATCATTGGGATGGGGGACTCGGTCGCGAGATCTAAAAGCAGAAGACCTTACGACTGAAGCAGGACCAAAGAAGTCAGCACAGAAGTTGAAATATTCTTCTTCTTCTGATTCTGTAGCTGTAGCTTCTCTTTGGATACTGGAAGGAATGCCTGCCACAACTTCCTTTCCAGCGCGGTGTACAGGCTCGTCACCGCCTTGACCAGAGGCTTCTACAGCTGCCTCTGTTGTAACTATGACCTCAGTAGTCGTAGCTGCCATTTCAACGGCTGTAGCCACTACTTCAGTGGGCGCAGCCGCTACCTCATCGATCGTAGCTACAACCTCAGCGGTTGTAGGAACCATTTTTGGAGTCACAACTTCATCGGCCACCTGGGCCAAGGATGATCCTTCGACCACCTCCATTGTTACCTCTCCAGTGACTGAAGGGGTGGCAATGGGCTTCTCAACGGAAGCATTCCCGGGGGCTGAAGGAGTCGGACTAAAATAAAGAAAAAACAAATCAGGTTGTGAAAAGGAAAAAGGTAAATGTTGTTCTTACACTTTAGTACATTTCACATACCTCTGCACCTGGTCTTAACCAGAATTTAGGAGCAATCCTCCCAGCGGAGGACTTCTTCTTCTCTCGACCACGTCCGAGTCGAGGTTCAAGTGAGCCCGGCTACGACCACGTCAGTCGTAGAGTTTGAACAGAACCATATCTCGGTCTCTGATTCTCGGATGGCGAGATCGGTCTTGACCACTCCAAAAGCAGCACTACCCTCGATTGCGGTGTCTTTGGAGCAACATCGTCCTTCACAAAAGACATAAAATCTTTCGGATCTCCTTTTCCGGTTGCTTAACAAAACTAGGAGTGGCGGCAAGCTGCGAAGATTTCTTGTCATAGTAGAAGGGTACCTTAGCCCTGCGAGGTTTGCGCTTAAAAGATTTAGCCGCTTCAACCTCCTCGGCCTCGATAGTTGCAGCCTCGAACTTGCTCCTGCCTTGTCGGCGGATGTTGCAAGTCGACGTCTCTTAGATGGAGGAGCTGAGCCTTTGTCTTTCGAGAACCCTGCGCCAATGGTCATCAGTGCGACTTCCTCGTCGTCCTGACGATTTTCCATGCCTACTTTACGTAAAGCAAAGCAGAAAAGAAGAATTACTAACGATCGTAAGTTTTCTCGACCCGGTGCCAAGTCATAAGTTTTTCTCGACACTTTCTTGATCGTAAGATATTCTCGATCACCACTAGTCGTAAGTTCTTCTCGACTATAAAGTCCTAAAGAAAAATCAACTTTTGATTACCTTTAGGCGCTCTATCTTTTCATCTGCGGGCAAAGCCGCAATGATTGAGGAACCGCCACTCGGTGGCGGAGACTTCTCACGAGATGAGCTTGACTCTAGCGTCAATCTCGCCTTGTGAAGATGCGTAAGCAGATAAGAATATTAGACAATGTTGAGAAAGACCAAGCCAGAGCTAAGTCGGAAGTTCACTTACCCTCGTCGTAGTCCCCGGGTCTCCTCTCCCCGAGTACCTCCACATAGGAGATGCTCGTTTCTTCAAAGGACTAATTAATTTGTGATGAAATCTTTCACCACATGCCACCGGTCGACCCTTCTTCTTTCAAGTCATTGATGGCTTGAATATAGGGGGCAATCCGCTAATATCTTCAGTCGAATCCCATGAAGATTTCTTCTCGTGACCTTCCCCACGAAAGAGAGGTCATCTTCGAGGTGACTTTCGGTAAAACCACCTCTTTCTCCATCCCGACCATGAAGACCGAGTGAAACTCGAATATACTCCCTCGACTTCAAGTCGTGGAGCTTGAACCGCAACTTCCGGCAATTCGGTTTGTCGAGCCATCCGTAGTAATATTGGAAAAGCTCGAGGTCATGGAATCCCCAAATCGCCTCGCACAGTACACGAAGACACTCGGCATGGTAATGGAATTAGGACCTAGGTTCACTAATTCCACCCCAAGTGCTCGAGTACCCTTTGAAGAAAGGGTGAAGCGAGCGATCGGAGGCCGCACTCACAGTATGCTTGGAAGACGGGGATTTGCCCATTTTCCCCCGACGGCCAGTGCTGCCCAATAGCCGGAATCCATTTCACCAGAGCCTTCTCTGGAATCTTCTCGGCGTCGACCAAGACATTGATCTTCGCCGCGTCCATCTCCGACTCTTCCCATTCAGAAACTTTCTTGGCCATTTCTCTCGGAAATAAGAAGTTTTGGATTGAGAAAAGATTGCTAGAGAAGGCACGATTGGGTTGACGGCGGAGAAGACGAAACCTAGTCGAAGGCTGAGAAGACAAAAAGAACAGTGGGAGCGATTTGGGAAAAAAGTAAGAATCCAAGTCTAACTCCCGGTGAGTTTTATAATCGCACGGTTGGGCCTAACCGATGGAAATCCAAGGGTCGCCACCGCCTAGGGAACCGCCTCATCGGACAGGTCTGTGAGAGTCGGTTGCAATTCCTAGATGGTCTGTTCGAGAAAGTTAGGTTCGTTTTGTCACCTCAAAGCAAAATTACTTTCTTGACCAAGTCTTTCTGGTCGAATGAAATATCAATCGGAAAGGATTTTCTTCAGATCGCCCTACTACGACCACTTCATAGTCGTAGGGGTGTTTACGACTATTTGATGATCGTAAGCAACCTTCTTGACCAAGCACATTCCTGGTCAAAATAGCGCTCAAATGTCGAAGAGTTTTTCCTTCGACCATTATTCTGCGACATTTTCATAGTCGTAAGACCATTTGCAAATCCTTCACCAAGTAAGTTACTTTCACTTCAAGCTGGGGGGCTAGATGACGAGGATCTGATAATCCTCATTTTATCTTTATCTATAATTCTTATTATGGGTAAATATGACGTCACATAGTCCCCAGAAGTATCCCTTATATTTACAAGGGAGAGGCCTACCAAGTGATTGTAAGTTCTCCTACAGTCACCCCCACAGTCGTAGGTCTTACTACGACTATGTCATGGTCGTAAGTTCTTCTACAACCACTACCTAGTCGTAAGTCCTTCTACGACCATTACCAGTTGTAAGTTCTACTACAACTTGTAACTAGTCGTAAGTCCTTCTACGACCATTACCCAGTCGTAAGTTCTACTACGACCTGTACCTAGTCGTAAGTCCTTCTACGACTATTGTCCAGTCGTAAGTTCTGCTACGACCTGTACCTAGTCGTAAGTCCTTCTACGACCAAGTCAACCACGACCAGCCTATAATCAATAAAACCTACAAGCGAGTGGGTCCAATTGATTAAGGAATCCAGACGGTCCACATGCACTGTTATTTCACGCAGTAATAGTGCTTAAATACCCCATTACCTCCGAAGATAAGCGCCAAGCGGCGTGAAGGAGCCACTCGCCGATAATTCGCCATCATCGCCCATTCTTGGCTTGATTAGGCGCCTCTTCAGCAGGGGAAAACGGCTACTCCTTCACGACTATATAAAGACATCAATCAGAAGGAAAAATGGGGGGATTGAGGCGAAAATATAGCCAATCTAGGACAATCAAGGAGTAAGACAAGTACTGTTCTTTGTAATAGTCTTAGTTTCTGGCTTGATCGCTGAGAATACAGTCAATACCACACACATACACAGGAGTAGGGTTGTTATTCTCCCCGAAGAAGGCCCGAACCTGTATAAAAATCCCGTGTCGATCTCTCTGCGTGATTTCATCTCTAGGAGACCCCCCGAATCAAACAATCTTTACGTAAGATCGGTTCTAAAACACCGACAGTACGATTCTTCGATTAGAGTTGTGATTTTAACAACCTTGGTACAATAGATAACTACTAAAGAACTAGGACAAGCAGACTGTCGGAGCCACGCAGGGCCGATCCCCAAATTTTTAAAAAATCATGTATATGATAGACATATTACGTATATATACACATACATGGTCTAAATTCCAACATTTGCACCCCTCTAGTGTTTTCATTGTATATTCACTAAGTATAGTAGCAGTCCACGCGAGCACGCGGCTCAATATAGGTAGGAATAGCATCGGTGATCGATACTTGAATAATTGCTTAGTTATATTTATTGAGTGCGAGTTTTTTTTCTACAAGGTAGTAGTAGTGATGATGTAATCAACCGTTTTCAAGGCACGAAGAAAAGTTGTGTGAAATTGTAATTTTTTTCTAAAATATTTGTAATTTTAGTTGCAGTCTAAATAATATATGTAATTTGTTATATTTAAACAATTGAACTTTCATGTACTTTGAGCTTTCATGTTGGCACCCCCAATTACCGGCATCCTAAATCCGCCACTGGAGCCACGCCGGCCCAGCTAGCGGCTAGGTATAGAGGTACATTACAAATCCTGACACAAGGGACCCGGCCGAACAGGATTCCACCAAATAGGCATCGTCATCGCCATTCTCCCGGCCGGCGCGTGCTGCCGTGTACGTTTAACCCGCGCGGCGCGACGACACGGACGCGCGCGTGCAACTCCAAGTTCCACGCTGACCTGCTGTGATTACATGAGCAAACCTGGAATGGCGTGCCAGACACTAGCTAGGTCGTGTGCTGATGTAGGCATGTCCGAATTCGAGGTTTAATCCCCGATCTAATCCAAAATCGGCTTTCTACAAAGTTCTAATTGGTTCCGATTGGACACTAATCGTGCGAATTGATTGAGCTCTAATCGCATGGATTGTGCTTGTACAAATGTTCAACCTGGAAACTTACAAGAAAAATGACGCGAAATGCTAACGCCAAAAAGAATGTTGCTTGCTTGCTGCAAATGTCATTAGCTGAATTGAAAAAAAAAAAAAAAGGAAAACCCATAAGATATACAGTAGTATTCTACTAAGCATGAATCTCGGTCACTAGCTACCATCCTGCCAAGTTTTTCCTTCATCTGACCTTCATGATCGAGGCCATCTGACCTTAACGGAAATGATCCTAAAGCTCTCAATGCAGATCTACAGTATTTGTATTAGGAGACGACGAAAAATAAAAAGTAAAAATACAATATTTTGCTACGTTATGTGTCGACGGTATTGCCGCAGTATCCTCTGCATTGCAACTGGGATCCGGATCCCTATTCTAACCAGTGGAATGACACAGTTGTTCATCACGTCGGTTGCATTGACGTCATCTTGTAGCATTGTGGGATCAACAACAACATAAATATTCTTTGGAAATGATCTACGAACAAATTCGTGCAAGCTTGTACCATCATTATTTTTTTTTCATCAGTTGGACTACACCCTGTTATCATTTGTAACAAAAGCACCACAAAACTATAGACATCGCCCTTGGTTGATATCTCTTCGCTCATGCCATGCTCTGCATTTACATTTATAAACGTAACAAAATTAGAATAGACACAATTTGTACAATTATCAATGAACAAACGGAACCAGCATCCTACAAAATAAGCTTATCTCACCTGGTGGGATGAATCCGATAGATACTTGAACTATCTTGATGTGGATTTTATGTTGTGTATATAAATCTTGCTAGGCCAAAGTGGCTGACCATTGTCCATTACTAGGATTGGATCTTACCATTGTTCATTAGTTCTGAACACGGGAGGGGGTGAAGTGAGGAGGTCAATGAGATTTTTTTTCATTTTTTTATTAATCAAAATTTAAAGAGGTGGTTTTTCAGAAATAGGAGGAGATAATTCAAAGGATGTCTAATCATATATATTCCTTAGATAGGTGGAATGTGGTCTGGCTATTTTAAGACAATACTTAAGAGGCTGGGGTGCCAATTTGAATGACAAGTTTAGAATTGAGATGAAGAGCCGTCTCGAAGTCTCGAATAATTTGGATCTGAAAGCATAAATGGAAGGTTTAAGTGCTGATGAATGAATAGAAATGTAAGCGATGAAAGTAACGCTATATTTGATTGTTAAAATCAGAGTACATGAGTTACACATATATAGATTACAACTATCATGTGAACGCGTACAGTTATTATGTGAACGCGTACAACTATCATGTGAACTCATGATCCCTCAGAAGAGAAAGCGTCATGCATGTAGGAAGCCGAGGCACCATCCTGTCTAACACGCCCTCGCAGTCGGAATGTTGTCAAGGTGGACATTCAGACTGGACCTAACTTCGGTGAAGACGGAAGTCTCGCGGACGACGGTCTGGTGATGATGATACGGCGTGATGACGACGGTAGACAGGGCGCTCGGAAGGTCGTGGAGGGAGGGCCGTGTCGACGAGCTCGCCGCGTCACGTCACGACGTCATCGGAAGAGAGGAGGTGCCGGAGAGGTCGAAGCCGAGGCGGTGAAGTCTGGAGCCAAGGAACGTTGACAGGTCGACGGGGCGACGCAAACCGATCTATAATAGAAAAAAATAGAGAAAAACCTGATTTGAAGATAACCGGGGAAAACTCTAATTGGTAGCCGATCGGATGATCGGTGACACGACTTGAACTATGGATTGTGCAGCCCCCGGGAGAGATCATGGAGATGAGATCATCTCCCAGGGGCAGCGTGGCGAAAGCTGTGGAGGCGGCGGCTCAGGAGCGGCACCGCTTTGATACCATGTAAGCGAGGAAAACAACACTATCTTTGATTGTTAAAATCAGAATACATGAGTTACGCATATATAGATTACAACTATCATGTGAATGCATACAGTTATCATATTACAGCTATCATGTGAATGCGTACAGTTATCAAGTGAACGTATACAGTTATCATGTGAACGCATACAGTTATCATGTGAACGCGTACAACTATCATGTGAACGCGTGTTCCCTCGGAAGAGAAGGCGCCATGCATGTAGGAAGTCGAGACACCATCTTGTCTAACAAGAACATGACGGGGGAAGTTTTACTGAAGAAGCTGATATTAGAGACCATATTTACATGTTTTATAAAGATCTCTTTGGTAAAGATAGTGGCCTTAAGGTGGATATTGCCACAGACTTCTGGGAGGACAAACACATGATTTCTGAGGAAGACAATATTAGTTTAGATAAATTTAGTTTAGTTCAAAAATTTACTGATGATGAAGTCTGGAAGGTTATTAAAGGGTTAAGTAGTGACTCAGTTCCTAGCCCTAATGGTTTTCCCTTCTGTTTTTATAAGTCTTTCTAGGGGGTGTATTAAGCATTCTTTTATGAAGCCCATTTGTGATTTTTTTTGAGGGGCAACTTGATTTGAAAAGGTTAAATTTTGGGGTTATTATATTGGTGCCAAAGATCAAGGAGGCTAATACCATTAAGCAATTCAAGCCAATTTGTTTATTGAATGTTAGTTTCAAAATTATTACCAAATTATTGGCTGTCAGATTGGGGGATGTGGATCATAATATTATAAATGAGAGCCAAATTGCTTTTATCATAGGAAGAAATATTTTAGATAGGGTGGTATCTCTTTATGAGATTTTACATGAGCTGAGGGCTATCAAAGAGAATGGAGTAATTCTTAAACTAGATTTTGAGAAAGCCGGTTCTGGACGCTAGTATGAGTGTGCATTTTTTTACTGAAACGAAAACCGAATCGAACCGAACCAAATTAACCATAAAAATTCGGTTTACTCAGTAGTTTTCGGTGATCGGAATGGTTTTTTTCCTGGCCCTAGAAAACCAACATGACCGATTTACTAGTGGCCCACTAAGAGTCTCCAGCTCCAAGGCCCAAGACCCAAGGTGGCAAGGCCCATTCACCACCCAACCGAGCCTCCTTGGCCTCCGGAGAACCACCCGTGACTCTCTCGTTCTTCCATTCGCACGCCACAACAGCCACCAGCCAGATCCCAAATTCCCAATCCCTAGCTAACGCCTGCCTCCTCCCGTTCCCCGCCGGCCACCGCCACCGCCGCAGCTGCCACCCGCCCCCCACCGCCGCGGCGCAGCTGCTACGTTCCCGACCGGCGCAGCGTGGCAGGGCCGCCCTCGCATATGGGGACGCCGCAGACGCGGAGGAACAGCGTGGACGTGCCGCGACGGCTGCCGACCTACTCGTCGGTGGGCTGTGACGAGGACGGCCTGTTTTGCCGGTACTCGACGACGGGGGAGCCAAGTGGAAGGAGGAGGAGATGGTGAATACACGGTGGCCAACGGTCTGGCCCATCGAGGACTTCCGGCTGAGTGTCGAGGAGTTCGTGTCACCGCTGGACATCCTGGCAAGCCGCGTGCGCGCGGTCCGCCGCCTCCACGAGCTGCTCACCACCAAGTTCCCGCCGGGGACATTCCCAGTGAAGTTAAACGCTCAATATGCTCTCCGACTCACGCAACAACACAAATTCATGTACTATTTACGCTGAAGCAACTTCGTTAGTTTCAGTGTTTGTGCAAATTTGACAAGAATTTTGATTGCTTTGGTAGATTAACAAAGTGCATTGCTCACTGGCTAGGTGTCGTTCGGTACACCGAAAAACCGAATTAACCGAACCGATTTAATTCAGTTAATTAGATTCAGTTTTTTTTTATTTTGTTTAGGTTAATTCGGTTGCCAGCTCTCAAAAACCGAATTGTTTTTTTTTAATTGAATAAGCCGGACCAAATGCCCCCAGACGACAGTCGTCAAAAACTTCCAGTGGATAGCAGACAGCTGACACGGACCGCGGACCAATCGAGGGCGGCTCCCCATCCGCTCCCCCTCGCCGACTTACACCATAACTTCACAAGCGGCATCGTTTATCTCCAGACGCACGAGAGTTCGTCGTCCAAAGTTCCATTTCCACCGTAGTATATGGATTTTGTAACGCACCAACGGCTGACCAAGCAGCCCTATCGTATCGTTAGTTTCGTCTCTATGTATGCTACTGCTCTATATCTTCAGCTAATGTACCGTTTGTAACATCGCTAATGGCACGGCGTCATCCGTGACGTCCACAGTCCACGTTGATCAAATTAATGTGCTGTTCCTACGCTGCCCATGAGAGCAACAACACGCGGCGAAGCGCGGGGCCGTGTTCTAGTTCAATTGAAATCACAAAGATTTGATTTAAAGTTGTGTACTGAATATAGAAATTCCGTTAAAAAGAGCAATCGCTACAGCATCGCAGAACATGTAGAGGAGACAAGATATTCGGATTCTCTCAACTTATATTTGCTCTAAAGAAGAACTAAATACACAATATTTGGGGGCAAACAACGAAGGCCCAATTGCTTAAGTACACAAATCCCTCGTCAAATGCCACTTCTGGTACCTTCGATGAACGCCATCAGATTACGATCCGACGAGCCACCTTTCCCTAGAGCGTCCACAACGCCTTGCCTCCATGCCCCCGCCGCACGTCGCACCTCCGATGGGGCCTCCCCGTCTCCCATCACCTCCTCTACACGCCGCCTCACCTCCACGGCACGTAGCATGCCGCCATCCACCTCCACGCGCACGCCGACATGCCACTCGTGCTCGACGAGCCGCGCGTTCATCCGTTGGTCCGACATCCGAGGCACACCCACCATCGGCACGCCGCAGGCTACACTCTCCAGCACCGAGTTCCATCCACAGTGCGTCACGAAGCAGCCCACCGCCGCGTGGGACAGGACCCGCATCTGGTCGCACCACTCCACCACCATGCCATTCTTGAGTCCTGCATCGATCTCCGATTCGGCCTCCGCAATCCGTCTTGTTGTCCTTCCGGATGACGCAGAGGTACGGCCTCCCGCACTCCTCGAGGCCAAGAAGCAGCTCGTGGAGCTGATCCCTCTCCATCGTGGCCAGGCTGCCGAAGGAGACGTACACCACAGAATTGGCCGGTTTGGTGTCGAGCCACTCCATGTACCTGGCGTCGTCCTGCTTGAAGAGGCCGGCCTCGTCGCCCGACGGGAGCACCGGGCCGATCGGGAGTACGTCGTGTGCTCCCACGGCAGTGAGCGCGTCCACCTCTAGTTCTTGGCACGTGTTGACAAGGACGGTGGCCTTGGGAGTTTCCCTGTCAATGGTGTCGAAGAGGTCGCGGAGCGTGGTGTAGATGCTGTGGAAAAGGTCGGAGGGGTCCGTGGAGTCGGTAAGGAAGGACGGCAGGTCCCCGACCGCCTGCGGCGCCAGGCCCGGGAGCTGCACGACGAACGACGGGTCGTGACGGTGATCGATCACGACGCCGGCGTGGCCGTGGAAATAGTGGTAGTAGATGGCGAACACGGAGACCGGCTGGATCCAGTAGAGCGCGGACGGCACGCCGCGAGTCCGCCCGACATCGGCCGCCCACGGGAGGAGGAGCGTGTAGACGACGCGGGACACGGGGCGGCCGCGCGCAGCGAGCGCGTCGACGATCTCCCCGACGCTGCGCGGGCCCACGGTGTGGAAGGACGCCATGTACTCGTTGAACGCCGCCAAGTCGCTGCTCCGGACGTACCCGCTCTCTGTGCCGTCCGAGAACGGGAGGAACTCGAGGCGGCCGCCGCCATTGGCCTCCGCCGCGCCGTCAGGCCCTCCGACTTCCCTGGGAACATGCGGCGGTGCGCGGCTGCGGTGGTGGAGAACGTGACGAGCGCGTCGGGCGCGGCGGCGAGCAGGCGCCTGGCGAGGCGGAGCGCCGGCGCGATGTGGCCCTGGAGCGGGTACGTGAGCACGAGGAAGTGCGGCCGCGGAGACATAGTACGTACTCTCTAAGTCCGACGTGTGGATTTCGCTTCGCTCGAGCGGGGCACTCGTCAAGTAAGCGATTTATTTGGAGGCGTGACTCGTGAGTGAGCAAGTGTTTCACGTTGCAGTAGGTGTATGTGGTCTCGGTGGAAACGGATCATTTGCATTAAAGAAAAAGAAAGAGAAAAAAAACTGTAGATCCAAACTGTAATCGCTTACATTATTGCGGTCGTGCTCATGTTGTCGAAGCATCTACAGCCAGCAGAAGAGAACAACAACGTCGATATTGCAATGTTGCATCCATGGAATACGAACAAACTCAGTCCACACGAGTAGCTCCAACGCCGCTCTGGCATCAAGTATGAGACAATTCTTGTCGGCGTCATCGCTGAGCGAAGTGAACAGACAGAACGATGTTATTTTGTTTCTCGGATTCGTTAATTTTTTGTTATTTAAATTTTTTTTATCTATCAGTCGTTCATAATTGCACAGTATTAAAATTAAAATTGCATTAGTAAGTGGTGTACAATTTCAGCACAATTTTACTGTAACTTTTAGTTCTATCTGTTTTTGTATTTGTAATTTTTTTATTTGTAGGATTCACCTAAATTTACTTTGGACTATTTTAGATTTTTTTTTTGTCTAGGTTTATATCGGTGCGTTAGAGAAAATTTAACCCATAGAATATTAATTAAACGATGAGAAAATATTTCAGTCACCATAAGTATATATGCTCCCTTTGTTTTTACAAGGCAGGCTGGTTCAGCACTGCAGAGTAGTGTACTGGGAAGTAGGTACAGCTGGTCCTCCTGTCCTCACTCCGTCGGTGAGGGTTTGTTTGGAAGCAAGAGGTAAAAAAAATCATAGAGAAAATCATCGTGGGGGATTTTGAGAGTACATAGAATCCCCCCAACTCAAAGTGAAATCTTCACGTCCGGAAATAAAATCCCTGTTGCTATTTGGGAACAACAGTGACGAGGATTAAAATATTCTTGATACATAAAAAGGACCATACGTCTTCGTGGTCGTAACTTCTAAGACCACCGACCTAACTGGTCGTAGGTACTACAGAAGTTATATAATAAATACCATGGTCGGACAAAGTTCCAAACCTAGTCCACGACCGGTAAGTGCTAAATAAAGCTATGAACATGCATCGAGTCAAGTCCCAACCACGCCACTCACTATGTGATGAATGAAACACATGTTTCATATTCCGCATAATACAACACTATCGGTTGATGGTGTAACGTCTCCTAAAACCATTAACCGCGAGCGGTTGACATCTTCACCAACCGCCTTTGCGGTTGGTGGAGCAGTCAAGCTACCGCCTCTTTTCGACGGATCGTCGCTCCCCAGCGGTGTCTCTTCATGGGATAAGCGCTACCGCTTCATCAAGTACTTAAGGAGGACCATAGAAGGCGGAAAAGGAGGCAGACAGACACACGAGGCGAAGTTAAGATCATTGCGAAACAACACCAAGCAAGGGATAGCTAGGCATTGTGTTCTCATAGTGATTAGAGACTCTTAGTGTTTGTAATAATGAGTTCATAGCAATAAAGAGCAAACCGTTCCACTCCCGGGAGATCGCATATTTTTCTCTTTTCCTTTATATAATCATAAGATCGGCGATTTGATAAATCGGCGGTTAGCGCCGTCAGTGGGGAAGATAGTGCAAAACTCACGAAGAGGTTCTTTGCTCAACTCATCTGTTTTCTTCATATTTATAATTACAAGTATGGCAGGAACATGGGATGAGGAGAATTGGTTCGACCTGGATGACTACTCCAACCTTGACATGGAAGCCTGGCATCCAGCCATGCAACATTCGAGGTCTTCATCCTCCTCTCTTTGGTTCGCAAGTCGGCGACGGCGGTGAATTTGGCGGATGGATGAAGACACACCATTCGCCAAGAGGCGCTCTCGGAGAGGCAGTCGTTCAGACCAATTGAACATCCGAATATTTCTCTAAGCCGGTTTCCCGGCCGTGAAAAAGGTGACAATGCTTCAGCCCCACAACCCAAGGGTCAATATACCCTTGACATAACCATGGCTGACAGGTATTCACCAACGGCCTCTGGAAATTCCAGGGACCAACCGACACTTGGTAACGGTGTCGATGAAATCCTCACCGGTAATGGGCGAGTGGGGCGATAAAACTTCGATGTCCGATCGGCAATCCGCCGAGTCGGTGAGCCCGCCACGAAGACCTCGGGAGGTTCTTATCTCCGATCGGTCTCGTCATGGAAGTTTGGTAGAAGCGAGAGAAGTTCTCCACTAGTTCTGATGGAAGCTCCTCGAAGGATCATTCTTTGGAAGCATGAGGTTAGCGATCGAAATCTTGATCGTAATGCCATGCGATCCTACACACCTTTCTCGCCACCACCGTGATGGAGATGGCACGGGCAATCAAGCACCACCTACGGAGGCAACAAAGGCGATGGGCGTCCATCGATTAATTCGCGTGGTGCGGCCCACCAAGGATGATGGGCGGACGGAGTTAGGCCCAAGGTCTAGAGGAACTTGGTCTCCAAACACCAACATCTACGATGAATCCCACGAGACCTTGGTAGGTGTTCGAACTTGTGTCGTATTCAAGATATTCTTAATATCTGACCACATTACAGGTGAAGCTCGGGCTTTACCCAATTGGTAGGGCGGTATCGGAAATCCTTCAGCGAATGTGCCTTGAAGCGTGCGAGGGCAAAGGACATCACAAAGTTTAACGGTGACTTCGTCTCGGCGCTCCTCCCTCGATGAGGCGCATGGTTACCACCGTACCTAGACCTCCTCGGCGGTTTCGACCCGGCCAAGTCATGAAGGAGAAGGCTATTAGAACAACGACCTCTTCCCTCGCCTAGGAGAGCACTGCTCGGCCGGATGATCTCCGTCATCATCGAGTCATGCTAACGGTCAAAGGCGTCATAATAACGTCTGGCCCGGATCGGGTTCCGGGCCTCGGTATTCTAACCACGAAACCGATCTCCTCTTGATCAAAATCGGCACCTTTCCCAAGAAGGCGCTATGAATCATCACGGGTTGTCGAGCCTTTTACGGAGGCTCCAAGGCATGCGTTGGCCTAATAGGTTCCGACCGGCCAACATGGATAAGTTCGATGGATCTCAAAATCCATTGGAGTTTCTCGGATATATACCACGCCATCGAGGCTGCTGGTGGTGATGAGAACGTGATGGCTAACTATTTGCCCACGGTTCTGGAAGGATCTGCCCGGTCTTGGTTGCTTAACCAACCGGTCGGATCTAAAAACACTTGGGAACAGCTCTGCGATCAGTTAATTGTGAATTTCGAGTACATATGATGCATACGGAAAGGAGGATGATCTCCATCGAACTCGGCGGGAACCAAAAGAAACTCTCGTGATACATCAAAGGTTTAGCCAAGTTGAAATTCCATTCGAATATCGCGAGAATCTTACGTGATTCATGCATTTAAAGCGAGTCTAAGGAATCGGCGGTTTGGAGGATATCGCTATGAATACCCCACGAACAACCGCGAACTTTTGACATGGTGATAAATATCTGGCCGCTAGCGAGCGGTTGAATGGAATGAAGTCATAGATCGAAAAGACAAAATCCTCGGCTGGCTTAGAAGCGGAAAAGAGTCCCAAGAAGATTTCCAAGAAGAAGAAGCAGTAAGATGGGCACCAAAGAGGTCCTTGCGGTTCAAGATAAACCGTTCAAGGACAAAAGGACTATCTGGTCGAGGCAAAACCAAAGTTCCTACTAATAGCCCGATAAGAGTAAAAGTGGTGCCCTTCACCAACGAGCGAGGGCATGACTTGCGCTTTCTTGTGTTTGGCAAAAGAAGGCGGAGGATTACTATGCGGTAAAGGCCGCTTCCCGCAATTCAAGAGTTGGAAACAAGTTCCAAGAAGGACAAAGATGGCGGCGAAGATATGGAGTACCGGGAACCTCAGCGCCACGGTCAACATGATCTTTGGAGGTTCTTCATCATCGATTCGCGCCGTCATCGAAAGCCATGGAGCGAGAAGTCAACCTAGCGAACCTTCGATCACCGCCAAGTTACCAAGGTGGTGGGATCACGTAATCTCCTTGGCAAAGAAGGCGCCCGTCCGTCGACTCAGCGGGTAGGTTCCTATCATTGTAGAGCCTACTATTAATAACTGCAAAGTCAATCGAGTATTAATAGACGGTGGTAGTTCTTTAAATATTTTATTTTCGGGAGCTTTAGAAGATTTACAGGTTCCTAGAACAAAGGTGAAACCAGTGAAATATGCCTTTCATGGCATAGTTCACAGTTCTACCGTAAACCGATAGGAAAAGTGTCTTTCTGGTTCGTTGGAAGTCTGATAACTTCCAAACAGAAAGGATTTCATTTGATGTGGTTGATTTTGAAACCGCATACAATGGAATTCTTGGTCGTCCGGCATTAGCAAAATTCTTGATAGCCACGCACTACGGGTATCAAAGTTTGAAAATGCCAGGACCAAAAGGTGTGATCATGGTTCGTGGAGATCGCAAGATGGCATACGCATGTGATCGAAGGTCTTTAGAGCTGGTCGATGAGCTTCCGACCAGAAATTCTGACTCATCATCTATGCAGGTCAAGCACTCCAGACCCAAGCTAACACCAAACCATCTGACCAGACCAAAGAGGTTCCACTCGACGAAGGCGCTCCTTCAAGAAGCGTCATGTCAGGCAATGATGGTGGATCCTTTCCAAAGTCTTGATCGGGCGGGCTCGATCCTAAATAGGAAAAGTCGCTCGTCTCCTTCCTCCGAGCAAACCAGGATGTATTCGTATGACAAGCATCCGACATGCCCGAAGTCCTTAGGGAGGTGATCGAGCACATGCTAGCGCTCCAGCCTGACAAAAACCGGTCAGCGAAGCTCGGACGTTTACTTTTTGGCGGAAGGGCGCCATTCGATGCGAGATTGACAAGCTCTTAAAGGTGGATTCATTCGTGAAGTACATCACCCTCAATGGCTCGCTAATCTGTAATGGTTAGGAAGAGTAATGGGAAATGGAGGATGTGTATAGACTTCACGAGATCTTAATAAAGCTTGTCAGAAGGATGATTTTCCCCTTCCTCGCATTGATCAACTTGTGGACTCCACCTCGGGTGCGAGTTATTGAGTTTTAGATGCTTACTCGAGGTACCACAGTTAGTATGAGTAAAGAAGATGAAGAAAACTTCCTTCATCACTCCATTTGGCACTTACTGTTATGTAAAAATGCCCTTTGGTCTCAAAAACGCTGGTGCAACTTTTCAAAGATTAATGCAGAAAACCTTCAACCCACAAATAGGTCAAAATTTGGAAGTCTATGTTGATGATTTGGTAGTAAAAGTATCAACTCTGGCGACCATCTGCTTGACCTTAAAGAAACTTTCAATAACTTGAGAAGACACAACCTCAAGTTGAATCCAGAGAAATGTGTGTTGGGGTTTCATTGGAAAATTGCTTGGTTTCCTAGTTTAGACTAGAGGTATCGAAGCAAACCCGGCAAAGATATCGGTCATCCATCAGATGCGCCCCCCGACCACGAAGAAGGAAGTCCAGAAGCTAACCGGCTGTATGGCAGCGCTGAGTCGTTTCATAGCCAGGTTAGGGGAAAAGGGACTACCTTTCTTCAAACTTCTTCGGAAGCATGGAAGTTTCGAGTGGACGACAGAAGCGAATGATGCCTTTGAAAAGCTCAAAGAGTACCTTACGAGCACCCCTGTCTTAGTTTCTCCAAGACCAGGGAAAACACTGTTGATTTACGTGGTTACATAGCGCCACAAGTACATCAACAGATGTCTTGGTCGTAGAAACGTGAAAGCGATCCAGCGACCGATGTATTATGTAAGCGAAGTCTTACATGGGCCAAAGGAAAGATATCCACAGGTACAAAAGTTGCTTTATAGTATCCTTATGGCTTCAAGGAAACTAAGGCATTACTTTTAGGCCCACAAAGTGGTCGTGCCTACTGGATATCCCTTAGGTCAAGTCCTTGGAAATAGGGAATCGTCAGGACGAATAGCAAAATGGGCGGTGGAACTAGGGACGTTCGACCTCCATTTCATCTCACGAACAGCCATAGTCTCAGGCAATAGCAGAATTCATTACCGAGTGGACAAACCGGAATCTAAGTAAGAACCGAGTACGAGCACCACGGCGAGTGGACAATGTACTTTGATGGTTCCTTAATGCTTAAAGGATCGAAATGAGTCGTCTTGATATCCCCTACCGGCGAACACATCAAGTATGCCGTCGGTTTAACTTTCCGCTACAAACAATGTGGCGAGTCGAAGGATTTCTTTGGCGGGACTTGACGACTCGTTAAGCTCGGGATTACGCAAATTGCTAGTGAAAGCGATTCTCAACTAGTAGCGAATCAAGTAGGGAAAGAGTATCAATGCTCAGTACCAAGATGTCTTCCTATCCGTGAAATGCGAAAATTCGAAAAGCACTTCTTGGTTTCGGATCAACATATTCCTAGAAAGGAGAACTTTCTAGCGGATCGGTTAGCGCGGATGGCCTCTACTAGGTCAGCCGTCCCATGGGAGTTTTCTCGAGCAACTCGATTCACTCTCGGTAGTCGAGCATTCGAGAACATCGATAGTTTACATCGGTCAATCCTATTGACTCGATAACTTAGATGCTCCACGGATCGGTGGCGATCAAGGTAGAAGCTGGATGACATCGATCTACAATTATCTTGACATGACCTAATTCACGAAGATGATGTAGAGGCCGATCATATAGCACGAAGGCCAAATCATACACTCTAATCGAGCGTACCTTGTATAAGCGAGGATCTCATGGAGTGTTGATGAGATGCATATCTCAATCGGTGGCATTAGGTTGCTAACAGAAATTCATGAAGGAGTCTGTGGAGCACATCATTCCTCTGAACCTTGGTCGGTAAAGCCTTGAGCAAGGATACTCTTGCCAGCGCCTCCATGATGCAAAAGAGCTCGTGTGACGAAGTGCGTACAATGTCGATTTCATAGCGAGACAAGTACATCGGTGGCACAAGCTTTGCAAACAATCCCTCTTTCTTGGCCTTTTGCAACACAGGGACTAGACATTACGGGCCCATTCCCGAGCACCGGGGCTTGAATTTATGTTTGTTATGATTGATCGTTTACAAAATGGATTGAAGCCGAACCGGTTGTAAAAGTTACAAATGAAGCGCTAAGAGGTTCATAACAAAAAGCGTGATTACGATTTGGTGTACCCGATCGTATCATCACGGACAACGGTACCAGATTCTCAGCGGCAATTTCGAGAATGCAGCGATGAACTAGGAACCAAGATCCATTTAACCCGATGGCTCATCCACGAGCAATGGAGCGGTCGGCGTGCCAATGGTATCCTAATACTGGGGATAAAACGCCGAGTATTCGACCAGTCAATAAAACGGTCAGGAGCTTGGGTTCAAGAACTTCCTTCTGTTTTATGGGCTCTCCGGACCACGACCAGTCGTGCGACCGGCGATACACCTTTCTTTTTAGTTTATGGGGCCGAAGCTATGCTTCCTCCAGAATTAAAATTGGCTCTGCTCATCGCGATTGTTTTAACTTAAGCGATCAGGAAGAAAAGCGACTCGACGACATCAATTTCCTTGAAGAACGACGAAATCAAGCTTTGATACGTTCGGCAATCTATCAACAAGCCATGCGAAGGTACTACAATCGTAAGGTGCAGCCTCGCAACTTAGCTGTAGGTGATCTGGTTCTCAGAAAAATTCAGAGTCAAGCAGGTCGCAATAAACTTTCCCCTAGATGGGAAGGTCCTTACTGCTGTGGTCGAAGTTACAGGCCGGGCTCGATCGATTAGCCATGTCAGACGGCAGGGTTTTGTCAAATTCATGGAACATTGACCAATTGCGTAAGTTCTTTGTTTAATTTTTTCATTTTATTTCGTTCCATTTAATTCCTTTAAATTTAATAATTAAGTTTAGAGAAGCAAGTGATGTTATTTATATGGCGTTGCCCAATCACAGTCATTGCGGTTCGTATGCTCGATATTATAAAGTGTATAATTTATGTTTCAAAAATATGTTCTACTCTTGTTTGGCTCTTTGGTGGGACACGGAAAACCTCCTAGTCGAAGTCTCTCCTTTTTACACGTGGTTCCGCCTTTGGAAGGAGCTTCCTAGCGACGGTCTCTTTCCTCGATCCTCATTGCCCGATCGGACTAAGAGCATGAGCACGTTTTGCGAAATATATTTTATACCTTTATTTCTTAGCTAGGTTCATTCCGACCAGTATTGAGCATCACATAGAAGTAAAATCACTTTCTGGCTTATAACATATGTTTTTTTAATGTTTTTTCCTCTTATCAAGGAGAATTCTTTATTTTTCCGACCATATGTTGTCTTAGTAAAGTACTTTGATCATTAAAAATAGATTTACAACTAGTCGAAACTTACACGGTTCCGACCATAAAGGTTTCCTAGTATTACCACGATCAGTTTTTTTTTACCGATCAGTACATACTTACAAGTAATGGTTGAGACTTGAATTTATATTCTTGGCCTCAAGTAGTACTGATTATATAGTAAAGATCTTCTACTATATAACAGTCGGGGGCTAGGTACGATACAAATTCACAACTCGACCGGACAAATAAAAGAATTTTTTCCATTTCTTGATAAGAGAAAGGTAAGTCTTTACATTATATGCATGTTTTCTCTTACTTACATTTATGAACTACTAGAGAATGCATAAGTTAACTACTGCTAGATGGAGATCCGATTTCCATCTCTTCTGCGACCTTTTCGCCTAGAGGTTTCATCTCTGTGAGGATCTGATTTGCCTCTGCGGGTAAGCAGTAGAAATCCTCTTCGACAGTTTGAAGGTTAGTTGATGGGTCGGAAGCTTTGAGCTTTGCCAAAGCAAGGCCGACTCCACAAGCAATAGACTCCTTAGCGGAGTGGGCATAGGTCTCCTAGTAGTCTTGAGCAAAACCTTGAGCTCTTCCAACAAAGAGCCTAGGTAGTTGACCTTCTCTATTGGATTGCTCAAGGAGGGCAAGCTTGATCCCGCGCCCATATCAAAAAGCATTTTGTTTAGCGTGATGATCTTCTCGTCCAAATTGAGCACGAGAGCTGCCCCCTTGTCTTGCTCAAATTCCAGAGCTTTCTTCACTCTGGTCAATGCTTGTTTTTGTTCTACATAGACAAGGTAAGTATTAAGTAAAAAGGTCAGAAGACGTACTAAGTCAAGCCTCATTTGGTTACCTTGACTTTCTTCTTGGATTCACCCGAAGTTTTTATTCACAGTCGTCAAGTCTTGATCGTAGGTTTTTAAACAAGTTCTTCTTCAAGCTTTATTCTTCTGGATCTTTCAGCCAAAGCTTCTTCTTTTATTTTCTCTAAATCTGTCAAAATTTTGATAGAAGAGAATACTTAAAGAGAAAAGCCAAGTTTTAGACAGAAATTAAGAAGGGAGAGTCCTTACTCTCTACTTCGGAGTGTTTTTCCTCCAAAAGCCTAACCTTCTCGGTTAGCCCTCCGACCACAGCAAGGTTTTCGACCATATGCTGCATAGATAGCATTGCTTCTATAAGAATTCTTGCTAATTTCAAAGAATATTATAGGAAGGGTTGGAAACACCTACTCGAATTGCTGCATCATTGTAGTCGGAAAAAATCTTATCGGGCTTAACTTTTTCAATGCAACCCGATATCCTCCCCCAATAATCATCAAGTTCCTTACTCGCGACAAATCGAGTTGAGAAAGGAAACTTGTTAGTTTTGGAGGATGACCTTGATCTTGGAACTGTGGAAGATCTGCGAGTGGTCTCTACCTCATTTTAGGCATAGTGACTACTATGGGATCTAGCTCGGGTTAGGTGCGAAGTTGGCTCGGGGCTCCTCAACCACATCATCCTCAAGATATCCTACGGAGGAAGGCCGTGGCAGGACCACTTCGATCGCTGACTGTTGAATGCGATTGGTCGGGCGACTAGGGATTGATGGATCTGCACAAGAGAAACAAAAGTTCAATTCTACTTGAATATCGAGGTATGTTTTCATATAGAAATTATACATACCTGGTTGTTTTCTTAGTCTTGATCTTATAGTGCGCTGGTTTAAAATCCGTTGCGCCTGTTTTTCTCTTCTTTCCAATCGTTCCCACCAGTTCCGAACTGGTAGGTTTGATTGCATTCTCTACACTCCGTCGGGAGATCGAAGCAATATTCTCGACTATACGGTGAGAGCAAGGTCCACGATCACTGGATCGAAAGTGTGGTTTCTTGGTCTGCGGAGCAGTTGTCTCATGACAACTATCTCGAGACTCGATGATTCTTTGCTGGATTAACAAACAAAGTTAATCAGGTGAAGAACATACTTCATCTTGCGGAAGTTATTTTCTTTCAGTTACTTACCTCAGCGTGACCGCTGCCTTCAGCGATCGCAAAACTGGTCGGATCATCAATGGGCTCGCATGTTTCTGTAGCCTCATCGATCTTGAGTCCGACCAACTGCACATAAAGAAGGCTAGGACTGATTGAAGATAACCAGAAAGATGAAAAGAGGTTAATACACTTACCCTAAGTCTTTTAACCCTCTCCTCGACACTAGCAAGTGCTAGTATTAAGGGAAAGCTAGCCTTGTCATCAGGTTCGCCAGCACAGATCATCTTGATCCTATTCCTGACGTCTTCAGAGGACAAGACTGCAAATGCAAATGAAAGATCTTAGTTTTGCGAAAGTAATTAACTCGCAAAAATAATCTTGTCGGGATTCTTCAAAAAATTACCTAGATCAGAATTCTTGGTGGCGTCATCGCCACCGATAAACCAGAGCATCGAGCGTGCCCTGGTCTTCAAGGGACTAATCTTTCGAAGGGAAAAGTCCCTTACAACATGCCAAGAGGTTAAACCCCTGACACTCAAGAGATGGATGGCCTCAACCCATCTCCCAACTTCTCCCTCCTTCTTGAGGAGGAGCGCGTATGAGTTCTCAAGCGCCTTCTTACTGCATGTAATAAAGGTCGTCTTCGCGTGACTTTCATATAAAACCAGCTCTTTTTCCATGGCGACCAAGAGGACTTGAGTACATACGGATGTACTCGTCGACCTTCCGTCATGAAGCCTTAAGTACATTCCCGGGAGTCTTTGGTCGTTTTCTTTGTATTCACCATCCGATAGTAATACTTGAAGAGTTCCATTGTTGGTGGAATCCCCAAGTATGCTTCACAAAGGTGAACAAAGATACTAAGATTCGCAATGGCATTGGGAGTCGAGGTTGATCCGCTCCACCTCGTAAAATTCCAGCACTTGAGAAAGAAAAGGATGTCTTTGGAAGCTTGAGCCCGCACTCAGCGTGCAGGAACACCGGATTTCTCCTCCTCGCCGCAGGCGGTGCTCCCCAAAGCGATCTCAAGAGATCAAACTCTGTCGGGCGACAATCAATCCTCTCCAAACTCTCAATTTTCTCCCACTCGGATCGGAGATCGACCGGTTTGTGATGAGGTCCGACATGGTGCTTTCCTTTTGGGTGAAGAACTCAAGGAAGATTTTCTTGGAGATAGGCGTAAAGGTTTAAAACACTCGGCCAAGGTCGTTTTATAGGCACTTCACTTGTGCTTGAGCCGAGAGGAGTCAGCGGGCAAATACCTTTTCGCTGGCGAGATGAAAGGATTTTCCTTCTTCCAGCGGTTTCTCAACTTTAAAAATGAATACTGAGACCGCCTCGAGTCTCACAACATTTAATGAAGTGCGCGATATGATTACATCGGAAAGTGTGTCATACGACCAACATTCATTTAAAAGTTCGGGGCTGGCGGCGAGGATTAAAATATTCTTGATACATAAAAGGACCATACGTCTTCGTGGTCGTAACTTCTAAGACCACCGACCTAGCGGTCGTCGGTACTCTGAAGTTATATAATAAATACCACAGTCGGACAAAGTTCCAAACCTAGTCCACGACCGGTAAGTGCTCGTAAAGCTATGAGCAGCGTGCGAGTCAAGTCGACCACGCCACTCATTATGTGATGAATGAAACACGTGTTTCATATTCCGCATAATACAACACTACCGGTTGATGGTGTAACGTCTCTAAAATCATTAACCGTGAGCGGTTGACATCTTCACCAACGCCTTTGCGGTTGGTGGAGCAGTCAAGCGCCGCCTCTTTCAGGCGGATCGTCGCTCCCCAGCGGGTGTCTCTTCATGGGATAATTGCCACCGCTTCATCAATTACTTAAGGAGGACCATAGAAAGCGGAAAAGGAGGCAGACGGACACACGGGGCCGAAGTTAACATCGCTGCAGAAACAACACCAAGCAAGGGATAGCTAGGCATTGTGTTCTCATAGTGATTAGATACTCTTAGTGTTTGTAACAGCGAGTTCATAGCAATAAAGAGCAAACCCGTTCCACTCCCAGGAGATACGCACATTTTTCCTCTTTTCCTTTATATAATCATAAGATCGGCGATTTGATCCTCGACAAACAGGGATAAAAATCATGACCAATTTGTTTTTAAAAAAATTCTAAAAAAATTGTAAAATTTAGAAACAATAGCACAATTAAACAACTCAGACATGGCATTCACGTTCTTGAATATTTATCTCAAAAACTTTCGAAAATACACAATTCAAATGATATAACAACTAATTCTTTGTGCGAAAGACTCTAGTTCCTGCTTCTGCGTTGAACTGTAAAATATAGAGTCTGATTTCTTAAAAAAAGAGACTGTTGATCTTGTGTTTCCTATACTATCTACAACCAAATAGGTGTCTCTCCAAGTTGAGTTCGTTTACTCCATTTGGTATACAAAAATGACAAGCCGAGACATAGAAGAAAAGAATAGACGTGCTCAATGCATCCTGCAAGACAATCCACTGATAAATATCACAGATCAATTAATACAGCATTCGCTCCGTTACTGCACTTGATTTTGCCTCCAACGAGCTGAAGCGGAACCAAACATGCCCTAATTATTTGGGATTTATTAATTTGTGCCGGAGGCTGACCGCATTCACGGGGAGCCGCGGCCAGCAACCCTAGCCCCGGCCGTAACTCCGTCGTCCATCTGTCGGTTCTTCGATGTTCTCGCCGGCGTTGAGTGGGTGGGGGACACGTTGATTTTTCCATAACAAACTTTAGTTTTATTTAGTTTCTTTTTCTAGATTAAATTTTATAGTTTTGTTCTTCTATGGCGAGATCTTAGCCCAATTTTATTTGCCCATGATGGGTTATATCGAACCGGCTCACACAGATGACGAAGAAAATCGATACCGGGTTGAGAATGGTGCAGATAAACCACTTTTGATTTTCTTCCAACGAACAACACCGCTACTGAGGCATAGGTCCTGCACATCAATAGAGATCATCAATAATCTACTCCCCACTACCGTATTTGGTGGCAATCAAGGCACAGTTGTAACATACGGAGTTGATGACAATGAAGATAAAAAAGTCCAGTACGTTTATCGACCAAAGGACTTGATGTTGACATGTTGTTTGTCTATAATATTCAATGTAAAGTTGGGTACTCATGTACTTGTTGAGTTATTAATATAAATCATATGATTTTTCTCAAAAAAAATTTTGGGATTTAGTTTTGTCGATGATCTAGTATCGATCTTACGGATGAATATTTGATAGGTTTTCCTAGAATTAGAACCACACAGAGAAAGATAATGAGATTTAGACAGGTTCGGATTTTCTCCTATGAGAATAACAACTATACTATTTGTGTGGATGTATTCACTATGTTGTTAACAATCGAAAAGAAGGTCACTAGAACTAAATCTTAATGTCGTCTTGTTGTAATCTCCAATGGACCCCCAATGTCCACTAACTTTGGCATTTATATAGCGCATGAAGGGGTGACAGTTACTTCAGGCTAAGAGGCGCATGAATGCTTGATAAAATGCACACGTTGATAGAAGTTATTGTCAGAGAGATAAGCCCTCCACGTCATCTGGCAGTTATCGTCAGAGACAGAGGTGGAATACATGTAGTTATCCTGGAAGATAACAACATATGCTAACTGCTTTGTGTCTTAAACACCTCGCATAAGATTCCTTAGTCAATTGGGACCACATGACTATAGACTTTGTTAACTATAGGATAGTCGTAATTTACTTGGTCGTAGAAAGACTTACGACTATGAGGTTATCGTAGAAAGATTTACGATCACAAAGTAGTCAAAGTAGTCGTAGAACATCTTACGACCATACATAGGGTCGTAGGATGACTTATAACAAATTATCTTAAGCTTTTCCCTTATGCTTGATAAGGGGTATACTCAAGACTATGACGAGGATATTGTTATCTATAATAATAATTACATATAATTTTTTTTAATTAATTGAGGATTATTAGATCCTCGTCATCTAGCCCCCCAACTTCAAGTAAAAATAACTTACTTGGAAATAAGGTCATAGAATAGTAGTCAGAAGTAAAGTCTTTTTGACTGGTATTTTCATTTGACCAGGAATAGACTTGGTCGAGAAGGTAATTTCACTTGAGTTGTAAAGATATAGTCACTTTTACCAAATGGATATATTAAAGAATCTGTCGACTATCACAAATTTATGCATTGGGCGATTCAGGAGAGATGGCGGTTGTTGAGTCCCCACAATCTCCAACTCAGTCGTGTGGCTATAAAAATCTACTGTGGGCGTGACCCATGGTTTTTTACTTTCCCCATTTGCTTCGACTGCTCTTTGATTTCTTGTTCTCTCATATAACCAAATCGCAATCTCTTCCCAAACATTTCCAAATCAATCTTGCTTAGAAGAGATGGCTGGAATCATTTTTAAGTGGGAGAAATCGAAGATGGATAAGGATAAAATGAAAGCTTTGGTCGCAGCCGAGAAGATCCCGAAGCGAGCCTATGTAAAGTGGAGAAAATGAAAGCTTTGGTTGCAGTCGAGAAGAGGGCTCTATTCTAGTATTCCAATCACACTTGTGAATCGCTTTCGATTCTTGCTCACCCTTTCCTCATGCTCATACTTCAACACTTTGGAGTGGAATTGGTAAACCTTGTTCCCAATTCCATTACAATATTGAGTGTGTTCGTCTACCTGTGTGAATCCTATCTGGGAATTTTCTCAGATTTGGAGCTCTTCCAGTATTACTACGGGATAAGCAAGCACAACGGAATCGTAGGTAGCTACGGTCTAAAGCTCCACGATGGGAAGTTGGAGGAGTATATTCAAATGTTCACTCGTCGTCATGGCGGGATGGAAGAAGAGGTGGTTTCTTGGGAAATATCCAAGGAAGACAACCTCTTCTTCATAGGGAAGCTTCTGAGAGAAGAGTGCCTCACAGGACTTGACTCCATGCAACCTCTATCGGATCACCCCTACATTCAAGCCATCAAAGACTTGAAGGACTATCGACCAAACCAGGGATTTCAAAGGAGGTAAAGAAACATCCAACCTAACTCTTTTTGGTTAATTTCGAACTTGATTGTTGATTATTTTCTTTACAATTGTAGATCTCCCACAAAAGAGATTGGCCTTGAGTCAAACTCATTTGTGAAAAAGCTCCTGCACCCGCACCAGGGGTTCCTCGAATCCTAGTGGTCGTGTCCATAGAGGAAAGGAAAGAATGCCTAAAGTAATAAAAAATTGATTTCATCTTTAGGGATTTGTGGTCATAGAATTCGACCATTGAGTAATGTTCCTTTTACGACTTTTGCGGAAAGTAGACATAGCGGATCGTTAAGATGACCAAGAGGTCAAATTGAGGGCTATCGAGCGAGTCGAGAGGAAGTTAGAGTTTCTCGGCCAAAAGGTGTTGCCTTGTGAAGGCAGCAAACAAGAAAGCGAAGGTTCGGCTCGCTCCTCCTCAAACCAACCCTTTTAGTAAATTCTTTGCAGACGTCGTCGTTGCAAAGAAAAGAGGAGTGGTCGACGTGCTTAAGTACAAAGCCCCTAAGACCAAGGTACCAGTCTATTATGGCAACAAGACATTTTGAGTTTCTACTTCTCACGGCTTTGTCAAGCAATTATAAAAGGAGAACTGGAAAAAAAATTATGTCCTTTGTGAAGGATACTTCTGCGATAGTGGAGCCTATGGTTGAGGCAAGTCTTTGTCTCTCGGTGGTCAAAACAAGTTTCGATCATCAAGAGGCGGTGAGCTTGAGTTGTAGCTCTCGATCAAGATTCTGACCCGGCGTGGTCGTGGAGATCTAACCCCAATAAGACTTTCAACGGGCGTGGTGAAGAAGTCTCGACCTCTCAATCTTGTGGCACTAAAAGCCTTTGAGAGGCTGAGGGTGTCTAAAAAATTGGGGTGACTGAAGAGAAGAAGAAAAAGAAATCTTCCTTGGGGAGGGTTTCCTCTGGATTCAAGATTGTCTCCAGAAAGTCAAGGTATGTAAATCTTAAAAGTGTAAAATAGTATTTACCTCTTATTAATATAACTTGACATGTTTTATCTTCTCTTTGTAATTTTAGTCTCGCTTTACATTACAGGATGCTTTTGTCGAGAGACCCACGTTATTTCTCATGCGATCGCGAGACAACAATTGTTTCTCCTGCGATCGAAGAGACAACGGCGAAGTGGTCGAGAATCGACCACTTTGTCCTGTGGTGACAATGGAGGAAGTGGTTGCCCTTTGGGCGGCTAGACCACTAAAGTGGTCGTAGAAGCAAAACAAGGCGATGGAAGACTTGTATCTTGTGGTGATTGAATTGGTTATTGAGGATATCGATAATCGAACTAGGGACTTGGTCCTCGATCACCAAAGGTATCCGGTTAAGATGGAGGAGGAACCTCCGTTGCCGTCTTAGGGAAGGAGGTCACAAGGGCGTTCCTCCTAGTCCTCAAGGAGGAGTTGTTCTTCTTGCCAACAATGACGAAGAAGGCGAAAAGGCGAAGACTTCTCAGACCTCTTCCTCGAGTTCTTGACCCACCAACTATCGGATCTTCTTTGTTCAAGTCTCGTGGCCGAGTCCCACACTCTAAGGACATTTCGAATAGGGGACATAAAAACTATGGTGGGACCAAGTCGATGAGCTTTATGAACTTCAAGATTCCGATAGGGTGTATGCCAATTTTGCTCGATCAACCATCAGTGTAAGTACTTAATGCCAAATATTTCCATATTTTGATTTCTCCTTTTCTCACTATCTTTCTTTGTTCAGAGTGTAAGTACTTAATGCCAAATATTTCCATATTTTGATTTCTCCTTTTCTCACTATCTTTCTTTGTTCAGAGAGCTATTGAACAAGTTACCACTGTGGGTGAATACCATAGGCAATTTGTGTTGCTGGAGAAGCAGCAGGCTGAGCTTTGCCAACTGGTAGTGAGATCGTAAGTATTTGATATGAGTAGTCTTATTTCCTTTTGACCACCGAGACAATACTCGTATCTACTCTAACCTTCTGGAGGTCTAGAGATGATGAAAGAACCTTGATTTCTGCACTCGACTATGTGAAAGCCGAGGCGCAAAGGTTGAGGGATGGAAAAAAGATCTACTGAAGAACCTTCAGGAGGCGAATGCTACAGCTTGCGAGTTGCAGAATGAAATAAACAATAAGTTCTAAACTTAAGAATGTTTATCTTAATGACTTTCTTTTATTTCTCTAATTCTTTTTCCTTTTAGAAAGAGAGGTCGATATGGGCAAACTCAAAACCGAGGTCGAATCAAAGATCTTGGTTGTCAACAAGCTCACCAGTATCAACAAAGAAAAGGACAAGAGAATAAAGACATTGGAGGAGCAGTGCACAAATGATATTGCCTCCCACGATACTTGAGGTCAAGAAGCTTGATTCTCGTTTAGTAAGTAAAATTCCTTCACCTATGCCAATTTTATTTACTAGTCTTTAGAAAATATTTTTATGGTAGCCATACTCTATTTTCAGAGCAAGCAGTTGAAATAAAACGACTCCAAGAAGGTTCGATTCATAGTCAGGAGGAAATGAAGCCAACGAAGATCAACCTTCAAGACAATATTTCGCTATTTAACAATGTGTTTGGTGGACTTGGTGCTAAGAATATCACTCCTCTTGAATACATCATAGTCGCCAAAACGAGTACCATTGGACAACAAGTCGGAACACTGGAGGAGTTGATAACAACTCTGAAGATCAATTAAGTCGACTCGATAAAGAGGCATTCGAAAGTGCAGTGAGTTATGCTTTAGCAAAACTTAAAGTGCATGACCGTAATCTTAGACTTCAACCAGTCAAAGCCAATTTTAGCTGCTCTGAAGCAGAGGCAATCAATTGATTGTTTGACATTAGTTGGACAAACTATAAGAGTGCGCTTAAAAAAAATTTGTTTGACTTTTTATTGAACCCAATTGATTGTACTAGTAGCAAGAGTTAGAAAGCGGATCGGCGTTAAGAAGTCCCTTCTAGTGGGCGGGACCACGTGCAGAAAGAAAAGACTTCGACTAGGTGGTGTTACTTCCTCCGGCCAGTTGATTGAATCGAGGTTGTTTAAATTAGTCAAATAGATTATAAAAACTTACCTCACTTAGAGAATTCTTGGAAAAGAATGAAGAAATAAATTAAGTCGAAAAGAGCTTGCTGAAAATTATTTTGACCACATTTTATTGAACCTAGTTCCTTTGTGTTGGCAGCAAAAGTTGGGAACAAGTCGGCTAGGAAGGCCCTTCTAGTGGGCAGGACCACGTCACTACAACAGTACTAGGTTATAGCAACACGTGTATATGCTGCTATATCTACAAATATGTGTTGCTAGGATGGATAGCAACACATATGATAAGTGATGTTATTGGTTGTGTTGTTGTAAGGTAGGTCTACTGCAACACAAATTAGATGTCGTTATACAAAAGAAAAGGTGTTGTAGAGTAGCAACTGAAGGGGTACGGGTAGGCTACACTGGCTGGCAATTCAAAAATACTACCATGTAAACCAGGATGCTAGGCAAGTAAGATATCACATATCGTTACCACCAGACGAGCAATGCAGCGGAAGAAGAGTTAGAGCAGCCTGGTCCAACGAAGAGCACGTCGATATAGTGGTCGTAGTCGATCGTCCGACGTAGTTGATTGTTCAACGTAGTAGATCGCCCAGCGTAGTCGTCGCCGATCGTCTCCTCTAGCAAGCAATCGTCCTCGAGAGTAACAACAACCGCAGTAGCACCTCTACGGTATCCACACGTCCAGGGCAGGAACACCGTATGCCAGTGTACTAGCACCAAGTCGCACAGGAAGGCTTTCTTACGAAGATAACAGCTAGGGTTTGGAGCAACTCACGTCAACTCTTGTCATGTGTCTCCTCTGTTACCTATCTCTATTGCCAACTGCCTCAAGCATATCCTTAAATAGTGTCTGTGACAGATCCTATCCGAACACGTTTGACGAATCGTATCCATACTGGTTTGTTCCAACCCGTTAAGTGTCTGACCCTGTATGTTCATGTATAATCAATCGTGGCTCGGAAACTCCTTTCCGATTACGAGTCGTTAGTGGCACCTAGCAGGACATAACGATTCTCGAATACACACGAATTATATCGGACGAACCTTAATGCAATATGATCTATGACCATGTCCTATTTGGTCTCGACCAGTTCGCAACTCCTTACGACCAGGTTTCAACCAGCCTACGACCATGCCATATTTGGTATCGACCAGCTCGTAACTCCTTATGATCAGATTTCGACCACTTAGTGAACATGTTCGAGCATCCTACTGCAGGATCATGGGAAGGCTACGATAACACGCAAAAAAAATTCTACCGCACAACAAAGGAACCTCCGCTAGTTATAGATCATGAGATTATCACTAGACGCGTCGACTCGTAGTGAAAGTAGAGTCGATGTAGCGACTTGATATAGTAGTGGTTGTACTTGTCGTACGTCTTCTCCTCCTGCTCCGATGATCGTCACGAGCTGCGGATCATCCTAAGTGTTGATGCTTCGCAACAACACCTCCAAGGTATCCACACGTACGGGGCAGGACACCACGCGCTGGAGTGCTAGCATCGGCGGCGTGGTTGAGGAATGCGTGGCTATTAGGGTTTCGAGAATTCTTCAAAAGGATTACTACACCCACCGCCCTTCTATTTATATGCATCCATAATGGGTCTCTAACTTGAGGCCCATTAGGAACTCGTGGCCTACAAAATTTGGATCACCATCCAAATCAAATCTTTGCCATTTAAGTGTGTGACCATATAGGTTCATGTGCAATCGGTTGTGACTTGGAAACTCTTTTCCGACCACAAGTCGTCAGCGGTACCTAGCAGCACATAACGATTCCCGAACACATATATAATATATCGGACGAACCTTAACACAATATGATCTAAGACCAGGTCCTTATCACTTACGACCAACTCGCACTTAGTCACGACCAGTTCATACTTAGCTACGACCAGTTTGTAACTCTTTATGACCAGTTGGTGATTACGTTCAACCAGTCTACGATCAGTTTCGACCAGTCTACGACCAGCTTCGACTAGTCTACAACTAGCTCGTATCTCCATACGACCAGTTTACGACCAGTTGCGAGGCCATGTTCGACCAGTCTATATCTCTATACGACCAACTCGTATCTGATCTAACCGAACGACCTGCTTGTGTATTCTCCCTCTGCCTCACAATATCTGGTTGAATTCTAGATGAGATAATTTGTCATCCATGTATTGTTCAATACTTTCTCGATCAAGTGTCGAATAACTTCATGTGGTCGACACTTAGACCACTAGTGGTATGGCCATGCACTTTCTTTATACGACCACAACAAGGAGCCCAGAAACATCTCTCTGTTATGTTAGAGGTAAATCTCATATCAGACTAATCATTTCCTTCGCATGTTTCATAGCATGCCAAAAGCTACCTTTATAACTACTCGATTCACAGTAGCGTTTGGCAACCCCTAAGAGTTCTATCACACATGTAGGAAACCATGCTGATCTTAGGTCTAAGGATTATACATCATCTTTGCTTGAGACCAACTAATGACACATAGAATCATAACAATCTCAATATTGTCTCAAGGTGGGTCTTATCCAACACTATGTTATCTAACATGTGTTCATATTATTGGTTTGATATCTCAATATCTATTACCTGTGAAACATAGTCATCATTCAATACATATGCTAGTCTATTCATATGTGTCCTCATATGTTTCCGACTATGGAATATTTAAGAATAATCATCGTAGAAATACAGAGTTTCACAATCAAATCACATACTTGATAATAAATATTAACAATATTATCTTAGGAACAAGATAACATATTATACAATGTTATGAACATAACAAAATATAATCATCTTTATAATTGCCTCTAGAGCATATTTCCAACACCTACGACTAGCTCGTATCCCCATACGACTAGTCTGTATCTGATCGAACTGAACGACCAGCTTGTGTATTCTCCTTTTGCCTCACGATATCTAGTTGAACTCCAGGTGAGATGTTGTGTCATCCATGGACAATTCAATACTTTTCGATCAAATGTTAGATAACTTCATATGGTCGAACTCTTCGACCACCCGTAGTATGGCCATGCACTTTCCTTATCCGACCACATCGAGGGGCCTAGAGATATCTTTCCTGTTATGTTAGGAGGGGTAAATCCCATATCCGACTAGTCACATTCCTCTGCATGTTTCATAGCATATTCGAAAGCTACCTTTATGATTACCCGGCTACGGAGTAGCCTTTGGCAACCCCAAAATGTAATCTTACATATGTAGAAAACTATGCTGATCTCAGGTCTAAGGATTATACATCATTATTGCTTGAGACCAATTGATGACAAATGAAATCGTAGCAATCTCAGCAGTGTCTCAAGGTAGGTCAATCCAACGCCATGTTCTCTAACATGTGTTCACATTATTGATTTAATATCCATATATCCATAACTGGTGAAACATGATCATCAATCAATACATGTGTTGGTCGATAGAGTCACTGGTGTTTCGACCAGTGACTTTCGACCAAGGATACATTTAGAACGACATCATCATAACTTAAAAGGGCTTCACCAACAAGTCACATACTCGTTAATCTTTATAACTGATGATTCATTCAAGGAACAGAATAATATTTATTCAATAACTCGTAATTATAGACGTGATACAATCATCTCTATGATTGCCTCTAGGACATATCACCGACAGCAATACCTATTTTTATATATAACAACACATGTTTTCATGGCGTAGCTAACACTTGTTAGCAACACATAATTGATGTACTGCAACATAATTAATTATACAAAAAAATTATGGTTTGTTTATATATTTGGTGCATGTGTAAAAAATGTAATTAATTCAAATATTTTTAATTTTTTAATTAAGCACATCATATTGCAGATTACATAACACGACTAAACATGAGCAACGATGGTAGATTGCATTGCATTAAGAAAATAAATATTGGTACTGTTCATATCATTCCACATACAAAATGAAAAACAACTGATTTGTTGATTACACAAGAGCTGAGAGCAAGAGTAAAATTCGAGTCCTAAAATATGATTAAGGTCATCATCATCTTGCTGCGCAACTTCAATCTCATGGTCTCCTGAATGCCGCAATGAATACTTGCATGTGATCCAGCAAAACTGCATCAAATAGCAGTATATCAGTTGTTGTAACTATCTCTCATTTGCAATTTACCCTTCACAGAAATGTTATGTGATGACCGAAAGCAACTAACTAATACAGTTAAGTAAGCATTAAGCATAACACTTTACCTTATCAATGAGCAGATTCTTTGGAGGTTTGTAGCTCTTCCTAGAAAGCTGAAACACTATAACTGCAATAAGAAGCTATACAAAAAAAAAACTCTAAGCAGCCTAGCTTTTTTATAATCTACATTACATAGAATGGATACACTGTGCATAAATGTCTTCTGAACATCTTCAGTAGTGCCACAATGCCACTGTTATATACAGTCCAAAAACAAATAGACAACTTGATGGTTTCAGTACAGTTATATATTAGTTTAACTTCCCTAAATATCTTTCAGTGTGAAGTGTACATCAGGTTCATGTTTAGCAAACTATTTATTGCACCATTAACAAATTAGAACTCATGTGTTCTAGAACTACATGATAGTCATCAAAACTCCCTCATTCAGTCCTAATAAGTTTGTCTCTTGGAAGAACAATATCTGATGATATTAAAAAAATGAGTGAATCTGACCTTACTTCCTGAAATCATAGCACCCATGTGCCAGGCAATGCTGCTGCTTCTTCCTGTCAAACTCATTTCCTTCTTAACAAAGTAAAGATCTATAAAATAAGAGACCCAGTGCATACCAATATGTAACATCCCAATTTTCTGATTTTTAAAAATCTTTTAAATAGTTAGTAGTTAGAAAATTCACCCTTTGGATTTTATTTGAATTTTAATAAAGCTTAACATGGACTTTCAATATCAAAATAATTTAATATGATTAATGACAACATCAACAATGGTCAAAACTATTTTATCTGGGTTCTATATGCTTAGATATATTTTCTATATTTTTCTAGAAATTTTCTAAGTTCATTTGCTGTTTGCAATTCTGTATTTTCTAAAAAGAAAAATCTATTTAAAATATCAGAAACAGTGTTGGGCCAAACCCATTTCCTATTCCTTCCCAACCCATCTTAGATGCGACCTCGATGCCGGCCGCATTGCTTGACGTGCCTTTGTCCCTCTACCAGGTGAGCCCCGGCCATCAGGTGGTCGTGGTCATCTTCCCGTCATCCTCCTCGCGCCGTATCTCGTCCACGTTCGCCATTGTCTGAGCTTTGAGCTCGTAACAATAAGTTCAAATCTAAAACAAGGAAATCTTGCTTCAACCTTATCCTTTTAATCCTCGTACTTTTCCTCACTTTAAATCCAACGAATCATACCGTATCACCTTCAAACTTGGAATCAATCACGTGACCGAAACGAACTCGATTTGGAGATTTCCAAATCCGGTACACCCGAGGCCTATAAATAGGACCCCCTGGGTTCGCCTTCTCGCCCTGATCCCGAAACCCAAACCGCTGTAACAACCCAGTTTTCATTTTCAGTTAAAAATAAAATAAAATTATTTTATTGCATTTTTCTAAAATTTTAAAAAGCTTTTTCCAATTTATTTCGAAGCCAAAATAATTTACTTTCAAAATTTATTACCAAAAATAAGTTACAAATATTTCATTTAAATCCAAAATATCTTAGAGAATTTCTGTGAATTTTATCATAATTTTCAAATTTTATTTGCTATTTTCTAAAGCTTTTTTGAATTAACAGAATTATTTTAATTAGAAAATCAAATTAAAATCGCAGCACAGTTCTCGGGCCGAATCTCGGCCCACTCCTATTTCCACTGTGCGGCCCAGCGCCGCGGCCCACGCATGCCAGCCGCTCGGCCCATCCCTCGCGCCCTCCCTCGAGTCGCTGATAATGGGGCCCGCCTTGTCAGCCGCTCACTCTCACACGCCTTTCTCTGTGTCGTTGCCATGTGGGGCCCGCCCGCACCACATCATCTTCTCCTTCCATCTTCATCTCGCGCGCGCGCGATTCCACCATTACTGCTCGCTGAAACTTTCCAAACTTGGCGAATCCGGCCGCATCTCCAGAGATTTTGTGCGCGTTTAAAGCGCCACGTCAGCCCACACCCGTCATGCCCTCGCCCCTTCCATCTCCGGCGCTAAATCCCCCAAATCGCGCCGGTGATCGTTCGAAGCTTCTTGCGCCGCATGAAGCCCTGTCGCTGCCCTCGCCCTATAAATGGGAGCCCCGGGTGCGCCTCTCTCCGCTCAACCCAACACTGCCACCCACGTGGCTCCTCCGTCTCTTTAGCGCCCGGATTTTGAGTTGCCTCGCCGCCAGCCGAAAGCTTCGTCAATCTTCGATTCCGCCGCCGACAACCACGCTCCGGTCGCCCCGACCTCGTCTTCGGCATCGCCTCGACGTCGCCTACCTCTTGCGCGCCTCAGCTTCGCCGGAGGACCTCAGGAACGTCTTCGCCGCCGTCGGCCTAAAACCGCCGCCGCCAAACGTCGTCGCCGACGACCTTTCCACCGCGCCCGCTCGCATATTCGGTAAGCATCAGGTTGATGGCGCCCTCATCATTTGCGCCCGCCTCGCGCCTCGCGGTGCACGTAGCCCGGCGAGGCTATCGTCGAGCCGCCTACCTCGAACTGCGTGGCTCAACCATGCACGTGTGCGCCACGGCGGATCCACCCCAGTGCCGTAATGACCCTAGTGCCCGCGTGGGCTGCGCGTGGCGCTGCGCGGCGCAAGTGTACCCTTCACCTTTGTTCCATGGCCGAGTCCACTGTGGACTTTTAGCAGATTCGTGGACCTAGTCTTTGAATGTGGGGCCCGCATGTCATAGACACAAATAATTTCCTTTAGAAAAATAATTCGATTGAAAATCGATTTTTCCAGTCGCTGACGTCATCATACGCAATAAATCAATTTTCCTTTTTAAAATAATTCAATAAATAAATAAAATCTGAAATTAGGGTTTTCTTTAGATTTAAACTTCGAGGAGCTCATATTTCTTCATACGAATTCTAAATTAGGTGAATCAAAATTTTAAATTTATATAAATTCAAGGTCTTGCTAACTAAACTAAAATTATTTAATTTGGAGTTGATTTGACTTCCCTTTTGATTTTATTTGAGCATTATTTGAATTTATTTGAATTTGGCTTGCTTCACGTAGAGATTTTGATGACTCCGGAGAGCCTGACCCTTTTGAAGAGTTAGATTATCAGTAATTCGAACAAGGGAAGTTATACCATTGATCATGTTGTTCCTACTATTTTAAAGTATTTAATTCTGTTTTAAATTACTATTGCATGCATAATTTTATTAAATTATTTTAATTCCTGTTTTAAATTTCCTAATTATTCCAATTTCTTTATATGGCCAATGTTGTTATTTGAGTTATCGTTTCCTTGTCACCTTAGTCAAAATAAAAGTTTAAAAATAATTATATGCTTAGTCAATGCATAGATCAAAATCTTGAATTTGGGGAGTTTAGCCAAATTAGTTAAACTGATTTTAAATTGAGTCTATGGTATTGTTGTACCATAGAGAGTTTAGAAAATATTTCACTTGAGAAATAAATTAAAATAGTTTAGAATTGGGCATAATGGTTGTCGGATGGAGCAAGTCGATGCATAGGATCGAATCATTGTTTTGATTGAGTCCAGGGTTTTGGAATGTTGCCCAAGTCAATTAAGGACCGGTCTTTGAGCCGCATCTTGCTAAGCTCCACCGTACTACCGCATGTCCTGTATGGGCAGGACCAGGCTTATTAATTTATGATACCTCATTGTCTTGTGGGCCATGTTGTTAAGTGGGTGTTGGTTAGCGATATTCTCACCTAGCGCAGAGGGCTTCGTGGTGGTTAACTTGATGGAAGTGAAACATTAGCGAGCGTGCTAGCCTTGAGATAGAACATTGAAAACACCTTATGATAATTGCTTAGTCGCGCCTCTGGCGTGTATTAGCCAATGTAAAATCAAACTATTTCTTGTGGGTAAAGCTGTATACACTCTGCAGAGTAAAAAACTATTCGAATAGCCATGTCCATAGTCATGGACAAGCTGAGCAAAGTCACTCTAAGTTAGACTTTGTTTTTTGTTTTAAAATGATTTCAGGATAGTAAATCCTTGTGGTAAAATTAGGTGGTTAGCCATGTGATATGAGTGTATCAATCACCATATTTCATATGGTAGTTATCCACTATAAAACTGTCAATTTTAAATTTAATTTTAGTTATAGATTAAAAATTACCTTGAAACTTAGTATGAGTATTTAAATATGAAAATACTGCTTTATCCAAAAGAGACCCTATCAACCTCAATTGTTTACTTATGCATACATCATATTCTTTTATTGGGTGTAACTTGCGAGCACAGAAGCTGTTCTCTTCTTTTATTGGGTGTAACTTGCGAGCACGGAAGCTGTTCTCACTCTTGCTGAATAATATTTACTCAGGTGAATAATTCTATCAGGACGGTGAGGATCTTGACGATTAGGCCTATGCCCCAAGACGATTGCCTGTGGCGCATCGTGCGGCTCACCTACTATTTTATTTCCGTTATGTTATTTTATTTGGCCTAAGGCCCCATTAATAAACTCGGGTTTATATTAAATAAACACGTGATATGATTGTGATGTCACTTTTGTTCGATTGTGTACACTAGCAAACCTGAACTAGTGTATGAAACATAGAGAAGTAGGGATCCATCGTTCCAGGGTTCGACAGCCGCCGCACCCCTCAAGCTTTACACTGATGCATTTGAAGTTTTAGGGTTTCCACCGCCGTCGCTCGTTTTCTCCAGATTGTGCCGTTGTCTTCGTCGACCACACCGTTGTCTCGCCGTCACTAGAGCTATGTTCAGCACCCCTTCACGACCACGAGACATCGCTGGTGTTCGTCGCCGATAACGACGCGCTTTCTTTCGCCGCTTCGTCGCCAATTTGATCAACTCAGATGACCTTCGTGCCAATACGATCTGGTATGTGCACAATATCCTATTCTACCCAGTGCGCGCATCCGCCGCCGTTCGCCGTTGCCAGATTAACCCGAGACTCGTCGTCGTCTTGTCAACGTGTCGTGCCACCTCATCGGTCACATCAACTCGTGAGCATAAGTGTGTGATCTGGGCATAACTACTACCAAAGCATTGGTTTGCATCCTAAATTGCAAACTAATGCTAGAACTCAAATTAGCTCCGTCGGTGTTGTTTTACAACAAAAGATAAAACAAAACATTGTGAAGGCCAACAGGGGTGGATGGAGATCTTTGTGCGAGAGGAACATGCTCTCGGGTTAAAACCCTAGCGCATGCGGTGTCAAGAAAGACATGTGGTGACATGGCAACAAGGGTTGCATTAGGCGTCAAAGAAAGCATCAAGTGCATGGAACATGTTCGCAAAAAACTTCGAGAAGGAAAGCTCACAACACAAGAGAAACCGAGAGGAAGACTTAGCCATGCATGGGGAGGGCGTCGGGAATATGGCACGTGGGTTGGTTCGGTTTGGATCCAATTCGGATAGCCAATTAGTGTTTAATATTTTATTCCAAAATTAGAATAGTTTAAGTTTCCAAATATAACTCGATTTCAAATCGGATTACTATTCATCCGATTGATTCTTGTTCATCCGATTCGATTCTTTTTCATCCGAGCGGATTCTTGTTCATCCGTTTGATTCTTGTTCATCCGGACGGTTCTTGTTCATCGATTTGATTCTTGTTCACCGGCTCGGTTCTTGTTCATCCACGATTCTTGTTCATCCATGTATTGGTATTGCTTGCGTGGGAGGCTATATAAACCCCATGGCGCACTATTTGGAGGACAAGTTATGATTTAGATAATAAAAATCGAAAAAGCCGTTTTGGCGCATATCGTGTGTTCTTGAGTCGTGATATGACTTGGAGAGATTGAGGAGAAAGATTGAGAGCAAGATCAATATATCTATCTCGTGTTTGAGTACTATTCACCTAACGCTACTACTTGCAATTCAATCCATTAGATTGGTTTGTGAGTATATTGATTTTCTTACAATTCAATTCACCAATTGGTTTGTGAGATTGCTCTTGAACCGAGTGTACCGTGAAAGATTGGGCCAACAATCGAGATTCATCTAATCAACTAGGTGGATCCGTATCGGTGGTATCGAGCTTGGTTGTTCACGGTGCCGTTGCTCGAAGATCAAGTATCGACATGGCCGTCTGAAGGATATGAAGTTGGTCATGCAATTCGGCTACACTATAGATCAATGTGAGGAGGATCCACTCCACGATCCGAGCTACATATTCTTCAATCGGTGTCAGTGGGAACACAGTTGTGCTATGATGATCGATCGGGAAGCTTGACAAGCGCCGCAAGCCAAACACTTGTGGACATTGGGGTTGATCACAAAGCCACATCGAGCCATATCTATTGCTTTGGAGGTTCAAGCACATTCGATCACAAAACAAGTGGAGGTAAAATTTTCTTTGGATGGGTATCTTCTTTGTTGTTACTTGTGGCGTGATTCCTATGCATATGAGAGCATGTTCGTTGGTGATTGGTGCATATTGGTTGAAAGAACGGCACATACATCGAGTTGCATCACGCCCGTCATGCGGTACTCCTTTCCATGGAGAGGAACACGAAAGGACATTACATCTTGGTCCTCGTCAAGGTACTTTGAAGATAGATAGCGACGAGACAAGGCCCAAGGAGACATTAAAGAGCGTGACAAAGGCTAAAGGCCAAGAAGCGTGAAGAAGAACGGTTGGTAGGGAAGAGCGAAGAAATTAGAATTGGCGACCCTTCTTTCTACCCAAAACAGAAGAGGTGTCGTTCCATGATGACAAAACTACTAGTGAGGCACCACAAGATGGTCTTTGTATCTTGACCAAGGCGGTTCGAGTTGACAACACTTCCATTCTCACAGCAGGCGTGAACCAATGTTTTCAAATCGAGTGCAAAATCAATGGCAAAGTTTACAAGCTTATCGTTGATGGTGGAAGCTACAACAATATCATTAGCAGCGATTTGGTGCAAGCTTTGGGGTTGACAACTGGCGACATCGAGCCGTATTATGCACAATGGTTACATAATGTCGATGGCGAAAATTACTCATCGTGTCAAAGTTTGTTTTTCAAGAGGAGACTATCACGACAAAGTGGAGTGTGACGTCGTGCCTATGCATGCATGTCACTTGTTGTTGGGGCGTCCGTGGCGGTATGATCGCAATGCTACGCACTGCGGGAGGTCCAACAAGTACTCTTTGGTGCATCGGGGAAGATCATATACCTGTGTCCTATGCGGAGAATTCTATTCATGTTGAGGAGATCATCACTAAAAGCGGATGATGAAGACTACCTCGACGAAGATTCACGAGGTTACACAAAAGCGAGGCGTCTTTTCTTGAAGAAAGGGAGGATGATACGGGCATAACTACTACCAAAGCATTGGTTTGCATCCTAAATTGCAAACTAATGCTAGAACTCAAATTAGCTCCGTCGGTGTTGTTTTACAACAAAGGTAAAACAAAACATTGTGAAGGCCAACGGGGTGGATGGAGATCTTTGTGCCAACGAGAGGAACATGCTCTCGGGTTAAAACCCTAGCGCGTGCGGGCTGTCAAGAAAGACATGTGGTGACATGGCAACAAGGGTTGCATTGGCGTCAAAGAAAGCATCTAGTGCATGGAACATGTTCGCGCAAAAAGCTCAGAGAAAGAAAGCTCACAACACAAGAGCGAGAGAGAAGACTTAGCCATGCATGGGGAGGACGTCGGGAATATGGCACGTGGGTTGGTTCAGTTTGGATCCAATTCGGATAGCCAATTAGTGTTTAATATTTTTATTCCAAAATTAGAATAGTTTAAGTTTCCAAATATAACTCAGATTTCAAATCGGATTACTGTTCATCCGAACGGATTACTGTTCATCCGAACGGGTTACTGTTCATCCGTTTCGGTTACTGTTCATCCGGACGGGTTACTGTTCACCGATTCGGTTACTGTTCACCGTCTCAGTTTACTGTTCATCCACGGTTACTGTTCATCCATGTATTGGTATTGCTTGCGTGGGAGGCTATATAAACCCCCATGGCCGCACTATTTGGAGGACAAGTTATGATTTAGATAATAAAAATCAGAAAAGCCGTTTTGGCGCATATCGTGTGTTCTTGAGTCGTGATATGAGTTGAAGAGATTGAGGGAGAAAGATTGAGAGCAAGATCAAGATATCTATCTCGTGTTTCGGAGTACTATTCACCTAACGCTACTACTTGCAATTCAATCCATTAGATTGGTTTGTGAGTATATTGATTTTCTTACAATTCAATTCACCGAATTGGTTTGTGAGATTGCTACTGAACTTCGAGTGTACCGTGAAAGATTGGGCCAACAATCAGGATTCATCTAATCAACTAGGTGGATCCGTATCAGTGTGCCACCTCATCGGCCACATCAACTCGTGAGCACAAGTGTCGTGCCAGATCTACTCATGGGCACACTTGTCTGCTACCTCACCTACCACTTATACACATACCGCCCGCGTGTCTGCTCGGTCGGCCGCGTCAGCGCTTGTGTGTTCTGTTCGAACTCTAACCCAGATCCGATCTGGTGTAAACCCAATCCACCATACATTGTGTCTATGCCTTTGGAGTGTCCACGGCCGGATCACATTCGTGAACACGTGAACCGTATGACCTTCTACGACTAGGTAGTCGTAGCCTTCTACGACCATGCTGTCGAAACCCTCCGACCACGTGGTTGAAACTCCTTCCGAGTACACTAGTCGAAAGTGATGAATAGTACTCGATGCACAATACTCGATGTATGGTGCTCGATAAACAGTACTCTAATTCCTTTTTGAGTATTTTCTTTAGATTTATAAATTCCAGAAGCTATATCTTCTTCATCCGAACTCCGTTTGAGCCCATTCAAATCCCTAAATTTATCTAAATTCGAGCTCTATCTTTTTGAGATTTTTATTTAATTTTTGGAGTTAATTTTCCCCTCTGTTTTTATTCATTTATTTATTTTCGTTTGCGAGTAGACGTTGATACTTTGGGGAATTTTGAAGAAGTTCACCAAGACCAAGACCAGTACCAGAATTTATTTCAAGGCAAGTTATACCTTTGATCATATTGAACATAGTTTTTAAAACTACTTTGATTCAAAGTACTGTATTCTACTTTAAGTATTTATTTCAATGCTTTTGGGTTAGTTATTAATTCTATTTGTAACATCATGATCTTTTGTCACCCTAGGTTGGTTCATTATTTAGTTAGTGTTATTATATCACCAACGCGGGTTAGTTAGACGAATAGTATTGCTTAGCCATGCTACGAGTCACACATATCATTTGAGTTGCAATTATAACTTTGACTAAGTGACTATGGAACTTTGTATAAAACTGTATGTTATGTGTTATTACTTTGTGATAGCATATGTTGCACTTAATCAACAAGGTGGGAAAGAATATGGACCGAGATAAGTGGTGGGTACCAAGTGATATGGTGGAACTTTGTGAATAGTAATGATAATCTTTGTAGCATAGTTAGAAATTGAAAGTCTTGTATTGGTCAATAAAGCACTTAACTTTATGCACCATTGAACTAGGTCTTTCGTTCAAACACACGCCTGATGGGACGGGCCTAACTTAATAAGTTATGGATTCTCGACACTGACTAATCAGGTTGCAGGTTAGGAGTTCAGTGATGGGTGAAGGTGTGGACTACCATGTAGTACACATTTATAAGCGGTTCACCGTCTTCAGGTCCAACGGTGTGTGTTGTACCAAAGCATTGTGTATGAGTTGAACGACGGTAAAACATATAAGAGTGTCAATGCTTAAGATGAAGTTTCTAAAAGGTTTTGTTATGACTAGTACTAGTTACACTGGTTATATCTTATAGGTAAAGTATACAATATCTGCAGAGTGTTAAACAATCTATTCGAATAGCCACGTCCGCGGCCATGGACATGCTCGGGGATTTCACACGAGGGTTAAATTTTCATAAAACATTTGGGAAATGAGTTGTGTGATCTAAGTCATATGTCTATGTGAAATAATTTTATTAGACTTTGTATCTTTGTGAAAACAACTATTAAACTACTATTGTTTATTTATTTTAAACATATTTTTCAATCCATTATTTGTCTTCAATTGCAAATGCTGCTTTACGCAAAATAACCACATAATTCATTCCTTTGGAATAAACCATCATCTATAAATTGCATTATGTGGTATAACTTACGAGTACGGCTGTGTACTTATACTTGCTATAATTAATCAATAGACATGAAGGAGTCTTTGTGCATCTTTGAAGAAGAGTTCTCTGAAGGTGTTGATTGTTAGGTCTTGATCGATTGGTTGTGCATGGTGAATTAATGGAATTCCATTGAAGTTTATTTGTTCATTGTTTATTTAACTATTGTTAGCCCTATGAAGCTTAATAAATATAAGCTCTACTATAAGATCAAAACCCTTATTTATTATTCAAATTAATCGTTTATGCTATTATTAAACTTGTGTAGGTCGATATTCATCTATATTGACCTTGTGTACACTAGTGTGATCACGGACTAGTCACGAGAATATCTGAGGGTCCAAAATTATTATTTTTGATCCCAACACAATCCAAGCTCGTGCGGTGGCAGTGGCGAGGCGCAGGAACTACCATCCTGATCAGGCAACTCAACATGAGCAATGATTAAAGATAGATTCCATTGCATTAAGGAAATAACGGCAGTATTAAAGAGGCGCCCTTACTTGATGAACGAGAGCGCAGGAACTACCATCTTGATCTTTCTTGTGGTGAACAAAGTAGTAGCTCGTAAGTTTCCTAATGACATTGTTAAAGAGGCGCACTTACTTGATTACTCCAAAAAATAAATAAAAAGTGCTCAAATCTGACAGATTTCCAAAATGAGCAAGGAAAATTACCAAGACACAATAATATTGCCAAAATGTAAAAGAATAAAGTGTTAAACAAATGTTTTCTATCTACGAAAAGAGCTGAAAGAAAGCAAACACTTGATATGACATAAGGAGTCAGACATGCATCCCTCTCTTGCCTAGACTCTTCCTATCTCACACACAACAATTATATTTTATATGGGCCTCTAAATGACGTTGTTTACATGTAATTTTCTTTCTAGTATTTGTTGACACGTCATTTTGATTATGTCCCCACCAACTTTATAAAACAAGTTATGCGCCTACTTCTGCAAAGCTACTTAGACTTCTTAACGTCGTCAAGTTTCTAGGTCTGATCTTGATCAGCACTTACTCTACGGATCTAGGAATGCATCTAGCTAACACATTCTAAAAAATGGTACCATGCATGCTAAATCATAACAGGGGACCAAGATGAGTTCAAGGATATTTCTATACACATTCTAAAAAATGGTACCATGCATGCTAAATCCATAATCCTGATAGCCAAAGAGAACATCCATGATTTTATCAGAACATCCATTGACGACTGCTTAACAGTGATAACATGGAGAATGGTGAGTACACAGAAGGGAGTCATTGCTACAGCCGCCGTCGCTGTGCTTAGACACATCACCGCAGCCACCATCGCAATAACCATTATCCTTCCCCCAGCAAAACGCTTTAGTCTCCGCTATAGGCAGCACTCCCTGCAGCGCTGCACATCATTGCCGCTGCACCGCATTGATTAACTGAATAATGATAGTACGTAAAAAAAACCTGGAATTTACACCCACAACGCGCCTCCACCGAACCCACTTCATCGAAGTTCCAAGAAGTTTCATCAGCATAGTTGCCACCAAAAATGGATTCAGAACCACCATGATCACTGAAAACTATCAGTATACGCAGTGTAGAGACTATGAGAACGCATTACAGGAAGTAGGAATAATGTTGAACAACCTACTTAAAGTTTTAATGAAAGATCTCTCTCTAATCTACAATGGCTGGTACAATAAATATGCCATGAATATCCAAAAAAACTTAGCAACAAAAATCATCCAAAAAAATTCAGGCAATAGAAGATGATTTTAAAATCAAACGAATCCTTAAGCAGCTACAGAAGAGCTCAAAGAAACAATATCAGATTGTGTGCTACTTACTAACATGTATATCAATCATCTTGTGATTTATGGGATGACGAACCTTCCTGATCCACTGCTCCTGTAAGTGCGTGCCATGGAATAAACATCAGGTGTGTCCTGTTCTCCATAATAGTATAACTCAAAACATCACCTAATCTAATTCAGTGATATTATTAGTTGCCCTGTAGCAGTGATCCATCTATCCCCACCCACGAAAAATCTCAATTCTAGAGCATCATGATAGGGTGCTCGTGCTCCAAATTAAACTATGCATGATGAAATTGGCACCTCCACATCAAGAACCAAAACCACATATTGGATTCAGCTTCAGCAAGCTGAAAATTCTGATACCACGCCCATCAAACATTTTGACAAAAAAAAAAAAGAAGTACAGTGGCCCTTATAGTTTTAGGTTCCTACAATCAAACTAACTCCAACCAAGCTACTTTTCACACACAAACTAAATCCAGAGCAGCAAGCCAATTTGATTCTCTAGACTACCTACAGTGAGCCCTAATTGAACCTCCCTGGAAAAAGCAAGTCAACAACCAACTGCGGAAAATCATCTGTCACTGGAATACCACTCATGATGACCACACATCAATCTAATTAGCCACAAATTGACAACACATAACCTTGCAGCCTCAACAGACCAACACCCCACACCAAATTACCCAGCCCAGCCAGCATTCCGCATCACAATTAACCCTCGAAATATAAGCTGAATTCAACAAATTTGGATCAGGGCACGAGCACCCAGCTCAGAATCTCCCAACCCATCACCGAAGTACCGAACCAGCCTCAAAAGTTCATCACCAACAAGCAGTTCGTCAGTCAGTTGGTCGGTCAGAGAGGAGCAGGACCACGCACCTGCAGCCCTCAGCCGTGGCACAGATGAGCACGTCGCCGCTGGGGTGCACCGCAATGCCGCGCGGCGCGTCGCCCGCCCCCTCCCCCTCCCCGACCACAGCCCTCGCCTGCAACGCAAAACGCTGAGGAGGGCAGGGCGGCGGCGCGGAGGAATGGGGGATCGCGGCTACACAGGACGGGGTGGAGAGGGGGCGGGGTGGAGAGGGGACATCTCATCCATAGATGTTTGGTGCTAAAATGTTTTGCTTAACAAATGCATACCTGTGGAGGGAGGAGGCCGGAGGGAGGACCGGGGAAGGCCGGAGGCCCTCGGGCGGACCGACGGAGGGAAGAGGTCGGGCGGAGCATGGGGGCCGGAGGGCGGAGCAGGGTGGTCGGGGGCTCGGGCGGAGCCAGGCGGTCGTGGCGTCGGGTGGAGGGAGGAGGCGACGGATGGAACACAGGAGCGGAGGGAGGAGGTCGGGCGGAGCGCAGGGGCCAGAGGGCGGTCGGGGGATCAGGTGGCGGGTGAAGGGAGGAGGCGGCGGACGGTGGGCGGAATACGGGGGCAGAGGGAGGAGGGGCGGGCGGAGCGCGGGGCCTGAGAGAGTAGGGGGCTCGGGGCATCGGGTGGCAGAGGGAGCAGTCGAGGGATGCGGGAGCTGAGGTGGAAGGGGAGGCAGGCACCAAGAGGGTTATGGTTGGGGTGCTACATGGGTCTAGTGGGGGCGGACTGGTCTAGCTTGGTGCTTCAGCCCACCAAGCACTAGGCCTGAGTCCGCCCCGGTGGCGACGAATAGGGAATGAGTAGGGAAAGGTGGTTGAGGAATCACAGAGATCACAGAGGGTAGCGGCGGGTAGTGTGGGAGAGGAGGGCGGTGTGATTGCGGGAAAGGAGGGCGGTAGCGGCGTCGAGGGATTTGAGGAGGTTGGAATTCAATTTTTACTCGGTCGCGTTAGAGTTTTTATCTATCGTACCCAAATATTAAACTCCTATCGCAATCAGAATTTTCCCCATTTGTGCTAGAAATTTTATGTCTCTTATCGAATGCCTTACAGACACTCAATCAATGGATATTTTATCCAACACACAGTTTGCAAGCAAAAAGAAAATACTATTATCGATAGATACTTAGTCCCTTTTGCTAGTTTTCACCGGCATAACGTTTGTCCTAGATTGTATCCATATTATTAGAATTACAACAACGAAGTATCATATCTTTCCTACTGCTGTAATTACCAATTTACTGTTACTAGTAGTATAACATTAGGTTTTAAATGGTCATAAAATTTGTAGATTGCCCTAGCAATGCCTCTATCAAGTGTTGTAATGTACATTACAAAGTGTTGTAACATATTAGGCCTATACTTGGGTCGTAGCAACATTAAATTATGTGTTGCAGTTGAGTTTTCCTGCAACACATGTTATATGTGATGCAAAGTGTGTGTTAGAATAGATTGGTCCTGTCGTAGTGCGTGCAGAGAGTAAAGACTTCGACTAGGTGATGTTACCTTCCTTCGACCAATGTAAAGAAAACTGAGTGTTTAAAAAGTGATCGAAGAAATCATCGAAGCACTGCTCAATGTAAGACAATAAAAATTAGATAAAGTATAAATTTTATTCAGAATGTAAGAGGGTACACATAGAATTAGCATAATTGGTCAATATTCCAAGAGTTGGAAGGGATCTAGTCTTCCTCCATTGATAGTCGTACCGAGCCTGGTTACGTAACTCCGACCATTGTGTAAGGACCTTCCCACTTGGGGCAAAGTTTGTTCAGATTAAACCTGGATTAAATTTTTTAAATACCAAGTCACCTACAACAAGGCTGCGATGCTGGACCTTACGATCGTAATATTTGCACAGGGCTTGTTGGTAAACTATCAAACGGATTAAGGCTTGATTCCTCTTTTCCTCGAGTAGGTTGATGTCATCTGCTTGAAGTTGTTCATGGCCAGAGTCATTGTAATTTTTGACCTTTGTCGATTGAATCTTTAGTTCTGATAGAAGCATAGCTTCGCCCCAAAAACTAGAAAGAAGTGTGTTTCACCTGTGGCCTGACTAGCAGTCATGCGAATTACACATAATACCGAGGGTAATTCTTTTACCCAAGCCCCAGATCGCTTTATAAGCTGGTCGAAGACTCGATTTTAATTCCTGCATAATTTGGTGATTCGTTCTTTCAAGCGCCACATTGCTTTGTGGGTGGCGACGAAGCATAACGCAGATTTGGTACCCAACTCTTCGTAAAATTTTAGAATTTTGAGCTAAAAATTGTGTACCATTATCGTAATTATTCGACTTGGAGCATGAATCGAGTAATCATACTTTTCATCATAAACTTCTTGACTTCTTAGTTGTTATCCCAATCATAGGTCTAGCTTCAATCCATTTTGTGAATATACCAATAGCCACAAAAGGAACTCAAAACCTCCTCGTACTTTTGGAAACGATCTTAAGATATCAAGACCCCAGGTTGTAAAAGGCGAAGAGAGAGGTATGGTTTGCAATGTCTGAGCAGATTGATGTATTTGCCTGCTATGAAACTAGCATTGTACATACTTTTTAACCAATTTTTTAGCAGCATAGAAGGCTGTTAGTTAGAAGAAACCTTGTCGAAAGGCTTTTTCGACCAACGTTCTGTAAGAATTGTGAGTTCCACATATGCCTCCGTGTATTTCGTGAAGGAGATTTAATCCTTCTCTCTACGATATGCATCACATGATAACCCCTTCAGTACCTCATTTGTAAAGGACTCATTCGACCAAAGAATACATTTTGGCTTTGCGGGATAAGTGATCGGCCTCAAGATCGTCATTGGATATTGTACCTTCTGAAGATACTCGTAGATGTGATTCATCCAGGTATCCTCGTATTCTAGAGGAGCTGTCTCAATAGAAGATGTCTCTTGTGTTTTGACCAGAGACGACTTCTAGAGTTGTTTCAAGAAGACTCCTTTTGGTACTTGTGATCGGAAAGAAGTCATTCGAGCTAACCGGCCAATGAAAGGGATATATTGTACCTCAAAACTGGGAAAAATGCTTTTCAAGCTTCCCGACTTCCGATAAGTACCGAGATTTGGTTGGGTTAGAGCACTGTGACAAAGATTATTAACTAGTCAAATTATACGGATATACATTTATTTGAAAGTAATCTGGATCCTCTACTGGGCCCGAATTAGCTTGCTGGGCCCAGGACTAATTACGCAGTCAGAAGGTGGGCCCAAGAGCATTCCCTTTAGACCATTTCAAGACATCTCCCCTGGAGGTCTCTTTGGACCACTCCAGAACATCTCTTTTGGAGAAGTCTCTTCGGACCACCCCAGGACCTCTCCCCAACAGAGGAGGTCCTCAAATGTGGTTGCCCAAGTGTGGTTAATTACAACCCACGTGAAGAAGGTATTGGCCGTTATATCCGGAGACACAACAGTCGCCATGAAGGGACGCTATGATTGGTTTAAAGGGACGCGACCATTGACGTGAAGAGACGCTACTACAATCAACTGTCGATGCTTATAGAACTATAAAATTCTGGCCTATGTACCATTGTAAAGATAGATCCCGATCCAAACCCTAATCCACGTATAATCACAATCATTTTCTCTATTATCAGAGTATACCATTTGCAATGTACATCATCATTTTGAGTCCTTTGGCGAATAGATAGCAATCTCCATTTCCTTTCTATAATTTTATTTGTTTGTTCTATGGCGAGTTCCAGACGTCACCGGTGGCGGCCCGTGGGATTCTTGTCATCATCTTCACCGACTTAGTTACGTAATGTGTCCCGTACTTTGTTCATGAATCAAAACTTGCCTGCGTGGAGGGAAGAAAGCATCCTTAACATTTTGGACTACAATGATGACATGGAGGAAAACTTCATCCTCGTATCCAGCAACGCCTATGTTCCTCTAGGGCCATTACTGAGGCATCGTCGCCCGCCAAGTCCGCACCGTTGGCTCTACGCTGACTGTGCCTTCATCCACAAGCGTCATCGTGGACAAGTACCATTCTGAGCTTGTCACCCTTAGAGCAAGAGATTCAGAAGGTTCCTAGAGCCTAACGTACCATGATGATCTCGCTGGCGGCCTCCACACTGAAGGCCTGGAGAGAACATCTGGAGAAATCTTCTCTTCACCCTACAATATAACCCGTCCTCTTTCTCAGAGGACTATCACATGTTCACCCTTTCTGCCTGTTCCGGCGGTCGTCGGGTCACTGCCAAGAACGGGAAGAGCAGGAACGCCTCCAACGAAAGGAAGAGGATCGATAAGCCGAGATACGTGTCGTCACACAAGCGCATATTTTGTAGGTTCACGACCACTACTACCGAGACGCCCCTAGCTCCTCAGTGAGGACGCCGCAATAGGCGATGCATACACCACCGCCGCGGGCAACGATGGTAAGAGATCCAAACACCTTGCCAGCCCCCATGCAGGAGGATTCACCTGCAGAGCGCATTCGCTACTTAGCGAGCGCCATAGCATGCCCTCCGGAAAGATTAACTCCGGAGCAAGGAGTGCAATTGATGCATGTTATCGCACAAGAGCTTCAAGATGTGGCAGAGAATATTTCCACTGATCACCCACTGTGCTTTCCCAAACAGACTCACACATAGAAGAGTCCTCGATTGGACGCCAAAGGCAAGGCCAAAATTATGGTGCTTCCGGCTGTTACGTTCAAGGCCAAGGTGAGAACGACACCCATTTTTAAGGGCATTATAGACGTCCCAGATCTCCTACTGGTCATAATAATCGTCGCAATGTATGACAATGTGTTGGATCTTATGCAGGTTGCAAGGTTTTCTCTCTCAGACTAAGAGATGTAACCTGGCTGGAGAAGTTCAAGCTAGGAAATATAGAAAATTTTGATGGAACACAAAACCCATCAGAGTTCCTCCAAGTCTACACTAACACCATTCAGGCTGCTGGAGGCGATGATAAGGTAATTGCTAATTTTCTGCCCATGATTCTAAAGGGTTCCGCCAATACCTGGTTGTTCAACCAGCCTAAGGGATACATACATAATTGGGAGATGCTTTGTAATACATTGCAAAGTAACTTCAAAATTTGTTATGAAAAACCGGGGAAGGAGGATGACTTGCAACGGCTTCGCCAAACCCCCGACGAAAATTTACGATAGTTTGTAAAGCGTTTCATATAAGTCTGTAATACTATCCCAAATTTTTACGATGATTACGTGATTGAGCTTTTAAGCGAGCGTTGGGATATCAAAGGTTTACATAAGACATCAACATCAACCCGCCTAGGTCTATGTCAGAACTCTTCGACATAGTCGATCGGTGCTGTGATGCCAATGAGGCAGTGGAGTGGAACCAAATGGTGGACAAGGGGACCACCCCTCCTCAGCCAGGCCTCGAGGATGTCAAAGAAAAGAAATCCAAGAGGTCAGAAGGCTCCACCAGCAGCAAAGGAAAACCCAAGAAGAAGGAGAATAAGAGGTCCAAGCAGTCCACTAGGGATGTCGTAATTGTTGACCAGCAACCACCCTACAATAAAAACAAAGGTCTTTGGACCAAAAGGAGGCAAGGAGGTCATTCAAACGACCGCACTGCCCCACAATCTGCGAATACGTCTAGGAGCAATGAGTCATGGTGTCTGTTGCATAAAGTTCCTAGTCATGACCTCCGCAACTGCCGTACTTGGCAGAAGCAAATGGAGGAATATTATGATGGGAAACACCCAATGCCTATCCCACGGAAGACAAATGGACCACGGTGGTCCAAAATAATGACAAAGACACAGAGATATTGTTTCAAAGGACGAATCACCACATCAATATAATTTACTGGGGTTCGGCCGCTTACACCTCCAAGCGGCAGTACAAGGTGGCATGGAGGGATGTCAACAACATTGAGATCCCACCTAGTCGTCCAGAATACCCCAAGTGGTCAGAGACCTCTCTGACCTTCACTAAAGAGGACGACCCTAAAGGTATGTCTACTTCTTGTAAATTACCGAGAGTAGTTGCTCCTACCATAAGTAATTGTAGAGTAAGGAGAATATTAATATATAGCGGTAGTTCTTTAGACCTATTATTTATCAATACCTTAGATGAGATGCAAATTCCTCATTCTAAGATTAGACCAATGACAAGTCCCTTCTATTGGATAGTGTCAGGTATGTCTTTCTATTGGATAGTGTCAAGTATGTCTATTACACCAATAGGGTAATTAGTGTTACTAGTAACCTTCGGTACGGCTACTAATTTTCGAACTGAATTGATCACTTTAGAAGTGGTTGATTTTGAGTCTGCCTATAGTGCAATATTGGGAAAACCATCTCTAACAAAGTTCATTGTAGCTACACACCACACACCTACCAGAAAATCAAGATCCCTGGGCCAAAGGGCGTAATTGTGGTGCAAGGTGACCAGCCTGTCACACTTTCATGTGATCGTAAGTCGCTAGAACTTGTCGATCAATTAACTCTAAAAGATCTTACTTTAGAGGATAAAACAGGGAAAGCTGTGAAAGTAAAGGCTACTCCTCACTCAAGACCAATCCAAGATAGTCAGATTGGCGGGATTAAGTGAGAAATAGGAAGACAAGCTTCTCACCTTCCTCCGGGCCAACTCGGATATCTTTGTGTGGAAGCCATATGATATGTCCGGAGCCCCAAGGGAGGTGATTGAGCATAGGCTAGCCATTCAGCCTAAGAAAAAACTAGTTAAACAAAGACTAGGAAGCTTCGCCCTGGATCGTCAAAAGGCCATCAGAATAGAGCTCCATAAGCTCCTTGAAGCTGGCTTTATTCGAGAGGTGGATCACCCCGAATGGCTCGCAAATCCAGTCCTGGTCAAGAAATCTAACGGTAAGTGGCGCATGTGCGTCGATTTTACCAGTTTAAATATTGCTTGCCAAAAAGATGACTTCCATTTGCCTTGCATTGATCAGTTAGTTGATTCTACTGCGGGTTGTGAGCTGATGAGTTTTCTTGATGCTTATTCTGGATACCATCATATCAGTATGGTGAAAGAAGATGAAGAAAAGACTGCCTTCATCACACCCTTCGGCGTCTATTGTTATGTCAAGATGTCGTTAGGGTTAAAAAATGTTGGAGCCATGTACTAGCATTAGATGCAGAAAACCTTCAGCAGTCATCTGGGGCATAATTTAGAGGCCTATGTAGATGACCTCGTTATAAAAAGTAGTACTAAATATGACCATTTGAAGGATCTCACAGAGACCTTCGAAAATGTAAACAAACATGGAGTAAATCTTAATCTTAAAAAGTGTACTTTTGGGGTTAATACTGGTAAGTTGCTTGGTTTCCTTATTTGTTATCGTGAGATTGAAGTTAATCCAGAAAAAATTCGTGCCATTGAACAACTACGGCCACCTTCCACTGTAAAGCAGGTCCAAGCCTTAAGTGGTCGAATGGGGGCTCTTAGTCGTTTCATTTCTCGACCAGGAGAATGAGGTTTACCTTTCTTTAAGGTAATCCGTAAGAGTAACAAAAAGTTCCAATGGTCCGAAGAAGGTGACAAAGCCTTTGAAGACTAAAAAGCTTATCTTTCAAATTCTCTTGTATTGGTTTCTCCTTTAAAGGTGAACCTTTACTAGTTTACTTGGTAGCAACACCAAATGTGGTCAGTGCAGTACTTATTACAAAAAGGGAAGGGTCTCAACGATCCGTCTACTATGTAAGTGAGGTCTTACGGACCAAAGAAAAGATATCCCGTGTTCAAAACTAATTTATCTTGTTTTGATGACTTCGAGAAAACTAATACATTATTTTCAATCTCACAAGATCACAGTACCTTCGTTTTTTCCATTGGAAATATACTTCATAACCAAGAAGTAACAGGTCGCATAGCCAAATGGGTAGTAGAACCTAGAGAATTTGATCTTCATTTCTTCGCCTCAACAATGAATAAAAAGTCGTCCTCTGGTTGACTTTGTGACTGAATGGACGAACACTGAGGATCAACCTCAAGTAAGTCCAGTGCTAGATGACCATTGGACACTGTATTTTGAGGGTTCCCGTGAACTTAAAGGCTCGGGGGCTGAGATTTTACTGATAACACCGTATGGTGATCAACTTCAGTATGTCATGCAGTTTATGTTCCCTGCCACCAACAATATGGCAGAGTATGAAGGACTTCTAGTCGGGCTTCGAGCAGCTAAATCGCTCGGAGTTTGTCGGCTTTAAGCAAAGGGAGATTCGCAATTAGTCATAAACTAGGAAGCAAAGGAATATCAATGTTCTGATGAGACAATGGCTCAATACTTGCGTGAAGTGAGGAAGTTGGAAAAACACTTCAAAGACTTCGAAATCCAACATATACAACGCAAGGAAAACTCTGTAGCGGACCAGTTATCGAAATTGGGTTCTGATGAGTCACGGCGGCCCGATCTTCCGATAGGTTCGATTTGGTTCGTCGTGAGGACGTTGATGCTTTGAGGCTTCCGACCAACAGATCGTCACCTCGCAATTCGCTACACCCTTGCGCTGTCGTTATCGACCACGCTTGCACGCGATCGACCTTACCACGAAGGTTATTGTTCCTGCAAGCAATCGAAGCAACTCACAAGAACAAGGTAGATGCAATCTGTATTATTGTGTCCAACGAGTACTGTGCTCGCTTTTCTGGTCGTAGATTGCTCCAATCGAATCAACTAGTCGTAGGTCTTCTTGTAGTGGTCGTAGACCTGCGAATCCAGTCGTGGACCTTCTTGAACTGGTCGTAATCCTAGATTCCTGAGTACAAGTAAATCATCTCCATTAGGCAGCATCATAGAGTTCTCAAATAATACATTCAGCCCTAGAAACGACTTTACCTGATCGATTAAGTGACGTGTTCTAGCTCTTATCATAGGACCGTGTAGTTCAGCACCCAGATCTGGAGGGTCTTGTGTAGTGCGTGTATCCGAAGGAGGGATGTCCTCATCATACTCCCCCTCTTGAATTGGAGTCGTCCTCGACTCAAGCTCATCTTCTTCTCCCACGTACAGTTTCAAATCTGAAATGTTAAATGTGGGGCTAACCCCAAAATCTGCAGGTAATTCTAATTGATATGCATTATCATTTATCTTCTTAATTATCTTAAACGGCCCTTCAGCTCTAGGCATCAACTTTGATTTTCTTAATTCTGGAAACCTATCCTTTCTCAAATGAACCCAAACTAAATCACCTGGTTCAAATTTGACAACTTTCCTACCTTTACTTCCCGCAACCTTATACCTTTCAGTCATATGCTCTATATTCTCTTTAGTGGTTTCATGCAACTTGAGAATAAATGCAGCCGCTTCTTAGCATCTAGATTAATTTTTTGAGGTCGGTAAAGGTAGTAAATCAATAGAACACGGGGTTAAAACCATACACTACCCGAAATGGACTTACCTTGGTGGTGGAGTGTCTTGACCTATTGCAAGCAAACTCAATATCACGGTAAACACTCTTCCCACATCTTCAAGTTCTTCTTTAAAACAGCCCGCAACATGGTGGATAGCGTGCGGTTGACAACCTCCGTTTGTCCATCGGTTTGGGGATGACACGTAGTAGAAAACAGCGACTTTGTCCCCAATTTATTCCAAAGCGATCTCCAAAAGTGGCTAAAAACTTAGCATCGCGATCCGAGACAATAGTATTGGGTACTCCATGTAGCGAATGATTTCCTGAAAAACAAATCAGCTATGTTTGTAGCATCATCGCTCTTGTGATAAGATATAAAATGTGCCATTTTAGAAAATCGATCCACTACGACAAATATACTATCTCTCCCCCTCTTTGTCCTAGGCAATCCTAAAACAAAATCCATAGAAATATCCTCCCAAGGGGCACTAGGAATAGGAAGAGGCATATAAAGTCCATGTGGATGGAGACGGGACTTAGCTTTGTTGCATGTAGTGCAGCGAGCCACGTAGCGCTTGACATCACGCCTCATCTTTGGCCAAAAGAAGTGGGTGGTCAGCACATCTTCTGTCTTTTTCGCTCCAAAATGTGCCATCAAACCTCCTCCATGTGCCTCCTGTAACAACAAAAGACGAACAGAGCTAGCTGGAATGCATAGCTTGTTAGCACGATAGATCAAACCATCATTCAGCACATAGTTATTCCATGTCTTCCCTTCTTTACAATGTTCAAGCACTTCCTTAAAGTCCAAATCAGTGACATATAAACTCTTAATGGCCTCCAAACCAAAAATCTTATGGTCAAGTTGAGATAACATGGTATAACGTCTAGAGAGCGCATCAGCAATCACATTGTCCTTACCTTTCTTATGCTTTATGACATATGGAAACGACTCAATAAATTCTACCCAATTAGCATGTCGTTTATTCAGTTTAGCTTGACTTCTAATATGTTTTAGCGATTCATGATCAGAATGTATAACAAATTCTTTGGGCCATAAATAATGTTGCCAAGTTTGAAGCACACGAACTAAAGCATACAATTCTTTGTCATAGGTGGAATAATTCAAACTAGGCCCATTTAGTTTCTCGCTAAAATATGCAACCGGTTTATCTTCTTGAATCAATACACCACCTATTCCAATCCCGCTAGCGTCATTTCAATCTCAAAAGTCTTACCAAAATCGGGGAGTTGGAGTAGGGTGCTTGGGTGAGCTTCTCTTTCAACAAGTTGAATGCCTTCTCTTGCGCAGGTCCCCATTGGAAAGACACTCCTTTCTTTGTCAATTCATTCAATGGTGCGGCAATGGTGCTGAAATCCCGCACAAAACGCCGATAGAATCCAGCAAGGCCGTGGAAGCTCCGCACCTGTGACACAGTGGTCAGCGTCGGCCAGCTTTGGATGGCTACAATCTTTGTCTCATCCACCTCAATTCCCTGTGGTGTCACAACATATCCAAGAAACACAACTCGATCGGTGCAAAAGGTGCACTTTTCGAGGTTACCAAACAAACGTGCATCTCTCAAAGCATTAAAAACAGCACGTATATGATTCAAATGTAGCTCATGTGACTTGCTATAAATCAAGATATCATCAAAGTAAACAACCATAAATTTTCCAATGAAAGAGCGTAAAACCTCGTTCATCAATCGCATAAAAGTACTAGGTGCATTAGTTAGACCGAAAGGCATCACTAACCACTCATATAGTCCGAACTTAGTTTTAAAAGCGGTTTTCCATTCATCTCCTAATTTCATTCTAATCTGGTGGTAACCACTCCGCAAGTCAATCTTTGTGAAAATAATAGAGCCACTCAATTCATCAAGCATGTCGTCTAGCCTAGGGATAGGATGACGATACCTTATAGTAATGTTATTAATGTCTCTGCAATCAACACACATACGCCAACTACCGTCTTTCTTAGGGACCAAAAGAACTGGAACAGCACAAGGACTAAGGCTTTCTCTTACGTACCCACGGTCCAAAAGATCTTGGACTTGTCGCTGAATTTCCTTAGTCTCCTCCGATTGGTCCTATATGCAAGACGGTTTGGCAAAGTCGCTCTGGGATCAAATCAATTTGATGCTCTATCCCTCGAATAGGTGGTAATCCAGGGTACCTCACCGAATACATCCACATACTCCTGCAAAAGGTTAGCAACAGCAGGAGGCAAAGAGCTAGCTATATCCTCAAGCGAATATAAGGCATTTTTGCATATCAAAGCATAGCATGGCAGCTCATGATCACAAATTTCAGCAAGTTCAGATTTAGTGGCAATCATAACACATCCCTTCAATTTAATCCCTTCGGACTTAGGAATAGACGCCACTTTCTCCCTTTTAGGTGGGAAAGCACGTTTTGCTACTTGCTGATTTTCAGAATCATGCTTATCGGTGTTTCTTTCATTTTTAGCGCGCTCTTCTTCATCTTTCAAAATCTCAGCTGGTGTCAAAGGCAATAACTTAATCTTCTTACCCTTGTGTAAGAACGAGTAGGTATTAGCTTTACCATGGTGCAAAACATCATTGTCATATATCCAAGGCCTACCGAGTAATAAAGAGCATGCTTGCATCGGTACTATATCAAAGTCAGAACTATCTTTGTATTTACCAGCTGAAAATTGCACATTCACAACTTTGTTTACCTTTAACTTACCACACTGATTGAACCATTGGATGTAGTAGGGACGTGGGTGTGGTTCTGTGGTCAAGCCAAGCTTCTCGACCATCTCGAGCTTGCAAGGTTGTTGCAGACTCCCTCCATCAATGATGACTCGCAGCTCGTCCTTCACAAGAAATTTGGTTTGAAACAAGTTATGCCGCTGATTTTGCTCCGCCTCTCCACTTGTGCGCTTCGACTCGTTGCATAACAAGGCTCACATGATACTCGGTGTCAACAAAGCAGACTACTTGTTCCTCTACATCATCGAGATCACCGCTATCTCATCTCCTCCACCTGCAATGTTAGCTGCAAGTACATATTCATCCTCAATATCACTAGTACTTACATATCCACCGTCTGTAGTGGCAAGGTATGCTCACGACTTGGGCATCCTTCATGACGTGTCCCATTCCCTTACAACGGTGGCAAATAATCCGGTGGTACGACCAAGGGAAGCAACCGAGGAAGAACTCTTGGTCGAGCTCAGTACACTAGTAGATTTGCTTACCTCGGTGCATGTGATGTGGTCGGAGGTGTTTGAACGCACCCTACTCGAGGAGGCGATGAGACCATGTAGCTGAAAGTGGGGGTGTTTTGGCTTGCCCCGGCACTGGTCGTGTTGTAGACATGCTCCCAAAATTGTTCCTTGGCCTCTGTTGTCGTCCCTGCAATTCTTTTTCTGCCAAACATGCAAGTTGGAACAATCTAGGGACACTATCGTATTCTTTGTAATCCACTATGTCCTGAATTTCACGTCTTAATCCTCCATAAAAACGTGCTATTGCAGCTTCTTCATCCTCAATAATATCACAACGCAACATGCTAATTTATAGCTCCTGATAATATTCTTCTACGGATCTATTACCTTGATTTAAGCGCTGCAATTTATTACGCAAATCACGTTTAAAAGAAGGTGGGACAAATCAGTTACGCATAGCAACCTTTAAACCATCCCACGAAGTAGGCGCTAATCCTTCGGTGCATACCCTATTCCACCAAATGATGGCAAAGTTTTTAAATTCACTTGTGGCTTGCCTAACTCTATGCACTTCGGGAACTAAGTGAGCATTCAATTTCTGTTCTACCATCATCTCCCAATCTAGATATATTTCAGCATCATAAGCACCCGCAAAAGATGGCATAGAGAACTTAACTTTAGCATATGGATCATCATTAACACGTGCATTATGTTGCTGAACATTATTACCTCTCATACCTTGACGGTTGAAGTTCTGTCGGTTCCGTTGTCGTGCATCAAAGGCGTCGTGGTCGTGCATCTCATTATCATTATCAAACTCATGGTCATGGGCTGCACCATGAGGTTCCACACGACCAACGTTTGGTGGTCGATTTACCATTCTTTCGAGGCGTGTAGTGAGTGCCGCAATACTATCGTTGATTGAGCGTTGTATTGTGATCGTGGAAGCTTGAAGCTTCCTGTCGATATCCTCATTAACGGTAGTGCGTTGTTCATCCAATAGCGTCATGAGCTCTTCCCTCAAAACACACTCTTGCGCATCCAATCCTTCACCTGACATGGTTAGTAGGAGACAAAAGACAACACAAAAGTTATTATCCCTATCAGCTACTAGATGGTCGGAAGGTGGAGTCACACACTCTCACGCGTCTTACCAAGCTCTTACGAGTTTCTTACCAAAATGCCGCAGGTGGTCTGATCGGAGAAGGTGGGATGTACGACCACGGCGGAGGCGAATGCGAGGATCCAATCAGAGGGCCGAAAGTATGTGGAGCTCGGATAGGCAATGTTTAGTAGCAAGGAATAGCAATAATGAAATCAGATTTAGCAAAGCTGAATAAAAGTCCACAGTGCTCGTCACAGTTGCTGGCCCAAACGCGTTCCTAGAACTAGCTCAAGCAAATGGAAGGATATGGTAGATACGAACACAATCGGATCCAAAATCACAAAGCAACTGTAATTTTTTTTCTTCTTTTCTTTTTTTTCACTCTTTGCTTTCTTTCTTTTTTTTGCACTCTTTGCTTTTTTTTTACTGCAAAAACCCAACCTAGGGTTTTTTTTTGCGAATGTGACCTTGACTCAAAACTCTTCAAAACCCTTTTCTGGGTCTATGGATATATATGGGTCACAAACTTTTTCCGGAGAGCAGGGGTAAAAAGGTAATTAAAAGATACTCTCTCTCTCTCTCTCTGAACTTTAGCTATGGAAAAAAAAATCCGACCAGTCGATTGTTTCCGACGAGGTGGTGGGGTGTCCGAGAGCAGCAAGATAATAAATAGGGTTGTCGGTCGAATCCGACCAGGCGTTCGTTTCCGACCAGGGTGGAGAAGCCGAATCCGAGTAGGTGGTCGTATGGGGGTGGTGTTGTGGTCGTATGGGGGTGTCTAGATGATCGAAGCAAAGAAAGACTCGACGCTAGAAACTAGATTACGATGACTAGACCAAAGAACAAAGACACCGACGATGGACTCGAATTCAACAACGCTAAACCGAAAACACAATTGCGAAGGCACAAAGTGGTTTGGACAATGGAATAATTACGATCTAAAACTTTTGCGTGGGCAATTTTACGGACTCTAGGTGATGGAACAAAACTCACAAAAAGGATAAACGAAATTACCTAATGGGCAACCTTAGCTCGATACCACTTGATGAGTCACGGCGCCCGATCTTCCGATAGGTTCGATTTGGTTCGTCGTGAGGACGTTGACGCTTTGAGGCTTCCGACCAACGATCGTCACCGCAATTCGCTACACCCGCGCGCTTGTCGTTATCGACCACGCTGCACGCCGATCGACCTTACCACGAAGGTTATTGTTCCCGCAAGCAATCAAGCAACTCACAAGAACAAGGTAGATGCAATCAGACATGGATATGGATGAAGTTTACAAGTGGGGTTCCTCAAACCGATAATCGGCGAACCGCAATTGGCGAATAATCTAAGAAAACCCACCTCTAAACTATGGCGACTCTCGATATATATAGGGAGCGTGAGGAGGTCGACCTAGGGTTGTGCGGTAGTGGGATGAAGCGTACACAACCCGGACTCGACCGCCACGCTTACAAAGTCTTATTAGTTTCCAAAACGGTGACGGAGCACCTTGGGTTGCGTATTTATGGTAGAAAATCTGGTCGTAGGACTGGTCCTAGGGTGGTCTTGAGGAGTACATGCTATCTTGGTCGTAGATTGTGTCCAACGAGTACTGTGCTCGCTTTTCTGGTCGTAGATTGCTCCAATCGAATCAACTAGTCGTAGGTCTTCTTGTAGTGGTCGTAGACCCTGCGGAACTGGTCGTGGACCTTCTTGAACTGGTCGTAATCCTAGATTCCTGAGTACAAGTAAATCATCTCCATTAGGCAGCATCATAGAGTTCTCAAATAATACATTCAGCCCTAGAAACGACTTTACCTGATCGATTAAGTGACGTGTTCTAGCTCTTGTCATAGGACCGTGTAGTTCAGCACCCAGATCTGGATGGTCTTGTGTAGTGCGTGTATTCGAAGGAGGGATGTCCTCATCAGGTTCCTCACAAACACCTATTTCAACAAGTGTTTTTCTCGAATACCTTACAAAACCTTCAATAGAAACGGGTTCATCCACCTTAGAGGTCGAAGTCATCGAGCAAGATGCAGAGTGGATAACACCATTGACCACTTATCTCGCATCAGGGATATTGCTTGATGATCCTCAACGTAGGATAGGTTAATTAGAAGAGCAAGCATGTACAAGTAACATCCCAATTTTCGAGCTTTAAAAATCTTTTAAATATTAGTAGCAAGAAAATTCATCATTTGGATTTATTTGAATATTAATTTAAAAGCTTAATATGGACTTTAAGGACAAATTGATTTAATGTGCTTAATCCCAACATCAACAATTGTCAAAACTATTTTATTTAGATTCTATATGCTTGGATATATTTTATAGAATTTTCTCGAATTTTTCCAAGTCATTTGCTATTTTCTAATTGCTATTTGCATTTTCTCGGATTTATTTAAAAGAAAAACCTATTTTAAATCTTTCGAATAAGATCGGGCCAAGCTCAAAGACTATTCCACCCGCCACCATCTCGCCTCGGCCGCCTCGTCTGCTGGATGCTCGACGCGCGTTCTCATCTCCGATCGAACGCACGCGCCAACCCCGCTTTGACCTGCTGATTGTCGCCGCGGGCTTCGCCACGATCTCGCCGCCGCCGCTCGCTCGATTCTAGCCGTTGATTTATCGCGCGCGCCGCACTCCACTCGCCGCGCTTCTCGCCAGTGGGACCGCCACAGGTCGCTGCCTCCGCGGCTTTCTTCTCTCTCGCTCAAGCCTCGCCCGCCATTGCCGGAGCTTCAAGATTATCCGACAAAACGGATTCGCTTGCTTATTCTTCGCGCCACCCCGCCAAATCATATCTCCGTTATTCCATATCCGCTTTCAAACCAAATCAAACCCCGAACCGTTTCAATCTCCAAAATCTTGGAATTCAAAACCCGGTTGTTTCGGATCCGATTTGGGGTTTCAAATCTCGGATCTCCGTGTCTATAAATACTCCCTTAGCTCCGCCTCGCCTCCGAACCCTAAACCGCCACTCCCATCGCCTGACGCTCTAGCGCCACCGCATTCCAAGCTTTAGGTTTTCGCCAACTTCTTCTCCGGTGGATTGCGCCGCCGCCGCCGCCTTTGCTCCACCGACAAAGACCATTGTGATCGCAAGTCACAGCTACCTCGCGCACACCTCTCGCCGCCGAGCATCGCGAGCGCCCGTCCGACAAAACCCGAGCCTTCCGCCGCTTTTCCTCGCCACGCCATCTCCACAACCCTGTGTGCTCAAACCAAGGCCTATGTGTGCGATTAGCCTCCTCTACACGATGGTATCACTCATCGCCGGCGAAGTCGCCGCTGTCACGGTGACTATCGGTCCCGAGCGCCATCGCCGCTGCGTCGCCAGCCACGCCGGCCACAATAGCCTTTCGTGGTGGTGGCAGCAGCCATGGCGCCAGATCGCGCCAAGACACGCGCTGCGCGGGTCTTGGCCCATCACAACAGATCTCCTGCTCGGCACTCGGTCCACTCATGGAACCCGAGACTCGACAAAGGTCCCACTTGTCGCTTTCTTTTAATTTTAATTTTTTTCTCGAAATTTCAACGACGCAAGCATTGCGCAATAATTCGATTTTCCTTTATAAAATTAATTCGGGAAATTCGAGAAAATCCAATTTAGGGTTTTATTGATTTTCCAATCTTCCAAAGCCCATATCTTTTGCATCCAAGTCCAATTGAGCCCATTCAAATTTGTAAATTCATATAAAATTCAGATCTATTTATTTATGAATTTTATTTAATTTTTGGAGTTTATTTTGCCTCTGTTATTTATTTGTTTTGTTTTCTTTTGTCTCGCTTATGAGTAGACGCCGATACTTCGGAATTTTGCGTAAGAAGGAGCACCTCAAGACCAAGACCAATATCTAGATCTATTCCAAGGCAAGTTATACCTTTGATCATTTTGAACCCGCCAAAATACTTTGTTTCAATATATTGCATTCTATTTCAAGTATTTATTTAAATGCTTTTGGGTGTAGTTATTAATCCAAATTGTTATGCCACCTTGTCTATTGTATGCCATGATCTTTGTCACCCTAGGTTGATTAATCATTAGTTGGTATTATTGTAGCACCAACGTGGTTGGTTAGATACGACTAGACCGCTTAGCCATGCCACGAGTCATCATTTCATGAGAGTTGCAATTATGAACTTGACTAAGTGATTATGGAACTGTGTGATGAATCTGTGTGTCGTGGTGCTATTACTCGTTGATGGCATGTGTTGCACTTAATCAACAGGTGGGAAAAGATTTAGACCGAGGCAAGTGGTGGATTCTGTGTGAATGGTGGAGCTGTGTGCTTATTAAACTTTGTGATTTGGGTTAAAATCGAAGTCTTGCCTTAGTCAATTAAGGACTTAACTTTGTGCGCCATTGAACTGGCCTTACTGCATTTACCACATGCCTAGTATGGGCCGGGCCTGACTTAGTAAGTTATGGAGTCTTGACATTGACAACTCAAAGTTGTATTTAAGCTATGTGATGGGTCGGAGGTGTGATATGTCACATCGCGGACGGTTCACGATCCTCGCCCAATGGTGTGTGTCGCTCCAAGGGTCAGTGTGTACAAATTGACTACAGAAAGCACACCAGAGTGTCATTGTTTGAGATGAAGTCTCGAAAGGTTTTGTTGGGATCAACTCGATCCGTTGGTTTCATCGTGGGTAAAGTGTACAACCTCTCGCAGAGTGTTTAAACCAATCTATTCAATAGCCGCCCCCTGCTATGGACATGCTCTGAATTTCACACGAGGGGTAGTTTTTCATAAAACAAATGGGAAGGGTCACCGTGGTGAGATAACTTGTTCACCGTGCATGAAAGAACTTGATTAGACTGTGTGTCCTTTGTGAAATCAATTGTTAACTTATTATTGTCTATTTGTTTTGAATTATGCTTTCAATCTATTATTTGTATTCAATTGCAAATGTTGCATTTCGCAAAATAACCACGTAAGCCATTCCTTTGGAATAAGCCATCATGTATAAATGCATTCTGTGGTATGACTTATGAGTACGGTGTGTACTCACTCTTGCTAAATAAATCAATGTATGGAGGAGTCGTCACCGCTTTTGAAGAAGAGTTCTACGAAGGTTGAACGTTAGGGTCTTGATCCCACCGGCTGCTCGTGGTAAATTGATGGGAGCCACCGAGTTTATTTCGCTTCACGCAGCTTATTTCTTTATTGTCACTTTGCATGGCTTAATAAATGTAACACTCGACCATAAGGTCCCAACAGTTATTTGTTATTCAAATGTACTCGTTTATTCTTATATTCGTTGTATGGATGTGATATTTCATCAATGTTGATACTGTGTGCACTAGCGTGATCCTGGACTAGTGCAGAATACACAGAGGGTCCAGATTTGCATATTTGGGTCCCGACAGAGGTGGTATCAGAGCCATACTGACTGTAGGTCTTGACCCTAGTTAGATTGGCCGTTCTTAGTGAGTCCAAACTATTTTCCAAAGCAAAATTAACTTGCAAGATTAATTGAATTCCTTAACTCATCTCATGTCTCTCTTGACTCAACTATTGCTGAAATTCTTTCTCTCCCCGCTGTTTTAAAGTTGTTTTCATATCCTTGTCCATCTTGACAGATGCCTCGTCTTCAGAGTTATGGAGAGCGCAAGGGAGGACTTGCCGCCGAGCTTTGGAAGTTGCTACAAGTACTTGGAGGGTTCGATCGTCCATTGTACCGTGGCAATGCTTGGATCGTGAACGGCCGAGATCGTGGAGTGATCTGCCATTTGACCATCTACGCCAGGCAGCACACCAAGGCAAGCAAACCACTGCACATCTCAGCTAGAAGGAGTATTTGGATTGAAGCAATCCAGGAGTCTTCACGCCTTGCCATCCCGAGGATCTCGCAACATCTACTCTCGAGCTTCGTGACACGCTTTTCGCATCATCCCCGCACTTCCGACGTGGATCTTGCCGCACGCTTTCCGTCGACAAAGGAGAAGACAATGCCACCGCTGCATCATCTTGCCCGGGCCACGTCAGAGGAATCGTTGGAGTTAGCCGCCACAGAGCCGGAGGTACTCTATGAGACTCTTCGAGAGTCAAGAAAGGATCGCCATATTAGAAGAAACTCTTTATGGACGACACGAAGAAGACATCAAGAGGAAGACCTGTAAGAAGTCGATGGACCTACCGAACCGTAAGAGCCAGCAGAGGCAAGCAGAGCTGTAGCACCAAAGAAGACTGCACTGTGGACACTGCTCCTATTGCACCATCCCCGGACATCGATCGGGCCATGAGGATGCCACCACTTTCGTGTCTACAAGAAAGGGAGCACCGCCAAGGTCATGGAGGCTATTTGATTGAGTAGTCTGCTCACGTTGTTTCAGCTTAGCCGCTTTATGTCTTGAGTCGCCTTTAGGCGTGTAGTTTTGTGTGCTTAAGTTCGCCCTTATTTTTGTGTGCAAGTATGAGCCGCAAAGGCCCTTAGGCATTTGTTGCAAGCCATACTATTATCTTAATCAATATAAGAGTTTCAGCTTGAGCTTTCTTAAAATATGTTGTTGGGTTTTACCTACCCCGCTTAGTTCTACAACTTATCTCGTGCTTGCTACCTTATCTAACCCTTGAGATTCACCAGATGGTTCGACTCACAAGTCACGCAAGTGGTTCCGACACTCCAAAGGTCGGGGACGGAGCAAATCCCTGAGAAGCAATTCCACCACAAGCACCTTCAATGATCTCGCAGATTTTGGAGCATTCATGACACTGCACTCAAATTGATGTACACCATGATGAATCGATGCAAGCCATGAATAACCGTAGTAACAACAATCAAGATTACAATGGAGCCCCAGCTTGCTCATGGTCACAATGGATCATCCAAGTTGGCGGAGTTTATGAGAACCCGCCCACCAACCTTTTCTCGACATGTCTCACCAAGAGAAGTCGATGATTGGCTTCGTGTCATTGAGAGGAAGTCGCCGATCACCAATGCAACGATCATGAAAAGTTCTGACGCCTCTCACCGATGGAAGGCATTGCCACCGAATGGTGGGAAAACTTTTGTGCAAATGCATGGAACGCCGCAAGACATTACTTGGGAAGAGTTCACAATCGCCACCAAGATCATGTACCGTAAGGAATCATGGATCTAAAGAAGGATGAATTCCGTGCTCTCAAGCAAGGAGGAATGTCGTTGATCGACACCTCAACAAGTTCTCTCAACTTGCTCGATATGTCGCAGAAGATGTCGCCACCGACAAGGCTCGCCGTAGTCGTCAAAGGATTGAACATCGACTTCAAGTCAACTTGATCGCCCACACCTTTCCCGATTTTCAAGAGTTGATCAACAAGGCTTTGATTCTTGAGGATAAGCGCAAGGAATTGGAAGATCATCGTAAGCGCAGAATGGCTCAAGAAGGAAGTCACCAACCCCACCGAAGGGCAAGAATGATTCCACCGCAGCTTAGCCGCTTTCCACCACGCACTCGCTGCACCACCGCACCAACTTCAAGACTCGCCAGCTTGCTCGTAACTTCCGCAACCCCGCACTACCAACTCCAATCCAAGAAGCAACCCACGTATACAACCGAGTTTGCTTTACCCGCCGCCACCAGTGCATTTCGCCAACCGATGTCCGCAGAATGGGACTATCACCCAAAGACGCTTCAACCTTGGGAACACACCACCAAGACGCCAAGATAAGGCAACCATCAAGGAACTTCTGCTACCGGTCAATCCGAGGAGCACCGCCATCGCTGGTCGAGGTCGTGGTCAACCACGCCACTCTAGAGGGAGCCCAAGAAGCACCGACGCTGTAATCGGGTAAGTTCCTAGTAAATTCAAGACCGTGACTCGCCTGCTTGATTCGAGCTTCGATTCGCTTGTTTCGAATTTTGCAACTAAGAACAAATTGGAAGTTATGCATCTTAAGCATACTCGTTAGTCCAATACCGAGCAGAGCTAAGTTCTAAAGTTGGATGTTTAGGAGCTAGGCTACTCATAGTCGGAGTTGAGTTTCTAGCCAACCTAATAGTTCTAGACACTGCACCATAGATGTCATCCTTGGTATGGATTGGTTATCCAAACATAAAGCAAGGCTAGATTGTGGCCAAGAGCCGTGACAATTGAGGATACCACAGAAAGAAAGTAGAATTTCTAGCCACCTCAAGACGTGATGGACATTTGGTAGTCAACACCAAGACAGCTTTTGGAAGACGACTGTAGTCGAGATTACCCGATGTATTTCCGTAAGAGTTACCAGAATGCCACCGACCGTGACATTGAGTTTGTCATCGATCTAGTGCCGTGAACATCACCAATTTCCAAGAGACCCTATCGGATGCCACCGATGAACTTGTGGAAATGAAGAAGCAGATAGAAGAACCATCGAGAAAGGTTTTGTAAGACCTAGTTCGCCGCCATGGGGAGCGCCAGCTTTGTTTGTCAAGAAGAAAGATGGAAGTATGAGAATGTGTATCGATTATCGCTCTCTCAACGGTCACCATCAAGAACAAGTACCCATTGCCCGTAATAGATGATTTGTTCGACTGCATGAAAGGAGCCGAGTATTCTCCAAGATCGATCTACGATCAAAGTTACCATCGCTAAAGATTTGTCCTAAGGATGTACCAAAGACCGCTTTCAACCCTGTATGGACATTATGAGTTTTTAGTCATGTCTTTTGATTGACTAATGCCCCGCCTATTTCATGAACATGATGAACAAAGTATTCATGGAGTATTTGGATAAGTTCGTGGTAGTATTCATTGATGATATTTTGGTATACTCAAAGTCGTAAGAAGAACATACGTAACATTTGAGATTAATCCTAGAGAAGCTCGAGAGGACATCACCGTATGCCAAGTTTAGCAAGTGTGACTTTTGGAAGAAGAAAGTTGATTTTCTGGCCATGTAATGACAAACCAAGGAGTAGCAATTGACCCCGGAAGGTTAAAGTCAGAATGAATTGGGAGCACCCAAGACGGTTACTCAAATTGTAGTTTCTTGGGAATGGCAGGATACTATCGCCGTTTATTGAAGGGTTCTCAACGATTGCTAAATCTCTTACGCAATTGTTGAAGAAAGAGAAGAAGTTTATTTGGACCCCACCAGAAGAAAGTTTTCAAGAATTGAAGAAACGCTTGACTTCACCCCAAAGGCTAGTTTTGCTTGATATTAGTAAGGATTTTGATATTCATCGTGATGCTTCGCGCCAAGGACTAGGATGTGTCCTTATGCAAGAAGGAAGAGTCGCCGCTATGCGCCAAGGCAATTAAGGCCTCATGAAGAGAACTATCCTACCCATGATTTGGAACTAGTCGCCGTGAGTGCATGCTTTGAAGATTTGGCGCCATTATCTCATCCAGAATCGCCGTGAAGTCTACATGCATCATAAGAGCTCAAGTACATTTTCACTCACCGATTTGAACATGAGACAGAGAAGATGGTTGGAATTAATAAAGGATTATAATCTTGGAATCCATTACCATCCCGGTAAGGCTAATGTAGTTGCAGATGCACCGAGTCGTAAGAGCTACCGCAATGCTCGAAGTAAAAGAGTTGTGTTCGTAACTTCGTGAGGAATTCGTAAGCTACAACTAGAAGTTGTTCCAAGGATTTGTGGCCAATTTGGAAGTACAACTACTCGAGAAACAGATTCGTGAAGCTCAACCTAAGGATTCTCGAGTTTGTCGATCTCAAGAAGAAGATGTCGAAGGAAAATTTAAAGACTTCACCATAGATGATCGGATATACTGTGGATCAATGGACGATTCGTACCGATATTGATGGATTAAGACAAATGATTCAAGGAAGCCCATGACTCAAAGTATTCAATTCACCCCGAAGCACTAAGATGTATCAGATGTTAAGAATAAGTTTTGTGGCCAAACTTAAAGCGAGACGCCGCAGAGTTCGCTGCTTTATGCGACGGTGTCGAAAGTAAAGGCCGAACATCGAGGCCACAGGATTGCTACAACCGTCAAGATACCGTAATGGAAGTGGAAGAGATCGGTATGGATTTTATTACCGGATTACCCAAGACTCAATCAGTTATGATTCGATTTGGGTAATAGTGGATCGCTTGACTAAGGTTGCCCATTTCTTGCCACCAAAACCACTTACTCGTGAGACCGCTTATGGAATTGTATATGTCAAAATCGCTACCGCACGGTGTGCCTAAGAAGATAGTGTCGATCGAGGATCTCAATTCACCTCTCGCTTTTGGCGTAGTCTACATGAAGCCCTCGGGACTCATCTAAATTTCAAGATCGCTTATCATCCCTGCATGATGGACAGATCAAAGAGTCAATCGATATTAGAAGATATGTTGAGAGCCCGTGCCTTAGCTAATGCTACCAGCTGGGATAAAAGTTTGCCGATGCGAATTCTCGACAACAACAGCTTATCGCCGCTTTGCGATGTCACCATTTGAAGCTCAGACGGTCGTGCTCGCAGAACTCCGCTGAATTGGTCGAGACAAATGAACGTAGTGTTCGGGCCGATATTATTCAGAAGTCAAGAACAAGTTGCTATGATCGAGAGAGGTTAAAGATAGCCCACCAGTGCAAAAGAGTTATGCCGATAATCGCCGCCGTGACCTCACTTTGAACCAGAGGATTTTGTGTATCTTCGAGTTACTCCGCCGAGGTGTTAAGAGATTCCACACCAAAGGGAAGCTTGCTCCAAGGTATGTGGGTCCATTCAAGGTTTTGGAACGCCGTGGAGAAGTTATGCATCAGCTTGAGCTACCACAATAAGTAGCAGGAGTGCATGATGTCTTTCATGTCTCCCACCAAGAAGTGTCTTCGTGTGCTGTAAGAGCGCACTCGCTGAGTCAATTGAATCAAGGAAGATCTCACATACAAAGAGCAAACTGTCAAGATTTTGATGTCGCAGAGCGCCGCACTGTAAGCAAGACCGCTCGCTTTCGCAAAGTCCAAAGGAGTAACCACTGTAAGGAGAAGCAACGTGGGAACGTGAAGAAGAGTTAAAAGCCGAGTTCCCTAGCCTTTTCTCTATAGCCGTAATCTCGGGACGAGATTCGCTTAAGGGGGAGGTTTGTAACATCCCAATTTTCGTGAGCTTTAAAAATCTTTTAAATATTAGTAGCAAGAAAATTCATCATTTGGATTTATTTGAATATTAATTTAAAAGCTTAATATGGACTTTAAGGACAAATTGATTTAATGTGCTTAATCCCAACATCAACAATTGTCAAAACTATTTTATTTAGATTCTATATGCTTGGATATATTTTATAGAATTTTCTCGAATTTTTCCAAAGTCATTTGCTATTTTCTAATTGCTATTTGCATTTTCTCGATTTATTTAAAAGAAAACCTATTTTAAATCTTTCGAATAAGATCGGGCCAAGCTCAAGACTATTCCACCGCCAAATTTATCTCGCCTGCCGCCTCGTCTGCTGGATGCTCGACGCGCGTCTCATCTCCGATCGAACGCACGCGCCAACCCCGCCTTGACCCTGATTGTCGCCGCGGCTTCGCCACGATCTCGCCGCCGCCGCCTGCTCGATTCTAGCCGTTGATTTATCGCGCGGCGCCGCACTCCACTCGCCGCCTTCTCGCCAGTGGGACCGCCATGGTCGCTGCCTCCGCGGCTTTCTTCTCGCGCCGCGGCCTCGCCCGCCATTGCCGGAGCTTCAAGATTATCCGACAAAACGGATTCAGCTTGCTTATTCTTCGCACCACCCCGCCAAATCATATCTCCGGTTATTCCATATCCGCTTCAAACCAAATCAAACCCGAACCGGTTTCAATCTCCAAAATCTTGGAATTCAAAACCCGTTGTTTCGATCCGATTTGGGGTTTCAAATCTCGCATCTCCGTGTCTATAATACTCCCTTAGCTCCGCCGCCTCCGTAACCCTAAACCGCCACTCCCATCGCCTGATCGCTCTAGCGCCGCAAGATTCCAAGCTTTAGGTTTTCGCCAACTTCTTCTCCGGTGGATTGCGCCGCCGCCGCCGCTTTGCTCCACCGACAAGACCATTGTGATCGCGAAGTCACAGCTACCTCGCGGCGCACTCTCTCATCGCCGAGCATCGCCGAGCGCCTGTCCGACAAAACCCGAGCCTCTCCGCCGCTTCTTCCTCGCCACGGCCATCTCCGCAACCCTGTGTGCTCAAACCAAGGCCTATGTGTGCGATTAGCCTCTCTACACGATGGTATCACCATCACGGCGAAGTCGCCGCTGTCACGGCGACCATCGGTCCCGAGCGCCACCACGCCAAGAGTCGCCACCAACACACTTTGGTGTGGCGTGCCAACTGGCGCCAGATCGCCAAGACACGCGCGCGGGGTCTTGGCCCATCACACCAGATCTCCCTGCTCGGCACTGGCCCACTCGTGAACTCCGAGACTCGATAAAGGTCCCACTTGTCGCTTTTTTTTAATTTTAATTTTTTCGAAATTTCTACGACGCAAGCATTGCGCAATAATTCGATTTTCCTTTATAAAATTAATTCGGGAAATTCGAGAAAATCCAATTTAGGGTTTTATTGATTTTCCAATCTTCCAAAGCCCATATCTTTTGCATCCAAGTCCAATTGAGCCCATTCAAATTTGTAAATTCATATAAAATTCAGATCTATTTATTTATGAATTTTATTTAATTTTTGGAGTTTATTTTGCCTCTGTTATTTATTTGTTTTGTTTTCTTTGTCTCGCTTCATGAGTAGACGCGATACTTCGGGAATTTTGCGTAAGAAGGAGCACCTCAAGACCAAGACCAATATCTAGATCTATTCCAAGGCAAGTTATACCTTTGATCATTTTGAACCCAGCCAAAATACTTTGTTTCAATATATTGCATTCTATTTCAAGTATTTATTTAAATGCTTTTGGGTGTAGTTATTAATCCAAATTGTTATGCCACCTTGTCTATTGTATGCCATGATCTTTGTCACCCTAGGTTGATTAATCATTAGTTGGTATTATTGTAGCACCAACGTGGGTTGGTTAGATACGATTAGATTGCTTAGCCATGCCACGAGTCATCATTTCATGTGAGAGTTGCAATTATGAACTTGACTAAGTGATTATGGAACTGTGTGATGAATCTGTGTGTGCTGTGTGCTATTACTCGTTGATGGCATGTGTTGCACTTAATCAACAGGGTGGGAAAAGATTTAGACTGAGGCAAGTGGTGGATTCTGTGTGAATGGTGGAGCTGTGTGCTTATTAAACTTTGTGATTTGGGTTAAAATCGAAGTCTTGCCTTAGTCAATTAAGGACTTAACTTTGTGCGCCATTGAACTGGCCTTACTGCATTTACCACATGCCTAGTATGGGCCGGGCCTCGACTTAGTAAGTTATGGAGTCTTGACATTGACAACTCAAAGTTGTATTTAAGCTATGTGATGGGTCGGAGGTGTGATATGTCACATCGCGGACGGTTCACGATCCTCGCCCAATGGTGTGTGTCGCCCAAGGGTCGTGTGTACAAATTGACGGCAGAAAGCACACCAGAGTGTCATTGTTTGAGATGAAGTCTCAAAGGTTTTGTTGGGATCAACTCGATCCGGTTGGTTTCATCGTGTGGGTAAAGTGTACAACCTCCGCAGAGTGTTTAAACCAATCTATTCGAATAGCCGCCCCTGCTATGGACATGCTCTGAATTTCACACGAGGGGTAGTTTTTCATAAAACAAATGGGAAGGGTCACCGTGGTGAGATAACTTGTTCACTGTGCATGAAAGAACTTGATTAGACTGTGTGTCCTTTGTGAAATCAATTGTTAACTTATTATTGTCTATTTGTTTTGAATTATGCTTTCAATCTATTATTTGTATTCAATTGCAAATGTTGCATTTCGCAAAATAACCACGTAAGCCATTCCTTTGGAATAAGCCATCATGTATAAATGCATTCTGTGGTATGACTTATGTAGTACGGTGTGTACTCACTCTTGCTAAACAAATCAATGTATGGAGGAGTCGTCACCGCTTTTGAAGAAGAGTTCTACGAAGGTTGAACGTTAGGGTCTTGATCCCACTGGCTGCTCGTGGTAAATTGATGGGAGCCACCGAGTTTATTTCGCTTCACGCAGCTTATTTCTTTATTGTCACTTGCATGGCTTAATAAATGTAACACTCGACCATAAGGTCCCAACAGCTTATTTGTTATTCAAATGTACTCGCTTATTCTTATATTCGTTGTATGGATGTGATATTTCATCAATGTTGATACTGTGCACTAGCGTGATCCTCGACTAGTGCGTATACACAGAGGGTCCAGATTTGCATATTTGGGTCCCGACAACCGTATCATTTCGCATACATGGTCACCATCTTTTCAAGTATTTATTTGAGTGCTTATGGATGATCAATTTTGCTATCGGGTTATAGAGTCTGACTTATCAAATGGCCATCTGTATACATTCAGAAATGATAACTGCCTAGGACCTCTTCTATAAGCCAATTCTCATTACATAAAAACTCAACAGTTTAACTTCATCTTCTTGAATACACATTGGTTCAGATCATTGATTTTGTGAAAGATATCCTGGTCGCAACGCATTTGTTCGCCCAAAACACTACTCCCATTGCCAAACAAAGTGTTCCAGCAAATGGCACTGGGGCTACATATAGAAACATTAATATGGAATTCAACTTGCAAGGATATTTTAAATTGCAAAAGCGAGTCAAATTTCTGACAAGCAATTACCATTATCATACACCAAATCCTTTCATTATCACATACAATTTAAAAAATGTGTATCATTACAATATCATTTTTGAACACTTGAGCCAGGAGCACTAGCTTCAATGTTTTTTATAATCTCCACCACCATTGGTGTAATCTTGGCTTGAGATTTAGTACCTATTTTTTGTCTTGAACTTAGGCGTAGGGATAAGCTTTAAAGATCAACAGAGTCCCCATAGCGAGATCAATCTTCAATAAGAGTCTGTTCAAGGCTTGACCCATTGCTCTCTTTAAAGATTGATATATGGTATTTTTCATAGCAGTCTGTGTTTTTGAATGTATGTAATTTGAGTATAGATGTTATTCTCAAGTCATCCAAGATCATTTTGGTTGCAAGAGGAGTTACTGAGCTTTTAGATTCTCTCGCAATGTCTCGTAGAGAAGTCAAATTCGAGAAAACTATTTCCTCGTAACTATAGTAATTTCCTTGCCTTACTGTTAAGTTCTTCACTTTCTAATCAAGTTCATACATGGCAATGCGATTTCGCTTCCACTTCTTTTAGGTCATGAATTTGAAGATCTTTGTTAAAAATGGTATGTCAAAATCCGCTTACCTTTTCTAGTTCTAAGAAAGAACGAAAAAGAGAATATATTTCACGATTGCAAATAATGACAAGGTCAAATGCTCAGAAACAAAAAGAAGTTCTTTACCTTTCTTATCCTTAAGGAATACTTTGTTTTGTTCAAAGAGGTCAGTGGTTCTCTTTCAATTGCTTGCCTATGATCTCTTGTAACTTTTTTCCCGAATTAAGAGGCTAATCTCTTCGATTTTTTCTACCATGGTCACCAGACTCCTCTCGCATCTTTTCTCCGCCTAAGACAATTTCAACTGAGGTGTAAAGTAATGACTTAACATTTTCTTTCTCGCTCCCTAAGTTAGTTATTTAATGGGAATCTTATGATTGAATAATAACTTTATATACTTACTTCTTTTCTCCCATGCGAAAGTTTTGATCTCCCCAATCATGTCAAGATTGACTTTCCAACACCTTTTGACAGACGTCAGAGGTCCTTCTTTCTGTTCTAGAAGGAGAACTCTCGAGAGGAACTTCATTTTCGGATTGATCCAATTGAACCAAACGGAAACTCCTCTCGTTGGATCGATCCAATATCTTGCGTTTCCTAAGACATTCTATGAGTTAGATCTGCAGACGGTATATTCAAAATAAAATTAACAAGATAAAAAGTTTAACAAGATATGATCATCTTCATCTTAAGTTTCAGTGGTCTCATGGACCACCTCCTCCGACTGTGGTCTCATGGACCACTTCCTCCGATCGTGGTCTCATGGTCCACTCTGTTAAAGTGGACCCACAAACCGCCTTCTCGCGTCTCGATCCTCTTGGGGGTCCTTTCTGCTTGGACCTCCGTGCCAAAGTGGCATCTCCCCGATGTCCTAGTAGCCATAGTTAAGACATCCCGACCACTTCCTTAGTGGTCATAGGAGGTATTTCTATTTGTAGAATCTCTTTACTAGAGATTCTTCCATTGCCTGCACGATGGGCGGTCAAGTTTGTTCTTGAGTCGTTAGTTGTCCACTTTTCGGTTCGACTAAAAAGAAAGACTAAAAGAAAATAGATGATTGGTCATTATGAGCCAAAATTATACAATTATTGTCGAAGAACTTATTCGATCTTGAATCCACTTTCGCTAAAGAGCGCTATGAAGTCCTCATTAACGGTGAAAGTGGGTTATTCTACTCGCCTAACAAAGAAGGATACCGTGGTGGGATTTCCTCTTCAACTCCTCCGATGATCCTTTGCCCTGTACTCACCTCAACCACTAAAATTGATATAGCATGTATGTTGAGGGCTAGAAGTATATCGAGAAACTAAAATTTTAACTTTGGTTTTTAATACCTCACTGGTAGGAGGTTTCAAAGAATTGGAGTTGAGTTAAGGTAGGAGGCTATTATGAATTAAAATTGAAGTAGGTGTAGGTTTCGTCTTCTTGGCACACCGAGACTTGTAACTTATCCTTGCATTCTTTGTCAAGGAAGGGTAGGGCTTGCACCAACATTAGATATGGGATGCTTCTTTGATGTTGTCTGCTCGTAAATGTAAGTTAGACATAAAGCAAAAATTACTTATGTCCGCAATTCTTGTGAATACTTACCACTTTGTGATCTTTCCTAAGTGATAAGGCAGCCCCAATCAAGCTTGGGGATGCGCTTAAATCGATCGGTTCCTTATCTAGAGCCCGATCCTTTAATAGAACTCGAGGCTCTAGCAAGGACCCCATCATCCAAAAAGGTGCAATATAATAAAAATTACTTTACTTCACCTATGAAAATTTAGTTCGAGTAAAAGGTAAATGGATTATTACCATTCTCTCGATGTCATAATCACAAGATAATATTTCTCCTTTTGAGAGGAAAGATCTTGTAACACCCTAGCTATTCTAAGCCAAAATGTTACCTAAAGAACTAACATACAACCACATTGTAAAGAATTTAAACCGTAACTCATCTAAGAACATAAAGAGATCAACTTTAATAGTACCATGGCAGAATAAAGACTCAATCCAAATAATTATCTCAAGGTGATCAAGGACCACAAGCAAGATTTAAACAACTATAACTTGGAGAGAAATGCCAACCACATCTAACGTTATGTATTACAGTTCATCAATTAACGAATGAAAGACAAGAACAAAATCATATTATTTAAACTTGATTATGATGAAGTGAATGAATAGTGCATATCTACTCCCTCCCAATTGTCATCATCAAGGATCACCTAAAATAAACAACAAAAGCAAGAATGAGTCCGAGACTCAGCAAGTACTGGTCATACAACACATTTGGACAAAACAACATCATTAAAGATTATGAACATAACACCAAAGGAATATATGAATGAATGGAATGAATGGATGTAATGGAAGGAATGGAGTGCACACATGCTTATATCGGTATAGCTATCGGCACACATGTCGGTGTCCACTTAAGCTCGATTTAACCAAATACGGGATCCAAATTCGTATGAAGAACGCTTCATACGGCGGCCCAAATCGCCTACATTGGAATGGTGGGTCTTACTTGCCCATACTAGAATGGATGTGTCTTTATTTTCACTCCCGTGGAAGAAACATGAACAAATAAATGAATGGAATGAAACATGAATAATGAAAGACATCATCTCTTTCAACATGGATTAACGGATATGTAAGGAACATGAAGCATTGAAAGTAATCATGGGTCATAGAAATAACCGTATGAACACAAGCACTCATCATCCATCAACATAAAAATTACAATGTACTTGCCCATATTGAAATTATAGGATTTCACTACCCACCCTGGCTTAATAGGAACGAAGGAACTGACGAATATAATGAACGTAGTCTTATTATTGAAGATTCATGGTATATCAACTATGAAAGGAAACAAGGAATACCGGTTATCCATTTCATATTCATCAATCAAGCGGAATAAACAACAACCAAGACAAATCAATTGTACTTGCCTTTGAATCGCGACGCTGCTAGGAGGCAAGGACGAAGCCACTAATCACGAATTCCCTACTCCTACGAAAATTAATTACTTAAATAAGTAATAACGTGAACAGGACACTACTCAAATGCTTAGTCGTAGCATCCTAAACCCAAGGTTCACATAGTCGATCTACCCAATTAAACCGGCTGTACCAGCGTGACTGTAATTTGGACAAAGGATACTAAAAACACCATATCTTTTGCTCTGAGACTCGAAAAGGGGTGATCTCAGATTCTATGGAAAGGTAACCAAAATATCCACATTAACCTAGTTGGCCGAACATTTTGATTCGGCCAACAACCTAGGCTAACATTTAGATGATAGTCTTAATATAAAATCTGTCTAGCACACCGCAGTAAAGAAATAATCATAACTTTTGATAAAATTAACCAAAATCCATGATTCTTGTCATTCTGGAAATATAAGAACATGACCTTCAAAAGTCTAGTTGACGTGATACTCAAAATTTTCCTTTAACAAAATCTAGCCCACGGATCAAAACTACAACAAGAACCCGACAACCATTCGTGACAGCAGACGGAAAATTCATATTTATTAACTGAACTCTAACGAGGTTAGCCGATCCTATGGAAACTTAACGAACCTATCTAAAAATTCTAGCTAACAAGATCACCTAATTCGGCCAAACTAAATTGCTAAACAGTGGATGAAAATACAAGATGGGTTCTGTCTAGTTGAAAGGAACAACAGTAAAGAATATATCACAACTTTGAACCTACAACTCCGATTGGGGTGTTCTATATCAAACTGAAAGATTATAAAATTTTCTACAATAACCTAGTTGGGTAAAACCGTGAATTTACCGTTAACTTATTCATTTTTAAAAGACAACTAGACAGTTCATTCTCGATGTGCAATACGATACTTGGAAATATTATATCATAACTTTGAACCGCATATCGAATCTTGTGATGTTGGCAGCTATGGAAAGTTAAGAACAAGGGCTAAAATCTCTAGGAGGTGGAAACCTCCAATTTCGCCTCTAAAGACCAAATTGGTTGCACAACCCATCGGACTTAATCAATTTCTAACAAGACCTATTCAATCCAATCAAACTAATCGAATTCGCCACTAAACAAGATCAAACAATGGAGGAAACGCCGCTACCCTTGTAGAACCCAGGAGGACAATGAACGAGGTCGAGGAAGATGATCCCCTTCGCTTCTTCTTCCTTCCTTGGCCGCCACCACACGCAACACCCGATGCCCGGGATAGCAGAGGAGGATCGCACGGCACTCGCCTTCGTGGAGGAGTAGAAACCACCAGGAGGGCCAGCAGGCGAGAGGAGGCGCCAAGATGGGGAGGGGGCGGCTTGGGGTGGGGAGACGAGGAGTGGGGAGGCGGCTAGGTTTGGGGCGCCTCTTTGGCCGCCCCTAGGCCTGCCTCCCTCTGGTCCTCCTAGGTCATGCCCGCTGCCCAAAGTTGGTGAGAAAACACATAAAACCCCTCTTTGAACTGGAATTTCTATTTCTTTATTTATCTTTTCTCCCACCGGCTTCCATTCAAATTACCCGATTCGCTTCTAGGGTATTACAGATCTTGTCCTTGAGGAAGTCATGGACGACTTTTCATCCAGTTAGTCATCTCCTTACCAAGTTGCTGATCACCTGAACCACACTCTTCTCATCATCGGAGAGCTTGATCTCCTTGTCACGCTTGGCTTTTTGAGGACCACTCCGGTGGCGCATTGACTATAAGTAATCCTACTCTCCTTCGGAACCGCAGAATAAAACTATTCTTTGTTCCATGTTTGGCAGTCATATTTGGTAGCCAAGAAAGGAAACACCCTCTTGTTGTCATCTTAGAATTTAAAGTAAAAAGATCCCACAACACTAGCATATTTTTTTGTTGTAATGATTTGGAAATAAAAGCTAAATAGACGCAAACTAGGGCTATTCCTAAAAATGCCTCAAACATATGGGCAAAGATGCTAAGTACCATAATTGAATTTGGTACAAGATGAATTAATTCTATTCCATAATGATTAAGAATTTTAATCAAAAAATTATTCTAAGGTAAACGGAGGCCTGCCCGGAGATAGGGCACGAAGAGTACCATAAAATCAGCTGGAGGGCATGGCTCAATCTCCTCCCTAGCGCACGCCACTCGAGAAGATCCTTCTAGTAGATGCCCGCCTTGCTCCAATCCTTTGAGCTCCTCAAACAGACAACATTGACGATTTCTATGCCACTATTGTCTCGGCTCAATGGTGGACTAAGGAATTCTTCCTTTCAAGGTTTGTAGAGGACGAAAGGCTCTAGGTGAATGGGGAAAGGAAAACAATAGGGGTAAATCGTGCCCAAGGAAGGATAAAGATATGTATATATATTTTTCGTGCATTTAAAACCCACTACTCAAGGATGTAATAACCGCACCTCGACCAATCGAGACAATGCAACTCATATCCGTCAAGGAAGTTGTTCCACGTGTTAGAGACGCATGAAAAAGGCAGTTGAAAAGTTTTTCCTTTTCCCAAAGTTATCTTTATCCCGTAATCACCGCGAGTAAAAAGTATAACATCTTTAAAATGGAAACTTCTTTGACATGTGCTCTGAGAAGTGTTCACCTGATCATCAGAATTTTCCTTCTACTAATTTCTGGAAAACATCATAGAATAAATTGGCTTCTTGACCACCTTGGAAGAATAAAATCCAAAGATCGTAACTTCAAGATGGTTAAAAGTCAAATTTGTTCTACAAAGTTTATCTTTTCATAACTCGCTATCATGGTACATCATCTACTCGAGTAAGAAGTTTGAAGGTGAGTATTCCAAGATAAAGTGGAGACATGAAAGGTAGAAAGCTTGTGAGGGAATTTTTTTTAAGTTCTGCCCCTCCTAATGGTTGTTTATAGACCAACAACTTATGATGGAATTGGAGACGAAAGTCCAACAGATAAGATTTTATTAGAATCTGTTCATAATAAATCATTGAAAGACGAACCATAACCGCCTCTTCAATATTGTTTTCACAAATGAAGACGATTGACGCCCCTTTCTATCTTCTCGAAAAGTGGTTGTAATTTTACAACTCAAGTGAAATTAGCTTCTTGACTAAGTCTATTTCTGGTCAAATAGAGTGTCGGCTTTACTTCTGATTATGATTTTATAACCTCCTTCTCAAGTAAGTCATTTTTCACTTGAAGTTGAGGGGCTAGCTGACAAAGATTGTTGACTAGTTAAATTTTTCGAATATACCTTTATTCAAAAGTAATATGGATCCTCTACTAAGCCCGAATTAACTTGTCGGGCCGATGATTAATTACACAATCGTAAGGTGGACCCAAGAACCTTCCTTCGCACTCATTTCAAGACCTCTCCCCGAGGTCTCTTTGGACCACCTCAGACGCCTCTTTGGAGAAGTCTTTGACCACTCTAGGACCTCTCCCAATGAGGAGGTCCTCAAAGTGGTTTCCACGATGGTTAATTACAACCCACGTGGAGAAGGTATTGGTTTATATCCGAGACACAACGATCACCATGAAGGGACGCGATGATTGGTTTAAAGGACGCGACAATTGGTTTAAAGGGACGCGCCATTGATGTGAAGAGGCGCTACTACAATCAACTATCGATGCTTATAGAGCTATAAAAGCCTCGCCTATGTGCTATTGTAAAGATAGATCCCGATCCAAACCCTAATCCACGGTATTCACAATCATTTTCCTTTAATTAGAGCATACCTTTGCAATATACATCATCATTTTGAGTCCTTTGGCTAATAGATAGAAATCTCCATTTCCTTTTATAATTTTTTGTCTGCTCTATGATGAGAGTTTCGCACGCCACACACGGGTACTCTTTTTGACCTAATTCATGACTAGTTGAGAGTTTCTCTCACGAGTAGTCGTCAATCCCGAGCGCTTTTGCTTCTCGTATGCCACCAACAAACCATTGTATTCGCCACGTTGTTAGTGGCGTGAAAGTTAATTGAATAACATACTTTAAGATCTCTCTTGTAGGACATTCCAGATCATCCTAGCCTCCGAGCAACTTATCGTAAGTGGCCCATCAAAGTACATTGTTCATTGGTCGTGGATTCGTATTGGGATCCTAAACAGTTCAGATTTGTCCATTCGATGGCAAAGTTTGTCAAGATCTTCGGACACGAAATGAAGGTCAAACTCCTCAAGTTCAATAGACCATTTTGATATGTGTCCCGCCGCTTCTCGCTCTAAAGGACCTCTCCCAAGGAAACTCGATGACACAATTATATTGTGCGCTCAAAATAATACCTCGCTTCTCAAAGACACGAGGATGGCACATAAAAGTTTTTGGACCCGAGGGTATCACTCCTGGGCTGTAAAACTTTACTTACATAGTAAACGGGTCGTTGAACGCTTTCACGCTCGCAACCAACACTACGCCATTGCTCGTGGCGTGGCAAACTAGAGATATTAAGAGCATCTCTTTGATTACGGGAAACCGAACATCATCACTTATAAGATACCTCTTGACATCTTCAAGGTAGTATTCTCTCCATTGACCATTAGAAACCCATGTGTTTTCTTAGAATTTTGACAAAAGGAAGTCATTTTTCCCGGGCCAGGCGATGAAACGACTTAAAGCCGACATGCATCCCGTGAGTTTCGGACTTCTTTCTTCATGGTTGAGGCACATTTGGTCAATGGCCTTTATGTTTTAGGATTTGCTTCGATTCCTCGTAGAAACAAAGAATCCAAGCATTTTTCCCAAGAGACTCCAAACACACACTTATCAACATTGAGTTTCAAAATAATGTTTTCTCGAGGTTGTTGAACGCCTCCTCAAATCGAAAATATGATTAAGACGCTTGATACTTTTGTGACCAGATCGTCCATATAGGCTTCCAAGTTTCACCTAGTTGAATAGAGAATGTCGTCGTGATCAAGCATTGAAAGAAGTACTAGTATTTTTTAAACCAAATGAAATTTTGACATAGCAAAATATTCCAAATAGCGTAATAAATGCGCCTTTTCTTCATCATCTAAACATATACTAATCCAATGATAACCAATACATGTATCTAGAAAACTTAATATTTCACAACTTGTAGTAGAATCAACCAACCGATCAATACGAGGAAGAGAAAATCGCCTTTTCGACAAGCTTTATTGAGATCAAGAAATCTATACACATACACCACTTACCATTAGACTTTCTAACTATTACAGGTTAGCCAACCACTCTAGGTGGTCGACTTCTCTTATAAAGCCCGCTAAGTAGCTTGTTTAATTTCAACCGATAGCATCTCGTCGATCATGTGCAAATTTCCATAATTTTTGTTTTATCGGTTTTTTGTCGCACCATAGAGCTAGCATGTGCTCAATCACCTCCTTAGAGACTCCGAGCATGTCGATGCTTGCCACATGAAGACATCTCAAGTAGCTCTGAGGAAGGTGATGATGTGTTGGACCGAAAAGGCGACTAGAGGGGGTGAATAGGAGCACGCCACTTTTTCACAAATAATAGATTCAATAAGATTTTACTCCAATAGCTATGGAAACTATGAAGATCAATATACCAAGACAAATGAAGACTAGTATTGAATCCAATTTAACCTCGAATCAAAACCACGGAAATCAACACAAGCTAAAAACTAAGTGTTTGGCGGTCCGACCGCTAGGTCAATGGCGGTTGGACCGCTCACCGGCGGTCGGACCGGTGACCTTGAACGGTCCGACCACCGGTTTACATCCACTCCATCAATGGAGGACAATGCTCAATCCAAGAGCACGAAAATCAAATCAAAACTCTCTAGAACCCTAAGCTCTACAAAACCTCTCCTAAGCAACTTAGGGTTTCAAAATAATAAAAGCGCTTGAAGGGGGGTGCATCCACCTCCCTCCTCTATTTATAGTGGAGGCTTAGACCTTCTAGAAGTTTGACTCAATTGGTCTCCCGTTAAGGCCCAAAACAAACGGGTCACACACGCACCCATTTTAAAGCGTCGTGTTTATCTTCTCTTGACCTAATCAGCTTCACCTTGCGCCATCTTGCGCCACGGGTTGGTCAATATGTCACCCTTGTCCATTCTCGCACCACGCTTGAGTTCATTGACCTCACCCGCATCGCCGATCGTTCTGCACCTCAGCTCTTCAAGCCTAGTCCCGATCATCCTCGTCGTTGACCACCAAGCAACCTGCACACCAATAGACAAGCAAATCGAATCCAGGAACAAGTTCTTCACAACTTGACCCATGTTAGTCAAAACATGCATCATGCAACACATATGCACTGAAACTCATGACTTTGATCTAACAACCAAACATCGCCGCCACGAAGGACGACGATCCAAGTGAAAACCTGTTGATCGCAAAGATGGCTTGGCCCGACCGCCACCTATTGGCCGGCCCGACCGCCACCGACTTAGCTAATTCACCTCAAAATCCAAAACCTATCGGAATTTTCAAACGAATATGTTGGACCGAAAAGGCGACTAAAGGGGGTGAATAGGAGCACGCTACTTTTTACAAAATATGAATTCAACACAATTTCACCCAATAGCTATGATGAAGCTATGAAGATCAATATATCAAGACAAATGGAAGACTAGTATTGAATCCAATTAAAACCCCTAAGCAATGTGATAAAATCAAGAAGAATCAAAACTAACAGAGATCGCCGGTCGACTGGCCAGTTATATCAAGGCGGTCCGACCGTACCAAATCGGTTCGACCTCCGTGTGGGCGGCGGACCGGCACCAAAATCGGTCCGACCTCCGTGTGGGGCGGATCGACCGCGTGCTCCGTAACAAGAAAAATAGCCCGGCGACGGTTGCAATTAGGTCTAACTTTTGATTCTCAACTCCAAACTTCACGAAACTTTGCACACACCTTCTCTATGATATTAAGGACCTATTCCAATCAACAATTATGATAATTCTTGACTAACAAATATCTTTTACGATCTGATTGAAGAAGGGTGCAAACCGCAAAAGTGAAAACTAGATCCAATCGCTTGCTCGTGGGTGATTGATGATCAAATTGATCCTATATGGGTTCCTACACATCACACCAAGCTAATCCACGTGAAAGAATCAATCAAAAACTCGTGGATCAATGAAAGCCCTAAAATCACAAAATTGAAAGCAAGAACGAAAAGAGACTTATCTCAAGCAAACCTTGCATAGATTAAGAACGTGATTGTTGCTGGATTACACCCACACCATCATGGATCAATGGTCAATCCAAGATCATGAAATTCACCTCAAACCATGAAAAGCCCTAGCCTCCACCTCAACTCCCCCTAAGCCAATTAGGGTTTGAAGAAAACAAAAGAGGTGAAAAATAGCGAGAGAGGGTGCACCACCACCTCCTCCTATTTATAGTGGAGGCCTAGAACTCTAGGGTTTGACTTAATTGGGCCCCGTTAAGGCCCACTAACAAACGGGTCACACACGCACGCTTCGCAGCGCCGTCTTTAACCTTTTGACCTAAACCGCTTCACCATGCGCCATGGATTTGCCAATAGGTCACCCTTGTCCATCTTGTGTCACGCTTGAGTCATTGACTCACCCGCATCGCCGATCGCTCGACCTCAACTCTCCAAGTCTAGTCCCGATTCTCCTCGCTGACCGTCGCTGACCACCAAGCAACCCGCACAACCATAGACAAGCAAACACGAATTCGGGAACAAGTTCTTCACAACTTGACCCATGTTAGTCAAAACATGCATCATGCAAATCATATGCCATGAAACCAATGACTTTGACCTAACAAAACAACATCGCCGTGAAGTTGGCCGACGCTATAGAAACCGGTCCGACCGCCCATGTGAGCGGCCGACCGCCTCTTGGCCGGCCGACCACTCCTCGGAGCGGCCGGACCGCCTTGGGACTTAGCCAAATTCATACCCCAAATTCAAACCTTCCGCAATTAAAACGAATAGAACTTCTTATCGAGACTCCAAAATCATGAGACCAAGTGCATTGGGATCCCTCACTTGCCTACAACACCTATTTTTGGCCCACTTGCTTTTGACCACTTTAGGTCACAACCGGTCCGATCGCCACATGGCCGGTCCGACCGATTTGGGACCGGCCGATCGCTGCGTTAGGACCGGCCGGACCGCCCTGTCTGAATGCATGTAGCTTTGTCGAAAACTCGTGAAACGACAAACCGTAAACACCATTGCCAATTGTCACATCATCCTAAGATCTCAGTAACATATCCCCATGAAATCCATGTAATAGAACTTTTGACCGAGACTCCAAAATTATGAGATCAAGTGCAATAGAATCCCTATCTTGCCTACAACCTCTATTTTTAGCCCACCCAAAACTCCAACCTCCGACCGTGGTTTCGACCGCCGAGGTGGTCGGTCTGACCGCCTCTATGGCCGGTGTGACCGCTGCCGCCGGCCGACCGCCAAAGGCCCGACAACACCGGTTCTTTGCCAAAACACGTGAAAACGATAAACTTTAACACCATTGCCAATTGTCACATCATCCTAAGATCTGGAGCATATCCCCATGATATCCACATGATGTCATCTTCCTATACAGTCTTTGAAGGCTTCTTTGGATTCAAATAAACTTTTTGAGTTGATCGTTAGGCTTTGATGCAACTTTAGGCTTCTACCGCTGGTCGGTTGGTCGACCGCTGCTTGCTTCTCGAGTTGGTATCAAGCCAACCATCTCGGTGATTTTCTACGCATGTAAGCACCATCTTTTATCACAACGGATCGTGATTACTCCTTTGGGACTCCGACATCTTAAGACATTGATAACCATAATGAGTAGCCATTAGGAATCATGCCAAAGTTGGTTATCCGAGTGTGGCATTGTAAGTCGTGGTCAAGATCGACACATCAAAAGAGATTTTTTCTATCCTCAAGTCGCTTGGAGAAACAAACGCCACTAGAAGAGAAACTTAGCAAATGGGTTTGGCCAAAGACTCGCATTTCATCCCATGAAATGTGTATCGCATTAGCTTTACCTTGGTCCCGGCACTTGCATATCATCCAGGTACTTGTAAATAGTATGTTTATCGTACTTCCACCATCAACTAACACACGATTTACTCGATAGTTGTTGATGGTGGGCACGACTACGATCGGAAATTGACTGCTGGAGCGTATGGGTCACAATCACCCTATAAGTGTGAGGATTCGGGTTATTTCCGTAAGACCGAGGTTTACCCGGTCTTAAGGAAATAACTCGACCTCAAGTAATGAATTCCACCTTAACTCCATCCAAGTGAGGAGCCCGATCAAACTAGAGCCCCGTGATCATGCGCGTTGCCCTCTCGCAAGCACTACATGATTATCGGTTCTCCAAACGGTCAAAGCCAACACTTAGACAAGTTAAAGTGGGATTCATAACAGCGAGTATGAGGCCGTGTTGGCTCCCAGGATCAGCGACCAACACGCTCATACTCTCATTCAACGTTGATCACATCCATACAACAACGTACATTAACAATCCAAAAGACATATAACATAATAGTTAAGTCTACACTATTACAAAACGGCCGACCGGCCAAATTCAAATAAGAGTAATAAATAACAGCGGAAGCAAGATAAATAAACCAAAAGTCCAGCAAGGTATGCCCATAACCCAAGGCAACCGACTGGGGGTTAAATGATAGCACTACTCGTCAGTGTCGCCTAAATCGGCATCGACGAGCTCATCGAGCTCAAAATCGCCCTCACCGAAAAGAAAACAAAAGGCCAGCCAACATCCGGCTGAGTACAAGTGCACTCGCAAGTCTTACACAAAGAAAAGTAGTATGCTAGAGGTTGTTCCAAAGGATGGCTCATATTGGCTTAGTTTTGCAAAAGAGACGCAACAATTAACAACCTACACATACTAGTTTCCAAGTGCCCATTTATAAATCAGATTTGAAGTAGAAGTAAAGCTCATGAATAAGTAATAACATGAATCACAAATGAATCATAAAAGTGTCAAAGTGGCGGTCCACTTTGATACAACAACAAGTACACAATTTAACAAAGTGGCTGTCCACTTTGCTACAACACAAACATGAATATCCCATTCGTGACAATCCCAAGTTTTTCCACAAAACAAATATGTCAAAGTCTAACAATAGTAACTCCCGAACTCAAGTGTTGTCCATAACCTAGGACGAGGCTATTCGAATAGATTTATACCTGCGGGGTGTACTACTTTACCCACACGACTTGATTAGCCCGTTAAGCCTCCGGATGCCTCCGAAAATAGCATACTTCCTATGGTATGCCGCCGGGTAAATCAAGATATGGTCATTTTAGCAAGAAGATTTCATTATGCTAAGTCCTCAACCTTGGGCTCCTAGGCGACATAAGACGTTACGGTCTATATGCCCTATCGGCCGCAAGGAACATAGGGTTTAACGGCCCTATGGCCTCACAAAACCACCGTGGGGCTCAACACAATAAAACCTTCCCCTACTTAACCATACGGCTCCCAACCCGCATGTGATAGCACGAATGTACTTGAATCAACGACGTTACAAAGTTCGGTCCTTGTTGGTCTAGACAAGACAATCCACATACCCAATCTCGTACGAAGGCACCTTCACTAGCATCCACTTGTCCAGACCCAAATCTCATTTTAAATGACAAAATTTTAACTCTTGAAACAGATACGAAGATCTGAAATAAACCAAAAAGTTATAAAGTTTGTATGTCCCATGACTGTCGGGTTATTCCGCCAATCAAACTATCGTTCTAGACTTGCATGGCTAAGCAACACATACCACGTAAATCACACAACTTATCCTAAGCATTTCAGTACTGGAATAATTTAAGGATAACCACAATGACAAGACAATAGGATGTATCTAACTATTCAACACAAAAATAGCGACATTAATAAAATAGCATGCAAGCAAATATCATTGCACTAACTAAACAAAAACTGGGATCAAATATGATGCAAAAGAAAGTTCAAATGATGCTTGCCTTTCTGGGAGTTCACTTGCTCACTCTCGTTACGTAGTTGTTCATTTGCGACAACTCGGACTCTATAGAAATAGTGATATCGAATGAACACCGAGAAAGCCAAAATTCAAAGTTCTCAAAATGAATGAAATTTTCACAGTAGCTAGATTATGATTTTAGATGAATTTAGGTGAAAGAATTATTTCATTTGGATTTCGTATGTGAAAGTTATGACAGTTTGAAAATCGGTTTTGGGAAAAATGCTGAAAAATGGGCTTCGGTTACTGTTCATCCGAAATCCAATTTTTAGCAAAAATTTGTAGATCAGTGGTGAAGAAAATGATTACATATATAAATATATGTTAAAATTATATGATCAAAATAAATTGGTTCAACTCATTTAGAGTTCAAATGAATTAGTTATGAATTTTCAAAGTTAAAAGAATTTTGTATTGTAAAAGTAATTCTTTTCTGAAATTTCTACAACATAAAAATACTTTTTAACTCAATCTAACCTAGCCTCTGTCATAATCAAAGTAGGCCATCCAACCACACAATGCCCTGATTAATGCTCTCCCAACCATACAACATATTCGATAATTGTACAAAATCCACCGACTTATGGGCATAAGACCATGCCTAAATCCATCAATCATTCTCTGATATATTATTTACGCTAATACTAACTATCTAGCTCTACTAGTATCGCATCGGTAATTCATATTTGCATCCATCCAAAATTTCCACCGACCGATGTTTAATTGACTAACCGACACCTAATGAGCTTTATAATTTAAATGCACATCCAATACTTAATAGCTCACAAATCGATCAACTCATATTCATACCACCAAACTTATTCTTGAACGACCTCCACCAATCCAATCATATATGTGCCACTACGATCAACTAATAATCATTTATCTACTAATCCAATTGAGGGTACAAATCTACCAACTCGGCACATATGACTTAACTATTACATACACGACAATCCAATTATTTATCCATAATCAAATAATCCAATCCTACCTTCTCCCAAATTCTAGCATACATGTCTCATGTAGCTACTACTTCGGACATCCGATCAATTTGCTAATGCTTAATTAAATCATCCGATTCAACTAATCCAACAATATGCATAATTCGATATCCAACGAGCAACAATACACATATACAAAAGACATATCGTTAATCATCAACACATACGCCATCCACCAAGTAATAGATTATGAAAATCCTTATACGTCATATCTTCAAAAACGACTAATTCAATGTGAGAAGAAACCTTCAATTAATTTATCCTCCAACGGTCACCAATAACTTCCATACGACTTCACCATAATATCGACCGATCAAAATAATCAACTCATAAATTTAATGTAGCATCCACCGATCAATAATAATCATATTTTGCCACAATAATCTAATTATTCGTATCCACCAATATATCGGTACATAACTACACCTACGGACAAATACAACCCAACCGGAGAATTATACCGGTCCTAAGCCACCAAAATATTTTTATAAATAAACATGCATAAATAAATATCATGCTCATGACTAATATGCAACATGCACAACTAAATATTGTAGACACGATTAGACACTAAAGATTTTACCGCGCACTAAGCGTGCGATATATCACGGACGCCTTCTCGGCTACGCGCGTCCATGTCCACCGTAGTCGCCGCCGCTCCGCGTCCACGTTCGCTCCTCGTCGTCGTGTCCACCGTAGCCGTCCGCCGATCTCGCCACGCCCACGGAGCCGCCGACATACGCAACGCGCGTCGCGTCAAGTCCGGACCGTCTCTTAGGCCGCCGGGCTCGCCACCACCGGTCGACGCCGCCGTGTGCCATCGCATGCATCCTCTACATGCGTGGGCTCTCCGCCTTCGCCGCGGCCATTGTGTGCCATCCATCGCCGCCGCCATTACCACCGAGTCGCCGCCACGCCGCCACCCGCCGCCTCCGTCGGTCGCTGCGCCGCGCCCGAGCCTTGTCTCGGCCGTTGCATGCCAAGCCGCCACCTCGCCAAGTTGCCGCACCACCAAGCCGCCGTCTTGTTCATTGGCACCCTCGGCCGCCTCGGCCGCCTTCAGCGCTCGCTTGCCGCACGGGCTGCCCTCGCCGGCTAGCTACACCACCGAGCCGCTGCCCGCCGCCCTCAGCCAGCTTCTTTGCTACTAGCGCCGCTCGCTTGTTGCTCCTAGCCCCGCCAACTCCTATTGCTGGCCGCCAGCAGCTCCATCGCATTGCCGCTGCCGCATGTTCTTGCAGCGCCTCAGGTGCCTCTGCTTCCGCCGCCGCAATGCCTCGGCTCGAGCCACCATCGCCTGAAGCCGAACCGAACAGCACCACCGCCACTTCTCCTCCTCTCATGAAATCGCTCAAACGGTGATGCATGCGAAAAATACTTTGATAAATGGAAAGCTAATGGGATGAGGATTGCAATGGTGTGACATGCAAGTGCTGATTTTCAGTTTATAGCTGCGACTTTGAGGAGAGAAGATAGAAGCTTGAGCACACGAGTGAGAAAATAATGGATGTGTTGTGCTAAAGGAAGAAGAAAGGGGTGGCTGTTGAGGGTGGTTCGGCTGGTATAATAAACCAAAAGGGGCAGTAGTGATGGAATAAAGAAAGGGGGTAGTGGGGATGTGACTTGAGCTGGCAGTGGGTTGATAGTCAGTGAGGTGCTGGATGGGGTTCGGCTGGGGAGATAACCTGGCCGGGTAGGGGAAGAAAAACGGGAAGATGGCAGTGTGGGGTGGTGTGATTCGGCTGATACAAAAACGAAAATCGGATGAACAGTGTTTTTAAGAAATGGCTGTGGGTGTTTAGATAATTTTTTAGACATAGTTTCTTAACTCCAAAAATTACGAAATTTTTAGGGAAGGTTCCTGACATAATGTAGATGCTTAGGTAAAAATTTCAGGAATTTATCCATAGTGTGCTGCTCTCTAAAAATCTTTAAATTTTCTATTTGCTTGGAAAATAAATAGCAGTATAGCTTTAACTCTCTCTTTCTTTTAAGTCGCCCAAACGACCTTGCATGTGTAAACCGATTATAGAAACGAAATGTCCTCGAGACAACGATCACGATGACATAACATGCGTTGTCAAATTCTTGATTTTTGCTAGTGATTGCGAGGAGAGAAGTTAGAAAAATAAAGAATAGACACGCAGGTATTTCATCTGCTAATTCTATTCTTTATTTTGCGAAATCACTCAAACTGCTATGCATGCGAAAACAAATTATAGAAATGGATTGCTCGTGCGATGACGATCGCGGTGGTATGACATGCATAGCTTGGTTTTGAAGTTTCGGCTGAGATTTGAAGGGGAGAAACGACAATAGTTAGCAGGGTCAGAAATTGGAAGAGATGACCGGAAGAAGGGACACGCGATCGTTTACCGCCGTGGTCGGTTGAATTGGAAAATAAGAACGGCGATACTAATGTATGCATCATGATTTTTGAAATGCATGCGAAGCGAGAAACAAAATATTTAATTTAATTGCGGTCGCTCAAACAATTTGATTAAATATTGGTTATGATTATTATTGTTTTTTTTTATGCATCTTTTAAACAAATTTGATTTGACTTGGAAATGCAACCTTTTAATTATCTCAATTTGATTTTTGAAGCAATCTTTTTACTTAAACACGGAAAATTTTTAAAACACTGCCAAATATTTATTAGATCACCTAGTTAAATATTAACATCCCGATTTTGAAAATCAGGATGTTACAAACCTCCCCCCCTTACAAAAATCTCGTCCCTAGATTGGACGGAAAAGGATAGGGGTAGAAAGACTTAGTCGCTTTATTGAAATCCAATCTTCTTCCTAGAGACTAATCGACTCGATCTTCAACCAATACCACTGCTATACTTCTATCCCAATAATATTGGTTCGGCAACCACTGATTGTTGATCATCCAATCGAAATCCACCAATCATATTTAGTATATAGCAAGCACACTCCAATCTATTGCTCCACCATTTTTACATTAACCACCGAAATCGCTTGCTCTGATGTTACCTTCGAAACCACCATAAATTCATAGGTTTAGTTTGATTTCCAAAAAGGACGCTGACTTACTTCTCAATTTTAATAATCCATCAGAGAGCGTAAACATCTATTAATCCATTCTCACAGTATAACATATGGTTTAACTCTGATCTCGATCACATTATCGGTAATACTAATAATCCTAAGTGAAATCATCAGATTGCTCACTCCAGCACACTTGCTTTATAATTTTTATCATAGGGTATCTCCAATATAACTCCCAATTCATGAGTACTAAAGGACTGTATTTCAGGGTCTACAATCCACTAAGTGATATATGTTATCGACCACCCATAAATAATTTATTGGTTTCCATCAATTTTTCTCACGACAATTTAAATTCCTAAAAGAGGGTACATCTATGCAAGATCAATTGCGTCCTCAAGAATGTCTCCATATCTCTCACGCTTAATCCTTTAGTTAGCATGATCAATCCACTTGCGATAATCAATCCATTAAATACACCCAATTATCTTTTACGGTCGAATCCACTCATACCTACTCTAGGATCAAATTAACCTCCAAAATCAACACAATTATCCTAGGTTATCGATATACCTCTTTATCCACAGTCAACTCCGACCTAAGTAAATCAAATCATCAAAAAGGTCATCCATCCAAGGTGAGTTTATAATTTGACTATAATCCAATAATCAATCAACACTTTGGTCTAAATCAAGTTATTCATGATAATTATCTAAGCTCAATTCAATGATATTAACTCAATGTCTTCCATAGTCTATTTATCCTCAAGCATTATCTAAATCCAACCACCACCTTTAATCATCCCGAATTAAGCGAATTATACCATCCTTGGAACAACTATTCCCATAAAGAATAATCTCATATTCAATCCTCATAGTCACCCACTATATGACCATTCAATCACATAATCATTCTTCATCTCTAGAAGTATTACGATCCCGTTATATCCTCAATTACAAATTCATAAATCTCAAATTATCATCATGTGTATCCATCAAAATTTCATAATATCATCACATTTTAAATCTTAACTTTATCACACTAGACCTGAATCTGACTCACAATCTTATCGACATATCGACTAAGACATATCTAAAATCTAATATCCACAATTGAATCACAAACTTATTAATCCAATCCTATACATGTATTCCATGAGTTCCACCCGCATATCTTCCAATATAAATCCGATATCACCAATAGACAAGATTATACCTCACTACAATAATTCCATTTATACTCATATCGCAACCTTCGATAGTAACCCCCACCATAATCCACAAATGATTCCACAAAATCATTACTTCAACCTACTATACGCATTTTACGGTTTCTACCAGCATATCCCTCCGATAAAAATCCAACAACACCCGCATGCAAACTTATATCTCACTGTAATAGTTCCATTTATACTCATATCATAACCTCTGATGGTAATGCCTACGATAATCCACAATTGATCTCACAAAGGTTAATATCTCAGGGTACAAAAATCAAATTAGTTAATCTAAAATCATATCCGAGATCCTTGGGTAATAATCCAATTTCTTTATCATCAAATATCATTTTGATCATGCGAGTCCACCAACATCAACCAAACACAAAAGATCTTATTAAAGATAAAATAGGAGTTATTCAATCATATCATTCTCTTTACCGATTCTGCTATCAATCCTTTAATCAACGTGCGACTTCCATTTAAGAGATGAGAGGGAAAAGCATAAGGTAGGGGAAACAACAGGGGTAAGGTCCTTAATTTAATTTAGAGATTTTAAGCTTCAAAACACAAGAGCCAAATCGAAATAAACGAAAAAGAAAGTAGTGTGGATAGCACATAATTCATTTTTAACATAAGGCTATATTTTGGTATGTTTGCGAAATACAACGCCCGAAAGCAAACCGGTAAACACACCATACCTAAATAGCAACTACTGGGAACAAATGAGAGCAAATAATCGTATTGCACAAACTAACGTCTACAAGCTAGTGAATATAATTAGAGGGTATATAATCAAAGAATAATTCCTAACTTAAACCTAATATCGCAGCAAGGCATCGTCTTCTCCTCCTTTCGCCGATGCTCTTCAAGGGTGACAACTTAGTGTTTCTAGTATTGGAAAAGAGAGACGAGCAATGGAGAAAATGATTTTTGCACAATTTAAATGAATAGTGAGGTAAGAAATAGATGCTAAGATGGGTAAGGAATAAAAGATGTTCATAACTTAAACTTCTGAAATAATTTTGCTAAATTTAAAATAATTTGATCAAAAGATTTGCTAACACTAACGCCAGTGCTATCTCTAACCTCACCAAGATAGCTCGATACTAACGTTGTGAGGACCCTCGTTATTTCCGTAAGACCGAGGTTTACCCGGTCTTAAGGAAATAACTCGACCTCAAGTAATGAATTCCACCTTAACTCCATCCAAGTGAGGAGCCCGACCGAAACTAGAGCCCCGGTGATCATGCGCGTTGCCCCTCTGCAAGCACTACATGATTATCGGTTCTCCAAACGGTCAAAGCCAACACTTAGACAAGTTAAAGTGGGATTCATAACAGCGAGTATGAGGCCGTGTTGGCTCCCAGGATCAGCGACCAACACGCTCATACTCTCATTCAACGTTGATCACATCCATACAACAACGTACATTAACAATCCAAAAGACATATAACATAATAGTTAAGTCTACACTATTACAAAACGGCCGACCGGCCAAATTCAAATAAGAGTAATAAATAACAGCGGAAGCAAGATAAATAAACCAAAAGTCCAGCAAGGTATGCCCATAACCCAAGGCAACCGACTGGGGGTTAAATGATAGCACTACTCGTCAGTGTCGCCTAAATCGGCACTGCCGAGCTCATCGGGCTCAAAATCGTCCTCACCTGAAAAGAAAAACAAAAAGGCCAGCCAACATCTGGCTGAGTACAAGTGCACTCGCAAGTCTTACACAAAGAAAAAGTAGTATGCTAGAGGTTGTTCCAAAGGATGGCTCATATTGGCTTAGTTTTGCAAAAGAGACGCAACAATTAACAACCTACACATACTAGTTTCCAAGTGCCCATTTATAAATCAGATTTGAAGTAGAAGTAAAGCTCATGAATAAGTAATAACATGAATCACAAATGAATCATAAAAGTGTCAAAGTGGCGGTCCACTTTGATACAACAACAAGTACACAATTTAACAAAGTGGTCATCCACTTTGCTACAACACAAACATGAATATCCCATTCGTGACAATCCCAAGTTTTTCCACAAAACAAATATGTCAAAGTCTAACAATAGTAACTCCCGAACTCAAGTGTTGTCCATAACCTAGGACGAGGCTATTCGAATAGATTTATACCCTGCAGGGGTGTACTACTTTACCCACACGACTTGATTAGCCCGTTAAGCCTCCAGATGCCTCCGAAAATAGCATACTTCCTATGGTATGCCGGCCGGGTAAATCAAGATATGGTCATTTTAGCAAGAAGATTTCATTATGCTAAGTCCTCAACCTTGGGCTCCTAGGCGACATAAGACGTTACGGTCTATATGCCCTATCGGCCAAAAGGAACATAGGGTTTAACGGCCCTATGGCCTCACAAAACCACCGTGGGGCTCAACACAATAAAACCTCCCCCCTACTTAACCATACGGCTCCCAACCCGCATGTGATAGCACGAATGTACTTGAATCAACGACGTTACCAAAGTTCGGTCCTTGTTGGTCTAGACAAGACAATCCACATACCCAATCTCGCACGAAGGCACCTTCACTAGCATCCACTTGTCCAGACCCAAATCTCATTTTAAATGACAAAATTTTAACTCTTGAAACAGATACGAAGATCTGAAATAAACCAAAAAGTTATAAAGTTTGTATGTCCCATGACTGTCGGGTTATTCCCGCCAATCAAACTATCGTTCTAGACTTGCATGGCTAAGCAACACATACCACGTAAATCACACAACTTATCCTAAGCATTTCAGTACTGGAATAATTTAAGGATAACCACAATGACAAGACAATAGGATGTATCTAACTATTCAACACAAAAATAGCGACATTAATAAAATAGCATGCAAGCAAATATCATTGCACTAACTAAACAAAAACTGGGATCAAATATGATGCAAAAGAAAGTTCAAATGATGCTTGCCTTTCTGGGAGTTCACTTGCTCACTCTCGGTTACGTAGTTGTTCATTTGCGACAACTCGGACTCTATAGAAATAGTGATATCGAATGAACACCGAGAAAAGCCAAAAATTCAAAGTTCTCAAAAATGAATGAAATTTTCACAGTAGCTAGATTATGATTTTAGATGAATTTAGGTGAAAGAATTATTTCATTTGGATTTCGTATGTGAAAGTTATGACAGTTTGAAAATCGGTTTTGGGAAAATGCTGAAAAATGGGCTTCGGTTACTGTTCATCCGAAATCCAATTTTTAGCAAAAATTTGTAGATCAGTGGTGAAGAAAATGATTACATATATAAATATATGTTAAAATTATATGATCAAAATAAATTGGTTCAACTCATTTAGAGTTCAAATGAATTAGTTATGAATTTTCAAAGTTAAAAGAATTTTGTATTGTAAAAGTAATTCTTTTCTGAAATTTCTACAACATAAAAATACTTTTTAACTCAATCTAACCTAGCCTCTGTCATAATCAAAGTAGGCCATCCAACCACACAATGCCCTGATTAATGCTCTCCCAACCATACAACATATTCGATAATTGTACAAAATCCACCGACTTATGGGCATAAGACCATGCCTAAATCCATCAATCATTCTCTGATATATTATTTACGCTAATACTAACTATCTAGCTCTACTAGTATCGCATCGGTAATTCATATTTGCATCCATCCAAAATTTCCACCGACCGATGTTTAATTGACTAACCGACACCTAATGAGCTTTATAATTTAAATGCACATCCAATACTTAATAGCTCACAAATCGATCAACTCATATTCATACCACCAAACTTATTCTTGAACGACCTCCACCAATCCAATCATATATGTGCCACTACGATCAACTAATAATCATTTATCTACTAATCCAATTGAGGTACAAATCTACCAACTCGGCACATATGACTTAACTATTACATACACGACAATCCAATTATTTATCCATAATCAAATAATCCAATCCTACCTTCTCCCAAATTCTAGCATACATGTCTCATGTAGCTACTACTTCGGACATCCGATCAATTTGCTAATGCTTAATTAAATCATCCGATTCAACTAATCCAACAATATGCATAATTCGATATCCAACGAGCAACAATACACATATACAAAAGACATATCGTTAATCATCAACACATACGTCATCCACCAAGTAATAGATTATGAAAATCCTTATGCGTTCTATCTTCAAAAATTACTAATTCAATGTGAGAAGAAACCTTCAATTAATTTATCCTCCAACGGTCACCAATAACTTCCATACGACTTCACCATAATATCGACCGATCAAAATAATCAACTCATAAATTTAATGTAGCATCCACCGATCAATAATAATCATATTTTGCCACAATAATCTAATTATTCGCATCCACCAATATATCGGTACATAACTACACCTACGGACAAATACAACCCAACCGGAGAATTATACCGGTCCTAAGCCACCAAAATATTTTTATAAATAAACATGCATAAATAAATATCATGCTCATGACTAATATGCAACATGCACAACTAAATATTGTAGACACGATTAGACACTAAAGATTTTTACCGCGGCACTAAGCGCGCGATATATCGCCGACGCCTTCTCGCCACGCGTCCATGTCCACCGTAGTCGCCGCCGCCCGCGCCCACGCTCGGCTCCTCGTCCGTGTCCACCGTAGCCGTCGCCGATCTCGCCACGCCCACGAGCCGCCGACATACGCAACGCGCCGTCGCGTCAAGTCCGGACCGTCTCTTAGGCCGCCCGGGCTCGCCACCACCGGTCGACGCTGCCGTGTGCCATCGCATGCATCCTCTACATGCGTGGGCTCTCTCGCCGCCGCCGCCCATTGCGTGCCATCCATTGCCGGCCAGTACCACCGAGTCGCTTCATGCCGCGCCGCCACCACTGCCTCCGTCCGCTGCCGCGCTGCGCTCGAGCCTTGTCTCGGCCGTTGCATGCCAAGCCGCCACTCGCCAAGTTGCCGCACCACCAAGCCGCCGTCTTGTTCATTGGCACCCTCGCCGCCTCGGCGCTGCTGCGGTGCCTCGTCTTGGCCGCCGCCCCTCGCCGGCTAGCTACACCACCGAGCCGCCGACCGCCGCTTCTCCCGGCCGCCGCTTCTTTGCTACTTAGCGCCGTTCGCTTGCTGCTCTAGCCCCGCCAACTCCTATTGTTGGCCGGCCAGCGGCTCCATCTGCATTCTTGCTGGCAGCGCATGTTCATTATTAGCGCCTCACCGTGCCTCTCTGCTTCTGCAATGCCTCGGCTCGAGCCACCATCGCCTGAAAGCCGAACCGAACAGCACCACCGCCACTTCTCCTCCTCTCATGAAATCGCTCAAACGGTGATGCATGCGAAAAATACTTTGATAAATGGAAAGCTAATGGGATGAGGATTGCAATGGTGTGACATGCAAGTGCTGATTTTCAGTTTATAGTCACGACTTTGAGGAGAGAAGATAGAAGCTTGAGCACACGAGTGAGAAAATAATGGATGTGTTGTGCTAAAGGAAGAAGAAAGGGGTGGTCGTTGAGGGTGGTTCTACCGGTATAATAAACCAAAAGGCGATAGTGATGGAATAAAGAAAGGGGTAGTGGGGATGTGACTTGAGTGGCAAAGGGTTGATAGTCGGTGAGGTGCCGGATGGGGTTCTACTGGGAGATAACTCAAGGGGTAGGGAAGAAAAACGGAAGATGGCAAGTGTGGGGTGGTGTGATTCTACTGATACAAAACGAAAATCGGATGAACAGTGTTTTTAAGAAATGGTCAGGGTGTTTAGATAATTTTTTAGACATAGTTTCTTAACTCCAAAATTACGAAATTTTTAGGAAGGTTCTGACATAATGTAGATGCTTAGGTAAAATTTCAGGAATTTATCCATAGTGTGCTGCTCTCTAAAAATCTTTAAATTTTCTATTTGCTTGGAAAATAAATAGCAGTATAGCTTTAACTCTCTCTTTCTTTTAAGTCGCCCAAACGACCTTGCATGTGTAAACCGATTATAGAAACGGAATGTCCTCGAGACAACGATCACGATGACATAACATGCGTTGTCAAATTCTTGATTTTTGCTAGTGATTGCGAGGAGAGAAGTTAGAAAAATAAAGAATAGACACGCAGGTATTTCATCTGCTAATTCTATTCTTTATTTTGCGAAATCACTCAAACTGCTATGCATGCGAAAACAAATTATAGAAATGGATTGCTCGTGCGATGACGATCGCGGTGGTATGACATGCATAGCTTGGTTTTGAAGTTTCGGCTGAGATTTGAAGGGGAGAAACGACAATAGTTAGCAGGGTCAGAAATTAGAAGAGATGACCAGAAGAAGGGACACGCGGTCGTTTCGCCCGCGGTCGGTTGAATTGGAAAATAAGAACGGCGATACTAATGTATGCATCATGATTTTTGAAATGCATGCGGAAACGAGAAACAAAATATTTAATTTAATTGCAGTCGCTCAAACAATTTGATTAAATATTGGTTATGATTATTATTGTTTTTTTTTATGCATCTTTTAAACAAATTTGATTTGACTTGGAAATGCAACCTTTTAATTATCTCAATTTGATTTTTGAAGCAATCTTTTTACTTAAACACGGAAAATTTTTAAAACACTGCCAAATATTTATTAGATCACCTAGTTAAATATTAACATCCCGATTTTGAAAATCAGGATGTTACAATAAGAATCATCACGGTTCCCAGGTTTACCCAGATTAGTCGGCACCCTAAGTATCGAGACTACCCACACCAACCTGGTCCACGTATCGTAGACTCGGTTTCTTGTCTAACTTGTGGTGACAATTTTGTTAGCTACATTTTTTGTGGTAAACCATATTTTATCTAACCTCTAGTTATGGAAAAATTGGGCATATATGAACCAAACACGTCCCAGGTCTTTCATCTCAACAATTACAGATGTGGTGCTCTTAGCTAACTAGTCCTCATCTGGTTGGGTCGTAAGCTTGCGATGCAAAAACAATAGAAAAAAAAATATTATTGCCATTGCAAAGACCAAAAATTTCTGGCTTCTTCCGTTCGTGAGTTTCCAGCAGCTGAAATGAGACTTTAAATATGGACGAAGGCTACCTTTTAGAATCAGTGGTCTTCAGTTTTGAAGGAGGCGACGCGCGGCGGGCGGGGCGGCTGCCTGAGGCGGGACGAAGGGAGCGTACAGTAAACCCTCACGGCAGAGAAGGGAGGCGCGCTGGAAAGTCACCGGTGCTCGGCAGGGGCGGGAGGCGGCGCGGGCCTGAGGCAGTGGACGAAGGAGGCGGCGCTGGCCTGAGGCGGGACGAAGGGCGGCGCGGTCTGGCGAGGCGGGGACGGGGAGGCGGCGGTAAACCCTCACGGCACAGAAGGGTGAAAAAGCGAGTGTGCACAACCGCTCGATGATAGAACAGACTTATATACATGGATATCACGACGGTTCTATGTGATAATACATCACAGCGGTTCCATAAAGAAATAGTCTGTGATATTAACTATCACAGACGGTTCTATTATAGAACCGCTCGTGATAACTTAACAGAAGAAGCCCTAGTTTTCATATCACACGCACGGTTCCATAATTGAACCGTCGTGATATGAATGCGATAGAAGAACCGCGCATTTTAGATCAACGGCCGGATTCGTGTAAAAGTTCGACTGCATAAACGCGTTGCCATCTACATGGACCGTTGGATCTAAATCCAACCGTTAGAACCGCCCTTGAACACGTAATGAGAAACCCTAATTTTAATATCACGATGGTTCTCATTCTCGAACCGTCGTGATATTATATCACGACAGTTACGTTATAGAACCGCTCGTGATGTGAACACACATATATAACCGCTGCTTGTATCGCGTCCCATACTTGTACCCTTCGCTCCAAAGTGTCACAAGATCTTCCAAAGAATGGTGCTAGGTACACATCAATATCGCTCCCGTGTTGCTTCGACCCTTGGATAAGTAGTGTCATCAAAATGTATTTCCGCTTCATACACGCCTAAGGAGGAAGGTTGTACATACATAGATTCACGGCCAGTGCTATGTCGGTCGCTCATGTTACCGAAAGGATTCATTCCGTCCGTGCTCAACCCTAACCTTATGTTCCTCGCCCGCACCGAACTCTTCGAAGCTCCGATCGAAGTTTCTCCACTGGGCAGAATCAGCAGGGTGTCTGAGCTTCCCATCTTTCTTACGCTCCTCCGAGTGCCAACGCATCAATCTTGCCTCCTTTCGGTTCGCAAATAAACGCTTCAAACGTGGGATCACAGGCAGATACCACAACATCTTAGCAGAGATCCTTGCTTCGCCTTAGCGAGTATTCTTCCGCTTGTATCGGATGCTCGCACACGGACATGCATGCATGTCTGCATACTCTTTACGGTAGAGGATACAATCGTTCGGACATGCATGTATTCTTTCTACTTCCATTCCCAATGGACAAAGAACCTTCTTAGCTTGGTAGGTCGTGTTGGGCAACACGTTTCCCTCCGGAAGGATGTCAGCTAAGAGACCTAACAACGTCGTAAAACTCTTGTCGGACCAACCATTGCTTGCCTTCAATTTCAGCAGTTCAAGCACGGTTGACAACCTTGTATTCCGGCTTGCGCCAGGAACAAAGGTTTCCAGAGTCCTCCATTAAGCCCTCGAATTTACAAAACTCTCTCACCGTAGTTCCTTCTCGCATCGCGTAGCATCCGATCCGATTGTCATCATGCGATCTATCCTCATCAAAAGCACATTCCATACCACGCATATCGTTGACTTCCTCGGCGATGTCGCCATTCGACTTCCTGGTATAATCGCTCTTCACCGTGGATCGCTCCAACATGTATATCCTTTTTTGAAACCTTTTCATATTAAGTGAGCTTCGATCTGCGCCGGGTTGTTAAACATTTTCATATTACCGCAATCAATGCATGGACAGTACATATATTTTATCCCCTTCTTCAACATATCCTCGCTTTCGCGGCTCTTCTAAAAGCAAACACGCCATTAATATACTCTTCACTCACACGGTTCTCAATGTACATCCAGCTTGGTCCATCTACACGTATACGCATGTAACAAATTAATTAGTGTTAAATTATATATTAATAAACCGCAAGTACCCTTCATAATGACCAAACACATTAGTGAGTACTCTATAGCAAATATAAAGGGTTACACATCGTTACACATTAGTGATTAGTCTGGAGTAAAAATAAAGGGTTACAGATCGATCGTTACCCTTCTCTCCAAAGTGGCGCAATGTGGGAGGAGGCAGCAGAGGTGCCGCAATGGGTCGGGGGAGGAGGAGGCAGGGGTAACAGCTCAAAATGGGAGAGGAGGAGGTTGGGGTAATGACCAAAATGGGGAGGACGCAATGCCAGGAGGGTGGCGGCGGTTCAAATGGAATTAATAGAAATGGGGACTGTCGGCAGCGCCTACTTATAATGCTAATATATCACAGATGGTTCTTTTAAATAACCGTCTGTGATAGCCCCGTATCACAGACGGTTCTTTAAAAGAACCGTCTGTGATAGTCTTATATTATACGAACCGTCTGTGAAGTATCACAGACGGTTCGTATAACGAACGGTCTGTGATGAGAAGAGTATCACAGACGGTTCATTACACGAACCGTCTGTGAAGTATCACAGACGGTTCTTTTATATATCACGCATTTGTTAACGAAGAACCGCTCGTGATAATTTATCACGAGCGGTTCCTTTGGAACCGTCTGTGATGGGGTGTCTAGTATAGCATGTTTTGTAGTATATAAGACCATGCCTAAATCCATAAATCATTCTCCAATAAATTATTTCAGCTAATACTAACTATCTAGCTCCTCTAGTCTCACCTCGGCAATTCATATTCGTATACACCCAAAATTTTCCACTGACCGAGGGTTAATAGACTAACCGACACCTAATGAGCTTTAAAATTTAAATGCACATCCATCATCCAATCACTCACTAACCGATCAACTCACATTCATACCACCGAACTTAGTTGTGCACCACATCTATCAATCCAAACATATAGGTGCCACTACAATAAACTAATAATCATTTATCCACTAATCCAATAGAGGATACAAATCTATCAACCCGGCACAAAGGACTTAACTACTAATTACACGGCAATCCAAATATTTATCTGCAATCAAATAATCCGTTCTACCATCTCCCAAATTCTAGCATACATGACTCACGTAGCTATCACTTCCGACATCCGATCCATTTGCTCATGCTTAATTAAATCGTCCGATTCAATTAATCCAACAATGTACATAATCTGACATCCAACGAGCAACAATACACATATACAAAAGACATATCATTAATCATCAACACATACGTCATCCACCAAGTAATAGATTATAAAAATCGTTATGCGTCCTATCTTCAAAAATTACTAATCCAATGCGAGAAGAAACCTCCACTTAATGTATTATCCAAAGATCATCACTAACTTCCATGCGACCTCACCATAATATCGACCGATCAAAATAATCAACTCATAAATTTAATCTAGCATCCACCTATCAATAATGCTCATATTTTGCCACAATAATCTAATCATTCACATCCACCAATATATCGATACATAATCACACCTACGCACAAATACAACCTAACTGGAGAATTATACCGGTCCTAAGCTATCAAATTATTTTTTTATAAATATACATGCAAAAATAGATGTCATGCACACGACTAATATGCAACATGCACGAGTAAGTATCGTAAGCACAGTTTGACACTAAAGATTTTTACCGCGGCACTAGGCATGCGAAATATCACTAGACGTCTTCACGGCTCCGTGTCCACGTCCACCGTAGTCGCCGCCGAGCTCGTTCGCATCCACGTCCGGCTCCTCGTCCGCGTCTACCGTAGTTGTCGTTGAGCTCGTCCGCGTTCACGTCTATGTCGATCATCCTTGTGCCGTCGTATGCGCCACACCCTCCTCTAGCACGACATGCCATGCTGGCTCGCCTCGCTTGGGCCGTCGCGCCGCCTCGCCACTCGCATGTGCCGCCACTCTCATGCATGCACCTCCACTACCTCCGCGGCTCCACCTTGGCCTCGCCTAGGCACCATGCCGCCCACTGAGCCACCTTGGCGCCACCTCGGCCGTGCCCTGCCGTGCCGACTGGCCGCTGTGCCGCCGGAGCGCCGCAAGTCGAGCCGCCGCTGCACTGAGTCGCCACCTCGCCTCCGCTGCTCCGTCGTCCGGGCCGCTGCTGTCATGCACCCGACGCCGCCTCCTCAACTGCCTGGCCGCTGCATGGAGCTGCCGCTCAGCTCGGCACTGCCGACCGCTGCAAGAAGCCACCGACGCATGGAGCTGCTGCCGCCGTTCCTGTGCTGCATGGCCGCAGGTTGACGCCAAGACCGGCCGCTGCTACTGCAGCACTGCTGCCTGCACTGGTCTGCCGCATGATTGCACTGGCCGGCTGCATGCAGCTGTGCTGTGCTGTGCTCACTCCATTGCTCTCTCAGCCCAAGCCGCTACTGCACTGCTGCTCCTGCCGAACACTACTACCCTGCCGCATGTAGCACAAGCCTCCAATATGCACTACTAGCTACAGTGCATAATTCCATTCCCTCCTCTCCAAAAGACTCAAATGACCATGCATGCAAAATCTATTTGGATGAATGGAATGGCTCTTGTGATGAGGAATGCGATGGTATGACATGCGATTACAGGATTCAAGGTTCTTGGTGGTGTTTGGGAGGAGAGAAGGTGGGAGAGGAACTAGTGTTGGAGCTCTTGCTTGGGAAGAAGAAGGAATAGGGGGCAGTGGGGAGGAGCTCTCGGCTGACAAGACAAGAAATGGTTGTGCTTAAGAGGAGTGCTTCTGACAGAATAATAGATATTGGGGCTTCCGTTGTGGGCAGTGGGCACCAAGAAATGGCTTGGAGTTTTGCATGTTGGAGGCAACCGTTGGCAGTGGATGGGACTATATATGGCATTGAGAGCTAAATAGAGAAATGAAAGATGGCAGTGGTGAGGGATTGGCTCGGCTGTCTACGTGTGTTGGGAAATGAATTGGGAAGTAGAAGACATGATGAAGTGGCAGTGTAAAATATTGAGTGGTGGTGGTTTGGATGGGAGCAAGAATGGACAGGTTCGGCTGGGAGAGAAAAGGAAGTGAGACAGAGATGGCAGTGTAGAAAATGGGAAAGGTGGCAAGGGATGGCAGTGAAAAGAATAAAGCATGTGCTATGCTTGTGTTGGGTTAGTAAAATAATTTTCGGATGAACAGTATTTTCAGAATTTGCAAAATAGTTGAGAGTGTTCAGTTAATTTTTAGACATAGTTTCTTAACTCCAAAAATTACAAAACTTTTAGGGGAGGTTTTTGACATAATGTAGATGCTTAGGTAAAAATTTCAGGAATTTATCCATAGTGTGCTGCTCTCTAAAAATCTTTAAAATTTCTATTTACTTGAAAAAAGAAAAGCAGTATAGCTGTTCCTCTCTCTTTCTTTTAAGTCGCCCAAACGACCTTTCATGTGTAAACCGATTATAGAAACGGAATGTTCTCGAGACAACGATCACGATGACATAACATGCGTTGCATGATTTTTAGTTTTTGGTTGTGATTGCGAGGAGAGAAGTTGGAAAAATAAAGAATGGATACGCAGGTATTTTATCTGCGAGTTCTTCCTCCTTTTTGCGAATTCGCTCAAACTGCTATGCATGCGAAAATAAATTATAGAAATGGGTTGCTCGTGCGATGACGATCACGGTGGTATGACATGCATAGCTTCGTTTTGAAGTTTCTTTGAGATTTGAAGGAGAAACGAGGAGTTAGCGGTCGAAAAATAGAAGAGATGACCGAAAAAGAAGGGACACGCGGTCGTTTCGCCCGCGGTCGGTCGAATTGGAAAATGAGAACGGCGAAACTAATGTATGCATCATGATTTTTGAAATGCATGCGAAACAAGAAACAAAATAATTTAATTTAATTGCAGTCTCCCAAACAATTTGATTTAACCTTAAATGCAACCCTTTTAATTAATTCAATTTGATTTTTGAAGCAACATTTTAATTAAACACTAGAAATTTTTTAAAACATAGTCAAAATTTAATAGATCGCCACATTAAATATTTGCATCCCGATTCTAAAAATTAGGATGTTACAAACCTCCCCCCCCCCCTAGAAAAATCTCGTCCCCGAGATTGGACGGGAAAGTATAGGGGTAGAAAGACTTAGTCTCTTTGTTGAAATCCAATCTTCTTCCCAAAGACTAATCGACTCGATCTTCAACCAATACCACTGCTATACTATTATCCCAATAATTTTGGTTTGACAACCACTGATTGTTGCTCATCCAATTAACAATCCACCGATCATACTTAGTCTATAGCAAGCACACTACAATCTATTGTTCCACAATTTATACGTTAACCACCGAAATCGCTTGCTCTGATATAATCTTCGAAACCACCATAAATTCTTGGGTTTGGTTTGATTTCCAAAAAGCACACTGACTTACTTGTCAATTTTAATAATACATAAGCGAGCATAAACACCTATCAATCCATTCTCACAGTATAAATCATGGTTTAACTTTGATCTCGATCACATTATCGGTAATACCAATAATCCTAAGTGAAACTAGCATATTGCTCACATATTCCAGTATACTTACTTTATAATTTCTATCATAGGGTATCTCCAATATAACTCCCAATTTATGAGCACTAAATAATTGTATTTAAAGGTCTACAATCCACTGAGTGACATAGGTTAACAACCACCCATAAATTACTTATTAGTTTCCAGCAATTTTTCTCACAACAATTTAAATTCCTAAAAGAGGGTACATCTATGCAAGATTAATTGTGTCTTCAGCAATGTCTCTATATTTCTGCTGCTCAATCCTTTTGCTAACATGATCAATCCACTTGCAATAATCAATCCATGGAGTGCACCGAATTATCTTTTAAGGTATAATCCACTCATCCCTACTCTAGGATCAAATTAACCTCCAAAATCAACACAATTATCATAGGTTATCGATATACCTCTTTATCCACAGTCAACTCCGACCTAAGTAAAACAATTCATCAAAAAAGTCATCCATCCAAGGTAAGTTTGTAATCCGACTATAATCTGAATAATCTGAATCAACACTTTGATCTAAATCAAGTTATCCACAATAATTATCTTAGTTCAATTCAATGATATTAGTTCAATGTCTTCTATAGTCTATTTATCCTCAAGTATTTTCTAAATCCAACCACCACCTTTAATCATCCCGAATTAAGCGAATTATATCATCCTTGGAACAACTATTCCCATAAAGATAAATCTCATATTCAATCCTCATAGTCACCCACTATATGACCATTCAATCACATAATCATTCTTCATCTCTAGAAGTATTACGATCCCGTTCTATACTAAATCACAACTTCACAAATCTCAAATTACCATCATGTGTATCCATCAAAATTTCATAATATCATCATATTTTAAATCTTAACTTTATCACACTAGACCTGAATCTGACTCACAATCTTATCGACATATCGACTAATATCCACAATTGAATCACAAACTTATTAATCCAATCCTATACATGTATTCCATGAGTTCCACCTGCATATCCCTCGATAAAAATCCAACAACAAACAGCAGGCAAGCTTATGTCTCACTGCAATAGTTCTATTTATACTCATATCATAACCTCTGATGGTAACACCTACGATAATTCACAATTGATCTCACAAAGGTTAATATCTCATGGTACAAAAATCAAATTAGTTATTCTAAAATCATATTCGATGCCCATGAGTAATAATCCAATTTCTCAATTATCAAATATCACTTTGACAATGCACAACCACCAACATCAACCAACCATAAAAGATCTAATTAAAGATAAACAAGCAGTTATTCAATCATATCATTCTCTTTACCGATTCTGCTATCAATCTTTTAATCAACGTGCGACTTCTATTTAAGAGATGAGAGGGAAAAGCTTAAGGTAGGGGAAACAACCGGGGTAAGGTCCTTAATTTAATTTAGAGATTTTAAGCTTCAAAACATAAGAGCCAACTCGAAATAAACGAAAAACAAAGTAGTGTGGATAGCACATAATTCATTTTTAACATAAGGCTATGCTTTGGTATGTTTGCGAAATACAACGCCCGAAGGCAAACCGCTAAACACACTATACATAAAGAGCAACTACTTGGAACAAAAGAGAGCAAATAATCGTATTGCACAAACCAACGTCAACAAGTTAGTGAATATAATTAGAGGGTATATAATCTAAGAATAATCCCTAACTTAAACCTAATATCGCAGCAAGGCATCGTCTTCTCCTCCTTTCGCCGATGCTCTTCAAGGGTGATAACTTAGTGTTTCTAGTATTGGAAAAGAGAGACGAGCAATAGAGAAAATAATTTTTACACCATTCAAATGAATAGTAAGGTAAGAATTAGAGACTATGATAAGTAAGGAATAAAAAGATTCATAACTTAAACTTCTGAAAGTGTGGTTTGAGCTGGGCCAAAAATAGAGGGTGTAGGCAAGAGAGGAGATTCTATTGCACTTGGTCCCATAATTTTTGGAGTCTCCAGTCAAAAGTTCTATTGGTTTGAAAATTCCAGTAGGTTTCAGTTTTCCAGAGAGGAAATGCAGCTAAGTCATTACTAGCGGTCTGACCGGCCAATAGGTGGCGGTCGACCGGCGAGGAATGGTCGACCGGCCTAGGGGCGATCGACCGTTTTCACTGGGCGCGTCGCCCGTCGTGGCGGCGATATTCGGTTGTTAGGTTAAAGTCATGAGTTTCAGGGCATATATGTTGCATGATGCATGTTTTGACTAACATGGGTCAAGTTGTGAAGAACTTGTTCCCAAATTCAGTTTACTTGTCTATTGTTGTGCAGGTTGCTTGGTGGTCAACAACGGTCAACGGCGAGGATGGTCGGGACTAGACTTGGAGAGCTGAGGTCCAGAATGATCGACGATGCCGGATGAGGTCAATGTACTCAAGCGTGGTGCAAGATGGACAAGGGTGACCTATTGGCTAATCCGAGGCACAAGATGGCGCAAAGTGTAGCTAATTAGGTCAAGGGGTGTTAAAGATGACGATTAAAATGTGTGCGATGTGTCCCGCTTGTTTTGGGCCTTAACGGAGCCCAATTGATTCAAACTTCTAGAAGGTCTAAGTCTCCACTATAAAGAGGGGAGGGAGGTGGCTGCACTTCCGCTTCGTCTCTTTTGCTATTTTTGTAAACCCTAATTTTCTTAGGGAGAGCTTTTGTGGAGGCTAGGGTTCTTGATAGTTTGATGTAATTTTTATGCTCTTGTATTGAGCATTGTCCTCCATTGATGGACAGGCTGTAAGCCCATATCATATCAAATCAATCAAAGGAAAGTTTGATCAATGTTTTGTCTCATTGCGTTCTTTCTTTATATTTGATGATTTTGAGTCTTTCTTTGATCCGCGAGTTTTTGATTGAATTCTCCATGTGATATAGCTTGCTGTGATATGTGGGAACATACCTAGGATCATCTTGATCATCAATCACCCACGAGCAAGATTTTGGATCAAGTTTTCATTTTGATCCGGTTTTGAACCCTTCTTCAATCTAACGGAAAAATATCGCTATTCTTCCAAGAATTATCACAATCTTCGATTGGGATAGGCTCCTGATATCATAGAGAAGGTGTGTTCCAAGTTTCATCAAGTTTGGAGTTGTAGATCAAAAGTTTCATCTATTTGCAACTTCGTCATCGAGGCTTTCTGTTCTGTTCTTCAGGCTGGCGGTCAGACCGGCCAGGGTCACCGGTCAGACCGGTAGGGAATTGGTCCGACCGCCATTGATCCGGCGGTCCGACCACCCTGCACTGAGATTGGTTTTATCTTGTGTTGATCTTTGGTTGTTTTGCTTCGGGGATTATGTTGGATTCAATACTAGTCTTCCGCTGTGCTGGTATATTGATCTTCATAGCTTCCATAGCTACTGGAGTGAAATTTGTGTTGAATATATTATTTATGAAAAAGTGAGTGTGCTCCTATTCACCCCCCTCTAGTCGCCTTTTCGGTCCAACATGTTATTTATACTCCTGAAGGCTTTTATCTGTCTGAAGAAAAATATATCCAAGATCTTCTCGATCGTGCTTCTCTTACGGACCAGCACACCGCTGAGACTCCCATGGAGCTTAATGCTCATCTCGGCCCACTGATGGTGAGCCTCTTACTGATCCTACTCGCTATCGTCACCTTGTTGGGAGTCTTGTTTATCTGGGTGTCACTCGTCTTGACATTTCGTATTCTGTGCATATCTTGAGTCAGTTTGTTTCTGCTCTCACTCAGCTCCACTATAGTTATCTTCTCCGTGTTCTACGATATCTTCGTGGAACCATCACTCGTCGTCTATTATTCTCTCGCTCCACTCTTTACAGCTCCAAGCATATTCTGATGCCACCTGGGCTAGTGATCACTCCGATCACCAGTCCCTCTCTCTGCTTATTGTGTTTTTCTTGGTGGTTCTCTCATTGATTGCAAGACTAAGAAGCAGACAACAGTTTCTCATTCGAGTACTGAGGCTGAGCTGTGAACTATGGCTTTGTTGACTGTGGAGGTTACTTAGCTACAGTGGTTACTTGAGGATTTTGATGTTTCTGTTTCAGCATCCACTCCTCTTTCGCCTGACAGTACAGAGGCTATTAGCATTGCTACAAATCCAGTGAAGTATGAGCTTAAAAAGCATATTGGTGTTGATACTTCCTACATGCAGACACAGGTGTAGGATCAGGTTGTTGCTCTTCAGTATGTGCCTTCAGAACTTCAGTTGACAGACTTCTTCACAAAGACGCAGATCAGAGCTCAGCACAACTTCTATATCTCCAAACTTAATGTTGGTTGATCTACCTTAAGTTTGAGGGGGGTGTTAGATGTTTTAGCTGTATATGTATTTTCTCGTTGTATAAGGGGTTACTTGTATATATACTACAGATGTACTTGTACATGTATTGACCAATTGACCTCGTAATGAATATAAGCGCTATTCATATCTAACCAACCAAACACTCTAATTATATCATCTCATTCAACTTTATTCCATTCATCCAATACCATTATATTATTCCATTCAACTCCGTTCACCCATCCAAACACACCATTAAGGATCCGAGATCTCAGATTGTCTCCATGTTCATCAGAGCGCGCCCTCGAAAATCTGTGTCCATTGGACTCCTTAAAAGTGCTTACGACACAGTTTGTTGTTGGATTAGGCCTGCCGTCAGGGACAAGCCACGGGCCTGATTACTCGACAGTAACTGACAGAAACCTATCTCAAATTCACTGCGTCTTCCTAATTGGACCCAAAAAGCCATAGAGCAGAATGAATTTTCTTTTGGGAACAAGCTGGGTAAAATGGGATCGTAATTTGCTCAGAGGAAAGGGTCCAGAAAGCTCATATTTGGACTTTTGTTCCGAGGTGCATTTTTCAACTACGTGTTAACGTCAGATCGTGAGCGGCCAAACTTTCTTTTTGCTTGTCTCTTTCAGCCAAGACCAAATCTCATATATATATATTTTTTCAGAGAGAGAGAGAGAGAAGAGAAGAGAACACGTCAGTCTGGTTGGATGCAGATGCCGTTGTTGTTTCAGCTAATAAGAACAGAGCAGAGCAGAGCACCCGTCAATTCGATCACTTTACTTCTGAACCATATAATATTTGGACTGGCTGCGAAAACCCCCAGCAAGCTAAAAACATTGAAATATATGATGGACCTCCTTCTACGTACATGTCTCTTACCATTCGATTGGACTATTAAATCTTGCTGATAAAATATCTCTCCGACAATTGGACTGATTCCAGATTCCAAGGAATTATTATTATTGAAACTATTCTTGTACTTAGATTGTGTTTGGTGTCAAGAGGGCATCCACCAACAGCACTAGTGGCGCATGTGTGTTGGCTAAGCTAGACTTGATATTGTTTTTCATGGTCAACATGCTACTCACAATTAAAAAGAGAGAACCAAATTTAATTAAATTGGCAGAAGCGGCGAGGTTTTGCATAATTTTTGCATATGTTCTCTCCCATCCCATCCCATCCTCTGACTACACTAGCTACATGGCGAATTGCAAACCGATACAAGGGATGAACTGAAGGATCATCCGTACATGCATGCATGCATGTGCAATCGCCAGGATACGTTGATAGTTCTACAGTTCAATTGTCAGCCACTGCCGTGCAACGGAACAAAACAAACTACGCAAAGTCCAAGAGAAAAGAACAAGGGCCTAACCGTAGAACGATCACCTGCCTATCCCACACGGCCACCCGCCACTTCCCTTCCTCTTCCGGTCGCCGACGAAGTCCGCCCTATATCTCCCTACCGTTGACGAAAACAAACACAAGACTTTGACTTGCTCATCACCACGAGTCTCTCTCCTCCTCCTCGTCCTCCTCTTCCTCTTAAGATGGATGTTACGCGCACCAAGCATCTTGCTGCCCCTGCACGCCTCTCCTCCTCATGGCTCACTCCACCCACTACCGCGACCTCTTCCTCCTCGCTCTCGCCGCTGCCGCGTTGCTTGCGGCCGGCGAGGCGTCCGGCGTTGGATTCAACCTCCACCACCGGTTCTCCCCGGTGGTCCGGCGCTGGGCGGAGGCGCGGGGTCACCCCGGCGCGTGGTGGCCCGAAGCTAGGCAGAACTCAACGGAGTACTACTCCGCGCTGTACCGGCACGACCGCGCCCTCTTCACCCGCCGCGCACTCGCCGATGGCAACGACCTCCTCAGCTTCGCCGACGGCAACGCCACTGTCCTCTACGGATCGTACGCCCTGCTCTCGCGTGCCGTTAATTAATTAACCTCATTGATTCCTCTTTAGTGTTCCAAAGAAGAAATAAATAAAAAACATAGCTTTTATCGATTTGTTGCAGCTTGCACTACGCGGAGGTGGCGGTGGGCACGCCGAACGCGACGTTCCTGGTGGCGCTCGACACCGGAAGCGACCTCTTCTGGGTGCCCTGCGACTGCAAGCACTGCGCGCCGATGGCCAACGCCACGGTGCCGGGCGGGCCAGAGCTCCGGCCGTACAGCCCGAGGCAGTCGTCGACGAGCAAGACGGTTACGTGCGAGCACGGGCTCTGCGAGCTGCCCAACGCGTGCGCCACGCGCAACAGCAGCTGCCCCTACACCGTCAAGTACGTGTCCGCCAACACCTCCTCCTCAGGGGTGCTCGTCGAGGACGTCCTCTACCTCACCAGGGAGAAGCAGGGCGGCGGCTCCGCCGGCGAGGTGGTGAAGGCCCCCATCGTGTTCGGGTGCGGGCAGGAGCAGACAGGCTTGCTCCTGCACGGCGCGGCTGAGGGCGGCCTTCTGGGGCTCGGCATGGACAAGGTCTCCGTGCCGAACATGCTAGCCAGCAGCGGCCTCGTGGCGTCCAACAGCTTCTCCATGTGCTTCAGCGCAGACGGCATCGGCCGGATCAACTTCGGCGACGCCGGCAGCCGGGGCCAGGCCGAGACGCCATTCATCGTCAGAAACATACAGTTACGTTCTCTGTCACTTCCAAACCCTTTACTAGCCGAGACTGACATGTGATGATGTTTTTTGGTGCAGCCCAACGTACAACATCAGCATCACGACGATCAACGTGGAGAGCAAGTCTCTGCCGGTGGAATTCACCGCCGTTGTGGACTCCGGCACGTCCTTCACCTACCTCAACGACCCGGCCTACACGGAGCTCGCCGCCAATGTAAGTGTTCTTCTGTCAGGGACGTGCATGACTTTGAGGCTTGACGAGGTTGCTCAGACTTATCTGTTCTTGTTGCATTGCAGTTCAACTCCCAGATTCGCGAGAGAAGGGCCAACTTAAGTGATTCTCTTCCATTCGAGTATTGCTATGGACTAAGGTAAACACTATAATAACTGCCCTTTTTTCTCCTACTACTTACAATGTGATTGATTTTTTTTTCTCTTCCTGAACTATAAAATCAAATACCACACCGATCTCTAAGCAAATCCAATAGTCACAAAAACCGACTTCGATTTATGATGGATTAAGGTAAACAATATAAGTATCGCAAAAACGGTAAATACTATAATAACTGGCATTTTTTCTCCAATGTGACTGATTCTTTTTCCTGAACTATAAAATTAAATACCACACCGATCTCTATGCAAATCCAACGGCCACAAAAACCGACCTCCATGTATGAAAACATAAGACGGCTTACAAACATGTAAGAAAACATTTTTTTTTAATGAGAGAAGTGTTTTGGTTGTCCGAATGGTTTGCATGTAGTGTCTGCTTTCTCTGACAAAACACTTGCAGCCTTACATAGGCTTCAGTTGAATAGTTCTGTGTGATGATCGAGTACCATTGTAACCAGACGAGCATTCAGCAGAAGATATTATGCTTCTCTGTTTGGGATTACCATTTGTAGTTAATGGAGCATATCATTACTTATGCAATGCATTAGCATAACCTTAGATGCTTAGATGTGGAACATATGATTACTTAGACATGTGGAGTTGCTTTTCTTGACCTTAGATGCTTGATACTAGCCTTTATTTTAGTTTCTGTTTTCCCCACCCCCATGCATTCTCAATTGCACCAGCTGTTAATGCAGCCCTGACCAAAAAGAGGTGATCATCCCCGACGTGAGCCTGACGACCAGGGGAGGAGCCCTGTTCCCGGTCAGTCAACCTTTCGTTCTCATCGTCGACAGGAAAAACGGGCAGGTAAATTGAATTAAGGGAGGAAGAGTTTCAGAGACATCAAAGATTATTTGTAGGTGGATGTTCTTCATACAAAGCTAGTCTCTTAAAGTTAAAGGAGGTGTTATATATCACAACAGGATCGTGCTGTCGTCGGTTACTGCCTGGCAGTCGTGAAGAGCCACATCAGCATCAACATCATTGGACGTAGGCTCTCTTATTCGATCGATCTTTTTTCTAGATTCCACCAATGTTTCGTTCTTGTTTGCTACACAACCAGAATCGCTTGATTTTCAGAAGATTTTATATAATCGGTCGATGATCTGATGCATGCAGAGAGCTTCATGACGGACCTGAAAGTCGTGTTCGACCGGGAGAGATCAGTCCTGGGCTGGCAGAAGTTCGACTGTAAGTAACCTCAATCCCCGTGTAAAAAGAGCCTCAGTTGCTCAAATTTATTTGGTGATACGAGGATGTTATGTATACAAAGAAAGATGCCAAGTAGCGTAAATTTATTTTGATCACCACCATTACAACTACCTATCTGCAGGTTACAAGAATGTGAGGATGGCAGACGCCCCAGAAGGGAGCCCCAGCCCTGCTCCGGGGCCAACGGCGGCTCACCTCAAGCCGCAGGAGAACGACGCAACCAACAACGGGTCATACCCCGGCGCGGCGCCGGTGCCGCGGCCCACCGGTGCAGGCCATGTCGGTTGCCCTGCGTTCGGAGGCGTCTCCTCCTCCCTGACGCTGCTGCTGCTGCTGCATCTGTTGGTTGCAGCTGCGGTTTGAGGCATGCATGCCTTCAGAGTTGAGAGGTTCAGAGTTCAGGCACTGCAGATATGCGATTCGTCTCTGCTGCTGTGTACATAACACACGCACTCGATTCCGATTCAGATGCATAGGTCACCACTATAGGGTATTATTTTTTTCTTTCTGATTGATACTGTGTATGCACGAGAATATTATTATTGATTGGATGATAAGGCTGGCGCATTTGTTATAAGAATAAACGTTACTACAGTTGTTGACTGCCATATGTCGGAGCAGTACGGTCGAGCCCCCCAATCGCCGTGGTAGCCCGAGTCTCTGGTTCATTTTGTCCAAAAACTTGGCGGCGTTCCGTCGCCGGCGTTCGTCGAGCGACTCTTCTTGGAGAGCTCCACGGCGCCGCCGGCGTTCGTGGAGGTGGAGCGACTCTTCTTGGAGAGCATACACGCTCGCCGGCTTTCGCATACTCGGAGATCGTGGCAGTACAAGTGACGGCGTCGCCAGTGTAAGCGAGAAAAGAGTGACGGCGTCGTCAGTGTAAGCGAAGAAAGTAACACTATCTTTAATTGTTGAAATTATAGTATATGAGTTACATATATATAGACTACAACTATTATGTGAACGCGTCATAACTATCACGCGAACGCAGCATACTATAATGCGAACGCCGCATAACTATCACGTGAACGCCGCATACCTATAATGTGAACGCATGATCCCTTGGAAGAGAAGACGTCATGCATGTAAAAAACCGAGTCTCCATCCTATCTAACACGCCCCCGCAGTCAGAAAGTCGCCAAGTCAGACATTCAAACTGGACCTACATTCGGTAAAGACGGAAACCTCGCAGACGATGGTCCGACGATGATGATCCGGCGTGATAACGACGATAGACAGGGTGCTTAGAAGGCCGTGGAGGGAGGGTCGTGTCGACGAACGCGCCGTGTCACGCCACGACGTCATCGGAAGAGAGGAGGCGCCGGAGAGGTCGAAACCGAGGCGGTGAAGTCCGGAGCCGAGGAACGTCGACGGGACGCAAACCGATCTATGATCGAAAAAATATAGAGAAAACCCGATTTGAAGATGACTGGAAAAAAACTCTAATTGTTAGCCGATTGGATGATCGGTGACACGACTTAAACTATGGGTTGCGCAGCCCTCGGGAGAGATTATGAAGATGAGATCATCTCACAAGGGCGGCGCGACGGAAGCTATGGAGGCAGCGGCTCAGGAGCGACACCGCTCTGATACCATGTAAGCGAGGAAAGTAACACTATCTTTGATTGTTGAAATCAGAGTATATGAGTTACACATATATAGACTACAACTATCATGTGAATGCGTTCAATTATCATGTGAACGCGCACATCTATCATGTGAACGCGTGATTCCTCAAAAGAGAAGACGTCATACATGTAGAAAGCCGAGGCACCATCTTGTCTAACAGTCAGCGGCCGCGAACCTCTTTGAGAAGAGCCAATCGATGCCGACGAGCCGGGAGGAGGCGCTGGAGGATAGCAACGCCGCGACCCAAGACGAATTTCTTTATGGTATCAGAGCCACACACCACACACCCCAAACCATGTATGGCATCAGTAGCAACAATGGCAGCACTGATAGCGCCAGGGTCATCCCTGCATCTGGCGTCGGCTTGCTTCCAACCTCGTCATTTGGCCACCACATCAACATCAAGTTGAGTCGCAACAACTATTTGTTGTGGAAGACACAACTCTTGCCATATTTGTGTGGCCAGCAACTACTCGGCTACATCAATGGTGGAATCTCTGTTCCTCCACCGACGATCGCGTGCACAGTCGGCATGAAGACTTCGCAGGTGGAAAATCCTCCATATGTTCAATGGCTGCATCAAGATCAATTGGTTCTCAACGCCATCTTGTCTTCTCTTTCCGAGGAGGTGCTGGGCCAAGTGTTGTTCATGACAACTTCTGCTGAGGTATGGACTGCACTCGAGAGCATGTACGTGTCCAGTTCTACAGTGCGCATCATGCAAATTAGGGTGCAATTGACAACCCTGAAGAAGAAGGATCTCTGCAAGGAAGATTACTTCAATCGGATTAAGAAACATGCAGACAACATGGCGGCCATTGGGCATCCTCTGAAACACGAAGAATTTGTCTTGTGCATCTTGTCGGGAGTTGGAGATGAGTATGATTCCCTGGTAACTTCCATCAGTACCAGGTTCGATCTAATCTCAATCGCAGACTTGTATACTCACATGTTGAGCTATGAGTTGCGCAAGGAGCAAAGCAACAGTGTGCTCCAGATTTTAGAGGTGGCAGCCAACAATGTTGTGCACAACAGTAATGGTTGTTATGAATAGTGTTTGTATTCAATATGGGACTAATGGGTCAATATATATACAAGTACACGAGTGTTACACATATGCAAAGAGCCCCTTGTACAATACACATCTAACACCCCCCTTAAACTTATAGTGGATCAACAACATTAAGTTTGGAGAGATAGAACTCGTCTTTGAGCTCGTCTGCGCTTTGTGAAGAAATCACAACCAAGTTCAAGGCATATATCAAGAACAACAATCTGATCCTGCACCTGACTTCGCATGTAGGAAGCATCAACACCAATATAATTTATAAGCTCATGCTTCACCGAATTTGTAGCAATGCTAATAGCTCATGTATTGTCAGACAAAAGAGGAGTGGATGCCGAAACAGAAACACCAAAATCCTCAAGTAACCACCATAGCCAAGTAACCTCCGTAGTCAACAAGGTCATAGCTCGCAACTCGGCCTCAGCACTCGAACGATAAACTGCTGTCTGCTTGTTAGTCTTCCAGGCAATGAGAGAACCACCAAGAAAAACACAATAGGCAGAAAGAGACCGGCGATCAAAGTGATCACTAGCCTAGGTAGCATCAGAATATGCCTGGAGCTGTAAAGAGCTGGAACAAGGGAAAAACAGACGACGAGTGATGGTTCCACGAAGATATCGTAGAACACGAAGAAGATGACTATAGTGGAGCTGAGTGGGAGCAGAAATAAATTGACTTAAGATATGAACAGGGTACGAAATGTCAGGACAAGTGACACCCAGATAAACAAAACTCCCAACAAGATGATGATATTGAGTAGGATCAGTAAGAAGCTCACCATCAGTGGACCGAAGATGAACATTAAGCTCCATGGGAGTCTCAGCGGTGTGATGATCCATAAGAGAAGCACGATCAAAAAGGTCCTTAATATACTTTTCTTGGGACAGATAGAAACCCTTAGGTGTAGAAATAACCTCAATCCCAAGAAAGTAGTGAAGATGACCCAGATCATATATGAGAAACAACTCATTAAGACGTTCCTTGACAAAAGTGATGTACTGAGAATCATCTCCAGTAATAATCATATCATCAACATATAAAAGGAGAAGCGTCCGACCACGAGACGAAGTGTGAATAAAAAGAGCAGGATCATGAGCACTGGTAGAGAAATCAGCTGCAGTGACAACCGAGGAGAAACGATCAAACCAAGCACGAGGAGCTTGCTTCAGGCCGTAAAGAGATCGGCGAAGGCGACAAACCATACCATCAGGAACATGTGGTGGGACAGTAGAAGCAAGTATAAGAGCACGTGCTGTCTCAAGAAGATGACGATACTTCCGTCCAGCCATACCATTCTGTGCATGGGCACCAGGACAAGAAAACCGAGAGAGAGTGCCCTGCTCAGCGAGAAAGCCACGGAGGGCCCCTGACAAGTATTCCCGAGCAGAGTCAGCACGAAAGACACGAATAGGAGAATCAAACTGAGTATGGATCATGGTGGCAAAAGCCTTGTAGATTGATAAAACCTCACTACGAGACGACATAAAGTATATCCATACGTGGCGAGAAAAATCATCAATAACAATTATATAATATCGATGACCTCCTTTCAAAATAAAAGGAGCCGAACCCTAGACATCAGAATGAACAAGATCAAAAGGATGCTATGGCACTGACTCACTGGAAGAATAAGGAAGTTGAAGCTGTTTACCAAGCTTACAACCCTGAGAATGTAGAGAAACATCACTAGACACTGACCCAAAAAGACCACGACGAAGTAAAGAAGATAGATGCGACCCCACAAAGATGTCCCAAACGATGATGTCGCTGAGCAAAAGACGTAGTGGAGGATGCAGTAGATGCGGTAGCGTCGGTGGAGACAAAAAGACTAGCAGAAGCAACAAAAGGAAGATGAAACCAGTCAAGCTCCCAGAGACGTTGCGAGTCATGACGGCGAGAGCCAGTACCAACTAGAGTCCCCGTACTTCGATCCTGAACACAACAAGAGTCAGAGTCGAGAATAGCACGACAACCATGATCAGTGAGCTGACCAGCAGAGATGAGCTGCATGGTTAGTTTGAGAACATGAGAAACAACAGGAATATGAAAAGAGGAATTCGAGATAGTGCCTCGTCCTGCGACAGAAAGAGAGGTATCATCTGCTGTCTGAACAGTGATAGGAGAAGTTAAAGGACGAATAGAAGTAAGACTGGTGAAAACAGATGTCATATGAAAGGAAGCACCAGAGTCAAGGATCCAAGGTAAGATACCTGAGGAAGAAGTAGAAGGTGGTCTCTCATTGGAAGACTGTGCAGCAGAACCAACAGAACCGGACAGTGCAAGAGCAGCCATGCGACGCAATAGTTTGAGAAACTCCTGAGAATCAGAAGCACTAGAGCTTCTCTGAGAGGAGGAACCACTAGTTCCCTGTGGAGGACGGCCACCACGACATGAATACTTCTTCTTCTTGTAGCAGGTCTGCTGTACATGCCCATCCCTTTTGCAGTAAGTGCAATGTAGTCCCCTGCCAATAGCAACTGTCACTGGTGAGCACACAACCGGTGATGGAGTAGCCGTAGTAGGTGTAGAGGCTGGAAGAGTTGCTAGAACCGAAAGAGTCGACTGGAGAGGCAGTAGACCCGCAACACGAAGGCGAATCTCCTCAGCACGAACAACTGCAAGAGGCTCTAACAAAGTCACACGAGGGTGTCGTGCCATCAATTGAGCACGAGTCTACTTATACTCGTCCCAAAGACGTGTCAAGAAGACATAGATACGACAAAGCTCCAGGTGGGACTGCTGATGCTGACAGCACCAACAAGTGTGGTAAACATTCGGTCCTAAAGAGTCAATCTGATGCCATACCACAAAAAATTGAACATAGAACTCGTCCACAGTGGCATCTCCCTGCTGCAAGGACTGCTCCTGACGCACAACAGAAAGATATAAGGAATCACCAGATGGCTCGTAGCGGTTGCGCGGATGTGTCTACATAAACTGTGCTGAAGCCAAACCAACCACATCCCTAGTGAATTTCTCCTCCATGCTAGCAACCACAATAGCAGAGGCACGAGCATCCTCATCAATCAACATCTTGTAGGCAGCATACTGAGTCTGAAAAATCTCCATAGCATCCTCAAAAGCATCAGCTGCCTCCTTACGAGCTTCTTCGAAAGCACAGGCTCAGTAGGTGGAGCAGGGCGAGGCGGACAAGGCAACTTACCAGTAAGAAAATCCCAAAGACGCTGGCCACGCATGTGTTGATGCATGTGCTAAAACCAGTCTCGATAATTGAGACCATTGAAGATCACCGGGCAGCGAGGAATAGAAACGTGCCCATTCGTAGGTGGCGCTGGACGGCGCAGCGACCAATGACAACGAAGTCTAACAGGTGGTGCTGGACGGCGCGGCAGTTAGAATGACATTTTTTTTCTCTTTTTTTTTCTTTTACAGGTCGGCTCTCACAGGCTGGCTTAAAAGGCCTCTCGACCGAATCGTTGATTCGGTCGAGGCCGAGTGCCCCGCAAGTGGGAACCCTGGTTCCCTTGGTGGCGGCGCCGCCGCCCGGTGGAGTAGCAACAGCCCTCGGCTCCTTGTACAGATATGCAAAGTGCCCCTTGTACAATACACATCTAATAATGGCAACAACAACATCAAAGGTGTTCGAAAGTTCAACTTGTTCTGAGGCCAGGGGTGTGGTCGCAGTGGCAAACCTCGGAACAGTAGAGGTTTGCCAGGAGGCAATCACCCTGTTTGTCAGGTATGTGGAAAGATTGGGTATGTACGTAGTATTAGAATGCTATCATCGGTTCGATCATTCTTACCAGGTCAATGACAACAACAACAACCACTCCATCTCCATGGTGACATACTCCTATCAGACCGATCCTAGCTGGTACACTGACAGCAACGCAACTGATCACATCACAGGAGATCTCGGCAAGCTGTCGTTCAAGGAGAACTATCAGGACAAGGAGCATGTCCAAGTAGCAAATGGTACGGGTTTGGCTATCTCTCACACTGGTCTTCATTCATTCAATCTCCTAGTTGTTCTCTCAAACTAAACAGCATCCTCCACGTTCCTCAAATTGCTAGAAATATGTTATCTGTTCATCGATTTACCACTGCCAATGATGTATTTGTGGAGTTTCATCCCACATATTTATATTGTAAAGGATCAACACACGAGGAAACCTCTTATTCAAGGCAGATGTAAAGCGGGCCTGTATCCCATGCCATCATCCTTGAAGTCTTCCATCTCAAGTCGCTAGTATGCTCTTGCCAGTGTCAAAACTTCACAAGATGTACGGCAATGTTGGCTCGGGCATCCATCCTCTTTGGTTGTGCATCATGTCTTACAAGAAAAATAAAATCTATGTTTCTTCCCATAGAAGCAATGTAAACATTTGCAATGCATGTCAACAGGGAAAGAGCCACCAGTTGCCCTTCCCTGTCTCTAGTAGCATTTCATCTTTTCCTTTTGAGCTCATCTTCTTAGATGTATGGGCCCTACTCTTACTTCTACTAATGGAAATAAATACTATGTCAGTTTCATTGATGATTTCAGTAAATTCGGGTGGTTTATCCAATTAAGGCTAAGTCAGATGTTGTTCCTATCTTTCTTCGCATTCAAACACATGTAGAGCGACTCTAATTAGGCAAGAAAATTATCTCCTTCCAATTAAATTGGGGAGGTGAATATCAAGCCCTTCATAAAATTCTTCAAGAAACCGGAATCAAGCATCAAGCGTCTTGTCCGCACACTCATCAACAGAATGAGGCGGCCGAACGCAAACAAAAGCATATAGTCGAGGCAGGGCTTTCCTTGTTAGCTCATGCTTCCATGCCTTTTGAGATTTTGGGATGATGCTTTCCAAACAACAAGTTTTCTAATTAATCGGTTACCAATTCGAGTTATCAATCAATCAACTCCAATTCATAATCTCTTTGGCTCCAAACCTGGTTACACCTTTTTGAAAACCTTTGGGTGTGCTTGCTGGTCTAACCTTCGCCCTTATAATGCTCATAAGCTGCAACTCTTTTCTCTACAATGTATCTTCATTAGCTATAGTAGCTTACGCAAAGGATACAAATGTCTCCAACGACCCACTGGGCTAATTTATATTCCCTGTGATGTCATTTTTTTTTGAAAATGTCTTCCCCTAGTTCTCACACTAACTCACCAATTTCTCACACATTTCATCAAAATGGTTTCCTCCTTCCTATTCCACTCATGTCTAGTGCTCCGCAACCCTCTAGTCTCCTTCCAAATGACCATGTTGTTGAAGATACCTCCCCTGCTATTTCTGTTTCTATTGTTCCTAATCATGTAGGTTTAGTTTTGCCGCAACAAACAGATGAAAACACAGGGCCAACAGCTCCTCTAGAAGGCATACGTACCTGACAATGCAACAACATTCGTGTACTCCATCAATATACTGATGGTATTGTTCGGTATCATATCAAGGACAGAGAATTCACAACAGCCGCCGAGGTGATTAAAGAGCCACGTAATCACATTGAAGCCAGCACAAATGCAAACTGGCATCAAGCTATGGACATGGAGTATGAAGCCTTGCAAAGGAACAAGACTTGGCATCTCGTTGCATGACATGATGCACAAAATATCATTGATTCAAAGTGGGTCTTATAATTGAAACAAAAAGCAGATGGTACCATTGAAAAATACAAAGCTCAGCTTGTTGCCAAAGGATTCTATTGGAGGAGGGTCCCTGCTCTACCTCGAGCTGATGGTAGCCCCGCGAAGGCATGACGGCTGGACGAATCAACCTCGGGCAAGGTCCCGAGACCAACCCCGGATGGGGTCCGAGGGCCAACTTTTCCAAGGTACGACACATCGATGAACCCACTCTGGATGAGGTCCGGGGACCAACCTCACCGAGGTACGAGACATCGGTGAACCTACTCTTGGTGAGGTCCGGAGACCAACCCTGGATAGGGTCCGAGAGCCAACCTCGCCGAGGTACTAGACATCGGCGAACCCACTCCAGACAAGATCCATGGACCAACCCCAGACGTGGTCTAGGGGCCAACCTCATCGAGATACAGCACATCGGCGAACCCACTCCGGGCAAGGTATGAAGACCAACCTTGGACGAGGTCCGGGGGCCAACCTCGCTGAGGTACAACATCGGCGAATCCACTCCGGGTGAGGTCTGGAGATCAACCCCGAACGTGGTCCGAGTGCCAACCTCGCCTAGGTACGACATATCGGCGAATCGACTCCAGACGAGGTTCAGGGACCAACCCCAAACGGGATCCGGGGGCCAACCTCGCCGAGGAACAACACATTAGCGAACTCACTCCGGACTAGGTCCGAAAACCAACCCCGGACGGGGTCCGGGGGCCAACCTCACTGAGGTGCGACACATTGGTGGACCTACTTGAAGGTGGTAGGACTAGCTTGGCGAAACAGAGGGAAGTACCACTAGGATGAACTAGGTACCGAGGGCAACGATGTAACTTCGTATGTTTACCACTCCCACTCTATAAATATGCTCCATGTAAATGGGAGAGAGGAGACAATTTTGTAACTTCTAACACATATGCAATACATTCTTTCAACCCCTTTGTGTGTGATTCTCGTGGAGTCCCCTTCGTACCCTCGGCAGTCGACGTGTCCGACTAGAGGTGCCACAAGTTTTCTATCCGATCTTGTATCGACGATAGTTGGCGCCGTCTGTGGGGGCCGCAACGAGAAGCTACAAGTTTGTGACTCACCTCGGGCTCGTCCCACCCGGACCGAGTCTAGGCTCACCTCGATCTCTACCTACCTTGGACCTATTCCAGTCAGGCACCTCCCCGGGGTATGCATCTTGGCTTGCATTGGTCTCTCGCACCGATGAACGACATTGCCACATTTGATGGCCTTGCCTCAGCGTGGTTCAAGCCGGCCTTGACAGATCTACCACGACCGAGTTTCATTTCACCTCAATGGTGTCTCCTCGACTAGGGGCTTTCCTAGTTCGATGAAACACACCTCGATGGCTCGACCTCGATGTGGTTCAAGTTGTCCTTCACAGATCTACCTTGGTCGAGCTTTGTTCAGCCTCGATGTCGTCTCCTCGACTAGGGGCTTCCCCTAGTTTGATGGATTCACCTCGGTGAACCCCAACATGCCTCGATAGCTTGATCTCAGCATGGTTCAACTTGGCCTCGACGGCCTTGTCTCGGTTGAACTTCATTTCGTCTCAATGGCGTCTCCTCAATTACGGGCTCCCCCTAGTTCGACGGATTCACCTCGGTGAGCCCCAACAAGCCTCGATGGCTTGGCCTCAGCGTGGTTCCATTCCACTCGACCTTGACGGCGTTGCTTTGGCCAGGCTTCGCTTTTGCCTTGATGGTGTCTCCTCGACTAAGGGCTCCTCCTAGCTCGACGGAGTAACCTCGGCGCCCCAACACGCCTTGATGGTTTGGCCTCGGCGTGGTTCAACTCGGCCCCGACGGCGTTGCCTCAGCCGGGCTTCACTTTGCCTCAATGGTATCTCCTCGACTAGGGGCTCCTCCTAGTTCGACAGAGTCACCTCGGTGAGCCGCAACACTCCTCGATGGCCCGGGCTCAGTTTGGTTTAAGTCGGCCTTGACGGATCTACCTCGATCGAGCTTCGTTTCGCCTCGATGGCGTCTCCTCGACTAGGGGCTTCCCCTAGTTCGACAGATTCACCTCGGCGAACCCCAACACGCCACGATGGCTTGGCCTCGGTGTGGTTCAACTCGATCTCGATGGCTTTGCCTCGGCCGAGCTTCGCTTTGCCTCGATGGTGTCTCTTCGACTAGGGTCTCCTCCTAGCTCGATGGATTCACCTCGGCGATCCCCAACATGCCTCGATGGCCTAGCCTCGGTGTGGTTCAACTCGGCCTCGATGGCTTTGCCTTAGCCGAGCTTTGTCTCACCTCGATGGCATCTCCTCGACTAGGGGCTTCCCCTAGCTCAACGGATTCACCTCAGTAAGCCATAACACGCCTCGATGGCTTGGCCTCAGCGTGATTCAACTTGGCCTCGATGGCTTTGCCTCGTCCGAGCAAGAACAAACTCACCCTCCAGGGCCGAGTGTGCGAGAAAGATTCACCCTTTGGGGCTAGGTACATGAGAAAGACTCATCCTCCAGGGCCGAGTACGCGAGAAAGAGACTCACCCTCTGGGCCTGAGTGCGTGAGCAAGAGACTCACCCTTTGGGGCCGACTGCACAAGCGATATACTCATCCTCCGGGACCGAGTATACGAGCAAAAGACTCACTGTACGGGCCGAGTGCGTGAGCGAAAGACACCCTCTGGAGCCGAGTACGCGAGCGAAAGACCTACCCTCCTGGGATGAGTACGCAAGTGAAAGACCAACCCTCCTGGGCCGATTACGCGAGCCAAAAACTCACCCTCTGGGCCCGAGTGCGCGAGAAAGACTCACCCTTCGGGGAGTACGCGAGAAAGACTCACCCTTCGGGGCCGAGTGCGCGAGCGACAGACTCACCCTTCGGGGCCGAGTGCGCGAGCGACAGACTCATTCTCCTGGGCAGAGTACGTGAGCGAAAGACTCACCCTCCCAGGTCGAGTACGCGAGCGAAAGACTCACCCCTAAAAGACTCACTCTCTGAAGCCAAATACACGAGAAAGGCTCACCATCTGGGCCGAGTGCGCATACCAAAGACTCACCTCTAGATGCCTCGATAGTTTGACCTCGGCGTGGAGCAATTCAGCCTCGATGATGTACAAACAGTGCTAGAAAATTATTCGCGCTCCTAGAAGCAGTGAGGTCTTAGATGAGCCTTTTTCCTTCTTTTCCTACAGTTACATATAGCGTAGAAATAACAGTTGCTAGGAAATGAGGCGCCACATGCGAGAGGTACGGGGATATATCGATACCCCGCATTTCCATCCATTTCAGATTTCCAATTTTGTTTTTGCTATGCTTTCGACGTATCAAAGGATTCCTTCACGGTAACTCTTGCGGTGCCGCCATCACATGTAGTTCCTTTGCCCAATTTTGTTGCTTATCTCGGGATGCAGAAGCTTGCAGCACTCCATTTACTCAACGATAAGGTTGCATATTTATTTCTGCACAAACTAAAGTTATTACCTCTGCAGACACTGCAAATTACAGAGTAAACGAATGGCAGTGCTATAGATTACAATTAGGAGCTGGCAAATGTTTTGAGATCAAGGAGCTAGAAATTTGGATTGATATCCATGACACATTTGGTTGAATGCAATGCACTCTTTGCTATTATTAAGCAGTGAAGCTTCTGCCCCCAAATGCCGTGAGAACAAGAAAGAAACAAGAAGGAGGGAGGGAGGGAGGGAGGGAAGAAATGACGTGAGAATTGAGAACAAAACAGAAAAAACAAGGGAAAAACCATGCGTTCAAAGTTGTTTGTTCCTCGATCTTATATTCCTATCCACGAAAAATCGTGTACAATGCTGTACATCCAAAAGAAACACTCTTATTCTTCATATTACGATAGAATCATAACGAATAATGAACAAATGAGTAATAATGAACTAATTAATCAACAACCAATAGTTGCTGATTTCAACTAAAGAAAACTAATCTTCGGACGTCGTCGTCTCCGGCGACGACGGCAAGTCACGCGTCATCTCGTGAGCTACCATCCTCCTGCTCCGGTTGATGGTGATGAGGCACAGACAGACGTGCTCCTCCAGCTCCTCGAGCTGCTCCCTGAGGTCCTCCCCGCACTCCTCTTCCTCCTTGGCCACCTCCTGCAGCAGCGGCCGCTCCCCGTGCCCGCGCATCGCGATGCGCGCCACGTCGCGCCCGTGCTCGAGCTCGTCGTGCGCGCGCCGCACCATGCGGCTTACCGTGTCCAGGTCGCGGCCCACGATGTACGCGCCGCGCGCCGCCGCGTCCACCGTCGCGCCGGCGCGCGCGTAGTGCCGCTCGCTCACCTTCTCCGTCGCCCTCCCGGTCCACCTCACGGCGGCAGCGGGGCTGGCGCCGAATGCCGCGGCCGCCATGCCGATGCCGACAATGGCGTGCGCGGCGAGGACCACCGCGGCCACAATGGCCGCTGCGCACGCGCCGACGAGCGCGGCCGCGGCCGCACCCGCGCGATGCGCGCTGCACGCGCGAGCCTACGGAGCCGGCGTCGCGCCGTGGCCAGGCGCGACGCGAGCGGGGCGCACCGCGCGTGCACCTCGTGAAACCCGGAGAGGCTGCCCGGCGAGAGCGGGTTGTCGAGGCGGACGTGCCGCACGATCGCGTCCTTGGCGGCAGGGTCCTCATCCCCGTCGAGCCTCACGAGCAGCCATCGGAGCGTGAGGTGGTGGCGCCTCGCCGCGCCGATAGCGGCGAGCAGCGCGGAGCACGCCTCGCACGCCTCCTGCGTCATGTCGAAGTACTCGAGCAGAAGCGTCTCCACGCGGCGGCCGTGGCGGCGCCGCCGGCGCCGGCGCCCGGCCCCCGCGAGCATCTCCGGACTCGGCTCGAGGACGAAGTCGTCAAGAACGGTGTACGAGCAAGACTGCTCCATGGCCGCGGTGCCCTCCTTGTCACCGTCGTCTTGGCTCAAGTACTTGAAACTGGGCTTGGAAGATAACTTGAAGTTGCAGGAGGAGGAGGAGAAGGTGCGCCTGAGGTGGTGGTGGTGGTGCGCGTGCGACCAGAGGTCGAGGAAGGACTTGGACCTGAAGGCCTGGTCGTACTCCTCGTCGACGTCGAGCGGGCGCGCCGGAGTGCTGGAAGGGGAGGAGTAGCTTCTCTCCATCGTGGTCGCTGCTGCAACGCGAGTCCAATTTGGGGATCACGAGCGTCGAGTACGTAACACGAGAAATTCATTAAGCAAAGCAACGTACAACTGCAAGCCCATCACACGCAGAGCATGACAAGGCGTCAAGAAATGGACTTGAGACTTTTGGGAGCAGAGCAGGAGCTTGCTGTTGCTTGAGATGCAAGTAGCTAGGAGTAATTCACTAGCATTACCATGCAAGAGTGCTAGTGTGAAGCACTGACAGGTTAAGGAATTAAAGCATGCATGCATAGCTCAACCCTAGCTTATGGATGTAATCAACATGCATGTTTCTGTCCTACTTAATTAGCATCTGATTCCTTGTGGTTTGTTTATCTCCAAGGACTAGCTAGCTTTTGACCCTAGCTAGATCAAATGCTCACACTCCTGGCTAGACTGAAAGACAAAACCAACCATCAACGAGCTCTCTTTCGTGAATTAATGGACTACGCTAGCTACGTGTTTCTTGATTGCGTGAATGCAAACATTCGCAAGGGTAGGGCTAATCAGCAGTAATACATGTGCATCAAGAAACATTCCTATATATACACGTGTAAATAACATCTTAATTAATTAGCTAGTTTCTTCTTCTTTTTTAAAAAAAAACAAGTCAAACAAAACTGAAACAAACAAGAACTGTGTAAACAAGTATGCATTTACTAATTTGATCGAGCAAACAATAAGACTGAAAAAAGGGGTAAACATATGTAAACTATACCATCGTCATCCATGAAGTTGACCGAAAAAACGACGATGCACAAGTTTCATGCCACTAACCGAAAATGTAGAGTATTTCTAGAATTTTCTAAACTAGTAGTAAGATTGTTGCAACAAAGGTAGAAATAGAATACTTACGCGTGGCGAGGCTAAATATGGATTCAGCCATTGAAGGGGACGACGATGACCTCATTTGACTCGCTTAAACAAAATAAATCTATCACTCTATTCTCTGTCAGTCTAGCTCTCAATCTCACATAGCTCGTTGCAAGAGCACCTATAATTAACAATCCCGGTGACCTATGGAACTTGGAAACTTCATATGAAATTATGCCCCTCCCTATTATATAGGGATCCAGGAATGGAGAGAAAGAGAGAGGAGCTCTTGCAAGGCAAGAAACAAAACCCACAAGCCAACAAGAGGGAGGTGGCTTCTTCCTGGTACACACCGAAGGGAAAAAAAAAAACAGACAAAGCAAACACACCAGAAGGAACACGAAATCACACAAAACATTCCATCACATGTGGCTACTATGGCTTATGCTTGACATGTAATCGATGCAAAATTTATGTACGAAATGAACTATACCGACGTGAGGGAAAATTAAGTAGGAATTCCTTCCTCTTCTCGTTAGTGTAGGGATACAGGTAGACTACACTAACGCACAATTGGATAAACCAGAAAGTCATGTGAGTAAGAGATTATAGATGATCCAACGTCGAGCACGTCTACATAGCGGTCGTAGTCAATCGTCCAACATCCTTGGTCATCGATCGTCTCCTCCAGTAGCCTCTCGCGTTCCTTACGTAGGCCGTGGATCGTCCTCGATCAGCGCAGCAGCAATCGGAGCAACGCCTCTACAGTATCCACATTTCCAGAGGTATAACACCGTATACTAGTGTGCTAGCACCAATACGCATGGCAGGTCCTTCGGGAGGTGATGGCTAGGATTTCGATGGGTGGTCTAACTCATACTCCCAAAAGCTCCCACACCTCCCCTTATAAAAAGCCAATAACGGATCCAATCCGAACTAGTTTGTTTAAAACCCGTTAAGTGTGTGACCCTGTTGAGGTTCATGTGTAATCGGTCGTGATCCGGAAACTCCTTCCGATCACAAGTCAGTAGCGGTTTATAGCATGATATAGCGACCCCCGAATACACAAACAATATTATATCAAACCGACTTATGTAATATGATCTGCGACCATGTTCTTATCACTTACGATCAATTCGTAACTCATTACGACGAGTTCCCATCTGGTCACGACCAGTTTGTAACATCTTACAACCAGTTCTCTGACCAGTTTGTGATCATGTACGACTAGCTCACTACCAGTTTGTATCCCCATATGACTAGTTCATATTTAGTCGGACTAAATGACATGCTTGTGTATTCTCTTTTTGTCTCATGATATCTGGTCGAACTACAGGTGATATATTTTTCATCCATGTATTGTTCAATATTTTCCCGATCTAGTGATAGATAACTTCGTGTTGTCGACTCTTTGACCACTTGTGGCATGGTCATGCACTTCCTTTATTTGAGCACATCGAGAGGCCCAGAGATATCTCTCCTGTTATGCTAGGAGGGGCAAATCATATACCCGACAGTCATATTCCTCTGCATATTTCATAGCATATTTGAAAGCTACCTTTATAGCTACCCAGTTACGAAGTAGCGTTTGGTAACCCCAAAGTGTATTGTTATATATATGGGAAACCATGATGATCTCAGGTCTAAGGATTATACATCATCATCACAACTAGCAAGTAATCCTCACATCCACCTCACCCTTCCAGACGAGATGCAATCGAATGGAAAGAGGGTTGATGGGATTGTGCACATCTGAAGGGCTGAGCGCCTGAACCCAAGAAACCCTAGCGACAGGTAGTGTCGAAAGGGAGGAGGTGGGAGCCCGCGTGGAAGCTCGAGTCCGACCGCCTGGGGACTGGGGCTGGCTGCAGTGGGGGGCGACACAACGAGCTGGAGAAGAGCTGGGGATGGGGAGGCCGCCAAATGGCGAAGCTACAGGGGATCTCCATATACCGCCTGCCGGGCACCGGCCGCGGTCTGTGTCACTACACTGTGGCAAGGAGGCCGACTGGCCAAGGAGGAGGAGGCGAGGAGGCCAAGGGGACCGAGATAGATTGAGGGCGAGGCCATGCGAGGGGTCGACCGTGGAGGGGATCTGCCGACGCTGACTTGATTGGCTAGGCTAATTGGCATTTGTTTTTTCTTATTGTCTTGATTAATCTTGGTACAATGCATAAATGGTGTATTGCATATTGATGTCGTAATCCCGACTATTGATGTTGTATTGCATATTTGCATCGACAATTAGACATTAAATATCTAGACTATATTATTTTTTTAATGATGAATGCCACAATTTGTTTGTGGATTTGCAATAATGGAGAAACGAACTTTGTATAACAATTTCACAAGCAATTCAAGTAGTACTTCCTCAACCGACGAGAGAGCACAACTTAGTGGTATGTGCGATTTATTTGCTACTAACTGAAAGCATATTTATTTGTTTTGGGATGATTATTTACAATTTAGCGAGGTACCTTTATTATATTTCTCTCTTTTGTTGCTTTGCTTTTCTTATATTCATGTATGAATTTAGATTGCACATGAGTAAAGGAATTTATTTATGCCAATTTAGCTTAGTCGTTTGAGTCCGCCCTTTATTTTCATTCTAGCTTCGCCACCATTTGAGACCAACTGATGACACATAGAATTATAACAATATCAATAATATTTCGAAGTGGGTCAATTCAATATCATGTTCTCTAACATATGTTCACATTATTAATTCGATATCCCAATATCTATGACAGGTAAAATGTGGTGATCAATCGATACATGTGTTGATCTATAAGTTACTAGTGTCCCGACTACTGACATTAGGGATTCTTTTAGATGACATCGTACAATTATTAAAGGGATTCACCAACCGGTATTTACTAATATTTATAAATAATAAGTCATTCAAATAACGTGATAACATTTATTCTGGAACCGCGTATCACTAGCAGTTAGCTATCCTAGAAAGAAACCAGCGTTTAACCAGAGACATCCATATATTGAGTAGACGCAACGACGCTGCAGTCTGAAATGTAATTGCTTTTAGCTCTAGAAGACGAAAACAATAATACGTGGCGAAGTCTTCGGTGTGCCTACCATGTCGCTCACGTATATATCGCGCGTTACCACCAATCTCGTGGAGTGCTGTTGTCCCTCTCTCCTAATGTGAAATCTTGTGAATCACTAATTCAATTTTTGTGCTTTACTACGGATTAAAAATAAAACACTATAAATTAAAAAATCTATAGTTTCAACATGTCGGGTCGTCAATTATCATTATACTCAGCGACGCGATCTGAGCTGTCGTGTCCTACTCGCCGATCCAACAGACGCTGGAGAGGGCGAAGAGGACGGACGACCACCAACTCTAATTTTTAAGTAGTAGAGATATAGATTTTCTATTTTAGTGTGAAATATCGCAAATTAATTTTATGTGGAATTTTGTGAAAGTATTTTGTGTGATACAATGAGCTGCGGCAAAAAATTTCGGTGTAACGATTAGGGAGTGGACCTAACAATTAATTTTGCACGAGATACGTACTGCCCCCGCTGCTCCACGTGATACCAATTTTGTTTTGGAACGATAGATCCGACGCTGACACAGCTGGAAATACTCCACTGTTGAACATGGCATGGTTGAGTTTTTTTTGCATCCAGTTCGATCGATCGAAAGGCTCACGCAACCGTGGCTCACAATCTACCACCTTAATTAAGCAACTAATCTCTCGCTATCTACCTACGAGAAGACGATCTATTTGGTCATGTACTGGGAAGTCATGATTTGGTTGATTAATTCTAGCCAACTAAGTTTATATTGAGATATGTGATCCGAATTTTTAACGTAGTTGAATTCAAATTTCCTATATTAACTGATTAGTTTTCTTACTTGAACTCCAAATCATGTTACCCCTTTATATACATCTTGTAAATCGCATGGGGAGATGATGTCTTATTGTAATCCCCATGCGATCTGTAAACACTTTTCATATAGTGATCATCGCCGGTTGACGCCTGTGGTTTTAACGCAATGTTTTTCCACGTAAAAAATTATGGCTTTTTTTGTAACTATTTTTTTCTAACTAATGGTATCAGAACACAAGAGATTTTAGGGTTTGAGAGAGATATGAAAAAAAAAATCATATCTATTATGCCATCGTTGCCATGCGCAACACCTTCGCCTCGATCATCGCTCTTGTCGCTTGTTGCCCCCGGCGGTGCCTTGCTCCTCACATCATTCATCAGCCGACAAAGCACCAGCAACTCCCATCGGTCTTCGTCCGCTACGTCTGCCATCAGCCGGTACGTGCGTGTCTATGACGTGGATGTTTCCTCGGTCCACGTGCTTTCAGCAAAGGACGTGTGCCCATTGCGTTTCTAGGTCGTGAAGGAACTCCGATCGTGAAGACAGTAAACGAAGACAACAAAAGCAGACTTGATTATTCAAATCAATCTACTGTTTGATTTTGTTGACTCAATCGTTGCAAGCAAAAGCAAGTCCAGCAGCATGCAAAGTCAAGTCCAGCCGGCATAGAGAAGAAAAGATCAGTGGCATGAAGCCCGAGAAGAATCAAGATCCAAAAGTGCTGCAATCACGTGGTCTCCAGAAGCTTTTGTGAGGCATCCAAAATTTGAAGATCTTTGCTACGTCCACCCGAGAAGCGTACCAGGAGTACACAGAAAGTGTACCAAAAATGTCGTGATTTTTGGTAGGATTACACATATCAGTATCAGTAAATTTCAGGTTTTATTCCTCATGGCAACTTTGAAGTATGATCTTCCACTCCTGGGTTGAGACACAAGATTTTCGCTGTGGCAAGTCAAGATGAGGGATGTGTTGGCACATATGAATTTAGATGATGCATTGAAAGGTTTTGAGAAATAACCTACCGCATGGACCGCAGATGAGAAGCGTAAAGATCGTAAAGCTTTATCTCAGATTCACCTTCATTTATCAAACGATATTTTACAGGAGGTTTTGAAGCAGAAGACATCTGCTGCATTATGGCTGAAGCTGGAATAAATTTGCATGACAAAGGATCTCACCAGTAAGATGCATCTCAAATAGAAGTTGTACTCTCGCAAATAGCAAAAAGGAGGATCCGTGCTTGATCATCTTTCAGTGTTTAAGGAGATCGTTGCCGACCTAGAGTCGATGGAGGTAAAATATGATGATGAAGATTTGGATCTTATTCCTTTGTGTTCCTTGCCTAACTCTTTTTTAAATTTTAGAGATATCATATTATATAATAGAGATACTCTCACTCTTAATGAAGTTTATGAAGCTTTGCATGCTAAGGAGAAGATGAAACAGATAATACCTTCTGAAAATTCAAGCTCGCAAGGAGAAGACTTGTTTGTTTGTGGCAGGTAAAAGGAGAAGAACTCAAACAATGGATCTCGAGGCAAAAGTTCGAATAGCTACAAGAATCGGTCAAAATCAAGAGGCAAGTACAAGTCGTGCAAATATTACAAGAAAAGTGGACACGACATCTCTTAATGTTAGAAGCTGCAGAATAAAGAAAAGAGAACTGGCTATTATAAGCTAAAAGGTAAACCATATGATGACGGTAAAACCTCCCTTGCTGCTGATGATAGTTCTGATAGAGATGTCCCTGTTGCCTTTGCTGGATGTGCTAAGACCAATGATGAATGAATTCTTGATTCCACCTGTACTTTCATATGTGTCATAATAGGGATTGATTTGCCACCTATGAACCTATTGAAGGTGGTACTGTGTTGATGTGTGATAACTCATCTTGTAAGGTTGCAGGAATTGGTTCAGTTCGGATCAAGATGTTTGATGGTATTGTTAGAACTTTGACAGATGTGAGACACATTTCAGATTTGAAAAGGAACCCCATCTATTTGAAGAATCTAGACCTTCCGGGGCATCCCGACTCCCGAGGGGCCGGTGGCAACGAAAGGGCGTCCGCTCGCCCCTCGGGATCACGGGACCCGTCCTCGCCATCTAGGACCAAGCAGACGAGGGAGTTGTCGTAGCCGGACACCGGGGGTGCCCCACACCCTCAGGTCGTCAGGAATACCATAGTACCGTTAGGGATACTGCCCCTATATAAACCAGATCCATATAGTTTTAAGGAAGGACAAGTGTACCCGAGTACCCCCACTTTCTCTCAACATTGTACCTAATTACCCTCTCTCTCTCCACATTGTGAGGGCAAGAAGGAAATTGTCTCTTCTTGCCCTCCTATATATAGAGCCCCATGGGCATGTGTAGAGGAGGGAAGCTCTCATTCACACCAAAAGCAATACACATACAAGCTCTAAGTTTGGCTCCTCTCCTTTCGGTCCTCTCTCAAGATACAAAGGGTAGTATATACCCACTGTCTAGTCTTTTTCACTACGACAGTGATTGATGATTTTTCATTTTGCTACAAGAGAAAATTCATCTCAAGGTGGAGATTGTTGAGATATGTGATCTGAATTCCTAATATGGTTGAATTTAAACTTGCCATATTAACAGATTAGTTTCTTTACTTAGACTCCAAGTCATGTGTGGATATCGTGAGGATATGTGCACGATCTCAAGATGATGAGTCAATTGGCAATGGCGTTGTTGGTTTGCAAAATCTCGCGTTTTGGGTTTGTTCAAGGTCGCTGTCACCACACAGTGGTCGATCGGTTGTGTCAGCGGTCGATCGCTTGTGGAGGAGTCCGACCGCCATGGTGGCCATCCGACCGCCATATTAAAAGTTGGTTTTTGGAGCTGAGCCAAAAATAGGTTGTGTAGGCAAGTGAGGGGAGTCTCCTGGATGTGGTCCCATCATTTTTGGAGCTCCCAGTCAAAAGTTCTATTGAGTTGAAAATTCGTAAGGTTTGGATTTTCAAGCCGGAATTTTGGCTGTCTTTTTGACCGTCCGATCATTGCTGGGAGCGGTCCGACCGCCTCGAATCGGCCGGACCGGCCTTGTGGGGTGGTCAGACCGGCATTGACTTGGAGGTGAGCCAAGTTTGTATTGATGTGTGTTGATTGTGTTTAATGTTTGATTATCAATGCTTTATTGATGTATATTGCATTGCGGAGCTGACGTGGGTCAAGTTGTGAAGAACTTGTTCCCGGAAACGGTTTGTTTGTCTATTGTCGCGGTGTGGCTTGCGTGTCAACGACGTCAACGGTGAGTGGATCGGGACTACGCTTGGAGAGCTGATGTCCAGAACGATCATGGATACCGGGTGAGGTCGTGTGACTCAAGCATGGTGCAGGATGGGCAAGATGGATCGAACGGGTGGTTCGGTGCAGCTGGTTGGATCAGGTGGTGCGGATATCGGTGCGAGACTCTGGAAGGTTCCGATGGGATTCGGACACGAGTGGCTTGGCGACGTGATGAGAACCGCTGATCAACCTACGCGTGGTGAAGCAGGCGATTGCTTCAAGAGTTATGTGTGTGGGTCCCATGTGTAAGTGGTCCCAAAAGTGAAACCCTAGCCCTCTAGTATAAATAGAAAGGGGGGAGATGGAAAACCCCCTTAAGCATTCATTTGGCCCCTTATTCCATTTTTCTAGGGTTTGGAGGAGAGGAGAGGAGAAGCTAGGGTTTGGAGTGTGCTCCTTGTGTGAGCTCTTGTCCTCCTTGTTGGAGAGGCTTTGTAAGCATCTAGTGTGATCAAACAATCTTGTGATGCTTAATTGAAAGGTCTTTTGTTCCCTTTGTGTTCTTCTCCCTTTTGGATGATTTTGGTGCTTCCTTGATTCAAAGGTTTATGCTTGGTCTCTTGGCCTATTTTATCTTGCTTTGATGTGTGGGAATACTCCTAGAGACATCTAGATCATCAACCCCCACAAGCAAGTCTTGAATCAAGTTTTTCATATTTCTAGGGTTTGTGCACTTCTTTGGTAAAATCTCGAGAGATCGATTCTGCGAAATGGATCTGACGGATCGTCGCTAGAAATAGGTCTCTAATATCATTAGGGAGGTGTGCTCGAAATTTGGTCAAGTTTCATTGGTTGAATCAAAAGTTAGATCAAATTTTGTTTTGGATTTGGGATTGGTTTTTCGCTTCGATGAACCGGCCGATCGGTGTTACAACGGCGGTCCGACCGCGTGTTTTCGCACCACTATATCGCTGGTCGAACGGCTGTCCACCGTCCGACCGCTAGTTAGTAGCCGGTCCGATCATTGGTTAGCCGTCTGTTAGACCGCCGTAGCCGTCGGACCGCTTTGTGCCATATCGCGCTTTTTGAGATTAAGTCTCAACTTTTGTGACGTGGTGGTTATCGGGTTATCGATTCAAAGACAAGGCTTCCATTGTCGCGCCATCGATCTTCTTAGCTTTCATAGCTAAAGGAGTAAAGTTCGTGTTGAATTTGATTTAGGCGAAAAAGTTGAGAAAGCGCCTATTCACCCCCCTAGTCGCCTTTACGGTCCTACAAGTGGTATCAGAGCCGGTTAGCTCTTCTCATAGATCTTAACCGGTCTTTGGAGCCATGGCGATCGACAAGTACTCAACCAAGCTACACATTTTGAGGGAGTTGACTTTGCATACCGGAAGGCTCGTATGCAAGCATATATCGAGGCTCAAGGGCACGCTTATTTGGCTTAAGGTGAAAACCCTTATGTCGTGCCACCGATGACGATATGATCACTCGCATGTGGAGGCCAACAAAGGGCTCGGAATTACTTGATCCAAGGCCTTAGTCGATCCGAGTTTGAGCGTGTTGCTCACTTGCGGTCGCTTCATGAGATCCGCGACACTTTGTGACTATCACGAAGGGTCCATCGCGATCAAGGAAGTGAGACAGAACCACTCAAAAGGTTTACTCTAAGATCGAGCAAAGGCCCGTGAGTCTTTGGATGAGCCGTGGGAAGATTCTCTAAGATTCTTCATGATCTCCGCTGCCGTTGACTTGGTATTTTCTCGAATCAAAATGCACGCCACTCGGGTGCTCTTGATGTGAAGGTCTGGGAATGAAGACCACTTCCATCAATGACAACATCACATGAGTGAGCTTACCATGGATAAGCTTTACTCGAGGTTGAAGACGCATGAGATTGATTTTATCTCGCCTCCCCAAGACAGAGTCGATGGCATTAGTGGTCGATAAATCCAAGGGTTGTTCTTCCGATTCTCTTGATTGTAGCTCATCCGGTTTTTCATTATCCGCTTTACATTCTTTAGCGATGAGCAACTTGAGAAATTACCCGAGGATGACTTAGCCTCCTATCCACCAAATTCACAAGAGCGCATAACAAGGTGAGGAATAGGAGGAGAAGTGGACCTATCACGTGCTTCAATGTGGTGAGCCAAACCACATTCGCTCCAGGTGCCCCAAGCTAAAGGGCAAGGAGGAGAAGGAGACACGAAAGACATCCCCAGGAGAGGGATGCTAAACCCAAGAAGACAAACTATCGCAAGTTTGACAGCCGGGTCCTTGCCGCTCTAAAGAATGTAAATATGAGCGATGTGGACTCGGAAACGGAGGACGATGAGAGTGACTCTCGTGGCAAGAAGAAGGCACATGACTTCACAAGCATGTGTTTCATGGCCAAGAACAGCCACGACAGCGACTCCTCCAACGATGAGGATCCCTTTAGTGATCCTGATGAGGTATGCCCTTCTAGTGCTGACATGAAAAGGGCTTTGGTGCTTCTTTAATGTAAATTGCATAAGCAAGTAAAAATGATTAAGAAGGTGACATTATGATTGATAATTTGAACCTAGAAGTTGTTAGGCTTAAATCTATTAATCCTGACGATATTTGTGATTTCTGCACTAGCTTGCTTAAAGATTTGACAAGCTTGAAATCTGCTCATTCCTCTATTACAAATCAACTAAAAGATGCTCTCGATGAACTAGAATCTCTCAAGTCTAGTTCTGCTTGCTTAGATGCCATTTCACTTGATGTGACTGCCATGGAAGCTATCCCTTTAACTTGCTCAAATTGTGCTTTACTAGAATTAAAACTGGATAGCTCTTTAAAAGAATTGCAAAAGTTTGATGCTAGTCACACATGCTCTCATTGTAAGAATAATAGAATTAAGATGCAAGAGATAACAGAAATGCTGATTTACTCTAGAGTTGCATCTTGTGAAAATTGTCCCAAGCTTACAATTGAGATTGAAGCCTTAAACAAGACTCTTGAAGAAAAGGCTAAAATTGAAAGATCCATGTCTTTTACTGCTTCTAAGAAAGTTATTGATTCTAACTCTTGTGTTTTGAATGCTGAAGTTGAAACCATAATTAATCAGATCCAAGAGGCATTTAGAGTCAAGTTTAAGGAGCAGTTGAATAGGATTAAGGAATCCTATTGTGTGTCTTGTGAGGCCTTCAAAGTGGAAGTGGCCCTTCTTAAGAGTAAGCGCAATGAGGTAATCAAGTCTAGCAAGTGCACTAGATGTGAGGGTTTAATGAAAGAGAATGATTACCTCAAGGTGACTCTTGAGAAGTTTTCAAGTGGGAAAAAGAAACTCAACATGATTCTTGATCAATCCAAAGTGAGCGTGAAAAATAGTGGTCTAGGTTTCAATCCTAGAGCATTCCAAGAAAAACCCACCTAGGATTGCTAGAGTTGTGAAGAATGGTCTGCTTGAGCTAGAACCTCCTAAGCCATCCGGGTTGTTTTCAAATCCACGGTTTTGCTCAAACTCTTTCTCGCAAGAAAGGTGCTTTCACTCATTCATGCATGACCTCTCAAAAGGTCCAGACCATTGCACCTTCTCGCAGAAAGAAGGCGATCTTGTTGAGTTCTCCTCCGGAGAGCAAAACTTGAGAGAAAAGAGAGGATGGGCGCCCCAAATCCATTAGAGGAGTCCTTCTCTAGTCAGAGTCTCTAGAGCTAGGCGACTGCTTATCGCAACACATATAGGCCTAGATTTGTAGAGAACTTTGTAGACTCTTTTGTTGGGTCTAGGCAAAGATGTTGGATTAGGACATCGTGAGGAGAGACACCTGTAGCACCTAGACAGGGGAGTATCGATCTTTTGGTAGATCGTTTGGAGAGGTCTAGGTGGTTCTCATGTGCATCCTTATGATTTTATTCATGATCATGTTTACGCTATTTCTCTCTGCTGCTCCCGGACATCGTGCTTCTCAAGATCGATTCCTAGATCATTTATCACTAACCCCAAGATCGAGGCACGGATGTTTTCTCGATTGTGCTTTTAGGTCCGTCGTGCGAGGAAGGAGGACATATGGCTTGTGGACTCGGGTGTTCTCGACATATGACCGAGATTCTAGATGGTTCTCCTCCTCACACGTGCATCCGCAACGAATTGATTACCTTTGGGGATGCTTCTACGGACCGTGGATCGCAAAGGGCACCGTGCGCGTCAACGACAAGTTCATGCTTAAAGACGCCGCTTGGTAAGTAAGTCGAGGTATAATCTTCTATCTGCTTCTCACCGCTTGATGAGGGTCTAGAAGTGAGGTTTAAAAGTGGAGAGTGTAGTGTTCTAGATTCCTGGGTGAGCTTGTTTTTAAGATCTTCAGATTTGAGAAGATCTTTTGTGCTAATTTCAAGAGCTCTTCTGCTTCAATCCTAGGTGTCTTGTAGCCTCCGATTCTCATGACCTTGTTTTGTGGCATCGTAGACTTGGGCATATAGGTTTTGATCATTTGTCTAGAGTCGCTTGCAAGGACTTGATTAGAGGTTTGCCTAGGTCAAGGTCATTAGAGATCTTGTGTGCTCACCTGTAGACATGGTAAGATGGTGTCCGCTTCCCACCCACCTCTTACTTTGGTAATGACTGATGGACTGTGACGACTTATTCACTTAGATACAGCTTGGTCCTTCTAGAGTTCACCACCGTGGGAAATGGTATGTCTTTGGTGGTTGTGGATGATTACTCCAAGTATTCATGGGTTTATTTTCTTGCTTCTAAGGACGAAGCATTTGGATTCTTTAGAGATTTGGTCCTTAGAATTGCTCGTTGATATACCCGAGCTTTGAGAGCCATTAGGAGTGACAATGGGACAGATTGAAAATTCTTCTTTTCTACCTTCTGACCGATAGGGAATTGAGCATCGCTTTTTTCTCCTAGAGTTCCCGTAAGAATGGTGTGGTAGAAAGGAAGAACAGAACCCTTGTAGAGATGGCTCGGACCATGCTAGATGAGCATTCTACTCCTAGGAGATTTTAATGAGGCGATCTCGATCGCTTGTTATATGTCCAATAGGGTTTTCTTGAGATCTGTGGTTGGGAAGACCTCTTATGAACTTAGATTTGGTCATTCTCCCAAAGTCTCTCATTTCAAGATTTTTGTTGCAAGTGCTTCATTCTTAAACATGGCAACCTTGATAAATTTGAGTCTAGATGCTTTGATGGCATATTTCTTGGATATCCTGCTCATTCTCGTGGCTATCGTGTTTTTAATGTTGATACTAATAAAATTGTTGAGACTTGCGAAGTCACTTTTGATGAGGCTAGTCCTGGTACTAGACCCGATACTTCAGGTACACAGGTTCTTGGAATTCAAGAAAGCATCTTCGTCGATGATGACTCTGAGGATGAAGAACCAAACCATCCTCTAGCTACCTCTAAGAGGGGTGGAGAGCCTGCTACTACTACTTCAGTGTCAGCTGAGCAGCCTCCTCCTATCCCCACCGACGATCTGAGTGGCTCTGCTCCTACCTCCACAACTCATGAGGTAGAGGCCACTGCACTCAGAGCACCTCTTCGCATACAAATGACAACATCCACCGGAGCAGATGATTGGGGATCTTCAAGAGCGAGTCACTCGCCTGTGTTTATTTCTCCCGATTCTCATGCACATTCGCTTTTGTCGCTTCTTTTGAACCCCGAGATATCACCCATGCTTTATCCGATGCCTCTTGGGTCAATGCCATGCATGAAGAGCTTGAGAATTTTGAAAGAAACAAAGTCGGATTTTAGTTGAGCGCCTTCCGATTCTCATGTTATTGGAACAAAATAGATTTT